>OY728140.1:1033594972-1034959616 GCA_963277665.1 Viscum album | reverse complement strand
GAAACTTGTCCTACCATTATTTTATGTGTTATGGCCGACCAATAAAATCCATGGGTGAACTTGGGGACCCCATGGAGCCACTTGGATGAGAAAATGACATTAATAACTTTTTATTTAAAATTAAAATAAAAATATCACAATCATGTATTGTTTTACTAAAACAATTTTTACATAGGCTTATACAAAGTCATATTTTTGACTATAAATATTAATTATAAAGCTAAAAATATTTCCTAAATCATGATATTTTTTCTATAATTTTTAGACCTTAAATAAATTAAATTATTTATGACACCATGATGATGCAGTGACCACCTCATTATTTAATGATTAAAATAAAATCAAAAGATAATGTAAAATATAAGAACTAGAATTGTCAAAAACCTATTGGATGGGTGGATTTATAACTCTTATCACCTTATCCTAGAAATATATAATTTTGGGACCTTTAAAATCCGAAACACATTATATAATAAAGTAACATTTTATAACTTTCCAAGAGTGCCCCTCCTCCCTCTTATAAAAGTCCCCCACCTCTATAACCTTACCCACACATCTCAAGCCATTGGATCGACCATGCTCTGCTCATCTTATCTCTCTACATCCCTCTACTCATCCTAGAAGCCTTACCTTAGGGATAAATCTCTTCAAGAAACCCTTTTGGTTCAAACCAAGAGGAGTTAGCCGAATTAAAGGTAATATATTCACTTGTGTTATTTTGTTTTATTTTGTTTCTCCAAACCCCTAAACTCTTTTTATTCCATTTTTTGTAACAAAACCAGTTTCATAAATATACTAGGATGTTTTTATGTGAATTATTTGACTTACACTTACACACACCTCCGTCTAATGGTTAAAGAACATTTTGTTTCTGTGGTTGGCGAATTTTTGCCTCACGAAACGATGATTGTTCAATATTCTTTTAACACCTTTCATGGTGGCCATTAATATGTCACTATTTTTATATATGATATATATTATTTTTAGTTTTTCCATATTCTTCTGTATTTTTCATTTATGGAATACCTTTATGGTTTCCATTGTGGGTAAACACGATTATTTCATTTTCGGAAGTGCGGACTACTTCCCCCTCAAAGTGATTTGATTCGTTAATGCCATATGTGGGACGTACAAAGGATGGAGTTAATGATATTATATATGATATTATACTGGAATTATAATATACCTTTATATCATTATGATTTCACTCCATTAAATATGAAATAGAAATGAAAGTAGCGTTCATGCATACGTACGACTTACCATCTCCATGAACAGTGCATTTCATTTCTTACCTCTAAATTTTATATACTATTATAAATACACATATATTCTGGATATATAGGATATATATGATATCCAAATCATGAATATCAATCTGAACATAATGGACCTTTGACCACATGAACAACATGTAATTGTAAAAAGTCCATTTTTGACTTAAGTACCAAATATCGACAAAATGAACATTATTAACTTAAAGGATTACATAATGTTTATAACATGGAAATAAGTTATATAAAAGAAATAATAAACTTGAAAAATGTTCTTAAGAAAGTAAAAAATAACTTTAGTTTATTATTCAGGAGATTAAAGATCAATTGAGTCACGTTGAACACGAGGTAAGGGACTTCATCTCAATCTCTTTTCATTGAGGCATATTTTCTTATAATAAAAGAAATTCATTTATACGCTATATAAAACACCTTTGACTTTTCATTTCATTATAAAGTAATCTTTTTATATGAATAAGTTTACTAAATGAAAAAAAGTAATGTTTATTTTAACGTATGCAATGACAACAACCTTTTCCGCCGCCGCGAGTATTATTTTGTCTTTGGCTTCCTCAACAAGCTGTAATGTTTTTAAAATCAAATAAATACCATAAAATATTTTATGTATTTTGGTACTGAAAATGATTTTTATAATGGATTTGTTATGTCAATATATTTAAGTGATATATTGTGATTGAAATGTGGAAATGTTTTCTTTCCTTTATAATTGTTTTATGTCTTATGATTTTATAATGGTACTTAGACATTTGACAGGTTGTTACGTGATAAACCATATGACGGGTGGTGCCGTGAATACCAGGATGGGTGGTTATGTTATAACCTCCAATGAATTGGGTATGGAAGTCAGCCACATGGCTATTCCATTTCGTGATATGTGTGGAAGTCGACCGTATGGTTATTCCATTTATGTATGTTTATGTCCCAAATTACCTTTATATGTTATTTGTTCTTTATATGGGTTTAATGGAAATATTTTGGTTAAAAAAGGGTAAGTAATGATATTTTATTCAACGAAGAGTATTTACTACTTCTTAAAGGTGAAAAGTGTTACTTTGATAAAGTATTCATGGTTTACTTGATTTTTTTTGAAAAACTAACAGTTTTCCTTCTTTGTGTATCCCTTACTGAGATTTTTATGCTCACCCCAAGTTTTTTTAAATGCTTTTCACGGGACATAATGTGGAATAGGGTCAAGGATGGGATCAAGGAAAAGTCATGCTGTCTTAAATGTGGAACTAGACATGACACTTTTTTTAATGAATTCACGTTTTGTAAAAAAAATGAAACATTGTAGAAGTGTCTACTGTGTAGTATTTTGAGATGTAATAGTTATAATCTAAATTCTCTAAAACTATAAACTTGAAAATATCCTCAATGTGAATTATTCATTTAATTCAATACTAAGTAATGTTTATGGTCGTCGCCTTATAGTTGGTATCAATGGTCAGTTTAGACAACATTATGAGTTAGAAAATTGTTAAATTATAAATTAATTTATGGTATGATTGAAATGATATAGCATTTAAAGATTACCATGTTGCTTAGACTAAGATATTTATGTGTTCAGAATGGTTTTCCAAAGAGGAACTAGGGCAGCTATATTGGGATGAAATTAAGCAGAAGACAACCTTCCAAATCAGCAACCTGAGATGGTCAGAATTGTAACTGAACAGTTTGTTGCAGTGATGGAATAGTTGACCCATGATATAAATGGTGGTGGTATCCATGCACGAGATCAGCAAGATCAACCATAGATGAACATGTCAGTTGTGGAACATATCATGAGGCAACATCCCCCATCATTCAGAGTATCATCTGACCATGTGCTAGCTGAAGGGTGGATTAAAGCACGGGAGAATATTTTTGATGTCATGGGGTGTTTAGAACATAAAAAGGTTAGTCTTGCTGTTTACCATTTTGAAGGTGAAGCTGATCAGTGGTGGTCGATGATGAAAAATATCAGGGATAGTGATGAGATTAATGATCTTCACTGGGACGAATTCAGAGCTATGTTTCTTGAGAAATATTTTTCTAAGGTGGTTCGTCTTAGGATGGAAAAACAATTCCTAGATTTGAGTCAGGAGGATGACTCAGTGGATTCTTATGATGAAAAGTTTACTCGACTAGGAAGGTATGCTCTAAATTTATACAAGATCTTGATAGTAAAATCAACCATTTTTACTCAGGGTTAAAGCCAAATTATCGAAGGGATTTATCTTCTCGTGAGTTCAAAAGTTATGAAAAACTTGTTCGATTTGCGGAGAAGGTGGAAATGGAGTTTTCCGATGATTAGGTGTTCTTCGAAAAAAATAGAATAAGAGGTCCAGTTGTCAGGAAAAGGGGAAGACATCATCAAAGAAGCAAGGAGGTAAGAAAACCAAATATCCATCCTGTGAGAAGTGTGGTAAAATTTATCTTGGAGAATGTTTATCCAAGTCTGGAAAGTGCTTTCGGTGTGGTATGTCTGGTCATATTGCTCGTTACTATAAGGAAGATGATCAAGAAGGCAATGAAAAGCTGGTGGTAAGATGTTTTAAGTGTAATGAAATGGGTCATTATGCAAATGAGTGTCTAATAAAAAACTCAACTAGGGAAAAATAGATAGACTACAAGAAGAAAGGGGTGGTGAAATCCTTTGAAACTACTTCAACAGATGTTGGACCATCGAATGAAGTAGTATCAGGTACACTGTTTGTTTGTTCAGATTATACCAATGTGTTGTTTGATTCAGGGTCTACACATTCTTTCATTTATAAGAAGTTTTCCAGTAAATTGGGAATTCCATCTCAAGATATGAATCCTGAACTTATGGTAAAAACACCCAGAGGGAACGTTGAGACAAAAAGAAATTAAAAGAACTTTCTTATCCTTGTATGCGGAAAGAATCTACCTACAAAAATTATTGTTTTTCCTCTAGTATAGTTTGATGTTATTTTGGGCATGAATTGGATTTATATTTATCATGCTAAGATTGTCTGTAGTGCTAAAGTGGTTTATTTTCAGAACAATTTTCATTATGTGTACAAGAATGAACCCTTGATTTTGATAACATATCAGAAAGTTGAGAAACTAGTAAAAGATGGAAATGACTGTTACCTTGCACATATTATTGAAAATAAAGGAACTGTTCATATTAATGATGTACTAGGGGTAAATGAGTATATTGATTTTTTTCCTGATGAGTTTCCTGGTATTATTCATGATCGGGAAGTTAAATTTACTATTGACTTATTTCCTAATTTTAAGCCACTTTCAAAACCCCCTTATCGAATGTCTCAAGCTGAACTTTTAGAGTTAATGATACAATTTCATGAGTTATTAGATAAAGGATTCATTCGACTTAGAACATCACCATGGGGTGCTCTTGTCTTGTTTGTTAAAAAGAAAGATGTTTCAATAAGACATTGCATTGATTATAGAGCCTTGAATAACATAAATATTAAGAAAAAGTATATTTTGCCTCATATCGCTGATTTATTTGATCACCTCCAGGGAGCTCAGTATTTTTCGAAGATTGACTTGAGGTCGGGGTACCATCAGTTGAAGGAAAAAGAAGCATACATTCGGAATACTACGTTTTGTACTAGATATAGCCATTATGAATTTTTAGTTATGCCTTTTGGGTTAACCAATGCACATACTGTATTTGTGGACCTTATGAATAGAATTTTCTATGAGTTCTTGGATTAGTTTGTGGTTGTTTTCATTGATGATATTCTGGTGCTTTCTAAAGGTAAAGAGAATCATGAAAGTCATTTAATGGTTATCTTTCAAACCTTAGAAGAAAAGAAACTGTATGGAAAATTCAGCAAGTGTGATTTTTGGTTACAAAAAATTTCTTTCCTTGGTCAGATAGTTTCAAAAAATTGAATAACTGTAGATCTTGCTAAAACAAATGTGGTTGAAGAATGGCCAAGACCCACAAATGTAATCAAGATTCATAGTTTTCTTTTTTTAGAAGGTTACTATCAAAGGTTTGTTGAATTTTTTTCACGGTTATCTAGTCCAATGACTAAGCTAACTCAGAAGGGTGTTACGTTTATCTGAAAAAATGAATGCGATGATTGTTTCTAGGTGTTGAAAAAAATATTGGTGAATAATCCAGTTTTGGCACTTCCTTTTAGGAATGGTTAGTTTTTTATTTACAGTGTTGCTTTGTTGAAGGGACTTGGTTGTATCCTTATACAAAATGATTAGGTAATTGCTTATGATTCACATTAGTTGAAAACTCCTGAGGTAAATTACCCTACACATGATTTGGAATTAGCTGATGTTGTTTTTGCTCTAAATATTTGGAGGCATAATTTGTATGGAGTAAAGTGTGAAATATATAATGATCACAAAATTTTAATGTATATATTCACTCAAAATGAATTGAACATGAGACAGAAGAGAGGGCTGGAATTAATCAAAGATTTTTATTGTACAATTCATTACCATCCAGTAAAAGAAAATAATGTGGCTGATGCTTTGAGTCGAAAAAGTAATGCATTCATTAACCATGCTACGTTTGGAACGAGATCCTTTAGTTTTTGATTTGATGAACAATGGAATAGAAGTTGTTGGTGAAGGAAGTTATTCTGTTTTGTTTCAGGTGTCAGTGAGATCATCTCTATTATACAGAATTAAGAAAGCACAGAAGAAAGACAGTGGGTTGCAGAAAAAAGTAGAACTAGTTCAGAAGGGTATGTTGCCGGAATTTAACATTGATAATGATTGTGTTTTGAGTTTTGGGAAGAGATTATGTGTGCCTTGTGATTCACAGTTGAAGAACGAGTTGTTATGTGAGGCTCATAGTTCCCCGTTTTCAGTTCATCATGGCAATACTAAGATGTACACAAATCTGTGGGAGTATTTCTAGTGTGATGAAATGAAAAGAGATATTGCTAATTTTGACTTGTCAATAGGTTAAAGCAGAGTGGCAGTTACCTAAAGGGATGCTTCAGCCTTTACCGGTTCCAGAGTGGAAATGGGAAATTATATCCATGGACATTGTTGTGGGATTACCGAAGACATCTCAAGGTAATAATGCAATCTGGGTTATTATTGATCGATCAACTAAATCTAATCATTTCCTTCCTATTCAAGATACTTTGTCTCTAGATCAACATGCTCAGTTGTATGTTTAAGAGATAATCAAGTTGAATAGAGTTCCCCTCTCCATTGTATCTGATCGTGAACTCAGGTTTACTTCTAACTTTTAGAAAGGCCTTCAGAAGTCGTTGGGTACTGAATTAAATTTTAGTACAACTTTTCATCCTCAGTCAGATGGGCAGTCAGAAAGAATAATTCAGACCTTGGAGGATATGCTACGTTCTTACTCGATGGATTATCAGGGAAGTTGAGACCCACATATTTCTTTGGTTGAATTTTCATATAATAACTGTTTTCATTCCAGTATACAGATGGCTCCGTTTGAAGCATTATATGGGAAGCAGTGTCGAACTCTAGAATTTTTGGATGAAGTAGATGAAATGAAGATGATGGGACCAGAATTGGTAGAAGATATGGAAGAAAAAGTTCAGTTGATTCAGAAACACATGAGAATAGCTCAGAGTAGGAAGAAAAGTTATGCGGATAACCGGAGGAAGAATCTATCTTTCGCGGTAGGTGATCATGTTTTTCAAAGTTTCACCATGGAAAAGTGTGAGGCGATTTGGTAAGAAAGGAAAGCTGAGTCCAAGGTTCATTGGACCATATGAAATTCTGGAGAGAGTTGGATTAATTACTTACCGAGTTTCTTTACCTCCTAGTTTATCTCAGGTACACAATGTTTTTCATGTTTCGATGTTGAGAAAGTATATTCCAAATCCATCTCATGTTTTGAGCCTAGAGGTAGTTCAGTTGCAAGAGAATATATCTTACGAAGAACAACCAGTCCATATTCTTGACTGAAGAGAGCAAGTGTTGCAGAATAAGGTAGTTCACCAGGTAAAGGTTTTGTGGAAAAACTATATTGTTGAAGAGGAAACGTGGGAAACTGAAAATGCTATGAGGGATAAATACCCCCACTTATTTTGATAAGTGAATAAAATTGTGAGGACATAATTCCCAAAAGGGGGGAAGGATGTAAAATACCAGGTTAATAAAGAATAATACATTTTCATGTTTACTAATATTTTCAAATTAAATATTACTTTTACTTTAATGGGGTTGCTATGTTCGATAGCGTACCCGATACGCAACAACATGTTTATTTGAAATCATACATTGCACACTAGTAATATAATAATATTATTTTAAATGGTAGTTATCACGTAGCCGTTGTATTGGCGAGAATGAATAGAAATAACTAAAATATGTTTATATATGTTTGTTAAATGTTTTTACATTTATCCATTAATAGATAAAGGCTTAAAATAAGAAAAGAATTCAATTTTAGGCATAGATACTCTAATATTCACTAAAAGGTCGACTTATCACCTTTTGATGGAGAACCCTATTTAAATATATTTTTTCTCACCCTTATACCTTCTATTGGACTAAAAAAATTCTTCTTTATAATCACGACATAAAATTTTTCTTTGTGTAAAGTTTTGGTATTTTTCCGATAGAGTTCATTTTTTAATGAATACTGAAAAATGTTCTATTTTAAATCAAACCTAGTTTTAATATAATTTATTTATATGATTATATTATCTTTTGAGTTGGTTTTAATGTGAAATTAGAATATATTTTTACCATTTAATCCAATGGTTGTCATTGGAATTAATTTCACTTTGAAATTGGACCTAAATTAGTGTCAATCTTTTGATATATATTGTTTCATAAAAACACGCTATTTGTTTTGACAGTGGGAATTAATTATTAAATTAATTAATTCAACTTATATGTTTTGAATTTTTTAAAATAGGAATCATTTTTGAATTCGGAATATCAAATATAGATTATGGTGAATTTTTGGTATTTTTCTGAAAAACATCAATTTTTGATGAATAGTGAAAACACTAAGTGGTAGTTAAAAAATTGATTTTTTCGTTTAAATGAAACTTTACCACTTGTATGAATTGAATTTCAAAAATCCTACATACATGTTTGTCATTATGATGTAAAATTTGGTTCAATGGGATTAAAATAATTTTTGGTGAATAGTAACTTTTATGTTTTATTAACCGCGATTAGAGGTAATTAGTGTAATTTAAGGTAAAAATAATGTTATAATAATATAAAATTCCCTTGAAACATGTCTTACCCTTATTTTATGTGTTATGGAAGACCAAAAAAATCCATGGGTAAACTTGGGGACCCCATGAAGCCACTTGGGTGAGAAAATGACATTAATAACTTTCTATTTAAAGTTAAAATAAAAATATCACAAACATGTATTATTTTACTAAAACAATTTTTACATGGGGTTATACAAGTAATATTTTTGACTATAAATTTTTTTTATAAATCTAAAACAATTTCCTAAATCATGATATTTTTTTATAATTTTTAGACATTAAATACATTAAATTATTTATGACACCATGATGATGCAGCGATTACCTCATTTTTTAAAGATTTAAATAAAATGAAAATATAATTTAAATTCAAAGACCTAAACATATCAAAAACCTATTGGATGGGTGTATTTCGAACTCTTATCACATTATCCTCGCAATATATAATTGTGGGACCTTTAAAATCCTAAACTCATTATACAATAAAGTAACATTTTATAACATTCCAAGAGTGCCCCTCCTCCCTCTTATAAAAGGCCCCCTCTACCACCTTACCCACACCTCTAAATCCATTGGCTCGGCCAATATCAGACCATTTTATCTCTCCACATCCCTCTACTCATCCTAGAAGCCTTTCCCTAGGCAAAAATCTCTTCAAGAAACCCTTTTGGTTCAAACCAAGAGGAGTTACCCGATTTAAAGGTAATATATTCACTTGTGTTCTTTTGTTTTATTTTGCTTCTCCAACCCACTAAACTCTTTTTATTCATTTATTTTGTAACAAAACCAGTATAATAAATATTATAGGGTATTTTTATGAGAATTATTTGATTGAAACTTACAGACACCTCTGTCTAATGGTTAAAGAACATACTGTTTCTGTGGTTGGTGAATTTCTGCCTCACGAAATAGTGATTGTTCAATATTCGTTTAACACCTTTCATGGTGGCCACTAAGATTTCAATATTTTTATATATAACATATATTATGTTTATTTTTTCCTTATGCTTCTGTATTTTTCATTTATGGCATACCTTTATGGTTTCCATTATGGGTAAACACGATAATTTCATTTTAGGAAGTGCGGACTACCACCCCCTCAAAGTGATTTGATTCATTAATGCCATATGTGGGAAGTATAAAGTATGGAGTTAATGATATTATATATTATATTATACTGTAATTATAATATACCTTTATATCATTATGATTTCAATCCATTAAATACGAAATAGAAATGAATGTAGCGTTCATGTGTACGTACGGCTTACCGTCTCCATGAACGGTGCATTTTGATTTCATACCTCTAAATGTTATATACTATTATAACTATATGTATATGATTGATATATACGATATATATGATATCCAAATCATGAATATCAATCTAGATATAATGAACCTTTGACCACATGAACAACATTGAATTGTCAGAAGACCATTTTTGACTTATGTACCAAATATCGACAAAACGAACATTATTAACTTAAATGATTACATAATGTTTATAACATGGAAATAAGTTATATAAAAGGATTAATAAACATGAAAAAATTTCTTAATAAAGTATAAATTAACTTTATTTTATTATTTCGGAGATTAAAGAGCAATCGAGTCATATCGGACATGAAGTAAGGAACTTCGTCTCAATCTCCTTTCATTGAGGCATATTTTGTTATAATACAAGAATTTAATTTATACGCTGTATAAAAAACCTTTTAATTTTCATTTTATTCAAAGTGAATCCTTTTCTATGAAGAATTTTACTAAATGACAAAAAGTAATGTTTATTTTAACGTACGCGGTGACAATGACCTTTTCCACCGCCGTAACTATTATTTGGTCTTTGGATTCCTCAACAAGCCGTATTGTTTTTAAAATGAAATAAATACCATATAATCTTTTATGTATTTTGGTATTGAAAATGGTTTTTATAAATGATTTGTTATTTCAATATATTTAAGTGATATATTGTGATCGAAATGTGGAAATGTTATCTTTCCATTATAATTGTTTTATGTCTTATGATTTTATAATGGTACTTGGAAATTTGACGGGTGGTTACGTGATAAACCATATGATGGGTGGTTCCGTGAATTCCAGGACGTGTGGATACATTATAACCTCCAATTCATTGGGTATGGAAGTCAGCCGTATGGCTATTCCTTTTAGTGATATTTTTGGAAGTCGACTATATGGGTATTCCATTTAAACATGATTATGTCCCAAGTTACCTTTATATATTATGTGTTATTTATATGGGTTTTATGGAAATATTTTGGATAAAAAAATGTAAGTAATGATATTTTATTTATTGAAGAGTATTTACTACTTTTTAAGGTGAAAAGTGTTACTTTGATAAAGTATTCATGGTTTTCTTGATGTTTTGAATAACAAACAGTTTTCCTTCTTTTTGTATCCCTTATTGAGCTTTTTATGCTCACCACACATTTTTTTGAAATGTTTTTCACAGGAAATAATGTGGAATAAGGTCAAGGATGGGATCAAGGAAACGTCATTCTATCTTAAACGTGGAACTAGATATGTCTCTTTTTTTAAGAATTCATGTTTCGTAAAAAAAAAAAGAAAACTTTGTAGAAGTGTCTACTATGTAATCTTTTGAGATGTAATAGTTGTGATCTAATTCTCTAAAACTCTAAACTTGAAAAGTTCATCAATGAGAATCATTCATTTAATTCAATATTAAGTAATGTTTAAGGTCCTGGACTTATAAAATATGATATAAAGAACCTTAATGATTTTATAAATATCATATTTACCCTTTAATACCTACATCATGACCGTCCATGTATGTTGGTAATGAAATGAAAAATGAAAATCAATCATTCTATGGTGGTGATAGTCCACACGTGGACAAGATTAAATATTTTTTTACCCATAGATAGTTACAAAAGAGTAAAATGGATTATTATTATTAGAATAATTAACCTGATATAAATATCGTAACTATTTAATAGATTTAAATTTTTACCAGCATTGTAATATAGTTAAGGAAAAAAACACATGTTGGGACATGGATACGCTAGTCCTCTAAATGAAAAACATTACATTTCATTTTTCTTAATATAATATAAAAATGTGATTGTTTATTATTCTAATAGAATAATAAATTTTATTTAATAAGAAATAATAATTTAATTACATAATTTTTTTGAAATTATAATTATGAAAAGTAGAAATGGAATATGTTAATTAAAAAATGATTACTCACATTGATGACATTGAGACTTTCTTTAAACATTTATTGTTTATGGGTGGAATAGGCTAATCTCTTGTGGCCACAATCCAAATAAACTAAAATTTTATTCTAGGTTATTGAAAAAGTTAAGGTATTAGGAGAAAATTTTATTTTTAAGAGTTCATTTTATGGGTGTTGATATGTCCCTTTCATAGATGGTGAAAATTTAATTTTTTTATATTTCTACATTATATAAAGGGGAACATGTTATATATGTAAAGTGGCTTAAAAATTTATAAATAATTGGGTGTAGAATGTATAAGGTCAATCCACATATCATCCAATATATTATAAAAATTTTATATCATGTTTCATGTCCATTAAAAGTTGATTTATTTCTATTACAATTTTATAATTTGTCATGGTAACTAGTTTTAACATAAGGTAACACAATCATTATTACCAAAATTAATGATGTCCATTTTATATAATTTAGACCCAATTATAATAAATTTTAAATATATTTCAACTGATAATATAATTAAAAGTGTCAAAATATAATTTTAAGACAAAAATGAATAATTTATTAGAAATAATTTTTGTGAAAATTTTACTATAATATAAAATATAAAATATGGGATTTTAAATTAAAAAAATTGTAAAATTATAAAGCAACATATAATGAACCTACTTAATCTAATAATAATTTTACCTCAAATTTATAATTTATTTATCCAAAAAAATAATGTAAAAAAATATTTTTATTCGTAAAAATAAAATTTTACAATGTTCACATAGAATCCATTTTTAAAAATAATTTTGGTTGAAGCATGTTATCATTTTAAAATCCAATTACTCTTTGAATGTTCAATTAGTTTTTTTTGAAGAATTAAAAAATTGACTTTATTATAAAATAATAATTATTAAAAAAATGATTTAAATGTTTTTAAATTGAATTTCATGAATTTTATAATTTACTCATAAAATAAAATCCAAATATATTGTGTAAAATTGTTCATAATAGAAAAAAACTTTTAAAAATACTAACTATTCATTATTCTTGATTCCTAACAGATAATAATAGATACTAATTAATTTATTTGTAACATTTTATCCATTTTAAAAATATATTATGTTATTAAATAACTATAATATGTCTTATTTTATGAAAATAAAACATCATATTTATAAAAATATATTATTATTTCAAAACATATTTTCATAATTTTTAAATTATACTCCTTGAATCCATTTCAATGAAAGTAGAATTTATTTTCATTAAATAAATTTTTCATAAATCATTTACTCATATACATTCCCTATAATTTAACAACTATGTTTCGATGGGAATACTTTAGTCATTATATTTAATATATATATATATCATAGATTCCTTTGAGTTTGGTGTTATATGAAGAGGGAAATAACCTACTAAATAAATTATATAATTGTAATCATATATTAAAATCTTGTGGTGATGTAATTTTATTAATAGAAATCAATAGTGTTCAATTAATTTCTCCAAATGGTTTCCTGTAATTTTTTTATCCAATAAAATCTATCGTTCCATTCGGTATAGTTTTTTACTTATAATCGAGTAGTTTGGATTTGGATAAGAACTCTATGAGGGAATAAAGTGTTTTTGGGAGGTTGTAAGACACCATGGTTTATTTGTTTATACATGTTATGTTATTTTACATTGTTTTTATTCTTCATTAATTTCATGGATTTCCTAGATTGAATTATTACATTTTTTGTGGTTCAAAGGGGAACCCATTTTGCCAACATTGTTCTGAGAAATTTTGTAGTAAGTATCATATTTGTTTCTTTCCTAGAGAAATTATATTTTAAATGGTCCAGAACATCCGTTGAAGCATGAAGGATCCTAGGAGTAACCATTATATTGTGTTTTGAGTTCCTAGTAGGATTGTAATTTTCCACACTATTTGGGGAACAATTCTAGTAAACAATGAGATTTTCATGAATAATATTTTATATGGTTTAATTTTTCTTTTACATATTATTTGTTCTTTTTTCTCTCCATGTCCCCTCCTTATCCCCTATCGGTGACACCCTAAACCAAAACAACCTATTTATTATGCCTACATCTCCTAGATATACACCATTTTCACTAATTTTTTTATATATTCATAGTCTAGTGTTCGATCTCATATGTATGCCAATACCTCCCTATATTTCTTTTTTTCCTTATGGTTTCCCTCTCACATCACCATGATTTGGTTAATATGAATAAAAGGGGTTCTCGTCTTGAACGTATTTTGGTGGTTTTGTGATTTTAGGGTTTTTGTAGAAATCCTATTTCTTGTTCGATCCCTCTCCATCAAAGGTGATGTGTCGAGGCTCGATCACCACTAATTCTTGGTATGATTTATCTTGTAATTGATTTTAATTTTAAAGTATTTTATTAATAGTTTTTTGATATTTTGATTCAATTATTAATCAACTGTTCATACTATGTTCCATGGTGATAATTTTGTTTTCTCTTAGATTTATCTGAATATGACATGTCTCGCTTTTTTATGGGAAAGTTTAAATAAGATTTTGTGTGATTGAGAGAAAAATATGAATGTGGTACTGCCTAAATTACCTTTGAAATAGTATTTTAAATTTATAAACTTATATTAAATTTTTAATTGTTTTCTCAAGGGTGTAACTTATTGTTTCAAGTGATATAAGAAATTTATTATTTTGAAAAATGGTTTTGTGATTTTTTTTGACAAAAAAATAGTTGTATCAAACTGTTTAATCCCATTTGGGAGATGAATTAAAGTATTGTTTTATAATTGAATACATTATTATTTTAAGAGAAATATTGGTTTCCGAAATTATTTTGGATAAAGTTAATGTGTTTGAAAAACATATTTCAATGTGATTTGGAAATGGTGATTCTGAAGAGATGTTTGAAATGATATTTCAAAGTATTTAATGAAATGGGTAAAATGGACAAATATTCCTAGGGTTATATTTTTTTTAATTTACCATTTTTAAATTTATAAAATTTCCAAATGTGTGTGAGACCACAATTGATCCCATGTTATTATTCTACCCTTTGGGGAATTATTCCAAATAAGGGATACATCAAACATGATTTTTATCTTATGATGGTATATATGAATTTGATTAGGTATATTCTTTTTGAGGATATATGATGTTACATGTGAGTTAATTTTAAATTATTAGTAAAATTTGTGTGAGATTTAATTTTTTTCTCACCTCCATATGACTTTTCATGGGATATCTAAGAATATAGTAGGTGACCGGTATGAACAAAAACCCAAGTATAGACTATGCATTAACTAGAATGTGTTTCCTAACTACTCTAAGATGAATATACTGGAAGGGGTAGTAAGCCCTATAAGGGTGTTAATATCATAATTACTATAGTAGTTATGTATATTTAGTGACATTTACTTCTAGATATTTTAGTTTTTATTTCAGGGAAATGATGATTTAATTACTACTGGACTGGGCTTGATGTCTCTAATACAAGACTTTACTACTATATCCTTAGGTTGTTACCCATGAATCTGGCTCACATTTTCAGATTACATAAAAGATTTAGTTTTTTATTTGATTTAATCCCATACCCATTGATTTTATTTCTGAAACCATATTCCTTTTATATTTTTTGTAATATCTTAAATGTTTGGGTGCCTATTAGGACTAGTTCAAATTTATAAACTTGGATTACTTTCAGAATTGTTATTGAATTTTTTTGGAATGTGTGTTTTAAAATTTAATTGTTTTTACTTATTAAATAGAAATTATTAAATTTATTTTTAAATTTTTTATATCAATATATAGTTTCTATAAATTTACTGAAAAAGGGAGAAATGGTGGACCCTTTTATATTAAATGGATTTGAAACCCTTTTTTCTTGGGATTCAAGTTCTTAGCCTCTATTGGATTTATATTATATTATAAAAGTTGTTTTTTATACAATTATAAAATGGTTTGGTATTATCAATTTTTATAAGGAATGTGAAAAAACAACATACTTAAATTTTATTCCAAAATATCTTGAAAATGATTTCATAATGAAATGTTAGGCATGTTTCAAGGGAATTGGTTGTTTGCTAAAAAATATTATTCTCATGTGTATCTATCATTTCAGTTTCAGTATTTTCTTCAAATTTGAATTTATCTTTGACTGTGGATTGATTTGGGGGATTGAGGTTAGTTTTTTATTTCATTACATTTGGATAGTAGTTCCTATTACCATATTTTATGGACATGATTTATTTTCATAGAGTATATATAATGTTCTCCTTTAAATAATTTAAATCATCCAAATTACCCATTACTACATTCTATGGTTGGAGGTACATTATTATATTTTTGGTGGTGGATTGACTTCTGGTGGTGTCATTTTTTATTGAGAAGGGTGTCAGGGGTGAGCTATGAATTTATATTAGAATTTTTAACTTAAAAATTTATCAATTAATTAATTCAAATTTTATTATGGAAATATAATTTATGGATGGGCCATTATAGATGTTTTGGGGAAAAAATATTTTTCTCTAACTTTGTTTCAATTTAGAAATCATTCCTATTTCGAGTATATATTTCCCTTGAACATTCTACTATCCCATGGGGATCAAGAGACCCCTTAGGTCTAGAGGAATGGTAGTTTGGGTTATGATTTTATGGAAAAATATGACGGAATGTTACACTCAACAACTCACATCTCTTTTTATTCATTCAATCTGTAACGTCTAGGATATGTTTTTCATACATATTCATGGTAATATCACTCCCATACACTTTGTATCTCCTTTTATATGTTATACCCAATCTTGGTTAACAAATTATTTGTTTTATGGAGACAATTCCACTTTATCATGGTAAAATCATCTCACTTAATGGTGATTTCATGTGATAATTGCAAATTAAATCTCAAGAGGGGACAACAAGATGTAATTAATCATTTAAATAGAGGTATATTTCACTACAAATTAATTAATTTTTTATTTAAATTTTATAAGAAATCATTGATAAATTAAATAATTTTATTTGGGGATTGTTTTTTTCATTGTATTAGATGAATTTTGGGAGTGAACCACACCATGTTTTGTAGTTTTATTATCATTATGAATCTCCGTGTGTTTTGAATCATTTATATGGATTTGGGTTTTTTGTTTAAAATGATTAGATTATTAATTAAATTTCTTTTGTGGATGAGATTGGTTCTTGTGTGATATGAAGTGGATTTTATGATCTTGACATTGATTATGTATCACTAACGAATAATGGTTATCTTAACTATATTGGTTAAATAGTTCATTAAAAAATTTTATGTTCTTATTCCATTATTATTATTGTTGTTGTTTACATTGTTATTTTTTTCTAATTGTTTTTATTGTTGTTTTTGGTGTTGAAAACTTTTTTTGTTTTTTTCTTGTTAATTTATTTATATTACAGTAATTTATAATTTTATATATAGATTATAATGGATCATATCAGCCTAATAGTCAACATTTACTACATTTTTAGATGATTGGTTTTATGTGTGTACCTTTTTTGAATGAGTTTCAATGGCCCTATTTGTGAATGTTTTAGTAGTATGAGTGGATTAAAATATCATAAAGATACATTTGAAAAAAATTATTTTAAAAAGGGGTTTTAATGAAATGTGATTATTCTAAGGATGGTTTTAAAAAATTAAATTTAAAAAAGATGTGGGGTTTTATATCGACCATTTTATGGGATATTTGTATAGTATAATTCTTGATTAACATATAATGTTATTATTTATCATTAAATATATAAAAATTGGATTATATTATTGTTTTCAACGGATTCTAGAAGGTATTTATTAATTTTTTTCTTCTATTTTACATCTTGAGGGATATTCCCTATATTTTAAATCTTATGTGCTTATTATTTATATTATTATATGGGTTCTCCTCATTAAATTTTTAAATCACGATGATTCATGTTTAAGTGGGTGTCCATTTATGTTTTCATTAGTTATAAAATTTTTGGTTTGTTAAAAATAATATGTCCTAACCCCATATTGTAGGGAAGGGTTAGAAATATATAGTGAAAGACTTTATTGGATGAAAGTGAATGATGTGTTGTTTAAAATGTTGTGTGTGTGTGATCAAGGGGGGTTAAGATACAATTTAAAAATTCGATATATATGATGGGATGGGTAAGGCTAGGTTTCTAGTGATAAGTTCCGTATGACGAATTGGTTAGAAAATGGGATGGGTTATAGTGAGCCTGTGGGAGAGGTTGGGGGAAATTACTATGTGATGCTGATTTATGACACACTACATTTTATATAATCATGGTCCCTTTGGCTTGTCCCCACAATAAGTGTGACAGAATTATCATTACTTTCATGATTTAGATATATTTCTTGATATATGTGGTTATGTTACATACAATGAGTGAAATGGTAGTGATTGTAATACCCTATGTGAGAAGGGGTTATTTATTACAATATAATTATAAACTAGATAGAAAACCCCACATTGAATTTGATTGTTTGAATAGGGGACCTCATTTATGTATAATGGGTCCAAATTTAAATGTATCTTAATATTTGATTAAAAGAAAATTTATTGAGTGAGATGGTAGTGGCCAACCACGGAGGAGGTGAACTCCCTAATGTTCGGGGTTGGTGTGGTTCTTAATAAGAGGTTGTACTCAAATGGGGGTTGTAGTCATGACTTCGGACCCCCAACAATATATCATTGATTAAGTATTATGTATTAATGATATTTCCTACCTTAATTTTTTGGATATCGGTTGGGTTAAATATTTAATGAAATGAGGTGATGGGATTCCATCCTAATCCAAAGCATGAATGGTCTATTTTCATAGTGTCCTTATTGGAACATTATGACTTGTTGTTTGTGGATTGATGGTGGCTTGGTAAAAAACACAACATCCAATTTTCTTGGGTGATCATGTTTTTTTTATGCATAGAAATATATATATTATAGTGAATTTTAGGGATACTATGTGTGATCCTATTGAGGGACATTTCTCACACCCTGTATGAGAACCAAGTTTTTATTCAGGCCTTACGTCTTCTTCTTAGGTTTATAACAAGTCATTAATGGGATCAGTAAAGGAAGGATAAATTGAATTTAGAGATTGGGTTTCAATGTGTTGGGAATTCTAGTAGATCAACTTGTTTATTTTTCATTAATTTATTAATTTGAACATGTGATCATATTATTGTGTGATTAGGGATATATGAATTTATCTTTTCTCACACATTTTTATATCATGACTCTTGTTTATTTATTAATGTGTCCTATGATGATTCCTATTTATATTGTTTTGTTATATATTCTATTTTCATGTATCTGAATCAAGTTAATTTTCTCCAAATGTTGAATTTAGTCCCCTTCTTCTAATCATCATCCTTTGGCATATGGGGTGGCACACAATATGTCACATTGTTCCCATAGATGTTACACTAGTGGGTAGACGTAATATTTTTCATTATAAATGGTATCAGAGTGTATTTATGATTTGATAATGTTATTTGTATATGGAATTTTTTTTATAGTGCAAGAGGTGGGTCATGCCCAAGACTGAAGAACATGGAATTAGTTGAAAGCCAAGTTTCTAGGGGACATCCAGTGTTGGGGTTCTGAACTATAGGATGAATGAGTTGTAGGATTAGACTGAGGTCCCAATTATGGGATGTTTGCGGATTTGGATGAGTTGTGGGGCTCAACTATAAGATAATGATCATTACATGAATAAGGATAATGGAATGACACAAAAATATATGGGTAGTTTTATTTGAAATTTTGACTTGTTGGGATCCACCATTAATTTAATTGACTTATAATATAATAAATTTTCTCTCAATTAAACTATAAGGTGTGATTAGATTAATATAGAATTTAGTATATTTTTTATTGACCATGATTATTATTATTTTTGTTTCCATATGGAATTAAATTCTTATATTGTTGTTTTTTGGGAAAAAATTGGTTTTGAAACGGGGTCTCAAGTGGTGGAATGATGTGTGTGTAAAACAGGTTGATAAGTTATTTTTACATGAAATGGATTATGTATAGAAATGGTTTTTGATTTTTTTATTCTTAGAAAACCTTGGGAAAATATATTCAAACTATATTTCAATGAATTATTTGGAAAATAATATTTATTTAAAAAAAATAGTGTTATATTTTTGGGTGTGTAAAATGGTTATAGAAGTTTTACATTCAGAAATGAATGCCTATGTAAACAAAATCGACTGGTTTTCATCAGTTTCTTTAGGTGGGGACCAGATTCATGAAATGTGTTGTTGGATTATTTTTCATGTATGTTAGAGAATTTTAAGTGTGGTTGGATGTGTACATCTCTTTTGGTATGTTTTTTTAGGAAAATTTAATAGTGACTGTGTATACCATGTTTCATTTATTTTCAATGGTCGAATAGAGATAACATAGGTAAATGGATTTCTAATTTTGTGGGTATGTTTTTGTTGTCATCAGATATTAATATGTATTGGTGCATGAAGGGTGGATGTTTTTTTATTGGGATTGAGTATCTAGATTTGGTTTTTCTGTGTTTCATAGATTGGACTTGTTGATTTTTTTGGTTAGAGATTCATATAGTGGAGGGACCCATTTTCAGAAATTGGACAATGCTATTAGAGTGTTCTTATGGGGAGAACCATAGCCTTCAGATGAATAAGTAACTGAAAATTAGTTGAATGAGTTAAATATATGTATTTTATCTTTATCTTAGGTAATATAGATTATTGATTTGTTTTTTACCTCAACACAAATGTTTGTGCAGGGAACCCATGTATAGTAATTACATTATGTAATATACATGTCATGGATTATGGAGGTAGAATGGTTATATTCAATGATTTGATGATAAGGATGACCCTACTTTAATATTGTAGACTAGTCCTGATTTTCCACCCTTGAGATTATAAGGGTTGTTGATATTGTGGAATATTAGGGATCATTAATCAGTTGATAGAATATATGTTTTACCAAAAACAATTAGTGGTTTTAATGTTTCTTTTTTGAAATTGGTCTTTTATCCAAGTGTTTAATTGGGGGATTTTTTGTTTCTTATGTGTAGTTGCATGTGGGGAGTACCCCACTCCATGTCGCTCATTTTATCAATGTATTAATAAAAAATTGTAATATTGATATCGATTATATGGATTTGTGATTTATATTTTTAATATTTAGTTTATTAATATGATAGTATTATGTTAAGTATATTTTCCAATGGATTAGAGAAGGTGAAAAAGATCATGGGATTGATATGGATTTTTTTGATTGAGGTGGACATTAATTTATTAATTCAATAATTTGGTAATTTTATATTAATATTCGGTCATTATAATTATTTTAATTTTTTTCCTATTTTATTGATTCATACCATATATTGGGATGGGATCACATCAGTTAATAGTATACATGAACCAAATAGCTTACCAGATGTTTTTATTGTGGTTCCTTGGTAGAACAAATTATAATATCTATATTAATTAATTTCATGGTTTAATGAGTGAATTTAAATGAGAAATAGGTTTATTATTTAAAATTTTACTTTCAAAATTGGGCTGAGTAAAATGGGATGATTCATAGAATGATATCAAACTGGTTTTTCAATATATAATAGAGAATTTATAAGGATCATTTGGATGAGATTTTGAATAATGAAATAGAAAGAGTGATATGATGTGTGATTATTTTTATTAAAGTGTTTAAAAATAAAATTTTGAATAAAATATTAATTGGAGAACGATTTTTTAGTTTATTTATTCTAGTCGATTTGACCTTATAAGGGTTATACCTTATTTTCTAATGATTTTGTGCTTTTTATGCATCCTGGCAGTGGTTTCCTGTTATATATAGTGTTTAATTATTACATGTGATTGATTTATTGATCACTATCATGTTATTGTGGAAAAGTATTCTTGAACCCAAATAAGTTATACACCAGTTTTATGGCCCTAGAGGTTGACTTTATGGGTAGGATGTGAAAATCAAGAGGATCGATATATTGTTTGTGTGTGTGTGTGACTAAGGTTTTTTGATGACACTAGACTATAATACTAGATTTATTATGAGAGGTGTGAGGGTACATGATGAGTAACTATATCCCTATGAAGAACAAGTTAGATTGTGGGATATGATATGTTCCATGCTACGGTACTAGTGATTGGTGGACAGATTCATTTTTTATGATGATTGGTCCAAATTTATTCCTCCTCCATGAGTGATATTGTTCTATAATGAAATTAATGAGTGATATATGGTTCTATGTGTATTTTATTATGGGAAACAATATGAGTGATAGGGATGAAAAAAGACCATCATGCATTTGAATGTCGGTAGGTCGTGATATGACGTAAGAATAGATAAACAACCTCACATTTATATAGAAGGATTAGGTAGGGGACCACATTGACTGGGAAGGTGTCGAGATTGATATGTTTCATGGGATTGGATTTACAAGACCTACCGTAAATGATATATCGTGGCTTCCATTGATAATTTTTCCTCCCTAGTGTTAGTGGTTGTCCTAGTACCTGGTATGAGATCCTACCCTAAAGGGGTTTATATTTAAGCTATGATGTCACCTTTAATATAATCATTAGGTATGGAATAGATTTATTGAAATTATATACCATGTGTATTTGGGTATGAGATGGGTTAATATTTTGATACCATGGGGTGATGGGATTATATCTTAGTCCAATGTAAGTATATTCTGGTGTTTTTGATGTTTTATTATCTCACGAGGACTTGATGTTCAAGGATTCATGGTGGGATGGTTAGCACATGATTTTCACTAATCATGTTTGAGTATATTTTTTTATTTTACTCCCAAAAATATGTATATAATTGAATATATTATGGGATATTGGTGGAAACCTACTAAGATTTATTCCTTACACCCTATGTGGGAATCTCGATATGTGTGATGAATGTACGTTGTCATTTCATGTTGATCATCGGGCACACATTATATTTGGTAGTGGCGGCTCAATGAGATTCATAGAATGGGATGAAAAGTCTTGGGGGTAGTACTATAACATTTTTTTCATTTTTCCTCTATTTATTTTGTATATGTAATTTTCTTAGTTGGGGTATGAATATGTATTAGTGTTCGATTTCAAATTCATTTTGTTATTGCATGATTCATGTTTATTGAATTATGAATATTATAATGCATTCTATTAATATTGTTTGGATATTTCTTTAATGTTCGTGACTTTTATTTTAGGGAATAATTTATTAACCAAGTGATTTATATTCCTCCACTAGTATGTGGCATCAATTAAGTGAGGAGGAATTCCTAAAGTTGTATGGTTTACCGTATTGGGACAATGGTGTGTTTTGACATAATGGACCATCCCGATATAACCTCACACATCACCATAACTAGTTTTCCATTAGTCTTGAAAGGCATTCTCAATGTCCACATATTGAAAACTAGTCCCTCGTATCAAGAAGGCACACTTTGGAATGATTTCACCCTAATAAAATTAATGTAATAATATTGAAAAAATCACTAAGAATGAATCATGAAATCTACATATTCGATAGTTAGGAATATAAATAATGATTTAGTAAATAATAAAGATATATATACATGGTATACACCAAATAAAAATAGATTATGGGAAATAATTAATAAAATTTATTATTATAATTCATAAAAAAATTATATAATTAATTTAGAATATTAATAAAAATACCCAGAAGGATATATATATATATATATATATATTTGTACTTTGGAGGTAGAAAATGTGAAATACACCAGTTCGAAGAGGCTGATACATCTTTACACCAAAAATAACACAATGAACTGAACCACCATATCATCATCAGTAAGTAACCACTAACCACTCAAAATATCCCAAAATTACCATTAAAATACCACGAAAAACTATGTAGAACAAGATCAATACTTGAGAACCATGGATAAAATATAAGTGACACACACATCAATGTGTATGCAGGGTGTAAGAAAAATGTGAATAGTAGGTTCCACTATAGAGTATACAAATTCCTTTCAAAAAACATTATATACAATATAGTTTTAATATAAATTATGAAAAAATTGGTTTTTTAGATGTAGGTTCACTTAAACAAGTAACATGACATGTATCATTTCATAAAATCACAACATCTTGTTTGTAAAAAATGGTGGAATCTACCACATAATAATAACCACTTTAAAACATGAATAATGTTTTATTTAATCTTATCATAATAAAATATACTATTTTTCCATTATTAATGTTTTTTAATGTATACAACATATAATAAACACTTTACTTTCATTGAAACACCCATTTCTAATCCACTATGTAGATCACTTCAGATACATAAGAAAAAACATAATAATAAAACATATGTGAACATGTTACCATATGAGAAATGTAACATAATTAATCAAAACAACGTAACCATACAATGGATCATTATAATCAAGTCACTCTATGGGATACAATAAAACAATTGATGGGAATATTAATAATATCATTCGAAACAACATGGTATCCTGGAAAGTCATAAGATCCTATTGTGAAAATATCACACACAATGAAAAATATGAAACAAACTAACAACCTAGTTTGGGTCAAAAAACGTCTCCATACACTTGAAATTCACTCACATGAATCCTCAAAGGTACTTTCCTGGATCTAAACAATCTACAACTAGGGGAACTTGATAGTTTGTTAAATAAATTTTGTATCTAAAATATAGACTTCCTACTTAGTTCTTAATAATCCAATGAAAGAGATCAACTAGAGGTTATAAAACATTACATCACATTTCAATATGTTAATCATAAATATTAATATAAGTATATCTCTCATCTCACAGACATCTTCGTCTCTTGAAAAACCCCTATCAAATTATCGATGTCATAAGAGACTACAAAATTCCCATAAGGCACATAATCAATAAAATGAATAGCAAAACATGGAACACAATAGAGGATTACATATAAATCATGAAATTCTTTTTAAAATATATTAATATTGACATTGAAATCAAGATTTTAATGTTTAACAAACTTTCCTGGGATTCCACTAAACCAGTTTCAAAATCTACCTTCCACAATGCTCAATGTTCTCTCCCAATTACCTTAGGTTTTTTCATACTCCAATGATATTAACAAGAATCAATGTAAATTATATGATTTTTCTATAGAAATTACACATAAAATAATGGAAATAGGAAAACATATTTTTGGGTTTCATTATGTAATTACCCAGATATTAAAAGAACATACTACAATTAGGTTTATAGTCAATATGCTTAAAAAATATTATAATTTCACTTCCATCGGGGTAGGTTTATCTCTGGATCATGTTTTTAGAATATACCATAATGAAGTGGTATGGTTTTATAGAGTACTAAATTTTATTTATTATGATTAATATAAGTTTTTTCCTCATCATTCTCATAATCTCTTCAGTAAACTATGGATACAGAGTTGTGTTTAAGAACTTCATATCCTAATCGGATAGATGGTTAGTGTAAGAGAACCATTCATTCCATATAAGATATTTCAGTATCATATTTTCTAGATTTCAAAGTTGTATGGTATTAACACTTCCCCCAAGTAAGTTTTTATTATAACAATATCTAGCACTCATGAATTCAAATGGATCCTTATAAAGACCTCAATAGAAAGAAGCTGAGAACTATGATATAGTGTGTTAATTTAGATAATGAATGATATTGGGACCTAGTATTTATAAAGAAATATAATATAAGGTTTGAGAAAATCAACATCACGTAAGGGTATCTTAGAGTTGAAATAAAAGTTATGCTAATAATTGATGGTGAGATCTATTTTTTGAAGTTGATTGAAATGTATTCTGATGAATTTCACCATAGAATTTTTTTTTTGAGATTCAAAAAGAAGGTAAATATTTCCCTTAAATTTATTTGGACCTTTGATATTCTGTATTGATTAGGAACTATAATAAATCACTTGGTTCTTTCACTAATCCTCTATTAATTTCATGATATGTATCATATATTTCTCTATATGAATTACACACCATGTCCATCACATGTACACAAATAAGAAGTTTTAACAATGTATAATGTTATTTACTATGATTAATAAACACTATAAATCATTTATCTATGAGATGAATATATAGGCATCAAGAATAATCATCTGGGTAACATTATCCAAAAGAATCAAAAATTCAATGAAGAAACATTAGAACCCCTTGTTATGATGAAATTGATATATCTTCATTGGTTTCTATAATTTTTATATAATTTAATTTAATATATTTATTTTATGCGGGGAATAATGTAAAACCCCATGTTTTTATATATAGTTTATTTCAAATAAACTTGATGTATTTGATAGATTATTTTATAAGAAACACTTTGTTTAAAAAAACTACGTTATTCTATTGGATTATTATAACTTAATGTGCCAATTATCATAAATACATTAGATAAAAGGATATAAAATCGGAAAAATTAATTTGGAAAATCATTTTTTATAGATGTATTAAATGAATTCATGAGATATCAATTGATAAAAGCATTTTATATAAATAAGTTATTTTTTAGAAATAATTTTAATGGTGGAATTGTGGTTTCATCATTAAAAAATTATATGATCACAATTAATTAATGACTTTAATGAAATATATAGATTATATTTTTAAAAAATTTTAATAATCTTCTTATTGTTTATATTATTAATGGGATAAAAATAAATCATGTTTTATGATTAAATGGTTATTTTTGAAAAAATTATTTTCACTGGGTTTGTATTCATAATTTGATAAAATATTTCTACCACATCTAGAGGTTAAAAATTAAAAGTTTTATATCATATTTCTAACAAGAATGTTTAAATTTAATATATTGATCAGATTTTTTTTTTCATCATAAATAGTGACTATGCTAGATAATTACCACCACTATAAGGGTCAATTGGGTAATTGAAGTTAAACATAATTTGTTAAAGATTTAAATATATATATATATATATATAACAAAGATATTGTTTAATTTGGAGGATATTAGTTCTACCATACACATATAATATTAAATTATAGGGAATCAAGGTTCCATTTATCATTGAGAATGACCATAATACTATTTTAAGTTAAGGAAAATTTCCAAATGTTACTTTATTGATTTTAATTTATAAATATTGTTCATATTGAGATAAGAATATTTTATTAATGATTATAAAAGTTTATTTTTACCATATTTTATATATCATTATAATTTAATTTTATTCTTAATTTTTAGTGATGGTATAATTACTTTAAATGCTTACACAACACTAACACATTACCTGTTCACAAAGTAGAATAGTCTATGTAAATGATTTTAAAAGCATATAAAAGGAATTTGTTTTGATGAATTTTGGTATCAAAATTAAATTTAAGGTTAATAAAACTTTATAATTTGTGGTGAAACAGTTTATATAAAATATATAATCCTATATTGAGGTCTTCAAAGAAATATTTTTTGAATAGTTCTTTAAATTATTTTAATTGTATTCTATGTAAAACAATATATTATTTAAAAATTTAGAAACCTACAAAATCAATAAAGAAGAAAAATTGGATGGGTTATGGACGACCCTTTCTTCCCATCACAATTTTAAGATGAATTTTACCTTATAATATAATATATAACCCTTTATAATTGAAATATCCTTAAGAACAGTTAAGTTTAAAATTGGTTAACATAAGGGTTAAATGAAATGATATGGTTTAAATGCCACATAAAAATAAATAATCCTTTTTTTAAATGTATGAAATACTTAAACTGTATTATCCTTGAATATTTAGCCACATTTTTCCACATTCATTAAAATAATAATTTATTATGTTTAAATCTTTTAGGTAATTCTATGTGTGTCATATCTATCACAATAAATGGAAACCACCTCTCCAATATTATTCACACAAAATTAAAATAAATAGATAAAAAACCATTCAAAAACATATTCTAAACAAACATATCCAATGATTTAGTGTGATTTACACCTAAAAAGACCAAACCCTGGGTTATTGGGAAGACTTCTAATGTTGGATTCTCAAAAACACGGTAATCATGTTAACTAATATCTTTCATTTTAATTCTTGATTTACCTCCTTCAATTACATAATTAACATGTAAATATAATTAAATCATTATCTCCAATACAATTATATTTTATTATGGTGATTTAATTTATTGTATACATCACATTTCCTTCAAATGGAAAATGAATGTATCGCTCGTGCATACATTTAGAAAATCACCTCTATGAAGTGATTCATTTATTTTTACATAACATATTTACATTGACAGTTATAATGATTTAATTTATAAAAATACATAATATTTATAATATTATTATTGTTTTTAAAATGTGAATTAATATTTTAATTCCATTTTTTTAAATCAAATGAAAATCGTAAATGTCACTCATGTATACAATCAAATTACTGTCTCCCCAAAGTGATGTAATTAATTTTCCATCAAATAAATAAATGGATTGTTCTGAAAGTTTATAGTGTTTAAATATGATAATCATGAAATGATTATAAATTTTCAGAAGAATGAACAATGATCAATGTAAAAGTACCTATAAATCTAAATTGATAAATGCCTGAAAAGCGAAGAATTTATCACCTGTAACAGTGATTTTATGTATGGTTAATTAATAGTTGATAAGATGATATATGTATTGGAGGCAGTTCCACATAACCAAATTTCATAGTACTTAAATACATGTTTCATTATTAATGATGGTTTATTATCAATTAATTATTATTACTCTTCTTAAAATTTTCGTGATATAATTTCCTAAGAAAATATTTTTCACTTCAATGGTCATATAAGATCCCTTATATGATGTGAACAATGAGGTGACATGATAGCATTCTTTAATATTATTCTATGTTCTTATAGTATTTTATAATTGTAAATATATGATATTGTCTGTTATGGGTAGGTGTATAAGAATACATTGATACACCTTCTCAAGGTGTTCTCTAATTGTACTATTCAAGATATGAGTATCTGAGAATAGGAACACAAATAGAAAACACATATTTATATGTGACATTGGATGTTCCTATCTGTGGAAATGTGTATTGATAGTTATAGTTTAATATTATCATTAATTGATAACATGTATATCGTAATTTGATGTATTGATCAAAACTATGATAAAAATTGTTCACAGTGAGGTAGGATATGTTTGGTCCATCAAGAGTGATAAGGAATTAATGGATAATGTGATAAAGAATTTATCAATTTTATCCATTGAAACAAGTTGAAATCATGGGTCCTTTTATGGGAATATAATTACTTGATTAAATCCCCAACCATAGTGTATAGTACATGAGTTCATATCATGAAATTAAAAGAAAGGGACATTGAGCATATAGGTTTATGACACTAAAAACTAACATGATCGATTTGGGATACAATAATATAGGGATTATATTACATGGTAATAATTTATATGAGTTTTTATGTCATTAAAATATTAACTTATTTCCCTATGGGTTCCTTAATTTATTGAAGGATGATAGCCTTTAACATTATGTGGTTATGCCTAATATAAAAGTGATATACTCCCAAAGGGTCACACACCATGTATATAAAAACATTTAAGAAAATATAATTATTGAATTTAACAATTTAAAATAAATAATATTTATTTCGGTTTCGTTTATGGCCAAGACATAATCACAATTCATTTGAAATAATAAGTGAGATAAACAATAATAAAAAATATTTATTTTAAAAGTTCAATGAATATAATATTTATTATATTTATTATTAAATAATGAAGTGATATTTATTAATAAAATATATAGTCATTATTCCAGGATTACTAAATGAAAACATAATAAAATGATCAAGAATAATGGTATAATTTGAAAAGGTATAAATGATATTAATTTATATTATTAACATGTATTGAATTTATAGTAGTTTAGATTAACATAATTAATATTTTTGGAAATTGATAAAGTAATAATTTTAATATATGGAAATGGTTTATGTGTAGTATTTCAATCTGAAACCTTCTGTAATAAATATATATTTACATCACTTTCTATCAAAACTATTATTTTTCATGATAAATATAGAGAGAATCCCTCATGCCATAAAGATTGATATAAAGATCTATAATGCACTCTCCCTTACACGTCACCAAATACATCAATAGAACATCAATATTTTTCCTCCAAGAATAATTCTATAGTAATCAATCCTGAACAATGAATGAAATAAAAATCTGGTGTGCTATCACCCAGTGATTTTATGTTGATGTTCAAATATTTGGGTGCATAAAGGATTATTGATAGAGGTATTTGACACATGGATCCTATAGAACATCGATAGTATGAGGAGATCTAATCGACCAAATCACTAATAAAAATGAAATTACATATTGAGGTTATTTTATTTCTTCACATAAATTTATTATAAATTACCTGTGAAAATCATCCTCTTCTGGTTTCAGTATTTTTATTTAATGACATAATCCAGGTTTTCACTAGTATAGTCATTTATTCATCTACATAAAATATTATTTGAAAATTAAGACTTATAATCCATGTTGGCTATTCCATCACGTCACTTCTGTTACACCCGGATCCTACAAGTGGTATCAGAGCTGTCACATGTTTAATTTATAATTATTCGTTATTCATTTATTATTTTTAGGTTTTGGTGAGATATTTTAGTTAAATTGATTTGTTCTTAATATACAAACACATTCCTCTCTTCCCTTTATTTTTTCATGATAATGTTACCATAAAACAGTTAATATTAAAATTAACAGACATCTATAAACATGATCTAGAGGTGCCAATGGCTCTTCCCAAATAAAACCCAAGTGTATGGATTATACTATCAATTTACACATCCCATATTAGTGTTTCTATTCATAAACTCATGATAAAATAAGATAATAAACTAAAATATGAACTAAGATCAAAAAAATGTAGATCATGTAGTTGATGTAGATAGGTTAGAACATGGTTTGATGAATGGAACACCATGTAACCACTGTACATAATGTCTACTACATGTTTTCTCATAGCAATCAACATATGTGTAGAGACCCGTAGCTTAACGTACATTGACATTACATTACATTTGCGGAATACTTAGTACATAACAAAAACACACACACAAGGATCGTAATAGTTTAGTGTCTTTGGAAACTCTGAATATAATCTTCTAATCCTGGTGAAAGATCTTCAACATCTCCCATAAAGATCTTCATTTTTTTTATACCTAAAACCGTTATTTATATCCTGGGGAAAAGAAAACATAAAAGGGTGAGCTCAAATTCTCAGTAAGGGTAAACAAAAGAAATATCAATCACATCATATACATAAGCACATAACTTTTGGAAATCTTAACCTGTAAAAGAGATCATAATTTCATAACCTGGGATAACTCATGGCAGTGAAATGTAATCACAATAATCATAACATAACACATTAAACTTTGTGGCATGCACACATAATCATAGAGAATCATTTCTTGTTAGTCAAGACTCATTTCCAAGACTATCTTAGTGGACAAAGTCCCTTTCTGAACCGAGTCACCCTCGTTTCAGTCCTGTTTCACTGAACCGGTATAACTTACCATTCCAGCCATGTCTATCTCATGAGATATAAAATCTTTACCCAATGAATTGGAGGGAGATATAGGTCCCACCAATCTCATAATGATACCATTATTATGTGTGCCACAAAATCATAAACCATACATCATTGCATAACCCATGTAATAAAAATGGGAATCTTAAACATCATGACATCAAAAAATAATTCATATACGATAAAGGAATTAATAAAAATAATTCCATCACAATATAATCAAATCAATGTAATAATAGGAATAAAAACTGAACCCTTTATTATCTTAGATGGAAAATAATTTTGATAAAACACTTGAACTTCATTCTTGAGGAAAATATCCTTTCTACTTCAAAAACACTTTTCCTTTGTTAACATGTCATACAATTTTAAACTAAAAGAAGTTGATTAAAAATAAACTTGAAAACCTGTAAGGAAATCCTCTTGTAAATAATGTTTTAAAAATCCATTCATGCCGTATAAGTTAAAAAAACATTCTTCTCGTACTTTTGTCGGAAAAGTTCAAAAAGTACCTCGTATGAAAAACAACAAAAGATTCCTTTCTTATCTTTTACTAAAAACTCACCGAAGGGTAAAATAGGATTTAAAATATTATAGGTGAATGGAAATAATATTACATATTGAGGAAACATGGATGTGGATGATAAAATACACCCCAGTAAATACTAATGTATAAACAATCTAGAATAAAAAATGAGATTGTGATATTTCCCTTACCTTAGGTCCGATGTTCTTTTTACGTGTCCAAACCTCCTGTATAATGATTTAAATAATGTTATTGACTTATTCCAAAATCATACTCATTGTTATGATATCATATATGGTTCACTTATGGCTTTATATTACCCGTTCTTTTGTAAATTCCATGTTAAAGAGCGTTTTGGGTAAAATCGTTTCATTTGTCGTCCGTGTTTTGACTTATAATTATTCATATGATTACCTAGATCATTATTACTTAATTACAGAATATAAAACATGATTTATATATATATATATTCAGAATATACATATATATAATAAATCAGTAAATGGAAAGAAATACGCCGTTCATGGAGACGGTAGGCCGTACGTACGCATGAACGCTGTTTTCGTTTCCTTATTGAGTTGAATGGAATTAAGTAGATGACATACATATATATACAAATAAATCCAGTATCATTATTATGTCATATATTTCATGATTATTTATTATATATACTTTATAATCATTCATGAATGGTTAAAGTGGAGAATGAATCTCATCGCGTCGTGGAGACGGTAGTCCATACGTACGCACGAGTGATGAAATCGTTCTCATGATCGTGGGATTGTATTGGAGTGTATGTATACTATTTCAGAATCAATATCACCTTAAAATAATAATATATAGTTATTATTTACACCATTATACCCATCCAAGTAAGGTGGTGGTGGAAAATAGATTTCACCACAGCGTGGAGACGGTATTCCGTACGTACGCACGCGTGGTGATTTCGTTTTCCGTAGGATGGATAGATGGTGAAATAGGATTGTTTCATACTTATAATAACATATCAGTATATGAGTGATACTGATGTTATTACTTCATAATGAAACAACCTAAGAAGAATAAGTGGAAGATGAAATAAATGTGAAAGAATCGGTAACGGAAATTACCTCTTCTTTGAAGCGCCTCTTTGAGACCTCCTCTTGGGGAACTAAAATTGGTCTTTGAGGAAGACCAGAACCTCTAGGATGTTTTTAGGGAAGTGGAGAAGATAATTTGGCATGGTTTGGACGAGCTTTAAGGCTCAATGTTGTGTGAGGAAGAGAGGGAGGAGGTGCCCTTTTATAAGGGAGGAGAGGGGCACCTTTGGAATAACTAAAAATATTATTTTATTATAAAGTCATGTTCGGTTTTAAATAGCTCCAAATTGATTTATTTCGAGGATAAGGTGGGGTTGGGTCGAAAGCCTCTCATCCAATATAATTTAGACAAGTTTAGGTTCCTATTTTAACCTTATCATTTAGATTTAACATTAAGTTAAATAATTTTACTTTTACCGTTTCTTCTTGTGTTATTACACTATAAGGTTAATAAACTTACTATAAGAAGCCAAAAAAACCCCAAATTGTTTATTATTAATATATATAACCATATCTAAGTCATTTGGCCGAACCTTAGATTTTTAGGAATAAAATAACAATTAATAATATAATATTTGTTTTAAAAACTATTTTATGTCAATTTTGACACTATTTAATAATTGATTATTGTGAAAATCATAACAGAATGATAAGTTCGAACAAAGTTAATTAAATCAATACTAATATGTCATATTAACCTATAAAATAAGTGGAATTCATAAAAAGTCTCAGATTATATTTATTTGGGTATTTATAACATCAATTATGTCAATATTTCATTAATAAGATAATTACTGCATCATCGTTGTGTCATAAATAAATTAAATTATTTAACGTCTAAAAATTAAAAATAAAATACCATTATGTAGGAAAGCTTTTTATATTTCTAATTAATATTTATAGTCTAATGTATCTTATTGAGAACACCATATTAAAAATGTTTTAGTAAATAAACTTTGATTTTAACTCTTTTAACCCTTCTTTAAATAAATTAATAATAAATGTCCTAATCTAATCCAAGTGGGCCTAAATGGTCATATTTTATTCCTAGTTTGTTTTTGGTCGAATTACACTTGTCCAATAGAATTAGGACATGTGTTAGGGTAATAATAATATCATTTCTACCCTTAATTACCCTATTTACTTTTAACCGTGGTAAAAAAAGTAAAAAGTTACTATTCACCAAAAAAAATATTTTCATCTCATTGAACCACATTTTACTTACTGACATCAACCGTGTCTCTCGTATTTTTGAAATTCCACTCACAAAAGCGGTAAAATTATGTTTTATGAACAATTCAGTTTTTTTAACTACCACTTAGTGGTTTCACTATTCATCAAAAATTGAATGTTTTCAGAAAAATACTAAAACTTAGGCCTAAACTATATTTGATATTATGAACTAAAAAATGATGTCTATTTTACCAAATTCAAAACATATCAGTAGCATTAACTAATTTAAAAATTAATTCCCGTCGTCAAAACAAATAGCGTGTTTTTAAAAGATAATAACTATCAAAAGATTGAAACTTGTTTATAACTGGTTTAAATGTGAAATTACATCCAATAACCATCATTGTATTAAATTGAAAAAATATATTCTAAATATACTTTAAAACCACTAAAATTAATAATTTATCACTATTAATTATTTCGATTGAAAAAGATGTTTTTAATTAAAATTTAGTAATTTCCACTATTCATTAAAATATGAAAGTTATCCAAAAATTACCAAAATTTCACCCTAAGCTAATTTCGATATTCCATATCCAAAAATAAAGTCCATTTTGAAAAATAAAATTTACAAAATTTCAAAAAGTGGTTATTACTATTCATAACGGCTAGTTTTAATAATATTTTAATAGCATATCGTTGTTTGGTGAAACTCGGTATTGCGTACTACACAGGCTATCAAGGAAGGCCGCGATTGCGTGTAATGAAAGTTAAGTCAAGGATGCGTGTTGTGCAAGCTCCTTTTGGTGTAGCGTACAACACAATACATTAATGAAATTAAAAAGAATATTTTTCATAAAATCTCGGGGTGTTACATTCTACCCCCCTTAAAATTAATTTCACCCTCAAAATTCGTCGGGGTTATAAATGGTTTACTATTCGAAAGTTTCTTTAATCGAAACCCACATCGTAAAAAGGAATACCAAAACCAATCTTTAAAAACAAAAGTATGAAACGTAACGGTTACCCAAATAAACTAATCACTGGGTTTCCACATATGTGAAAATATGGATATGGAAGAAAAATCTAACCATCATGTTCTGATGGAGAGTGGTAGAGAACATGGATATGGAAAAGCTAGCAATCACAAAGCCATAAATTTGTGATGATCTAAGGTACCATTTGATTCATCAGATATAATAGCACTAAGACAACATTTTTGGCTTTCAAGATCATTTCCCTAAAGTTGATGAAATTGGAAGTAGAAGAAATACTTTCGTGATTTTGGTATAGTCTCACCGTTTGTCGTTCTTTGGACAATTTCCACTTCATCTCTTAAAGAAATGAAGTTGAATTTGTCATTCATGATGTGTTAGTAGATCATGTGATAGAATGATGGGTCATTCCATCTCTTTCAAACAAAAGGTTAGCAAAAGTTATAAGTCCATCTTATGGTTAATCGTATATGGTTCCAAAAATGAACTTATACTTCATATATCATACCGCTTAATATAATAAAACTAGTTTCTACTAAACAGGGACTTCCTGTAGGCTAGTGGTAGGCGATAAATTCCAGTCGCACTTCGGTTGTGGGTTCGATTCCCACAGCTGTAACGCCCCGACCCCAGCTACCCAGAGTCGGTGCATTAATTACATAACATTGGCATGATCACAAGAATGATCAAATCTCGAAAGACCGATTGGTTTAGTAGCCTTAGAAACACTAGATATATTCATAAGTTTTACATTACATCATTAAACGAAAAACTACTACAACAACAAATTGTCTCCATAATCCACACTATAAACCCCTCATAATATCCCTGCAAGTCAATCATAATTTACTTCTTCACTATCTGGGAAAAATAAAACATAGAAAAGGGGTGAGCTCAAATGCCCAGTAAGGATAACAATATAGCGGAACATTCAAAATAAGCATAAACATTTAAGGCAATGAATTACTAAAACAAAGGCCTTTTAAAATTGAACTTCAACATAGTATGGCAAAAGTAAAATGAAATAATTCCATTTACTTGTTCACATGGATATTCTACTAATCGAATAATCACATTCAAAAATCAATAACCACTTTCATAATGTTGGAATGCATAATGCCAGACTATCATAACCACATAGCCAAGGCCTCGTGCCAAGACTACAAATAAGATTTTGTCAAGGCCTTGTGCCAAGACACTAGTTTGTCTCATGAGACCTACCGATGCATCGAGGAGCTATAGCGGGCTCCACCCGTCACTTATTAAGTCCAATGCATTCCCATATGAAAAGGTTTAAACATAACATAAACATTCGTATTAAAACTAGCATACGAAATGTCAATAATTTCACCATAAACTATGAATGGTATAAAAATAGCACATCCACAGTCAAACATATCACAAAACCTTCAATACAATATAGAAGTTTTGTATCATAATAAATCAACTTCAAATAATCTTAAAATCCATCTAAGGATGTTGACATAGATGAAATCAAAATTCTTTTTAAAGAAGTATCTCCTTTTATTTTGAAATCATTTAAGATCCATATAAAATAAAACATTTTCTTTGAAAATATTCTTATAAGCTTGTATGGAAAGCTTCGACGATTTTATAACGGCGGAAAATAACCGCACCCTCCGTATAAGTTAAAAAAACATTCTTACCTCAATTCTGTCGAAAAGGTTAAAAAGGAAATTGTTTTGAAAACGACGGAAGGATTCCTTTATAAACCTCTTATAAAAAGTCAAAAAAGTGTATAAATGACTTTAACCCATATTCTTGTAAATAGTAAAAATGTTTTGAAAAACATTTTTATGAAAACATGGATGTGGATGATAAAGAGATCCCAGTAGATTATTACGTATATACAACCTCAGATAATGAAGAGATTGTGAAATAACCTTTACCTTGTACTTTTCCTTGGTTGGGGTAGGTTAACCTCCTGTATAATGGTGAAATAGTTGTTATTAAATTATACAAGAATCATATATATTAATATGATATCATATATGATCTTTTAACATTGATTTGTTAATAATATCTTAGAATTATCGTCATTTCTGGAGTTAACTTACTCATTTTCTTTTATATGTTTTGTTACATAAGCCATGGTTGTTGTATCTTATTCATATCCAGAATGATATACAGTCCTTAAACATCATTTTTAAATCATCAAATGATAATTATACTTGAATGGATACGATGGTGAATGAATCTCATCGCGTTCGTGGAGACGGTAGTCCGTACGTACGCACGAGCGACAATATCATTCTTTTGATATTAAAATAATATATAAATGGATGGTATATCATATATACAGAATCATTAACATGTTATATTTATTATTTACATGAGTTACACATCATTATTATACCCATCCAAATAATATTATATTGAATAACAATTACACCACGACGTGGAGACGGTAAGCCGTACGTACGCACGTATGGTGACATGTTATTCAAAGGGTGGATAGAATAATGAATATGATTGTACCATATTTATAATAACATCACAGTATATGTGAGATACTGGAGTTATTATTTCAGAATGGTAAGAACAAAGGAAGAAGAAGTGGAAGAAGAAATGAACTCAGAAAAGGGTGGTGAAATCATTACCTCTTCTTCGGGTTCTTACTTTTGATTTGATCAAAAGGGCTCCTTAGGTTGGCTTTCTGATCAAACTAAGGCCTCTAGGTTGTAGTGAGGGATGTTGGGAGAGTATTTGGGCAGAGTTTGGCCGAACAAAAAGGCTTTAGAGGTGTGAAGAAATGAGAAGGAGGAGTGCCCTTTTATAAGAGGGGTGAGGGGCACCTTTGGAAAAGCTAGAAATATTAATTTAAAATAAATTCATATTCGGTTTCTAAAGGCTCCAAAGTTGACTATTCAAAGTATGAGGTGGGGATAGGTCGAAAACCACTCAACCAATAGAATTTAGACAGGTTTGGGTACTTATATTAACCTTATCTTTAAGTATTAACTCTAAGTTAATTAGTTTCACTTTTACAATGTCTCTTTGTATTTTTATATAATATGGTTAATAAACTTACTATATACATCCAAGAGACCCCCAAGTGGTCCATTAATGAGGAACCTATCATAATATAAGTCTCTTGGACGAACCTTAGATTTTTAGGAATTTAATATCAATTAATAATATAATATTTGTTTTAAGAACTCTTTTATGTCAATTTTGACACTATTCAATAGTTGATTTTTTTTAATCTCATAATAGATTGATTACTTCGAACAAAGTCCATTAAATCAATCCTAATATATCATATTAGCCTATAAAATTAGTTTAATTCATTAAAAGTTTCATATTATATTTATTTGGGTATTTATAATATCAATTATTTTATTTTTCACTATTTTAGTAATTACTGCATCATCATTGTGTCATAAATAAAATAAATTACTTTAATGTCTAAAAATTATAAATAAAATATAATTATGTAGGAAATCTTTTTATCTTTCTAATGAATATTTATAATCTAAAAATCCAACTTATATAACTCTATGTAACAATTGTTTTTCTAAAAGATATATGCTTGTGTCATTTTTGTATTCATTTTGACTTAATTAAAATAAAGTGTCATTATCACTTACAAGTGGATCCATGGGGTCCCCAAATTAACACAAAGATGCCCATGGTCGACCATTTATCAACCAATAGGGTTAAGACACGTTTTAGGGTAATTTAGTATTATTATAATATTATTTTTTAATCCTTATTTACCGGATTTACCCTTAACCATGGTAAATAAAATATTTACCGCAGTAATTATTCAAAATGTCTAAAAATAAAAGTTACTTATTTACACAATTTGAACATCCTGATTCCAAATATGGAATCCATTTTCCTAAATTCTAAACACAGAAGTGGCAGAAATTAATTTAAAATTAATTTCCGCTGTCAAAACAAAAAGCGTGTTTTTAAGAGATAATAACTATCAAAAGATTGACACTTGTTTATGTTCAGTTTAATTGTAAAATTATGTCCAATGACCAACATTATATTAAATAGTAAAAATATATTCTAAATATAATTTAAAACCACTCAAATTCATAATTTATCACTATTAATTATTTTGATTAAAAAAGTTGTTTTTAATTAAAATTTAGTAATTTTCACTATTCATCAAAATATGAAAGTTATCCGAAAAGTACCAAAATTTCACCTTAGGCTAAATTTGATATTCCGAATCCAAAAATGAAGTCCATTTTAAAATATAAAATATATATAACTTCAAAAAGTAGGTATTACTATTCATAACAGCTAGTTTGATTGGTTACGGTATGTTAGAACTCGAAGTTGCGTACAACACACGCTACTGTTTTATTCAAAGGAAAGCGTACCGTGGAAGCTTGTGATGTTTCATTTTAAATTTTTTGATGTCTCCATTTAGTCAAAAAGTTTAAAATATTGTATTTAAAAAGGTTTCACTATCAAAAGTTGATAAAAGTGCAATACTGAAAATGAATCTATTCTTGCATTATGACTAAGAAACTCATAATATGGATTCTAAAATTATAAGGATTATATAAAGTTTAAAATTTAGTTAATACTATTCATGAACTCTTTTAATGGATTTTTTTTGGTAAATCATGGTGCAATTGAACTCAGTGTTGCGTGTAGTGCAAGTTATTGAATTATTTTGAAGAAATAACACACTATGAAATCTTGGGATTTTACAACAGCCTTGTCCGACGCGATGGGCTGTCGCCCGTCCTGCAGGTTGTCCTTTTTCTAAAACTATATTACTATAACATCCCGTCAATAATATCGAAAAAACTTCTATCCTTAAACAATACTAACTTATCTCCATCATAATCCATTCCAATCTTTAGGCTTATCCATAATACTGCAGTCCACTCTCATAATATAGTGAAAACGATTACCAGAGATTTAATACCATCGTTGGTCCCCATATATCATAAGATATGTCTTGTTGGTCACATTCCAAACACTCAAAGGCTTTAATCTTGTACTCTCTTGAATACCCATTGAACCTTATTGAAAACATGAGTGCTGTTAAAAGTTAACTCTTTCCACATATCAAAATCCTCAAAATTCTATATACTCAAACCATGATATCACTTAGTCCTTATATCAATCACGAGCTCATGAATACTGTCAAACATTTCATTTTCTACTTATCCCTTCATTATGCGCATATCATCTATATTTCAAAAATATCTGAATATCCTTTAATGGATAGTGGTACCATTAATCATACACTTTGAAAACTCAAGGAAAGACAACAGTGTAACAATCCTTAGATGTCTCTTTATTCCATAGTACCATGAGATTACTTATACAACATTACACATGATAAAAATGTAATCATTTCACTACATTCATAAACCATTGACCGAGCTTCAACAATTCTTTCATCTCACATATCATTTTTAGTCTCTTCATCATCATCCACATAAATACTACCCATACGACCATACTGATTCTCTTCATGAGACTTTCCCTTAGGGCATTGGTTTGCATAATGCCCGTACATTCCACATTTAAAACATTTAACCATTGCTAATGTCGTAGCAATACCATTATCCTCATCCCCGGTGTTAACTAAACCTTTTCCATTACACTTACTGGCTTTGTGCCCTTCTTTTCCACACCCAAAGAATCTTCCAGTTCCTTTGAAACATTCTCCTTGATTCCTCTTCCCACATGATTTACATAGGGGAAATTGAACTTTATTTCCTCTATGATCATCATGAAACTCCATCTTTCTCTTATTAACCGAGTCAGGAAACTTACCAAATTTTACTTTATTGATCATATTATGAGATTGCTGATTCGGCATAATAATGATGTTTGGACTTCTAAATCCCATTTCATTTGGTTTCTCAGGAAGAATATAATTCCATTGTCCATCATATCCTCCATTATCATGAATCATCTTGTTTCCAGCCATTTTCTAAAACCCAAAAAGAATAGTGTGAGAGGAAAAAATCATAATAAAGGGTGAGTAACTTCAATATCTAACATCTTTGGTTTAATCTAATATCGTTACCATAGTTCTAGGACTATATCCTAAACGTATACTTATCCTTAGGGACATCCCTAGACATACCTTAGAAATATATCTAGGGATCTCACTAACGTTTTTGCATCCTAGTTTCCAAAGGTTGACTAAACTTTTCCTCTGATACCAACTGTAGAGACCCGTAGATTGACGTACATTGACATTACATTACATTTTCGGAATACTTAGTACATAACAAAAACACACACACAAGGATCATAATAGTTTAGTGTCTTTGGAAACTCGGAATATAATATTCTAATCCTGGTGAATGATCTTCAACATCTCCCATAAAGATCCTCCTTTTTTTTATACCTAAAACCTTTCTTTATATACTGGGGAAAAGAAAACATAAAAGGGTGAGCTCAAATTCTCAGTAAGGGTAAACAAAAGAAATATCAATCACATTATATACATAAGCACATAACTTTTGGAAATCTTAACCTGTAAAAGAGATCATAATTTCATAACCTGGGAGAACTCATGGCAGTGAAATGTAATCACAATAATCATAAAATAACACATAAAACTTTGTGGCATGCACACATAATCATAGATAATCATTTCTTGTTAGTCAAGACTCATTTCCAAGACTATCTTAGTGGACAAAGTCCCTTTCTGAACCGAGTCACCCTCGTTTCAGTCCTGTTTCACTGAACCAGTATAACCTACCATTCCAACCATGTCTATCTCATGAGATATAAAATATTTATCCAATGCATTGGAGGGAGATATAGGTCCTACCCATCTCATAATGATACCATTATTATGTGTTCCACAAAATCATAAACCATACATCATTGCATAACCCATGTAATAAAAATGGGAATCTTTAACATCATGAAATCATAAAACATTTCATATACGATAAATGAATTCATAAAAATAATTCCATCACAACATAATCAAATCAATGTAATAATATGAATAAAAACTGAACCCTTTATTATCTTAGATGGAAAATAATTTTGATAAAACACATGAACTTCATTCTTGAGGAAAATATCCTTTCTACTTCAAAAACACTTTTCCTTTATTAAAACGTCATACAATTTTAATCTAAAATAATTTGATTAAAAATAAACTTGAAAACTTTTAAGGAAATCCTCTTGGAAATAATGTTTTAAAAATCCATCCATGCCGTATAAGTTAAAAAAACATTCTTCGCGTACTTTTGTCGGAAAAGTTAAAAAAGTACCTCGTTTGAAAAATGAAAAAAGATTCCTTTCATATCATTTACTAAAAAATCACCGAAGGGTAAAATAGGATTTAAAAAATTATAGGTGAATGGAAATAATATTACATATTGAGGAAACATGGATGTGGATGATAAAATACAACCCAATAAATACTAAAGTATAAACAATCTCGAATAAAAAATGAGATTGTGATATTTCCCTTACCTTAGGTCCGATATGCTTTGTACGTGTCCGAACCTCATGTATAATGATTTAAATAATGTTATTGACTTATTCCAGAATCATACTCATTGTTATGATATCATATATGGTTCACTTATGGCTTTATATTACCCGTTCTTTTGTAAATTCAATGTTAAAGAGCATTTCGGGTAAAATCGTTTCATTTATCCTCCGTGTTTTGACTTGTAATTATTCATATGATTACTTAGATCATGATTACTTAATTCCAGAATATAAAACACGATTTATATATATATATATTCAGAATATACATATATATAATAAATCAGCAAATGGAAAGAAATACACCGTTCATGGAGATGGTAGGCCGTACGTACGCATGAACGATGTTTTTGTTTCCTTATTGAGTTGAATGGAATTAGGTAGATGACATACATATATATACAAATAAATCCAGTATCATTATTATGTCATATATTTCATGATTATTTATTATATATATTTTATAATCATTCATGAATGGTTAAAGTGGAGAATGAATCTCATCGCGTCGTGGAGACGGTAGTCCGTACATACGCACGAGTGATGATATCGTTATCATGATTGTGGGACTGTATTGAGGTGTATGTATACTATTTCAGAATCAATATCACTTTAAAATAATAATATATAGTTATTATTTACTCCATTATACCCATCCAAGTAAGGTGGTGGTGGAAAATAGATTTCACCACGGCGTGGAGATGGTATTCCGTACGTACGCACGTGCGGTGATTTCATTTTCCGTAGGATGGATAGATGGTGAAATAGGATTGTTTCATACTTATAATAACATATCCGTATATGAGTGATACTGATGTTATTACATCATAATGAAACAACCTAAGAATAAGAAGTGGAAGATGAAATAAAGGTGAAAGAATCGGTAACGGAAATTACCTCTTCTTTGAAGCGCCTCTTTGAGACCTCCTCTTGGGGCACTAAAATTGGTCTTTGAGGAAGATCAGAATCTCTAGGATGTTTCTAGGGAAGTGGAAAAGATTATTTGTCAGGGGTTGGCCGAGCTTTAAGGCTCAAAGTTGTGTGAGGAAGAGAGGGAGGAGGTGCCCTTTTATAAGGGAGGAGAGGGGCACCTTTGGAATAACTAAAAATATTATTTTATTATAAAGTCAAGTTCGGTTTTAAATTGCTCCAAATTGATTTATTTCGAGGATAAGGTGTTGTTGGGTCTAAATCCTCTCATACAATATAATTTAGACAAGTTTAGGTTCCTATTTTAACCTTATCATTTAGATTTAACATTAAGTTAAATAATTTTACTTTTACCGTGTCTTCTTGTGTTCTTAAACAATAAGGTTAATAAAATTACTATAAGAAGCCAAACGAACCCCAAATTGTTTATTATTAGTATTTATAACCGTATCTAAGTCATTTGGCCGAACCTTAGATTTTTAGGAATAAAATAAAAATTAATAATATAATATTTGTTTTAAAAACTATTTTATGTCAATTTTCACACTATTTAGTAATTGATTATTGTGAAAATCATAACAGAATGATAAGTTAGAACAAAGTTAATTAAATCAATACTAACATGTCATATTAACCTATAAAATTAGTGGAATTCATAAAAAGTCTAAAATAATATTTATTTGGGTATTTATAACATCAATAATGTAAATATTTCATTAATAAGATAATTACTGCATCATCGTTGTGTCATAAATAAATTAAATTATTTAACGTATAAAAATTACAAATAAAATACCATTATGTAGGAAAGATTTTTATCTTTCTAATTCATATTTATAGTAAAATTTATATTATGTATAACCTCATATTAAAAATGTTTTAGTATATAAACTTTGATTTTAACTCTTTTAACCCTTCTTTAAATAAATTAATAATAAATGTCCTAATCTAATCCATGTGGGCATAAATGTTTATATTTTATTCCTAGTTTGTTTTTGGTCGAATTACACTTGTCCAATAGAATTAGGACATGTGTTAGGGTAATAATAACATCATTTCTACCCTTAATTACCCTATTTACTTTTCAACGTGGTAAAAAAAGTAAAAAGTTACTATTCACCAAAAAATTATTTTCATCTCATTGAACCACATTTTTCTTACTGACATCAACCGTGTCTCTCGGATTTTTGAAATTCCACTCACAGAAGTGGTAAAATTATGTTTTATGAACAATTCAGTTTTTTTTAACTACCACTTAGTGGTTTCACTATTCATCAAAAATTGAAAGTTTTCAGAAAAATAAAAAAAATTGGGCCTAAACTATATTTGATATTATAAACTCAAAAATGATGTCTATTTAACCAAATTATAAACATATCAGTTTCCTTAACTAATTTAAAAATTAATTCCCGTCGTCAAAACAAATAGTGTGTTTTTAAGAGATAATAACTATCAAAAGATTGAAACTTGTTTATAACTTGTTTAAATGTGAAATTACATCCAATGACCATCATTGAAAAAAATTGTAAAAACATATTCTAAATATACTTTAAAACCCCTAAAATTAATAATTTATCACTATTAATTATTTCGATTGAAAAAGTTGTTTTTAATTAAAATTTAGTAATTTCCACTATTCATCAAAATATGAAAGTTATTCGAAAATTACCAAAATTTCACCCTAAGCTAATTTCGATATTCCAAATCCAAAAATGAAGTCCATTTTGAAAAATAAAATTTACAATATTTCAAAAAGTGGTTATTACTATTCATAACGGCTAGTTTTAATAATATTTTAATAGCATATCGTTGTTTAGTGAAACTCGGTATTGCGTACTACACATGCTATCAAGGAAGGCCGTGATTGCGTGTAATGAAAGGTAAGTCAAGGATGCGTGTTGTGCAAGCTCCTTTTGGTGTAGCGTACAACACAAGACATTAATGAAATTAAAAAGAATATTTTTCATAAAATCTCGGGGTGTTACATTCTACCCCCCTTAAAATGAATTTCTCCCTCGAAATTCGTCGGGGTTAAAAATGGTTTACTATTCGAAAGTTTCTTTAATCGAAACCCACATCGTAAAAAGGAATACCAAAACCAATATTTAAAAAAAAGTATGAAATGTAACGGTTACCCAAATAAACTAATCACTGGGTTTCCACATAGGTGAAAATATGGATATGGAAGAAAAATCTAACCATCATGTTCTGATGGATAGTGGTAGAGAACATGGCTATGGAAAAGCTAGCAATCACAAAGCCATAAATTTGTGACGATCTAAGGTACCATCTGATTCATCAGATATAAGAGCACTAAGACAACATTTTTGGTATTCAAGATCATTTCCCTAAAGTTGATGAAATTGGAATTAGAAGAAATACTTTCGTGATTTTGGTATAGTCTCACCGTTTGTCGTTCTTTGGACAATTTCCACTTCATCTCTTGAAGAAATAAAGTTGAATTTGTCATTCGTGATGTGTTAGCAGATCATGTGATAGAATAATGGGTCATTCCATCTCTTTCAAACAAAAGGTTAGAAAAAGTTATAAGTCCATCTTATGGTTAATCGTATATGGTTCCAAAAATGAACTTATACTTCATATATCATACCGCTTAATATAATAAAACTAGTTTCTACAAAACAGGGACTTCCTGTAGGCCATTGGTAGGCGATAAAGGCCAGTTGCACTTCGGTTGTGGGTTTGATTCCCACAGCCTTGTCCGACGCGATGGGCTGTCGCCCGTCCTGCAGGTTGTCCTTTTTCTAAAACTACAATACTATGACATCCCATCAATAATATCGAAAAAACTTCTATCCTTAAACAATACTAACTTATGTCCAACATAATCCATTCCAATCTTTAGGCTTATCCATAATACTGCATTCCACTCTCATAATATAGTGAAAATGATTACCAGAGATTTAATACCATCGTTGGTCCCCATATATCATAAGATATGTCTTGTTGGTCACATTCCAAACATTCAAACGCCTTAATCTTGTAATCTCTTGAATACCCATTGAACCTTATTGAAAACAAGAGTGCTGTTAAAAGTTAACTCTTTCCACATACCAAAATCCTCAAAATTCTATATACTCAAACCATGATATCACTTAGTCCTTATATCAATCATGAGCTCATTAATACTGTCAAACATTTCATTTTCTACTTATCCCTTCATTATGCGCATATCATCTATATTTCAAAAATATCTGAATATCCGTTAATGGATAATGGTACCATTAGTCATACACTTTCAAAACTCAAGGAAAGACAATAGTGTAACAGTCCTTAGATGTCTCTTTATTCCATAGTACCATGAGATTACTTATACAACATTACACATGATAAACATGTAATAATTCCACTACATTCTTAAACCATTGACCGAGCTTCAACAATTCTTTCATCTCACATATCATTTGTAGTCTCTTCATCATCATCCACATAAATACTACCCATACGACCATACTGATTCTCTTCATGAGACTTTCCCTTAGGGAATTGGTTTGCATAATTCCCGTACATTCCACATTTAAAACATTTAACCATTGCTGATGTCGTAGCAATACCATTATCCTCATCCCTGGTGTTAACTGAACCTTTTCCATTACACTTACTGGCTTTGTGTCCTTCTTTTCCACACCCAAAGCATCTTCCAGTTCCATTGAAACATTCTCCTTGATTCCTCTTGCCACGTGATTTACATAGGGGAAATTGAACTTTCTTTCCACTATGATCATCATGAAACTCCATCTTTCTCTTATTAGCCGAGTAAGGAAACTTACCAAATTTTACTTTATTGATCATATTATGAGATTGCTGATTCGACATAATAATGATGTTTGGACTTCTAAATCCCATTTCATTTGGTTGCTCACGAAGAATATCATTCCATTGTCCATCATATCCTCCATTATCGCGAATCATCTTGTTTCCAGCCATTTTCTAAAACCCAAAAAGAATAATGTGAGAGGAAAAAATCATAATAAAGGGGGAGTAACTTCAATATCTAACATCGTTGGTTTAATCTAATATCGTTACCATAGTTCTAGGACTATATCCTATACGTATACATATCCTTAGGGACATCCCTAGACATACCTTAGAAATATAACTAGGGATCTCACTAATGTTTTCGCATCCTAGTTTCCAAAGGTTGACTAAACTTTTCCTCTGATACCAACTGTAGAGACCCATAGCTTGACATACATTGACATTACATTAATTTGAGGAATACTTAGTACATAACAAAAACACACACACAAGGATCGTAATAGTTTAGTGTCTTTGGAAACTCGGAATAAAATCTTCTAATGCTGGTGAAAGATCTTCAACATCTCCCATAAAGATCTTCCTTTTTTTATACCTAAAACCTTTCTTTATATCCTGGGGAAAAGAAAACATAAAAGGGTGAGCTCGAATGCTCAGTAAGGGTAAACAAAAGAAATATCAATCACATCATATACATAACCACATAACTTTTGGAAATCTTAACCTGTAAAAGAGATCATAATTTCATAACCTTGGATAACTCATGGCAGTGAAATGTAATCACAATAATCATAACATAACACATTAAACTTTGTGGCATGCACACATAATCATAGAGAATCATTTCTTGTTAGTCAAGACTCATTTCCAAGACTATCTTAGTGGACAACGTCCCTTTCTGAACCGAGTCACCCTCGTTTCAGTCCTGTTTCACTGAACCGGTATAACCTAGCATTCCAGCCATGTCTATCTCATGAGATATAAAATCTTTACCCAATGCATTGGAGGGAGATATAGGTCCCACCCATCTCATAATGATATCATTCTTATGTGTGCCACAAAATCATAAACCATACATCATTGCATAACCCATGTAATAAAAATGGGAATCTTAAACATCATGACATCATAAAACAATTCATATACGATAAAGGAATTAATAAAAATAATTCCATCACAACATAATAAAACCAATGTAATAATATGAATAAAAACTGAACGCTTTATTATCTTAGATGGAAAATAATTTTGAAAAAACACTTGAACTTCATTATTGAGGAAAATATCCTTTCTACTTCAAAAACACTTTTCCTTTATTAACATGTCATACAATTTTAAACTAAAAGAAGTTGATTAAAAATAAACTTGAAAACTTGTAAGGAAATCCTCTTGGAAATAATGTTTTAAAAATCCATTCATTCCGTATAAGTTAAAAAAACATTCTTCTCGTACTTTTGTCGGAAAAGTTAAAAAAGTACATCGTATGAATAACGACAAAAGATTCCTTTCATATCTTTTACTAAAAACTCACCGAAGGGTAAAATTGGATTTAAAAAAATTATAAGTGAATGGAAATAATATTACATATTGAGGAAACATGGATGTGGATGATAAAAAACACCCTAGTAAATACTAAAGTATAAACAATCTCAAATAAAAAATGAGATTGTGATATTTCCCTTACCTTAGGTCCGATATGCATTGTACTTGTCCGAACCTCCTGTATAATGATTTAAATAATGTTATTGACTTATTCCAGAATCATACTAATTGTTATGATATCATATATGGTTCACTTATGGCTTTATATTACCCGTTCTTTTGTAAATTCCATGTTAAAGAGCGTTTTGGGTAAAATCGTTTCATTTGTCGTCCGTGTTTTGACTTGTAATTATTCATATGATTACTTAGATCATGATTACTTAATTCAATAATATAAAACATGATATATATATATATATATATATATATATTTAGAATATACATATATATAATAAATCAGTAAATGGAAAGAAATACACCGTTCATGGAGACGGTAGGCCGTACGTACGCATGAACGCTGTTTTCGTTTCCTTATTGAGTTGAATAGAATTAAGTAGATGACATAAATATATATACACATAAATCCAGTATCATTATTATGTCATATATTTCATGATTATTTATTATATATACTTTATAATCATTCATGAATGGTTAAAGTGGAGAATGAATCTCATCGTGTCGGGGAGACGGTAGTCCGTACGTACGCACGAGTGATGATATCGTTCTCATGATCGTGGGACTGTATTGGAGTGTATGTATACTATTTAAGAATCAATATCACTTTAAAATAATAATATATAGTTATTATTTACACCAATATACCCATCCAAGTAAGGTGGTGGTGGAAAATAGATTTCACCACGGCATGGAGACGGTATTCCGTACGTACGCACGCGCGGTGATATCGTTTTCCGTAGGATGGATAGATGGTGAAATAGTATTGTTTCATACTTATAATAAAATATCAGTATATGAGTGATACTGATGTTATTACATCATAATGAAACATCCTAAGAAGAAGAAGTGGAAGATGAAATAAAGGTGAAAGAATCGGTAACGAAAATTACCTCTTCTTTGAAGCGCCTCTTTGAGACCTCCTCTTGGGGAACTAAAATTGGTCTTTGAGGAAGACCAGAACCTATAGAATGTTTCTATGGAAGTGGAGAAGAGAATTTGGCAGGGGGTGGCCGAGCTTGAAGGCTCAAAGTTGTGTGAGGAAGAGAGGGAGGAGGTGCCCTTTTATAAGGGAGGAGAGGGGCACCTTTGGAATAACTAAAAATATTATTTTATTATAAAGTCATGTTCGGTTTTAAATAGCTCCAAATTGATTTATTTCAAGGCTAAGGTGGGGTTGGGTCGAAATCCTCTCATCCAATATAATTTAGACAAGTTTAGGTTCCTATTTTAACCTTATCATTTAGATTTAATATTAAGTTAAATAATTTTACTTTTACCGTGTCTTCTTGTGTTCTTACACTATAAGGTTATTAAACTTACTATAAGAAGCCAAACAAACCCCAAATTGTTTATTATTAATATATATAACCGTATCTAAGTCATTTGGCCGAACCTTAGATTTTTAAGAATAAAATAACAATTAATAATATAATATTTGTTTTAAAAACTATTTTATGTCAATTTTGACACTATTTCGTAATTGATTATTGTGAAAATCATAACAGAATGATAAGTTCGAAAAAAGTTAATTAAATCAATACTAACATGTCATATTAACCTATAAAATTAGTGGAATTCATAAAAAGTCTAAAATTATATTTATTTGGGTATTTATAACATCAATTATGTCAATATTTCATTAATAAGATAATTGCTGCATCATCGTTGTGTCATAAATAAATTAAATTATTTAACGTCTAAAAATTACAAATAAAATACCATTATGTAGGAAAGATTTTTATCCTTCTAATGAATATTTATAGTCTAATTTATCTTATGTATTACCCCATATTAAAAATGTTTTAGTAAATAAACATTGATTTTAACTCTTTTAACCCTTCTTTAAATAAATTAATAATAAATGTCCAAATCTAATCCAAGTGGGCATAAATAGTCATATTTTATTCCTAGTTTGTTTTTGGTCAAATTAAACTTGTCCAATAGAATTAGGACATGTGTTAGGGTAATAATAATTTCATTTCTACCCTTAATTACCCTATTTACTTTTAACCGTGGTAAAAAAAGTAAAAAGTTACTATTCACCAAAAAATTATTTTCATCTCATTGAACCACATTTTACTTACTGACATCAACCGTGTCTCTCGGATTTTTGAAATTCCACTCACAGAAGCGGTAAAATTAAGTTTTATGAACAATTTAGTTTTTTTTAACTACCACTTAGTGGTTTCACTATTAATCAAAAATTGAAAGTTTTCAGAAAAATACAAAAAATTAGGCCTAAACTATATTTGATATTATGAACTCAAAAATGATGTCTATTTTACCAAATTCAAAACATATCAGTTGCATTAACTAATTTAAAAATTAATTTCCGTCGCCAAAACAAATAGCGTGTTTTTAAGAGATAATAACTATCAAAAGATTGAAACTTGTTTATAACTGGTTTAAATGTGAAATTACATCCAATGACCATCATTGTATTAAATTGTAAAAATATATTCTAAATATACTTTAAAACCACTAAAATTAATAATTTATCACTATTAATTATTTTGATTGAAAATGTTGTTTTTAATTAAAATTTAGTAATTTCCACTATTCATCAAAATATGAAAGTTATCCGAAAATTACCAAAATTTCACCCTAAGCTAATTTCGATATTCCAAATCCAAAAATGAGGTCCATTTTGAAAAATAAAATTTACAAAATTTTAAAAAGTGGTTATTAGTATTCATAAAGGCTAGTTTTAATAATATTTTAATAGCATATCGTTGTTTAGTGAAACTCGGTATTGCGTACTACACAGGCTATCAAGGAAGGCCGCGATTGCGTGTAATGAAAGATAAGTCAAGGATGCGTGTTGTGCAAGCTCCTTTTGGTGTAGTGTACAACACAAGACATTAATGAAATTAAAAAGAATATTTTTCATAAAATCTCGGGGTGTTACATTCTACCCCCCTTAAAATAAATTTCTCCCTCGAAATTCGTCGGGGTTATAAATGGTTTACTATTTGAAAGTTTCTTTAATCGAAACCCACATCATAAAAAGGAATACCAAAACCAATATTTAAAAACAAAAGTATGAAACGTAACGGTTACCCAAAGAAACTAATCACTGGGTTTCCACATAGGTGAAAATATGGATATGGAAGAAAAATACAACCATCATGTTCTGATGGAGAGTGGTAGAGAACATGGCTATGGAAAATCTAGAAATCACAAAGCCATAAATTTGTGACGATCTAAGGTACCATCTGATTCATCAGATATAAGAGCATCAAGACAACATTTTTGGTTTTCAAGATCATTTCCCTAAAGTTGATGAAATAGGAATTAGAAGAAATACTTTCGTGATTTTGGTATAGTATCACCATTTGTCGTTCTTTGGACAATTTCCACTTCATCTCTTAAAGAAATGAAGTTGAATTTGTCATTCGTGATGTGTTAGCAGATCATGTGATAGAATGATGGGTCATTCCATATCTTTCAAACAAAAGGTTAGAAAAATTTATAAGTCCATCTTATGGTTAATCGTATATGGTTCCAAAAATGAACTTATACTTCATATATCATACCTCTTAATATAATAAAACTAGTTTCTACTAAACAGGGACTTCCTGTAGGCCAATTATAGGCGATAAAGGCCAGTCGCACTTCGGTAGTGGGTTCGATTCCCACAACCTTGTCCGATGCGATGGGTTGTCGCCCGTCCTGTAGGTTGTCCTTTTTCTAAAACTATATTACTATAAAATCCCATCAATAATATCGAAAAAACATATATCCTTAAACAATACTAACTTATGTCCAACATAATCCATTCCAATTTTTAGGCTTATCCATAATACTGCAGTCCGCTCTCATAATATAGTGAAAACTATTACCAGAGATTTAATACCATCGTTGGTCCCCATATATCATAAGATATGTCTTGTTGGTCACATTTCAAACATTCAAAGGCCTTAATCTTGTACTCTCTTGAATACCCATTGAACCTTATTAAAAACATGAGTGCTGTTAAAAGTTAACTCTTTCCACATACCAAAATCCTCAAAATTCTATATACTCAAACCATGATATCACTTAGTCCTTATATCAATCTTGAGCTCATGAATACTGTCAAACATTTCATTTTCTACTTATCCCTTCATTATGCGCATATCATCTATATTTCAAAAATATCTGAATATCATTTAATGGATAATGGTACCATTAATCATACACTTTCAAAACTCAAGGAAAGACAACAGTGTAACATTCCTTAGATGTCTCTTTATTCCATAGTACCATGATATTAGTTATACAACATTACACATGATAAACATGTAATCATTCCACTACATTCTTAAACCATTGACCGAGCTTCAACAATTCTTTCACCTCACATATCATTTGTAGTCTCTTCATCACCATCCACATAAATACTACCTATACGACCATACTGATTCTCTTCATGAGACTTTCCCTTAGGGCATTGGTTTTCATAATGCCCGTACATTCCACATTTAAAACATTTAACCATTGCTGATGTCATAGCAATACCATTATCCTCATCCCTGGTGTTAACTGAACCTTTTCCATTACACTTACTAGCTTGGTGTCATTCTTTTCCACACCCAAAGCATCTTCCAGTTCCTTTGAAACATTCTCTTTGATTCCTCTTCCCACATGATTTACATAGGGGAAATTGAACTTTCTTTCCTCTATGATCATCATGAAACTCCATCTTTCTCTTATTAGCCGAGTCAGGAAACCTACCAAATTTTACTTTATTGATCATATTATGAGATTTCTGATTCGACATAATAATGATTTTTGGACTTCTAAATCCCATTTCATTTGGTTTCTCATTAAGAATATCATTCCATTTTCCATCATATCCTCCATTATCGTGAATCATCTTGTTTCCAGCCATTTTCTAAAACCCAAAAAGAATAGTGTGAGAGGAAAAAATCATAATAAATGTGGAGTAACTTCAATATCTAACATCTTTGGTTTAATCTAATATTGTTACCATAGTTCTAGGGCTATATCCTATACATATACTAATCCTTAGGACATCCCTAGACATACCTTAGAAATATATCTAGGGATCTCACTAACGTTTTCGCATCCTAGTTTCCAAAGGTTGACTAAACTTTTCCTCTGATACCAACTGTAGAGACCCGTAGCTTGGCGTACATTGACATTACATTACATTTGCGGAATACTTAGTACATAACAAAAACACACACACAAGGATCATAATAGTTTAGTGTCTTTGGAAACTCAGAATATAATCTTCTAATACTGGTTAAAGATCTTCAACATCTCCCATAAAGATCTTCAATTTTTTATACCTAAAACCTTTCTTTATATCCTGGGGAAAAGAAAACATAAATGGGTGAGCTCAAATGCTCTGTAAGAGTAAACAAAAGAAATATCAATCACATCATATACATAAGCACATATCTTTTGGAAATCTTAACCTGTAAAAGAGATCATAATTTTATAACTTGGGATAACTCATGAAAGTGAAATGTAATTACAATAATCATAACATAACACATTAAACTTTGTGGCTTGCACACATAATCATATAGAATCATTTCTTGTTAGTCAAGGCTTTGCCAAGACTATCTTAGTGGACAGAGTCCCTTTCTGAACCGAGTCACCCTCGTTTCAGTCCTGTTTCACTGAACCGGTATAACCTACCATTCCAGCCATGTCTTTCTCATGAGATATAAAATCTTTACCCAATTCATTGGAGGGAGATATAGGTCCCACCCATCTCATAATCATACCATTCTTATGTGTGCCACAAAATCATAAACCATACATAAATGCATAACCCATGTAATAAAAATGGGAATCTTAAACATCATGACATCATAAAACAATTCATATACGATAAAGGAATTCATAAAAATAATTCCATCACAACATAATCAAATCAATGTAATAATAGGAATAAAAACTTAACCGTTTATTATCTTAGATGGAAAATAATTTTGATAAAACACTTGAACTTCATTCTTGAGGAAAATATCCTTTATACTTCAAAAACACTTTTCCTTTCTTAACATGTCATACAATTTTAAACTAAAAGAAGTTGATTAAAACTAAACATGAATACATTTATGTAAATCCTCTTGGAAATAATGTTTTAAAAATCCATTCATGCCGTATAAGTTAAAAAAACATTCTTCTCGTACTTTTGTCGGAAAAGTTAATAAACTAACTCGTATGAAAAACGACAATAGATTCCTTTCATATCTTTTACTAAAAACTCACCGAAGGGTAAAATAGGATTTAAAATATTATAGGTGAATGGAAATAATATTACATATTGAGGAAACATGGATGAGGATGATAAAATACACCCCAGTAAATACTAAAGTATAAACAATCTCGAATAAAAAATGAGATTGTGATATTTCCCTTACCTTAGGTCCGATATGCTTTGTACGTGTCCAAACCTCTTGTATAATGATTTAAATAATGTTATTGACTTATTACAGAATCATACGCATTGTTATGATATCATATATGGTTCACTTATGGCTTTATATTACCCGTTCTTTTGTAAATTCCATGTTAAAGAGCGTTTTGGGTAAAATCGTTTCATTTGTCGTCCGTGTTTTGACTTGTAATTATTCATATGATTACTTAGATCATTATTAATTAATTCCAGAATATAAAACATGATATATATATATATATTCAGAATATACATATATATAATAAATCAGTAAATGGAAAGAAATACACCATTCATGGAGACGGTAGGGCGTACGTACGCATGAACGCTATTTTCGTTTCCTTATTGAGTTGAATGGAATTAAGTAGATGACATACATATATATACAAATAAATCCAGTATCATTATTATGTCATATATTTCATGATTATTTATTATATATACTTTATAATCATTCATGAATGGTTAAAGTGGAGAATGAATCTCATCGCGTCGTGGAGACGGCAGTCCGTACGTACGCACGAGTGATGATATCGATCTCATGATCGTGGGACTGTATTGGAGTGTATTTATACTATTTCAGAATCTATATCACTTTATAATAATAATATATAGTTATTATTTACACCATTATACCCATCCAAGTAAGATGGTGGTGGAAAATAGATTTCACCATGGCGTGGAGACGATATTCCGTACGTACGCACGCACGGTGATTTCATTTTTCGTAGGATGGATAGATGGTGAAATAAGATTGTTTCATACTTATAATAACATATCAGTATATTAGTGATACTTATGTTATTACTTCAAAATGAAACAACCGAAGAATAAGAAGTGGAAGATGAAATAAAGGTGAAAGAATCAGTAACGGAAATTAACTCTCTTTTTTGAAGCGCCTCTTTGAGACCTCCTCTTGGGGCACTAAAATTGGTCTTTGAGGAAGACCAGAACCTTTAGGACATTTCTAGGGAAGTTTAGAAGATAATTTGGCAGGGGTTGGCCAAGCTTGAAGGCTCAAAGTTGTGTGAGGAAGAGAGGGAGGAGGTGCCCTTTTATAAGGGAGGAGAGGGGCACCTTTGGAATAACTAAAAATATTATTTTATTATAAAGTCAAGTTCGGTTTTACATAGCTCAAAATTGATTTATTTCGAGGCTAAGGTGGGGTTGGGTCAAAATCCTCTCATAAAATAGAATTTAGACAAGTTTAGGTTCCTATTTTAACCTTATCATTTAGATTTAACATTAAGTTAAATAATTTAACTTTTACCGTGTCTTCTTGTGTTCTTACACTATAAGGTTAATAAACTTACTATAAGAAGCCAAACGAACCCCAAATTGTTTATTATTAATATATATAACCTTATATAAGTCATTTTGCCGAAAATTATATTTTTAGGAATAAAATAACAATTAATAATATAATATTTGTTTTAAAAACGATTTTATGTCAATTTTGACACTATTTAGTAATTGATTTTTGTGAAAATCATAACAGAATTATAAGTTTTAACAAAGTTAATTAAATCAATAATAACATGTCATATTAACCTATAAAATTAGTGGAATTCATAAAAAGTCTCAAATTATATTTATTTGGGTATTTATAACATCAATTATGTAAATATTTAATTAATAAGATTATTACTGCATCATCGTTGTGTCATAAATAAAATAAATTATTTAATGTATAAAAATTACAAATAAAATCACATTATGTAGGAAATATTTTTATATTTCTAATTAATATTTATAGTCGCATTTATCTTATGTATAACCACATATTAAAAATGTTTTAGTAAATTAACATTGATTTTAATTCTTTTAACCCTTCTTTAAATAAATTAATAATAAATGTCCTAATCAAATCCAAGTGGGCCTAAATGGTCATATTTTATTCCTAATCTGTTTTTGGTCGAATTACACTTGTCCAATAGAATTAGGACATGTGTTAGTGTAATAATAATATCATTTCTACCCTTAATTACCCTATTTACTTTTAACCGTGGTAAAAAAAAATAAAAAGTTACTATTCACCAAAATATTATTTTCATCTCATTGAACCACATTTTACTTATTTACATCAACCTTCTCTCTCGTATTTTTGAAATATCACTCACAGAAGTGGTAAAATTAAGTTTTATGAACAATTCAGTTTTTTTAACTACCACATAGTGGTTTCACTATTCATTAAAAATTGAATGTTTTCAGAAAAATACCAAACATTAAGCCTAAGCTATATTTGATATTATGAACTAAAAAATGATGTCTATTTTACCAAATTCAAAACATATCAGTTGCATTAACTAATTTAAAAATTAATTACCGTCGTCAAAACAAATAGCGTGTTTTTAAGAGATAATAACTATCAAAAGATTGAAACTTGTTTATAACTGGTTTAAATGTGAAATTACATCCAATGACCATCATTGTATTAAATTGTAAAAATATATTCTAAATATACTTTAAAACCACTAAAATTAATAATTTATAACTATTAATTATTTCGATCGAAAAAGTTGTTTTTAATTAAAATTTAGTAATTTCCACTATTCATCAAAATATGAAAGTTATCCGAAAATTACCAAAATTTCACCCTAAGCTAATTTTGCTATTCCAAATCAAAAAATGAAGTCCATTTTGAAAAATAAAATTTACAAAATTTCAAAAAGTGGTTATTACTATTCATAACGGCTAGTTTTAATAATATTTTAATAGCATATCGTTGTTTAGTGAAACTCGGTATTGCGTACTACACAGGCTATCAAGGAAGGCCGCGATTGCGTGTAATGAAAGGTAAGTCAAGGATGCGTGTTATGAAAGCTCCTTTTGGTGTAGCGTACAACACAAGACATTAATGAAATTAAAAAGAATATTTTTTATAAAATCTCGGGGTGTTACAATATGATTCCTCTACATGTTGTGTATGAGATGTATGACATGGGAAAAAATAGGTCATTGAAGTATTAGGCCACACATTGAATGAAATGGAAATTGCAACATTTAACTCGATAAACTCTATGACAAGAAACATGACCATTCCCAAACTCTGTGATGTGGATACAGTAAGAAAACAGGTTACACTATGTAACATAATACACACTGTGTTGTCTGTTAAAGAATGTGTACATAATTTTACATGGTTAGAAAAACAAAATCTATGATTAAAGTATTTTTCATGGGTTATCTGTGTCATTAATATGATAATACACATGATTTCATAAGATTAATAAATATATTTTTTATTAATTTTTTTGTTAAATTATATAACTATTAGACAATGTAATTTTGAGGAGTAAACATTGTTTCCTCGATGTATGTTTATGGTAGTCATTAATATTAAAAAAAATTAATTTTTTCTTAATTTTCAACGTTGGTGAGTTAAGGATTCACGGATTAAATAATGATAAATCAGATTAATGATATTGCTTTTTTGTACATTATATTAACTAATTAATTAAATAGTATAATTAAAAACTATATTGAAAATGAAATATTGTTTCATGTTGTGTGAGTGGTCATAAGATTATATCATCCTTTTGTACGTGACTGGTATCATTTAATTAATTATGATTAATATGAAATTTAGGACCTACTTGTTTCTTATTACCCCGTATTATGTAAAGGCATGTGTGTCTGCGGTATATTTTTTTATAAAACCACCATTATCTAATCCAAAAGATCCTCTCACATTCATATGAGTAAGATATTATGTAATTATGGATATCCCAAATGATATTAGGTGGTCCATATACTATATGTAAGGAAAATCCAATAAATGTGATACATAGGATCCAAAATCGAATGCTTCCACATGAACCACACTACGATTAAAGGTGTTTATACCAAGTTTTAAGGGTATGATTATCGTCTTCTAGATAAGAAAATGACTATATAATATCATGATCATCCCAAATATAAATTTTTTATATCATTTTTATAGATAATTATTTATGTTTGTTAATTTTTTGTGATCACCTAATATATATATTAAGAATCATGCAGGATAGAATACAATATAAATAGATTATGAGTGAATATTTTTTCTGATATGTTTAATAATTTAATTAAAATACACAAAAAATTTACAACAAAAATATGTTAAGATAAAGTAATATTTTATTCATAAACATAATAATCCATGAATGAAAATATTATTTCAGCATAATATTCAAGTATATATAATTAAAAAAGAAAACTCATTGTCCAATGTGCACAACTAAACCATGTATGAGTTCTTTAATGTATCATTTTTACTTTTAACTTAATGTTTTTATTTGACTAGACATGGTTCCAATAAAATGAATACTTCTCAGTAATAACATGGTGTTACTAGAAATAATTATTTAATGAAAACATTATTCAGGAATTTAGGATTGGATATTACTATCACCATATTAATGAACTATGAGTTAATGTGGTTTGAAAGTCATTTCATCGTAAAACCTTTGAAAAAAATTTCATGCCAATGTCTGGGTTATGATAAGGTGATTTTTGATCCATTCCATTGGATTGTATAAGAAATAATATACTCTAAAACTAATGGTGAGGGCAGTTTTGTTTCAAAAAAATATTGGGAGATTAATATAATATTATTCTAAATTCATTAATCTATATTATAATCAACTAAAGTACTAATAATTTGGACATAATTTGTTGAAATAGAAAATTAAATGACTTCAAACCATATCATTATGATTTGTACTGGATAAATATAACCTTATCACTGGTTTCAAATTTCATGGAATGGTATAGGTGCTTACATGTTATTCTATTCCATGAATAGAAATTATATGTGCTAGAAACACCACTTCTTGAGTCACATAACAGACATTCTAGGGTGCAAAAAGTGTCTCTCAATATAAAATATGTGGATGATTTAATGGATTTACAATTTATAATTGTATCTTCTATGTTTAATGAGATTTTAAATAAATATTAGGATATGGATGTTTATTTAATCTTTTATCACCTTCGAGATCACTATCAAGAGTAGGAGACAACAAAGACACATGAGATCACCAATACACTATTCACACGAATTCTTGTTGAGTTGATTATAAATAGTACACATATAGTCTAGATGATAGGCTACATGTAAATCATATATATCTTAGGGTTTATGATCCCTGATGGGATGTGCACATATATCACAATTTCCAAACTACCTAAAAACTAATCCATTTTTATTATGAATTATAATATTATAAATAGTGATTAGACACTTTCTAAACATCTTAGTCTTATTCTCCATGTTGTTGAATACATTGGGTGTGAAAGACCCACTTGAATTATGGTAAATAATAACAGTTGTATCAATGAAATGGTTCCAGATACACATCCCTAGTCTATTACTCCATCAAACCATACTTAAAAGAAGAATAAATATCCATCGACATAGAAATCAACATGATGTATTTTTTCCATGTGATAAGTAGGGTACTTTGAAGAGGAACTGCACCAAGCTAAAAAATAATGGGAAAGTGTCTGGTTTATTCATTAACATATGTAATTTTTATATATCATTATGTTAGCTATTGTATAATTGATGTTGTAATAACATTTTTATCAAAATATATGGACCATGAAGATTTTAGAATGTTTATAGAGGTGATGTTGATCTACGAGTTACTAATATATTTGGAATAGTTTTTATATCGATTAAATACTACCATCTCAAATTTCCATCCAAATTAATATTGGTTTTATAGAATTATAATTATGTTCTTAGTGTTACCAACAATATCATTTCTGTTTCTTTTTTAGACATGGACCACTTTATTTTCACCTTCAGAAACAAGAGTTCCTACTTTTATAATTATATTAAATGTTATTACATAAAAAATTTAAATATTAGTATTTTTGAATTTAATTAAAAATCCAAATATTATAAATTGATAATGAAACAAATATATATTACTCATATAAAACATAGTAGTAGAATTAACATCATGGACATGTAAATGATAATTATTTAAAAGAGATCAATCAAGAAGGTTACTAGACACTTTTTGAGATTAATCAACTTGAACTATTTCACACTTATTTACTAGGAATGTTAAATATAACACCCTTTGGTGGTCAATGATAATGGTCACACAGATTCTCTAATTGGTATACATTGATGTGTGTAGACCTTTTCAAATAAAATAAAGAGGAAGATTATGAAACATTATTACAGTTATCGAAAACTATATTAGGTATTGTTATATCCACTTAATGAGGTATATTATTGAATCCTTTGATATGTTCAAAGACTTCATGAATTCAACTAATAATAATCTTAGTTAAAAAGATAATTAATATTTGATCTGATTGATGTGGTAAATATCTTTACCATCACATTATCACTATTCTATTTTAATATTTTATTTTATATCAAATCACTCCACCCTATTTACCATATTGGAATGGTTTTAGTATAAGGAGGAACCATACAATATATGAAATTTATGCTAAATGAAGAACCACATTGGTGTTCCACTATCCTTTTGGGGATATGTTTTAATGATGAAATCATACTCAATAAACCAAGTACCAACTAAAGTGGAAAATATAATTCCATACTTGTTATTAATTGGAAGGAAACCCAAATTTTCACAAAATCATGTATGGGTTTTGGAAAAATTATTTAATGCAATATCATGAAAAAAGATGTACACCTTGGGGAATGAAATGTATCCTAATTCGGTATCCCATGAAAATTTGTGTATGCTGCCGATAAAACACTCTAGATAAGACATTAAATATCATAAGGGGGAATATATTTCTTGAGACAGACAACATCTTTTAGGATTACATTTGGATCAATAATAAATTTTATGTAATTGATGCTCAAGAAAAAAAATATTTGGTATAAGAATAGGGACCACAATTCCTCAGGGATGAAGTTATGTTACAAACAAATATTATGTATATGAGATATTGGGATGCATGGGAACTAGAGGGATGTGGTGTTTTGTTCAGTGATTATGTGACTAAATTTTGGTTGAAAATGATGATCTTATCTCATAATAATAAGTATCAGAGACATCATAATTTGTTATATTTAACGAATCTATTAATTCTGAGATGAATTCCATGTATCAAGACCAAGATTTGGTTCTGATCAATCCACCAGTTGATATAAATCATGCTAGGTGTAAATGATTAATGAAGATAAATCTATTCATGTATGATAATGTATCTACTTCTAAATCATGGTTCATGGAGAAAGGGTTTATAAAATTTCAATGAATTGAAAATGATGAATCATTTTCTCTTGTTTATTGGTATAATCCTTCTTAATTTTATTTTTCATCGAAGATTAATTTCACAATAGGATTTGGAAAATAGATATCGAAAGAAATTTACAAAAAGGGTTAATTTATAAATATGTTTATATGAAACAACAATAGGTTTTATGAATCAAGGACATTCTAGAAATAACAAAAATTTCAAATAAAAATTTATGGATTAAAGTATGAATCAACGTCATAGAATATTTTGTTTGATGAATCCGTAAATTAATTTCGATTCATTAATCAAAAATGTGAGGGATGTTTTTAAAAGTAATTTATTATGATTAAATTTTTTTTCATTGTAGTATAAATTGATGAAATATTACTAATAAAAAATGACATACAAGCTTAAGACGATGCTAAGGCATGGTTGAGACTATTTTTTTCATGTATTATTTTGCTGAAGGAGCCCACATTCATGGGATCAAGATCATGTGTGATAGATCCAAGATGCTTCTTGTACTATGAAAAGAACATATATTATCTAGATATTGAATAGGATCATTATGGAACAACAAAGAATGGATTGGTTCTAGTGTCACATTGTATATATCATTACATTAAAATTTATCCTTTGACATAAGAGGAAATATATAAAACTGATAAGATCCCATATGTTTATGTGATATGATCTATTGCATAAGACATGTTTTGTAATAGTATTGATATTTCTTATTAATTGGGCATGGAATCTAGATATCAAATATTTACATGTGAATATAATTGGATTGTTGTTAATGGTATCCTTATGTACTTGAGTTGAGCTAATGATATATTAATGAATTATAGAGGAGATGAAATGGTAGTCAATAGGGTTTATAAAGATGATATATTTTAGATAGATCAAGATGATCTATAACAACCTGAAATTTTATGTATAAAAATTCACCATGTAATTTAATTAAATGTATTATTATGTATTATCGATATAGAATATACATGAACTTCCTTGGTTTTATTATATCTAGTCAGATTTAAAACACCGTTAAGCATAATAACCATTGATAATATAATCTTTAAACTGTGATCATATGATTAGTATAAATATAGGGTTTTAAAAAATTGAATTGACATGGACAAAGGGAGTGATGTGATCAACTAATATAATTATACCATATGATTCCCATTTATAAGATCTTCTAAGGAATATATAATGACTTGTATTTTCCCTTGGACAAGAACTATATGATATTTGAAAGCTTAATCATGGGAAAATCAATTTATAATAGATGTTCAAGCTCATCGAAATCATGACCCAAACCATGTATACTGAACTACCACATGAAAATCTCATAGTCACGCACCATACCCATATGGTGATTTTTGGTTTATAAAAAGATATGTATCAAAAAATAATAAGATTAATACATATAAATATATATTCTATTATCAATAGAATAATGTTAATATTTACTTCTTATTTTAACTTTATAAATGATTTTAATTTTTCATACAAAAAAACACAAATTATATTTTCGTGAAATATTAAAATTCATCAAATGCATTTATTTTGAGGAATTAATGGATTTCTAAAATAAATAATATTTTGATAAAATATTATTATTTAATATTGTGTACTAAATTTAACTTATTATATAATTCTTATGAAGTAAAATATAATTTTTGTAACGGTTGGAAAACTGTTATTCCCAAAAAAACTGAACATTGCTCAATAAATTTTGATTCAAACTTTTAAAGGGAAAATTAAATTTTTTAAAAAATTGTTAAGTTAAAATTATCATTATTTGTTGGAATAAAAACATCTAAATTATACAATGGTGAGTTTTTCATAATCTTCTCAGATGGTTTAATGTTTTGGTAAAATTAAATACCATATAAAAATATGGTGCGTGTTATGACATCATAATGACCCAAAAATGTTGTAATAAATACTATAAATGGTATAAAATAAAAAATACATGTTTTTACATTAACATAATTTTATATTACTTCTATTTTATAAATTTTACATAGCCATTATGAACCCTCCAAAAACATTAATATATATTTTGATTTTAAAATCATTTGTTTATGAGTATGACTCACTTTCACATTAGCAAGAGCATTATTTAATTATTTTCGCCCCTTGGAATTATAAAATAATAAAATCCACACCCATTTGGATTAAAAAATGGGAAACCCCATGTTAAGGATTTTATTTTTGGTTATTTTAGTATATAATGTCGAAAACATATGTTTAATAAATAATAAAGAAATCCACAATCATTTCCTATATAAATCCACATAAAACTGATTTATCCTAACTAAAAAACCTTATAGAATGTCATTAATATTCTATACCCTCCCTAGATCCCTCCCAATGTTCCCCCAAGCTCTCAATAATCTCTTATAATGAATTTTGTGTCATGCTCTCAAGGAAAGGGATCCTCCATTTCTCCTCCTTATTCATGTATCTTCTTTATCTTGTGTCTTTTATCTTGTTTACCATTACATAGGATTTGTTATTACATATCCCAATTATTGTCCAATTTAATTACAATTGATTACAAACCAATTTAACTCCCATAAAACCCACCCATGAACATTCATACACCCCCATTATGTTGTTGAAATTTCACATTGATTTTCCAAACCAAAGAATTGTGTAGTGAATACTCGTACCCATTCCATGTCAAGGGTGTTGAACAATATGAACCTATAAATTTTTTGGGGATTTTAAAATTTTTCTTCCACACCCTGAATTTTTTGAATAAATTATGACTATTAATGAATCAGTGTTATATAATCTATATGGAATACTTAAACATGAGAATGAAATGATAGTGACAGTTGTGCCCAGAAGTATATACTCTCCAATGCATTTGGTAATTTTTAGTATCAGGAGATGACATAGTGTGATATGGAGTAAAATTGATTTCATTATTGGACTTCTCCCATAATTATGTATTGGTAGTTATCATTGAACTATGTTTATGATGCAGTTTTTTAGGTTGATTCCATGTTTCCCAAGTTTCCTTTATGTTATCATAATATATCATATATCATTATTTTAGGTTATAATTCTCAATCCTTTTATTCCCCATTTATTTTCATATTTCCTAACATGCATTACATTATTCATATTATATTCTATTTATTACCTTAATAGTCTTTATAGATCATCCCCTATTTATGTATGTCCTCGGATTATCCCTTGTATTATTACGTGTGAAGGAATATTAGGATATAGTTAAATAATTTATCAATAAAGATGATGCATTCCTTGTTTTATATTGTTATTTGATGTTATTAATTCACGAATTCACAAGGATTCTCAAGATTCTGGGTTGTATTAATTGAAATCTTAAGTAATAAATAATTAATTATTGTATAATAAAGAGAAGTGTTATATTTTCTATCAAATGATACTTTTTTTGGATTAGGGTTAGAAAACTCTAGTAAAAGACGTTGTGATAAAGAAATGTATAGAAAAACATTACTAAATTTTTATTAGTATAGATTGTGCAGATTATTAATAAAATATGTCCCTATCTAAATACTACAACTGAATATCGCTCAAGAACAGATGTACATAGAGGGAAAATTGAAAACATGGCATTGATCTAGACTTGATCGAAAACTGATTCATGAAAACAGGCCTTGCTGGACACCTAATTTCACACTCCAATGTGTAATGATTTTGTAAATTCATAAGCTCAATATGAACTATTATTAAAACAATAATGAAATTCCAATAATAATCAATGTTAGGAAATAGATCAGGTAAAATATATATTCAAGCCCATAAATTCATAAGTTAAAGAAATATGTGTAATTTATAAGATATCCTTTAAATGTATTTTGCTTCCCCCTTTAGGTATTTAATAGCACCAAAATACAGATCGCAAATTTTTCCATTTATTATAGCCAATTCCCATAAATAAGAGAATCAGGTAAACAACCAATGTGAGGGGAAATTTTATGACTGCACCCAATGTGATTCCAAACTTGATGGTAGTGGGAATAGTGAAATTTATAATGATACTCTCTTAGCTAAATCAGGTTCTAAATAAAATAAAAGATCAAGAGAACCATCCAAATCCCCGTAAGAGATAACAAATTACTGTTGGAATATTTATTCCATAAACGCCTATTATATTCAATAGATCATATCATTCCTTAATCACAAAAAAATAGATCAAAACCATTAAGAATATATTAACCATGAATTAAAGTTTTTAGATGTATAATGTTCTACTAGTGTCTTATCATATAGAGGGATAAATTGATGAACAGTGGACATTGATAAAAAAAGATGATGCTTTAAGATTATATCAAAGTGATATGGGTGAAGTAATTCCTTATAAAAATTTGATAAATATTTTTTTCACTCTCCAACTTAAAATAGAATGGGATTTCCTTTAACTAAATAAAAAAGATGGAAAATATATTTTATCTTATTAAAAAATGTCACGAGATATGCATGATATGTCTTTTGATTTATCATACCCCTGAATTGAATGTTGAATGCTTTTTTGGGGGCTAAAAACCTGTCTATAAAAATCACCAGTGACTTGATACTTTGACAGTTATGACGAAATTGTCTTATGTGCCCTCAAAGTCGCAATAGAGAGCAGATAATATCAAATGTATCATGGGGACAAGAAGAGGAAGTGGAGTTTAATTCTATCGATCCGATAGAATATTCTAATAGTGCCATGAATTTTAAATATCCTAATTTTTCAAAGTGCGGAAAGAAGAACCCGATATATTTCCTAAGGGAAATGAGGAAATTCATTTGGTTCAGGATGGAAGGACACCTAGATAGTGATTACCGATGGGATAAACCCAATAATGTGATGGATGAATTGAATGGTCTAGTCAACCTTCAATACATTTTACATTGTTTCTTCTATAAGGAACCATGTCACTTTGAAAACCAATTCACTAAGAATATGGTTTTCAGAGGGAACCTACTTCTACAAGGCAACAAGGGTGATTTTTTTTAATCACAACAGCATGTGTGGATCTTGAAAATTAAGCGATGATAGGTACACTAGTTATTCCTTAAATAATATAAAACCTAATTTTTTATTATATTTTTATTCACTCTTTCATATCAAAAATGTTTAGTTGAACTATTCAAATACCACCCCAAATCCTAGAAGTAGAGATGTCAGTTTAAATTAAAAACGGGGAAATTGTTGTGTACCAAGTATATAAGACCCACCCTATCAAAATTGGTGGTACTAACTTCTTAAAAAACCATATTATACTCCGTTAAGTGCAATATTATGCTATTTTGGGTATAGACTGGCTATCTCTATATAAAACCAACATAAATTTCCATGAGAATAAAATTTCTCTCTATATCATGAATCATCATATGATTCAGTATATATACCAGGAGATGATTAATTCCTATTTTTCACCAACATCTCAAATATTTATATTATTTCCCTACAAGAAATCATATCTAGCTCAAATGATTGAGTCCATGGAAAATAACATCCTTGTAGACATTCACATTGTGAGGGAATACACTGACATGTTTCCTTAAGAACTCTCTGGACTTCCTCCTAGCTGAGTGTTCAAATTTTAATTATAGATTATAACTGGGGTGTTATCAATAACCAAGATCCTATATAGAATATCTGTTATGGAACTAGAGGTGTTAAAGAAGAAACTATAGAAGAATCTATGTAAAGGGTTCACATGCCCAAGTGCTCGACATGGGGTGCACCTATCTTCTTCATCAAGAATAATGACGGTTCAATACACCTTTTCATTGGTTATAAGGAGATAAAAAAGATCATGATAATGAAAAACAATCCACTTCCATGGATTGGGTATTTTATTATCGGCCATGTGCAGAACAATACTTATCCAACTTGGATCTACATTCTGGGTATTATTAAGTAAGGGTGATGAAGGAGGATATCCCGGCGATGTTTTTTCATATATTTTATGGGAAAAATGAGTTCCCAATAATTCATTTTGGACTCACTGATGCCCCAGAAATCATCATGAACATTATTAATAGATTCTATATTGATTACCTCAAAACATTTGTGGTAGTATTTATATATGATATTCCAATATACTCCAAAAGTGAGGAGGTGCATGATGAGATTTTGAGCACTGTGCTAAAGACATTTCGAAAGGAGAAGCATAATGCCAAGTAAAATAAATATGTTTTTTGGTTAAATTATGTGTCATTCCTGGGTATTAACATTAAAAGAAATGGGTTATATTTGGACCCAAAATATTGAATCAATATAAAGATGGATGATGACAACATCTATGACATATATTTATAGTTTCCTTGGATTAGCTGGGTGCTATAGTCGATTTGTGAGAAATTTGTCGTGATCATCAAACCCTATAACCTACCTAACTAGAATGTTATTTAAATAATTTTCTAATTATGAATATGAAGTGATATTCAAGGAGTAAAAAAAAAATCTTATCACAGCACCTATATTAACACTACTGATAAGTTGAGAACATTTATGGTATTCCGTGATGCTTCGATGAAGGGATCAGGCTATGTGATAATGCATAATGAAGAATTGATAGCCTATGATTTGAGTAAATTGAATGGTTATGATTATAACTACCCAAATCATGATCTTGAGTTAGATGAAGTGATCTTCGTGTTTAAAATATAGCGAAATTATCTATCTGGGGAGAAGTGTGAGATATATACCGATCACAAAATCATAGAGTATATCTTAAAATAGGAAGAGGTGAATATGTGTAATTGAGTATGGTTAAGGTTTATCAAGGACTAGGGATAATCTATCCACTACCATCCTAGGAAAGAAAATAATGTTTTAGATCCTTTGATTTAAAAAGATGAAACAATTTTATCATTCATGATAATTGAAAAGGATTCAATCTTTGTAAGATTAAAATGGATGGACATGGGAATTCTAATGGAATGAACATTATAAATCATTTTGAAAATTATTTCTCAACCATCCTTTATCAAAATAAAAATGTATTCTTAAAGACTTGATGTGGGAATTCCCAATAAAGTGTAAAATATAAGAAAAGTGAAATCCTATAAGTTCATTTTGAATGAATAAGGAGTAATAATACTTCGGTCTATACTATATGTACCATAAAATCTTTAATTAACTAAGGATCTATAGGATAATGTACTTAGTGAAACATTCTACCTCCAGAATGAAATCACAATGTTATTTAGAGATCTTCCAGGTCACATTTAGTGGAAACATATGAATAATAAAATTGTAAAATATACATCAGGATGTCTTGTATGTCAGCAAGTGGAGAAGAAAAGAAAAAAATACAAGGGTATGATGAAACCATTACCCATACCTACATGTAAATTGAAAAACAACAAAATGGAATTTTTCACTGGTCTTCTAAATAAATTGAGATGAAAAAAATATATCTAGGTTATAGTAGATCATCTTATAAATACTACACACTTCATTGTGATTTGAGAATATTTATCACTCAATCAAAATGTAAGGATATTAATTTGAGAAATGGCGAGGCTTCATGGAAAAACACTATATATTGTAGTTGATCGAGACCTAAGATTTACCTATAAGTTATAGATGAGTCTCTAACATGCTATAGATATTGAGATGAAAACTATCATGGATTGTCCCCCACAAACCAAGGGAAAGTCTGATTTGTCTATCCAGAAACTCAAGGGAAAGTTGAGATAATGCAAAATCTAATTCAAAAGAGGATGGTGTCAACATCTTCCTATAATTTAGTTCATTTAAAATAATAGATTCCTCTAATGAATTCAAATTACTCCTTATGAACTCCTTTATGAGAAGAGTTGCAATAGAAATTCATGCTGGGATCAAGTTGGGGAATGAAAATTACACGGTGCTAAAATGGTTTCTGAAATGTTGGAAATGGTTTAGACCATTTAGAAAAACATCATGGATGCTCGGATTCAATTGAAGGATTATGATAACAATCAATGATGTGACCTACAGTTAGTTATTATATACATTTAATTACTATATATATCTATATGGATGAAATTACAGATAATTGGGAAAAAAGGTAATGCATTCTCGAAGATAACTTATCCCCTTTGAGATCCAAGATCGCATTAGAGGTAATTTATATCGAATAGTGCTCACAACAAAACTATCTCAAGTATAGAATGTATTGCATGTATCCCTTTAGAGAATGTACCTACTAAACCCCTCTCATGTACTCAATCTTGTGGTGTACTTTTAGAGAATGTTAATTAGCTTATGTGGAAGCTGATGAAGATCTCATATCGTAGAGATATTTTTAATGGAATAAAAAAATTCACATGGTAAATGTGCTTTGGAGAAACCAAAAGTTTGATGAAGTGATGTGGGAACTGTATGTGGTGATAAATCATAAATACCATCATCTATTTAAATTGTTGAAATGTAAATTTTTGGGGGAAATTTTTTAAGGCAGTAATATTTTTACTACCAAAACATTTTGTAAATAAAAATCACCCATGAATTTTTATTAAGTATCTGATTATGTATTATATATATTGTAAACAATTTCACTTAGTTTGATTTATTATATCCTATAATATTTAAAATATAGTAAATCATCATAACCATTGATATTATATATGTTGAAAAGTGATCATATGATTAGTTTAAATATAGGGTTTAAACAAATATAATTGGCACAAAAAATGATGTGATAGCCTCATCCCAAATGATTTTACCCTATAAATTCCATTTTTTGAAGAATATGAGGGAGATAGAATCACTCAGATTTACGCTTGACCAATACCAAACTACGATCACACACCTTAAGCATGTGTTAAAGCTTTTATAGGAGAAGGTCAAGATCATCGGGACACAACCCAAACCATGTACGTCAAATCACCCCTAGAAAATCTCACACTCTAACTCCTTACCCTTAATGATTTTGATGGTGTATTAAAGGGATATGTATCATGACAAAAATATTATCATTATGTATATTATATTTTAAATATATTAATGGTTATATTTACCTCTTATTGTTACATTATAAATTAATATTATTTTTAATACTATAAAACAAAAATTATATTTTTGGGAAATATTCAAATTCAATTAAAGATTTTATTTTTCTTAATTAAGTGATTTTTTAAAACAAAAAATATTTTAATGAAATATTATTATTAAAAAAATATACTAAATATAAATGATCATATAATTTTTATGAATTCAAGTGTAATTTTTATATGGTTTAGAAAACTATTATTGTCAAAACACCAAGAATTTTTTAATAAATGTTGATTTTTATTTTAAAAGTCCAAATTCAAATATTTAATAAAAAAAATTATATAAAAAAAATATTACTTCCTAGATCAAAATTTTGAAATTATATAATAGTGAAATTTTAATAGTTTTCTAAGATAATCAAATGTTTTGGTATAAAATAAATACCGTATACATATATGTTATGTATTGTGACATAATAATGGCCCAAAGATGATGTATTAAATACTTTAAAAGATATTCACCAAAAAATATATATTTTCCCTTAAATATAATCTTATTTTATGTATATTTTATAAAATTTATACAGATTTTATGAAACCACAAAAACCGTAAATATATTCTAAGGATTAAAAAAAAATTCATTAAGAGTACGACTCACTTCCACATTATCAAGGGTTGTATTTTATTAACTTCAATGTGTGGCCTTATAATATAATAAAAACATATCCTATTTTTCATAAACAATGGGAAATAATTGGAGGGTATTTTGTTTTGGTTATTTTATTAAATAGACTTCAAACCCTTTGTTTAAGAAATAATAAAGAAATCCCGACTAATTTCATATATAAACCGACCAAGATCTCATTTGTTTATGAGTATGACTCACTTTCACATTAGCAAGAGCATTATTTAATTATTTTCTCCCCTTGGAATTATAATATAATAAAATCCACACCCATTTGGATTAAAAAATGGGAAAACACATGTTAAGGATTTTATTTTTGGTTATTTTAGTATATAATGTCAAAAACATATGTTTAATAAATAATAAAGAAATCCACAATCATTTCCTATATAAATCCACATAAAATTAATTTATCCTAACTAAAAAACCTTATAGAATGTCATTAATATACTATACCCTCCCTAGATCCCTCCCAATGTTCCCCCAAGCTCTCAATAATCTCTTAGAATGAATTTTGTGTCACGCTCTCAAGGAAAGGGATCCTCCATTTCTACTCCTTATTCATGTATCTTCTTTATCTTGTGTCTTTTATCTTGTTTACCATTACATAGGATTTGTTATTACATATCCCAATTATTGTCCAATTTAATTACAATTGATTACAAACCAATTTAACTCCCATCAAACCCACCCATGAACATTCATACACCCCCATTATGTTGTCAAAATTTCACATTGATTTTCCAAACCAAAGAATTGTGTAGTGAATACTCGTACCCATTCCATATCAAGGGTGTTGAACAATATGAACCTATACATTTTTTGGGGATTTTCAAATTTTTATTCCACACCCTGTATTTTTTGAATAAATTATGACTATTAATGAATCGGTGTTATATAATCTATATGGAATACTTAAACATGAGAATGAAATGATAGTGACAGTTGTGCCCAGAAGTATATACTCTCCAATGCATTTGGTAATTTTTAGTATCAGGAGATGACATAGTGTGATATGGAGTAAAATTGATTTCATTATTGGACTTCTCCCATAATTATGTACTGGTAGTTATCATTGAACTATGTTTATGATGCAGTTTTTTATGTTGATTCCATGTTTCCCAAGTTTCCTTTATGTTATCATAATATATCATATATCATTATTTTAGGTTATGATTCTCACTCCTTTTATTCCCCATTTATTTTCATATTTCCTAACATGCATTACATTATTCATGTTATATTCTATTTATTCCCTTAATAGTCTTTATAGATCATCCCCTACTTATGTATGTCCTCGGATTATCCCTTGTATTATTACGTGTGAAGGAATATTAGGATATAGTTAAATAATTTATCAATAAAGATGATGCATTCCTTGTTTTATATTGTTATTTGATGTTATTAATTCACGAATTCACAAGGGTTCTCAATATTCTGGGTTGTATTAATTGAAATCTTAAGTAATAAATAATTAATTATTGTATAATAAAGAGAAGTGTTATATTTTCTATCAAATGATACTTTTTTTGGATTAGGGTTAGAAAACTCTAGTAAAAGACGTCGTGATAAAGAAATGTATAGAAAAAAATTACTAAATTTTTATTAGAATAGATTGTGCAGATTATTAATAAAATATGTCCCTATATAAATACTACAACTGAATATCGCTCAAGAACAGATGTACATAGAGGGAAAATTGAAAACATGGCATTGATCTAGACTTGATCGAAAACTGATTCATGAAAACAGGCCTTGCTGGACACCTAGTTTCACACTCCAATGTGTAATGATTTTATAAATGCATAAGCTCAATATGAAATATTATTAAAGAAATAATGAAATTCTAATAATAATCAATGTTAGGAAATAGATCAGGTAAAATATATATTGAAGCCCATAAATTCATAAGTTAAGGAAATATGTGTAATTTATAAGATATCCTTTAAATGTATTTTGCTTCCCCCTTTAGGTATTTAATAGCACGAAAATACAGATCGCAAATTTTTCCATTTATTATAGCCAATTCCCATAAATAAGAGAATCAGGTAAACAACCAATGTGAGTGGAAATTTTATGACTGCACCCAATGTGATTCCAAACATGATGGTAGTGGGAATAGTGAAATTTATAATGATACTCTCTTAGCTAAATCAGGATCTAAATAAAATAAAAGATCAAGAGAACCATCCAAATCCCCGTAAGAGATAACAAATTACTGTTGGAATATTTATTCCATAAACGCCTCTTATATTCAATAGATCATATCATTCCTTAATCTCAAAAAAATAGATCAACTCCATTGAGAATATATTAACCATGAATTAATGTTTTTAGATGTATAATGTTCTACTAGTGTCTTATCATATAGAGGGATAAATTGATGAACAACGGACATTGATAAAAAAAGTTGATGATTTAAGAAGATATCAAAGTGATAGGGGTGAAGTAATTCCTTATAAAAATTTGATAAATATTTTTTTCACTCTCCAACTTAAAATAGAATGAGATTTCCTTTAACTCAATAAAAAAGATGAAAAATATATTGGATCTTATTAAAAAATGTCACGATATATGCATGATATGTCTTTTGATTTATCATACCCCCTGAATTGAATGTTGAACGCTTTTTTGGGGGATAAAACCCAGTCTATAAAAATCACCAGTGACTTGATACTTTGACAGTTATGACGAAATTGTCTTATGTGCCCTCAAAGTCGCAATGGAGAGCAGATAACATCAACTGTATCATGGGGACAAAAAGAGGAAGTGGAGTTTAATTCTATCGATCCAATAGAATATTCTAATAGTGCCATGAATTTTAAATATCCTAATTTTTCAAAGTGCGGAAAGAAGAACCTAATATATTTCCTAAGGGAAATGAGGAAATTCATTTAGTTCAGGATGGAAGGACACCTAGATAGTGATTACCGATGGGATAAACCCAATAATGTGATGGATGAATTGAATGGTCTAGTAAACCTTCAATACATTTTACATTGTTTCTACTATAAGGAACCATGTCACTTTGAAAACCAATTCACTAAGAATATTGTTTTCAGAGGGAACCTACTTCTACAAGGCAACAAGGGTGATTTTTTTAATCACAATAGCATATGTGGATCTTGAAAATTAAGCGATGATAGGTACACTAGTTATTCCTTAAATAATATAAAACCTCATTTTTTATTATGTTTTTATTCACTCTTTCATATCAAAAATGTTTAGTTGAACTATTCAAATACCACCCCAAATCCTAGAAGCAGAGATGTCAGTTTAAATTAAAAACGGGGAAATTGTTGTGTACCAAGTATATAAGACCCAACCTATCAAAATTGGTGGTACTAAATTCTTAAAAAACCATATGATACTCCATTAAGTGCAATATTATGCTATTTTGGGCATAGACTGGCTATCTCTATATAAAACCAACATAAATTTCCATGAGAATAAAATTTCTCTCTATATCATGAATCATCATATGATTCAGTATATATACCAGGAGATGATTAATTCCTATTTGTCACCAACATCTCAAATATTTATATTATTTCCCTACAAGAAATCATATCTAGCTCAAATTATAGAGTCCATGGAAAATAACATCCTTGTAGACATTCACATTGTGAGGGAATACACTGACATTTTTCCTTAAGAACTCTCTGGTCTTCCTCCTAGATGAGTGTTCAAATTTTAATTATAGATTATACCTGGGGTGTTATCAATAACCAAGAACCTATATAGAATATCTGTTATGGAACTAGAGGTGTTAAAGAAGATACTATAGATGAATCTATGTAAAGGGTTCACATGCCCAAGTGCTCGACATGGGGTGCACCTGTCTTCTTCATCAAGAATAATGATGGTTCAATACACCTTTTCATTGGTTATAAGGATATAAAAAAGATCATGATAATGAAAAACAATCCACTTCCATGGATTAGGTATTTTATTATCGGCCATGTGATGAACGATACTTATCCAACTTGGATCTACATTCTGGGTATTATTAAGTAAGGGTTATGAAGGAGGATATCCTGGCGATGTTTTTTCATATATTTTATGGGAAACATGAGTTCCCAATAATTCATTTTGGACTCATTGATGCCCCAGAAATCATCATGGACATTATTAATAGATTCTATATTGATTACCTCAAAAATTTGTGGTAGTATTTATATATGATATTCTAATATACTCTAAGAGTGAGGAGGTGCATGATGAGATTTTGAGCACTGTGCTAAAGACATTTCGAAAGGAGAAGCATAATGCCAAGTAAAATAAATATGATTTTTGGTTAAATTAAGTGTCATTCCTGGGTATTAACATTAAAAGAAATTCGTTATATTTGGACCCTTAAAATATTGAATCAATATAAAGATGGATGATGACAACATCTATGACAGATATTGATAGTTTCCTTGGATTAGCTGGGTGCTATAGTCGATTTGTGAGAAATTTGTCGTGATCATCAAACCCTATAACCAACCTAACTAGAATGATATTTAAATAATTTTCTAATTATGAATATGAAGTGATATTCAAGTAGTAAAAAACAATTCTTATCACATCACCTATATTAACACTACTGATAAGTTGAGAACATTTATGGTATTCCGTGATGCTTCGATGAAGGGATCAGGCTATGTGATAATGCATAATGACGAATTGATAGCCTATGATTTGAGGAAATTGAATGGTTATGATTATAACTACACAACTCATGATCTTGAGTTAGATGAAGTGATCTTCGTGTTGAAAATATAGCGAAATTATCTCTCTGGGGAGAAGTGTGAGATATATACCGATCACAAAATCATAGAGTATATCTTAAAATAGGAAGAGGTGAATATGTGTAATTGAGTATGGTTAAGGTTTATCAAGGACTAGGGATAATATATCCACTACCATCCTAGGAAATAAAATAATGTTTTAGATCCTTTGATTTAAAAAGATGAAACAATTTTATCATTCATGATAATTGAAAAGGATTGAATCTTTGTAAGATTAAAATGGATGGACATGGGAATTCTAATTGAATGAACATTATAAATCATTTTGAAAATTATTTCTCAACCATCCTTTATCGAAATAAAAAGGTATTCTTAAAGACTTGATGTGGGAATTCCCAATAAAGTGTAAAATATAAGAAAAGTGAAATCCTATAAGTTCATTTTGAATGAATAAGGAGTAATAATACTTCGGTCTATACTATATGTACCATAAAATCTTTAATTAACTATGGATCTATAGGATAATGTACATAGTGAAACATTCTACCTTCAGAATGAAATCACAATGTTATTTGGAGATCTTCCAGGTCACATTTAGTGGAAACATATGAATAATAAAATTGTAAAATATACATCAGGATGTCTTGTATGTCAGCAAGTGGAGAAGAAAAGAAAAAAATACAAGGGTATGATGAAACCATTACCCATACCTACATGTAAAATGAAAAACATCAAAATGGAATTTTTCACTGGTCTTCTAAATAAATTGAGATGAAAAAAATATATCTAGGTTATAGTAGATCATCTTATAAATACTACACACTTCATTGTGATTTGAGAATATTTATCACTCAATCAAAATGTAAGGATATTAATTTGAGAAATGGCGAGGCTTCATGGAAAACCACTATATATTGTAGTTGATCGAGACCTAAGATTTACCTATAAGTTATAGAAGAGTCTCTAACATGCTATAGATATTGAGATGAAAACTATCATGGATTGTCACCCACAAACCAAGGGAATGTCTGATTTTTCTATCCAGAAACTCAAGGGAATGTTGAGATAATGCAAAATCTAATTCAAAAGAGGATGGTGTTAACATCTTCCTATAATTTAGTTCATTTACAATAACAGTTTCCACTAAAGAATTCAAATTACTCCTTATGAACTCCTTTATGAGAAGAGTTGCAATATAAATTCATGCTGGGATCAAGTTAGGGAATGAAAACTACACGGTGCTAAAATGGTTTCTGAAATGTTGGAAATGGTTTAGACCATTTTGCAACACATCATGGATGCTCGGATTCAATTGAAGGATTATGATAACAATCAATGATGTGACCTACAGTTAGTTATTATATACATTTAATTACTATATATATCTATATGGATGAAATTACAGATAATTGGGAAAAAGGTAATGCATTCTCGAAGATAACTTATCCCCTTTGAGATCCAAGATCGCATTAGGGGTATTTTATATCGAATAGTGCTCACAACAAAACTATCTCAAGTATATAATGTATTGCATGTATCCATTTAGAGAATGTACCTACTAGACCCCTCTCATGTACTCAATCTTGTGGTGTACTGTTGGAGAATGTTAATTAGCTTATGTGGAAGCTGATGAAGATCTCATATCGTAGAGATATTTTTTAATGGAATAAAAAAATTCACATGGTAAATGTGCTTTGGAGAAACCAGAAGTTTGATGAAGTGATGTGGGAACTGTATGTGGTGAGAAATCATAAATACCATCATCTATTGAAATTTTTGAAATGTAAATTTTTGGGGGAAATTTTTTAAGGCAGTAATATTTTAACTACCAAAACATTTTGTAAATAAAAATCACCCATGAATTTTTATTAAGTATCTTATTATGTATTATATATATTGTAAACAATTTCACTTAGTTTGATTTATTATATCCTATAATATTTAAAATATAGTAAATCATCATAACCATTGATATTATATATGTTGAAAAGTGATCATATGATTAGTTTAAATATAGGGTTTTAACAAATATAATTGGCACAAAATATGATGTGATAGCCTCATACCAAATGATTGTACCCTATAAATTCCATTTTTTGATGAATATGAGGGAGATAGAATCACTCAGCTTTACGCTTGACTAATACCAAACTACGGTCACACACCTTAATCACGTGTTAAAGCTTTTATAGGAGAAGGTCGAGATCATCGAGACACAACCCAAACCATGTACGTCAAATCATCCCTAGAAAATATCACACTCTAACTCCTTTCCCTTAATGATTTTGATGGTGTATTAAAGGGATATGTATCATGACCAAAATATTATCATTATGTATATTATATTTTAAATATATTAATGGTTATATTTACCTCTTATTGTTATATTATAAATTAATATTATTTTTAATACTATAAAACAAAAATTATATTTTTGGGAAATATTCAAATTCAATTAAATATTTTATTTTCCTTAATTAAGGAATTTTTTAAAACAAAAAATATTTTAATGAAATATTATTATTAAAAAAATATACTAAATATAAATGATCATATAAGTTTTATGATTTCAAGTGTAATTTTTATATGGTGTAGAAAACTGTTATTGTCAAAACACCAAATTTTTTTTAATAAATGATGATTTTTATTTTAAAAGTCAAAATTCAAATATTTATTAAAACAAATTATATAAAATAAATATTAATTCCTAGATCAAAATTTTGGAAATATACAATAGTGAAATTTTAATAGTTTTCTAAGATAATCAAATGTTTTGGTATAAGATAAATACCGTATACATATATGTTATGTATTGTGACATAATAATGGCCCAAAGATGATGTATTAAATACTTTAAAAGATATTCACCAACAAATATATATTTTCACTTAAATATAATCTTATTTTATGTATATTTTATAAAATTTATATAGATTTTATGAAATCACAAAAACCGTAAATATATTCTAAGGTTTAAAAAAATTCATTAAGTGTACGACTCACTTCCACATTATCAAGGGTTGTATTTTATTAACTTTGATGCTTGGCCTTATAATATAATAAAAACATATCATATTTTTCATAAAAAATGGGAAAAAATTGGAGGGTATTTTTTTGGTTATTTTATTATATAGACTTCAAACCCTTTGTTTAAGAAATAATAATGAAATCCCGACTAATTTCATATATAAACCAACCAAGATCTCATTTTCCTTCACCCATAATTCGTTGAGATCATCAATACTCATCCAAACCTAATCTAGAGTCCTACCAGGGTTTCCCCATGATCTATATATGAACCTTCCAAAAATTTGGAGTCACACTCTCATGGTAAGAAATACTCCCTTTCTCCTCATTATTCAAGTATCTTTTTTATATTATATATTTAATGTTAATTTCCTCATAATAAAATATGTTATTAAATATCCCCCATACGGTTAAATTTATGTACAAATGATGAGATACCCCTTTAAGTCTCATAAATCCCTCCCATGAACATTCATACAATCACATTATGTTGCTGAAATTTCATCGTGATTTCCCATTCCAAACAAATGTGTAGTGAATAACCATAGCCATTTCCTATAAAGGGTGTTATCATTTATGATATTATAATTATTTATTGGAGGAATACATGTATGTATTCCATATTCCTTGATATTTTAATAAATCATGATGAAATAAATAATCACTTTTGTATGATCTATGTGGTACACTTTAGCATGAGAATGAAATGTAAGTGACCAGTGTATCTAGAATTATACAGTGCTCCAATGCATTGTGTAATATTTTTTCTCCTAAGACTTCATGTTGGGACATGGAGTAATCCTGATTACTTTATGGGAATATTCTCGTCATGATTTCTTAGCAGTTATCCCTGGCCTATGTTTTTGATGAAATGTCTTAATTTTTCACCACATTTCCCTTGTTACTTTTATTTTATCATGCTATATCATTCCTCATTGTTCATGTTTATGATTATCACTACTCTTATGACCTATTTAAAGTCCCATTGATTAAAATGAAGTATTTTCTTCATGTTATGCAATTTTAATTAAATTAATATGATTTTCAGCTCACTGATTTCTTATTCATGTCACCAACTTATCCCATGAAGTGTTAGGTATGAATTAATATTATGATAATTTTAAAAAATATTTACTATAAATATGATATATTCCCTATTTTAGTTTTTATTTAATGTACTTATTTCATAAACACACTAGACTTCAAGACATTATATGTTATATTAAGTGTAATATTTAATAATTAATCTTGAATTAATATGTAATAAACAATGGATTTATATTTTGATCTAAATTCTTACTCAATATATTAATTTTGTATTAATGGGGTATTTATGAGATGTAAGAGTTCAATGTATCCTGTTTTCCAAGATTCTGTTATAGAATCAGATTATATTTCGGCTTCTAATGCAGCTGTGGTTGAATTTTGGATTTGAAATGTTTCCCATAATAATGTTGTAGAACCTAGTAGTTAATACCCAATCATTGTTCATTAGGATAAAATTATGGTGGTGGCTCTCTCCAAAGAGTTGGAATCACATCAAATGGAAACAGAAAATATTTTTAACTTTCACTTCTTGATGGATTTTTTTACAATGATTTGATGTGGAAATGAGTAGTGTACCCATGGAGGAAAACTTAAAATACCCATTTATCAAGTATTTGTCTCAGTATTGGCATGAATATCATAAGATATCTAATGAAATAAAAGTTGTAATGATTTGGACTTAGTGTAAGTGGGAGTCTGTTAGAGTTTGTTCCCTAGAAATATCTCTCTCACTAGATTATTTTTGGTTTCATTATTAATTATTATTTCTAATCAAATCATCATTATTACACTTCCGGATATTTCAATTTCATTGTGTATTATGATAACATTTTACATTGAAAAGGTCATAGAAGTTACCCATTATGAAGGTAACGAAAAGGTACCATGAAAATATGTTTCAATATTGTTCTATTTCCAAATGACATTGACATAGGAGACCAAAAAATACTACGAATCATGTGTAGGAGGCTCATAAGAACTTTAGACACATTTTTCTGTTTTCACCCTTGTTTATATCAAAGATATGTGGTTATTATAATAGACCCATTAATAGGAAAAAACATTCCCATGTGTCCTTGGATTATCATATCTATAGACCAATGAATTTATCCTTAAACATTAATATTATCATTAATGGATATCCTGAATTTTGAAATTTTATTTACTGAAAAAACCCATTATGAGATTTGTTCATGGTGAATTAATATATGTTTGGTCAATCAAAAGTAATATTGATTTTTATAGATTATATGAAAAATGATTTACCCCTTACATCCCATGATGGAAATTGACATCTAAGTCCCATTTACATGAATAGAACAACCTAAATAAATCTTTATCCATGGGGTTTAGTGGGAAATTTCATTTCATAATATTCAATGAAAGAGTCATCAATATAATAGGTGATGATCACAATATGAAACCCTCTTGAATTGATATATCATTATAAATGAGTTATATTATTTCATAAGTATTCAGAAAGGTTAGATGTCATTGGAAAATTAAATTATTTCTATATGGGTTCCTTAGCATGTTTCTATATCATAACATTGAAATTTAAGTGTTTATTCATATTTCAATCGATAATTATTCTTATAGGTTTACACACTAAATGAATATGTAAACTGAGTTAAATTCATGTATTGAAATTAATAATATAAAATAAACAATATATATGTATATTTGGTTTGTCAAAAAAAAATTAATCATAAGTTATTAAAAAAAATAAACAAGTAAAATAATAATAGTAATTAATATTTCATTGCATGCTTTAATGAATATAATATTTTTTATATTTATTAATGAATAATGAAGTGGTATTTATTTATAAAATAAATATTAATTGTTCATGGGTTGGAAATGTTGGAGAGGGAAATAATATAAACATTAATGGACCAATTGGAAATGGTATAAATGATATTTTTTTATATTATTAAAATATTTTTTTAGTAAAGAGAATATTATTATTGTTATTATTATTATTATAATTTTACATGGATATAAATAAGAATTATAAAGTTCAGAAAGGTCTTTTATGAATTTTGGAAACCTAAACCTACCATTATAAGTATTTAATTATATCACATTCCATTATCAACCATTTTGTTTTGATTTGATGTACAGTTTCCCTCTCAATCCATAAATAGAGATCCACAGATCTATAATGCACTCGTCTTCCACATCTATCATGGCATCAATAGAAAGTAGTGATTTAGTCCTTATTAATGAAGAATTATACTATGATCAACCATAACCAGAAAGAGTTGTTAGGATCCTAGATGATAGCACCTACTGATTCTACAATAATGTTTAGAGATATTGATGCATATGTGGATCACCTCTATAGGGATTATTAACTTTGAACTTGTTGTGAAATGACTTTATATTGAGATCCAGTGTACTAGATCACGAACGAAAGAGAAATCACATATTAAGTAAAATATATATTTTCCAATAAATTAATTATAAATTAAATGTGACTATTTTTTATTCTTTTATTGAAAATTTTCTTTAGTAATGTAATATACTGCTTTCATTGGAAATGAAATTGTTTCATGTTCGAAAAATGTTATTCATAAATTCAGACTAAAAACTGAGTTGGTTTTGCCAAAAAGGTTATTTAATTACAACGAGATCATATAATAAATAAATTATATATTGTATGTTATTTTTGAGTATATTTATGGAATGGATTTATAATTAATCTATAATTATTATACAACTAAAACTATGTATGATGAAAATTAACTCTTGATGTAAGGGGTTTATATTGCAATCACATTTCTTTTATGGATTAGTTATAGTAAATTTTCATTGAGACAAATTATAGATATTTTATCCATTAAACCCTAAATATTTTATCCTCCATTATTTATTTCAATATATTACATTTTTCTTTTAATTTTCCTCTTTTAATGTATTCAAGATACTGTAATAATCATATTAAGGAAAACTAACTTTGATTTACTATTCAGTTAGTAATTTTTTTCATTCAAATATTCTTCCAAAAAAGTAAATAATTTTTTTTTATCCTCCAATGATTTTTAAGGTCATTTTACCCATGTTTTAATTTCTAAAATAATGATTCAAGGGAATATTATTGTCATTATTTAGAGGAGAAATGATTTATGTGATACCAAAAATGTGAAAGCAATTTTTGATTTATGGTATACGTTATGAGTGGAATTTTCTACCATCATGACCTATTAATTCTCTGAAGCATTATATTCCTATATCCAATTTTCTTTTATAATAAAATGGTTTCCTTAATATTTTGTAAAACATAATATTTTAAATATTTTAATTCAAAATTTAAAGTTTATTTTCCTAAAAAATGTTCCACTAATCTTTAAACATAATTTTTCATTAGTGATAACATATATTGATGTTACATTTGCTTCATTGAAGATATGATTCTTAGATATTATCCGTATTTTATCATAATGTATTATGGTTATGATGAAACAATATTGAAAAAACCCATTTCATTTTCCACAGGTGAACTTATAATGGAAAGAGAATTTTTTTCATGATCTTGTGGAATAAATATGAATGTATACTAAATATTTTATGGGTGAGATAGTTATAGAACTATAATGAATTAGGAAATGGATAATGATTTATGAGATCAAAGTGCACACTAGAGGTTATTCCAATCCTAAAATAGGGTACACAAGAGGTTAACCAATGCCCCAAATAGGGTACACTAGAGGTTTTCCAAATCCCAAATTAGCTATATGGTGGGTTATCCCAAGAAAAACATGTGATGAATGTATTTTGGGTGTCCTTGATATGAAATACCTCCATTTATTATATAACATTTAATATATTTTTAAAAATAGATGAACTTTTAATGTTTAGTTTCTAGGAAATAAGGTATATAATACATGAAAACATGAAAAGTTTTTTCTAATTTACTTGAATCGATTCATCATCAGTTCATAATATGTTCAATTAATATATCTCATAACCTGAGGAAATAAATAAAAGGAAAGGGTGAGCATATGGCCCAGTAAAGAAAAACAAGGGAAACCGTTTACTTGTGATATTTAGTAATATCAACAAGAACATGAGGAAATACATAAAATCATGAGAAATGGTAAAATAGGAATATCATAATGAAAAAACAATGATTCATAATATAGAAATGTGGATGAACATTTATTTGAGTCATTAAAAAGAATATATCCAAGGTTTTTCACCGAGGTGTAACAAAAGTTACCAACTTTATTCACCAAGGTATCGTAAGACTTGTCATCTCTACAGAATAAATTCATTACCCAATGCATTTGAGTGCTATCAAGAAAAAACATTTATGTTTATTAATAAATGTGAGACACATATAACATAATAAAAATTTCATAAATAAACCATGGAAAATAAATTAAATTGGTTTCAAATCAAAATCATGGTGTTTTTTAATGTGCTTAAAAACAAGATCCTTTTTTCTTTTTAGAACCATAGAAAAAGAAGGTGGGTTTCATGAATGTTAATCCCTAAATAATATAGATAATTTTTACATATATTTGAATACACATGGAGAATAAATAGGTTCTTGTATTCCAAAAATTATATAAAATAATTTCTTGAGAAAAAGAGATAAATTTTGAGAATAAAATTCTATAGTATAACAGGTATGAAACATGGTTTTTGAAAACAATAAAAATTTATAATAAAAGAAAAACCGATTTATAAATAATTTTTAACATAGTAAATGGATATAATAAATAATACATAATTACATTGTTTTGAAATTTTAAATATATACCACATAATGATGAAACTTGATATGAAAATAGAACATGAGATTTCCATTACCTTGAACATTTACACCTAAAACTCAACGATCATGACCTTAGGGGCTTGAGGGAACCAAGAGAGGACAACATGAGTTTTAATACTATAATAGATATGTGTATTATAAATTTATAATGAAATTAAATGATTAAATGGGTTGGTATTTATAGAAAAATAGATTATATTTTTTTTATTAATTTCCATTGACAACTTAGTAGTAGTATTTGCAAAACACTGGGCTTGCCCATGGTATTTGATCATGGTTTTCAAAACATGGGAACCCTATTTAATTATTTTAATCCCAAATATTGTTCCAGAATTTTATATTCCTCATTACATAATTATGAAATAGTTATCTTTTCATTATACATACAAAAAAACTCTAATGTACTTTTTTACTATTCATGAAAAACAAATGTATTTTATAAAATTCTTATAAATCTAACCTAAACTAATGTATATGTTCTGATTTCAAAAATGAATTTTTTATGGTAATAAATCTTAAAATCTGATATATTTAACTTTTAACTATAAAAAGACTTTTTTATTAAAAATAATAGTGCGTCGAAAATTCATAGTCAAATGCATAGTAAAATTGACACCACATGAAAAAAATAAAATTGTATTATAATTTAAATGTGAATAATAATTTTTTAATCATACCATTGAAATTAAATAAAAACTATTATTAATAACTTACTCTAATATTATAATTATATATTTTCTAAAAAAAATACAATTTCTATTAAAAAAATTAATTTATGAATTTATTTATATTTTTTAATAAAAACGTAACTCAAAAGAGAATTGATAGAATATAAATTTTATTTATACAAAAGAAAAATACAATAATTTACAAAGGACATTAAATATAACTTCTTATAACACCCTTATATTGCATAAGGGTACGATGTGTGATGTTGATAGATTCTTAAGGTAGCTCAGATAACATTTTATGTGCGGTAATTTCCACCGTCTTGAAATTATCCCATATGAGATTTCATTAAAACGTAATATGTTGATGCTAATATTGAACTTGGTTAATATCGAACCGAAAAGATGCTACCTACCTCTCAATTTTTGAAAATGGTCACTTTTAGACACGGCTCTACTGGATGACACCATCCACTCTTCTTTCTGAATTAATTAACTACTATAATTTCTATTCATATTACAAATTATAACTTTTAAATTTTTATTATGATAAATTTTTATAATGGTCTTAATGACTAATGGTCATAATTGACCTCTTTTAATATAATTACTGAAACAAAATGATTAAATTTCAGAAACACTCAATTCACTATTGAATGGATATAGCTTTTTTTTAAAAAGAAACAAAAAAAAACATTTTCAGGAAACAAATTTAATAAAAAATATTCAGGTCATTACATTCTCTCCTTTAAAAAATTATGTTACCAAAATTTTAACTTATCTAATTAGACAAGAAAATTTGTGGGTACTTCTTCCTCATTGTATCCTCTGGTTCGTATGTGGATTCTTCGTATTTCTGGTTCCTCCACAAAACATTAATGAGGTGGGTAGTCTTGTTGCGTAGAAAATTGTCCTTACGGTCCAAGATCTATGTCAGATACTCCCCATAATATAGTTCATGTTTTATTTGTACCACATTCAGATTTAGTACATGTGAAAGGTCGGGTATGTACATTCTCAAGAGAGATACATAGAAAACATCATGAACATGAGATTGATTTGGAGGGAGTGCAAGTTGATATGCCACTATTAATATATGCTCAAGGGTTTCATAGGGTACAATGTACATAAGGATAAACTTCAATTTAATCTAAAAGACACTCTTCGAAGGTCATAAGTTAATGAACAATTTATCTGCATCATCAAACTCTATATCCCTTTCGACAATTTTCAGCATAGCTCTTTTTCTGAGTTTGAGTAGCATTAATGTGTTGGTGGATAGAATGAACAATTTCAATCATCTCTTGCACATGATCAGGCCAATTATGAATTCTTTAACCTTCTATGACCAAGAAAGTAGTATTTCAACATTACATTCTATATAGATCTTCATAGGGTGCCATTTAAAATCTCAAATGGAAGTTGTTGTTGTATAAGAACTCAAATTAATGGAGATGTTGACCCCATCAACATTTAAAATCCATTGAGCATGTTATCAGCCTGTCCTCGAGTGTCCAGATAGTTCATTCAAATTGGCCATCATTTTGAGGATGATAGGATATACTGAAATTCAATTTAGTATTCAACGAATGTTGAATACTTCTCTATAATTTTCAAGTGAACCTTTGATCACGATAAAAAATGATAGAATGTGGAACTCCATGAAACCTCACCACTTTCTTTACATATATCTTTTTGAGATGGTCTAAAGATAAATATACCTGAATAGAGATAAAATGGGACCACTTAGTGAGATGATCCACTATAACACAAATCACATTGTTTTCATTGCTTGTTTTCAAAAGACCTGTGGCAAAGACCATTGTGATATAATCCTAATTCCATGCTGGTAAGGATAGTGGTTGTAATACACCTTAAAAAATTTGTCTCTACGCCTCAAATTTTTGAAACACTAAGAACCTTGTAGTGTATTCAGTAATCTCCTTTTTAATTTTATCCCACCAATAATGATGATGAAGGTATCTATAAATTTTAGAAATTGAAGGTTGTGTTGAGAAAATAAGGATTGAGCTTCATCTATTAGCTCTTTGATTGTTACCAGAATATAAGAAAAACATATATTTTTATAAAATTTATTCACACCTTCTTGATCAATATTGAAATTAGGAAACATCTCATTATTCATATCCTCTATATTCATCCGTAACGAAGGATCATCCCTTTTATATTTCATGATCTTCTCTAGTAATGACAGTTGAGAAAACATTTGGGACATGGTAAATGATATTTCGTCCCTTATTATTCCCATGTACAATTTCACCAGGTATAAGGACCCGGCCACAAACATTACTTATTATTGAATTAAATGAATCATTCACATAGATGATCTTTTCAAGTTTAGTGTTTTATAGAATTAGGACATAACTATTACATCTCAAAAGATTACAAATTAGACACTTCTACTAAGTTTCCGTAAAATAAAAACTCTTAAAAAGAAACTTGTCTACATCCATGTTTTAGATAGCATGGAATTTCCTTGTTCCCATCCTTAACCCTATTACAAATTAAGTCCTGTGAAAAACATTTCAAAAAAAATCTTGGGGTGAGCATAAAAATCTCATTAAGGGATCCACATATAAGGATAACTGTTAGTTTTTCAAAACAACAAGTAAACCATGAATACTTAATCAAAGTAATAATTTTCACCTTTATGAAGCAGAAAATACTCTTCATTGAATAAAGGATCATTAATTACCATTTTGTAACCAAAATATTACAATAAAAACCATATAAAGAACACATAACGTATAAAGGTAACTTGGGACATAAACATACATAAATGGAATAACCATACGGTCAACTTCCGCACATATCACTTAATGGAATAGACATACGACCGACTTCCATACCCAATGCATTGGAGGTTATAACATAACAACCCGTCCTGGTATTCACGAAACCACCCGTCATATGGTTTATCACGCAACCACCCATCAAATGTCCAATTACCTTTATAAAATCATAATACATAAAATAAATATAATGGAAAGAAAAAATTTCCACATTTCGATCACAATATATCACTAAAATATATTGACATAACCAATCCATTAAAAAAAACATTTTCAATACCAAAATACATAAAAGAGTATATGGTTCTTATTTATTTTTAAAAACATTACAGCTTTTTGAGGAAGCCAAAGTCCTAATAATACTCGCTACGGTGGAAAAGTTCGTTGTCACTACGTACGTTAAAAGAAACATTCCTTTTTTTTGTTTTGTAAAATGCTTCGTAGAAAAATATTCCTTTTGTATAAAATTAAAATTCACAGGGGTTTATACACCATATAAAAGAAAGTCTTGTATTATAACAATATATGCCTCAATGGAAGGATATTGAGACGAAGTCCCTTAAAAAGATGGTATCCTTGGATTAAGGATAAATCAATTACATACTTATGTGTGAAAAACGAATACAGAAAATTTAATTGGATATTAAGTGTAAAAAAATCAGAGGTCATTCACACATATTCATATAATGACATATTCAAGGAGTAGAACTTTATCCAAAGAATCAAAATTGGGTTAAGAAGTTCCCTTGCAAAAATTCGATAGCCTAACAGCGTCACTTCAAAATTCAGAAAATGAGTTGATGAGAGATAAAAAAGGTATCTCATCACTTGGAAAGAAAATTTACATCAATAAGGATATAGAAGAAAATATCCCAACATTAAAATATGTAAATTAAAATACCCAACAAAAGATGTCTTTTAAAAAGAGGAGGGTGAAAGGTTCCCTTACCGACTTGGGTATCTTTCGAAACATACAACCCATGAAAGAAGGAAAATACAACATTTATGTAAATACTAATAAATGAAAGTATATAACACAAAGAGTAGAATAATGGGTAGTACATATACCACTCAAACGACATGGTGGAAAATGTATCATAAATCTCACGGGAATAAAAGTGAGATGAAAAATCCCTTACGAAAACTCGGCTGCCTAACAGTGCCACTTAAAACTTCCAAATATGGATTGATGAGATCAAATAGGGTCTCTCATCATATTAACATAAAATATATAGAAAGATGAATATAAAATAACATCCCCCAACATAATAAAGAGGATCTTAAAAGAAGTGACATAAAGGAGAGTACTTAAAAAGAAAGAGAGAGGTTGGATCTCTTACGAAAATTCGGCAGCCTAACAGTGCCACACAAAACATCCAAAATGGATTGATGAAAGAAAATAGGGTCTCTTATCATATGAACATAACAAATTACAGTAAGATTAATATAAAAGAACATCCCTATCATAAGAAATATGAGCTTAAAAGGAATGATATAAAATAGTGTACTTAAAAAGAAAGAGAGGGGTAGGATCCCTTACCTCAAGTCCGACTTGTCTTGTTTGTTTCTTTATATTCCTGAATAGTAAACTTTGGTCAATTTATAATTTCTCAAGTATCTCCTTTAATGATTATTATTCATTCCATATCACATATTATAATGTTATAATAATTGTTTAATAATGTTAGTTCATATCAGATGTTTTTGCCGATGTTTGGTACATGAGTAAAAAATGAACTTGTTTGAAAATGATTGCCCATGCAGTTATGAGTAAATAATTTCCAGAATAGTATTAATGATTAAAATATCATATATATCCAGTACATATTCATTTTATATTATTCGATAACATTTTGAGATAAAAAATGAAAAGCACCATTCATGGAGACGGTAGGCCGTACGTACGCATGAACGCTACTTTCATTTTTTTGTCATATTAATTGAATTAAAAAATAAATGAGATATATATATATATTATAATTACAGTATAATATATATGATATATAGGTCACATATGTTCATTAATTTTATTCTTTATACATTCCATGTATTTCATGAACGAGTCACATCACTTGAGGGGCGGTAGTCCACACTTCCTCATAGGAAATTATCGCATTAGCACAACATGCAAAGAATAAAGGTATTTTTTAAATATAAAATACAGAAGCATATATTAAACATAAATACCATATATTTCATATATAAAATACAGTGACATCATAATGGCCACCTTTAAAGGTGTTAAAAGAATATTGAACCATCATCGTTTCGTGATGCAGAAAATCGCCAACCATAGAAACATTATGTTATTTAACCATTAGACGAAGGTGTGTGTAGGTGTAGCTCTAATACTTCTCATTAAAACATACTATTATATTTAAGATACTGGGTTTGTTACAAATGAAAGTAATAAAAAGAGTTTAGGGGGTTGGAGAAGCAAAATAAAACATAAGAACACAAGAGAAGACACTACCTTTAAATCGGGTAACTCTTTTTGATTTGAGCTCAAAGGCTTCCTTGGAAAGATTTCTGCCCAAAGTGAGGCTTCTAAGAGTAATAGAGAGATTTGGAGAGACAAAATGGGCAGGGGTTGGCCGATACAATGGCTTGAGAGGTGTGGGTAAAATGGTAGAGTTGGGGGCCTTTTATAAGTGAAGAGGAGGGGCAATCTTGGAAACTTATAAAATATTACTTTATTATAAAATGATTTTTGGATTTTAAAGGCCCCAAAAGTATATATTTCTAGGATAAGGTGATAAGGTTTCGCAATCCACCCATCCAATACGTTTTTGACAAGTGTAGGGATTATATTTCACCCTTTATTCTCATTTTATTTTAAATCGTTCATTTATGAGGTAATCACTGCATCATCACAGTGTCATAAATAAAATAATTTGTTTAATGTCTAAAAATTATAAAAAAAATATCATGATGTAGGAAATATTTTTAGATTTCTAATGAATATTTATAGTCAAAAATATGACTTGTATAACCCCATGTAATTTATTTTAGTAAAACAATACATGTTTGTGACATTTTAATTTTAACTTTAAATAAAAAGTTATTAATGTCATTTTCCAACCAAAGTGGCTCCATGAGGTTCCAAAGTTGACCCATGGATTTTCTTGGTCGTCCATGACTCATCCAATAAGGTAAAGACATGTGTCAAGGTCATTTAAAATTATTATAACATTATCTTTACCTTAAATTACACTAATTACCTCTAATCGCGATTAATAAAACTTTAAAGTTACTATTCACAAAAAAATTATTTTAATCTCATTTAACCACATTTTACTTATTAATGACAACCATGTATGTTGGAGTTTTGAAAATCAAATCACAAAATAGGTAATGTTTCATTTAAACGAAAAATCAGTTTCTTTAACTACCACTTAGTGGTTTCACTATTCATCAAAAATTGATGTTTTTCAGAAAAATACCAAAAATTCACCCTAAGCTATATTTGATATTCCGAATTCAAAAAAGATGTCTATTTTACAAAATTCAAAATATATAAGTTACATTAATTAATTTAATAATTAATTCAAGTTTTCAGAACAAATAGCGTGTTTTTATGACACAATATATATCAAAAGATTGACACTAGTTTAAGTCCAATTTCAAAGTGATGTTAATTCCAATGACCACTATTTTATTAAATGGTAAAAATATATTCTAATTTCACTTTAAAACCATTAAAAATATAATCTAATAATATAAATAAATTATATTAAAAGGAGGTTTTGAATTAAAATACATCATTTTTCATTATTCATTAAAAAATAAACTTTAACGAAAAAATACCAAAAATTAACACAAAGTAAAACTTAATGTCCTGATTCTATAGAAAAATTTTATTTTGAAAAATATAACACATAAAATTGTCAAAAGGTGTATTTAAAAGTGGTTCTCCATCAAAAGGCGGTTAATCGAGCTTTAAAAAATATTAGAATGTTTACGCTTAAAATTGGAATCATTCACATATTTAATCCTCTAACATTTATTGTAAAAAGTAAAAATATTTGCCAAAAATATATAATAATTTTGTAGTTAGTTCTGTTCATTCCCATCATTACAACGGCTCGGTGTTAACTACCATTTAAAATAAACTTATTTTATTATTAGAGTGCAATGTAAGATTTCAAAGGAACTCGTTGTTGCGTATTGGGTAAGCTATCGAGAATAGAGTTCCCTTTAAATTAATATTAAAATTTTATTCAAAAATAGGGATAAATATAAAAATGTCATATTATTTATTTATCTGGGGTGTTACATCATTCCCCCCATTTTGGGAATTGCATCCTCGCAATTTTAAAATTGTGCTCGGAAACTTCATTGAAAGTCCCAAATCGGAACAACAGTCTGTAAAAAATAACATTAAAAGAAAGAAAGAGAAGTACATAGGTCACCCGAGTTAACCCATACTATGATACCATGTAAGAAAACATGGATATGTTATAAAATGAAAAGGGTCATGTTCTGAGGGAGAGTGGTAGAAAACATGTTTAGGACAACGTTAACCACAAGAAAATCACAAATTTGTGGTGGGTTAAACGGTATTCGATTCCCCAATAGAAAAAGTTAATAGAAAACATTTTTATTTTAAGTTACTTTTCATTGAGGAATTTATTTTTCATCTTATGGAAACATACTTACTTGTCATGTTGACTTTCAAATTTTACAATATTTCTTACACACACTCATGCTTTCCCCAAATGATGAGTATTTAGGAAGACTTGTTCACATTAAGAGTACTATAATCAACTTCTAGATAATCATCTAATCCACAAAATTGAACTATATATTTCCCATGTCTTTATACCCTTACCAAATCCAAAATTGTTACAACATGATCAGATAATCCAGGAAAGGATAACCCTTTATAAAAAGAAAATCTATTCTTAATCTCCATAATTTGTCCAAAAAAACCCAAAGTTCAACGAGGACCATTCGATAAACAATTTTTACATAAAATTCTTCAAAGTAAACCAAACTAATATTGAAACCCAAATATTTGAAGGATTTAGTCACATAGTCTTCCAAGGTACAAATTAACACTTATCTCCAAATAACATCAGTTACTCTAAAAGTTTCATATGGAAAAGTAATTTACCTAATCACATATCCTCCATGATAGGTTAATAATTTCCACAGATAACCCCAAATAAACTTACTATTAATCCATAAAATCATCTAACTAAAAATAATAATTAATACTAACTAGGGTCTTCACGTAGTCCAATGGTAGGCGATAAATATCAATCGCACTTTGGTTGTGGGTTCGATTCCTACAGCTTTGTCCGACGCGATGGGTTGTCACACAGTCTGCGTGTTGTCCTTTTTCGAAAACTATATAATTCTTAAAACATTCCCCAAAACGAGAAAAAATCTTCAAAAATAACCATAAAATAATTTAACCTCATGTTTATCTCATGTCATTCATATTCCATCATAACGTATAGTAACCCATAATTACCTCAAAAGAAAGGATCATATAAACTCTAATAGATACCTTTATAATTATTACCCGAACTTCCATGTCGAGTTGGTTCTCTCATACATGATGCATTAGAGAACTCACCAAGGTTCAAGCGGTTGATCATGACTCCTAATAGTTGGTTTTCAATAACCACGAGATTTCTCATTAAATCCCCCATTTCATCCAGTCTCTTAATCAGAGAACCACCGCAGTTTCCTTTAAACCCATTGTCACTTTGGTGCCTGCTAGATCTATCCATTTACTAAAACCAGAAATGTCAATGTGAGTTTACCAACAAAATCATTATGTACTAAATAGGATGATAAACACTAAGATATACTTATCCAAGTAATCTCAAACTCATTCCAACCTTCAAAAATAACAACGACTCTATCTAATATAATAACCATTGTGGTTATACAGAACTTGTCACTTGACACTCTATCCTCTAAAGTTATCTAAACCGTCCTCTGATACCAACAAAAAGGACCCAGCCTTAAATATTACTTATTATTGAATTAACTGAATAATTTACATAGAGGATCTTTTCAGGTTTAGAGTTTTAGAGAATTAGGACATAAATATTACATCTCAAAATATTACAAAGTAGACACTTATACTATGTTTCTATAAAATAAAAACTCTTAAAAAGAAACATGTCTAGTTCCATGTTTTAGATAGCATGAAATTTCCTTATTACCATTATTGACCCTAATCCAAATTAATTCCTGTGAAAAACATTCCAAAAAAACATGGGGGGAGAATAAAAAGATCAGTAAGGGATACACAAAGAAGGATACCTGTTAGTTTTTCAAAACAACAAGTAAACAATAAATACTTAATCAATGTAATACTTTTCACCTTTATGAAGCCAAAAATACTCTTCATTGAATAAAAGATCATTACTTACCCTTTTGTAACCAAAATATTACCATAAAACCCATATAAAGAACACATAACATATAAAGGTAACTTGGGACATAAACATACATAAATGGTATAACCATATGGCCAACTTCCGCACATATCACTTAATGGAATAGCCATACAGCCAACTTCCATACCCAATGCATTGGAGGTTATAACATAACCACCCATCCTGGTATTTAGGGCACCACCCATCATATGATTTATCACGTAACCACCTGTAAAATGTCCAAGTACCATAATAAAATCATAGGACATAAAACAAATATAGTGGAAAGAAAAAATTTCCACATTTCAATCACAATATATCACTAAAATATATTGTCATAACAAATACATTATAAAAAAAAACAATTTTCAATACCAAAATACATAAAATAGTATATGGTTTATATTTACTTTTAAAAACATTACGGCTTGTTGAGGAAGCCAAAGTCTAAATAATACTCGTGGCGGCGGAAAAGGTCGTTGTCACCACGTATGTTAAAAGAAACATTCCTTTTTGTCATTTTGTAAAATGCTTCATAGAAAAAGATTAATTTTTTATAAAATTAAAATTAAAAGGGGTTTATACACCATATAAAAGAAAGTATTGTATTAGAACAATATATGCCTCAATGGAAGGAGATTGAGATGAAGTTCCTTACAAAGACGGTATCCTCGGATTAAGGATAAATCAATTACATACTTATGTGTGACAAAAGAAAACACCAAATATAAGTGGATATTAAGTGTAAAACAATCATAGGTCATTCAAAAATATTCATAGAATGACATATTCAAGTAGTACAAGTTTATCCCAAAGAATCAAAATTGGGTTAAGAAGTTCCCTTGCAAAAATTTGACAGCCTAACGGCGTCACATCAAAATTCAGAAAATGAGTTGACGAGAGATAAAAAGGGTATCTAATCACTTGTACATAAAATTTACATCAATAAGGATATAGAAGAACATATCACAAAATTACAATATGTAAATTAAAAGACCCAACAAAATATGTCTTTTTAAAAGAGGAGGGTGAAAGGTTCCCTTACCGACTTGGATATCTTTCGAAACATACACCCCATGAAAGAAAGACAATACAACATTGATGTACATACTCATAAACGAAAGTATATTACAAAAAGAGTAGAATAATTGAAATTACATATACCACTGAATTTAAATGGTGGAAAATGTAGCATAAATCACCTGGGAATAAAAGTGAGATGAAAAATCCATTACGAAAACTTGGCAGCCTAGCGGCGCCACTTAAAACTTCCAAAAATGGATTGATGAGATAAAATAGGGTCCTAATCATATTAAAATAAAATGTACATCAAGAGGAATATAACATAACATCCCCCAACATAACAAAGACGATCTTAAATGAAGTGACATAAAGGAGATTACTTAAAAAGTAAGAGAGAGGTTGGATCTCTTACGAAAATTCGGCAGCCTAACGACGCCACTCAAAACATCCAAAATGGATTGATGAGAGAAAATAGGGTCTCTAATCATATGAACATAAAAATGTACAGTAAGAGTAATATAAAAGAACATACCAATCATAAGAAAGATGCGATTAAAAGGAATGACATAAAAGAGTTTACTTAAAAAGAAAGAGAGGGGTTTGATCCCTTACCTCAAGTCTGACTTATCTTGTTCGTTTCATTATATTACAGAACAATAAACTTTGGTCAATTTATAATTTCTTAAGTACCTCCTTTAATAATTATTATTCAGTTCATATCACATATTATAAAGTTATAATAATTGTTTAATAATGTTAGTTCATATCAGACGTTTTTGCCGATGTTTGGTACATCAGTAAAAAATGAACTTGTTTGAAAATGATTGCCCATATATTTATAAGTAAATAATTTCAAGAATAGTATTAATGATTAAAATATCATATATATCCAGTAAATATTCATTTTATACTATTCCATAACATTTGGAGATAAAAAATGAAAAACACCATTCGTGGAGATGTTAGGCCGTACGTACGCATGAACACTACTTTAATTTTTTTGTAATATTAATGGAATTAAAAATAAATGAGAGAGAGATATATATATATTTTAATTCCAGTATAATATATATGTTATATAGGTCACATTTGTTCATTAATTTTATTCTTTATACATTCCATGTATTTCATTAACGAGTCACATCACTTGATGGGGCGGTAGTCCACACTTCCTCATATGAAATTATCGCATTTGCACAACATGCAAAGAATAAAGTTGTGTTTTAAATATAAAATACAGAAGAATATATTAAACATAAATACCATATATATAATATATAAAATACAGTGACATCATAATGGACACATTTAAAGGTGTTAAAATAATATTGAACAATCATCGTTTCGTGAGGCAGAAAATCGCCAACCACAGAAACATTATGTTCTTTAACCATTAGGCGAAGGTTTGTGTAGGTGTAGCTCTAATAATTCCCATAAAAACATCCTAGTATATTGGAGATACATTTTTTGTTACAATATAAAGTAATAAAAAGAGTTTAGGGGGTTGGAGAAGCAAAATAAAACATAAGAACACAAGAGAAGACACTACCTTTAAATCGGGTGACTCTTTTTGATTTGAGCTCAAAGGATTCCTTGGAAAGACTTATTCACAAAGAGAGGCTTCTAAAAGTAATATAGGGATGTGGAGAGAAAAAATGGGATGGGTTTGTATGAGACAAATTCTTAAGAGGTGTGGGTAAGGTGGTAGATGTGGGGGCCTTTTATAAGAGAAGAGGAGGTTCACTCTAGGAAAGATATAAAATATTACTTTATTATAAAATTATTTTCGGATTTTAAATGTCCTAAAAGGATATATTTCTAGGATAAGTTGATAAGGCATCTAAATCCACCCATAAAATCAGTTTGAGACATGTTTAGGACTTATATTTTACCCTATCTTCTCATTTTATTTTAAATAGTTCATTTTTGAGGTAATCACTGCATCATCACGGTGTCATAAATAAAATAATTTATTTAATGTCTAAAAAATATAAAATAAATATCATGATGTAGGAAATATTTTTATCTTTCTAATGAATATTTATAGTAAAAAATATGACCTATATAACCCCACGTAAAAATTGTTTTAGTAAAAAAATACATGTTTGTGACATTTTAATTTTAACTTTAAATAAAAAGTTATTAATGTCATTTTCCAACCAAAGTGGCTCCATGGGGTCCCCAAGTTGACACATGTATTTTCTTGATCGGTAATGACTAATCCAATAAGGTTAAGACATGTTTCAAGGTCATTTAATATTATTATAACATTATCTTTACCTTAAATTAGACTAATTACCTCTAATCGTGATTAATAAAACATTAAAGTTACTATTCACCAAAAAATTATTTTAATCTCATTGTACAAAATTTTACTTCCTAATGAAAACCATGTATGTCGAATTTTTCAAAATCAAATCACATAATTGGTAAAGTTTCATTTAAACGAAAAATCAGTTTCTTTAACTACCACATAGTGGTTTCACTATTCATAAAAAATCGACGTTTTTCAGAAAAATAACAAAAATTCACCGGAAGCTATATTTGATATTACGAATTAAAAAATGAGGCATATATTAAAAAATTCAAAACATATAAGTTAAATTAATTAATTTAATAATTAATTCCCGCTGTCAGAACAAATAGCGTGTTTTTATGAAATAATATATATCAAAAGATTGACACTAGTTTAAGTCCAATTTCAAAGTGAAATTAATTTTAATGACAAATATTGGATTAAATGGTAAAAATATATTCTAATTTAACTTTAAAACAAATTCAAATGATAATCTAATAATATAAATAAATTAGATTAAAAAGAGGGTTTGAATTAAAATAAAACATTTTTCACTATTCATTAAAAAATGAACTTTATCGGAAAAATACCAAAATTTTTTACAAAGTAAATTTTGATGTCCCAATTCTAAAGAAGAATTTTATTTTGTCAAATATAACACACAAAATTGTAAAAATGTGTATTTAAAAGAGGTTCTCCATTAGAAGGCGGTTAATCGACCTTTTAAAAAATATTAGAATGTTTATGCTTAAAATTGGATTCATTCGCATTTTTAATCCTCTAACATTTATTGTAAAAAGTAAAAATATTTGAAAAAAATATATAATCATTTTGTAGTTAGTTCTGTTCATTCCCGTCATTAAAATGGCTAGGTGTTAACTAACATTTGAAATAAAATTATTTTATTATTAGAGTGCAATGTAAGATTTCAAAGGAACACATTGTTGTGTATTGGGTATGCCATCGAGCATAGTGTTCCCATTAAATTTATATTAAAATTTTATTCACAAATAGGGATAAATATAAAAATGTCATATTCTTTAATTAACTGGGGTGTTACACATAAATTGATCTTCTGGAATCCTCATCATTTCCAGAACAACATGGTCTTTCCTACTTATTGAAATAACAACATTGTTTCCCTCCCGGGGTCATGATGAATTAAATCAATAATATTCTATAATATGTCCCAACCATATCCTTTGTCTCATGGTCAATTCCTTTTGTGTGAACAATACCTGAAACATTGATGGTCTATGTATATGTCAAATTTCTCCCCCTAAAGATAATGCCTCCATTTCGTTATAGAAAAAACAACCTCATCTAGCTCTAGGTCATCTGTATGATAGTTATGCTCACGAGGCATAAACTATTAATATTCTTAAGAAATCACCTTGTCATTTTTCCTAAGAATGAACCCAAACCATTTCAGAGACTCATCTCTAAAAGTAAAAAATCCATCATCGATAGAGGGTAGAGTAAACACATATACAGTAACCAATATATTATTTAGCTCTTGGAAACTTTTATCAAACTCCATTTCCCTGATAAACTTGGCCCCTTTTTTATTTAACTTTTTTAGTGGATTATAAATTATTGAAAGTTTATTCATAAACCTATTATAATAACATTATAAACCAATAATACTATTAATATCATTTACTATTGAAGGAGGAGGCCACTACTCCATAACCATTTTATTTCTATAGTAAAATAATATTTCTTCACTGGTAACAATGTTTCCCAAGAAATCACCTTGTTGTTCCCAAAATTCATATTTTCTGAACATTCCAAATAGCATATCCTTCCTCAATGTTTGCAATATAACCCTTATATGATCCCCATTCTCCTCAAAAAAATTTGAATATATAATATTATAATAAATGCAATCTACCACAATGATATCAAGGTAGTCCTTAGAGACTCTATTTATAAAATCCATAAAAATGGTTTGAGAATTAGTCGTGATAAAGGGAGTAACAAAAAATTCATAATTCCCATATATTTATTGGATGTCATTCTTTGGAATATCTCTTTCTTCACCCTTAATTGATGATAACCAGATCAATGGTCAATCTTGTGGAAGAATTGAGACCCCCAAATGTAGTCAAATAAATATTCAATTCATCGAATATGGTTACTGATCTTCACTGTGATCTTGTTAAGTTCCCTATAATCATTTCATAACATCATTGATCCATCCTTCTTATTCACAAAATGAAATGGTGCTCCCAAAGGGGGAAACTTGATTGGATCAACCATTTCTACAAAAGATCTGGCAGTTATTTCATTAATTACCCTAAATACTACCTTTTCATTCTATATGGGGTTTTTGATATCAGCATCTATCATGGAATAAATCCAATGGAGAAATCTACCTATCATTCAAGGGGAGGACTGGGTAACAACTCATAAAGTACATTCATGTATTCTTAAATGATGGAGACATTCCCTATACATATACATTAATTTCTTTCTGCATATCCACTGATAATATCAATAAATAAAGCAACAAGTGGTACTTCTAGATGAAGATTTGGTCGAGATATATCTCCTTTGAAAACTAATGTGGATTTATCATTCAACACTACTAATGATTCCTTGATTATATAGTTGATATAAGTATTATACTTTGATATCTATATTGTCCCTAGTATAATGTTGAATTCCATCATGTGAATGACTAATAATTATTCGATGAGGTTGTGCAATCCAAATTTAATACTATAATTTCTATAAAAAAAATGTGTAGATAATACATCCAAGAGTATTAACTGATAAATATAAATCTAGATGATTATGTTTAGATTCTATATTCTTATTAAACTATGATGAAATAAAATAACGCACATAACAACAATAAAAAATGAACTTTTTATATTTGAGAGAATAAGGAGAGTACCTACTAACACTACATTTGGAGCTTCAATTCCATATTTTGTGATAGAAAAACACTTCCCTTTCTTTCTTGGCCTATGATGAGGTTGATGTTGATTCCCCTCCATTGACATTACATTTCAACAGTGATATGTGTTCCAAATTTTTCAACACTTGAAGCATTGGAGTTTAGGTAGGGCCTTCACCATATTAAATTTATCATTAGTGTTGAGAAGTTGAGGATTCACCTCATATTGATAGTTCTGTGAAATATTTTCTTACCTTCCACACTTTTAATATTTCCCCCTCCCTGGAAGGTAGTTCCCTAAATGCTTATTCCCACACTTATTGCACGTGGAATGTTTCACTTTCTTTCCTCACATTCCTTCCTAAAATATCCTCACCAAATTATTATCTGAATATCTCATATTTTAATTTGATCTATTATACCATTTCATCTCTCTTTACTATACTTTAACTTTTATAGCACTCCTCACAATCTCTACATAGTTATCTTAGTCTCAGTGTAAATGATTAATTAATAGTCAAGGTTTTAGTACAATGAAGAATATATCGACCTTCCCATTAAGATCCATGAAAAATCTAAAGGTGTAACATGAAATTCTTGTGAAGTTCTTCTTTTATCTTCCCACATATTCATTTTCATTCGACTTCAGCTTTAAGAATAATTTCTCCATTTTTTGGGAATCTAATGGGGGAAATATTTTATGAAAATGATTCCCATGAATTCATCCAACTCCATATCTTTAATCTCTCCTATTAGCTTCATATTTTTTATCATCACCCACCACAAATCAGATTGTACCTCTAAGAAGTTAATAATTAAGGAGACTTTCTCTTTTTTCAGACAATAGAGTACAAAATAGATCATTTCGATAGAGCGTATACACTATTCAGTAATCAATGGGAAAATATATCCATAAAAATTTACTGGTTTTTGACGCATAAAGGACACAAAATAATGATTTTTTTCATCATGATGACTGCAGTCCCTCATCCTGATTCATGTTATTTCAAATATCTCGAGTCATTTGATTTATTTTTCCGAAGATGTTTTCCATTATAGCTTTCATAAGAATGTCATCTACACCTGGTCTGGTGTGCTCAACATTTAGGAAGTTTCTCATATTTCCCACCATTTTCTAAATGAACAAATCCTTAGTAAGAAATATGTTTCATTTAATAATCATATAACTATATTATAATTTCATTTCATAAAACAACATTCATAAATTTTTTATTTTTTTACAATATTTACATTTTCTATAAATCCATTATAATGGTTCATAAAAATATTTTTATTGATCAAAAATATCCTCTAGGAGTCTCAAACTAAGTGTGAAAAAATGGCCTATTTTCATGGGCATGTTCCCATTCGAGTCTAGCTCAAATTTTTGTTTTTGGGTTTAACCCCTAGCTACATTTTTTTCCAAATCCACGTCGACATCTTCATATCATGACATGGATTTGTTTCCTAAGAAACCACTTACATAATATTTCTCAAAAATAGGAGGATGTTTTTCTATATCTTAACTTGTTCCTATGATTCATCCTAATTTTTTAAAATAAAATTTTCCCTAAAAAACATAACCATCCTTTTATACCAACTATGAAATCCCGCCATTTTATTACAAAACTTTATATAGCATCTTACAAACACATGATCTTTTAATTTTTATTGTCTTGTAAATAAGGTAGATAATACATGAAGACATGAAAAAATAATTCTAATACACATGAAAAGCTTCATAATAAGTTCATACAAAGTTCAATTAACACATACCATAGCCTGGGGACATACATCAAATTAAAGGGTTATCATAAGGCCCAACAAGGGAAAAAAGGGAAACCATTTACTTGTGATCCTGTAGAATATCAAAAAGAATATGAAGAAAAAATAATGAAATGAGAAATAGTAAAAATATTATATAATAATAAAAATAACATTATTCATAACACATATAGTTGGATACAATATTTAATTAATTCATTTAGAATAAAATAAAAAATTTTTATGCACCAAGGTTTCGTAATACATGTCATATCTATATACTAAATTCCATATCCAAGGCATTGGGTTGATATCAGGGAACACCCTTAATATTTCTTTATTTATGTGATCCACATAGATCATAATAAACATTTCTTAAATAACATGTGGATAATAAAATAAATGGGATTTATATTAAAATAATAGTGTTTGAGAAGGCGAAAAAAATAAGATCATTATTTATTTTAAAAACATGGAAAAGGAAAGAGAGTTTCATGTAAGTTCTTACTAGAAAAAAGTATAACGTATTTAGATATATGTGAATAAAATTTGAGAATAAATATTTTATTTTATTTGAATAATAAAATAAAATAATTTCTTTAGAAAATGATAGAATTGGTTAAATGAAAATTCCACAGCATAAGGAGTATGAAACATGGTATGAGTAAACATTAAAAAGAGAGTGTATAGGGGATATCCCATGCATAAAATATTCATAATAAAAAATTGGAATATAATTAAATATACATATGAATATATTATAAATATTTCAAAGACATACCAAGTAAAGAAAGATATCAAGAATGGAAAATTGATGTTGAGAATTCACTTGCCTTCAAGAGTGAATCCTTAAACATGAATTTTGAGATTTGGAGGATTGAGTACACCATGGAACGACTCCACAAAAATTAATAATATCAAATATTTGTGAAGTAGTAATTGAAAATAAAATAAATAAATAATTGGATTGGTATTTATAACAATAAAAATGAAGTTTTTCATTACTTTCTTTAAACACTTCAGTAGTGGTTATTAAAAAACCAAGGGCTTGACCACAGTATTTTCCATGGGTTTTTCCACATGGGAAACATGTTACATTATTTGGGTCTACATGATTCGACCATAATTGTATATTACTCATTTCATAATTATGAAAAAATTATTATTTTATTAAACATACTGAAAAACACAAATTGTGTTGTTATTATTCCAAAAAAACTAAAGTATTTTATAAAATTCATATATATTCTCCCTTACATCATTTTGATGATAATATTTTAAAATTGAAAATTATTTTATCATAATAAAACTATTATTATTATAAATTTATCTTTTAACTATAACAATACTTATTTACTAAAAATAACAATGGATAGAATATGCCTAGTTAAGTGTATAATAAAATTTATGACACTTGAAAGAATATATATTATTATTTCAATTTAAATAAAATTATTGTAATCATAATATTAAATTAAAATAATAATTATTAACAATACCTTAGTCTATTTTAATAAATATATATTTTCTAAAAAGTACAAATTTTGTTTGGAAAATCAATTTATCCAATTCGTCATATTTTGTATGAAAAACTAAACTAAAAACAAAAATATTGGATAAAAAAATTTATTTATACAAAGGGATTATTAATAAGAAACTAATTCCTTCACACATAACCCCCTTTAAAAGCATCATATGACATAAAGGTAAGGTGTGAGATGGTGATAGTCTTTTGGGACAACTCAAATATCATTGCACGAGTGGTAATTTACACCCACTTGAACTACTTCCTTATGTAATTTTGTTTAAGATTAACATATTTAATCTCATATTGGGCATGTTAAAAAGAGAATTCCATAGATGCTACCTCCCTCCTCTATTCCTAATAATTGCCTTCATATGACATGAATCTACACGATGAGTCCATCAACACTTCTTGCTACATTAGTTGACCATCATCATTTCTATTAATAGTACTATTTACAAAGGTCATATTGACCAATGGTCATATAATGGTTGAAACTAAATGGTCAAATTTTAATTATAATCACTTCATTACTAAAGAGATATATATTTTTTAACAAAATAATATTACAAACAATTTTAGGATCAAAATTTTATTCAAATAGTTCAGTTAATTACACTTGACATATTTTTTTATGATTGTCATTATGGCATACATTGTTCCTTTATTTTATGAAATTTTGTTATTCTAATGTTGTTATATTATAAATAATTTTCTTTTATTACTATATGATTCATGTCTTATGTATAGACAATCATTTTTTCACAACTCAAAATTTTTATTAAATGAATTTTAATTGTAGTAAAATTTATCACCTTATAATAGTGAATGTTTAAAACAAATTTCATAAACTATTGGAAGAAAATAAATATTCATAAATATTCTTATTAAATTAAGTGGTTTCTACCCTTATCACTTTAGGCTCAAATTTTTAAGGATTAATAAACTATTATCCACGAAAATGAATTATATTTTGTTTAAGTGAAAGTTAATTTCAAAATATCACCCTCTTTGTTTTTAATATCTTTTATGAGTCCAAATATGGACCAAAACAAGATATGAAATAACATAAATATATATTTTTATATTAATAAATTCATTTTCATTATATAATTTGTTTTTGAATTTTTAAAAATTATATAATTAACTATATTGGTTGGGAAATCCTAATATAAGTTTTATTTAATTAACAAAAAAATAAAATAAATTATTTTAAAAATATTATTCGTTAAACAATTTGAATGATTTAATGTTCTAAATTAATTTAATTGATCTATACGACATATTTCAGAGGTTTAAAATAATTAGATTTTAATTTACCATTTTGATTGATGTATTTGAAGTCAAATTTAACGAATATTTTGAAAAATATAGTAAATGATAATTTTACAAAATATTATATGATTAAATTATTTAATGTTAAAATAAAATTTAATAGTCTATATAAATTTATTATAATTTAACACATCATTCATATCCCATTTACGAGTAATATTTACATTTATTGTAATTATATTAATCCTTTTGATTAAATTAGTTTTTTCCACACTTAAGGTAAAAATAATTATCTAAGTGGTTAATCCAAATGAATATGTTTAAAAAGACACAAGAAAATTATCAATTCAATTTAAATAATGGGATTAAAAACCTATCAAAATTTATAATTATATCCATTTGCATTTTGAGGCATGTAGTATTAGAATGAATTTACTATATGTTAATATTTTGGTAAATTCCAAAAGTTCCCCTCAGATCATTTATATAATAGAACCTCATCCCAGACTTCATCACCCTAAATTGAGACCTATAGCTCAAAAGATCACAAACAATTTATATCTTAAATATTGATATCCAAATTTTAGAGGTTATTTTATCACTAACATAATAACAGTATGCCATTAAAGAAACGATCTATGTTAGGTCTTCTAGAGAAGAGGAAATTGTCTCACCCGACCTCGTTCAATTTATTACTTCATCTACAGATTCTAAATCTCTGGAAGATGTCACAAAATAGTAACATTAGCACCCCGAATATACTAAAATCTAATATAGTGTATAAATCCACTATTTCAGACCATATTTTTCATATGTGTAAGGATTTATTTCACAATATCATCATTATTCAGGACTGTTTATGTTTTACGTTTCCAATATGGAATATTTCTATTCATTATCCATATTTTATAAAAATATATTCATTTTTTACTATTATTCTTTGACTGTTTAAATTAATTTTTTTCCCATGTTTTCTTTTTTAAAAAATCGTATGAATTAAATCTACCTTTTTCTTTCTAAATGTGGTACTTTTCATCAGTTCCAAAAAAAATTAAAGGAATGTTTGTTAAACATATAATGAATAAAAAAATTTACACACAATCATTAATAATCTATTATTTAAATCTTCCATTAAATTTTTTCACGGTTCTTTTGGAGTAATTTTGTTTCGATTATATGGATGCAGTTTTTAAAAAAATGTTATTTCATAATGGAGAGGGTATTTTAACCAAAATGTTTCCAAAGATGTTAATAAATTATTTTTTCTATATGAACTTATTCTATTAAATTCTATTCATTACTATGTTTATTTATTTACAGTACCATCAAACATATGTTATTATATAGTTTATTGTTATATTAATCAGAGATGATCTATTTTAATACCCTTATACAAATTACATTGGATGGGTAATGATTATGTATATTGATTGGGGTAATTAATAGCATTTTGTATTATTATTTCAATGATAATGTTTATATTTATTATGTTCCATCCCTTTCTTGTGACTAATTCATTGTACTTAATATGTGATCGTTAGGGCATGATATAACCCTTGAATGTGTCAGTAGGTCTCACGAGATAATCTTTCCTTGGTATTGGCTGAGACCATATCCATTTATGTAGGAGTTATTAGCACAAAGCCTCAAAAATATGTCTATAATGTCCTATATTATAAATTTCCTTCATTACAATATTATTTATTCATTTCTATATGATTATTTGATTAGTTATTATATCCATGTATAGTTTCTAGATCATTTAATTTTTATAAGGAATTATTATATTTCCATTTATTTCCTATAATATTATCCATGTCTAATTTATTTTCTATTGTATGCAAACACTTACTGATCTTTTGAGATCACCCATTTTCATAGGATTGTTTTCCCCAGGATTCCATGAATTATATTATGATTGATATGTAGGGATAACCATGTATAATAACCATTCTCTAAATGTAAATACTCTCTTGTAATTTATGTTTTCAATTATAATGTACAATTCAAGTCTGTGTCTTATTTTTCAAGAGTAGATTTGATCATTTGTATGTAATTCTTATGCAATAAAGTAACCATAAACTCTAGGCTAGTATTTTTAAGGAGTTTACATTGAATGAGTATCTTTTCATTTTGTTATGGTTACAAAATTCACCATAATTTTCATAGATTTCTTGAATAGTACCCTCTATCAGTATCTTGAATATTTCATTGTGTCATTCATTGATGATTTCTTTATATACTCATAAACTAATGAGATACATTATAGACACCTGGAAATTTTTTTGACTACACATAGTTTGAATAGGATATCTAAAAATATTTTGATGTTTCACATCATGATATAAGTGGTAAATCTCCATGTGAATTTAATATTTTTTTGGGAATTTATATCATCCTAAATATGGTAGAAGATTTGATGTCTTATTTGTGACCAAGAAATATACTCAAGATCAAAAGATTCCTCAGGACGAGAGGATAATCTCAATGATTGAATCAATACATATCCCATATGGATGAACCTATTACATGAGTTACCAGAAGAGGTAAAGTTCAAGTTCACATATTAGTCAGAAGAGACCTTCTTGGAGCTGAAGAAGTGATTGAACACAACTCTGATCTTAATATTTCCATATCATAGGATTATGTATGTAGTTTTTTTGTGATTACTAAAGTGTTGGTATGGGTTATATTTTGATGTAGATGGATAAATTGGTCAATTATCCGTCTTATTAGATAAAATATTATGAGAATAACTACCCAATGCATTGTATAGAATTTTTATTGGTGGTCCATGCTCTAATGTGCTAGCATTATTTTCACTCTAGTAAGATATTTATCATATACATAGACCAAAAGATTTTTTACTATATCTTCTCTCAGTTGCACATGAATATACTACAATCTATTTCAGTGAATTTTATAAAAAAATTGATTTTTAGATGTATTATAATCCATAAAATCATATTATTGCAGCATGTTACACTATTAGAAAAAATATAAGAGTTTGGAGAGCTGTCTTCAGATAAGGGATAACAGTTTATGAACTTATTGGATAACTGGTAGATGGACGAATTAGTGGATCGAGGGTTAATAAATTTTGATCATTTACATATCATTTATACTTTGGTTGATTGGGCTAATGCTATTAAATAGTCATACATTTATTTTATAGTGATACAATAATGGTTGATAATATGTTACCTAGTTCTAGGTTCATCGTTGGATTGTGACAATGTGAACTATGTTCACAGGAGAGTAATAGTTACTACTCCAATGATGGTGGAGATGATGAGGGTATATTATACCTCTCAGTGGGAAGTTCACAATGACTTGATGAAAATGTATAGAGAAAGGAAGTGATTATTCTTATGGTTGGTAATGAAGATATACATTATGAGATCGATCTATCATTTCCAGGATTATTATAGGATCGAGGTGGAACATAAATGACCAAGATGTTTTTATCCACTTAAAATGGCTATATGAAAGAGGGAAGAGTATACAATGGGCATCGTGATATTATTTCCCAGGACCCTGATTAGTCAATATTTAGTTTTGGAGATAGTTGATTAACTGAAAGTGTGGAACATTTCTTACTGATCTGAGATATTCACTATAGAGATGAGTTGGGCCATATTTATGTATAAGAGATTATTTGACTATATGGAGTTCCATACAGTATCATATCCTAAATATATACATGTTTCATATATTATTATTTAATATTGAGATGAAGGCTTTGAAATCATAGCAAAATTTTACTATAGTGTATCATCTACAGACTGCTGAGAAATTGGAGAGGATGGTCTATATTTTAGAGTATATGGTTAAGGATGCCTATAAGATTTTAGAGGGTCAATTAATGACAGTATAGAAATACTCAACTTCTCATATAATAATAGTTTTCAGAATTATCTTTAGATGAAACATTTTGAGTCTCATTATAGTTGGCCATGTCACTAGTAACTGTATTGTTATGAAGTCTATAAGGTAGTTGTCACTTGGATGAATATAGAGACAGAAAAGTATTAGAGAGTGTAGTTGATTATGAAGATGTTTTTACCACATATAGTATAAAATGATTATATATTTCCCAAAGGAGATAAAAATTGTAGTTCTCTCCATGTGGTTGGGTTTTCTTGCGTTTTTAGAACATTGGGACATCATTATTAGGGATGATGGGGATTTTGGATGTATAATTTTTGCCGTCATTTTAAATCATTGATCATATTTGAATAGTTTATTTCTGATTATATCATCCTACATGATATTGGATAATTCCTAACATGTCCCATGTTCTTTTTCTTCAGAGGTATGTGGTTGATCTTACAAAAATAATGCTATTTGAATACATTGAGTTTGAATCTGATGTGTAGTTTCTAGAAATCCTGGGGAATATTGTGGACCGGAGTAAGAAAGTTTTGTGAGGAAAGACAATATCACTTTCTCAAGTATTATATATTAATGTAAAATATGATGTGGGATTTGGAATTAGGAATCTTATGTACTATATCAATGGACATATTTAGTTTACAAGGAAAACTAAATCCACTTATCCAGGATGATAAATTCTTAATGGTGGAGGTTGTAAAGACCTATACATTTGAGGTACATTATTCAATATTTTATTCCTTTCATTTATTGTTTTTGAGTAATGATTTTTTGGGTGATGTATAGAGTAATATATAGATGGTATTAGAGGGTTCTAATATATTTTAGGGGTGAATTTTTTGATTATTATTTGATAAAATCATGTGCATCTCTCCAAGAAACTACGAGACTTGTTAGATAGGGATAATAGAAGGTGTACATTTTGTATATGATTTGAACTAATTGTGTGAATTTCTATAGAAAACTGTGTTCCATGGGATGTGGAAAAAATCATGGTTAGGGAAATAATTACCAAACTCTTTGTCCAAACCGAGTGAGTGCCTATTAGAGAGAGTGCACCATATATTATTGGGGCTATTTTTTGTAAATTATGTGACCAAAAACAACTTCTCTAATTAATTTATTATTAAAAAGGGTTGTAACATGAAACCTATTCAAAACCCTTCATGTTTTCATATATTCTATGGTATGTATAACATAAGGACTCTGGTGACTATTCTTTGTGTTTCCTATTTTTTAAAAATAAAATATAGAATATCCAGAGGCTTTGCCTCTTGAGAATCAAATGTAGGAGCACATTCTTACATTGTATCCACATTTCTCCTAGATCTCTCTCCTCATCTATAATGGAATTATAGATCCATCTATTCATGTATATATATTTATTTTATATTATTTGTAAAAAATAAATTCTCGATTTATCAATGGTTAGGTTTACAAACTGATATAATGTCTATATTTTTTTTGTATGGATCTATATCTTCAATATATGGTAGATCTCATAGGGGATCTTTGGCCTATATTTTTCACCTATTTAGTTCTTTGTAATTATTTTTATATCATCATAGGAAAATAAATTGTTGTTTAAATCAACTCACAATAGTTAGGAATTAGAAACCATATAGGGCTGTTGTATATTAGTTTTTCCCATGATTTGATTGAGCGTACATGTGTATCCCATGAGACAAATTCAAGATTGATATTCTTATTGTTGTGTGTTTTTTATAAGAACCATTTCTTAATAATTTTTTTTGGAAATTGTTTTCTTTTTTTGGGATGATTCATATCTTGTGGAAACATTGCTACTAGGGTCAAAATTTCATGTTACTAAAGGATTTTAGTTGTCTTCTTAGAGGCATTGCATAGGTAAAACACTATATACCAAGGGATCTGATATGGAGTGATGGTGAAATTTGGGATATTGAATTTCCTTTCCAGGTTGTTTTAGTATATTCAGATTAAAATATCTTTTAGTTTAAATATGGTTTGCACTATGTTTATGGTAAGAGTAAGGTTGCGATGATTGTTGAGTCGATGATTCTAGTTAGGGAGAGATGTATGTTGTACTAATGGTATGAGTTTTAGATGGACACATTGAGTTTATGGGGGGTTGAACGCGATCAATTGAGATGTTTTTGAAGATTTAGTAGGTTCTTAGTAAATGTACCATCATATGAAGATGAAAAGCTTATGACTATGGCTATTTGGATGATTTGGGTGACTACTAATTAATGGAGGAGAATGGTTAGCCCTAAAATATCAAAAATGAATACTCCTTTAAGTTGTAAGGAAGAAAACATACTAAAAAATTAAACTGATCCATATATCACATCGTAGAATGATTTGAGTCATATGACTAGATGTTTTGTCTACTCATACATCATTGAGCCGAAATAGGTACAACCAGAGGTTGTAGAATATTTTTTAGAACATAATCTATCTTTTTATAATTGATTATAGATTTCATACACACATATTTTTTTATCATCGAATAATACTCAATATACATTTCTACATGTGTTTATGTATTCCCTTTTGGTATCCTTCTGAGTTTTTACTCACACCCTCTTTTTGAATCTAGATGTGCCTGAAAACATTATAATCAAGCTTCCTGGGAATGGAAAGGCCTAATGGTAGGTATATGATGAGATGTATCTTAGTGATCACATTTTGTACCATTATAGAATCTATATATATATATTTTATTTTATTTTTATATATATTTTTTATTTCATGTAATATGTTCTAGATTACCACCTAGGTGGTCATTAGTTTTTAATATTAAATGAAATGGATGACATTATTATAAAATTGTGATTTTATTTCATTTACCATTGTGTTTTTATTTTATTAATATTTTTATTATGATTCTGGTGCACGGATATTGATAATGATGGTATAGATTTTCCAATGGAAAAACAATTCGAGTTGCACTTCAGTTGTGCACTAAACCTTAATGGGGAGTACCTTATCTAATAAATGAACCCAAGGACCCAACCAACCTATTCAGTTGGTTAAGAAATACCACAAACAGATCCAAACAGATGAGGGTAACCACCACAAATTCTTCCCAAACATTTCTAAGAAGAGACCACTAACCAGCCCTTCAACCCAACTTACCAACCAAACACAAACCCAAAAAACCGTTCAAACAAGAGGGGTTCTTGGACTAAAAACTTTCCAAAACATCAAAATTCCAAAACAACAGAGAATACACACCATCCCAAAACACTCATCAAGTCATCGGGTTTTCCTTTTAAAAATATTTCTTTGAAAAAAAAACGGTTCAGCGGTTAGTGTATCCACCAATGGTACCCCAAGGGCCCCACACATGTATGTTTTCGTGCCACCCTGGGAAACCTACTCATACCCATCCTGACACTCATCCAGTCATTCCATTAACTATCCATCATCCCATATAACCCCATACATGTGGTCACTCACAAAAATACCAAAGGTTAAAACAAAAACTCTTTCCAGTTTTCAAAACCAAAATAATCAACCAATACATCATTTTTCTCAATACCGCTAACCACAAAATCAAACCCAAATTACCTCTTATAAAACATTTCTGAATGGAAAAATAATTAGAATAAAAAATTACTTTCAAGTCATACACATTAATTTCATAACATCTCATCCTATTAAAACACCTTTAAACAGTTTAGAAAACTCTATTGGAAACACTTTTTCAAATAAATCTTTAACATACTTCTTGGTTTCAAAAGAGGTGTAAACACACCATTTTCATAATTAAAAAAATTTATGTAATTTTAGTTCCACAATTTCAAAAATTAAACCCTCCCCTCTTTATTAGAAAATCATTTCACAAAAATATATGCTTCTTAAAACCATATCATTTTTACTTTAAAACCAAACTTCCACGATTTCAAAACTAAAGGACACAAGACAATGTGAGGGAGAACTAGCTTCAGAGGGTGACTTGAACATATGGTTGGAAGCCACAATCCATTCAATTCACCATAAAAAAGTGTTTTTTATGTCAATATCCTTGGCTACACATGGCTTGTCTGGCCCTATGAACTCACTAAGACCATTACCCAACTATGTTTTCATTTCCCCTAATCACTATCAACCAAAAAAACCAAAGGAATTAGATAAGTTCTGACCTCCCATGGTGACTTGAATCCCATAATGAGGTGTGGTGATCAGGAAAACTACCCATACCCATAATTCCAACTCCCAGTAATCCTAACTCCAGACTATCCTGACTATTTCCCAAATAACATGAACCAAAAAGTTAACATAAACCTCCTCTGATACCATTTTGTCCTGAACCAATCCGAATCTGGTCGCCAGCAAAATCAGCACCAAACCCAGTCCGCAACATGGCTCTAAGGGAATTACAAATCCCCATATCCTGGAACAAGTGAACGGGTATCATAAACTAAAAATTGGTAATGATTTACCGAAATTTATAAACATAAAACAATTAATGAATCCGATAAAATGAATCTGGATTTTTCAAACCAGACAATATTTTAAAAAAAATTCTGAACTGAATTACATATTTTAAAACAACTCAGAAATACTATAAAAAAGGTAAAAAACCAAAAAGAAGAATCCCATGATACTTCATGGAAAGAGGAACCACCCTCAAGCCATCTCCACAAGACATCACCACCATGAACTTGCTAGAAACCCGAACCACTGGCACTATATACTGTACCCAACCTGAGACATAAAAAAACCAAGTCTACATACAACCAAAGGTGTAACTAGGGTGTGATAAAAATCCCAATATGATACCACCACTAAGATATTTCATGTGATAAACATTAAAATAAGAAAATCATGAATTTTTCAAAAACATGTAATTTTTAGTTACAATTTCTAAATGATAAAACATTAAAAAAGAATCAGTTTTCAAGTGTGCTAATTTAAAGAATCAACACATTTAAAATAAATACCAATGCTACTGAATTTTCCAACTAAATATATCATATTCCTATGGTAAGTATAAAAGATCCAATGAGCGCCAAAAATTGGAAATAACCCCTAGGCACTATCTAGTTGTGGGTCCCATGTATCTCATATCTCAGTGAGAGTAACCATCAAAAATATTCATTCTCATGCATGAGACACTAGTATGGAACATAACCATAACCTAGTGGTACCCAATCATTATAATAATAGTTTATTTAGAGTTTTAAGCGTCAATATTGCAATGTAAAACTGATGGAAAACTCCCACAGATTCACTAGCATTCTAGTACACGTCCACCCACCTAGATACCCGGGTGTTACCCTTTTGCTCAAACAAGTTCAACAAGTCAATAAATATACTTTTCATGTGAAAATATAATTTCTAGATCAAAAATTCACAAAAATTCCCACATTTATACCACACAAGCCACAAAATTCCACTTTTCATTCAAATTGATTTTGAAATCTGACTCACACTAAAATAGCCCACAATACTTTTCACATTTCTTTAACACTTCCACAAATCCATTAAACAATTTTATAAAACCATTACAAGATATTCCAAAACACATAATAGACCAATAAAATGTTACATATTACTATTTTCATAAACAAAATCCATTTTTCACATCACACTCACAGAAAACATCACACGTCACTTTTACATCTCTTACACACTTTAGTAAATCCTTCAAACATTTTTATAAAACATTTACAAGATGGAACACATAAAAAAACATCCCATTTGAAATTTAAAATATACCATTTCAAAATATACACACTCCAAAGTAGTTTTCCAATATGGTTTCACCTCTTACATAAATCATTAAATCATTCTAATTTTCCATAAAATAATTCTAAAGAGTATACCCAAACCTTGCTCATAAAACCCATTTCAAAAACATATTTCAAGGACAAAACCACACCAAAAAACTAAAATAGTAGAATTTTAATCCTTATATACATTTATAGAACAAATTTAAAGTGTTATAAAATAACCTTGAATAATACCATGAATGATACAAAAGAAAACACCCATTTTCATAAAATGATCCCAAGAAGTATAACAAAGTTTTACACTCGAAAAATATTTAAATAAACCACTTCCAAGGCCCACATGACACTATAGAAATAAATAAACATAATTTTCATCCCATTTAAACAACTAATAAATCAATTTCATATTTTATAAAACTTCAACAGAAGATACCACATGTTTTACATTCAAAAAGTTCACAACTTCAACAAAAATGAAATTATAAAATTAAATTCTTAACGAAATCTCTAAAAACGGTTTCATCACCACACACAACATATGGGGAACATGAAGAACTAGTAAAACATGTAAACTAACTCATCATGTAATGGTTAACCATGTAATCACCTACCTTTTGAGTCAGGACCCTCAAATCTTGGTGCGAAATATCAAGAGCACCACCGCCGCACCACAAGGAAGTTAAGAGAAACCTAAAATCTCAAGATTACACCATACAAACACCATGTAAAACCATAGCTTAGAACCCTAACTTTTGGAAACTTTTTAACATCAGTAAAGGAGGATGAAACCCTAATGAAATGGAAGAAATGGAAGATAGGAACACTTAATTGATGGAGTGTTGGATAAATCTCGGTAAATACACAAGTATCTAAATTTTATAATAGCCAAAAATTCAAGTGAGGTTATAAAAAGGGTTTGGAGATCATTTAGGTACTGGAATGGGGGGAAAATAGTGATAAATGAAAGAGTTATGAAGGAATCAATTTCCCTCTACAAATCACAATGATTTGTGAAATTTAGAGAAGTTTCTCCCAAATTCCCTATGAAAATGATCTCCAAAAGGGGGAGTAGAGCATGAGAAAGCTAATTAAGTATGTGGGCTTGGGTGAGAGTTGTAATCACTAAAAGAACTAAAATATTTAATGAGTTATTAAATAATTGTAAAAAAAGTTAATTTAAGAAATGGGATTTCGGGGTGGAACAACACCTTAATAAAAACAAAATTATATCATTATTATGGATTCTTATGGATTCCAAATTGATATGGTGATTTAAATATACCAGGAGATGCCATTTTGGAAGTGGAATGAGTGGAAAATGTTGAAAAAATAAGGATATATAAAAGAAAAAAAATTATTTTTAAATCTGCAAATGAGATTATGGTTTGGCCCAAACATCGAAAACCCACCATTTCCACTAAACAGCGTTATAAACCCCCCAAAAAACCCAGGAATGGAAATTAAATGAAAAATGACTTTAAAAGAAGTCATGGATGTGAAAAAAAACATTGAGATATTTGTACATTCTGTTTAACTATTTTATGGGTTAATTTTTACATTTATGATCTCCATAAAACGTTATACTCTACAACAAAGTGTGAGTATTTCAAACATAATTAAAGGTAAATATAATTTGGGTTAATGTTAGTCATATCCCATAAATTATTTTTCATATGTTCATATTTTATCTGATATGTTTCACTATTATACTAGATTGGTCTACATGTTTGTGCTATTATTTGACTGTTATACGATTTAAAAAAATAAAATAAAAAAATGATGGGAGGGTGAAAATATAAAAGAGATGTGGAAATATAGTAAAAGATATTTTAATTTTAATTCTAGGAAATTTTTTTATGATAGGGCCATGACATTTCATTATAAAGGGTTTAGGGTAGTTTTAGAAAAATGAATTAGGTAAGTAGAGATTTTTTAAAATGACATATATTTACTAGAAAACAAGTGAACTTAAAAGGATAAAATAGATGTCACACACACACATAGAGATTAAGTGTCACGATTATATTGTAAATTATATTCTAATATTAGTACCACAAATCTCCTTTCCTTTCATTCTTATGTAATTTTTGATACATACATTTCTATGATTATTGAGATTAATTGTTTAGTGTGGTTCTTTTTTTTTTCTCACATTTTCTTCATGAATTGAATCTAATAAAAATGTTAAATATTCATGAATTTGGAAATATATTCACACATCATTTCAAAAAATGTAATTTTAACCAGAAGTTCATCTTTTTAGGTGTGTGTTTCTGATCACATGATGATTAAATATTTGTTTTCACCCTTATAAAACTATAATAACTACTTTTTTCCTTTTAAATTAATATTTTAATAACCAATTTATCTTCTCATTTTATTTAATTAAATAATTTTAAATAATTTTTATACATGGATGATCTACATGTTTTAATGTTTACATTATTGGTGTAGGTGATTCAGATAGTATCATATGAAGTGGAAGCATAACTGACCAAAATTGTGCGACATCCCAAGAACATATACAATATAAAATAAACATTGTGGATAATATGTGAACCCAATTTGGATGAAAAGTAATGGGTAAATGAAAAACCATGGGGGTATAGGTCTCCAAGAAACTATGGATCCATATTCATTCATATATTGGCCCAAAATGTGACATTATTGAATATAATATTAATTTTTCATAGTCTTATGGTTAGTTATGTAATTAAATAATATCATAGGTTGTAGGCCTCCAATTTATTCAACATATTTAGTAGACATTGTAATGTAGTGGGGAAAACTTTTTTTTTCAAAATTGAGACAATATTTTTATTCAAAATTTATTATCAAAGTGGTGTTTGAATTTTTGGGTTACTAAAATTGCCTACCACATTGCCTATAAATTGAAGCCCTAGAAACCCCATATGAATTTTTTTCCATATGGGATTAATTTGTTTCATTTAGGAGATTTTTAGGATTCTTATAAACATTGTATAATTATTGGATCTCCGTAACCTCATAAGGATATCATGGATGAATATGAAGTTATACTTGAGCCTCCTCCTCAATGGAGATCTAAATGGTTGGAGATGACTTTGAGGGATATACATGCATGGAATGGAAGTTAAAAACATAATTTAGTACTGATTTAGTGTATTTATTGGTTTTAATTTCTTATATCATATGTATCTTGAGTTATTATAAATTATTTTAGGTATTTTTCTAAAATACATCTTATTTATTTAACTATAATTTTTCAATATTAAGGGTGTGACATGTGTTATTCTGATAAGACAAGAAAATAATCCCTTTTTATAATATATTTTATATTTAATTGATATTTGGTTGTCCTTTTGAGAATTCCTATATAATTAAATTGGAATACATGATATTAATGTGAAGGTTTAGTTCTTTGTGTATCATTTTATAGGATTTGTGGGTAACCATGATATTAGTTAACTCTCAAGAATGGAATTATACCAGAACATGATTATCATTTAAAAAAAAGAAAATTTCCCAGTTTTTTAGTAATCTTGAAAAGATATCATGCTTGTGTTTCATTTAAAAATCACATCCATATTTCATATATTTAAATCATTAAATTTTGTTTTTTAATAATCATTCAGTAAACCTAGTGTTTTTAGTTTCATAATTTTTTATAGAAATAAAATATTTAGACCTTCAATTTGCTTTTATTGAGGAATGATACATATACTAAAAAAATCTTAAAAATATAATCAATTTTACATGTCATGATAATGTAGTAAGTAGGAAAGCATGTGAGGTTATAAATGGTGGATATTTTGTCCTCATTTATGATCACATCATTATGAAGACATTAAGGGTGGATATTGACCATGAATTTATACAACTCTTGTTGAGGGGGATATTAGTTATGGAATCTAAAATATGTTTCAAAAATATTAATCATTTCACACAATATTAGATTAGGTGGAGGCATCCATGGCTAAGTGATTTGAATATAGGTTCAAAAAATCTATTTAAGTATATGTTAATGATTTTTTATAGGTATATATTTCAAATGTTTCGAACTAGGAACATATATATGGGAATAACTAGTACATGGTAGGGGTTCTTATTACCGGTATCCCACTAATTATACATGTATTGGATCCTTGGGTAGTAGAAATAAATGGTTATAGGTTTCAAATGTGAGTGGTGGTGGATATACCATATAGGGTGGTGGTTCATCTTACCCTTGACGGATTAGAGGATCAATGAAGTACTATCAAAACATTGCATGAGGAGATTCTCATTCTCATTATATCAAATGGGTAGTTTAGTGTTGATATTTTTAGGTGATGGGTAATATACAGGGGAATTTTATGGATAATCAGTAGGAATATTGTTGTAGGGGTTATATACAGACATAAAGTTTAGGATATATATTTGGTATTCTATAATATAATTATAGTTGGATTTCCACCATCTTTTTTATTCGGGGTTTATGATGAGATTTCCAGTCATAGATTCATCAGTTTTAATATGAATATACATTTCATTTGAGTCTGGTAGGATCATAGGTAAGAGGATCAGGTCTATACAATTTTGTCTAACATACTACTGAAGGTTTATATGTTAGGTAATCAGCTTTTCAATGTACAATTTTTATTTCTTATACATTATCATATAAATTACATGATGTCGTTACATAAAAAATTTATATCCAGTCATTTTTCAAATAACATGGGGCTATTTATTAATTACCTATGTGGGGTGTTATTGAAAAATACTGTAACGCCCTGACCCTAGTTAGCCAGAGTCGGTGCATTATTACATAACATTGGCATGATCACAAGAAAGATCAAATCATGAAATACCGATTGGTTTAGTATCCTTGGAAACACTAGATACATTCATAAAGTATTACAATACATCATAAAGTAAAAACCTACTACATCAACATATTGTCTCCATAGTCCACACTATTATCCCCTTATAATATCCCTGCAGGTCATTCATAATTTACTTGTTTACATCCTGGGAAAATAAAACATAGAAAAGGGGAAAGATCAAATGACCAGTATGGATAACAATATAGGGGAAACTTTCATAAATAAGAATAAACATTTAAGGCAGTTTATAACTAAAACAAAAGCCTTTTAAACTAGAACTTCAACATAGTATGGAAAAAAATAAATTAAATAATTCCATTTACTTATTCACATGGATATTCTACTAATCGAATAATCACATGAAATATCAATAACCACTTTCATAATGATGGAATGCATAATTCCAGACTATCATAACCACATAGCCAAGGCCTAGTGCCAAGACTACAAATAAGATTTTTCCAAGTCCTTGTGCCAAGACACTAGTTTGTCTCATGAGACCTACCGATGCATCGAGGAGCTATAGCGGGCTCCACCCATCACATATTAAGTCCAATGCATTCCCATATGAAAAAGTTTAAACATAACTTAAATATTCGTATTAAAACTAGCATACGAAATGTCATTACTTTCTCCATAAACCATGAATGGTATAAAAATAACACATCCACAGTAAAACATATCACAATATCTTCAATACAATACAAAAGTTCTGTATCATAATAAATCAACTTAAAATAATCTTAAAATCCATCAAAGGATGTTGACATAGATGAAATCAATACTATTTGAGAGAAATATCCCTTTTCTTGAAATCATTGAAAACTCACACATTTATAAAGGATGTAATTTAAAAGAGATTTTTGAATCAACGTGTCCCATTACACTTTGAAACTGTTGAAAAGAAATATCATTTCAAAACCTTCATGTCCATATAAATAAATCCTTAATCATTTTGAAAAAATGGACATTAATTAATAATATTTAGAAAGATAAATCTTTAAAACATTTAAAATTATGATCTTGATAAAGAGTGCCTTTCTAAAATTCTTAAAATATTCATTTTGAAATCATTTAAAAGTCACATTATTATAAAATAAAACATTTACTTTGAAAATATTCTTATAAGCTTGTAAGGGAAGCTTTGACAATTTTATAACGGCGATAAATAGCCGCACCCTCCGTATAAGTTAAAAAAAACATTCTTACCTTAAATTTGTCGAAAGGTTAAAAGTGCCTTGTTTGGAAAACGATAGAAAGATTCCTTTATAAAATTATTGTAAAAATTCAAACAAGTGTATAAATTACTTTAAACCATATTCTGTAAAATAGTAATAATATTTTGAAATATATTTTTAAGAAACATTGATGTGGATGATAAATAGATCCCATTAGATTATTACGTTTAAAAAACCTCGGATAATGAAGAGATTGAAAAATAAACCCTTACCTTGTACTTTTCCTTGGATGGGGTAGGTTAACCTCCTGTATAATGGTGAAATAATTTTTATTAAATTATACAAGAAACAAATACATTAATATGATATTTTATATGATCTTTTAACATTTATTTGTTAATAATATCTTAGTATTATTGTTGTTTCGGGTGTTAACTTACTCATTTTCTTTTATATGCTTTGTTACGTAAGCCATGTTTGTAATAGATAGGTTGTATCATAATCATATCCAGAATTATATAAACTCCTTAGATAATATTATTAATCATCAAATGAGAATTATACTTGAATGGATACGATGGAGAATGAATCTCATCGCGTTCGTGGAGACGGTAGTCCTTACGTACGGACGAGCGACAATATCATTCTTTTGATATTAAAATAATATAAAATTGGATGGTATATCATATATACAGAATCATTATCATGTTATATTTATTATTTACATGAATTACACATCATTATTATACCCATCCAAATAATAATTTATTGAATAACAATTACACCACGACGTGGAGATGGTAAGCCATACGTACGCACGTATGGTGACATGTTATTCAAAGGATGGATAGAATACTGAATATGATTGTACCATATTTATAATAACATTATAGTATATATAGGATATTGGATTTATTATTTTATAATGGTAACAACAAAGGAAGAAGAAGTGGAAGAACAAAGGAACTTGGAAAAGGGTGGTGAAATCATTACCTCTTCTTCGGGTTCTTCCTTTTGATTTGATCAAAAGGGATCCTTAGGTAGGCTTTCTGATCAGACTAAGGACTCTAGGTTGTAGTGAGGGAAGTTGATAGAGTATTTGGACGGAGTTTGGCTGATCCAAAAGGCTTTTAATGTGTGGAGAAATGAGAAGGGGGAGTGCCTTTTTATAAGAGGGGTGAGGGGCACCTTTGGAAAACATAGAAATATTAATTTATAATAAATTAAAATTCTGTTTATAATGGCTCAAAAGTGGATTATTTAAATGTTAATGTGGGTATAGGTCGAAAACCATTCAACCAATAGAATTTAGGCAGGTTTGGGTCATTATGTTAACCTTATCTTTTAGTTTTAACTATTAGTTAATTAGTTTGACATTTTCCATGTCACTTTGTATTTTTATATTATATAGTTAATAAAATTACTTAATACATCAAAGAGACCCCCAAGTGGTCCATTAATGATACACCTATCATGATATAAGTCTCTTAGCGGAACTTTCGATTTTTAAGAATTTAATATCAATTAATAATATAATATTTTTAAAAAAACTTCTTTTATGTTAATTTTGACACTATTCAATAGTTTATTTTTGTGAAACTCATAACAGAATTATTACCTCAAATAAAGTCAATTAAATCAATCCTAGTATGTAATATTATCCTAGAAAATTAGTTTAAATTATTAAAAGTCTCAAATTATATTTATTTGGGTATTTATAATATCAATTATTTTAATTTGTCACTATTATGGTAATTACTGCATCATCATTGTGTCATAAATAAATGAAATTATTTAAAGACTAAAAATTATAAATAAAATATAAATAAGTAGGAAATATTTTTATCTTTCTATTAAATATTTATAGTCTAACATCCAACATATATAACCTAATGTAAAAATTGTTTTTCTAAAAGATATATGCTTATGTCATTTTTGTACTTATTTTAACTTAATTAAAATAAAGTCTCCCTATCACCTACAAGTGGCTCCATGGGGTCCCCAAATAGACTTTAAGATGCATATGGTAGAACATGTGTCAACCAATAAGGTTAGGACACGTTTTAGCATAATTTAGTATTATTATAATATTATTTTTTAACCCTTATTTACCGGATTTACCCTTAACCATGGTAAATAAAATATTTACTGCAGTAATTATTCAAAATATCTAAAAATAAAAGTTACCTACACACAAAATATGAACATCATGATTCAAAATAAGGAATCCATTTTTCCAAATTCAATACACAGAAGTGGTAGAAATTAATTTAAAATTAATTCCCGCTGTTAAAACAAAAAGCGTGTTTTTAAGGTATAATAACTATCAAAAGATTGATACTTGTTTATGATCGGTGTAATTGTGAAATTATGTCCAATGACCAAAATTGTATTAAATGGTAAAAATATATTATAAATATACTTTAAAACCACTCAAATTCATAATTTATCACTATTAATTATTTTGATTAAAAATATTTTTTTAATTATAATTTAGTAAATTTCACAATTCATCAAAATATTAAAGTTATCTGAAAAGTACCAAAATTTCAACTTAAGATAAATTCGATATTCCAAATCAAAAAATGATGACCATTTTGAAATATAAAATATCTAAAATTTCAAAAAATAGGTTTTACTATTCATAGCGTCTAGTTTGATTGGTTATGGTGTGTTAGAACTCGGTGTTGCGTACAACACATGCTATCACATTATTCAAAGAGAAGCGTACCGTAAAAGCTTGGGGTGTTACATTCTACCCTCCTTCAAATAATTTCATCCTCGAAATTTCAAGAATACTACCGCCTGAAAAGACTCGGGTGGTTCTTCATCATAAGTTCCCCGGGTTCCCACGTTGCCTCTTCCATCTTATGGTTTCTCCACAAAACTTTTACCAGACGCGTCGTCCGGTTTCCCAGTACTTGTTCTCTTGTATGAAGAATCCTGACGGGCTCTTCACAATAAGACAGATCGGGTTCTAGTTCTAACTCCTCATAGGTGAGTACATGCATTGGGTCAGGCATGTATTTCCTCAATAGAGATACATGGAACACATCGTCAACTTTGGAGAGACTTGGTGGCATTTCCAATCGGTAAGCTACAAACCCAATTCGTTCTAGAATTTCGAAAGGTATGATGTACCTGGGACTCAATTTACCTTTCTTACCAAAACGTATGACTCCCTTCCATGGAGATACCTTCAGGAAAACATGATCACCGACTTGAAATTCCAAATCCTTCCTTCGATTATCGACATAGCTCTACTGCCTACTTTGAGCTGCTTTGATGTGATTTTGAATTACCTTAACCTTTTTACATCGTTTCCTCCACCAGTTATGGACCTACAAAATTTCTTTCACCAACTTCATCCCAACAGTTTGGTGTGCGACATCTCTTTCCATATAATGCTTCATATGGTGCCATCTGAATACTTGAATGGAAGCTATTGTTATAGGAAAATTCTACCAGAGGTAAATATTGATCCCACATACCCTAAAAGTCAAGTGAGAAGGATCTCAACATGTCTTCTAAGGTTTGAATAGTTCGCTCTGAGTGTCCATCTATTTGAGGGTGCTAGGCAGTGCTCAAATGAAGTTCAGTATCCAGGGATTTCTGAAGACTTTTCCAGAATCTTGAAGTAAAATGGGGATAATGATCAGAAACAATCGATAGGGGTACTCCATGAATTCTCACAACTTCATTAATAGATAGTATTTCTAGACGTTCCAGTGGTAGATCTTCTCTTATAGCAAGAAAATGTGCTGACTTGGTAAGACGATCTACAATAACCCATATTGCATCATTCCTTCTAGGATTCTTTGGTAGCCCCATGACAAAGTCCATCGTAATATTGTCCCATTTCCACTCAGGCATGGGAAGAGGTTGCATGACTCCTCCAGGGTGTTTCCTTCCAGCTTTCACTTGTTGACAGACCATACATCTTGACAAAAAAATCAGCAATCTCCCTCTTCATGTTGTCCCACCAAAAATTTTCCTTCAAATCTCTATACATTTTGGTGCTCCCAGGGTGTATAGTGAAATTGGAACTGTGAGCATCATCCAACAACTCCCTTTTTAGATCAGGTATATCGGGAACACAATGTCTCTTCCCGAGTTTCAAAATTCCATCTTCATACACAAAGTCTCTCAATATCCAATCATTCACATCTTTAATCTTCTTGTTAAATTCTTCATCATCGGTCTGAGAACTCTTAATCCTTTCTAGTAAAGATGGTTTGGCAACCATTTGAAAATGAATTGATGTTTCAACTTCTCTGGTTATTCCCATGTCCATCTTCACTAGATCAATGAAAATTGGATCCCTTTCAATTCTCATATTGTTCAAAACTCCTTGATCTTTTCTGCTCAAAGAATCTTCCACCTTGTTTTCCTTCCCCGGGTGGTAGTGTATCGTGCAATCATAATCCTTGAGTAATTCAATCCATCTCCTTTGCCTCATGTTGAGTTCTTTTGGTGAGAAAATATACCTTAAACTCTTATGATCAGTATAAATCTCACATTTTTCACCATAGAGGTACTGCCTCCATATATTCAAAGCAAAGATCACAGCTGATAACTCAAGATCATGAGTAGGATAGTTTTGCTCATGAATTTTCAACTATCGTGATTCATTGGTAATAACCCTATCATTCGGCATAAGGACACAACCAAGTCCTTTCTTCGATGCATCACTATAAATAACGAACCCATCATTCCCCGATGGTAGAGTCAATATAGGAGCATTGACTAATCTTCTCTTCATTTCTTTGAAACATTCTTCACAATCTCTTGTCCAAACAAATTTAACCCCTTTACGTGTGAGCTTCGTTAATGGGTTATCCAATCGGGCAAAATTCTGGGCAAAATGTCGATAATAACCTGCCAAACCAATAAAACTACGTACCTCAGTTATACTCGTAGGTGCTGGCCATTCTTGGATTGCCTTGGTCTTAGAAGGATCAACAGAGATTCCATCTTTAGAGACAATATGGCCAAGAAAAAAAATCTCCTGAAGCCAGAATTCACACTTGCTAAACTTCCCATATAATTCATGTCTTCTCAGAGTCTTCAGGATAATGCGCAAGTGATTTTCATGATCTTCGTAGCTGTTGGATTATACCAAGATATCATCAATAAATACCACAACAAATTGATCGGGATATTCCTTGAAAACTCTATTCATCAGATACATGAATATAGAGGGTCCATTAGTCAATCTAAAAGGCATTACAGTAAACTCGTAATGCCCGTACCTGGTTCAAAATGCTGTCGTCGGAATGTCTTCCTTATTTACACACAATTGATAGTATCCAGATCGAAGTTCAATCTTTGAAAAGTATTTAGCTCCATGCAGTTGGTCAAATAAATCATCAATGCGATGTAGGGGATACTTGTTCTTTATTGTTATAGCATTGATCTCCCTATAGTCGATACATTACCTCATAGATCCATCTTTCTTTTTAACAAAAAGAACAGGGGTTCCCCATGGAGAAACACTAGGGAAAATAAATACTTTATTACTAAATTAATCTAGTTGTTTCTTTAGTTCAAATAATTCCACAGTGGCCATTCTATAAGGGGTCTTTGATATAGGCCTTGATCCAGGAATTAAATCAATGGAAAACTCAACTTCTCATTCTGGAGGATGTCCAGGTAAATCTTCCGGAAATACATCTACATATTATTTCACAACAGGTACATCGTCTATTCGAACATTCCTTTCCTCACCCACAGTCATTTCATTCTCTTCCTTCCCAATAATTGCATTTAGTTGAGCTACTGGGGGTGGATCTAGATAAGAATTAGGAGGTGATGATTCTGCTCTAAAGATAAGGTGTTCCTTACCATCATCATCAAAAATCGTAACCTCCTTATTCTTACAATGAATCTTCACATCATAGTCCGAAAGAAAATCCATACCGAGGATTATATAAAACTCAATCATATGTATGACGATGAGATCAGCAGATAAAGAACATTTATGTGCTCTAATGGGGACTGATTCACAAAACATTGTTGCAATGATACTTCCCTTAAGAGTTTTAACTAACAACTCCCTTGTTAAATCAAATTGGAAATATCTAATTTTATTAGAAAACTGGGAAGATATGAAACAATGAGATGATCCATAATCAAATAATGAATTTTCTAAACATGAGGAAACCATTAAATTACCTGCCACAACGTCTTTCAGAGCTTCTACCTCAGTACTAGTGATAACATAATCTTGGCCTTGATCCCTTGTCCTTTTCTGAGGTATGTTCTCCTGAAGCTTAGTACATTCATTTGCATAATTTCCCATTTCCCTACAATTGTAGCACTGGACATTGGTAGCTTCCTTATTCCCTTTGAAATCATGAGCTTGGTGGCCTTTTTCACCAAACTTGTAACAGACACCCATTCCCTTCAAGAAAGTACCGGGTTGTTTGTTCCCACATTTACCACAGGATGGATATTCAACCTTTCCCTTCTTCCCCTTATTTACATTCCCAGATTGATCAGCAGATCTATTATTCTCTTTCTTTGCTTTAATGTCATAAGACTTAGATAATTCCTTTTCAGTCTTGATAGCACATGAGACAATGTCTTCGTACGACGAGAAGGATTGTGAGACTAATGCTCGATGGAGAAATGGTTTTAACCCATAAAAGAAACGATCAATCTTACTTCTTGGGTTATGTATATAATCTCCATCATACCTTGCTAACCATGTAATGTTATCCTCATACTTTGTGAAATTTTTATCCTCCTTTTGTCTCAGACTCAGAAATTTCCTTTCCATATCTGCTCGATGGTCGCAAGGAAAGTATTTTTCTAAAAATAGATCTTTGAACTCCCTCCATTCCATATTTGATACTTCATCATCTTCCTTCGTGTTTTGAATCAATGAACACCATTGATCAGCATCTCCAGTGAGGTGGTAAACTACCATGATAACTTTTTCCCTTTCACTACTCCCCAATGCCTGAAATATATTCTCTAGGGAATTTATCCATTGTTCAGCTACTAAGGGATTTGTACTCCCACTGAACGTTGGAGTTTTTTTGCCTCATGAATCGATCTAACATTGATCCTCCATGCTGCGGATCAGGGTGCTCCATACGGCTAAGGTTATTATTCATAACCTGAGTGAGTTTTCCCAGTATGGTGAATAGATGATCGGCACCAGTTGCATCACCAGCTCCACTATAATTATCTTGAGCAGGAGGGAAATCCCTACATGGAGTGCGTGCATTGATACGATTTACATTTCTTCCACTAGGAGCCATTTCTAAACAATGGCATAAACTAGATCAGTTTATGAATCAAAATACATAATCCCATACTTATAAAACACTTAACATAAATTGAACTATTAATGGATATAATCCATAATCATAAAAAAAATTTCTTTGAGGAAGTATATACTCATAAACCCTTCATAATGATTTGTAAAGAAAATGAGAGTTATCCTAAGCATATCCCCCGGGAGTGTCGTAACCAAGAGTGCAGCAAGGCCCATTGTCATGCACCAGTTTCCATTCGAGTCTAGCTCAAAGCGGTGTTTTTGGGTTTTACCCCTAGGTACATCTGTGCCAGAGCCGCCTCTACCTGCTCATATCTAGACAGGGATGTATTGCTCGGAAAACTCACAAAATATCTACAATACAAAAATTCTAGGAAGTTCTTATATACTAATCCTCAACGTCCATCTTAAATCAATGTTCTCTAATCAGAGTTTATCTAAATCTAGCTTCCAAGGTTTGTACTAAACTTCCTCTGATACCAACTGTAACGCCCCGACCCTAGTTACCTAGAGTCAGTGCATTATTACATAACATTGGCATGATCACAAGAAAGATCAAATCTCGAAAGACCGATTGGTTTAGTAGCCTTGGAAACACTAGATACATTCATAAAGTTTTACATTACATCATAAAGTAAAAAACTACTACAACAACATATTGTATCCATAGTCCACACTATTATCCCCTCATAATATCCCTGCAGTTCATTCATAATTTACTTCTTCACATCCTTGGAAAATAAAACATAGAAAATGGGTGAGCTCAAATGCCCAGTAAGGATAACAATATAGCGGAAACTTTCATAAATAATAATAAACATTTAAGGCAGTGTATAACTAAAACAAAAGACTTTTAAACTTTAACTTCAACATAGTATCGAAAAAAATGAAATAATGCTATTTACTTATTCACATGGATATTCTACTAATCGAATAATCACATCCAATATCAATAACCACTTTCATAATGATGGAATGCATAATGCCAGACTATCATAACCACATAGCCAATGCCTCGTGCCAAGACTACAAATAAGATTTTGCCAATGCCTTGTGCCAAGACACTAGTTTGTCTCATGAGACCTCCGATGCATCGAGGAGCTATAGCGGGCTCCACCCGTCACATATTAAGTCCAATGCATTCCCATATGAAAAGGTTTAAACATAACATAAACATTCGTATTAAAACTAGCATACGAAATTTCAATACTTTCTCCATAAACCATGAATGGTATAAAAATAACACATCCACAGTAAAACATATCACAAAACCTTCAATACAATACAAAAGTTTTGTATCATAATAAATCAACTTCAAATAAGCTTAAAATCTATCAAAGGATGTTGACATAGATGAAATCAAAACTATTTGATAGAAATATCTCTTTTCTCGAAATCATTGATAAGTCACACATTTATAACGGAAGTAATTTAAAAGAGATTTTTGAATCAAAGTGTCCCATACCACTTTGAAACTTTTGAAAAGAAATATCATTTCAAAACCTTCATGTCCATATAAATAAATCCTTAATCATTTTGAAAACATGAACATTAATTAAAAATATTTAGAAAGATAAATCTTTAAAACATTTAAAATTATGATCTTGATAAAGAGTACCTTTAAAAAATTCCTAAAATATTCATTTTGAAATCATTTATGTCACGAACCAGCCCGGGTCGACCCTCAACCGATCACCCGAGCCGGTCCGCGGCAAGTCCCGAGAGGCGTTCCCGATCCTCCCGGGATGGCGGCAAGCGCCAGGGCATCATAGAGAACACATGGGAACGATTTCAGTCCAAACTAAAAATAGGATCGAAAGAAAGAATATAAACTAAACAAACAGACGATCACAAAAAAAAGACATAAACATAACTACACCACGACATACCTCCACGTGACCTCGCGGGTCACCACCCAACTACAACCAACGTCGCTCCCTCACTGAGCGACTCAAGACAGGAAAACCTGAACACAAGAAACCTGCAACTGAAATGGTAAAAGATAGGCGTGAGCACAAAAGTACTCAGTAGGTGAGCCCCACAACAAAAACCAAAGCACTGCCAGTAAATAAAGAATCTAACTATTCCAGGTTTGAACTACAATGTATAAAAGTAAGCTTTTATAATGTTTCACTTGAAAATATAAACATGAGCCATTACCCTTATTCATTTTCAAAACTTGAATTTCTTTCCATTGATTCTAAATTCGTTCTGGAAGATAAAGAAGTGTACATTTTTAGTTTTACTACACAAGAGAAAAACACATTTTCATTTGAAATCCATTTCCACAAAGTGACCAGTACAAGCTGTAACGAAGAACTGAAAGTAAACAAGAAGGAAAGAAAACAAGTGCAAGTAAAAGTAAACAAGAATCTATAAGCAATAACCATGGGCGATCCTAAACATCCCTAGAAAACCTCTTGACGTACTCGGGTTCAGACTACCTGTCGGCATGGTACTCTATAGATAATAACCAACTGGCCGCCCTAACAGCCAACCAGTGGCACGCCCCACAAGGCCTTACCTACCAAGGGGGGACTAACCCGTCTAATCGGGGTTAGCCAGCAACCGTCACTCGATTCTCTAAAAGACACCCAGGAACCCATGGTAGTTTTAATGATACTGTGTAAGTGGGAGGCCCTCGCACGCATGACTCATCTCACCGCACTTGCCAACCCCTTACACGGACACCGCTACACGATATCCCTCGAAGGGAAGTCCCTCTGTAGATATGGCCCATAAGTGCGTATATATATAAGTAGTCAGTTCACTATCAACAAAGTTCCAACCGGGCCGCCACATCATTTACATTTAAACCATTTAATATCAAAGCCTTTCTAAAGTATATGACACACGTCATTTCATTGAAAACCAGAACACACGTAGAAATTTATTTAAGAAACTCAAATCAACATATTAAACCTAAAACACACTGGTTTCACAAGTAGATTCATTTTCCAATATCCAATGCACCCCACTTTTATCAAGAGCCAAATGGGCCTTTTATCACTTTTTTGAAAGAATAATGTTTCTCAAATGAAATCCCAACTTTTAATTACGCGTTAAAGGAAAACATTTTTCAACAACTAGGAATCACACTTAAAGATTTCAAAATCAAGTTTAAAAGTCATACGGTATTTCCTCTAATCAAGGTTCTAAGAAACACTTTTTTCTCCATAAACAATACCCGTACTAACATAAACACACCAAAACATTTCAAAACGCAATTTAACATGACTTTCATTTATCAGCAGATCACTACACTATAAATATATACTTAGTAATACTTTTATATTTACTGAAATTAAGTGAAGAGACAAGGAATAAATAAATTCTAAATTTAAGGGCGAGTGCAATGGGAGACCTACCTCGGATCGGAAGGAAGAACAACATGACGCGAAACTCCTGTTGCGTAAAGGTCGCAGCGTATTGCGCCGTCAAACTGGTCCTAAAACAATAGGTCATTAAGCAGGCTCAATAATGACAACATACTAATAATAATAATAATAATAGTAATAACGTAAGAATAATAATAATAATGATAACTATAACATAATAATAATCATAATAACATGATATAATAACAATAGCATAATAATACTATAATAATAACAGCCATAATAATAATAACCAAAATGTAGTAATAATAACGTCCTAATAATAATAATAATAATAATAATAATAATAACATAATAATAATCTAATAATAATAAGAGTAACAATAATATTAACATAATAATAATAATTATTATAATGACATAATACTAATAAGAACAATAATAAATATAATAGCGCAATAATAATAATAATAACAATAATAATAATAATGATAATAACGATAATAATATAACAATAATAATAATATAATAATAATATAACCACAGTAATAATAATAATAATAATAATAACATGATAATAATATGATAATAATAATAAAGTAATAATTTAATAATAATTGTAACAATAATAATATAATAATATTAACATAATAATAATAATAATAATATAAGAATAATAATAATATAATAATGATAATAATAAAAATAGTAATAATAACATAATAATATAATAATAATAACAACATAATATAATAATAAAAATAATAATAATAATAGAAAAATATTAACATTATAACATTCATAATAATAATATTATTACTATGACAAATAAAAAAAACAAAACGTAATAAAAACAAAAACAAAACTTCCAGTGGAGGGGAGTTGTGGAGGAGAAGTGGGTGATGCGGCTCGGTGCGGCGAAGGCGGAGCTGGGCGGACATGGGGTCGCGCACAGGGGAGGGGTCGCCGGATGGAGGTCTGGGGTTCGGGGGTCACGCGGGCGCGGCGGTCGGCACGAGGGGAGAGGGGCGGAGCGCTGGAGGGCCGAGAGCGGTTGCGGTTGGGACATGGAGGCCGGGACGGCGCGGCGGGCGACGCGCAGGGGAGGCTGGGACAACCGTCGCAGTCACGGGGGGAGCCGGAACTGGGGGTGCGCCGGACGGGAGTTAAGGACGGTAGTGCGGGCCGGCAGTTGGGGTGGCCGGTGCGGCGAGACGACGGAGCAGGGGATGGGACGCCGGACATCGAAGAGGTAGAGGAAGCCGGGATGGGGACGGCGCTGAAGGAGAGGGCCGCCGGGGGTGGCCAGCGGGCTGGAGGGGGCCGGAGCCAGGTGTCGCGTGGGTGAGGAAGCTCCGGAGGTCGGGAGCAGTGGGGTGCGTAGAGGAGAGGACGACGCGAGGGAGGTGCGGTGCAGGTCGGCGAGGCAGGTGCAGCTCGGTGTAGGAGCAGGGGAATGAAACGGTGAAGGAGAGAGGGGAGAGAGAGAGAGAGAGCGCCGCCAGGGGGGAAATGGGATTAGGGTTAGGGGGTTTAGTTTTAGATTTATAATATATATATATATATAAGAAAATAATGATAATAATGATAATAATGATAAAACTTATAATAATAATAATAAAACTTATAATAATAATAAATAATAAATTAGTTAATTCTAATTATAATTATTTTAATCAAATATTTAAAATAGTAAAATAATTAAAAGATAATACACATATATATATTTATACATATATAGATATATATACATAACATATATAGACCTATATGTATATATACATCATTATACATATATATATAAAACATATATAAACATATATACAATAAAAATAACTATAATATTAATAACACAACAAAAAAAGTAATAATAATAAAATTCCAACATAGAAATCATAATATTTAAAACGCCCGGTGAACACACTGTCACCCGGGCTGAAAGCACGGTCACCTCTAACGGTGCGGTGACCGCGCACTGGCGTGAAACCACCAATCACAATTAATCTTCAAAAAATTTAAACCGGGACCAAGAGAGGAGAAAAATTACGGACGTCCGCGGTCGGGGTGTGACAATTCTCCCCACCACAGACACTTTCTTCCCCCAGAAAGTCCCCAGGCCACAAGTCAGTCAAAATCCAAGTCTATGCCCAAACATAACTAAAGGAACTGAAGAAAACTGAGGTTCTCGGGGATGACCCTACTCTACATAGGTCACACCCGACCGATTCAAGAGAAAACTAAGGTCTGAGGTTGAGGGGAGAACACGAAGGGGTTCTCCCCACCACAAGAGCTCAACTTGTGCAGGAAAGTTGACCATCTAAATAGACAACCCTATGAAAAGGGGGGGGGGGTCGACGCGGGAACTCCCAACCGGTTTAAACCAACTCTTATATCACGAGTGAAAAACAACACCTTCGTCGAAACGTTGAACCCACAACCAAAGTCAACGACCTTCAACACTAGGGGGAAAACCCATGGAAAAGACTTAACCAGACACCGAGTTGAAAACATGACCCATTGAAAACCATGAAACATAACCACATCTGACGAGCATTGCTAAACCAAGTTCAACCCACCGAGGGGTCAAACACACTTTTAAGAAAGACACGCGATTCAGAATATCACATCCATACAAACCAGTCTGCTTTGATTATAATAGAACAAGTCCATCATTACTTCATATCAAAACAACATGCTTACAACGATACTAAAACCTTAACAGTAGAGAACAAGTACAAGAAGATATTAATTGTTCCACCGCCAACACGAAACACAAAAACTGGACCAAGGCATCACACCCCTGGGAACTCCTGACTATGCGCGAGCTTCACCCCGAGACATGAGGCTGGGGCTATGATGGCTGAAGCATCTTCTGCCACAAAGTCAGGTACTGACATTCTCCAATCATAGCAACCTCTTCAAGCGGCGCTTCCTGCAAAAATTCTCCATATGACCCAGACCACTGCATCAATGACACGTCTTCGGAGGGTTGCGACAAGACGACTTTAAATGCCCGAAACGACCACACTGAAAGCATACCATCGAACGATCTGATGAACTGAAAGCTGGGACCAAAGGTAATAACTCCTTAGGAACATGTATCTCTGGTGTCTTTTCCTCACCAGAGGGGGGGCTCTTACGAACAACCGGGGATGATAGAGTACTAACTAACTGTGCTCCGGAAACCAACTCAGCCAAAAATGATTCCTCCACCAGCTTCTCGAAACAGAGGTCTTTAGAAGGGAGGACTCGCTCCTTGATTTCCGAATGAAGACCCCCGGTGAAAAGAGAGACCATCATGAGCTCATGCGACGCTACCTCTGGAGAAAAGAAATTAGTTCCTTGAAATGGTCAACATATGCCTTCACCGTCCGTTGGCCTTGTTGAATATGCACATGCTCTCTCTTTTTCTCCAGCTTCACTTCCTCAGGTAAAAACCATTGGATGAAAACTGTTTTAAAGACACCCCACGTCATTTCACCTTGCGTTGACGGTGGGGTAACCATCTTCCACTGGTCCAGAGCTGGACCCTCGAACAAATCCATAATTGCACGAACCTTAACATTATCGGGAGGTCCCAATGTTCTAAAGACACACTCCACTTCCTCGAGCCATTTCACTACATCTAACGGACCCTGATCACCATGGAGAATAGGCAAAGTCTGAGGAGGATCAAAAACCGGGCATGACTTATCTGAATCCTTAGGGGCCTTTCTGGGCGGCATTTCCTGAGCGACAATTAAAACACGAAGCCAAAACCAATATCAAGCCTAAGCAACATCAATAAAAGCTCCTTCATAAAAAACAACCAGCACAAGACCGAACAAATGCGAACACAACCCAAAATAAAATCTCCTTTTTTTATCCCCTTTTTATTTTAGACTTTAAAAACACCCTCTTTCAAGAGTGCTTTCCAAAACCAATCCATTTTCAAACCAAAAACTTTCCAAAACCGTTTCCCCTTTAAAACCAGTTTAGAAAACAAGGTCAAGCCTTTAATTTCAAATACACACCCAGGTAATCTCATGAACTGTTGCACATGTCTTCATCCATTGTCCAATAATACTCACACCAACATGCATTTTTCATGCATTCTCACACATGTGCTAACGTTCACAAAGAGGTCCTGAGGTTTCACCCCAAATTATTTTTAGCCAATTTCAAGAAAACAACAGATTTCCAAATCAAGAGATTCCAATTTTAAAAACCCATTTCATACATTTAATGTCTTTTAAAAGAAACCAGTCCAATTTTCAAAAACCCTTTTTCATTTCCAACTACGCACTCACACAGACCAAAACAAAAACAACATCCAAATTTGCGTCAACCACTGAAGTGAGGGACTAGTAGTCACGCTCAACCTGGAGACATGGTAGTGGGCCATGTCCCAAGCCAACGTCGACCACTAGGAGGAATTCAAACCGTGTACTCAGACTCCACATGGGTCACTACTCCATGTGAAATCACGGCGTAACGTCGGCTTACCTCCATTTTCATCTCTCAATCCAAGACAAACTAGAAATAGACAGGGACACAATTCCCGGACTACCCTGGTGACTCGAGGTGTGGAACGGGCGAGGGTTCATGACGTCCTCCCCGTACGTACCTCTCGAGTCCCGACAGTCCTAATCTCCACCTACCAGACAACCCAAATAACAAGAAACCACCTCTGATACCATTTTGTCATGAACCAGCCCGGGTCGACCCGGAACTGATCACCCGAGCCGGTCCGCGGCAAGTCCCGAGAGGCGTTCCCGATCCTTCCGGGATGGCGGCAAGCACCAGGGCATCATAGAGAACACATGGGAACGATTTCAGCCCAAACTAAAAATAGGATCGAAAGAAAGAATATAAACTAAACAAACAGACGATCACAAAAAAAGACATAAACAGAACTACACCACGACATACCTCCACATTACCTCGCGGGTCACCACCCAACTACAACCAACGTGGCTCCCTCACTGAGCGACTCAAGCCAGGAAAACCTGAACACAAGAAACCTGCAACTGAAATGGTAAAAGATAGGCGTGAGCACAAAAGTACTCAGTAGGTGAGCCCCACAACAAAAACCAAAGCACTGCCAGTAAATAAATAATCTACCTATTCCAGGTTTGAACTACAATGTATAAAAGTAAGCTTTTATAATGTTTCACTTGAAAATATAAACACGAGCCATTACCCTTATTCATTTTCAAAAGTTGAATTTCTTTCCATTGATTCTAAATTCTTTCTGGAAGATAAAGAAGTGTTACATTTTCAGTTTTACTATACAAGAGAAAAACACATTTTCATTTGAAAGACATTTCCACAAAGTGACCAGTACAAGCTGTAACGAAGAACTGAAAGTAAACAAGCAAGAAAGAAAACAAGTGCAAGTAAAAGTAAACAAGAAGCTATAAGCAATAACCATGGGCGATCCTAAACATCCCTAGAAAACCCCTGGACGTACTCGGGTTCAGACTACCTGTCGGCATGGTACTCTATAGTCAATAACCAACTGGCCGCCCTAACAGCCAACCAGTGGCACGCCCCACAAGGCCTTACCTACCAAGGGGGACTAACCTGTCTAATCAGGGTTAGCCAGCAACCGTCACTCGATTATCTAAAAGGCGCCCAGGAACCCACGGTAGTTTTAATGATACTGTGTAAGTGGGAGGCCCTCGCACGCGTGACTCATCTCACCGCACTTGCCAACCCCTTACACAGACACCGCTACACGACAACCCTCGAAGGGAAGTCCCTCTGTAGAGATGCCCCATAAGTGCGTATATATATAAGTATTCAGTTCACAATCAACAAAGTGCCAACCGGGCCGCCACATCATTTACATTTAAACCATTTAATATCAAAGCCTTTTTAAAGTATTTGACACACGTCATTTCATTGAAAACCAAAACACACTTAGAAATTTATTTAAGAAACTCAAATCAACATATTAAACCTAAAACACACTGGTTTCACAAGTAGATTCATTTTCCAATATCCAACGCACCCCACTTTTATCAAGAGCCAAACAGGCCTTTTATCACTTTTTGAAAGAATAATGTTTCTCAAATGAAATCCCAACTTTTAATTACGCGTTAAAGGAAAACATTTTTCAACAACTAGGAATCACACTTAAAGATTTCAAAATCAAGTTTAAAAGTCATACGGTATTTCATCTAATCAAGGTTCTAAGAAACACTTTTTTCTCCATAAACAATACCCCTACTATCTTACACACACCAAAACATTTCAAAACGCAATTTACCATGACTTTCATTTATCAGCAGATCACAACACTATAAATATCTACTTAGTAATACTTTTAAATTTACTGAAATTAAGTGAAGAGACAATGAATAAATAAATTCTAAATTTAAAGGCGAGTGCAATGGGAGACCTACCTCGGATCGAAACGAAGAACGACACGACGCGAAACTCCTGTTGCGTAAAGGTCGCAGCGTATTGCGCCGTCAAACTGGTCCTAAAACAATAGGCCGTTAAGCAGGCTCAATAATGACAACATACTAATAATAATAATAATAATAGTAATAACGTAAGAATAATAATAATAATAATGATAACTATAACATAATAATAATCATAATAACATGATATAATAACAATAGAATAATAATACTATAATAATAAAAGCCATAATAATAATAACCAAAATGTTGTAATAATAACGTCATAATAATAATAATAATAATAATAATAACATAATAATAATCTAATAATAATAAGAGTAACAATAATATTAACATAATAATAATAATAATTATAATGACATAATACTAATAAGAACAATAATAAATATAATAGCGCAATAATAATAATAATAATAACAATAATAATAATAATGACAATAACGATAATAATATAACAATAATAATAATATAATAATAATATAACCACAGTAATAATAATAAAAATAATAATAACATGATAATAATATGATAATAATAATAAAGTAATAATTTAATAATAATTGTAACAATAATAATATAATAATAATATAATAATATTAACATAATAATAATAATAATAATAATATAAGCATAATAATAATATAATAATGATAATAATAAAAATAGTAATAATAACATAATATAATAATAATAATAACAACATAATATAATAAGAAAAATAATAATAATAATAGAAAAATATTAACATTATAACATTCATAATAATAATATTATTACTATGATAAATAAAAAAAACAAAACGTAATAAAAATAAAAACAAAACTTACAGTGAAGGGGAGTTGTGGAGGAGAAGTGGGGGATACGGCTCGGTGCGGCGAAGGCGGAGCTGGGCGGACAGGGGGTCGCGCGCAGGGGAGGGGTCACCGGATGGAGGTCTGGGGTTCGGGGGTCACGCGAGCGCGGTGGTCGGCACGAGGGGAGTGGGGCGGAGCACTGGAGGGCCGGGAGTGGTTGCGGTTGGGACGGGGAGGCCGGGACGGCGCGGCGGGCGACACGCAGGGGAGGCCGGGACAACCGGCGCAGTCACGGGGGGAGCCGAAACAGGGGGTGCGCCGGACGGGAGTTAAGGACGGTGGTGCGGGCCGTCAGCCGGGGTGGCCGGTGCGGCGAGGCGACGGAGCAGGGGATGGGACACCGGACGTCGAAGAGGCAGAGGGAGCCGAGATGGGGACGACGCTGAAGGAGAGGGCCGCCGGGGGTGGCCAGCGGGCTGGAGGGGGCCGGAGCCGGGTGCCGCGCGGGTGAGGAAGCTCCGGAGGTTGGGAGCAGTGGGGTGCGTAGAGGAGAGGAAGGCGCGAGGGAGGTGCGGTGCAGGTCGGCGAGGCAGGTGCGGCTCGGTGCAGGAGTAGGGGAATGAAACAGGGAAGGAGAGAGGGGAGAGAGAGAGAGAGAGAGAGCACCACAAGGGGGGGAAACGGGATTAGGGTTAGGGGGTTTAGTTTTAGATTTATAATATATATATATAAAAGAAAATACTTAAAATAATGATAATAATGATAAAACTTATAATAATAATAATAAAACTTATAATAATAATAAATAATAAATTAGTTAATTGTAATTATAATTATTTTAATCAAATATTTAAAATAGTAAAATAATTTAAAGATAATACACATATATATATTTATACATATATAGATATATATACATAACATATATAGACCTATATGTATATATACATCATTATACATATATATATAAAACATATATAAACATATATACAATAAAAATAACTATAATATTAATAACAAAACAAAAAAAATTAATAATAATAAAATTCCAACATAGAAATCATAATATTTAAAACGTCGGGTGAACACACTGTCACCCGGGCTGAACGCACGGTCACCGCTAACGATGCGGTGACCGCGCACTGGCGTGAAACCACCAATCGCAATTAATCTTCGAAAAATTTAAACCGGGACCAAGAGAGGAGAAAAATTACGGACGTCCGCGGTCGGGGTGTGACAATTTAAAAGTCACATAATTATAAAATAAAACATTTACATTGAAAATATTCTTATAAGCTTGTAAGGGAAGATTTGATGATTTTATAATGGTGGTAAATAGCTGCACCGACCGTATAAGTTAAAAAACATTCTTACCTTAAATTTGTCGAAAGGTTAAAAGTGCCTTGTTTGGAAAATGACAGAAAGATTCCTTTATAAAATTCTTATAAAAAGTCAAACAAGAGTATAAATGACTTTAAACCATATTTTGTAAAATAGTAAGAATATTTTGAAATACATTTTTAAGAAACATGGATGTGGATGATAAAGAGATCCCATTAGATTATTACGTATAAACAACCTCGGATAATGAAGAGATTGCGAAATAAACCCTTACCTTGTACTTTTACGTGGTTGGGGTATGTTATCCTCCTGTATAATGGTGAAATAATTGTTATTAAATTATACAAGAATCACATACATTAATATGATATCATATATGATCTTTTAACATTGATTTGTTAATAATATCTTAGTATTATCATTGTTTCAAGTGTTAACTTACTCGTTTTCTTTTATATGTTTTGTTACGTAAGACATGTTAGTAATGGATAGGTTGTATCTTAATCATATCCAGAATGATATCAAGTCCTTATATACTATTATTAATCATCAAATGATAATTATACTTTAATGGATACGATGGAGAATGAATCTCATCGCGTTCGTGGAGACGATAGTCCGTACGTACGCACGAGTGAAAATATAATTCTTTTTATATTAAAATAATAAATAATTGGATGGTATTTCATATATACAGAATCATTATCATGTTCTGTTTATTATTTACATGAATTAATCATCATTATTATACACATCCAAATAATAATTTATTGAATAACAATTACACCACGACGTGGAGACGGTAACCCGTACGTACGCACGTATGGTGACATGTTACTTCAAAGGATGGATAGAATACTGAATATGATTGTACCATATTTATAATAAAATCATAGTATATATAAGATACTGGAGTTATTATTTTATAATGGTAACAACAAATGAAGTATAAGTGGAAGAAGAAAGGAACTTGGAAAAGGGTGGTGAAATCATTACCTCTTCTTCGGGTTCTTCCTTTTGATTTGATCAAAAGGGATACATAGGTTGGATTTCTGATCAAACCAAGGACTATAGGTTGTAGTGAGGGAAGTTGAGAGAGTATTTGGGTAGATTTTTTCTGAACCAAAAGGCTTTGAAGGTGTGAAGAAATCAGAAGGGGGAGTGACCTTTTATAAGAGGGGTGAGGGGCACCTTTGGAAAAGATAGAAATATTAATTTATAATAAATTCATATTCGGTTTGTAATGGATAGAAAGTGGATTATTTAAATGTTAAGGTGGGTATGGGTCGAAAAAAATTCATCCAATAGAATTTAGACAGGTTTAGGTCATTATATTAACCTTATCTTTTAGTTTTAACTCTTATTTAATTAGTTTGACATTTACCATGTCACTTTGTATTTTTTAATATATAGTTAATAAACATACTATATACATCCATGAGACCCCAAAGTGGTCCATTAATGATACACCTATCATGATAAAAGTCGTTTTTCCAATCCTTATATTTTTAGGAATTTAATATCAATTAATAATATAATATTTGTTTTAAAAATGCTTTTATGTCAATTTTGACACTAGTCAATAGTTTATTTTTTTGAAACTCATAACAGAATTATGACTTCGAAAAAAGACAATTAAATCAATCCTAATATGTCATATTATCCTAGAAAAGTATTTTAAATCATTAAAAGTCTCAAATTATATTTATTTGGGTATTTATAATATCAATTATTTTATTTTGTCACTATTATGGTAATTACTGCATCATCATTGTGTCATAAATAAATTAAATTATTTAATTTCTAAAAATTATAAATAAAACATAATTAAGTAGGAAATCGTTTTATCTTTCTAATAAATATTTATAGTCGAACATCCAAAATATATAACCCTATGTAAAAATTGTTTTTCTAAAAGATATATGCTTATGTCATTTTTGTACTTATTTTAACTTAATTAAAATAAAGTGTCCCTATAACCTACAAGTGGCTCCATGGGGTCCCAAAATCGACCGAAAAATTCCTATGTTATAACATGTATCAACCAATAAGGTTAGGACATGTTTTAGGGTAATTTAGTATTATTATAATATTATTTTTTAACCCATATTTACCGGATTTACCCTTAACCATGGTAAATAAAATTTTTACCGTAGTAATTATTCAAAATATATAAAAATAAATGTTACCTATTCACACAATATTAACATCCTGATTCAAAATATGGAATCCTTTTTTCCAAATTCAAAACACAGAAGTGGCAGAAATTAATTTAAAATTAATTCCCGCAGTTAAAACAAAAAATGTGTTTTTAAGATATAATATCTATCAAAAGATTGATACTTGTTTATGTTCGGTTTAATTGTGAAATTATGTCCAATGACCAACATTGTATTAAATGGTAAAAATATATTCTAAATATACTTTATAACCACTCAAATTCATAATTTATCACTATTAATTATTTTGATTAAAAAAGTTGTATTTAATTAAAATTTAGTAATTTTCACTATTCATCCAAATATTAACGTTATCCGAAAAGTACCAAAATTTCACCTTAAGATAAATTAGATATTATGAATCCAAAAATGAAGTCAATTTTAAAATTTAAAATATATATAATTTCAAAAAGTAGGGATTACTATTCATAACGGCTAGTTTGATTGGTTATGGTCTGTTGGAACTCGGTGTTGCGTACAACACACGCTATCTCATTATTCAAAGAGAAGAGTACCGTAGAAGCTTGGGGTGTTACAAATAAACCTTTGTGGAATAATATAAGTTAATTTAGTGATTTATAGAGTATTTGATAGTTATTTTTGGAAATAAATTCTTTTGGAATATCATTATGATAGAGATGAGAAATTTTGTGGTTATCCTTGGGATGGATTTTCTTATTCAACATTTAGAACATATGAAATTATATTGTTTACAAACATCATTTAAAACTATTAAGGGTGAAAGTTTTATATATATTGCGATGTGGGAAAAATATAAGAATCATGAAAGACCCAATGTTTTGAAGCTGTTTATTATTAAAACCCCATTTTTTAATATCATTATGGATAGATGGGAGATGTTCATTGAAATCATTCCTCTAAACATTGACCATATTTAGGACATATTTAATTTTTATTCCAAGCTATTGACATCATAATTCTATAATTTGTTTTCAATCAATATATTTCTAGATAAATATCTTATATCAATTACACCCTAAAGTTTAGATCTCATACAGATCTTAAAGAACAAGGATAAACATGAGGGTTTGGAGGTTAAGTGGTCTATATGATTGAGTACGTCACCTTAGGGTTCTTCTGTACTATTCGATAAGAATATGGATAATTAATTGTTATTACATGTGGATTATAGAATACTTAACAAGGTAAAAGTCACCAAATGATATCCACTTCCACATAATGATGATTTATTTGGTCATCTATTTGGGCATAGATAATCCATTATGATTGATCAGATATTAGGGATCTATTAGCTAAGGGTGAATCCTTATAACATATCTTATTCATAATTTATATTCATGTATGATCTATATGAGTAAATAGAGGGACTTATTTTTTTATGAATGCACCCAATGTATTTATGGCCCTAATGAACCAGGTATTCCATATTTATATAGATTCTTTTTTATTTTATTTATAAATGATATTATCACAAACTACCATTCCGGGAAGGAGAAAAATTTAATTACATAGATTTATTAATTAAGTCATATAGATCTTTATTTGTGATTCATAATCTCAAAGTGTTAGTTTTAGATAAATAAGTTATGGTTTAAAAGGAATTTTATATCATAGGTTGTTTTGTTAAGGGACCTTACGATGATGGATCATATAGTTTATTAAGAGTTACTCAAGAATGTTTTTGAAATACATAATTTATTAGGATTTTTTATTTAATAACGTTGGTTAATCAATGAATTATCCTAATTTTAAATGTATATAAATATAATGAATAATTTTTTTGTAAGCATTCTATGTAAGGATTATAGTACCGCAACCGTTCAGGGGTTGAAAGTAATATTTTTTAATGCACTAATCCTAACATTACTTTATCTTAGTATGGAGTATTTTATATATTATGACGCATCAATAGTATATATTGAAATATTTTTGATTCAAGATGGTGATGGGGTTTCTTATGGGTAAAGAAAATTGTATCAAAATTTGTGAAATTACCCAATTCATGACCTTGATATGGTAGTATTGGTGAAATCTATGACATATTAACATAATTATCTTTCTTGAGGTAGATTTATGGTATATATTGACCAAAAGACTTGGAGGTATATTTTATGTTTCCAATAATAAAATATTTACCAGTAATGGTGGGTTAAATATATAAAGTCCTTAGATATATTTGTGGTGTACACCCGCATAATGGGTAATTTTGATTACTATAATTTGTGTAAGAAGAATCAAATATTTCTGGTGAGGGTGTCATTCCATGAGTGGATTATGATGTCTCTTTTTATAGAGATATTTCCTGTTGTTTGAAAGTATCTAGGATGAGTTATACTCATGTCATTGTTTATTACCTCCTCACTCCTCATGAAATTAAAGGAGAGACATCAATTAGATTGAGACTATCTAGTGATAATAGAAAACATAGAGAGTGGAGATCCAACCCCACAATGGTATCTTGAATACAAAAATATCCTTTTTATTTGAGGTCATGTTTTAGTCATTAAAAGCATTCCTAAGGGGATAATTATAGACTCACATTCATTGAGGTGGTTGTTCAATAAATATTGACAATGATATACCAATATATTAATAGATTGTATTAGAATTTATCTATGATATTGTGTTTTTCATCACATGGTGATGCACTTTTTATTAGTTTAAATACATGAACCAGTGTACGACTAGAATTATTTAGCAATTTCACATTCTGATTGGAAGTTGGATGGAATCAAAATGGATATTGTGTTTGTTTTACAATGGATTCCGTGAGGTGGTGTTAAGATTTTGGTTTGTGTGAATTGATTTACTAACATTTCCCATTTTCTAAGAATCCTTGAGGCTTTCTCAAATGATGAGCTGGGATGACTAAATGTGTGAGAGATGGTACATATATATGGGATGCCTTGGAGTAATGTATTTAATAAAGATGTTATTTTTACGTAATGATTCCTAGGAGGAATATAGATGTTTCTTGATATATGGGTGCACTAGAGAAATAACTGTCATCCTTATAATAATGTGTAGTCTGAGTGCTTCATTTAATTATTGGATGAAATTATATATGAAAATTTCATATATTTTTTGGTTCATTGGAAACCCATTTAGTTATTATCTATTTTTAGTAAAAAAATAGCTATTAGAATTAAATTTATATGGAATCATTCATGTCTATATACATTACATGATGATCACCCCTATGTTAGATAGAGGATGGGGAGTTGGTGATTATTTGGACAAGTCTCATATAGGATACATAAATGTGCATTCAACTAAACAATAATATCATGCGGACTAATCCAAGCATGAAAATATAATATACTCGCCATATATTTTTTACTCTAAATTTATAGGTGGTTGATATTGTGTTCTTATTTCTTCTACCAGATTATTATGAATTTATATAGAGAAGTAGTGGAAATTATTTCCAAATTACATGGGAACATTAACCATAATAGATATAATTGTCATAGTGTTGCACAAATTTACTCTTCCTTATCATTTTAGTGTTATGAATTCTTTTTCATGAATTTCAACATTAGTGATATCACCCTAACACTTCCCATGTGATTAGTACTATTGAGTCGACTTCAATGTAGAAACATCCTTGGAGTAGAATTTGGTTTATAATCTCAATATTAGTAAGAATTTTATGCGTAGGAAGATAACTCCTATACTATTAGAATAGTTGTAAAACATGTATATCCAAGAGGAGGATTGAGGGTGATGAAACGAAGACACACAGTATAGAGTTTTTTTGATGCACCCAATGATTTTCCAAAATATATCTTCATAATGAACAACTGTATGGTATATAGTATGTAATTTACCATACCATGTTGGGTATCAACCTATTTATTTTTTATTATAAAATCAATATGTGTTATAATTTTTTTAATAAAAACCTTGTATTTTAGTATTTAAAGAAGTTATGAAATGAACCAATATATGATAATGGTAATTTGGGTTGGATCATTGATGGATCATGTGTGTTGGGACATTATCGAGGTTTTTTGGGTGTTATAAATCATTGGGAATCATATTAGGGAATATTTCTATGATCTGGGATATGTTTGAAACTATTTTTTATCTACAGACATATTTTTTGGAAGCCAATAAGTTTAAAAAAATTATGGAATATTATTTTTGGGATCTATGTAAGAAGATATTGTAGTTATAGTAATTTTATATAAAAAAGGATAACTCCCATATATATGATTCACCATTTTACTATTACATATGTGATCTCCCATATATTAGAGTCACCAAAAATAATAGTTGTATTGATAAGATTCATCAAGTCAATAGTTAGTAAAATGGTACGGTATTGATATTGTAGGGTAAATAAATAATGTTAACCGATATAACTTATAAGAGTAACTATTAAATTACCTTGAGTACATAAATGTAAATATATGGTAAATGCATACATAAAAGTAAATCTTTAATATGTAAGTGTAATGATTCATAAGATTGCATGATTTCATATAGGTACCCTCACATGTAAGTCTCTTTACCCTTTTTATAATTTATGAAATTATATTACTCACCTTGTATACACATATTTCAATGAGTGATATTTAAAGTCCACAAAATTAGTAAAGTATGATACACAAGTGTAGAATATGTAAGTTTATTTAGGAAAATAACCTTAATATAATGTTCGGGAATTACTTATGTTACATAGGGTTATATACAAAGAAATTATAGGTCAATATGTTTTAGTAAATTAGAATGATCCAGATATGAAAAAATTAATCCTCTAATATGAAATGGTAACATGTATGATATCTAAGGGTTAAAAAAATACAAATATATTTTTCTTGATTGGTAAGGGTAATAATGCTTTATAGTTACTCATACGTATGAGAACCCTTATACATAAGATTCAAAATTTTATTGAAATTTATTAATGGATAAAGACTATTGATATGTAATTTTTTTATATTGGTGAAACATAAGGGTTAGCGAATTTGATAAAAAATTAATATTAATTTTTTTTACATATGTTTAAAATGTATTAAGGAAATTTTAAAATAGATTATAAAAAGAGATTTATGGATATTATATCCATAATACAAGGAAAATTATTATTTTTTATTCCCATAATACATAAGTATGATATTTATTGATTGTTGTGTGTTCTTCATTAAATTAATTTATAGGTGTGTCAAATGTTTTTTCATGTGCATATCAAGCGTGTCATATAGATTAACACACGATTGAACCAAAATTAGGCTAAATGGTTTGAGAATTTTTCTCTAGGTATTTTCACCTTACATAAACCATATGTAGTCTATAATAACGAGTAGAGCCTAATATTATGGATTCACATAATACTATTCCATGGAACTATTAAAATGAAAAATATTGCATGAAACTAGAGGGGTTCTCTACTTTTTTTTGTAATATACTTTTTTTGATAAAAATTTAAAAGTGTAAAATTAAAATATTATTGATCTAAGAATGTTAATTGATCTATAGTTGTATATGTATACCTCAAAATATTATATTCTAGTAATTTAGGTGGGGTGGTGTATGTCCCCCATGTGATGATATTTTCATAATGGTTCTGTGGTGGGATTTCGATCAATTGAGTGATAAAATAATGATAATGGTTTTGGGGTGGGTTACAGATCCCCGAAGAGATAATATTATGATAAAGAATTTGGTGTGAGATTTGGATCCTATGGGTGATGATACAGTAGTAATGGTTATGGGGTGGGTTTTGGTTCTCTCATGTGATGAAATTATTATAATGGTTCCACGTTGTGATGTTGTTTCCCATTAGTATTTATGCATCCTTATTAGAGACATATGATTACAGATGAAGTAGGTAATATTGACCCTCAGTGTTACAATAGTACATATGTTTCAATATCGGTTTATTTATTTTTTATTTAGTTATTTATTATTACACATCCCTAATTCAACTATTTTGACTAGATATATTTTTGGTGTCTGTTAGTTGTGGTCATTTGAGTAATATTCAAACCCAAATTAGGCCACAATTTATTCCCAAATATTATTCATGGTTATAGGCCATGACATGTGAAAGGACTCAATACATATTATTTGATTTTGTATGCTCATATAGAGTACGTGTCATTGTATATGACTAATAATGGGGAAGATTTTTGGATTTTATTACCATTTTTTTATTTCTTTTGATTATTTGGATCATTATGTATATGATTCTCCCACAGAAAATCTTGATTTATCTTTTTTTATTGTATGATATGTATATTTCTTCACATTAATTTATCATGGGATTGTATATTTATTTATTTTCATTTCCTATTAATGTGATTATTCTTAGTCTATATGCATGTATGATATTGTCGATTCTTGAACTGTAATTTATAGTTACTTGATCTAGTAGGTAAATTATACTATAGTTTATATGTGACCCCCCCTACTAGTTGGTTTCCTTTAGTGTACTTAGAGTAATTCTTGTGTTCATGTGGTGCTCTGATCTGGTTATGGTATAATAATCTTGGTTGATATGTTATAGATGGTAGTGATTGCATTGGTAGTTGTGGGAGATATGACTGTTACTAGAGTGGCCTATATTTGATAATGTATTGTGGGTTTATTATGCAATTTAAACTTGTATCAAGAATCATGGTGTCTTAGACAAGTAAAATATCAATTCATTTAGTCGTTGGTAGGGTCTACCTTTGTGGGAAACAATGTCGATTTTCAAGATCCTCCCTTAGGGACTACCATGTGAATACTAAGAATACAAAACTATGAATATCTCCCAAACATATTATAGGAGTGGGATGTATCAAAATATCTCTAGGGATAGATTTATGAAGTTTTTGTTAGGGGTGACATGAGTCTATTATCCTCATGTGATCTCTACTACTAGGGGTACCTATATGTAGAATAGCCCTAAAATCCTCTCAAACTATTTCTAAGGTATGAATAATGTATTCATTATCATAATTTAGGTAAATATCATTAATTATTATTAACTATACATCTTTAATTTGGTAAAAGGTCAAGGGTATCCAGAATACATGGGTTATTTAAAAGTTTCCACATGGTTATAAGTGTATGAAATCACCACATGTGGGCATCTTTCAGTGTTGAAAGAATCAAGGTCTTCTCTCATGTATTCTAACATATTATTATTGTATGGAGTATCAATATTATAACCAAAAGTGTTGAATATTATTCCATATTTAAAACTAACTATGAATTTATTTCATAATGTTTTTGATTTCTTGTGATAATTTTCTATCAATCATTGATTTAGAAAGAATTCAGATATTGTTCACCACTTTTGTTTCCTATGAATTCCATTGGGATAATACCTTGATATAGGTTATTGAAATTTTATTATCCTATGTTATTTTTCTCTAAATTTAGATCAACTTAACCATTAAGGTGATAACAGTGACACCTTTTTGTGGAACCAAAGGATAAAAGGTTTTCTTGTTTCACTAAAAAAATTCTTTGATTCCATGACTCCTCATGGATTTAAGAAAGGCTAATTAATACCTTGTTGATTACAAACTTTTGGACATTAGTTAACTAAATATAATTATTCCTTTATATGGAAATGGACCTAAGAGAATAGAATATGAAGTTTTTTTAAATTCTAGATACTTTCATTTCTTCCATATCTTAAGGAATAGTGGAATCACATGATTATTACCTATGGATGTAGGGGTATATAATTCTCACCAGATAATGTGAAATGTGTCTTCCCAATTCTATGGAATGACTGATTCTTATACTCATTACATAATGAAATTTGAGTCTCTTATGCTCAACATAAATGGAGATAGTTGCATCCTCATTCTAGGAATGGTTTTCCTCTTTAGATCATTACATAATGATAGGTGAGTCTCCTGTGCCCAAAACATATTAATAAGTTGGTCAATGAGTTTAAATATAGGTATGAAGAAGATAAATATTTATATTACTAGGTGGATGCTAATGGTTTTATGTTAATTAGGGAACACATGGTTTAAAGTTCAATGGGGATTATAATATACCTTGTGGGTACACTCATGGTTTAAATTTAAATGAATATTATCATGGTTTAATGTCTAGAGGTGATATTATATGGAAAAAACAATCATATGTTGGAAATATAGGAGGTATTTTACTCTATAATAATGTTATTATATTTGGGGAATTCTACCTCTTATGGGGGATACTATACATTAAATTTATTAGGTTTGAACCTTGGGGTAGTGTCCTTAGTATCCTATTGGAGATGAAATCATTACCCATATTGTTAAAGTCAAATAGATTAAGGTTTTATAATAAGTAAGACACATGTTTTTTGACATAAAATAGTAATTATTCCTATTTCTTGAAAGAGGTTACAATTACTGCTTGATCAAGGATTAAACATTGAGTTAACTGGATGTTTTTTTGAATAAGAAATGATATATCAAGGGATAAAATAAATGGTTCCCATTATTTTAATAGTGTATAGTGATCATATATAAAGGGACACTATTATAGTTTATTTTATGAAATTATATAGAGTACAACTGTATTGGGATTTTATAATTTCTATAATCCATCAATACTCTAAAAATATTTATTTATAATGGTGGAATAAATTGTGTTACAATGGAATGATCTTGAAAAAGATTTTTTTATACTAGAATGCTGATTCCATGATGGATTGTACATTTTGATGACATATGTTCTTGACAGAGATGTATTTTCATGAAATAGTGTCATATTCTTTCCAATTCATTGATGGTATTATGAAAGGTAATTTCCCAAATAATTATCTCTTATATTAACTAGTTGATTTTTTGGAATTTATTTCTTAAAGCATGAACATTTGAGATAGTTCTATAAGAGATGATTCATGTTCATAAAAAAATCCATCCTTTTGATTAGAGGATCTGTATATATAGACTTATTTTATCAATTATGTGTTTATATAATAAATTAAATACTCATACACACAACTATGATTACTATAAAGACTCATTATACAAGATGGAAAAAGTACGAGTTGATTTATATTATTTCTATTTCCTCCAATTTTTATTTTTAGCTATTCTTCCTCCCTAAATCTTTAGGATGTGTTATTGAGCATCAAAAAATTAATCTTACATGGGAATAGAATAACCAAAAAAATAATTGATATTAATCCAATAATGATAAAGTTGATATAATATCTTATTAAGAAAACTTCAATGAAGGGGAGATGAATCTCTTTCAGAAATCAAGGATTCAACCATTGATTTGTTAAGTATTTTTTATGATAGTGATGCCCCTCAATCATTTATTATCAAAGGATGCTCTATTAAACATTTAAAAAACATGTAATAAAGCCTTAATTACATTGAAATGGAATTTAGTGGTCGCCCAGATTATGATATCTCAAAATTGGGATAATAATTTTGAGAAAATGTTCTATTCAAGTGATTTCACTATAGGATCTAAAATGGTACATTAGTTTGATAACATATTTTAACTCATATTATATTTAATACTTATTATAAATGATGATATAATAAAGTGAATTACTATCAAGTATTAGTCACATATACTTGTATTTTATTAGGACATGTTTAGATCATATTTAGTTCTCTCTTTTGTGATTGTTTGTAATGATAAAGGCTCTTTGTGGTACTTTTTAAAAACAGTATGAAAATCCAGGTTTAGGTTCGTTTATATGATTTTTATAAAGATTCAGTTTTATGATTAAGTAATATAAGGGCTCAAAGAACATGGAGGTTGATCAATTTTTATGGATGTATTTGAATCATATTGATGATATACATGAGGTGGCAATTGATAAAGATTTTATGTATAAGAATATTTTTGACACATTACAAAAATCCCATCACTAGTTTGATGATATAAAAAAATTTAGATATTGGTGAAATTTATCATCATTTTATTATCACCAAATTATATAATTTATATACAAAATTAGTGTATTTTTTGGGATAATCCCCTTTTGTTAAGGAAATGTGAAGATGACATAATTTTTCATTTCATTCAAAAATCAAAGAAAAATTGTATGATGGAATTCATACATTAATAACTAACTAGAGGAAACCATCACCCCAATATAATAATGTAAAATATCATACAATGTGAATTATTTTATCCCACACCTCACTAAGATAAAATGGAATTCATGAGAGGATGTGATAGTTATAAGAGGACTAGAAATGTTTGAACAATAAAATAAATTCCTAAACAACCTATTCTGTATATCAAGGTATTCATTTTCTATGGAATTCAATATAAAGTCTCTATAAAAAATTATTTTGACATCACATATGTATTTTTGTGTGTGTATTACATTTCATAATGGGTGTAAGTTGGGGCTATCATGGAAATCATAGTAAATACGGTGATCATGTTTACGAGAAAGAATATATCTTCTTAGTTTGTAATCAAATATTTACAAATAAGGGATAAGACAAAAATGTTAAAAATAACTTAATAAAAAACATCTTGATTATTATATACTTCTAAAAAAACCACCCTTTATCATCCATTAAAAATTGAGAAAGTGTATTAATATAACCATAATATTTAGGAGATTTTAAAATGTATAGTGAGTGAACATTGAAATTATTAGAGTAAGATGATTAATGATTCATTGTGGTCATATATGATTGATTTTAATACAATTATAGGTATGAACCCATTAATTACCATTATGGTAATCCATGTTATTAAATGATGGATCTTTAGAATATATCATATTAGGTTATAACTAACATAAAAATGAAGTATAAATGATATCAGACAAACCAGATACAATAATTGAGTTAATTAGAATAAATATATAGAGATACATATGAGTGTGAAAATATTTACAAGGATATGAAAAATATGTGGAATGATTTATGAATCATTCCATGAAAGTTTGAATCATTTGGCAATGTATTATCAATTAAATCATTATTAAACTATATCATGAGAAGTTTAGTTCACTGTAGCTGGAACCATTAATGATATCCAATTTATATCCACATAGATCCATTGTGATCCAAAGGGTGAATAAATACCCATTAAATTAAAAAAATGGTAAATCTCGACATGGAATCATTTAAAGAGGTATTAGTTCTCTCAATATTTTTTTAATGAAACCATGAACCGTATGTGTAGATATTAAAATTAAATTAACTACGAGATGGAAATAATACAATCTTTTTATATTTTTTTTATCTTATATTCAATTTTTTATTTTATAAATTTTAGTAGAGTAAAGGTTTAAAGGTAATATTCTACACTCCCAAAAGAGAAATCTAGAAGAAAAACATATAAAAATAATGATTTCATAGAAGAAATAGATCTTGGAATAAAAATATTCCATTGGACATAATTTATGGGTGTAAAACCAATTTCACGGCATGGAAAAAACACATAAAAAATGTAATAAAGAGTTGAAAATAATATAAACATTAATATTAATTGGTTCTATGTTCCGCATAAATCAAAACCCATGACCAAAATTCATATGGATAAAAATTGGGTTGTTTCACAATATCACTTGAACATGTCACAATGTTTATAGTGTGAAAAATTTATAGTAACATAACATTAATGGGGTTCATAAAAAATGTGGGTATAGAAAATAACTCATTATCTAAGAACAATTCTTTATCGATGAAATATTAAATATTTACCCGTGGTCAAAAAATTTCTAAGGATTCATAAACTAAAATCCTATGTTTTCTAAACTATATAATAAAATAACAAATTCGATCAGTTTTCCCTGATATATTAGGTCTTATAAAACTTTTTCCACTTAAAATTAATAGGGACATGACATTTTACAATCCCATCTTACATAATTATTATGGATAATGATATTAATACTGAAATCTATGTCCAATACTATTCATGGATAAAGTTAAACCCTTTAAATCGTACTTTTTTTGTCATAGTACCTTCCCTATTCCTAAATAATGTGCTCACTCCAATATTTAAATTTAATAACTCTAACAGATAAAATCACTATACAGTTTTTTTCCATTTCCCAACAACCTAATTAAAACCATTAGAAAAATACTTAAAAATTTCTTTACCATCTATAAATTTCTACTTAGACCATTAAAAACATTCAATACCTAATCCATGGCATAATTACCACAATCCAAAAACAAACAATGTTACCAATGAAGAAGAAAAAAATTACAAAACCATGTCACCCACCCCATCACTCAAAAGCACTCCAAGCCCTTATCATATCCCCTCACCATCCTCATATATTTAATCTAACTGATGAAATCCATCCTCTAATTCATCTATAAGGACCGAGGCAATATATTATCACTTGAATTGCTACTTTCAATTCACCAATTTAAATTCCAAGATAGGTTAGGAAGGTTACTAATAATGATAATTCCAAAAAAAACATGATTTTTCATATTCAAATTATTAATAAAATAATATTAATTAAATATTCATGGATTCATTGAGAGCTATAAATTTGGGTGAGATACTTCAATTTAGAGAGGAGACTGATTGAGAACTTCTGAATTTATATTTATATCAATGAAACCTTTCTAAAATGTAAAATTTTGACTCAAATAATAATATTGAAGACTCTATTTAGCTTATTTTTATTTTTTATTGGGAATTTATTGTCTATTTGTTTTTTGAGGACTGTCATATTAATGAGATACTACTTCTGTGAAACCGAAGGATTTCACATTAGGGATGATTTATGATTGTTTAGACCCCAATATGTAAGCATGATCGGACAAAAACTAAGATAATTAAACTAAATAATTAATAAATGAGAATAATCTATAGGGTATTAAATCATTTCAGGATAGCGTAAGTAAAATGTAAACGATATATAAGCCAGCATAATTATTTCATCAATTTTACCATTTCTATATTGTTGTTAACAATTAGTATTGGGTGATAATTTTCCCCTTATCTCCTGAGATATTTAAAGATGAATAAGGCACTGAAATGGAAGGATATTTTATTATATACATAGCCAATAATCACACGTTGTTTTCTCTTCACTTTTTATATCATCATTTTGAAGGTCATAACATATTGATCTACCAACAATGAAAAAATGTGGATGTTAAAGAAAGAATATGTGAGATATGAGTGGGATGATGAGTATGTGTATATTACATAGTATAAAGATGAATATTGTGGACACTTAGTTGATATAACTGCTTATAGATAAACCTGTTACATATCAAGAGAATAAGATGTTGACACTCCTATAAATACACTACTACCTTCCATTCCTTATAAATATTAGAATAACTATTTTAACACTACCATGTAGTGTATCCTTCATGTACAAAAATCCCATTATCATATTCTAGGAATTTCATTCCATACCCCAAAAATTACACCCCATTCCAAGATACCACCTCTATACCCAACAAAATATATGCATCCTAAGACACCATTTAGGCTTGTTCCAATCACTCATTGGGAGCCTACAAGACATCATTGACTATTAATATTCCTACACCATTGATCAAGTATAAAAATTAGAAGAAAATATATCATTTTTGATAGTTTTTCAATGATACAATATAATTTTTGACCAATCCAAAGGATCAAAGGGAATTTGATATTGATACTTGCTGGATGTGTGAGGATATAACCATTGATATCAATGGGGATATACCTTTTATAAAATATACCACTCAATATATGGAATCCCTCTTGATTAGTGATATTATTGTTTCACATAATACTAAACATGACCGACGTTCCACTAATGAAACATTGAGCATTAAAGGAACTACTATTAAAACACTAACCATTGATATTAGTATTGAGAATATTGGGTTGAAAAAAAATAGAAATTTCAAAGGTCTAGGGAGCTCAATAGTCAATCCAAAAGTATCCATATATCTCCTTGGATTCCAACACAACAATATATGGAAAATAGAGAAGGTAAATGTTGTTGAGTTTATCATGAATATCTATCCAAATGATAATCCTTATAGGTGATGGGGGATAATCTTATAGCATATTAGGATTACACCTTTCCCTGTTGTTATGATGACTCTCTATTTTCCTCATCAGTTTAGTGCCTTTACTATAATATTATTTCTAATGCACTTCTTGTATACTTATATTTTGGTATTTTTTATTATTATATAGAAAAATAATTTTAGAAAAACTTTTTGAAGATATTATATGCTTATTTTCATTAATACAATTTTTTCAATGTACAGATTTCTATATTGAAGAATATTCTAAAAATAACTAGAAATTCACAAAAACAACATGGTATTCAAACCCATCTAAGAATCATGGTATGAATATTGTTTAAATTATAGGAATAATATTCCATTATAACAGTACTCATATTTTCATAATAAGAATTAATTGATCATATTCTTCTTTACCTCTCTCACCTTGATTTCAATTAGCTAGTATATCATTTGATATTACCTATGGGGAAATAATTATGGCATAAACCTATTTTTTTGACCAACCCAATATTCATGGATTCAATTTTAATTATATTCTCTATTTGGATTTGTAAAATTCAAAAAAAGGAAATAAAATTGAATAGGGTTAATTAGAATTAATTGGATATCCCCTGTTTTTATTTATTTTTAGGTTAAAATCTATGATTATTTATGCATTACATTTTGTATCTGATTGATTTTTTTTGGATTTTTGTTGATTTATAATTTAATAACATTTATTTCATGAGGGATTACCATATATTTTAAAATCTCATTACCACATTATATTCTAAACTATTTTACCCTATTATTTTTAATACCCTATTTTTTAGAGATTCTCAAGGCATGAATCACTACTAGAAAATTAATTTTAATCTCATAAACTCCTGATTATTTTTAGACCACATTTATATGAATGAGATAATTATTTTAAAAATTAGTTTCCTTTGGACCTATATTTGATCAGACATTTCATTTTATGATTTTTGAAACAATAAAGTACATTGATTAAAATATAAACTAAATGTAAATTTATCCTTACTACTCTAATTATTTGATATAATTGAATTATTCTTTGCAATAATTCCATGTAATGAAATATTTGATGTTTCCATTTTATATTGGGATTTTACTGGAGGTTTGTTTTATAACCTGACTATTTTATTTATCTATTATTTTAGAAGAGAAATAATATTAATGGGTTATATATTTGTCATTATTTGATCAACAATATTCCATAAAATATTTTGTTTCAACTATTAAAATTATAATTGTGATGAGATCAAATAATGGTAGTGTGATGGGTGTGATTTTTTCCCCATGATAAATCTTGATTGAAAAATTCAGTAAGAAGAGAGAAATATAAAAAAAATTATAATTTTTCTTCTGTTTCAAATATGAATATCTTTGATAGAAGAGGAGATAGGTCAGAGACTGAAGCACACAAATATTTAAGAATACATATATCTATATAATAAATTTGATGTGTTTGATAGATTACGATAAACACAACACTGAACATAAGTGAATAATGACTTATTAAAAATATAAAATGAGGAAAATTTATAGACAAATAAATGAAATTGGTAATTATTAATTAATAAAATCATGAATTTAAATTCATGAAATATTTAAATAATTATATGGAATGTTAGTATTTTAAATCTTGGATAAACACAAATATTTGGTTTATAATTTTTTTATATTATATATAATTTATTCAAAATTTTATTTTATTTTTATTTCGAGTGATAAAAATATAGATTTTTTTGAAATATGTAAAAAAATGATTTATCATTTATACATTGACTATCATATTTTTTTTAAATGAAGACAAAATCATTTGAAGGCATATACACATATTTTTTGGAAAACTATTTTTACGTGCACAATCTGTTTTTATATTACTAAATAAATTAATCATTATTGAGGAAGTATTTTAATAAAATGTACAGATAATACATTCCATAAATATTAATTAATATTGACATATTTGTTTTTACTTGGCAATGGATATGAAGTAAATCATTTTTATGCGCAAAATTATTTTTTACCTAAAAATCGTTTTGCTCATTTTTTGTATAGATATTTGATAAATTTATTTCATACATATTAATTTATTATTTTAAAATGGATACAATATTTGGAATCAATATAAAAAATATTAGTTAATATGTAAGACATAATTTTTAGCCACAATCAATAGCTACCATGGTAAAAAAATTCACTATAGTAAGAGTTAAAATGTGTTAATTAGGGGTTAATCACATAAACTAAAACTGATAACCTGCCTAAATGGTACATAAAAAATTAATAAAATGGATTAATAGATATTCTCAATCCCTATGGGAAGGTTACAATCTCCCGAGCATCAAAAAAATCAATGGGGTGTATTTTCATCATAAGAACAACTCTTTAAGATGAAACAATGGATATAATATAATAAAAAATTGGTATTCCAAGAAATCATCCAGATATATAGTACAGAAATTAGACAAAAAAAACTCTAAAAAAGGTATATCATCCAAAATTAGTCTAATAATATTAATACAATATCACCCCAAAAATCCCTTTAACAAGTGGATCACATGCTCCATCAGTCAACCCCAACTCCCAAGTCATACTAATCATGAATATGAACCACCTCCAAGTAGTTACATTGAATTAAATATACATATCATTATTAAATATAAAAATTACTAATATAAAAGGTAGGGTGTCAGAAATAAATATTATCAAGAAATCACCATGTATTTCTTAATCAATCTATAATAAATAAACCATCATTTCTCAATTTTTAATATAAAATTGAATGGAAATATTTTCAGAGGTCACAGTAAAACATACATTAAAAATATCAATGGATAATATAAGAGAGTTTCCAAAATGTATTTCCTTCCAAGCATGGTGGTTATAAGAATCATTTTTAGAAAAGGAATGAGTGCACATTTTTATAAAAATATATTAGAAGTAATATTTCCAAAAAAAAATCAACATATAATATTATTTCCATTCATGGTACTATGGTTAAGATAACCTATGTTGTATTTCAATAGGGATTATCAAAATTTTAAATTAAATATAGTTCAAGGAATGTACACACTCCCTATATCCAAAGCCTATGGATCATAAGAGGGAATCCCATAGAATATACTGCCCACCCATAAGACTGTTTAGTTAGCATGTTCATTATCAACCATCTATAGGTAAAGATAATATATCCCAATCATGTGTTATTCCCACCAAACTACCTAGGATTCTACATGGCACAAGTTGAATCTAACATTTATCATCATATTTCTTAAATCAATAAATATTAATAATTTAACATAATCATTATAATCATCCCTTAATTCAAGTTTCACAAATATTCCTTTCATTTTAAAAGACAATATAAATTGGGATTAAAAAATCTCATAAATTTCATTTCAAATAATTCCATTTTAAATCATAAAAAATTCCATTTCTTTTTGTATAATCTAATTTGTCCTTCAAATCAATCATTTCAAGTAAAGATAATTTTTTAAAAATCAACACTTAAATTTCATGGTATTTTATCACACACACCATTCCATACAAAAAAAAATATCAAGATACTCAAATCAAGCATTATAAATCAATTAGAAAACCAATTTAAATTTATCAATCATTGAATGTTCCAATTGGTAGATATTTCCTTACAAAATAAACTACCCCAATAAAGAACAAAAAACACACACATGATATCTGCCAATTGAGATCCATGGGTTAGAATGATCAAAGGAAAAAAATATAATCACAATTCATCTAGTTAAGATCAAGATCCATTAACTAAATAAGGAATCACTACTATTTATGTGGGAGGGAAATGATCATAGGGGAACCCAATATCAAATTTAGAGTACACATACTAGGAGATACGTAACACACTATCTAGTACATCGATCATTGAATAATCAAGTTTGGTTGATCCATATAAACCTATAGGGATAATATAAAGACCAATTAATCAAATTAGATTCATCTAGGAGGAGTTTATAATTAAAAATTGTGTCTCAGGTATTAATTTATAAAAAACATATAATTTAGTTTCCATCATATAGTTTGGATACATGGTTTAAAAAACCATGTTCCCCCTACTGGGATACTAGAAAGATCCAAAACTTTTGGCCACATGGGATAAGGAGTAAGTGACATGGTTTTCACTAACCATGATCCTAGCCATGTTCCCTCTTATATAACTAGAAAACAAGTAACAAAATTTTATATGCTAAACTTCATAGTTTTACCTTAATATATACCAACAATGAACATGCCAAAAACCTATACAAAACAATAAATGTTACCAAAAAAAATTGAAGGAATGATCTATACCAAATATGATCCCAAAAATAGAAAAATGTTCGTAAATATGGGTGGAATAATTTTATAATTATACCAACCAAAAATTTATTCCTCCCCCAAATATTTTGTTAAAAGAGAACATAACAAGGTGGTGAGGCCATTTCTCTCTCACCAAAGCCTCATGCTCCCACATAACATGATAATAAGAACCATAATACCATATCTCCTAAACCATGGGTATAAAATTTATTCAATGAACCTTTTTTGGAGAATTGATAATCTGAAATGGATACTCATTCATGGATAAATCATGTTCAACAAAAGGGGTCTCTGCTATTTCAAACAAGGATTATGTAGGTAGTTAGTGATTTGGGGCGCTTGGTTGGCTCTACTCCACCCAAGAGGATTCCCTTCCCAATAAATATTTTAGATAGGCTCTTTAGCTTCTAGTTCTAGAGGGGTACTCCTTGGCTTTGATTCCTTCCCAAGCTCCTTCTCCTCCTCCTACCCCGGAGGAATCTATTTAACATAAAGGTTTACATGGTGGAGTGTGTGAAAGGGGAAAGTGTCCATCTCTATAGGTTCTTATTCCCCTTTTCCGTGATCCTGACCCTTTAATGGAGTTTTCATGGGGTTATTGGAATGGTGAATTATCTTTGGTTCATCCTGATCTGGACCATACGTCTCGGTCCCCTACCCAGGCCTCACATGGGGTTTTGAATCTTCTGGAGGGATTCCTTTCAATGTTGACAATAGAACATGTCTCTTTTTCTTCCTGTAGGCACTCCTTCACCAGGTTTCCTCTCCTTCTAGTCCCAGATCATGAAGGATGAGTAAGTTTTGCGATCATTTTTCAGCTTCTTCTACAGTACTCCTATTGCCATCATCTAAAGCGGTGAATACCCATGATCAATCCCTTTCTCTTGATTCATTGTACCTCAGTCCCTCTTGTGGAGATCAGTCCAGATCTCTGTGAAGATCCATCTCAATTGTTAGGCCTTCAAATCATTTTTCAGGCCATGAGTCTTGGGCCAGATCCATATGAGTTTTCTCTCAATGAATAATATCCTTTATTGTAATTCTTATGGTCTAGGATCTCAAGTGAAGGCATATTTTATTCTGGGGAAGTTCATAAAAACACTATCTCTTTTTTTAGTACTTGAACTTATGTAGTACCGATCAAATATTTTAGTTTATTCCTAGTGCTTGATAGTTCAAGGCTTCCTTTCGGGCATCCTCTCTAACCCTCATTTTTTTTTTATTTTTTGAAAATATGGAGTTTTTTTAGTCATTATCTCTTTATAAGATCAATAAATTAATCTCAGAGTTTCGGTGGGGTCATATACTTTTATTCTTTTGGTGGTTTATGATAAATGTGATTCACATGATAGAATTTCCATTTGGAATGAGTTGATCTCATCCAATCTAGGGGACTTTCACATGGATGGTCAGAGGTGATTTTAATATTTTGTCTACTCTAGAAGAGAAGAGAGGTAGTATCCATTTTCATAGGAGAGTAAGTTAGGATTTTGGGTCATTAAATAGTAGTAATAGGCTCTTGGATACATGATTTTACATAAACCCATTTACGTGGTGAAATAATTAGCACATGCATCAATATTCTTGGAGATGGATCGACCATTGTCTTGTGAATAGATCTACTATATCTAAATTTCTTACCATAAAAGTATCTCATATGGTCTGTAGACTCTCAGACCACTCCTCTCTTTTCATTGTTATGTAATCTTGTAGTGTTAATGATTATTTCATTTATTTTTATTCTATATGGCCTGATAATAAGGATTTCTAGCTTTTAGTTAGAAATTCCATGAACCATTATGCCAGTGGTAACCCTTTGATTTCTTTGTATAATAGCCGAAGGACCCTCAAATATGATCTTCAACAGTGGGCCAAGTCACTTCCTTCTAAAGATCAGGACCATGAAAATCTCAACAGGGACATCCAATGGTTGTGTTTCCGATGCTTTCGCTGGGGCGTGCACATCCGTCACATATAGGACGCAGAGCTGTTACCCCGCCTTCCCGCTTTCCAAAGGTTGGTGGCATCTGCTCCTTATTTAGGGACGTCTACTCCTTGATCAAAATGGGATGATGGGATGTCAGTTCTTCCTTCTATGGATTCCTCCCCAGACCTCGTCACCATGTCTGGTTCTCCCTCATAGATTTAAGAAATTGTTAGTGAAACTCTTCCCGACACCATATCATTGTGGACACCAGTTAATTACACTGCTTCTATCAGAACATTCCAAGGGGTGTGGTCAGGGCAGCAACCTTCAGTTAGGGGAGTATTCATGTTGGGCATTATTGGCATGTCTAGACACTAGGGGATTGGCGTGTCTGTCTTCTATCCCTTATTATTGGGCTTCTCGAGGGTGCGGAAGCCCAAGGAATCCCACATCGAACATGGAGAATCACACACCATTGGCTTGTATATGAGGTTTTCCTCAGCTGTCCATGTTTAACACAGGGTATGCTGCAAGTTTAACATCCAATAGATACAGATTAGACTGATTGGAACACTAACTAGAGTGGATCAGATGTAGGAACCCCCTAAAGGGAATTCCAATGCTAGGTCCATCATGCTGGTGGCTTCCTGAATGTTTGATGGAATGGGGAGTGGGGTGGCCTGATTCCACCAGGATGTGGAAGCCTGGGTGAGGATCAGGATGGGTGATGGAAGGTTCTATGAATTGGATGGTGAATGGGATGGAACAGTCATGAGGTGACGATGGTTTTGGGCTTGAGCCTCGAAGAGACTTCTTACGTATCCCCGTGGAAGGGAATCAAAGTCTGCGTATTTCGATGAGACAATGGGACACTTGGGGAGGTGACCCGTGATAATAGACACATGGATGAGACCTAGAATAAATAGAACCTCTGGGTTGGGGTATGAGCTTCTCAAGACGCATAGGCTTGAGGGAAATATCAGGATGAGACGGGAGTGATGGATCGAACCTCATAGAGGCTTCCTATATATACCCGTGGTAAGGAATCAAAGTCCACATAGTTCAGGTTGTATTTGGGGATATTGATGTAAGGCAACCCATGGGGTCGGCAAACTGACGTGTAAGTGAACCTGGGGTCCTAATGGATGGGGGGCTTGAACCTCTTGGATTCTTCCTACATACCATGCCTTAACATGGATCAAAGTCCCCGTAGTTCGGGATGGTATGGGGATTACACTCTGAGACGGCCCAAGGTGTTGGGTTGTGGGGACTGAAACTTGTGGAGGATTCCTACGTATCATGACATGACATGGATCGACGTCCCCGTAGTTCAGGATTGTATGGGGATTACACTCTGAGGCAGCCCAAGGTGTTGGTGAACCAACATGATAGTGGTCAGAAAGACCAGGTGGCGGGCTTTAACCTCATGTAGGCTTCCTGCGTACCATGCCTTGTCATGGATCAAAGTCCCCATAGTTAGAGATTGTATGGGTCTTACGCTCTGACGCGGCCTAAGGTGTTGGTGAACCGACGTGATAGTGGTCAGAATGACCAGGTGGTGGGATTTAACCTCACGGAGGTTCCCTACGTACCATGCCTTGACATGGATCAAAGTCCCCGTAGTTCTGGATAGTATGGGGCTTACGCTCTATGGTGGCCCAAGGTGTTTTTGAACCGACATGATAGTTATAATGACCTATACTTTACATACATGGTTATTACTTTATAATTGAAGCAAACATATTAAAATATATAACAAAACCATGGTAGGACCGTATAGGTATAGTGTCTTTAGAAATTGGGAAACATAAACAACTGGTTCAGAAATCATCTACATTGTCTCTCGTTTATTTCATCATATCTAGAGTCTACTTTGGAAAATCCTACTTAATACCCTTCTTCCTAAAATGGGGAAAAGAAAACATACAAAAGGGTGAGCTCAAATGATCAGTAAGGGTAAACAAAAGAAATATCAATCATATCATATTAATAAGAAAATAACATTTTGAAAATATTGACCTGGAAAAGAGATCATAATATCATAATATGGGATAAATCATAGTAGTGAAATGTAATCCCAATAATCATAACATAAAACATGAAACTTTGTTGAATACACACATAATGATAGAAAATCATTTCATATTAGTCAACGCTCATTGCCAAGACCATCATAGCGGACAAAGTCCATTCCTGAACCCAGTTCACTCCTCGTTCCAGTCCTGTATCACTGAACTGGATTAACTTTCCATTCCATCCATGTCTATCTCCTGAGATATAAATCGTTACCCAATACATTGGAGGGATATATATGTCCCACCCATCTCATAATGAAACTATTCTTATGTGTGCAAAAAAATCATAAATCATAGATAACCCATGTAATAAAAATGGGATACTTAAACATCATGCCATCATAATATAATCCATATAAGATAAAAGGACATCATAAAATTAATTTAATCATAACATAATATAATCAATGGTAAAATAGGGATAGAAACAAAAACCTATATTATCCTAGAAGGAAAATAATTTTGATAAAACACTTGAACTCCATTCTTGAGGGAAATATGCTTTCTACTTCAAATTTTTTTTTCCTTTCATAACATGTCATAAAAGTTTAAACTAGAAGAAGTTTATTAAAAATTAGCATGAAAATTTCTAAATAAATATTCATGGAAATAATGTTCTATGGAATCATAAAAATCTATTCATGCTATATAAGTTTAAAAAAACCTTTTTCTCGTACTTTGGCCGGAAATGTCAAAAAGTACATCGTACTAAAAACGACAAAAGATTCCTTTCATATCTTTTACTAAAAACTCACCAATGGGTAAAATTGGATTTAAAAAATTTTAAGAGGATATAAATAATATTAAATATTTAGGAAACATGGATGTGGATGATAAATATTCCCTAGTAAATTCTGAAGTATAAACAATCTCGGATAAAAATGAGATTTTGAGATTTTCCCTTACCTTAGGTCCGATTTGCTTCACACGTATCCAAGACTCCTGTATAATGATTTAAATAAATTCATTGACTTATTAAAGAGTCATATTCATTGTTATGATATCATATATGGTCATATTATTATCTTCTTATTAGTAATTTTTCATTGCAACTTATTATTCAGGTGTTCATGGCTTTATGTTCTTATGCATGTTTTGTCGAATAATTTTTTTTATTATTTTTAGTTTATAGATAACTCATTTCCAAAATGGTATTGGTTTAATATATTATATATTTATTCATTCAATTCATTTATATAATCATTATTCAGTGAAGATCATGTAAAATGAGTCACATCACATCGTGGAGATGGTAGGCCGGACGTACGCATGAGCGATGATATCGTTCCCATGATCGTGGAATTGTATTGAAGTGTGTGAATACTATTTCAGAATCACTATCACTTTACAATAATCATATATAGTTTTTCTTTACACTATTATACCCATCCAATTAAGGTGGTGGTGGAAAACAGATTACACCACGGCGTGGAGACGGTATTCCGTACGTACGCACGCGTGATGATTTTGTTTTCCACAGGTTAGATAGAAGGTGAAATAGGGATGTTTCATATTTATAATTAAATATCCGTATATGAGTGATACTTATTTTATTACTTCATAAAGAAACAACTAATGAAGAGGAAGTAGAAGAAGAAATAAATTTGAATGAATCGGTAATGGATATTACCTCTTTTTCGACACGCCTCTTTGAAACCTCCTCTTAGGGCACTAAAATTGGTCTTTGAAGAAAACCGAGACCTCTAGTATGTTTCTTGTAATGTTGATAATGGAAATTTTCAGGGTTTTTCCAAGCTTAAATACTACAAGTTGTTTAAAGGGGGGAGGGAGGAGGTGCTCTTTTATAAGGGAGGAGAGGGGCACCTTAGGAAAAACTTAAAATATTATTTTATAATAAAGTCATATTCGGTTTATAATAGCTTCAAATTGATTTATTTTGAAGCTAATTTGGGGACGGGTGGAAATCCTCTCAACCAATAGGTTTCATACAAGGTTATGTCACTATTTTAACCTTATCATTTATATTTAACTCTAAGTTAAATAATTTTACTTTTACTGTGTCTTCTTGTTTTATTACACTATATGGTTAATAAACTTACTATAACAAGACAAAAGAACCCCAAGTGGTTCATTATTAATATATATGACCTTATATAAGTCATTTGGAATATCCTTATATTTTTAATAATCGAATAACAATTAATAATATAATATTTTTTTAAAAAACTATTTTAGGTCAATTTTGACACTATATGGTAATTGATTTTTGTGAAAATAATAACAGCATGATTAGTTAGAAAACAGTTAAATAAATAAATACTAACATATTATATTAAACTATAAAATTATTTTAATTCATAAAAAGTCTCAAATTACATTTATTTGGGTATTTATAATATCAATTATGTTAATATTTCTTTAGTAAGGTAATTACTAAATCATCATTGTGTCAAACATAAATTAACATATTTAATTTCTAAAAATTATAAATAAAATACTATTATTTAGGAAATATTTTTATCTTTCTAATGAATATGTATAGTCGAATTTATCTTATGTATTACCATATATTAAAAATGGATTATTTATTAAACTTTGATTTTTTACTCTTTTTACTCTTTTTTAATTAAAATAATAATAAATGTCCTAATACAATCTAAGTGGACTTAAAGGGTAATATTTTATCCCTAAGGTTGTTTTTGGACGAATTACACTTATCCAATAGGATTAGGACATGTGTTAGGGTAATAATAATATCATTTTTACCCTTAATTACCCTATTTACATTTAACCGTGGTAAATAAAAGTAAAAAGTTACCATTCACCAAAAATTATTTTTATATTATTGAACCACATTTTACTCCTTTATATTAACCGTGTCTTTCATATTTTTGAGATTCAACTCACAGAAGCAGTAAAATTAAGTTTTATTTACAATTACAAATCCTCCTAGGAGGTGGGTAAAAGACAGTCAAAAAGTTCAAAAAAATTTTATATATCTATATTATTATAAAATGACTCTAATGAATTACATTAAAATTATATTGGTATTATGTATCTATTTTGACCTAAAATTAATTTAAATAAAATAAATAAAAATTTAAATAAAAATTCGGTTTTAAACTATAACTCAATGTTTTTCACTATTCATCAAAAATTGAATGTTTTCAGAAAAATACAAATAATTTAGCATAGGATAATTTCAATATTCAGAATCCAAAAATGAAGTCCATTTTGAAAGTTAAAATTTATAAAATTTCAAAAAGTGGGTATTACTATTCATAACGGCTAGTTTTAATAATATTTTAATAACATATCATTTTTTAGTGAAACTCGGTATTGCGTGCAACACAAGCTATCGAGGAAGGTTGCTCTTGCGTGAAATTCATTCCAAGATAGTGTTGTGTGTAGTGAATGATTCCTTTGGTGTTGTGTATAACAAAATACATAAAAACAATATATTTCTCCTAAAATCTCAGGTGATACATTTTACCCCCCTAAAATTGAATTTTTCCCCTGAAATTCGTCACTTTGTAACAAACAGATGAGGATACCTCTCCATCATCATATCCTCAAGTTCCCATGTAGATTCTTCTAATTGGTGGTTCCTCCATAAAACTTTCACCAAGCGAGTGGTCTTGATCTGTAGGTTGTTTTCGCTACGATTCAGAATCTATATCGGATGTTCATCATAAGAAATATCTTGCTCTAGTGGTACAACTTCTTATCCTAGTACATGTGCTAGATCAGGTATGTACTTTCTTAGGAGAGATATATGAAACACATCATGAACTTGAGAAATATTTTGAGGAAGTGCCTATCGGTAAGCTACATTCCCAACACGATCCAGTATTTCAAAAGGACCAATATGCCTAGGGATCAACTTTCCCTTCTTTCCAAATCTCATTACTCTCTTCCAAGGAGATATTTGTAAGAACACTTTGTCACCCACTACAAACTCTAGGTATTTTCTTCGGTTGTAGATATAACTTTTTTGTCGACTCTGAGCTACTCTTATGTGTTGTTGAATAGATCTGACCTTTTTTGCTATCTCATCAACAATATCAGGTCCTAATAGCTTTCTTTCCCCAACTTCATCCCAACAAGTTGGTGTCCTTTATTTCTTTCCATTGAGAGCTTTATAAGGGGCCATCTGAATACAGGAGTGAAAGATATTATTATAAGAAAATTCCACCAAAGGTAGGTATTGATCCCAACCACCATTGAAATCCATAGAGCAAGCTCACAACATGTCTTCTAGAGTATGAATTGTCCTCTTAGACTGACCATCTGTCCGAGGATGATAAGTAGTACAGAAACTCAACTCCATATCTTGAGTATGCAGAAGACTTCGCCAAAACATTGAGGTAAACCTCAGATCCTGACCAGATATAATGGAAAGTGGTACACCATGCAATCTTACCAATTATTTTACATATATCCTGGAAGGTTGATCAAGAGATAAATACTCTCTAATAGCAATGAAGTGTGTTGACTTCGTTAGACGATCAACTATGACCCAGATATCATTATTTACTTTGGATGTTTTATGAATTCTGGTGACAAAGTCCATAGTGATGTTTTCCCATTTCCATTCGGGTATGGGTAATGGTTATAACATCCTTTTAGACTTCTTTATCTTAGCTTTAGCTTTCTCAAAAACCAAGAATCGAGAGACATATTCAACAACATCTCTTTTCATGCCATACCACCAGAAGTACTCTTTCAGGTCCCTATACATCTTCGTGCATCCGGGATGAATAGAGAATGAAGAACTATGAGCCTCATCCAGCATCTCCCTCTATAATTCTGGGATGGGAGGAAAACAAACCCGATTCTTGAACCTTATTATCCCATCACAATCAATGTTGAATTCAGAAACATTTATCACCTAATTTTGTAACTCTAAATCTTCTTTTTGTGCCTCTTTAATCTTCACATGTATAGATGGATGAACATTCATTTGAGAAAGATAATATTATTCCCCTTCCATTATAATTCCATGATCCATCCTTTGTAAATCCATAAATATTGTATCTTTTGTGATCATCATCATGGATAAGCTATCATGGTCTTGCCGACTTAATGCATCTGCCACCTTGTTTTCTTTCCTAGGGTGATAATTTATTGAGAAGTCGTAGTCCTTAATCAACTCTAACCATCTCCTTTGGCACATATTCAGCTCCTTTTTTGTGAAAATATACTTTAAAATTTTATGATCAGTATAAATATCACACCTTTCACCATAAAGTTAATGCCTCTAAATATTTAATGCAAAGATTACCGTTGCTAACTCCAAATCATGAGTTGGGTAATTTTTCTCGTGGTTTTTCAACTTTCGTGAGACATAAGCTATCACCATATCATTTTGCATGAAAACACACCCTAACCCCTTCTTGGATGCATCATTATAGATCAAAAACCGTTCTCCACTACAAGGTAGTGTGAGCACAGGTGCACTGGATAATCTTCTTTTTAACTCCTTGAAATTATCTTCACATTCCTCTGTCCAAACAAACATAACTCCATTCAGAGTAAATTTGGTGAGTGGGTTAGATAATCTTAAAAAATATTTCACAAAACGTCGATAGTACACAGCTAAACCATGAAAACATCGTATCTTAGTTACTTTTGTTGGTCTCGACCATCTTTCAATAACCTCCATTTTTTCTGGATCTATAGATATCACCTCTTTTGAGATTATGTGACCAAAAAATGAAACTTTTTAAGCCAAAATTTACACTTGGTAAATTTGGAATAAAGCATCTCCTTTCTCAAGGTCTTCAATATAATTCTCAAGTGATCTTCATTTTCTTCCTTACTCTTTGAATAGAAAAGAATATCAACTATAAAGACTACCACAAACTGATAAAGATAGTCTCTAAAGTCATTATTCATTAGATCCATGAAGATAGCAGGGGCATTAGTAATACCAAATGGCATCACTATAAATTCATAGTGTCCATACCTTGTACAGAATGTTGCCTTTGGTATATCCCCCCTTTTGACCCTTAATTGATGATACCCTGAATGAATATCAATCTTGGAAAAGTATTGAGCTCTACATAGTTGGTCAAATAAGTCATAAATGTGTGGGAGAGGATATTTGTTCTTGATAGTGATCTTGTTAAGTTATTTATAATCAATGCAGAGTCTAATTGATCCATATTTCCTCTCAACAAACAGAACAGGTGCTCCCCAAGGTGATGCACTAGGGCGTATGAATCCCTTATCAAGATTTTCATGTAGTTTCTTCTTCAATTCCTACAACTCAATTAGGGCCATTCTATAAGGTGTCTTTGAAATAGGTAAATTACCCAGTACAAGTTCTATTGAAAACTCAACTTTACGATTAAGTGGAAGACCAGGAAATTCCTCTGGAAAGACATCATCAAACTCCTGTACAATGGGCATATTCTTAATCATGAGTTGCTCTCCAAATATTTGAGATAAATAATCTTCATTTAGTGGAATCAAGACCCATAAGATGGATGAAATTTCCACTAGAAGGTTATGTTCATCCTTACATCGATAGACAATCATAGATTGATCTGGAATATGAAATGTGACTTCCCTTATTTGGAAATTGATATGAGCTATATATAAGGAATGAAAATACATGCCATGTATCACATCAAATTCCACAATAGGAAGGATCACATGATTTGCACGAAGCACTTTCCCACAAACTTCAATCGGAGAAAAATTGTAAACTTTTGATGCGACTGTTGTGCCATTAGGGGTTGTCATAGCTAACTCAATGTCTATCTACTGAGGTAATATGAAGATACCCTTAGAAAAGTCTTTATAAATAAAAGATTGGGTGGATCCAGAATCAAATAAAACATTTTCTAATTTAGAGTGAATGGTAAGTTTTCCTTTCACCACTTCGTTATTGTACTCCACATCACAGATAGAAATTTCATGTGACATTCCATTGTCTTTGGCATTAAGAGTTTGTTAACGTTGGTCATCATAAAAAACCCTTGGATTAGGGAATTGATTGGCATAATACCCCACTTCCATGCACTTGAAACATTGAAGTGTACGAGGTGCATTCTTTGTATCCATTTTTTTGTTCACATCATTACACATCTTATTCCGATTATTTCGACATTCAACTGCTTGACGTCCTTATTTTCTACACTTATTACATTTAATTGTCCCTTTAAGAAAATTCCCTCCATGTTTCATTCCACACTTTGAGCATAAGGGAAAACTCATCTTCTTTTCAGTGTGGTCTTTAAATTTTATTTTTAATTCAATCTTCCTCTTCTTATCAAAAACGATATGATTGATTGGTTACTCCTATCTCCATATAAACCTTGAGAGCACATCAAACAATTTCCTCGTAGCTATTGAAGTCCCTTATGGCTAACGCCCTTCGAAGACTTTGTTTTAAGCTTCTAAAGAATCGATAGATTTTACTCTCAGGTTGGATAATAATTACAGAAGTGTACTTTGGAAGTCTTGTAAAATATTCTTCATAGGTACCAACGAATTCATCAAACCTTATCTTCAGTTCAAGAAACTACTTCTCCATATTTGTTCTAAGAATACGAGAGAAGTACTTATTGAAAAATAAGTTCTTGAACTTGTCCCATTCCATGGACTCAATTTCATCCATTTTCCTCATATTCTTTAATAAGATTCCACCATTGATCAGCTTCACATTCCATACGATATACTGCTAAGATGAATTTATCATGTTAAGAACATTGTAGAATTGAAAATATGTTTTTAGTGGTACTGATCCACTGTTCAGCCACTAATGGATCAGTAGACCCACTGAATGAGGGTGGACACTGCCTCATTAAAGATTCAACAGAATGTTGCTCCTTCCTTTGCTCGTTTGTAAGTCCTACATGATTAAAAGATTGAGATAGTTGTGTGATCATTGCTACACGATTTTTCATTCCATCTCCCATAATGTTTTGTTTCTTAGGGGGACAATCATTACATTGCCCATCGCATTCGCATTAACACGATTTCTTCTGGTTCTATCCATTGACTAAAACCAAGAAGAATAGTGTGAGAAACACTAATTATAATAGGAAAAAAACATAACCAGTAATACAATTTCACACTTTATGTCTTATCATAGGTTGTTCAGGGCCATTTCTAAAACACTAATATTGTGTTCTATGTTTAGACATATCCGTATAGCTCTTAATAAGGCTTTCACATCCTTGTTTCCAAAGGTTGACTATAACCTCCATTTAATACCATCTATAACGACTCATAATTTACATACATGGTTATTACATCAGAATTAAAGCATACTTATTACAAGATATAACAAAACCATGATAGGACCATATAGGTGTAGTGTCTTTAGAAATAGGGACACATAAACAACTGGTTCATAAATCATCTACATTGTCTCCCATTTATTTCATCATATCTAGAGTCCCTTTTGGCATATCCTACTTAATACCCTTCTTCCAGACCTGGGGAAAATAATACATACAAAAGGGTAACCTCAAATTCTCAATAAGGGTAAACAAAAGAAATATCAATCATATCACATTCATAAGAACATAACATTTTTAAAAACTTAACCTGCAAAAGAGATCATAATATCATAACATGGGATAAATCATAGTAGTGAAATGTAATCCCAATAATCATAACATAAAACATGAAACTTTGTGTCATGCACACAAAATCATAAAAAATCATTTCATATTAGTCAAGTCTCATTTCGAAGACCATCATAGCGGAAAACGTCCATTACTGAACCGAGTTCACTCCTCGTTCCAGTCCTCTATCACTGAACCAGAATAACGTGTCGTTCCAGCCATGTATATCTCATGAGATATAAATCTTTATCCAATGCATTGGATGGAGATATAGGTCCCACCAATCTCATAAAGAAACCATTCTTATGTGTTCCACAAAATCATAAATCATAGCATAACCCATTTAATAAAAATTGGATTCTTAAACATCATGCCATCATAACATAATCCATATAAGATAAAAGGACATCATAAAATTAATTCCATCATAAAATAATAAAATCAATGTAAAAATAGGGATATAAACAGAACCCTATATTATCATATATGGAGAATAATTTTGATAAAACACTTGAACTCCATTATTGAGGAAAATATCTTTTCTACTTCAAAAACATTTTTCCTTTCTTAACATGTCAAACAATTTTAAACTAAAAGAAGTTGATTAAAAATTAACTTGAAAACATGTAAATGAATATTCATGGAAATAATGTTTTATGAAATCATAAAAATCCATTCATGATGTATATGTTTTAAAAAAATTATTCTCGTACTTTGGCCGAAAAAGTCAAAAAGTACCTCATACTAAAAATGGAAAAAATTACTTTCATATCTTTTACTAAAAACTAAAAAATGGGTAAAATTGGATTTAAAAAATTGTTGGAGGATAGAAATAATATTATATATTGAGGAAACATGGATTTTGATGACAAATATTCCCCAGTAAATTCTGAAGCATAAACAATCTCGGATAAAAATGAGATTGTGAGATTTTCCCATACTTTAGGTGTGATTTGCATCATACGTATCTGAACCTCCTGTATAATGATTTAAATAATGTAATTAACATATTAAAAAATCATATTCAATGTTATGATATCATATATGGTCATATTGTAATCTTTTTATTAGTAAAATTTCATTGCTACTTGTTATTCGGGTGTTCATTGCTTTATTTCTTATGCATGTTTTGTCGAATAAATTATTATTATTATTTTTAGGTTATAGACACCTCATTTAAGGAATTTTATTAGTGTAATATATATCATATTTATTCATTAAATTCATTTATATAATCATTATTCAATGAATACCATGTAGAATGATTCACATCACATCGTGGAGACGGTAAGCCGTACGTACGCACGAGCGATGATATCGTTCCCATGATCGTGGAATTATATTGAAATGTATGTATACAATTTATGAATCAATATAAACTTATAATAATCATATATAGTTATTATTTACTCCATTATACACATCCAAGTACGTTGGTGGTGGAAAATAGATTACACCACGGCGTGGAGACGGTATTCCGTACGTACGCACGCGCAGTGATTTCGTTTTCCATAGGATGGATTGATGGTGAAATAGGGTTGTTTCATATTTAGAATAACATATCAGTATATTAGTGATACTTATGTTATTACATCACAATGAAAAAACTAAATAAGATGAAGTTGAAGAAGAAATAAATTTGAAAGAATCGGTAACAAATATTACCTCTTCTTCGACACGCCTCTTTGAAACCTCCTCTAAGGAAACTAATATTTGTATTTAAAGAATACCAGGACCTCAAGTATGTTTATAGAAAAGTTGAGAAGGTAAATGTGTAGGATTAGGCCGAGCATGAAGGCTCCATGTTGTGTAAATAGGAGAGGGAGGAGGTGCCCTTTTAGAAGTGAGGAGAGGGGTACCTTAGGAAATACTTAAATTATTATTTTATAATAAAGTCATATTCTGTTTATAATCGCTCCAAATTGATTCATTTATAAGATAAAGTGGTTATGGGTCGAAACCCTCTCAAGTAATAGGTTTTAGAAAAGTTTAGGATACTATTTTAACCTTGTCATTTAGATTTAACTCTAAGTTAAATAATTTATCTTTTACCGTGGCTTCTTGTTTTCTTACACTATATGGTAAATAAACTTACTATAACATGCCAAAATAACCCCTAGTGGTTCATTATTAATATATATTTCCTTATATAAGTCATTTGGCTGAATTTTAGAATTTTAGGAATATAATAACAATTAATAATATAATATTTGTTTTAAAAACTATTTTATGTCAAATTTTGACACTATTTGGTAATTGATTTTTGTGAAAATCATAACAATATGATTAGTTTTAAAAAAGTAAATAAAATCAATACTATCATTTCATTTGAACCTATAAAATTAGTTTAACTCATAAAAAGTCTCAGATTACATTTATTTGGATATTTATAATATCAATTATGTTAATATTTCATTAATAAGGTAATTACTGCATCATAATTGTGTCATATATAAATTAAATTATTTAATGTCTAAAAATTATAAATAAAATAGAATTATGTAGGAAATATATTATCTTTCTAATGAATATTTATAGTCGAATTTATCTTATGTATAACCCTATATTAAAAATGTTTTAGTTATTAAACTTTTATTTTAACTCTTTTAACTCTTCTTTAAATAAAATAATAATAAATGTCCTAATCTAATACAAGTGGACCTAAAGGGTAATATTTTACCCCAAAGGTTGTTTTTGGTCTAATTAAATTTATCCAATAGAATTAGGACATGTTTTAGGGTAATAATATTATCATTTTTACCCTTAATTACCCTATTTACATTTAACCGTGGTAAATGAAAGTAAAAAGTTACTGTTCACCAAAAATATTTTTATCTTATTGAACCATATTTTACTCCTTGATATTAACCGTGTCTCTTGGATTTTCTAAATTCAACTCACAGAAGTGGTAAAATTATTTTTTATGTACAATTACAAATGCTCCTAGGAGGTGGGTAAAAGACGGTCAAAAAGTTCAATAAAATTTTTATATATCTATATTATTACAAAATGACTCCAATGAATTACATTGAACATATATATGGATTATGTATCTATTTTGACCTAAAATAAATTTAAATAAAATAAATAATTATTTGAATCAAAATTCGGTTTTAAATTATAACTCACTGTTTTTCACTATTCATCAAAAATTGAATGTTTTCAGAAAAATACCAAAAATTCACCTGAGGCTAATTTTGATATTCCGAATCCAAAATTGAAGTCCATTTTGAAAAATGAAATTTATAAAATTTCAAAAAGCAGGTATTACTATTCATTACGGCTAGTTTTAATAATATTTTAATAACATATCATTGTTTAGTGAAACTCTGTATTGCGTACAATGCATGGTATAAAGGATGATTGATCTTGCATGCAATGCAAGCCAAGACAGTGTTGTGTGTAGTGAAAGATTCCTTTGGTGTTGCGTATAACATAATACATAAAAACAAAATATTTCTCATAAAATATCAGGTGTTACAATAGTGGTCGGAATGACCGGGTGGTGGGCTTGAACCTTGTGGAGGATTCCTACGTATCATTACAAGACATGGATCAAAGTCCCCGTAGTTCGGAATGGTATGGGGATTAAACTCTAAGGCGGACCAAGGTGTTGGGTCATGATCAGTGCTTTCTTTAATCTCACTGGGTCATGCTCGCTGTGAGAAACAAGTGATAGAAGAGACCTGACGATCATGTCGTGAAAGGTGCGTCTGTGGGAGATGGAGTGGGGCTTATGCATGGAGCGGACCAAAGAGGAAATCGGGGCTTATGCGTGGTTAGCAGCCCGAGAAGTTGTGTATTACTTCAGGATGGAGGCCCGAGGGTGACAATGTGCAGCGGGAGAGGGACTCTGTACCGAAGAAAGGAGAGGAACCATTTCCCACCACACCCTTCATTGGCCCTGGGGACCGAAGATGAAAGGAGGAGCATAGATACTGCCTCCTGTAAGGAATTCTAGGGGCTTACACCAAGGTGGAAATCCTTTCACCACAGACAAACGCCACTCCAATAAAGAGGATATCATCCCACTTGAGGGGTGATCCCATCCCCGTGGAGATGAGTGGTAATGGAGAATATCCGAGGTGGGGGGCCCTACGTGCGAAGCATGGGGTGAGGTCATAGTTTAGCGTCATGTGATAAGGACGGTGGTGCTTGGAATTTTATGGTCCTGCAGCTTGGACGAGGTGGGTGTGCTCCGCACTCATAGGGTTTACATAATCGGTACCCTCTACTCCTTGTGGAAGGGAAGACATTGGCACCGCCGTGGCAAGGGGTTGTCCTGGAGTGAACCATCGAGGGGTCCACATTAGCATGGCTATGTGAAGAAGAAATAGTTGTTATCATGCCTAGGCGAATAATAATAAGGAAAAGAAACACAATGGGTGGTATTGTCCAGGGGACTTTGATGTTACTTTGTACAAGCCTAGAAGGTTGTATGGGAAAGTGGTGCATGATGTAGATGCCTAGGGGTGAGAGACGCCCATGAATGGCATCCGTAGGAAGAGAATCGGGAACCCGCACAAAGGTACACCCGGGGAGCACCAAGGTGAGTGTTTCTGGGAAATTGAGTGAAAACATTGAGTTCTGCGCTCGAAATAATTATCCTTGCATGAAAGAAACCAGGATGGTGTGAAACAAGTGATGATTGCGTGTAAATGGACCTGAGGCTTTAAGAGCGATTAAAAATTATTGCGCGCAAAGAGGACTAATTGCACGCAATTGGGAAAGGCTACGCAGAATGTCTGGGGTGTGCGCAATCGACATGAGATTGTGCGCAATTGGTAGGGGGTGAACGCAATTGAAGGGAATTGCGTGCAATTGGCCGGATGGCGTGAAATTGAAGGTATTGTGCGTAAGGGGAAGACCCTGAGGGGATTGGAATTCAGTCTTACACCAAGGATATATCGCGCGAAGGAAGAACACGAGGCAACTTGGCATGAAAAGAACAATACCTAAAAGCCATCCTTGCACGTGCGGAAGGAGAATTTTGTGCACGAGAGACGGTTCAGATTCATCATCCCTGAAGTCGAAGGGGCTCGCCTTCTATTTAAAGGTGGCTGGTGGCGCCAAAACTAGGTCGGTGTGAAATAATTGTGCGCTGAAAATGGAAGCCTGAAATGCCGACCGTGTGGGGTGGGGGTACGAAATATTTCGCGCCCACACCACAGAACTCTCGTGAATCCTGGAACATTCCGCACGGGCCATAATTGTTTCGCGCGCTTATGAATTTTTTTCGCACAACCCCTACGTTCCCCCCGAACTAGGTCCCCAGATCCAGATATGACTTTTATTTGTTTTTTGGAAACTTTCTTCATCCCTTGAGCGCTTTTCGGCGTCTAAAAATGCCCCCCTTGGAATGGGATCGGTGAGGAGTCGCAACGGTTGGATTCTGAGGGAAACGCCGAAATGTAGAACTTTGTGGGCTCCATGCATGCAAAAGACCTAGGTGGCGCACAAAGCACAAGAAGGCAAGGAATCTGCTTTTCGTACTGGTGCGTAAAATGGGCTTTGTCTATAAAAGCTGCAGTGGGTCCCATAATCTGTATTAATTTCCTTCTGCGATAAGCTCCAAGCTCTCGTGCGAGAAATTTTCTCCAGCCCTGTGTGAAAAACTACTCCGACTATGCGTAATCCCACCGATATCAGGCGTCATTTAATGTGGAACCCAAGGCTTTTCGTGTCGTGGCTTGATATTTCACGACGACCGCTGGTTTACGTGCCACCCTCTCATATTTTGCACTACCTACTCAAACACTTATAAGAAGAAGATGGTCGCAAACCAGGCTGATGAGGGAGATACCACTGCTCGAAGGGATGAAATGGTCGCCAACCCGGAGGTGTATAGTACCCGAAGGGTTGTATCCAATAAACATACCCTTTTCAATATCCTAACCCCTGCCCAAAAGGAGTACACCCTGTACAAAAATCTTCCTATATGGGACTTCAGTATTTTGGAGGAGGTCCTTTTGTCGGGTTTTGAGGTCGATACACTGCGGTCATGGGTGACACATGAGGAAGACCTTCCCTGATACAACATCACCATCAATGGTCATCCCACCAGGGAAACCAGACATATGTATGTTTATTTCCTGAATCCCAGGACTAGGACCATTTTAGGGAGTGACCCTATTGCGGAGAGCTCCCAGGCTCTTTACACAAGCACCTTCTGTTAGAGCATTACTGACGAAGATAAAGGCTGGCTACAGGACTGGGACCTGTGGCCAGGAGGAAACTTCACTAGAAAATGGGCCTGGGATTTCTGGGTTTTCCATACATGTGACAAATTTGGGGCCGAGCTGCAACATATTGGTTTATTCGAGGTGGTGTGGACATCACAATTTCACTTCTACCGCTATCACGAGCTCGGGCCAGAGTTGTTCACTCGTTGGTCCCCAAATACCAATACCATCCATCTCCATCTTGAGGAAGTCAGTATCAGTCTCTAGGACATTCACTACATTAGGGGTATCCCTTTGGAGGGCCACAAATATGATGAATTCCTTCCTCCAATGAGCACCTGGGGTGGCAGATCACGAACCCCCATACTGACGTGGAATCTGTTGGAGATGGCTAATGAGAGGATATGGGTCAAGGATTTCCTAAAATACATCACTTAAAAGTAATGGTTTAGCCTATTCCTTGAATGGGACCAATAAGTTAAGATTCCAGGGTGAGGGATACAGTGTCCAACTACAGAACAGAGGAGCAAGAACGGATCATACAGGATGATCCTGGAGGTGGGCGACTACCAGTAATGGGGCTACAACATAAACGAGAGTTGGGACCTGAATGTTCGATATGCCGAATTTCTTGCCAAATTCCTGAGCATGTGTCTCAATGCCCTGGTTCCTGATAACAAATCCAAGAAAAATCCTGGAGGTGACCTCGAAGGCACACTTCAACGGGCTCATCTTCAAGTGGCAGGAACGGAGGAGGTCGAACACTTTCTCAGGATCCTCAAGAAAGTCCTAGCGCTGGAGGGACTTGACCACCAGATCTTCCACATAGCATTCCACCAATTTCCAAAGGATTAGTTTGAATATGCGGTGCATGGACCGCTCATAAGTGGCACCTGCATTCTTGAGGCCGAAGGGCATAAACTGGTAACAGAAGGTACCTTGGGGCGCTCGGAATGTTGTGGAATCTTCATCCTCAAGGGTCATCCGGATCTGATTATATCTGGAGTAACCATCCACGAATGAGAGGGCTTGGAAACCATCCACGACATCAATCATGACCTCCTCCATAGGAAGGGGAAATTCATCCTTCAGACAATGGAAGTTGAGATCATGGAAGTCAATACATACTTGGATCTGTCCGTTCTTCTTCCTAACGAGCACAATGTTGGGTGGCCACTTAGGGTACTAGACCCCCATAACGATGATGGATTTGATGAGCTTGTAAACTTCGGCCTCGACCATGGGACTGTGAGATGGGTGAATCTTCTTGGGAGGCTTCATGAACCTGCGATGATTTGTCAGGAGTCCGAGGCGGTGGACTACTACATGAAGATCCAATCATGACATCTTGTCGTAACTCCAGGAGAACACATCAGGGTGCTGTTTCAAGAAATCTACGTACCATTACTAATCCTCTAGGTACATGGCGGCACTGATCAATGTGGGTTTCAGATCTGACTCACTGCCAAGGTTCATGTGTACCAGTTCACCGACCATGGTGGAGACACCTTCTTCAATGCCCGGGGGAGCATCCTCCAGATCCACTTCTTCTCTTGAATAAGAGGGATTCCCAGAACGAGAATCTTCCTATGGGTTGGGAGAACTTGACGGGAGGCGGGTACCAGTCTGGATAGGAGTGGACATCATATTAGAAGATTCACACATTGTTGATACCATTGCAATGAAGGCGGTCAATCCAATCCCATCTGGTCTTCGGCCAAAGGGGCCACGCTTGATGACATCAAAGCAATAGTGGCACGTCGGCTTGAGCTGGTTAATCCCAGCCTAGAGAAACAGACACGTATGACATACTACCGTGGCCATGGGGCATACATCCCGATATCGTATGGGGGTTGGAGGCTCTGGGATCACCTGAGCCTGGTTTTTGTAGGAGTATGAGGTTATTTTCCGTTGTTGTGTGGACTTGTGAATATGCCCTCCTCTTAAACCAGAGACAAAAAACCATTACCTCATGTCGGGGGTAGAGGCCTCCAATCGATGTATCGAGAAGACGTAGGGGTTGTCCAGGCCTTCCTAGGGGTTAGTTGTGACTATGGCAGGCTTAACCTCACTGGCCAGAATCTTCCTGTCTTTTCTCTTGTAATAGTCAGTGTCCAGATAACGAGCTTCACAAGAGGAAAAACTAGATGGATCACATTGGAGTACACCTACTCGACCCTTTAGGGAGTACTTGAGGCACTAGTGATATGATGAGGGGACCACCATGTGCAGGTGGAGCCAAGGCCAACCCATCAATGCATTGTACGTCGTGTCCTGGGAGAAAACTATAAACTCGGTGCTGGAAACTAGGCCGACGAACTGGGTCTTCAACTGGATCTTACCGACCAGGGTCTCCTCTATCCTGTTGTATCCTTGGATTCTAAAATATTAGGGAGTCATTTCATCTTTGGATAACCCTAGCATTCATAGTTTCCACGTTGAGAAAAGGTTGATCTCGAAGCTGGTGTCGACGAGACAACGGTGAACCTCCACACCATTAAATTTGATGGTGATATTCAGTGGGAGGATGTGCCCCTATATGGGAGAGACTTCAACCTCTCCAGAGAATGAAATAATGTCCTGGCATTCGGCATCCTCAACTATTTCAGCATGAAAGGCTTCCACATCTTTTACCTTCATCTCAAACTAGAGGGGGCTCCTTAAAGCCTCAGCGAGGGCCTCACGCATATCTGGTGACAGGAGAAGGGCTTAAAGGATGGAAAGTCTCGCTGGCATATTGGTGAGGTGCTTTAGAACATCATACTTCCGTGCCAGGTGTGAATTTCAGTTTGCAGGAAGCCGCTCTATGACATGAGGTATACGGACCCGACCTTATTATATACATAATCATAAATTTAGTCAAGAAAACACTTCCTTTTTTATTGAATATTTTTTCATGTTTATATCTTTAGATAATAAGGAAAATACATTCATGACATTTCACATTATTACAGAGTGGATACCATAAAAACAGTTTCCATTTTTATAAAATAAAAAATATTAAAACTTAAAACAACACTCCTTGAAAATTCTTCAACATTTCACATTTATTCCTTCCTTGTATTACACATACATTAACCAGTGAAAAATCATTTAAAAACATGGGATGATAAAAAAAGCTCAGTAAGGAATGGAAAAAGAAAGAAAAAATCACATTAGTCCTTGAATTCTCATAACGTATGAAAGAATATTCAAAAGACATTATTGTCACCCATATATACTTACTTTGTGTAACATGAGATTTAAACAAGATCCACACAAAACATGATAACATAAATATAATCATAAAGGTATCTTGGGGTATTACATACATAATCTTGTAACAATTCTTGGCTACCTTATTACTTGTAACCCTCACGACTACCTTACTTTGTGTACCCATTGCAGTTACACTTTGAGTAACCATACAACCGACCTCCAACTTACTCATACCCAATGTATTGGAGGGAGATATAGGTCCCAACCTTCATCATAAATAAATACCATGAACCTAAACATAATAATAAAACATTAATAATTCCATAAAAACATTACTTTGGAATTTTGTAAAACTGAATTTAAAAAGAGGATTTTTAAAGAAAAGCCCCTTATAAATATCTTACAATTGAAGAGAGACTTAATAGAGTGGATGGAATATGTATAAATATTGTAAATACACGTAATAAAACATAATATAAATTTATCCCATCACACAATAAATTTAAATAGAACATAAATAATGAATTATAAAGTTAACTCAAATAATAAAAATCAGGTTAAGAATTCCATTTCATCGGGTATGTCTTACATCAAACTTGTTTAAAATTCCTATATAATGGATAAAAGAGTGTTATTAGTAGCTTATAGAAACATTTTCATGTTTATAACATCTTATATTATCATTTCATAACATCATTTCACCCTTTAATTGTTAGTATTTTTCTCCTTGCACTCTTTTGGGTGAGTTCTTAACATGATTTCCATGATTGGTTCATGGTGGATGTTCATGTAGATTGGAAGTGAAATTCCAGAATTGGATTGGAAAAGTATTTATATTTCCAGTTCCATAATTTATACCATTTATCATTTTTATTTTTAATATGAGGATGATTCATATGTTAAAACATTAATGATGTTCATTTAGATTATTTTAGTGGTTCTTTGATAATAACAACCTCATTTTGTCTTATAAATTAGAACCATGAGTACCAAATAATTATAGAACCATGGGTGATTAATAACACATATATTATAACCTATTTCAATAATATAAATGGTTTCATCACCAAACTTGAAATAATTAATCAAAATTGAAATCACATCGTCCACGATGTCGGTAATTCGACACATCACGGACAATGTTTTTAATTATTTGAATAAGTGGGAGATGAGAAGAACAATGATGATGAATTTTCCATCAACATGAGAAAATCCAGAATATAAATGATTCTGGAGATTTCAGGCCTCTTGGATAAGAAGAGATGAAGAATGAATGAGGAAGGAACTCAAAATAAAAGAATATTTGAGAAATCCTTTACAAAAATTCGGCAGCCTAACGGCTAGACAACATGGTTTTAGAAAATATTAAAAATAGAGGGGACAAAGTTAACCCATACATAAATGAATCATAATATAGATTAGATCAATAATAATAATAAAATAATAACATGGTATGGAAACTTGAATGTTATACCACATAAAAGAGAACTTGAATGGAAAAAAGAAGAAAATTGAGAATTTTCTTACCTTGTAGAGTAACCCTTAGAAATTGAATGTTGGGACCTTGGGGTCTTGAGGAAACCTTGGGAGGACTACTATAAAGGTAAGGAGGCTAGATATTCGTTGATGAGGAATTGGGAATGAAGTTAATGAATGAATGAGTGGGTATTTATAGGAAAAGTAAGGGAATATTTAAATAATATCACAGGGATACCTCATGGGTGGTATTTGCAAAACCATGGGCTTGACCATGGTTTTTGAACATGGTATAAGCCACTTGGGGAAACTCACATATTATTTGACTATAAAAAATTCGACCATATTTATGACATCATTATTATATCATTAATGATGTCATTAACACAACAAAACTAAAAACTGTATTTTTTACTATTCACCAAAAAATCAATTGTTTCTGAGAAATCCCAAAAATTTACCCCAACCATTTTTCTATGTGTAGAATTCAAAAATAAAGTCCACTTTATGAAAATAATTTATGGAATATTATTATTTTAATTTTTAAATAAAATCATTCTTAATTCAAAAATTAACACTTCTAATTCTATAACTACTACTATATCACGATTAAAAATTAACCAAGATGTTATTATCATAAAGCCTTAAGAAAATAAACTAATAATAAAATTTACTATTTATTAGGGTCATATTACTTTCATATTACTATTCATAAGGGTATGTTACTATTCACCAAAAAAACAAGTTGGTTCTAATAGACTCCAAAAAACATACTGAACACAATTGTAGATGACAGTTTCTTTAAATTCAAAACATAGAAGTGGAAAAGTTATTTTTTAAAGGATAGTTAAAAAATATCTACTTTAAAAGAAGTTCCATGCATTTTTATTTATTTTCATGAAAAACATGGGCTGTTACATTATCCCCACCTTCTGGAAATTGCATCCGTACAATTTTATTTACTTATTAAACAAATGATGGTAATTTTCCCTCATTTCATTTTCAGACTCCCATGTTGCTTCTTCAACCATGTGGTTTATCCACAAAATCATTACCTGGTGGATTACTTTATTCCGCAATACCTGTTCCCTCCGATTAAGAATCTGAACTGGTTTCACTTCATAAAAATGGTTCTCTTCCAACTGAAATGCTTCTAGGCTCAAGACATGGGATGAATCTCGCACATACTTTCTCAACATTGAAACATGAAAAACATTGTGTACCTGAAACAAACTCGGAGGCAAAGCTACGTGGTATGCAACTATTCGAACTTTCTCCAAAATTTCAAAAGGACTGATGAACCGTGGAATTATCTTCCCTTTCATACAAAAATGCATCACACTTTTCCAAGGAGATATTTTAAGGAAAAGAGAAGTCTATCCTTCTGTTATCTGTATATCGTTTCTGCCTACTTTGAGCTATCCTCATGTGCTGTTGGATCATCCTCACATTCTCAGCCACTTCTTGTACAAATTCTGTCCCCATCAACTTTATTTCACCGACTTCATCCCAAAATGGTGGAGTCCGACACCGCTTCCCATACAAGGCCTCAAAAGGTGTCATCTGAATACTGGAATGAAAACTGTTATTATAAGAAAACTCAACTAATGAAATATGCTGATCCCAACTTCCCTGATAGTCCATTGAACATGGTCAAAGCATATCCTCCAAAGTTTGAATCGTTCATTCTGATTGCCCATCTGATTGAGGATGAAAAGCATTACTGAAATTTAACTCTGTGCCCAATGACTTCTGAAGTCCCTTCCAAAAGTTAGAATTTAACCTCGGAACTCGGTCAGATACAATGGAAAGAGGAAATCCATGTAACCTGACAATCTCCTTGATGTATAGTCAATAAAGCTGATCCAAAGTCAATGTATCTTGAATGGAATGAAAATTTTTAGACATTGTTCGTCGATCAACAATAACCCAAATAAAATTGTTACCTCGAGAAGTATTTGGTAGTCCCACCACAAAGTCCATGGATACATTATCCCATTTCCACTCTGGCATTAGCGAAGGCTGAAGCATCCCCTTCGGTAATTGATGCTCTTCTTTAACCTGTTGACACATCAAACATTTCAGGGTAAAATCTGAAATATCTCTTTTCATTCCATCCCACCACTAATACTCCCAAAGGTCTCTGTACATCTTAGTATTTCTAGGATGAACAGAAAATGGAGAACTATGATCTTCAGACAACAAATATTTCTTCAAGTGAGGATCAGTAGGCACACACAACCTTTTTCCAAATATTAAAACAAAATCTTTATCAAGATTAAATTCTGGCAACATACCCATTTTAACCAATTCTACCTTTTTTTGTAGCTCACGATCTTCCTTTTGCGCCTGCTTAATTCTGTCTGACAACGAATACTGCACTGAAACTTGAGACAAAACAGAGGTATTCCCTTAACCAATAACTTCTAAGGAAAAATTCATGAAATTATTAATAAAGGGATCATGTTCCAAACATAACATGGTTAATGATACATGATGTTTCCAACCTAAGGCATGATCTACTTTTTTTGCTTTTCCAGGATGGTGATTGATCATACAGTCATTATCCTTTATCAGTTCTAGCCATCTTCTTTGCCTCATGTTTAATTCCTTCTGAGTGAATATATACTTTAGACTTTTATGGTCAGTATATATTTGGTATTTGGTTCCGTATAGATGATGACTCCAAATTTTCAAAGAAAAAACCACAGATTCCAATTACAAATCATGTGTGGGATAATTTATCTCATGAGGTTTAAGTTGTCTCGATGAATAGGCAATTACCTGATCATTCTGAATCAAAAAACAACCAAATCCTTTCAAAGAAGCATCAATGTAGATAAAAAAATCACCATTTTGGGAAGTTAAGCACAAAACTGGAGCATTCACCAATCTCTTATTCAGTTCATGAAAACAAACATCACATTCTTATTTCCAAAAACATTTAACCCTTTTCCATGTTAACTTAGTTATCGGGATAGATAACCGTGCAAAGTTCATAACAAACCGTCAGTAATAACTTGTTAAGCCAAGAAAACTATGAATCACTGTAAAATTTGTGGGTCTTGGTCATTTATCAACTACTTTTGTATTTTCAGGATCAACTATTATTCCATCCTTATTTACAATGTGCCCAAGAAAAGAAATCTGTTGCAACCAAAACTCACACTTGCTGAATTTTCCATATAGTTTCTTTTAATTTAATGTTTTTAAAACCACCATTAGATGTTTTTCATGATCCTATTTATTTTTAGAAAATACCAGAATGTCATCAATAAATACAACCACGAAATTATCCAAGAACTCATGAAGTACTCTATTCATAAGATTCATGAATACAAAAGTGAGTTATTTAATCCAAACGACATAAAAAAATTCATAATTCCCATATCTAGTACGAAAGGCTATTTTTGGGATGTCATCCTCCTTTACCTTCAGCTGATGGTATCCAGATCTCAAGTCAATCTTGGAAAAGTACTGAGCTCCCTAGATCTGATCAAACAAGTCATCAATATGAGGAAAATGAAACTTGTTTTTAACTGTGATGTTATTCAAAGCTCTATAATCAATGCAAAGTCTCATGGAACCATCTTTCTTTTTAACAAAAAAAACAGGGGCTCCCCATGGTGAAGTTCTAGGATGATTGAAGGCTTTGTCAAGAAAATCTTGCAACTGCTTTTTCAATTCAAGAAGTTCTATTAGAGCCATACGATATGGGGGTTTTGAAATTATCTTAGAATCAGGAACTAAGTGAATTGTGAATTCGAATTATCGATCAAGTATGACACCGAGTAACTCATCAGGAAAAACATCAAGGTATTCCTTTACTATTGTAACATCATTAATTTGAATAGTTCCCTTGTTTTCAACAATATGAGCAAAATAACTTTCATTTCCATATTTCAATAGTTTCTCACCTTCCTGATATGTTATCAACTGTATGGGTTCATTCTTTTATACAAACTGAAACTCTTTCTGAAAAAAAAACTTCTTTAGATCTACAGTCAATCTTAGCATGATAATCAAAAATCCAGTCCATCATCAGAAAAACATCAATCTCGAATTAGGGTAAAACAATAAGGTTTGCAGGTAATGTCTTTCCACAGACCAAAATATAAAAATTCTTATAATTACTCATTGCTATAACATTTCCCTCTGGTGTTTTAAAAACATGTTCGAGTCTCATTTGTTGTGGTGAAATTTCCAATTTACCAGAAAATTTCTCAGAGATGAAGGAATGTGTAGATCCCATATCAAACAAAACTTTTGTAAAACGTGAATGAACAAACAAAGTACCTAATACAACTTAATTGGATGGCCCAACATTTTCTGACGTAGTCGTAAAGGATCTCACTAAACATTTCTACTTGTAGTCTAGATTCTTTGCATCATTCGGATCTCTCTTTGGGAAGACATTTGCACAGTGACCTATCTCACCACATTTAAAACACTTTACAGTTTGCTTATAAGGATTATTATTAGGATCATTTTCATTGCAATATCGGGCCATATTTCCAAACATACCACATTTAAAACACTTCCCAGTTTTGCTAAGACATTCCCCAGGGTGTTTCTTTCCACACATTTAACAAACTAAAATATGGATTTTTTTACCATCAGATTACTTTTGTTGATTCTTACCCATTTCTTGAAAACTGGACCTCTTCTTTTGTTTTTTTCCAAAATGCATGTGATCATCAGCAAACTCTATATCTACCATCTCATCACATCAAACAAGTTTCTTATAACTTTTTAATTCACGAGAGGCCAACGCCCTTCGATACCTTGGCATCAATCCTGAGTAAAAGCGGTTGATTTTTCTATCCAGATCCAGAATATGATTTGGAGCATACCTCGCTAGTTAGGTGAAGTTAACTTCATACACAACCACTAAATCGTTCTCCTTTTGTTTAAATTCAAGGAATTACTTCTCCATTCTTAGTCACACCATCTTAGGAAAATATTTTTCAAGGAGAAGACTTTTAAATTCATCCCACTTGAAGGCATACAAATCCTCTCTACCCAAGATATTTTTTACCATTGACCACCACTGATCAGCTTCCCCATCAAAACGATAAATGGAAAGACTTACCTTTTGATTATCTAAACATCCCATTACATCAAATATCTTTTCAAGGGATCTAATCAATCCTTCAGCTGCTACTGGGTCAGAAGATCCATTGAATGCAGGAGGATTTTGTCTCATAAAATGTTCCACTACTATCACGTTCTGTTCTGGTACCTCTATTGGTTCTCTTGCATGGATTCCACCACCATTTATTACCTACGTTAGCTGAGCCATTATGGTCACAAACTGCTCGGTTCCAATCCCTACCATTCTGGGCTGTAGTTCCAGAAGGATGTCATTCTGTTGGTGCCTCTCCTCTTCATAATCCCTATTCCTTCTGCGGACAACCATTCTGAACAAAAATGTCTTAGATGAAGCAACATGGTAATCGTTAAATGCTAAAAAATTTCAAATTAAACATAGAGGGAAAAACATTTATGGTATTCTATTAACATCACCCAAAACCCTAAAGTTATCTAAACCTCCCTATGATACCAACTATAAGGACCCGAACTAATTACATACATAATCTTGAATTTAGTCAAGAAAAAACTTCCTTTTTCATTGAATATATTTTCATCTTTATATGTTTAGATAATTAGGACAATACATTCACGACATTACACATTATTACAGAGTGAATACAATAAAAACAGTTTCCATTTCTTTAAAATAAAAAACATTAAAACTTAAAACAAGACCCCTTGACAATTCTTCAACATTTATCATGTCTTCCATATCTTTATTACACATCCATTAACCTGTGAAAAATAATTTAAAATCTTGGGATGAGCACAAAATCTCAGTAAGGAATGGAAAAGAAAGACAAAATCACATTAGTCCATGAATTCTCATAATGTATGAAATCATTTTCAAAGTACATTCGTGTCTCCCATATATACTTACATTGTGTAACATGATATTTACACAAGATCCACAAAAAACATGAAAAAATAAATATAATCATAAAGGTATCTTGGGGAATTACTTACATAATCTTGTAACCATTCTTGGCTACCCTATAATTTGTATCCCTCACACGTACCTTACTTTGTGTAACCATCACAGTTACACTTGGAGTAACCATACGACCGACCTCCAACATACTCATACCCAATGCATTGGATGGAGATATAGGTCCCAACCTTCATCATAAATAATTCCGAATAACCAAAACATAATCATAGAACATGAATAATTCCATAAAATCATTACTTTGGAATTTTGTAAAATCGAATTTAAAAAGAGGATTTTTAATGAAAAGCACCTTATAAATATCATACAATTGAAGAGAGACTTACTAGATTGGATGGAGTATGTATATATATTGTAAATACACATAACAAAACATAATAAAAATATAACCCATCACACAATCAATTTAAATAGCACATAAATAATGAAATAGAAAGTTAACCTAAAGAATGGAAATCAGGTTAAGAATTCCAATTCCTCGGGTATCTATTACTTAAAACTTGTTCAAACTTCTTGTATAATGGTTAAAAGAGTGTTATTAGTAGTTTATAGATAAATTTGAATGTTTATAACATCTTATATTATCATTTCATAACATCATTTCACCCTTTAATTGTTAGTATTTTGATCCTTGCACTGTTTTGGGTGAGTTCTTAACATGATTTCCATGATTGGTTCATGGTGGACGTTCTTGTCGATTGGAAGTGAAATTATAGAATTGGAATGGAAAGTTATTTACATATTTTGAGTTCCATAATTTATACCATTTATCATTTTGATGTTTAATATGAGGATGATTCGTAATTTAAAACATTAATGATGTTCGTTTAGATCATTTTAGTGGTTCTTTGATAACAATAACCTCATTCTGTCTTATAAATTATAACCATGAGTAGAAAAGAATTACAGAACCATGGGTGAGTCATAAAAAATATATTATAACCTGGTTCAACCATATAAATTGTTTCATGACCAGACTTGAAATAATTAATGGAAATTGAAATCACATCGTCTACGATGTTCGTAATTTGACACATCACGGACAATGTTTTTAATTCTTTGAATAATTAGGAGAGGAGAAGAAAAATGATTATGAATTTTCCATGAATATGAGAACATCTAAAATCACTACTACAACTTGGACTTTTATCAATGCTAAAAACTGACATTAACAGCACTAAAAAAGTGCTGTTAGTGCTGGTGTAGATAAAGGGGGGGAGGGTCCCCTTTATCAGCACTCCGAAAAGTGGTGTTAATGGCATCCTTTATCAGTGCTAAAAACAGCGCTGATAAAGGACCCCCTTTATCGGCACTTTTTTTAGTGCTGATAAAGGTGTCCTTTAACAGCACTTTTCAGAGCGCTGATAAAGATGTTCCTTTATCAGCACTACCTTGAGCAATGATAATAGGGCCCTTTATCAGCGCTCTGAAAAGCACTGATAAAGGCACCATCCCCTACACCTGTACAACAAGTACATGCACACCTGCACACCAGCACAAACCAGCATACCTGCACAAAATAACACCTGCACCCATGCACAAAATAGCACCTGCACACAATATTTTGACAAAAAATGGTATATACATTTACTTAACATCCTGAATAAAAAAACACACTACTATATAAATTTCAATCAATGTTTTACATGGTTAAAATTACAATTATCCAAGAACAGTTATAAAAATTAATGTTTCATCTTTTGATAACCGTGATCCGCTCTCAAAATTTGTAATCCACAATATTTGTTTCCGAACAAAGCATCTGAACTCGAGGAAAACAATTCACCTATATACGAAAACAAATATAATGTTATTAATAAAATAATAAAAAAATTAAAACATTAATATGAAAGAATACATTAAAATGGAAATGTGAAACTAAAATATGAAAATGATAAACTTAACTGTTTTCATTCTGATAACAATGAAGGGGAATAATGTAAATTTAATATGTTTCTGGATGATTTATCTCATTTAATAAATTCTGATTCTTTATATAATGAAAATCATTCCCAGTCACATCATTTGTCAGATTGAGGTGCGGTTGATTTGTACACCTCATAGATGACTCATGGATTGTTTTCCTAAAGTATCAAAAAAATCCGAACGCATTTGCTCAGTTTTCCGTATATCAGCAGTGTTGTTTTCTAAATTTTATGTCAATTTGAAACAGATATCAGAAACTTTTAGCCATACCGGACACAACGTGCATCATATTGAGGTGTGATTGATTCGTACACATCAAAAAATGACTCATGGATCATTGTCCTAAAGTATAAAAACAATCTGAACGTGTTTGCTTGGTTTTCTATATGTCACTTGTGTTGTTTTCTAAAGGTAATGTCAATTTTAAACTAATATCAGACACTTTTAGCCATACCAGTCAAACTATACATCAGATTAATGTCAGGGTTATTCTTACACCTCAAAAATGACTAATGGATCATTGTCCTAAAGTATCAAAAAAATCTAAACACATTTGCTCAGTTTCCCATATGTCACTTGTGTTGTTTTCTAAAGTTTATGCCAATTTGAAACTGATATTAGACACTTGTAGCCATACTGGTCACACCGTACGTCAGATTAATGTGTGGTTGATTCGTACAGGTCAAAAATGACTCATGGATCATTTTATTAAAGTATCAAAACAATCCGAATGCATTTTCTCGGTATTCCATATATCAGTAGTGTTGTTTTCTAAAGTTAATGTCAATTTCAAACTGATATCAGACACTTTTAGCCATACCGGTCACACTGTGCATTAGATTGAGGTTAGGTTAATTTTTACACATCACAAATGACTCACGGATCGTTTTCCTAAATAATCAAAACAATCCAAACATATTTTCTCGGTATTCCATATGTCAGTAGTGTTGTTTTCTAATATTAATGCCATTTTCAAACTGATATCAGACACTTTTAGCCATACCGGTCACACCGTGTGTCAGATTGAGGTGTTCTTGATTCTTACACGTTAAAGATGATTCATGGATCGTTTTCCTAAATTATCAAAACAATCCGAATGAGTTTGCTTAGTTTTCCATATGTCAATAGTGTTTTTTTCAAATGTTTATGTCAATTTGAAACTGATATCAGACACTTTTATCCATAGTAGTAACACTGTGCATTAGATTGAGGGGAAGTTGATTCGTACACATCAAAAATTACTCATGTATTGTTTTACTAAAGTATCAAAACAATATGAACGTGTTTGATCAGTTTTCCATATGTCAATTGGGTAGTTTTCTAAAGTTAATGTCAATTTGAAACTCATATCAGACACTTTTAGCCATACTGGTCACACCATGCATCAGATTGAGGTACGGTTGATTTTTACACCTCAGAAATGGCAAATGGATCCTATTACTAATGTATAAAAACAATCCAAACATGTTTGCCCAGTTTTCATTATGTCACTTGTGTTTTTTTGTAATGTTTATGTCAATTTGAAACTGATATCAGACACTTGTAGCCATACCGGTCATACCGTGCATCTAATTATGGTACAGTCAATTACTACACGTCACAAATGACTCATGGATCATTTTTTTAAAGTTTCAAAACAATCTGAATGCATTTTCTCAGTATTCCATATGTCAGTAGTGTTGTTTTCTAATGTTAATGTCAATTTCACACTGATATCAGACACTTTTAGCCATACCAGTCACACTGTGCGTCAGATTGAGGTGCGATTGATTTTTACACATCACAAATGACTAATGTATTGTTAAATTAAATTATCAAAACAATCCAAATGCGTTTGATTGGTTTTCTGTATGTTAGTAGTGTTTTTTTAAAGTTAATGTCAATTTCAAAGTGTTATCAGACACTTTTATCCATACTGGTCACACCGTGTGTTGGATTGAGGAGAGTTTGATTCGTACACATCAAAAATGACTCATGAATTGTTTTACTAAAGTATAAAAACAATAAAAATGATTTTTCTCGATTTTCCGTATGTCATTAGTGTTTTTTCTAATGTTTATGTCAATTTGAAACTGATATCAGACACTTTTAGACATACCGGTCACACCGTGTATCAGATTGAGGTTTGGTTTATTCTAACACATCACAAATGACTCATGGAGAGTTTTAATAGAGTATCAAAAAAATCTGAACATTTTTACTCGGTTTTCCATATGTCAGTTGTGTTGTTTTCTAAAGTTAATGTCAACTTGAAACTGATATTAGAATCTTTTAGCCATACCGGTCACACCGTGCATCAGATTGAGGTGTGGTTGATTTTTACACCTCAAAATTGACTAATGGATCATTTTCCTAAATTATCAAAACAATCTAAACATGTTTTCTCAGTTTGTCGTATGTCACTTGTGTTGTTTTCTATTGTTTATGTCAATTTGATTATCATATCACGCACATGTAGCCATACCAATCACACCATGCATTGGATTGAGGTGCGGTTGATTCATACACGTCAAAAATGACTCATGGATCAATTTCCTAACGTATAAAAACAATACGAACACATTTGTTCGGTATTCCCTATGTTAGTAGTGTTTTTTTCTAAATTTAATGTCAATTTCAAACTGATATCAGACACTTTTATATATACCGGTCACACCGTGTGTCAGATTGAGGTTTGGTTGAATAATAAACATCCCAAATGACTAATTTATCATTATCCAAAAGTATCAAAACAATTTGAATGCATTTGATTAGTTTTCTATATATCAGTAGTGTTGTTTTTTTAAGTTAATGTCAATTTCAAACTGATATCAGACACTTTTAGCCATACCGATCACACCATGGGTCGGATTGAGGTGCGGTTTATTCGTACATATCACAAATGACTCATGGATCATTTTCTAAAAGTATCAAAATAATCCGAATGTGTTTGTTTAGTTTTTAGTATGTTAGTAGTGTTGTTTTCTAATGTTTATATCAATTTGAAACTGATATCAGACACTTTTATCCATAACGGTCACAACGTGCATCAGATTGAGGTGTGGTTGATTCGTACACGTCAATAATGACTCATGGATAGTTTTACTAGAGTATAAAAACAATGCAAACAAGTTTTCTCATTTTTACGTATGTCACTTGTGTTGTTTTCTAAAGTTAATTTCAATTTGAAACTGATATCAGAAACTTGTAGCCATACCGGTCACATCGTGTGTCGGATTGAGGTGTGGTTGATTCTTACACATCACCAATGACTCATGGATCGTTTTCATAAAGTATCAAAACAATATGAATGTGTTTTCTCAGTTTTCTGTATGTCACTTGAGTGTTTTCTAAAGTTTATGTCAATTTGAAACTGACATCAAACACTTTTAGCCATTACGGTCACACTGTGCATCATATTGAGGTGAAGTTGATTCATACACATCACAAATGACTAATGGATTGTTTTACTAAAGTATAAAAACAATAAAAATGTGTTTTCTCAGTTTTTCTTATGTCAGTTGTGTTGTTTTCGAACGTTAATGTCAATTTCAAACTGATATTAGACACTTTTAGCCATACCGGTCACACCGTGCATCAGATTCAGGTGTGGTTGGTTCGTACATGTCACAAATGACTCATGGATCGTTGTCCTGATGTATTAAAACAATCTGAATTCATTATCTTGGTTTTTCATCTGTTAGTAGTGTTGTTTTCTGAAGTTTATGTCAATTTAAAACTTCTGTCAGAATCCTTTAGCCATAACGGTCACATCGTGCGTCGTATTGAGGTCTCGTTGATTCATACACATCAAAAATGACTCATGTAACGTTTTCCTAGAGTATCAAAACAATCTGAATGCATTTGCTCAATTTTCCGCATGTCAGTAGTGTTGTTTTCTAAAGTTATTTTCAATTTCAAATTGATATCAGAAACTTTTAGCCATATCGGTCACGTAGTGCGTTGAATTGGGATGTGGTATATTCATACACATCAAAAATGACTCATGGATCATTTTCCTAATGTATCAAAACAATCCGAACGTGTTTGTTTGGTATTTAGTATGTAGTATTGTTGTTTTCTAAAGATAATATCAACTTGAAACTGATATCAGACACTTTTATCCATACTGGTCACACCATGCTTCAGATTAAGGTGAGGTTTTTTTACACATCAAAAATGACTCATGGATCATTTTCCTAATGTATCAAAACAATCCAAATGCATTTTCTTAGTATTCCGTATATCAATAGTTCATAAGAGTCTCTCATTAAGTTATTCATTACTAGAAACTCAAATCATTTCTAAAACCATTCTTCATAATCTAAGGATATGAAACATAAAAATGGGTGATCATAGATGCTCAATAAGTGTAAATAAGGGAGATATCAATGATCATATATAGATAACATAAGTTGTAGGAATTCAACTTCATTGTCGTATGTGTACACATTCTTCCATTAGGTATGCTGCCCATTCGTTTCTAAACACATCTATATCATCTTCAGAATATGAGTTTTTGAAACAGTCATAGTAGTAGTGAAAAGATATAAATACACAAAGGATAAATAATTATTTTAAATAATATAGTAATTATTTTTAAAGATACCTCTTCAGGGATGCTATTTTGTTCATTAAATATGATCACTTTCATAAATTTACAAACATAATAACCACATTCCTTGTCGTTTTTTTGTTTCGGACACTGATGAAACATCGAGAAAAATTAGTAATCTGTTTTGATATTTATTTGGATAGTGAAATAGAATTATATATACCTCGATAATTCTCCATTTTAGATCTTGTGCGCATTGTAATCCTTAGGCCCTTGATTAATTCCATCCTTTAGATGATATTCATACACTGCACTATCATAATAAAATCCTCATTAAAAGATAATATAAATTATATAAAAAGATATTTATTTCTAAAATGTTGGATCTAGTGTATTACAAATTGAAATCTCCATCATTTGTGGTCAGTTTGTTGGATATCCATGCAGTGAATCCAGAAAATAAATCATTGGAGTATCCAAATTGACTTCAATAAGCATCCAATGCTTTCTAAAAACACAAAAATGAATAAGTACTGATAGAAATGAAAATATAATTGATATTATTAAAATTTAGAGTATTACCCCTGCAATGTTGGTATTAAAAAGTGTGTGTCAGTCGTAATTCTTCATTGAAACGTTTTGAACAGGTTTGACATTAATTCAGCATGAAAATCAGAATCTATTTCTTATCATTGTGTAGAAATTGTGAGAGGACTAACGAGTCCAAATTTGTATTCATGGGAAAATCCCTTCAATTTTTTTTCATATATATGCCGGTGAAAAATATGAAATATTTTTATCCATAATTAACTTAGTATATCAGCTTCTATAAAATCAAATCATGAAAACATACCTCATGTATACATTTATAACTAAGGTGCCTATCCAGTAGTATGTGATGATTTTAGCTACAATTCCAGCACTAACAAAATATAATGTTTCCTCTCCGTACATATATTTTTCACAAACAATTGTGTGACTCATTCTGCTTTTCATTTTTGTATCCACATGAGCTTGGAATGATATTAAATGTGGATATAGAACGAGTGGGGTGAAGGTGCTCTCAGTAGATCGTATTGATCAGTTGGTTGATCCTTTTGAGCCACTCTTTCATTTTAGCTCCTCCATTTTTTCCTTCTTTAAAAACATTCATCAGTTCAGCCATTTTGTAATTTAATGTTAATAGTTCTGCTTGAAAATGAATTGGAAATGAATACCTCCTGGTCAACAATTTTTTTACAAGATTCAACGGCCACGCAACAAATGTTCCAACATCATCCACTGTATGAGTATCGTCATCATCATTTGGAACAGGTTACTCGATGCTCGGATCATGAGATACATTAATCAACACTTTTACATTACTGGTTGGAAGTGGTCTGGAGAGTATCATGTCTTTCTGCATATTGAGTACCGTATCCCTCACAACAAGGCGATGGGTGGGAGTTGACAGATATAAATCACAGTCATTTTCACCCTATCGAATATCATTACAGGAAAGGTATTAGTGTCTACGTGATTCAAATTTCAGAGAAAAAAATATTAGAACATTGATTACCTCGGTAAAGTCAGGTCATTATGGGGAATGGGTCACCTCAAAGCTGGTGGGGGGTGGGGCAGGATCTTCTTGTGCGGGCTGTTCTTGAGTTTTTTTTCTCTTTGCCTCTCCCCCATAAATGTTTCTAGCAAGTCTCCCGGACATTCGATTCATTCTTCAAGGGTAGCTACTCTATCTCTCATCATTTTAATTTCTCCAGTTTGTTCATCCTCTTGATTTTTTTTTCTGAAAATATTTTTGTGGTGTCACCCAAAAACCCACACCTCTGACGCGGCCATACTGTTCTGGCTGTTTCAAGACCACTGAAAGTATGTCTGCATCTGGGGCTGGTGTTGTTGATTCCTATGACTATGTCAAATAGAAATAATGGAAAAATAAGTAATCATCGTTTTTTAATATTGATTTAAATTAAAAAAAATTATATTATGTCATACTTACACATGTTTCTCACACTTTTTGTGGATATTCATCTACAATTTTTACCTCATTATTAACACGAGCCTCTTTCCATAGCAAATGGAATGGGATGGAAGTGGATCAGTATTTTGATTCATTAATCTACATATAAATATAAAAACATGGTTATAGTGTTGTTTTATGTCACATAAAAGTATTACAATACTTTTAAAATATGTACCAATTGATTTTCAATTGAAGCGTACCCCAGCCTTTCTTTACGGTAGGGGTATGCTGGTTTTGTTGCCCGTTCATTATTTTCAGCACTCAGTTGCTATTTCATAAAAAAAAAACTATCAATCAAAGTGATGAATACAAGAAACATTAAACAATGTGTAACCAAACACAATGTACCTGAAACTTCTGCTCCGCACGATGGTTTAAAAACTCATCGCACGCTCCTTGGAATATCAAGTGTGCATAAAGAGGAGGTGGGTGTGGCTTTATTTTCCCTTCAGCATCTTTCAGATGATTTTTCATAAAAATGGTGTGAAAGCCTCTATGAACCCTTCCCACCAATATTAATACATATTCTTTGTGCGAGACATCTACTATAAATGAACTCTGCAAGAGATGATGAAGAGTTAGTAAATATTTCAGTATTTTATTTTATTTTATTTTAATAAATTAAATAAATGATATCTTAATGTTACTGTAATCTCTTCCCACATTAATGTTTTCAGCCTACTAACAACATGGTGCCATGACTCTACATCAATTGGCAAGCCTTGCCGAGTGACGATTACAATGTAGCTACTAAACATGGCTTTGTTGGGGTTTAGATGCTGGCCTCGCTTATTCCATCCCACCTCATATTTTATGCCTTTTTCTTTTTTCCTTAAGTATTTTGGCTAAAACTATCAAACTACACTGCACCAATTTTTTTGTTCCCTCAGGGTTTCATTTCCTACCATTTCCTCATTTTTTGCATCATCGTTATGTTCCTCCAAAGCACTAGCATTGACACTGGGACCAGTAGCTACATTGTGAGAAACCTGTTGTTCCTCAGCAGTGGGACCAGCTACAACATGTTGAGAGACCTGTTGTACCTCAATAGTGGGACCAGTTGCAACAGGTTGAGAGACCTGTTGTGTCTCAGGATTGGGTTCATCATCAGGTGTAAACGTCATTATCTGCATAAGTGGTTCAAAATTTAATTTAGATCACATAAAAGTAGCAGCGAACAGATAATAACATAATTTAACAAAATCTATATTACAATAAAAAAACAACCTGATTATTGAACTCTCTTTTTTATAAAGGCTGAAGGAATTTGACCCCTCTATCGACTATCCATATCCCTTCATTTTGGTCTCCTCTAACATAAAAAACGTCGTCTACATTGACACCACTATGAAATGATTGTGAAGTCCCAATGAAAGGGTCATCCTCCGTTTAATTTTCATCTGACCCTTCAGCAATTTTGGTCAATAACAGAACAATTGACCATTTTCAGTTTACGGGATCTGGAACATTAAATACTTGCACTGCATGTGATGCCATTATAAATGGTTCGTATTTCTCCCCTTCCTAACTGAAATCAACTTTAACTAATCCTAATTAATCTATTTTAACATCACTCCTATTATCAACCCACTTGAATAGATAAATTGGAACTTGGAATTCCATATAATCCAACTCCCATATTTGTTTTATGATGCCAAAGTATATCATATTCGAATAAATTGGAATTCTGTCCTTAGCATCAGAAACATGCATCGCTTCAGCCACAAGTGTAACCCCACTATTCTACATGGTACTATCTTCATCATGTTCATTGGTATAAAATGTATAACCATTAACTACATAAGAATTGTAAGATAATACATACACATTTGGTCCTCCGGCTAGCCATCGAAGTCGTTCTGAAATTGAATCTGGATTTTCATCTGACTTATTTAAAATATGGTCCCGAAACCATCCTATAAACTGTCGATTATGTGTATCTGATATCCATTTTTCATCCCTAGATGGATTCAAATGCCTAAGAATTTCTTTGTGGATTTCAACATATGGGTCAATATCGAAACTGTTTTGAAAAAACATAAAGGTGGGCCTGCTCCTGATCTATAATATTGATTGTGACAACCTTTGTTCCAGAAATTCCTTCACCCTCAAGCCACCCAGTGTGATGATTTTTCAGTAGCCCAATGATTTCCACACCAGAAATGTATTCGGTAAAGAATTAAACAGATTCCTCAACAATATATCGCTCTGCAATAGAACCCTCTGTACGACATCGATCATTGACATACCATTTCAAAATCTTCATATACCATTCAATGGGGTATATCCATCTGTAATGTATAGGACCACATAATTGAATCTCTCTTACCAAGTGGACTAACAAATGAACCATCATATCAAAAAATGAAGGCATGAAGAACATTTCTAATTCATATAATATGACGAAAATTTCTCTTTCCATAGTTGGAAATTTATCCGGGTCTATAACTTTGCTGCATATAGATTTGAAGAAGAAACACAGATTTTTTATTGTATGGTGGACAATCTTGGTCAAAATTCAACATAAAGTAATAAGAATGAGATATTGAATCAAAACATGAAAGTAATGTGATTTCAGACCTTTTAACTTCAAGTCTCTCATTGACACGAGGTTCTTGATATTTGATGAATACCCCTCTAGAACCTTTACATCATTCAAGAAGTTACAAAACTGATATCTCTCCTGCCTGCAAAGAGTGTAAGTAGATGGAGGAATAAATGTTCATTTTTCACCCTTCACAGTTGCCAAATCTTCTCGTATTCCCATCTCAACCATGTCCAACCTAGCCTTAATTACATATTATGTTTTACCAGATGTATTTAGCTATGTGCCGATGACACTGTCAAATACATTTTTTCTACATGCATAACATCAAGAAAATTTCTGACATACAAAAACTTCTAGTATTGTAATTCAAAAAAAACTGATCTCTTTTTCCAAACGATTTTCATAAGGTTTTTTGAAGCAGATTTACCAAAAGTAGTGCCCACATTTTTGACATTCTCAAACAATTGATCTCCTGTTATTGGAGACAATGTTGTACGTTCTTCTAAACATACATCGAATGATGTCGTCCAAGAACAGTACTCATGTCGTTGGGGTAGAAATCTGTGATGTCCTAGAAACATGGTTTTCGATGAATGTTTCAACCTAATTGATTTTGTACCTTTTTCATTAACGGGACACCCTTGAGTTCAATTAATGTTATATCCTAACAAATTTACATAATAAGTGAAGTCATTTATTGTCCCGTACAACATGGCTCTCAAAGTGAAATCTTCCTTTCTATAAGAATCATACAATGTAACACCTGAATCCCACAATAATTTCAAATCTTTGATCAATAGAGCTAAATAAACATCAATATCATTACCCGGTTGTTTTGGTCCTGATATTATCATAGATAACATGATGTATTTTAATTTCATGCATAACCACGGTGGTAAGTTATAATTTACCAACATAACCGGCCATGTACTGTGACTATTTCTTTGAAAACCAAAAGGATTCACTCCATCTATAGATAACGCAAGATGAAGGATTCTCGACTCCTTTCCAAATTCATGATAATCATGATCAATTCTCTTCCACTGAGGAGAGTCTGCTAGGTGAAGTAGTATCCCATCTTTAATTCTTGTATCTACATGCCATGTCAATTGTCCTGCAGTCTCCTCACTTCCATATAGGCGCCTAAACCTTGGAATTATTGGAAATTACCATACAACTTTAGTAGGAATGGATTCAGTTTTTCTGTATCAAGAAGCACCACAGTTTGGGAATTCTTTATGTTTTTTTCCTTTCAAAATAGTATACAGTAATTCAGGCAGGCATTTATTATTTTGGAGATCATACCCATTGAGCGTAGAATTCGTTTGGCATCATATGTTCGGCTTGGGAGCACATTATATTCTGGGAGCATGTCATTCAGGAGAGCAAGTAGTTTTGTAAAACTGGCGTCACTCCACCTGTTGTCTGATTTCAAATTATATAGCTTCAGTATGGCTGAAAATGTTGTATATTTAGTGCAACCATCATACAATGGCATCTTTGCACAACATTTTATCTTCTCAAACAATTTTTGGAAATAACGAAGTTCGTCTTCGATGGTCCTTTTCATTTCCTCAATACGACCTTCATCATCATTCACATATGTAATCAAATCCTCCATATAGTCATCTTTATTGTTCATGTTTGTAATCATATCAGATGATCCATAAAGCCCAGTGTTATCCCAGCCACTACATACATTCTTTATTTCCCCTTGTTTATTCCAACATGTATAACTCTGATCTATTCCGTGACAGATCAAGTGTTCTTCCAACTCCTCTGGACTAATTTGTTTTGAATAAAAACAGCATAAACATGGACAAATTAATTCATAAGGTTCACATGCATGATCATTTGCAAACTGGATAAACTCTTTCACGCCTTCTTCATACTCTTTTGTCAACCGATTGTCATTCATCCCATCTTTATTTATATTCATCCTATTTGAAATCCATAGGATGGGTATATAGGTTAGGGGAGAAGGAATATGAGTATAATTTTGATAAAAACTAGATACTTCAAAAATGGTGGGGGCGTGCTTATTAATATCAACTCTTGGGGGGGGGGGGTTCATGGTATTCATCCATTCTCTCCCTCTCTTCAATCGCCCCTAATGAGTGGTGGTTCTTAGGAGTTTTTTATAGAGCGTTAGTGAGTTCTTCCCACAAAATTCCTCCATTACTATTATACTTTATTTCCCTATGATTTGGGATGATTTTAACTAGGATTTGTGTGATGATTTCACTATATCATCATCAAATCAATTCAGATGATGTATATTTTGTTCGTGTTTTCTAGAGGTTATCATCTTATGATGAACACTTAATATTTTGTGTGGTTTAGGTGGTGTTGTGTTTCCCAATGATTTTTTAAAAGATTATTCCTAATTATATTAAGGTGAATAATTAATTATAAGTTTCTATAATTAATTATTTGGGAATTGTGACTTGATATTGGGTATCAATCATTGGTACAAGATTAGATAAGGCATGTATAGTCTTGTTTGAGGATGATTTTATCTTGGTTAGGGGGTTACACCATTTTTCAAGGAAGGTGGACCCTATAATACAAAACCATGTTCCAATTTATGCATGATTGTGCATTCATGCATGAGTATATGTGTTCTAGTGAAAGGGATAGAAATCAAGACCAACCAAGGTAAATAAATAGGGTGTTTTTGATCCACCAAGAGATAGAGTGGGGGTTCTATTGAATGTTTGTGATTTTGTGATCATCCAGAGATTATGTCTCCATATAGTAGATGTGTTTATGAGAGGATCAGGTTTTTTATGAGATTTGTATAGCCTAGTTAGTATTTCAAGGGCTATTTTAGTAGGTATTAGTGTCTTAAGAATAAAAAAGATGGATCATATAGTTTTATTTATCACATATGATGAGGAACACCCTCTTAAGGATATATAAGAGTCATGGTGTGTGTGATTAGTAGGATATTCTATATAGGGATTGGTGAAGTGTGACATAGAGTATTTCCTCCTTATAATTGGATTAAGAGATCTCTATGGGGAGAAATTATATGGTACCTAATTGAGGGTCATGGTAATAGTATGGATGACTTAACATAGGGTATCCGAGGCACTTAGTGTGAGTTTATTAAGATGGTCATTATTTAGTTTTAATGAGTTTTAATGTTGGAATTAGAAGATGATATAGACTAGACTATCGAGGCCTAGATCATGGGTTGTGACATTACCATGTAGAGATGAGTGTGTTTTGGTATCAATGAGTAGATATGGGTTAGGTTTGTAGAAACCAGTAGATTCCCTTACAGGCAGAATTATAATGTTGATAGGTTGGGAATAATTTTCATGTATTACCAAGATGGTTTTAAAGAGATTATTATGCAGGGCTATGTGGATGGTGACTTTTATCATTTATGGTCAGACCAACTAAGAGATGGGGACTTCATATGACTTTCACCTAGTTGAAGTATGATCATCCATGGGGCCCACCTATTGATGATGTGGCTTAGCTAGTACAAGAGGTTGGCTATCTAGATACCCTCCTTAGATTACTATTTATATGTTTTGTGGCATGATACAAGATGGATGGCCTTTATTTAAGTGATAAGGTGTTGGTAGGACCCTACTTTGAGTGAGAAGGCATTTGTCAAAGGGGATTAGTGTGTGAATTCCATGGGATCCACCTATTGATGGTGCATTTTGACTTGTGATAGAGGTTGTATATTGTGATTCCCTCCTTATATTTTCTTTGTATGATAATATGATGTGAGATAAAGAAATGGGAATCACTTAGTATTGGTTTGGAGTAGTTTTGTGAGAGGTGGTCTGTAGAGATCCCATCCTCTTTTTTAGGTGATGTGATAGTGAGACCCATCGTAAGTGAGAGGGGAGTAGCTACTATGTTGTGGAATTTGAGGATATGTGAATCACACACAATGTGAGAGGTTGGTGGCACTATTATGTTATAAGAAAGGATATGATATTTAAATTGGTATATGACCCAACCTAGAGAGATGGGTTTTGGGCAGGAATTGGTAGAAACCCTATTAACGTTCATTTTTTTCGAAACCTTGGAGAATAGTGTACAATATAGTGTACAATATAGAACATACTAAAAATATGTCTCATCCTATTGGAATGAATCACCAGATGACATGAATTCACCAACATGGACGGTTCATACCCTATATGGCCTAACTACGTGGTAGTATCCAAAATCAGAAAAAGATCCATACTAAGGGCATCTAGATGGAGTGAAATCCTAATCTAGTGTACCAACCATTCACAATAATATACTCTCTATATTGAGGTTTCTATCACAAGGATATAGTGGGGAGATCTAATCAAGATCAAACAAGTAACCAACCACATATACATGTGTCACACACACAAGAATCACACACAAGAATCATGCCAAATCTCCCCAAGGAAGCATCCCTTGACTTTTTAAAAAAATTTCATGAGGCAACCCCATTCAAGGGCCTCCTAACACATTTAATATAACCAGGGAAAAAATTGGTGTACATAGCAAAACAAAACAATGAAATATACATCAAAATAAGAAGGAAAACATCTCATTTCATTTCAAACAATTATCCTAAAAATCATACATCGCTAATTAATATCCATGTATGGTTAGAGAAGATAAAAATCATTGATTCATAAAGACTTCGATGATTTCACCTTAGAGCCGCATGGTTTGAATAAAACTCTGTACAGCCCATGAAAATCAAACTCTGTAAGTTCAAAATTAACTAAAAACGACTTATCTTTAAGAGGATTCACAATTACCTATTAACAATATACATAAACTATGCAGTGGAGGAAACTCAGAGGCAGCGGAGGCAGTGGAGTAGGCGGAGGAGGAGGAGGAGGAGGCGCCGGTGGAGGAGGAGGAGGAGGCCGTAGTGGATGAGGAGGAGCAGGTGCACCCGTAGTGGAAAAGAGGTAGTGGAGTAGGAAGAGGAGCAGCAATGGAGAGGAGGTTGCGGCGTAGGAGGAGGAGGAGGAGGAGTATTAGGCGTCAGAGGAGGAGGAGGAGGAGGCAGCCACGACATAGGAGCAGGAGAAGGAGGAAGTGACCGCGGCAAAGAGAAGGCAGTGGCGGAGAGGAGGCAGCGATAGAGGGTAGGGCTTCCACGAAGGCTTGATAGGGTGTATGGAGGGGGAGAAGGACCTGGTGGATTTTAGGAATCCCGCATGGACCTTTATCAGTGCTAGTAAAAAGTGCTGATAAAGGTTGGAATTTATTAGCGCTTTTTAGCACTAATAAAGAGTGACTTTATCAGCACTTTTAATTTCAGCACGGATAAAGAAACACTTTATCAGCGCTTTTATAGCACTGATAAAGACATAGTTTATTAGCGCTAATAAAATCACTGATAAATGTATAAATTTAATAATTTCTTTATATTATTATATATTTATTTAAAATGATTTTTTGATAAATATATATATATTCAATAATAATTACAACTATACATAAATATATCTCTATTTATATTTATAAAATTATTTGATAGGTATATTTATATATATATCATTGAAAATATAATAAAATATATATTGATTTTTAAATATAATTTAATTTTAATTATAAGTGTACATTTTTTATAACATATATATTATATAGGTAACATAATGATTTATAAATCAATAACACATCAACGTGATATGTAATTATAATCTACATATATAAATGAACATTATTCATGCACATATATATACGCATGTATGACATATTCATTGACCCCAATTCATTGGAAAACACATATATATTCAATAATTTTAATTATACATATATATTAAAACATATTATATATTTAAAAATAAAACAAATACATTAAAAATAAAAAAAACTAATAAATATATATATTAAATACAATGAATTAATAAATTTACTAAATATAATGAATTAATAAATCTAATAAAACTTATAAATGTAATAAATATATTTATTATTAATCTTATAATTATTTATTTATATATATATATTTAGTTATAACATGGGTATTTTATTTAATATATATAATAAATATTATCAGCACTATGAAAAGTGCTGATAAATGTAACCTTCATGATCGCTATGAAAAGCGCAGATAAAGGGTACATTTATCTGTGTTTTTTTTAGCGCTGATAAAGGCCTACCCCTTTATCAGTGCTTTTCCGTTAGCACGGATAAAGGTAGGCGCCTGACTTGACCAGTTTTGTGGTAGTGAATATAAATGATTCTGGAGATTTAATTCCTCTTGGATAATAATAGATGAAGAAAGAATGAGAAAGGAAGTCAAAATAAAGGAATAATTGAGAAATCCGTTACAAAAATTCGGCAGCCTAACGACTACAGAACATGGTTTTAGAAAATATTAAAAATAGAGGGGACAAGTTTCAACCATCCAAAAATGAATCATAATATATATTAGATCAATAATATAAATGAAATAAGAACATGGTATGGAAACGTGAATGTTATACCCCATAAAAGACAACTTGAATGGAAAAAGAAGAAAATTGAGTATTTTCTTACCTTGTAGAGTAACCCTTAGAAATTGAATGATGGGACCTTGGGGGATTGAGGAAACCTTGGGAGGACTATTATAAAGATAAGTAGGCTATATATTCATTGATGAGGAATTCGAGATGATGTTAATGAATAAATGGGTTGGTATTTATATGAAAAGTAAGGGAATATTTTAATAATTTCAAAGGGACACCTCGGGGGTGGTATTTTCAAAACCATGGGCTTGCCCATGGTATAACCCACTTGGGACACCTCACCTCTTATTTAACTATACACAAGTCGACCTTATTTATGACATCATTATTATTTCATTGATAATGTCATTAACACAGAAAAACTAAAAACTGTATTTTTTACTATTCACCGAGAAATCAATTGTTTCAGAAAAATCCCAGAAATTTACCCCAACTATTTTGTGACGTATAGAGTTCAAAAATAAATTCCATTTTTCTAAAATAATTTTTTGAATATTATTAATTTATTTTTTAAATAAAAGAATACTTAATTCAGAAATTAACAATTCTATTCTATAACTACTATATCACGATGAAAAATTAACCAAGATGTTATTAACTTAAAGCCTTAAGAAAATAAAATAATAATAAAATTTACTATTTATTAGGGTCATATGACTATTCATATTACTATTCATAAGGGTATGTTACTATTCACCAAAAAAAGAAGTTGGTTCCAATAGACTCCAAATAACATACTGAAAAAAATTGTAGATGATAGTTTCTTGAAATTCAGAACATAGAAGTGGAAAGTTATGTTTTAAAGGCTAGTTCAAAAATATCTAATTTAAAAAATGTTCCATGAATTTCTATTTATTTTCAGAAAAAATTGGGGTGTTACATGAGGTATAGCGGGCCCTGCCGGGCGGACCTGCAGCTTACTGGTACTTGGTATATCCCGCTGTTCACTTGTAAAAGCCCAAAGAATAGCTATCAAATGAGGACCGGACAACTGAGACTGGACTATAGTAGGGCGAAGATGGTCGTGGCACGACTGAAGTGTTCCTGCCTAATCCAGTAGAACAAATTGTGGTGGAGGCGGGCCTGTTGACACTGGAAGAAGCGCGTGCTGAAGTCTACGTTGGGTATGCTGTCTGGTCTCAGTGGCATGCACAACCTGGTTGGAGGTCCCAACTTACACGCCTCGATGACGCAAATGGCCATGGCTCCACCAACATTGGTGTCGGCTGGGGATGTTGGGGGGGGGGGGGGGGGGGGTTCGCCTGACACTCCCCCTCATCGGGAGTCATATATGGGTTTACCAAATCGACGGTGTTAACCGAATCATACCCTTTATGGTCACTTGAAAACTCATCCATCACTTTGTGGATTCTGGGAGGGATACCCATCTCAGGAGGAATGAAGTCACCGAGAGTGCAAGACGAAGACGACGTCGGCAGGGCGCGTTGCTTTTTCTTGTGTCGCTGACGCTTTCTCTTTTGGGAAGAGTTCGGCTGAGATGATGATATGGAAGTGGTGGTTGTAGCTTCTGAAGGCTCCAACTGATTCAAGCGTGTATAAATAATGACATGGGAACAAGAAACTGCTTTTCGGGCCATCCAGTTGTTACACTTCTAAGACCCGCGGTCAGAAACCTGCTTCCAGTCGCCTTCACTATCGCTACTGCTATCTGACCCTACAAAGACACCAACCGCTTGTGCCGAGGCTAGGTACAACCTGACTATGTTGATGCCAATATTTTCATGGTGCCAGTACTTGAACACATATCATTTCTTGAAGGTGTGCCCCAAGATCCGCTGATAAGGGCAGTAGTTGGGGCGGTCCGTGAGATTTGCCTCTTCTAGTTTTCTGCACTCAGGTAGTAGTACAATTCCCTACTCTAAGGATCTGTGAATGTAACCCGGGACCTGAGCCTCATTGAACGAGTATGTCCAATTTCTTCTGTCTGGAAAGGGGTCTCTAGGGGCCTAAACCTAACGAGGGGCTGAAGTAGCCTAACAAGGAGGCGAAACTTGATTATCTCGCCTAGTGGGTGGAGGCACGTTGCGCGGAGGTGCATGCCAATTTTGAGGTGTTCGATGCTAGGATAGATGTTGTGCCTGTGGTGGAAGACCTTTGTGGGGATGCGGAGCTGGCTCCACTGGTAGTAACTCCAACTATCTAGGGGCCTCTATCTGGGCCACCGTGGTGGGATCAGCCTTAACGGCCCTCCTCGCTGGGATTATAGGGGGCAACAGACGTGCCTGACTGGCATGTTGAAGGGATTCTTTGAGGTTCTGGGTCTTATCTAAGAAGTCTCGGAACCCTCCAAGAATGTTCGGATTGATCAGGGAGGGATCCAGATCTGTCTTGACGTTACCTATGCACATCGGCAATATTTTCTCCTGAGTTAATGGCATGTTAAGGGAGTATGTGAGCCACTTCCACTAGGCGATAATATCCGCTAGTCACTCATCAAGCCTTTGTTTGCACTTAAAGATGTCTGCGATGCTTGTTTTCCAGGTGTTAGTGCTGAACTGGTATAGGAATTGCTTGCGGAGGTCCTCCAAGATGGTCACAGATCTGACGGGGAGCTGTCTATACATGAAGAATGTCGTCCCCTCTTGTGTTTGAACAAAACAGCGGAGCTTGGTGGCCTCCTGCTCCACTGGAGTCCCTAACACAGTCCCAAACCTTGAGTTGATGTGGACCAAGTGCTATGGCGGGTCCCTAGTCCTATTAAAGGGGGAGAAGGTGGGGTTACTGAATCCCGGGGGTAATGACATATCATCCACCCACGCCAGGAATGGCTTACCATCCGGTGGGATGGCCACCTGTCGCGTCTCCAAAGCCTCTAGGTGGGCAATGAGTTCCACCATTGGATCGTCTGGATGTGGGTCCCTGTCTTGATGGGGGTCCCAAACCATGAGTTCATTGTTGGGTTCTTCAAAGCTGTAAACTGGCTCAAAGGCTCATGGAGTAACTGGTGGAGCGACCCTTGGGGAAGCTGGAGGAGCCCGAGTGGGGTTCCATGGATTTCTGTGCTGTTTAGGAGTTTTTTGCGAGACATACCACACCCTCTTGCCGTGAGCGATGGATTCTTCCCTATCAGCGAGTGTGGCGTTATCAGGGTTTCCTAGGGGAAGCTCACTAAGGAGCAGTTGTCCCTGTCCCTACTGCCCTGGTCAAGGATCACCATAGTCGGGTCATCCTTCTGTAAAGTGTTCATCCAAAATTTCATCGACCAACTTATTCTGCTTAATAATCTGCTGGTGCAATGTGGCCTTCTCAGGATCCTCCTCCATCTCTTACACTGAAGCTGACGGGTCGGAGTGCTTGACAGCTCCGATGTGGTCTTTGACCTTACCAGAATTCCGACTGAGTACCAATGCCTCGGTGGCTGGAGGGATACCTAGGAGGTTCTTCTAATGACGAATAATCCTCCCTGATGGGTCTCGTAGTGGTGGAACGTCCTCAGGGAGGAAGTTCCCATCAAGGAGTTCCATATTGTTTTCCCCTCCAGATAGATCGGTCATGTTGACTGTGAATCTTCTTGGGGGCAAGTCCTCAATGTCACCTAGCGAGTCGGACTGCTGGTGAATAGCACTGAAGATGTGGGCAACATACTTCCCCCAGCCATGGACTTGCACCTGGGGGGTAACCTCCTTAATAACATTGTGGAGAACTTGGAAACTCTGAACGCATTGCTATCTGAGGGCCCTGTGGTGACCGTGTGACTGAGGGTGCTGGACCATGGGGAGCATAATCAGATAAACCAGACATCATTGTTCGCTGATCTTCAAGGTGTACTTGTCTCCTAGGATAAGAAACTCTCCGGTAGAAAAGGCGTAAGTCAGTCGACCAGTGGGTCTGGAGGAAACATTCAAACTCTTCTAGGGTGAGAGATTTCGGTGCACAAAAATTTGGTCCTACGATCGGCCAAAACTTCTCAGGGAAGTGGAATGCTGCAAGGATAGTCCATAAGATCCTCAGCTCAGATTCATGGTTTGGCCCTTGATTTCCCCACTCATCAACTAGAGGTGGCTGAGGAACTGGAAGCGGCATTGAGGTAGACTGTTGGGATGGTGGGCTAGCCGACGAAGAATACGGCGAGCGGGCTGACTGGCTGCCGAACCTCGGGCTATCCTCTAAGGATTGTAGTGACCTGGCCGCTATATCATGATAGGATGGAGTGACTACCAAATCTCCTAACACAGCGTCGACACCATATGAGGGTGGGCCATTCTGCAACTCTTCCACCATTGACCCCAAAAATATCTCTCCGTAGTCTCTAGCCAAATAAGGGGAGCTTACGGAGATGACGGTGGAAAATGCGTGGTCGATCCCTGGAGACATTCCAGGTTCTCGTCCACCTGGATATACCTTCATAGTGAGACATGGATCCTATGGACCTCACATCCCTAGATTAAAAGACTGATGCACCACGTTCCAGCCCTATCCCATGACTCAGAGGAATGAGGGGAGGGTTCTAGCGCCGAGTCGTTCTCCGCTTCAGAGTCCGAGAAGCGGACTGGTTTGATTCATGTCCGACCCTTCCTAGAATTCATCTTACGGCGGTGACCACATTCTCTCCTACCCCTCAGTGGATCATTTAGGAAGGTCCTACTTTCAGCATGAGGAGGTCCTTCGGCCATACTGGTATTGGGGTGGAGAGAGATCTCTCCAGGGTGGGCCGCGGTGTGAGGAGCACCGGTGAAAATGTCGAAGGGGACACAGGGAGAACCTCCGTGGGAGGTGATGGAGCGGGTAAGACCTCCGTTAGAGAAAACAAAAGCAGAGGTAGGGGCGGTATGATCATGGGTAGGACCGTCATGAAAATTTCCCCTGACTACATCATTTCGAGGAAGGTCCTCATACAAGTAAATCCATGCATGGGTAGGACCTCCGTACTGGGCATTGGTGAAGTGAAGTTGGCCTCCACCCCTCCAATCGCTGGGGTGAGGAGGACCTTCGCCGGCTGGCATGAGGAAATGGGGAGGGACTTCATATTGGTGACTGACCGGACATGAAATGTCTCTATACCTATTGTATGTGGCAGGGGAAGTTACCCCGTACCCAGTGTAGTGAGTGCGGGTGAGACCCCCATATAGAGTGCTGATGTCATGGGGAAGACCCTCGCCCGGGTTGAAGGTGGCATGGGGTAGACCTCATAGCTGAGGTTGGAAGTTTGGAGGACCTGCACCTTCCGTAGCGGCGGTACGGAGTGGGACTCTACACTGGGTGGCATTGCTACAGATTGGTCCGCAGCGGCCATCGCTTGTGCCAGTGACTAAGAGAGTCGACCCGGCTAGCCCATGGGGTAGTTGGGGCCTTGATCTAGGTCAGACATATAAATACCCCTGCTCAACTTATGAAGGGAGTTGGGGATATGAGTCAGCGGTGGCTCGGGCCATGGTAGTCGCTGACGTTGACTCCCCAAGGCAGGCATCCTCTTCCACTTGCCCCTGACACTGGTGTTGGTTCAGGTGAACTAGAGCCGATGGTGCAGGCGCATGGCCTACCTGCTCCTTTGCTCGGGGAATCGGGTAGCGTCACTGATGTAGCCTGTTGGGAGCCCTCACTGGTAGCCCTAGTAGCAGGACTCTGATCAGGCCGACCTAGACATCTGCTACCTCATTGGCGTAGGGGAGGGAGTTGTCAAGGAATTACGGGGACAAGCTCCCGGAACGATTGATATGTTGGGGTGGGGAGTAGTGGCTCTCTATGTGTCCCTCGAGGGCGGTGTTGACGGGGAGGTGCAGCCACCTCAAGATCTAGGCGGGCCATATCCTTGGTGGGGATGATCCCCTCCTCCTCATACCTGCATACAAGGTCATTAATTACTCTTCTCTAGATAATTTACGATGGGGAGAGGGGGTGTGGGTGCCCAGAAGTTGTGGAAGTTGAGGCCTTCATGGAAGAGCTAGAACTGCATGTGGTAGCCGTGTCGATATTGTCCCTGCCCCTACACTAGTGGGCAGGTGGTGATCGAGTTCCAGATGAAACAACTTGGTTCCTAAAAGCAGGGAGATGAACCTAGTAATACTAATAGGAAAATAAATTGACAACCAGTTCCCCAGTGTCGTTCCATCTTCCATGGCTGGTAAGAGGGATCCATGCTGACAACATCGCAGAACGGGATGCTCACCATCCTTACTGTCCCAACTTCTAAAGAGTTTCATGTTAGGCCCGCTATTTTCATGGTGGGACCTGGTGCCGGATGACGGGTCTGGTGACATGCTAATACAATGATGCCTCGAACTCTACTAGTCTGCATGTTGAGGAGAAGAAATTCACGTCGGGTTCACTATTTCTGTTTCTGATGCTTTCATCGGGGCGTGCGCATCCGTCCCGTAGAGGACGTGGAGCTGTACCCCACCTTCCCACCTTCCAAAGGTGGGTGAAATTCTCTCTTTATTCAAGGAAGTTTTCTCCTTGATCGAATGGGGTTGATGGGATATCGGTTATTCCCTCTTTGGATTCCTCCTCGAATCTCGTCTTCTAGTTAGGGTCTCCCTCATAGATTTATGACATTGTTATTGAAACTTTCCCCGATGCCATAACTTCATGGACACCAGTTAATAACACTGCTTCTATCAAGACATTCCAAGGGGTCTGGTCAGGGCAGAAACCTTTAGATAGGGGAGTAGTCACGTTTGGTATCACTGGTGTGCCTAGACGTTGGGGGATTGGCGTGACTGTCTTCTATCCCTTATTATATGGCTTCTCGAGGGCGCGGAAGCCCGAGGAATCTTACATCAAATAAGAGGAACCATATTCCATTGGAATGTATATGAGGTTTTCCACATCTTCTCATGTTTAACACATGGAATGCTGCAAGTTTAACATCCATCAGAGACGGATCAGACTAATCGTAACACTAAATAGAGTGGATCAGATGGAGGAACCACATGGGGGGAATGCAGATACATGGGCCATCATGCGGGTGGCTTCCTGAATTTTTGATGGAATGGGGAGTGCGGTGGCATGATTCCACTAGGTGAGGATCATGATGGGTGATGGAAGGTTCTGTGAATTGAATGGTGAATAGGATGGAACCGTCAGGGGGTGACGATGGTTTTGGGCTTGATCCTTGAATATACTTACTACGTATCCCCATGGCAGGGAATCAATGTCCGCAAAGTTCGAGGAGATGATGAGACACCGAGGGAGGCGACCTATGAGAATGGATGTATGGATGGGACCCAGAAGAAATGGAACCTCTTGGTTGGGGAATGATCTTCCCGAGAAACATAGGCTCAAGGGAGAGATCATGATGTGACATGAGTGATGGTCTTGAAACTCATGGAGGCCTTGTACTTATCCCCGTGGCAGGGAATCAAACTCCATGTAGTTCAACTGGTATTTGGGTATTACGCTCTAAGGTGCCCCATGGGGTCAGTAAACCGACGTAAAGGTGGACCTGGGGTCCTGAAGGATGGTGGGATTGAACCTTGGGGAGTCTTCCTACATACCATGCATTTACATAGATCAATGTCCCCGTAGTTTGGGACAGTATGTGGATTACGCTCTAAGACGGCCCAAAGTGTTTTATTGTGAGGCTTGAACCTCATTGAGGCTTCCTAAGTACCATGCCTTGACATGTATCAAAGCCCCTGTAGTTCGGGATGGTATGGGTCTTATGATCTATGGCGGCCCAAGGTGTTGGTGAACCAACGTGATAGTGGTCGGAACAACCGGGTGGTAAGCTAGAACCTCATAGAGGCTTTCTACGTACTGTGCCGTGACATGGATCAAAGTCCTCGTAGTTCGGGATGGTATGGGGCTTATACTCTAAGGAGGCCCTATGTGTTGGTGAATCGACGTGACAGTGGTCAGAATGAATGAATGAAGGTCTTGAACCTCGTGGAGGCTTCCTATGTACCATTCCTTGACATGGATCAAAGTCCCTGTAGTTCGGGATGGTGTGGGTCTTATGCTCTGAGGAGGCCCAAAGTGTTGGTGAACCGATGTGATAGTGGTCGGAATGACCAGGTGGTGGGATTGAACCTCATGGAGGCTTCCTACATACCCTGCCTTGACATAGATCAATGTCCCCATAGTTCGGGATGGTAAAGGGCTTACACTCTGAGGTAGAACAAGGTGTTGGGTTATGGGGCTTGAACCTCATGGTGGCTACCTACCTACCATTCCTTGAAATGGATCAAAGTCCCCGTAGTTCTGGATGGTATGGGGATTACGCTTTGAGGTGGCCCAAGGTGTTGGGTCATGGTCGGTGCTTGCTCTAAGGTCATGTGAGTCATGGTCAGTGTGACAAACAAGAGATAGAAGAGACCTAACGATCACGTCACAAAAGGTGTGTCTGTGGGAGATGGAGTGGGGGTTACGCATGGAGCAGCCCAAAGAGGAAACAAGGGCTTATGCGTGGTTAGCAGCCTGAGAAGATGGGGCATACTCCAGGATGGAGGCCTAAGGGAGACAAAGCACAGTGGGAGAGGAACTCGATAACGAATAATGGAGAAGCACCATTTCCCACCACGCCCTTCGCTGGCCTTGGGGATAGAAGATGAAAGGAGGAGAAGATATGCTGCCTCCTACAAGGAAAGCTAGGGGTTACACCAAGGTTTCTGCCCTTTACCTGCAGACAAACGCCACTCCAATAAGTAAGATATCATCCCAAGTGAGGGGATATCCCATCCCCGTGGATACGAGTGGGCATGGAGAATATTCGAGGTGGGGTTTCTGCATGCGAAGCACGAGGCGAGGTTATTGTTTAACGTCATGTGCTGAGGATGATGGTGCTTGGAAGTTTACCGACCTTCAGGTCGGACGAGGTGGGTGCGCTCCGCCCCCTAGGGCTTACATAACTAGTACCCTCTTCTCCCTGTGGTAGGGTTGGCATCAGAAACGCCGTGGTGAGGGGGTTTCATGGGGTGAACCATCAAGGGGTCCACTTTAGCGTGGTTATGTGAAGAAGATAAAACCGTTAGAATGCCTATGCAATGAATCATAAGGCAAAGCAACGCAATGGGTGGTATCATTCAGGAGATTTTGAAGTTACTTCGTATAAGCCTAGATGGTTTTACGGGAAAGTGGTGCATGATGTAGATGCCTATGGTTTGAGAGACTCCCATGAATGGAATTCGTAAGAAGAGCATCAGGAACTCGTGCAAAGGTACACGTGGGGAGCAACGAGGTGAGGGGTCCCTAGAAATTGCCTGCAACCTTTTATGTTTTCACACAAAATAAGTAGCCTTGCGTGAAAAACACCAAGATGGTGTGAAATCAGTGCTGATTTCATGTAAATTGAGCTGAGGCTTTGCGCGCAACTAGAAAGGATTGCGTGAAAAGAAGACTAATAGAGAGCAATTGGGAGAGGCTTCTCACAATGTATGGGGTGAAAAAAAATTACAGGAGATTGTGTGCAATTGGCTGGGGGAGTGCACAATTGAAGGTGATTGCACACAATTGGTTGTCTAGCACACAATTGAAGAGATTGCGCGCAAGGGGCGGACCCCGAGGGGATTGGAATTCAGCATTAAACCAAGGCGATCTCACATGAAGGTGGACCCCAAGGCGACATGGAATGAAATGAATCGTACCTAAAAGACATCTTTGCACACATGGAAGGAGAATTTTACACTCGAGAACCGGTTCAGATTTTTCAGCCCCGAATTCGAAGTGGCTCGACTTCTATTTATAGGTGGCTGGTGGCGCGAAACCTAGGTTGGCGCGAAATAATTGCACACTGGAAACGGCGTCGTGAAATGTCGACCGCGCGGGGCGGGGTGTTGAAAATATTTCCTTCCCATACAACAGAACTCTCATGAATCCCGGAACATTCCACGCGGGGCATAATTTTTTCATTCATTTATGAATTTTTTTTCACGCGACCCCTTCGGCCCCCCAGACTGGGTCCTCGGATCTGAATATATCTTTTCTTTAGTGTTTGGAAACCTTCTTTATCCCTTGAGCACTTTTCGACGCCTACAGGTTGTAAACAAGCCTAGAATTATCTTGGGAAGATGAGATTTTTGATTCTTTGAGATGCAAGACAGATATCGCTTTAGGGGCTTTTTTGAAACATGAGTGTATTTACCATTAAAAATCTAGAGTTAAATGGTTTTGTGAAGGGAATAAAAATACCAGTTACATACAAGCTTGTCTTAAAGAAAAATGTAGAAATGTGGACCCTAATATTATCCTAGAATATGTGTTTTACTCTAATGATAGGGATGTTGTTGGTCGCTTGGATTATTCCTTCATTAGGTCACTTTTGGTGTCCCCAAATTTGAGATTGGATGGGGGTTACCCGAGTGGGACTTCTGACCTTTTTGACTATATTCACTACTCAATCACTTGTGACATGAACTCAAGGGGAATGAAATTTCCTAATGAGGATAAAATTCATTAGGTGGTTTGGTCATTTAATCTGTTCAATGCCCTAGGGCCGGATGTCTTCCCTACTTCTTTTTATAGGACTCCATGGGACATTGTGAAGCATATCTTCATGAGAGCAATGAATGATTTATTCCAGGGTGATAATCTACCTCAAGTGGTGTGTGTTACTAAAATTTCCATTGTGTCTAAAGTCAAAGACCCCCAATATTTGAATCAGTATAGACCATCAGTCTATGTCATGTACCCTATAAAGTCCTAGCTTTTTTCTAAAAAAATTAAAATCCCCATTCCCCCCAGTTGGGCGGCAGAGGAGAAAGATGGATTCATGCATGGTAGATCTATCTAAGGGTCCATTGACTTGGCCCATGAATTTGTTAGTGTCATCAACCTAAAAACATTCAGCAGCAATGTAGACATTAATCTGGACATGATTAAGGGTTATGATAGAGTCTAATTGAGTTTCAAGAACATAGATATTGAATAAATGGGGCTTTCTACAAGGGTTATTGACAGTCTCTTTCACTTCTTTTTCTTCTCATGGACGTCCACTTCCTTCATGGGAAAATAGTTTGGTTTTTTCAAGGCTGTAAGAGGCTTGATGTAGAGAGACCCCCTCTCCCACTACCTTTTTTATCATTACATAATATTTTCTCATCCGATACAAAAATCACTACATTTATTTGGGTAATATCGCTCCCTTAGGTTATAAAAAAAATGAATGGAGGTATATTCCACCTCATGTTTGCAGATGACACCTTGATATTTTTCAATGTGAGTATAAGGTCAATACAAAGAGTTAAGGTAGCTCTTGAGGTTTTTTACTCTTGGAGTGGCCAAACTATCAATTATGAAAAAATAAGATTCTTTTTTCCCAGGAAATTCCCCGAGAGGAGGATAGGGGATTTGGAGTCTAGCGTTGGTATGCATAAAGGTTCCTTCACAATGAATATATTGGTTCTCTTGTGTCCCCCAACACCATACTCATTAAACACTTTGACTTAGTCATGGATAAAATCATGGGTCGAATCCTCAAATAGAAAAATAGATTCTTATCCTTTGGGGGGAGAGTCATTTTGATTAACTCTACTCTCTCCTCCATTCCGATGAATATCATGTCTACTTTGAAGGTCCCAAAGAAGGTGATCTATAACATTGAAAAAACAATAATTTCTTTCATCTAGGATGGGAAATTGGAAGGTAAGTGACACTAGGATTCTCGGTCCAGACATTCCAAACCTATTAAAGAAGTGGGGGATTAATCATAAGATCATTTCTAGAAACATGGAAGGTATTCATTCCATACATTATAGGGGGTTCATCGAGGGGAAAAACATATGGGGAAAAAACTTGCAAAGATCGTATGGAAAAGATGGGAACCTATCAAGATTCAAGGCCTCCAAAATTTAGAAGTTAGTTCAGCTCTACATTCCTATTCTTCAACAAAATGCAATATGGTTATTTAGTAAAGGTGAAATAAGATTTTGGTTACACAACTAGTCAGGGAATCCCCTTGGTTTTCTTCACTTCCCCACACCTAGTATCAGATACATGGAGGCCAGAATCTTTCTCACTATTATACAGATAGTTATGGATGAGGATCAAAGAAAATTATTTGATAGAATTATTCTGAATAACTAAATGGATTGTTGTGTTTTCACTAGTTCAGTTTAAGGATTTTTCAAATATAGATAATTTCATAGTATTCATGGAGTGACTAATTCTCATGATCTGTGGGGAGAGATATTATAGTGCATGGAGTTTCCACTAAAATTATTTTTTCTACTATGTCATGCTCAGAATAATTCCCAACTTACAGATGATAAAATCCATTGGAAAGGAATTAGTCTGGCCTCTAAATTCACTTATTATAGGGTCCTGATTAAAAATATCATCACACATCTATTCTTCAACAACAAATGGGTGGAGGCAGTTTGGGAAGCTTTTAGCCAATTTTCTGGTGTTCTTGATCAGGTTGCTTCTATTGAGATGTTCCTTCTTCGATGGCTATAATGAGCAGCCAATCTCAAATACGATAGGAAATCTATAGTTTTAATTTTTACTAATTGATGATAGGTTATATATTCGACCATAAATGTCCCGTGGAATCATTCCACTATGAAGAAGATCATGGGTATTGTATTTAATACCAAAAATCTTGTTCTGGATTTTCATAGTTTATTCAAGAACTCAATAGATGGCCCTTCAAAAGTGGCCTTCCTTCCTTCCATCACCTCAACTCCCTTGGCCCAACCACTCAGGTAAAATTGGTCAAATAGAAAGATCCTCTATCAGGGAACAAGTTAAAACTAGACATTTGATGATGAATGGGTTCTATGAGGGGTGGTGGAGTGATCAGAGACCCAGAAAGACCAATTTTTATGACGATCTATACATTCTTTAGGAATGGATAATACCTCCAAGCAGAGGCTCATTCTATCCTCACAGGCCTACTTGTTTGTAATTAGAGGAATATTCCAATAAAAGAGATTGAGACCAATTCTATTACAATATACAATAAAATCACATGTAAGGGGCCTATTCTTTGGTCTGTTGAATACTCCATTAGAAGGTGCAAGTAGATTATGAGCAACAACATGATCATACACCATACATGGAATGAGGGAAATGCTATTAAATATTTCCTAACCTCTAGAGTGACCCAGGATAATCATCTTTTTATATTATTCAGTATCAGATTCTTTACCTGAGAGGGTATCTTATTTTTTTTTGGGATGATTCCCTTGTGATAAATTATTTCAGACATCCTTAAGAGTATTTTTGTAGGCTTTTCTACCTTTTACTTTTAATAAAATATGAATTAATTGGTGCTAAGATGGATTAGAGTGTCACTTTATGAATTTTTACATATAAAATATATTATGAATCTATGACATAAGATATTGAAAATTCAAATAGTAATCACCTTCCCAAACTACTTTAGAACCAAAAATGGTTCCATGTATCTTCATAATAATTTCCCATATTTTCCAAGACATCGATGAACTAACTAGGGAGAAACTCTCAAAAACACCAGATCACTATCCAACAACTCCAAAGCCTTTTGAAGATGAAAAATAATGGATTTATAATTTTTTATAAAAACATTTGAAAAATCAACTAAATCATCCACATTATCTCTTGTAGAAAACCGAGTCTAACCATCAATTCTTAACCAATCTATGTCAAATAGAAAAAATATTTATAATTCTATCCATACCTACCTCAAATAATTCCAAATTTATGGATAACAAAAAATTATTATTATTGAAAAAAATAAAACAGACCCAAATTACATTCTCAAACTCCCACAAAGTCAAGAATAAAGTCATAAATCATTTCTATAATAATTTCTATAATTTTTTTAATCTGACCATCTATCTGTGAATGGTATGCTATGATCCACTTTACCTAGGATCTCATTTCTTACTAGAAGCCTCTAAAAAAATTATACTAGGGAACCCTATTAGAAACTATAGAAAAATAAAATATATAAAATATAATGATAATATACATATATATATTTCCTAAGTCTTCATCATTAGTGGTATGATGAATGGGAATAATGTGATAAAATTTGGTTAATTGACATATCACTACCCAAAAAATGATATTTCCTTAAGTTGTATACAGAAACCCGAATGCATATTCTATTAATATCTCATGACATTTCTAATTCATCACTATAAGTTAATGTAGAAAGAATTATGGATTCTCATTCTTGACCTTAATTTACTGACAAGTATAACAATGAGATTGGAAATAATAAATTTCTCATTTCATACCTAGTTACAAAAATATCCACCTCAATTCATGAAATGTTTTTTATATTCTAGGGTGTATCTCCCACTAGGAATGATAAAAATTATCCATTGTATTCCTCATCAAATATAATTGAACAAAAACTGTTTTTGAAGGAATAAGATATCCTCAGAGGATAAGGACCATTAGCGGATGGTTTTACCACTAAACAAGAATTATCTAATGACTCAAAAATCAAAATCTAGATTTTATCACAATATAATCATATCAAGAAGTAAGGATATCATATTAAACCATTAAAATAAACCTTAGTATAATCCTCTCATACTCCCAAATGAATACAAGTAGTGAAAACCATAACATTATACTCCTTAGAAGATTTATTCATGGCATGGGATAAATGTTTCTTGGTCAATGAATCAGAAACAAAATTATCCTTACTAGGTGTATAGGAAATGTTAAAGTCAAAAGGATATACGTACTACACCCATAACCTATTTATAATGTTCATATCATATAATGAAAAGATATAACTCAAGAATTTATGATTAGAGTAGGTAGTAAACCTTTTTTTAAAATGGTAATGACACCAACTCTTCAGAACATGCATCATTGTTGAGAGATTGAGATCATGTGCAGGGTAGTTATTATCATAAGAAAAAAGTTTAAAATAATAATGAGACACCATGTAATCACACTTTATAAGAATGTACCAAAAACCCCAACCTTAGGAATCATATAAGAGTACATATCCATACACAGTATCTTGTAGAGTCCACAAAGAAGCTGAAGTGAATCAACACTTCATCTCATAAAATGATTCCTAGAATTTAGAACCCAATATAAACATTACAACCATTTCAGTAAGTGTGGAAAATGGAGAGTCCAAATTATAGAAGTCATTCAAAAATGGGTGAAAATACCCTTTCAAGAACATGAATCTAATAATATCAAAGTCATTCCACTATCACTTCTAGGTTATAATATAATTCACCTTTTATAAATAAACCATGATACTATGTTTGGAATAAATGTTTCCCAATAGAATTACATCTCAAATATATAAATTGAATTTATAAATCTTATCATAATGATTTTTATTTCTATAGATGTCCAAAATATATCTAAATTGATTCGTATGGTACTCCTCGATTTTAGAGTGAATCAAGATTCTATCCAAAAATTCCACTAGAGAAAAGTCCATGTACTAATCGAAAATCATGCTGATAAATTATATAAAAATAGTAGGGAAAACTTTCTAACCAAAAGATGTATTAAGGTATTGATAGTGGTCATACGTGTTCCTAAATTTAGTCTTCAGGATATCAAAGTCTTTGATACTAAGATAGAGATAACCAATCTAGATATCAATTTTGTAGACTCACTTAACTTCTTTGAGTTGGTCAAAAAATTCATCAATTCAGGGTAATATATATTTTATCTTGACTCCACCCCAATTGATCTTTTGATAATTGATACAATGGTGAAGGATACCATCAACATCCTTGGAATGAAATTATAGGATCTACTCATTGAGATACACTAGGTTAGAAAGATGCATTGACGAACAAATAATCGTAATGTGTTTTGAAATCATTTAGTTAAGATGGGTTCATATGGTAGGAAGGGATAAAAATAGGTTGGGTAGAACCTACCAATTGGATAGAATAGTCCAAATCCCTCTCTAGTTGTAAACTAGAAAATTTAGATGGAATCACATCAGGAGAATTCTTCACAACAAGATTAAGACCGACACATAAATATTCATACTCCAGTTCAAAATAATACATTTATATCATCCTACCCAAAATTGGAATAATAGTTCAAGATAAACTCAAACTCAAGTTACATTCACCCTAAAATACATGACTCCCACCATCAGATGTAGTACAGGAGACCTAATAATGATTATAGAAGATATAAGGATTATGAGAAATCATCTAATCCAACCTAATAATGATATACAAAGGTCACATATCTAGATCAAAAAGATCCATACATTCACAAAATAAAATAAATATATCATGAAAGATATGAATTAGAGGGACTAATATTTCTTCATCTAGAGAGGCATAGAAATATACCTAACATAAGGCATGAGATCTGTATGAATTCTAAATAGTTTCAAAAAAACTGGTAGATACAATGTAATGTGAGGCACTGATAACAAATAAATTAGTCTCTAAATATGAAGTAATGGTGATCGTACCAATTATTACATTTAAACCGACACCATATTCTATTGGAGACTCATCTATTGTATGAATAATCTTTTTTCATAATGAACATGGCTAGAGACCCTTTGTTCTTGAATCATCTTTCCACATATTAGATCTTCTCGGTACTATCAACCCCATACCACTGCGTGGAGTGGTGAAGAGAAGAAAAAACCCATTCATGTGACCTAAGAATATCTAAGAGGAACATATCTCTAGTTCTTCCACAGAAGAAGACTTTGAGAACCCAACCTTTCCACATTATAAAAAATTATGTAGTCGTTTACTAGTTACTTTAGATGATTTAAAATAGGTTTTCTACTGATATCCAACACTATATATTACACCATGAAACTCTACCTGCTTCCTCTTCCATTAAAGGGACTACTAGAAATACCATTGTGAGTAAAATTAAATTCCATAATACCTAAATTATCATTATAGTGAAGTTTCTTGATCAAATATATTTCCAAAACATTAGGGTACTTGGTGAGCTTCAATAAAAAAATATAGGAATAAATTTTTACTTAACCACCCATCTCAAAACATAGAGGCTTTTGATTCTCATTTCATACCACCTATAAGGATAAATGAACATGTTCAGTAAAAGGTTTGGTATACTGGGTTACTGCATGATCATTAAAATTATGTTTAATGATCTCTGTTGACATAGACAACACCATCAATTATGGATAAAACGGATCATTACAAAGTGTCATGAAGTCTTTCCACTCCAATCCCACATTTTTTACATTTAAGACTAAATAAGACCACAACCGAATACTATTACCTTCATGTTTTATGATTGAATATTTCACCTTAATAGATTCAATCATCTCCAATAACTCAAATATTCTCTCAATATTGGTCACCTTTTCCATTACCTCCTATGGATTATTAGCACCCTAGAATGATGGTGGTTTCATATGAAGAAACTATTTAGCATGATATTATCTATAATCCCTTTAGGGTAAAACCTTTTCATCATGAATGGGTATAGACAAATATACATTGCCCACATATTCTCCATTACACAAAACAACCTCAATAAGATTATAATAAATAAGGGTGTTTTTGATGAGTTTTTTTAGAAACACTCTCATGAGGTTTTATGAAACATATACTTAATCGAATTTTACTACAAAACATCAACATAAAAAATAAAATCATTCAACATACATGATATAATAAACTCTTTCCATTATAATTCAAATGGGATGAAAAATATCATATCAAATCTTTTTAAAAATGTTGAAAATCATATCAAACAACTCTAGATAAGATATTTTTTCCCAATAGCCTATGGTAACGTAAGGATCATTACAATGACATATTTTCAATAATTAAATTGTTACCAACCCCTTAAGTGCCAAAAATTCTATATCTGGTCTAAATAGACAACTCAAACCACATACTAACAACAAGAATGGACCCAAACTCTCTTTAATAGAAATGTTTTTGGTTCCAACATAGATAAAAAATCTATATTGTACCAAAATCAATTATAACAATGAAAAAGGACATTTCCAGTCCCAACAAGTCGGTGACTAGTGCTAGGGAATCACAAAAATCTGTAGGTAATTATTTTATGATAAGAATAACAAATTATGATGATATAACATATATTAAAAAATAAACATTCTGCATGCCAAACACTCCTCATTTCCAATTCCAAAGTCCTGTTAATCATAAACATACACCACCTCCAGGTTGTTCATTTCCTTTCTCAATACCTTGATTTAAATAATATACAATATCTTGAAGTAAAAAATATGGTGTGAGAAATAAATCCCAATATGATATCATGAATCATTTCACAAAAAAATCTATTGCTAATACCCCAACTTTGCATACTTTTGAGTAAACTATTGATTATAAATCTTTCCAAGGGTCATAATACACCTTTTTTACAAAGCTATATAACAGATTATATAACATTAATTTTCATTTTCATTTCCATTTAATTATTAATACATAATAATCCTTTTCAGAAAAGGATTGAATACTGATTTATATCAAAATAGACATGTGTTAATATTTCCAATAAATCATCAAAATGTAAAATAATTTGCATTCAAATCACCATGGTTAAGAGACTTAGGGTTTGATTTTTATAGGGATCATAACACTACTTAATGAAATATGAAAACAAGAATGAACACAATTCCTAGGTCCCAAGACTAGAGGGAATAATAGAGAACCCCAAAGAATAAACTCACTATCCTCAAGATAGTTTATTTAAAATTTTCATGGGCAATCCATTATTAGGTAGATATAGTACATTATTAGGATGTATTATTCCCACATACCTACCTAGGAATCAATATTCATCAAGATAAATAAATAAATTATGGGGATATCTTTCAAATTAATTAACCCCAATAATTTCAAATCATCATTTAAATCAACGTTTAGAATAATTTTTAGAAACATGCCCTTCATTTAAAAAACTAACTTCAAATGGGTTTTCATAAAAAACAATTCCCTTTCACTTCAAATAACCTCATTTAAAATAATAAAACATTGAATTACATTTTATCTCATAAAAATGAAGCTTTAAATCTTTATTTTCACATCACAATCATTTTTAGTAAATCAACACTTTATTTTAAAAATCCATCGTCAAGGGATTTAATCACATGAACCACGCCATATCAAAATAATTATCCAGAGACTCAATTAGTGATTTAGAAATAAATTTAAAAACCAATTTAATTTTAATAATAAAAAAAATTATAATTTTTATATATTTCCTTGTGAAACTACATACCTCAATCAAGATCAACAAACACCCACATGAGATCCACTAATAGATCATTAAGTTATAGAAGGACAAAAAACCAAGAATCATACTTCATCAAAAGATGATCTAGATCCATCAAAATCACGAGGAATCACCACTCTCGAAGATAGATACAATGGAAATATGAGAATACATGATAAAATGAAGATTAAATATACTGGTAGAGATCTATTTTACCAAAATACACTTTAAAACATTTATAATTAGAGGAATTTAAAATTTAAAATGAGTCTCTTAGTAATTAAATTAATAAAAATGACAATTAAATTCCCACCACATGGTTTGGTTATACAGTTTTAAAAATTGTGTGCCTACTGTGGATCACCTTCCACTGTTACTTGAAATATCTAAATGGTTTGGCCACAAAGTTTGAGGGGTATAATGAACAAATTTCTGTAATTATGTGCCTAAATTTTCTCATAATCATTCTCCCTACTCTGGAACTCCATAACTTGGCACATAGTATTTTGGGTTAACCATTATGGTTTTACCAAACCATGTTCTAACCATGTAAAGGTCCAAAAAATCTAAATAGTCAATAAATTACCAAAAATAAGAAAAAGGAAATATTAAAAAATATATGATCAAAAAAATAGATAAATGTACCTAAAATAGAGACATAGAATGTTATAGTTGAAGGAATAGTCAACTCATAAATTAAAACTAAAAATTCTCTAAATTTTCATGGTTGAGTGGATTTAAACCTCACTCACCATGTACTATATAATTTTATGTTTTAAACCACCTTACCTTGAGAATGACTTTATTATATTTTAATTTTATTATTATTTAATTCAGTTCAACTCCCCTCACTAAAAAATAGAAACCATCTCTTCTCACATATTAAAAAAAATTAGCACTCCAATTTAGAATAAATTTTCTTGAATATTTTATAAAATTTATACCCACATCTCAAAGGTCTTGGAATAAATAAAATATCATTATATAAAGGATTTAGGTGTAAGACAAGTAAAGATGCTCAATGAAGAGGTAAATTTTTTACTAACTAATTTAAAGGTTATTTTTTCTTATATCTTTTAAAAACCCTCTATAACCATCATAGTTTAATTAAATTGATATATTTATTATACTGATTTTTTAACTTAATTGTATAACCATTTTATAACTTATTTCAATCTAATATTGAATCAAAGTGTCACCCATGTGTATATATGGACAACTGTATCAATGAAGTGGTTTGTTTCATTTTTCATCATGACCTCACATAGATTGGTATATTGATGTATTTAATGAATATATATTATATTTATGATAAAAATGTTATTTTTTTTAGATTAATTATAATTTTATTTCAATGATACCCATCCATTGAAAAATAAAAACATCCCATGTGTATACAAGTGAACTACCACCTCCAGAAAGTGATTTAATTCATTCTTATTAACCTCCTTATGCAGATCTTTATAAAAATTTATATAATGATTAAATATTATTTTTATGATCAGATTAAGATTCTTGATATGATGAAACTATGACCAAGGATAATGGACTAGAATCTCTATACTGAAACATGCATGAAAAAATGAAGGAGTTAACCCCATGAAAATTGATTTTATTTGAGTATTATAAATAAATAGAAAAATTGAAATTTTAAATGAATCATATCGTATAAAATGTTTATTATTATGGTTATAATTTATACTTATAATAAATTTAAATTTATTATATATAAGGCTTGATTACCTATAAATAATTTCAGGACATTAGGTAAGGGTTTCTATTGTAATCTCATTGTTAGTAAGGATTTATCATGTTCAAATATCCATTGGCAGAATTATATACTTTATCTATCTTAATCCCCATCCATTTTATTCTCATATTGTTATTTTTTTGGGTTTTTATCTATTCTTCTTACTTCCCTTTATTTTGTTTCAAAAAATACCAAAATAATGTTTCTAGTTGTTTTATTCATTTTAAGGTTGGGAATATTTTTCTTCTATGTCTATATTATTTAAAATGTTTCAGCATTGTTATTTTTTATTATAAAGTGATTATATAACTAAATTTTTTTCCATATATCAATTACCTTATAATTTTTTGAAATTACTCTTTAATGTTTTTCTGTAGGTGTTAAATTTGAGTTTTTACAAGTGTGAAAATAATATTTTTTTTAAGATTTACTAAATGAAAGAATTTTCTCACCATCATGAACCTTATTTCTTTTTAATGTTCATTTACTCTTTTCCAGAGTTTTATAGGGAAAATAATATTTCAATTTGTTTCTCAAAATTTAAAATTTTTAATTATATAAAAAATGAATTGGATGGGTTCTCTATATTATACTGAAATTTTCTAATGATGTTATAGAATTATTATTTATCTTTGTTAATATATTTTAAGGAATCTTATACATCACTATGGATATGATATAGTGATACCATCCATATTCTTTCTTTGAATGTATTTTTATTATGTGATTAAGAAATATCTATAAAACCTATTTCGTTTCTATAGGGTATACTATAATGAAATTATGAATGTTTTTATGATCTTAGGGAACAAATTATGATGGTTTTTATTATGTAATGTGTGGTCATTGAATTATATATCTCTTAAATGAACTGGAAAAATATTTATATGTCATTTTATAATATAATAAGAGAATGGTGAGTAAACCCAATCAAATATGGGACAATATCCACCATGAATGAAATGTCAATGGGTGAGTAAACCTAATGCACTATGGGAGTATTTCAACTATGTTATTATGTTCTTGTATGTTATCCATGACTAATAAAATTATTTCTTATTCTTATGATTATGCTACAATTTTCTATAATATGTTCTTATGATTATGATATTATATCATGGATCATAATTAGATAGTGTTAGTTCCACACTCTTATGACTAAAATCTTTTTTTGGGTAAAATTATTATGTTAAGAATCAATATTTATGATATATGACTTGCATGGTATGAATTTTATAATTTATGGTCATGATATCATGACCTTGTGGTTATCTTGTTCATATATATTGTCATCAATTGATATCTACCATGTCTACCCTTACTGAGTATCAAATCCCAACATTACTTATGTTTTAATTTCTCTAGGTTATTATGAATTTAATTAATCAGGATATTTATAAGAAGGGTAAAATGAAAGAAGAAAATTTTGGGATATTTTATAGATTTCTCATAAAAAATATTTATTATTTATATAGTCTCTAATAACACTAAACCTTTACAGTTCCATGATATTTATTTTTGTGAGATGTATTGAGTATTTATTTAAAATGATGTTAGGTTTATTTATTTAAAACTTAGGTAACATTAATTTATATCATTTTAGGTTTATTTATTTTCATAATAGGCAATAAATAATGTTAGGAGATAACCAAAGGTAACATATGATTTATTGAAAGTGATGTAGGATGAACCTAAAATATCATATACGGGTAAGAAGGCATCATAGTTCATGAAATAATATGATTGATTATTATATGATTCATCACTATAATGTTTGATTCTTGATACTCAAAGTATTTTTCTATTTTTATTAAATGGATAAAACCATGAATAATAATTTTGACAATGAATATTTAGGGAAATGTAATGATGTCCCCATGAGAAACCAAAAAACCGAGGGATTGGAATATAAAAGCATGTTACAATTATTATGAAGATATATAAACCTATGAATCATGATGAGATAAAAAATGATTAAAAGTAGGACTATTAAAACTTTTTAGTCATTCATGAAGAAACATCCACTTTCCATAGGTTTTCATATGATCCACTAATTACATAGAAATTGATCAGTATCACTAAAAACATGTTTTTTGTTCTCTAATTCCCAGAGAATGAAAATGTTTTATGGTACATTTATTATTTAGAATGTGAAGAAGATCAATGGAGGATATTTATTCAAAATATGTGGTAATATGAATAAATTTAATCTATATAATTAAACGTGTTAAAAAATTATTATTTTCGTAATTACATTCCTCAAACTCTTTCCATGAAAATTGAATTGGATTTCCTTAATCTAATGTTGAAGGATGATGAATCCATTAATAGATATGTGGGAAATTTTAAAATAATTGTGAGGTAAATTTATGGTTTTATCACTGAGCATGAATAAAAAATTGATCTATTTATCAGTGTCTTCAAATGAGTCTCCAAAAGTAATTTTAAAAAAGGACCATCAGTAGCTATTAAAAAATCATTTAATTTTATATAAATGATTACATGGGGACTAGAGACTCTAATTGTTCATATGGTTATTGGGATAAGAAGTGAATAACATACTTTCATGGAAATAATAATAATAAAAGAAATAAAGGAATTAAAATTAATATTCTTTTATATAAAATGTGTGGAAAGAATCATGGTCATGATTTCATTATGGGGAAAAGTAAATGATTTATTTGTGGAAAAGAAGTTCATTAAGAAATAAATATCAATAAGATATAAATTATATAGTTAATGAAATGAATGTATATAAAAGTCATCTAAATAAATAACCCACACTGTAATTCATTAATTGAAATTACAATATTAATTATGAAAACTAGTGTAAGAATATGACAGTTAATGATGATAATCAGAGTAGTAACCACTTAAGGAAAGAGGAAAAAGGAAATATCATCCTATCATGACTACTAAAATGGGTTATGATAATGGGGTGAGGAATAATATAGTGATCACAAGCTCAGGAAATAAAAATTCCTTATTTTAATCTAGATATACCCATACATTTTTATCCAAATAAATCTCTAAGAGTGTCACATAAACACCTCAATTATTAGATGTTGTATTATTTTTGGGCATTATTAATTCTACTACTAAGGCATGATAATTTAAACAAGAATAAAAATTGATGTTAAATCATTATAATAAATATTTAAAATGAATTATGGATTTTTTGGAGAATAAAAATCCAACCTCATGTTGCAATAAGGGAACCGTAAGGTTGAGCCTCTCCCTATGAGATTTCTAAACACTTCTCAATTTAGAAATTTTTTTAAGATACTACCTAATGTCCCCAAATTTTGGTCTAACCATGTGATGTCAATGTTTATTTTTTAGAAGTCTTGTGAGGTGAACTACCCCATTTCAGGGTTCTAGAGAATCTTTTTTAAAAACTCTATTAGGAACATTCACCCACTACGATGTCGGACTAGGTGGCTATGGGGAATCCTCTATTTATGTTTCACAATACAATTCCATATATTTCATTCTCTAAATATCCCTTAATGGAATCATATGCACCAATATTTAGAAATAAACAACCCCATGATTCCTATAAATACACCATTTACCAATCAAACTAAAAAAAAGAAGAGAACACATAGATAATAAAGGGGAAATAAATTAATAGAAATAATTTATTATTCTGGAAATTCCTCTCCCAAAAGTTTTAGGTAATAAAAGGTAAACTATCCGATGAAGCTGTAGGAGAACAAACAATGAATGTGACAGAACAGTCTACATGGATAACTCACAAAGCCTAACCATGTGAGGTGAATACTATTGAGGATGAACATGTGAGGAAAATCCTATAGAGTATAACAACATGAGGCCATGCCTATTATGGTTGATACCATGAGGAAGATGACCATTTTGTGGCCAAAAACAGTATGTCCAACAATGATGAGGCCCACAATTTCATTCAGGACCATGTGTAGACCAAATGCAAATGTTCCAGCCATGGAAGTCATCCCCTTGGGTATCCATGAAGGTCTTAAATAATCCCATGGAAACCTGGAATAAATTAATGATGTTTGAGAAACCACACAAAAGAAATTTTGTGAGGTCCATGGGTAAAGACCCACTCTATGATATCTCATTTGGAGAAATGTTCATCAACCTCCTATTTTATGGAATCCAATATTTTGTAGAGCCATATTGAAAAATATTCTTGTATTCATTTATCTAATTTCAAAACTAGAAAATGGGAAAGTAAATCCCCCTCCAATAACACCATATTCATATGAATATGGAATTAACACCAATATGTAACCGTTCAATTGTGGATTCTCTTGATAAAATGGGTCTATGAGTTGTCATCCGAGATTGATAGAACCACTAAGGGGTATAAAAATAAAATATTACCATGGTATTTGGGAACTTATTAGAAAAATAATATAACAATATCAACTAGAAAAATTATGTATTGATTCTACACTCAATAAGTGGGGCTAGGTAAGGAATACCCACTTGAGTAAGCCCCTAGAATTTATTAAAGGAATATATACTCTTACATTTGAGAACTTCCCTAACCAATAAACATGCATGAAGATAGAAGATTTGGATTCCCCTTTCGGTATATAACCCACTAGGGTTCTTATTAATCTCAATATGGATCCAATTAAAAATACTGTCAATGGGTTAAGGATACCCACAATGGGTATCCAAAATGATTAAGTCACAACCAAATTTAATTTAATACTCTCTCAAAATATTCCATATATTATATCACTATTTTTTCATATTGATAGTGACTCATTTGGGATTAGATATATATGTTTACCATACCATTAACATAATCCATGTTTTTTCAATTAGGGACTCTTATTTGGTTTTAACTCCAACATTCTTCCCTAAGGAACAATCCCATATGAATTTGCTCATTTTGATTCTGAAATGTCACACATTTTATTACACATCCATCCTTGTAACCCAATGTCAAAATCTATAGAAAATATCATTATAATTTGATTTTGAACTATATGATATTCTCATGTTATATAACCTTAAACATTCTCACTCTAACTACATGGGATTTGATTCTTTTTTAAATGGGATACATAGGATTCCCACTTAAGGTTCAAAGCTGATGCCAAATTCCTTCCAAACCCATTATTATGGTGCCACTTTACACATAAGATCATATTTACCTTTTCCTTAAGTAGATATATTCCAATGAATCCCGACATCCCATCCTCTAGGGATAAATTCTTATAGAACCATCATATTTAGTACATGTTTTGAAAAAATTCACGAACCCACTAAGAGAGTTGTATTCCGTCCAGGTAATAATAAAACGTATCTCACTAGATCCATATTATTTGTGAGCCACCTATCTATCCATATTCCTTCTATCCAACACAACATATGTTAATGAGGCCATTTTGCCATTAAAAATAGCTATAATGTGGCACTTATTCATAAGTTCTATACCAACTATTATTAGGAACCTATAACATAATAATCCTTACCACATGATGTTAAATTACATGGATGTATCATTTCCACATGACAGTAATCTATGCTACTCAAAATAAGTTTTTATTCCCCTTATCACAGGATATGTAAGACACCACATAGAGATTTAATTGAAACTACTTAAAAAAATATTCATTCCTAAACAATGAGAAAATATATTGAACCACATTATATAGATTTGAAACATAATACCATAAAATTTAACATCACCTAGTATAGAAAAAATGGATAATCTTTAATACATACATATGTTCATGTCTATGCATGATACTGATCCATCATTATCATAAGGGTAACAATTTCCAGTACTAGAATTTGGGAATGATTCATGAATATGACATAAATCTATAATAGATTCATAAAGTAAAAAATAATTCACCTATAATGGTTCTGATTATCCTAAACTCCCATCATGTACATTCTGATGAATCCCAGATAAAAATCCTAGTAAACTAATTCTTTTAGAAAGTAGGTCCACAATGACATCTTTTATCATTAATATGAGTGTTTTTTGGTGTTTATTGTTTCCAAAAAAATCCTAATAGAATCCATTAAAAACAATATGGTGAAACAAATTTTAATATTTCCCAACCATTCATAGTATTTTATAATCTTGTATCATTCTATTTATATTTCAGTTGAATGAAAAACCAGGATACTGATTTTAATACTTTAATAACCATGAAACCGAGTATCCTACAAGTTGAGATTTATTTTAAACATTATATATGTGAAGCATAAATATATAATACAATGTGAATAATTTAGTGATCGAATAAAACCATAGTTTTCCACATATATATGTTTACCTGTTACATGTGAAATAAAAATTGTGAATCTAATGTGAATCAATTAACTATGAAAATGGTGTTTTATATTTTCACTCATTTGTGATAAATTATTGATCTATGTTCCTATTTTTGGTGATCTTAAATATTTAGGAACCCTATCTAGAGATCCCTTAAATCCAATGTGATGACATCTTCATCCACTAGAGATCCTATTGCATCTTCTACTACAGATACTGTAGTCCTCACTATAAGAAGGGTGAGATTTCCCATTCATCACCTCTATAACCAAGTAGAGAATTTGATAGTATATAAGAACCTCCAATAGCGTACAATTCCAACCCTATAAAATGAAAGGGGAGTCTTCAAGAACTGGTGCATGTAGGCGTCTCTCTTAAAAGGAGTATTATAGTGAATGTAGTGCTTCTTTCTCTCTACCCCTAACTTCTATTGGAGTCTTTCCACATAGTATGATAATAAATAAATCCCATATATTAGTGTTGTGGATAAGAAGGTAACTTAAAACCTCACCTAAGCATGAGGGTTTATTATAAGGGTTCATAAAAATTTCTATTGATGTTAACATCATTTGGCCATAACCACTAAATAGCCCAATGAGGATTCCACCCAGCTGATCCCTCCCCTAGTATGTTAGACCCTTGCAGATAGAGGATCTCTCATGGGGTGGTGATCTAAAAACCATAACAAGTGGGTTTATCTCCACACTTTTTCTGAAGAATACCTCCTACACATTATTGAAAAAACCAACTAACATGGCCATATAATTTTTCATGTCTAAAAAGAAAACCAGTATTATAAGGAGACACCAATGAATGACTACTATCATTTATGAAAAAACACCATGGGAATGAACATATTACTTCCCTCACACATGAATCCCATTAACATATTCATTCTATAGACAAAGGGATAAAAATAGATGATCTTATATTCACACATCATAAGCCTATACAAAAATCTTTTCAAAAATATATTGACATTACTATATTCTTACCCATGCCCTATAGAGATATCAGAAGATCTTGAACAAACTATAAAAAGGATATAATCAACTCATTTCAGCAATCACCTATGGGAAGACCCATATCCCTACTCCTACTAATATCAAAAAACTCATCAGCATATCCCAGTTGATAGAAAGGGGCATGGTTGAGGAACCCCAAACTTATATTCATAGATCAACTTATAAAAAATGAAGTCATTACACATTTTATTCATTACACATCCTTAGATACATGATCATTATAAAATTATATAACAATTATATTTCAAGGACCCGTTTTGGTATTTGGTTTTATAGATCTTGTACAAAGATTTATTTGGTATAACCCATGTTCTTCGCATTAAATCCACATTTGTTCTACTAATTAATTTATAATAAGTCTTAAACATCTCTAAAAATTATCCACATAAGATACTCTTCTAGTTATACCATATGTATTTATTTTTTAATAAAAGGTAAGTGGAAATATAAAATTAGGTGAGATCAAACACATATAATGGATAAGAAAAAGCTATAATAATCAATGACAATAAGTAGGAATAATATGATAATATGGTAATAATATGAAAATTTAAAAAATAACACCCAATACAACTCATATCATAAAACATGGTGTAAGGATTATTAATAAAATAATGAATCTTAATAGTGAAGAAGTATGATTCAATAAACATGATCCATGAGAAAATAAAATTTTCATTAGAATAAGAATAATACTACGGAAGAAAAATCAACATTGGGTATAAAAATATATTGAGTATATATAATAAATCCCATGATTTTGTTTGTGAGAATGTCCAACAAATCTAACCCTTTAATTTTTGAGAATTTCTAACATGGATCACCCTTTAGTTTGATACCATATCAAGGAATTGTCATCATTTAGTTTGTGATCACATCTAATAAGGATAACCAATTAGTTTAGAAGAATATATAAGAATCCCCCCTCACACTATTTTTTCTTGGGAGATATAAAAAAGAAACCAAGACATTGGAGGGTGAAATATGACCCCACATTACAATCATCCAAACAAATGAGGGCTACATATAATCATTTCATTAATAATATCACCAGGAACCCATGGAATGTATATGTGTTTCATATAATTTTGAAAAGGATTAACATAATAGATAATCCAAAAATACATTAATATAAATAACATGATAAACAATTATAAAATATACCTCTATTCAATGACATCCAGTAATGTTCTATGTATATACCATTCAATAAAAAAACATATAGTATTTACACCATACATAAAATGGGTATGTCGTTAGGTAAATAATTTCCCAAATAAATCGATCTATGGAATCTAGGTGAAGACCATTAAATCAAAGGAATAAAAAATATGGTATTAATAGAGGGAAGAAATTTGAAGAAAAATTAGATTTTTACACCTTTATTGATTGGGAAGGAAATTTTAGGGACAAATCAATTCCATAATAGAACAGAACATTTAGTAATTCATCTAATGAAAAAGGTGGATGGTATTATTAAAAAAACATCATTGATCAAGGATAAGATGTATCAAATTAAAATGAATTAGATGAAAAATATATTTTAGGACATTTAGACAAACCAATTTGTAAATTAGAAATATTATAGATATTTTGAATGAATTTTAAAAATAAATAATTTATAAAACATGGAAAATGTAATTTTATTTAGAAACAATGAATCTATAAAGGTAAAAATTAATATAGTGGAAAAATTATATATTCACATGAAAATATATAATTTATAATCATTTCATTTTTTGATGAAAATAACCCATATATCAAATGTTAAAATTTTCAATTTTTTTTAAAAAAGTTAAATTTGAAAAAAATGATCTTTGAAAACTATGAAATCATAGATAAAGATAATTCAAAAGGATCCAATGAATACATATATGGAAATAAGTAGGTCCTTGATTGAGTAGAATAGACAGGGCTTGTTTCAATCTTAAGAAATACTTTTGGTAAAACATGAATCAAGGGGATATGAGATTTTGAGGAGAAAATTGAAAACACAATAATATACCAATAAAATGATCGGTGTTTTCTGAAAAAATTTAAATTCACAATATGGATTAACTTTATAAAATAATATTCAAATAAAAATGAGATTGGCAGTAAAATCCCTTACTGTTTTAGTAACATTGTAATCAAAACCCCTTCAAAATTTGTTATATTTATTATATAATTCCAATTAATGAATGTAGATGATTTGTATCTTCAAAGTGCATGATTTATATAAATATTTGGAAATAAATTCAGTAGGATGAAATCAATCTACATTAATTTTATCATGGTGCATAATACAAAATTTTTCTTAATAAATTAAATGTAATATAAGGAATCCCTTTCCTTGTTCTCCAACTTAGTCGTATGTGATCTAAACCTGGGTATGAAAAATTTAACTCATTAGTAAATTATATTTGAATATATTTATAGCCAAAATCCATTTTAAGATTCATTTATAATCATTCTATACATGTATTATAGTTTATTATTGTATATTTTATATATTAGGTGTGAGTAATCATGACCTTTTGGAACAAGTTTCATAATAGTGACATGGTTTTATATTATTTCCCCAAAATCAAACATTCACATATCATAAAAGGTACTAGAATTAATGGTTTATTTTTATTTATAAAGTTATAATTTCATTCTATGGGAGTTTTTAGAAATGAAACATAATAATCAATTCAGTCATGGACGTGTTTTGATTATTTTTAGTGAATGAAGGTGGTTTTATTTAATAATATATTAATTTTTTATATAACCATTCCTGAAAAAAAAATCAACATCTATTGATTTATATAATAAATTATATTCAATTATATTCTCATAATATTTTTTGATACAAATTTATATCATTAATCATGTATATAGTTAAACTAATCCAAACTAGAACATATCATAATTGATGGATGATTGTGAAGTGGTTTAGATTTAATATTGTTACATATTGGGCCTATTTTATTAGATAAGTTTCCGGTCTAGTAGGCCACCAAGCCTCAAGATAACCTCTCCAAATCTCAAAGGATTTCTACATTCAGTGTGGGTGTATATTGGTATGGTGGGGAGAATATACCCTCTATATCATAGTGTAAGATAATGGAATAAAGATAAAGAAGGTGGAAGAATAAAGAAAACACATTAATTATTAAAAATATATTTATATAATACATAATGAAGTAAATAGGTTCATATACATGTGATGTAATGATAATACAAAATATGAAGCTATAAGACATGAAGCAAGAATAGAAACAATACACGAATAAGAAAAATGAAAAAGAAAGAACAAAAATAATTATATCTATGCGATTCCCAAGAACTAGATCAATCATTTTCTCCCAAGATCCCATAATTAAAAGGAAATGAAACATTTATAGAATGGTGCATCCCTTCATACATACTTTGATCCATGAAATTATTTCTGGTACCAAACAATGACCTATATTTTGTTTGAGTAAAACCTTATATTCCAATACCAACTAGCTCAAATGAAAATGCAATCATTTATTATAAGATACAACAGTGTGAATGTATAAAAAATTAAAGAAATAAAATTATAGAAACCATATTGGGATCATGATCCTCATGGGATACCTATCCGACCCCACAAGATTTGTCATAATCCATATATCTCTAATCATATGACATTTTTAATTCATCTAGGGATCAGAGGCACATAGATAAGGTATCTCTATATAAGAGACATATATAATCCACAGAGATCCCATGTAATTATTAACTTTTGGATATCAATCCAACTCACAGGGATCAACCCTGATGTTTGGTCATTTGGGTGTCTGTGTAATGAAATGGGTGAACCCCTATAATTCCACACTTAAACAACTGTAACCAAACCGACAAAATCGATCATTATGTATTTGGTAGACACCATTTAAATCCATGAGGCTGACACGAGGTATTCCTTGTCTAGAGACATCAATCTGAACTTGGGGAGATTATAATGAGCATTATAAATTTTCTATAGAGATAGTTGTATCCATGATTTCAAGATAAAAATTTCAAAAATGTAATATAGAGACTATATCCATGATGGGTGTGAGTCTTGGTATTCACTTGAATGAATCAGGTAGAAAATTAGGAGTTTTCTGAATGTATTATGAAAAAAATCCAAATATTTCTCAATGAAGGGAACACCTTTAATAGTTTGATCAAGGTCCATAACTATATCCTAATATAAATTATTAATTTAATAATAATTTTAAGTATTCATGAGATTTACAAATTTTATTTATTCAAGTAAGGGACTCTACTATTAATAGGAAAGACAACCCACCATAAGGGGCTAGTTCATGTTGCATAAGCATTGAGGTTTTCCTAAGGCCATCCAAAAATACCCTAAGTTGTGTTTTTTCATTTATGTAATGTATGTTTATCAGATTAATTGAACCAAACACACACTATGGGGTGGTTTCTGTTGAGGTTTTCAACCACTGATTGAGTGTGTGGGTTTTATAAAATTTCTAGGCAAGGGTTTTGGAAAAAAATAATGGGGATATATATTTTAGGAGTAATACATGGAGTATCCAGTGTGAATCACAATGGTAAAATTAATAAACAGTTAAATTTTTTTGGAAATGTTTTATACCCCTACCTTATCTTCATCAAAGACCCCTAATCTGGTATTGGCCTCATATTTGGGCAGCAATAAGAGAAATACAAAAACAAGACATAATACATAAGAAAATGTTTTATTAGATAACATGATGAAAACTCAAATAAGATGAAGAAAAATAAGAAATTAAGGTAATATAGTTTTAAACATATAGATCAGATTACAATGTGAATGGCTGTGAAGGTAAAAAACACTAGATGATAGAGATCCACCAAATAGCCAAAGAAGGATAAGGGAGTGCTTGGATAGTGGAGTTGTTATGAAAATGAGGGAGGAGGATAGCATGATGTTTTTATAAAGGTATAGATGAATAATGTAAATTCATATAATTTGTAATTGGGAACATGGTTTTGAACTATGATTGGAAAAACCATTCCTCAATAATGCATTTCTATTGTATAGAATTACCATACCTCATAGGGTTTAAGCACATGATTAGACAAACCATGCACATACCATGTGGGGTGAAACTATAATAAATTATAGATATAACATGTTTTACTAGACCCCTTTAAACTATTACTCAAACCATCATTCCTCCCTTTATGATACACAATATTGTGGTGCACATTTAAAAAAATTGTTCACAAACTATAAACTGCATCGTATATCTCCAAAAACCCAATCTCTAAGCCTTGAACCATACTGAAAGCAACAAAAGAATCCTCTAACCCTTTTTATACTTTCATAATTTTAAAATAATAGGATTAAAAATTATTAATGGAGTCAAAACCTTGGTGAAATATTGGGATCCTAAAACCTCTCATCTTTAAGAAAACTCATCCTTGAGTTATAATTTGGAGGGTGGTTGCGCTACATCCAAGAAAAACTTCATCCATTGGGGAATGTATATCAAACTCATGTTCAAATCTATCCTATTTCTCACAACCATAAAACCAAATCAATCAAACCATAAAAACTATAATAGCTCATAGAGTCTTCATTATATTATCGATGATACAAAATGTATAATCTTTAAAAAAAGAAAAAACCTTTAACTGAACTTATTTAGGATAAAATACATGAGATTGGTTAGAGTAATAATGATGGAGCTACAAAAATGGAAAACATCATGCATAACAATATGTTTTGTAGGAGATAAATCTGGTATAATACTATCTCAACCCTGTCTATGATCTCAAAATGTCAAACATTTATTGATTACAACATACCCTATCTCTGAATCTGTCGATGACCCAATCTAGGTGAAACATATAAGAAGACCTGATCCTCTACATAAAACTCTATAGGTTGGTTATGGTTATCGACATATGACTTCTAAAAAGAAAGATATTTATTCATAAATTTCATGAACTATTATACATGCTCTGATGTTTCCTGAATGAGATGTAGTCTTAGTAATGCTTCTTCTCCAACCTCCAACCAAAATACGGATAACAAACATGTCCTAATATATATTTCCTAATAATTAACCATATGAACATTTACATAGAATGTATTACTATATAAAAAATAATCAAGAGGAAATTTATTTTCCTAGGATATTACCAAATTATGGACACCTAAACACATCATTTCCTCCAGTACCTATACAATGTGATTAGATTGACTGTCTGTTTGATAGTGGTAGGTTGTACTCATAAGAACCTATGAACATGGATCTTTTTTCAACCCCTACTGGAAATTGGAAGTAAATTACACATCATTGTTTGATTAAATTGTATATGAAACCCAATGAATGTGTATGATATTATAAACATATAGTCTCCCAATATCTTCCACTAATAAGGTCTCCCATTTAGGTAGTAAGTGTGTGACATTGGTAATCCTATCCACAATCATCCATATGAAATAAAATCCTTCAGGTTATTTTAGTAACCTCATTAAGATTCCAATGTGGATGTGTTACCATTTCCATTCAGGGATAGTTGCTGGTTGTAATAGCCCAATAGGTTTCTGGTGTTTTGAATTAACCTATTAATATGAAGAATACTAAGTAAAAAAATCCTACAATGTCCATTTTAATCCTAGGAAACTAGTAATATATGAAAAATACAATATATCTTTTTGATTCTAGGATGTGATTACCAAATATATGTATGATATTATAACATTAGATCCCCTCACATGTCTTCCAGAACCCAGACACACCCATCGATATGCAAGATCACATCTTCATCGACAATTCTACCAAGTTGTGGGTCCTCACCAAATACACTTTCCCTCTAGAAAAAGCATTCAGTATAATAATTCCTCATCATCTTTACTTCATCTAGTAGTGAATAAATTTATGATAAATCCATGTTAAATGGATACTCATGAAATTCCTATAAATCGAGATTTATTTCATAAATTATATCTATAAAATACCATTGAATACCATCTTATTGAAAGGGCTGAGTCTATGTATTTTATCTCATAGTGTTAGACACTATATTTCCCTTCCATTTCAAGTAATAAAGCTAAAATTCTAAATTATGAAGATATTTAACCCATACAAACTACCAAATATTAAAATAGAACTAATATATATATATATATATATATGGCTCTTATGGTATATGTATAACATGAACCATTTCCTAAAAAATTAACATCTCCTGAAATGAAAGGGATGGATGAAAATTGTTAACTATAGATCTTATGTTGGGTAATTTCACTCATGTGGACTTAATTGGCATGAAAAATATTCTAAACTCCTTCCAATTACAAAGAAATAGCTTGCATCCTGATTCTATATGGATCACAATAATCTTTTTGTCCGCTTCAAGAATCATGGAAAATAAAGATTAGTACCGAGGTCATCCTTCCTTTCAACTTCTAAAATAATTTATCATAAGATTCATACCATGTAAAAATTAAAACCTTTTTGTTTAAGTTGTTAAGTGACGATTAAAGGCAGGAAAAGTTTTTTATATAACTATAATAGTAACCAATAATCCCCAAGAATCTCCTCATGTCGAAGACATTCTTGGGATTCTCCAATGAATCTAAGGACCTCACCTTATCTAGATCAACAAACACCCCTTCTTCTAATATAATGTGTCCAAGGAAGTCAAATTAGTGAATGAAAAATGGAATTTATTTATCATGTCATAGATTATATCCTCTCATAGAGAACTCAGTATAATGTCAATGTGTCTGGAATGATCATGTCCAATCAAAGACTACCCTAAGATATCATCCAAAAAATGAAAAAAATTCATCCATGTATAGGTTTAAAACAGTATTGATCGAGGATATAGAGATTGGATGTGTTTATTCCAAAACAAAAAATATTATTAGATACTCATATAAGCTATAACAGTTTATGAATGTTTTATGTGGTATATATGAGGGTATGACTATCACTTGATAATAAATAAATCTCAAATAAATCTTAGAGATGACCCTGGATGATCATAGATGTTATAAGAGATTTCTTATTTGAGGAAGTGGGTACTGGTTATTTACCATGAGCTTATTCAACCAATTTTAATCCACATATAGCCACAAGTCACCATCCATATTCTTGAAAAAAAAGTATACTGATCCCCTAGGAGAATAACTTGGTCATATAAACCACTTGGCTTTACAGTCTTCTAACTACCTCTTGAGTTCTTGAAAATCATTAAGATCCATCCTTTATGGAATTATAAATTCTAGTTATACTCCTAGAATAATCTCCTTGGGGAAAACTACTTTTATCATAGTAGGTGGACCAAAAAATTTTCCATGGAAGACATATATAAATTAGTACACCACTAAAGGAAGGATAACCTGTCTTACTCTCTGATCATTAAGTAAATATATAGAAATCTAGGCCAAAACTCTGCCTAGGACACAATTCTTGGGTTAAGATTTTATTTCATTGACATACCATTATTTATTTTGAGTGAAGATAAAATACTCAGATGATGAGAATAACAACCTCCAATAAATATAGTATATATGGGATTGATATGTCACTAACCATCCCATCTTGATAATGATTTGGAATCTTTTATTTTCAATGATAAAATTTTTTTATAATTAATGATATCCTCCTGTCTTGAGAGTCCACTCTCATCGCCAAACAATCTTTAGCCATATCGCCAACGAATTGTCAAGAGACATTACCCTACAAAATTATTCAATCTTCATATTAAGACATCATATTAAATACACATATATGAATGAGTGTAAATAACCTATATTAAACAAAGATGATACTAAATTTTTGTCTACTAAGGTTGTACCTAAAATATCTAGTGTTATTTTTAGTGTGTAATGGTTTCACTACCTGTAACTGGTCAGATCCACAACCCTGAGCTATAAATTGACATCCTGGTGACTGTACACTCTACCAGCATTACACATAATGATATTATATTCATTCATTTTGACTACATACTCAACCTTTATTGTGATTTGTATGATAACTTTGGCCTTGTGTAGTTCCATTGGTCATACATCATACCCCATGGTTGGTGCAGATACTCTCTCTCTAGTCACCAAAAAAAATTCCTTCAAAATCAATATATATGTACTATTCTTCCATAGGCTCAACCCTAGATTGGGTCTATTATAAAATGGGGCTTTATGTGACCCTATATTACACATTTATTACATACCATATAATTTATAGTGTGTACTCTCTAACAGCCACCACCTTAATGAGAAGCCTCAAGGTGATGATTCCAATCACTAGAACATCCAATTACATTCATAAGAACTAAAAAACATGAAATATCCCTTAAAATTCCATTATATTACATTAAAATATAAGGGAATGGTTCACTATTTTATAGATGGTATTTAGTTGGAAGACATTAAAATGTGATCGAATAGAATACCAGAGCCCATCTTGAAAACAAACTCTGCTCGAATATGCATCACCAAAAAGAGTATGTGAAAATAATTAGAGCTTGGTGAAATAAGATGAGTAAATAATGACATTCATATGAAAATATAATCAGATGAATGAATTCTCTCACTCAATTAGATCTCAGCATATTCAAGAAAAATTAGTCGTTGAAAGTATCATAGATGTCCCCCTAGATCATTCCTTGATGCTAATTTTACTGTGTAAGGACATACCACCATCGCTTCGTATACCCATGAAGAATATACACCTAGAGCTTCAAACTCCATTCTGGATACATCTCTCGTTGAAAAATGGTTATAAGTATATCCTTAAAAAAAGACTCCACATACTTTGACACCAACCCATAATAAATTAGGTGGGTGATACTACTGGAATTCACTAGTCAACTCTGACCTGATATGTTCAGCCCATGTGGATCCATCCATGGAATTGACTAGATATATAAAACCCTCTATATATTTATTTTCAATTTATAGTCTACAAAAAATAGGTAGTACTACTAAATGTGACACAGGTGGCATTCCTAGTTGTTCTGTAAATACTTGACCCCCGTTTCATAGAGTTAGTGCCTTATTTGATTTTATTGGAATGATTATAATAAATTCATAACCCAAAGGAACAAATTGTTTAGTAATTTTGGATAACCAGAAAAATACATAAGATCAATATTACAACATTAAATGAAAGATAATTTAGATACTCCTTTGACACCATCCATAACTCGAATAATGTTTTTTCATGTCATTCATAATATACCTTTTCATGTCCGAGAAAAATGAAATATAATTAATGGGGAGATCAAATTCTTAGTAAGGTTAAGAAACACAGTGGAAGATATCATAAACATAAACACTAGGCATAATGAATAACAAAAAACACATGGCTTTAAAAAAATTGAACACATTATGGTAGGAATAAGAGTTAAATAAGTAATTCCATAATAAATCATAATCATGGGTATTATACTAGTCGAAGAACCTCATGAAATTTCAATTACTAGTTTTAGAATTAAGTAATGTATAAATTTAGAAATCATAAACATACCATCAAGGCCTCGTGCGATGATCCTAAATAATCATTTTATCAAGGCCTTTTGCCTAGATCGTTGTTTGTCTCGTGAGACCTACTATTGCATCAAGGGGATATAAAGGGCCCCAAAAATCACATAATAAGACCAATGAATTCTTCATATGAATGGGAATAATCATAAACAACATATACATTCTTATTGAAACTAACCTATGACATGTAAATAACTTTCCTTGAACATTAAGCATAAACACTAACCATTCAGAGTAAATTGTCTAATTGTTTTTAGACAGCTCATGTACATTAAAAATAATCATGAACAATTAAATTAAATATGGTAGATTATATTACAAAATATTAATCCCAATAATACATAATATTTAACATTAGTGTTGAAATAGATGAAGATACTATTATAAAATCGTTTAGTAATTCTTGAGATAAATATTCTTTTACATTGATAAGATGAGTTATTTTGGAAAAATATATTTATAAAACCCTAAATAAAGTAATATATTATTTTTATAATAAAATTAGTGATTTTGGAAAGATAATGGTTGCTAAAACATATTATAAAGTTCCCTTGACTATATGTGAGAATTTGATAAAATCCCTTGAATCGGGCTGGTATTTCAGAAAGAATTTTGAAAGTTTATTTTACAACACGTAACTCCACATAAAATAAAAAAGGACCCATGTTGGTAAAAATATATATAACACTCACACCAAATTTATAAGGATTATATAATAATAGTTTATAATTTCATTGAGGTAATTAGGAAATAAAAGTTACCGTAATGAAAATGGAGGTTTAGGTGGAAAACACTTAACTTAAGTCTAAAGGTGTTCCGCACTAGATCATAATAAAATGAATAATTAAATTTAGGTTCATAAGATAATGAGTCCAAAAAACACGACACATAATTGTTTTATAATAACTTTATTAAGTCCATTCATGTCCTTTTGATGGGTTAAGAGATTCAATTTCATTGTTTATGAGCGTTTTCTTCCTTTGTTTTAATGATTGGTTTACTTATATTCGTGTTCGGAAATTCATGTACAATGAGAATGGTTTTCTAGAATTGAAGTTATATTTTATTAGTGAACATCTATAAGATACATAATAATAAAATTCATTTTTTTATTTTGAGTGATGATTAATCATTATATAAAAGTTGAATGATAATTGTTTGGGTTATTTGGCGGTGTTTGATAACAACAAACTCATTTTGATCTATAAATTAATAAAATTTGTAAAAAAATATTACATAACCATACATAGGATATATTAACTATATAATAAAATATTTCTTCCATAAAAATTATTTCATGAACATAATTGAAGACGTTAATAGGAATTGAGAATCTGTCATCCTTAAATGTGATAAATTAACCCATCTTAGACGGTGTTTTCATTTCAAGTATAAAAGAAGGGTAGAAGAGATATGATGATGAATTATTCATTTATCATGACAATATTATAGTACATATAAGTTACAAGCGTTATAATAACATTTTTAGGAAAGGAGGTGAGGAAATAAAAAGAAAAGAAAAGAAATTAAAATAAAATAAATGCAAAGATGAATTTACCTCATGAAGCAATCTTCCTTGAGAGTCTATTAAAGGGAGAGGTTTTGTTCTTTTTATGAGACTAAGGGATTATGAACGTGGGGGAGGAGTTTTGGAGGATATTTGGTAATAATTCATGAAAGGAACAAGGCTTGATAGGAGTGAATAGAAGATGGAGTGAGGGGGTGTTATAGGGGAGGAGAAGGGTGATTTTTGAATATCTTATTCATTATTTAAGTATTTCCCTCAAGAAAATCAATAGTTTTGATTCATGTGACCCATAATATTAATAATTGCATGTTTTTTTAACCACGTTTTATTACATCATCCAAAATTCTAGGAATTTTTAATTTAACTAAAAATATATATATATGATAAATTATCGTATATAACTATTCATCAAAAATTTTAGTATTTTAGAAAAATATAAAAAATACACCTAAACTATTTTCTGACATGTACAATTCAAAAATAAACTCCAATTTTTTAAAATAATTTTTTAAATATTATCAACTTAATTTTTAAATAAATTCGTATTATATTCGAAAAATATCAATTTTTTAACTATAATTCGTTTTATATCACATTGAAAAATTAATCAATATTTTATTATATTATAACCATAAGAAAATAAAATAATAACATGATTTACTATTCAGAAATTCCATATTACTATTCATAATTCTATTCATAAGTGTATGTTTCTATTCCTAAAAAATTAATTTTGTCTTATTAGACTTTAAACATCTTACTTAATGCAACCGTGTGTGTCAGTTTTTTGAAATTCAAATCACAGAGATGGAAAAATTATGTTTACTAGCTTGGTTATAATAAAGTTGTATTTTGTGGAGAATCATTATTTCCCCATTCAATATTAAAATGTTTTAAAAATCCTTAGGGTGTTACATTCTCCCCTCCTTACAAAAATTTTCTCCTTGACATTACCAGAATTTTATCTAAAACAATTTCGGTGGTTCTCCATCATAATCTCATTAGGATCCTTTGTTGCCTTTTCAATTTCATGAATTTTACAAAGTTTCTTTACCAGTCAAGTCATCCATTTATTTAACTCTTGTCTTTTAGTGTCCAGAATCTAGATAGGCTCTTAACAGTAAGATAAGTTTGGTTGCAATTCTATACCTTTTGAAGTGAAGACAAGCGCTAGGTCTGGAATGTACTTTCTCAACAATGAGGCATGGAACACATTGTGTAATTTATATAGGCTAGGTAGAATTTCCAAATGATAATACACAACCCAAATTCTCTAAATAAATTGAAAACATATTATGTACCTAGGGCTCTGTTTCCCTTTCTCCCCAAATCTTATAACACCCTACCATAGAGATACTTTTAAGAAAAACCGAGATCCCACTTGAAATTAAAAAACATTCCTTTGATTATTATCATATCTCTTTAATATTCTTTGGGATGCTTTGATATTGATTTGACTAGTATTTATCTTCACTGTTGTTTCCTCCAAAATATTTAGAACCATAATCTTCCTTTCATTGACTTCATCCCAACATGTTGATGTAAGTAACCTCTTTACATACAATGATTCATATGTTTCGTTTTAAATACTTGAATGGAAACTATTATTGTAGGAAAATTATACAGAAGGTATATAATGATCACACATACCTTGAAAGTCAAGTGAGAATGATCTCAACATGTGTTCTAATGTTTGGATTGTTCTTTCTGAATGACTTTCAGTTTGAGGGTGATAATAAATATTCAATAGAAGCTCAATGTCTAGGTCTTCTTGAATACTTTTACTGAATTATTATATAAATCATGGATCATAGTCAGAAAAAATTGGGAGGGGTTATCCATAATGTAACAGCCCAAGATTTTATAAAAAAATATTCTTTTTAATTTTATTAATGTCTTGTGTTGTACGCTACACCAAAAGGAGCTTGCACAACACACATCCTTGACTTGCCTTGCATTACACGCAATCGCGACCTTCCTCGATAGCGTGTGTTGTACGCAATACCGAGTTTCACAAAACAATGATATGCTATAAAAATATTATTAAAACTAGCCGTTATGAATAGTAATAACCACTTTTTGAAATCCAGTAAATCTTATTTTTCAAAATGAACTTTATATTTGGATTCGGAGTATCGAATTTATCCTAAGGTGAAATTTTGGTACTTTTCGGATAACTTTCATATTCTGATGAATAGTGAAAATTACTAAATTATAATTAAAAACAACTTTTTTTAATCGAAATAATTAATAGTGATAAATCATTAATTTGAGTGGTTTTAAAGTATATTTAGAATATATTTTTACAATTTAATACAATGTTGGTCATTGGATGTAATTTCACATTTAAACTAGACATAAACAAGTGTCAATCTTTTGATAGATATTGTTTCTTAAAAACACGCTATTTGTTTTAACAGCGGGATTTAATTATAAAATTAATTAATACAACTTTTATGTTATGAATTTGGTAAATTAGACTTCATTTTTGAATTCGGAATATGAAATATAGCTTAGGATGAAATTTTGGCATTTTTCTGAAAACCTTCATTTTTTGATGAATAGTGAAACTACTAAGTGGTAGTTAAAAAAACTGAATTTTTCATAAAACTTAATTTTACCGCTTTTGTGAATGGAATTTCGAAAATCCGAGAGACACGGTTAATATCAAGGACTAAAATGTGTTTCAATGAGATGAAAATAATTTTTGGTGAATAGTAACTTTTTACTTTTTTTTACCGCGGTTAATAGTAAATAGGGTAACTAAGGGTAAATATGATATTAATATTACCCTAACACATGTCCTAATTCTATTGGACAAGTTTAATTCGACCAAAAACAAACTTAGGAATAAAATATGACCATTTAGGCCCACTTGTATTAGATTAGGACATTTATTATTAATTTATTTAAAGAAGGGTTAAAATAGTTAAAATCAAAGTTTAATAAGTAAATCATTTTTAATATGGGGTTATACATAAGATCAATTCGACTATAAATATTAATTAGAAAGATAAAAAGATTTCCTACATGATGGTATTTTATTTGTAATTTTTAGACATCAAATAATATAATTTATTTATGACACAAAGATGATGCAGTAATTATCTTATTAATGAAATATTGACATAATTGATAATATAAATACCAAAATAAATGTAATTTAAGACTTTTTATGAATTCCACTAATTTTCTAGATTACTATGATATATTAGTGTTGATTTAAGCAACTTGGTTTGAACATATAATTCTGATATGACTTTCACAAAAATCATATATCAAATAGTGTCAAAATTGACACAAAATAGTTTTTAAATCAAATATTATATTATTAATTGTTATTTTATTCCTAAAAATATAAGGTTCGGCCAAATGACTTAGATAAGGATATATGTATTAATAATATACAATTTGGGGTTCTTTTGGCATGTTATAGTAAGTTTATTAACCATATAGTGAAAGAAAACAAAAAGACACGGTAAAAGTTAAATTATTTAACTTAGAGTTAAATCTTATTGATAAGGTTAAAATAATACCCTAAACTTGTCTAAATCCTATTGGTTGATAGGAGTTCGACCCATCCCCACTTTAGCTTCGAAATAAGACCCTTTGGAACCATTATAAACCGATTTTAACTTTAATATAAAATAATATTTTGAGATATTCCTAAGGTGCCCCTCTCCTCCCCTATAAAAGGACACCTCCTCCCCCTCCTCCTCACACCAATTTGAGCACTCAAGCTCGGCCAACCCCTGCCAATTTCTCCTCTCCACTTCCCTAGCAACATCCTAGAGGTTCTGGTCTTCCTCAAAGACCAATTTTAGTGCCCTAAGAGGAGGTCTCAAAGAGGCACTTCAAAGAAGAGATAATTACCGTTACCAATTCTTTCATCTTTATTTCTTCTTCCACTTATTCTTCTTAGGTTGTTTCATTATGAAGTAATAACATCAGTATCACTAATATACTGATATGTTATTATATGTATGAAACAACCCTATTTCACCATCTATCCATCCTACGGAAAAAGAAATCACCGCGCGTACGTACGTACGGAATACCATCTCCACGCCGTGGTGTAATCTATTTTCCACCACCACCATACATGGATGGGTATAATGGTGTAAAGAATAACTATACATAGTTATTAAAACATCATATTGATTCTGATATATTTTATAATCCACTCCAATTCAATTCAATATTTATAGAAATGATATCATCGCTCGTGCGTACGTACGGAATACCGTCTCCACGACGCGATGAGATTCATTCTCCATGTTAACCATTTAAGAATGATTATAATGTATATATAAGAAATAATAATGAAATATATGACATTATAAATCTACTGTATTTATGTATATATATACATATGTATGTCATCTACTTACTTCCATTTCAAGACAATAAGGAAAGGAAAACAGCGTTCATGCGTACGTACGGACTACCGTCTCCATGAACGGTGTTTTTCATTTTTCTACCTATTATATATATATATATACTGAATATATATGATATATAAATCATATTTTATATTCTGGAAGTAAGTAAATCATGATATAAGTAATAATGATGTCAAGAACAACAAGTCAAAACACCTACGATAAATGAAACGATTTTACCCAAAACGCTTCTTTAACATGGAATTTACAAAAGAACGGGTAATATAATGTCATAAGTGAACCATATATGATATCATAACAATGAATATGATTCTGTAATAAGTCAATAACATGATTTAAATCATTATACAGGAGGTTCGGACACTTACAAAGCAAGTCGGACCTAAGGTAAGGGAAATATCACAATCTCATTTTTATCCGAGATTGTTTTTACTTTGGTAATTACTGGGGTGTATTTTATCATCCACCTCCATGTTTCCTCAATATGTAATGTTATTTACATCCACCTACAATTGTTTAAATCCAATTTTACCCTTCGGTGAGTTTTTAGTAAAAGATATGAAAGGAATCTTTTGTCGTTTTTCATACGAGGTAATTTTTGACTTTTCCGACAAAAGTACGAGAAGAATGTTTTTTTAACTTAAACGGCACGAACGGATTTTTACGGTTTTATAAAGCCTTATTTTTATGAAGATTCCTCCAAAAGATTTCATGACTATTTTCAATAAAATCTCTTTCTTTTAAAAATTTCATGATGTTTTGTGAAAAGAAATTGATTTTGAAGAAGAAAGGATATTTTCCTCAAGAATTCAATTCAAGTGTTTTATCATAATTATTTTCCATCTAAGATAATAAAGGGTTCTGTTTCTATCCATATTTTTACATTGATTTGACTATGTTGTGATGGAATTATGTTTATGAATTCCTTTATCTTATATGAATGGTTTTATGATGTCATGTTGTTTAAGAATCCCATTTTTATTACATGGGTTATGAAATGATGTATGATTTATGATTTTGTGGCACACATAAGAAAGGATTCATTAAGAGATGGGTGGGACCTATATCTCCCTCCAATGCATTGGGTAAAGATTTAATATCTCATGAGATAGACATGGCTGGAATGGTAGGTTATACCGGTTCAGTGAAACAGGACTGAAACGAGGATTACTCGATTCAGAAAGGGACTTTGTCCACTAAGATAGTCTTGGCAATGAGTCTTGACTAACAAGAAATGATTCTCTATGATTATGTGTGTATGCCACAATGAGTAATGTTTTAAGTTATGGTTTCATTTTCACTACTATGATTTATCCCATGTTATGAAATTATGCTCTCTTTTGCAGGTTAAGATTTCCAAAAATGTTATGTTCTTAAGAAAATTATGTGATTGATATTTCTTTTGTTTACCCTTACTGAGCATTTGAGCTCACCCTTTTATGTTTTCTTTTTCCCAGGATATAAAGAAAGGTTTTAGGTAAAAAAAAGGAAGATCTTTATGGGAGATTTTGAAGCTCTTTCACCAGGATTAGAAGATTACGTTCCGAGTTTCCAAAGACACTAAACTATTACGATCCTTGTGTGTGTATTTTTGTTATGTATTAAGTATTCCGCAAAAGTAATGTAATGTTCATGTACGTCAGGCTTCGGGTCTCTACAGTTGGTATCAGAGGAAAGGTTTAGTCAACCATTGGAAACTAGGATGCGAAAACGTTAGTGAGATCCCTAGAGATATTTCTAAGGTATGTCTAGGGATGTCCCTAAGGATACATATACGTATAGGATATAATCCTAGAACTACGATACCGATCTTAGAATTTAACCTAAGATGTTAGATATTAAGGGTACTCCCCCTTTACTATGTTGTTTTCCCTAGCAATATTTTTCTTCTCACACTATTCTTTTTGGGTTTTAGAAAATGGCTGGAAGCAAGATGATTCACGATAATGGAGGATATGATGGACAATGGAATGATATTCTTCATGAGAAACCAAATGAAATGGGATTTGGAAGTCCAAAAATTATTATTATTCCGAATCAGCAATCTCATAATATGATCAATAAAGTAAAATTTGGTAAGTTTCCTGACTCAGCTAATAAGAGAAAGATGGAGTTTCATGATGACCATAGAGGAAAGAAAGTTCAATTTCCCTCATGTAAATCATGTGGGAAGAGGCATCAAGGAGAATGTTTCAAGGGAACTGGAAGATTCTTTGGGTGTGGAAAAGAAGGACACAAAGCAAGTAAGTGCAAAGGAAAAGGGTCGGTTAAGACCATGGATGAGGATAATGGTATTTCTACGACATCAACAATGGTTAAATGCTTTAAATGTGGAATGTACGGGCATTATGAAAACCAATGCCCTAAGGGAAAGTCTCATGAAGAGAATCAGTATGGTCGTATGAGAAGTATTTATGTTGATGATGATGAAGAAACTACAAATGATATGTGAGATGAAAGAAATGTTGAAGCTCGGTCAATGGTCTAAGAATATAGTGGAATGATTACATGTTTATCATGTGTAATGTTGTATAAGTAATCTCATGGAATAAGGAGACATCTAAGGATTGTTACACTGTTGTCTTTCCTTAAGTTTTGAAAGTGTATGATGAATGGTACCAGTAACCATGAAAGGTTATTTAGATACTTTTGGAAAGTAGATGATAAGTGCATAATGAAAGGATAAGAAGATAATGAGATGTTTGATTGTATTCATGAGCTCATGATTGATATACGGACTAAGTGATATCATGGTTTGAGTATATAGAATTTTGAGGATTTTAATTTGTGGAAGGTGTTAACTTTTAACTGCATTCATGTTTTCACAAAGGTATTCAATAGAATGCATGATTAAGGACTTTGAATGTTTGGAATGTAACAAACAAAACATATCTTATGATATATGGGAATTGACGATGGTATTAAATCTCTGGAAATCGTTTTCACTATGTTATGAGAGTGGATTGCAGTATTATGGATAATCCTAAAGATTGGAATGGATTATGTTGGACATAAGTTAGTATTGTTTAAGGATAGAACTTTTGATATTATTGATGGGATGTTATAGTAATATAGTTTTAGAAAAAGGACAACCTGCAGGACGGGCGACAGCCCATTGCTTCGGACAAGGCCATGGGAATCAAACCCACAACCGAAGTGCGACTGGCCTTTATCGCCTACCACTGGCCTACAGGAAGTCCCTGTTTAGTAGAAACCAGTTTTATTATATTAAGCAGTATGATATATGAAGTATAAGTCCATTTTAGGAACTATATATGATTAATCTCACTATAGAATGACTTATGTATATTTAATAACTTTTGCTTACCTTTTGTTTGAGACAGATGGAATGACCCGTCATTCTATCACATGATCTGCTAACACTTCACGAATAACAAATTCAACTTCATTTATTTAAGAGATGAAGTGGAAATTGTTCAAGGCACGAACAACAGTGATATTGTATCAAAATAAAGTAAGTATTTATTCTAATTCAAATTTTCAACTTTAGGGAAATGATCTTGAAAACCAAAAATGTTGTCCTAGTGATCTTATACCTGATGAATCAGATGGTACCTTAGATCGTCACAAATTTATAGATTTGTGATTACTGGATTTTCCATAGCCATGTTCTCTACCACTCTCCATCAGAACATGATGGTCAGATTTCTCTTCCATATCCATATTTCCACCTATGTGGAAACCCAGTGATTAGTTTATTTGGGTAACCATTACGTTTCATACTTTTGTTTTTAAAGACTGGTTTTGATATTCCTTTTTACGATGTGGGTTTCTATTAAAGAAACTTTCAAATAGTAAACCATTTATAACCCCGATTAATTTCGAGGGCGAAATTCATTTTAAGGGGGGTAGAATGTAACAGCCCAAGATTTTATAAAAAAATATTCTTTTTAATTTTATTAATGTCTTGTGTTGTACGCTACACCAAAAGGAGCTTGCACAACACACATCCTTGACTTGCCTTGCATTACACGCAATCGCGACCTTCCTCGATAGCGTGTGTTGTACGCAATACCGAGTTTCACAAAACAACGATATGCTATAAAAATATTATTAAAACTAGCCATTATGAATAGTAATAACCACTTTTTGAAATCCAGTAAATCTTATTTTTCAAAATGAACTTTATTTTTGGATTCGGAGTATCGAATTTATCCTAAGGTGAAATTTTGGTACTTTTCGGATAACTTTCATATTCTGATGAATAGTGAAAATTACTAAATTATAATTAAAAACAACTTTTTCTAATCGAAATAATTAATAGTGATAAATCATTAATTTGAGTGGTTTTAAAGTATATTTAGAATATATTTTTACAATTTAATACAATGTTGGTCTTTGGATGTAATTTCACATTTAAACTAGACATAAACAAGTGTCAATCTTTTGATAGATATTGTTTCTTAAAAACACGCTATTTGTTTTAACAACGAGATTTAATTATAAAATTAATTAACACAACTTTTATGTTATGAATTTGGTAAAGTAGACTTCATTTTTGAATTCGGAATATGAAATATAGCTTAGGATGAAATTTTGGCATTTTTCTGAAAACCTTCATTTTCTGATGAATAGTGAAACTACTAAGTGGTAGTTAAAAAAACTGAATTTTTCATAAAACTTAATTTTACCGCTTTTGTGAATGGAATTTCGAAAATCCGAGAGACACGGTTAATATCAAGGACTAAAATGTGGTTCAATGAGATGAAAATAATTTTTGGTGAATAGTAACTTTTTACTTTTTTTTACCGCGATTAATAGTAAATAGGGCAACTAAGGGTAAATATGATATTAATATTACCCTAACACATGTCCTAATTCTATTGGACAAGTGTAATTCGACCAAAAACAAACTTAGGAATAAAATATGACCATTTAGCCCCACTTGTATTAGATTAGGACATTTATTATTAATTTATTTAAAGAAGGGTTAAAATAGTTAAAATCAAAGTTTAATAAGTAAATCATTTTTAATATGGGGTTATACATAAGATCAATTCGACTATAAATATTAATTAGAAAGCTAAAAAGATTTCCTACATGATGGTATTTTATTTGTAATTTTTAGACATCAAATAATATAATTTATTTATGACACAAAGATGATGCAGTAATTATCTTATTAATGAAATATTGACATAATTGATAATATAAATACCAAAATAAATGTAATTTAAGACTTTTTATGAATTCCAATAATTTTATAGATTACTATGATATATTAGTGTTGATTTAATCAACTTGGTTTGAACATATAATTCTGATATGACTTTCAAAAAAATCATATATCAAATAGTGTCAAAATTGACACAAAATAGTTTTTAAATCAAATATTATATTATTAATTGTTATTTTATTCCTAAAAATATAAGGTTCGGCCAAATGACTTAGATAAGGACATATGTATTAATAATATACAATTTGGGGTTCTTTTGGCATGTTATAGTAAGTTTATTAACCATATAGTGAAAGAAAACAAAAAGACACGGTAAAAGTTAAATTATTTAACTTAGAGTTAAATCTAATTGATAAGGTTAAAATAATACCCTAAACTTGTCTAAATCCTATTGGTTGATAGGATTTCGACCCATACCCACTTTAGCTTCGAAATAAGACCCTTTGGAACCATTATAAACCGATTTTGACTTTAATATAAAATAATATTTTGAGATATTCCTAAGGTGCTCCTCTCCTCCCCTATAAAAGGACACCTCCTCCCCCTCCTCCTCACACCAATTTGAGCACTCAATCTTGGCCAAACCCTGCCAATTTCTCCTCTCCACTTCCCTAGCAACATCCTAGAGGTTCTGGTCTTCCTCAAAGACCAATTTTAGTGCCCTAAGAGGAGGTCTCAAAGAGGCACTTCAAAGAAGAGGTAATTACCGTTACCAATTCTTTCATCTTTATTTCTTCTTCCACTTCTTCTTCTTAGGTTGTTTCATTATGAAGTAATAACATCAGTATCACTCATATACTGATATGTTATTATATGTATGAAACAACCCTATTTCACCATCTATCCATCCTACGGAAAAAGAAACCACCGCGCGTGCGTACGTACGGAATACCGTCTCCACGCCGTGGTGTAATCTATTTTCCACCACCACCTTACATGGATGGGTATAATGGTGTAAAGAATAACTATACATAGTTATTAAAACATCATATTTATTCTGGTATATTTTATAATCCACTCCAATTCAATTCAATATTTATAGAAATGATATCATCGCTCGTGCGTACGTACGGAATACCGTCTCCACGACGCGATGAGATTCATTCTCCATGTTAACCATTTAAGAATGATTATAATGTATATATAAGAAATAATAATGAAATACATGACATTATAAAGCTACTGTATTTATGTATATATATAAATATGTATGTCATCTACTTACTTCCATTTCAAGACAATAAGGAAAGGAAAACAGCGTTCATGCGTACGTACGGACTACCATCTCCATGAACGGTGTTTTTCATTTTTCTACCTATTATATATATATATATACTGAATATATATGATATATAAATCATATTTTATATTCTGGAAGTAAGTAAATCATGATATAAGTAATAATGATGTCAAGAACAACAAGTCAAAACACCTACGATAAATGAAACGATTTTACCCAAAACGCTTCTTTAACATGGAATTTACAAAAGAATGGGTAATATAATGTCATAAGTGAACCATATATGAGATCATAACAATGAATATGATTCTGTAATAAGTCAATAACACGATTTAAATCATTATACAGGAGGTTCGGACACTTACAAAGCAAGTCGGACCTAAGGTAAGGGAAATATCACAATCTCATTTTTATCCGAGATTGTTTTTACTTTGGTAATTACTGGGGTGTATTTTATCATCCACATCCATGTTTCCTCAATATGTAATGTTATTTACATCCACCTACAATTGTTTAAATCCAATTTTACCCTTCAGTGAGTTTTTAGTAAAAGATATGAAAGGAATCTTTTGTCGTTTTTCATACGAGGTAATTTTTGACTTTTCCGACAAAAGTACGAGAAGAATGTTTTTTTAACTTAAACGGCACGAACGGATTTTTACGGTTTTATAAAGCCTTATTTTTATGAATATTCCTCCAAAAGATTTCATGACTATTTTCAATAAAATATCTTTCTTTTAAAAATTTCATGATGTTTTGTGAAAAGAAATTGATTTTGAAGAAGAAAGGATATTTTCCTCAAGAATTCAATTCAAGTGTTTTATCAAAATTATTTTCCATCTAAGATAATAAAGGGTTCTGTTTCTATCCATATTTTTACATTGATTTGACTATGTTGTGATGGAATTATGTTTATGAATTCCTTTATCTTATATGAATGGTTTTATGATGTCATGTTGTTTAAGAATCCCATTTTTATTACATGGGTTATGCAATGATGTATGATTTATGATTTTGTGGCACACATAAGAAAGGATTCATTAAGAGATGGGTGGGACCTATATCTCCCTCCAATGCATTGGGTAAAGATTTAATATCTCATGAGATAGACATGGCTGGAATGGTAGGTTATACCGGTTCAGTGAAACAGGACTGAAACGAGGATTACTCGATTCAGAAAGGGACTTTGTCCACTAAGATAGTCTTTGCAATGAGTCTTGACTAACAAGAAATGATTCTCTATGATTATGTGTGTATTCCACAATGAGTAATGTTTTAAGTTATGGTTTCATTTTCACTACTATGATTTATCCGATGTTATGAAATTATGCTCTCTTTTGCAGGTTAAGATTTCCAAAAATGTTATGTTCTTATGAAAATTATGTGATTGATATTTCTTTTGTTTACCCTTACTGAGCATTTGAGCTCACCCTTTTATGTTTTCTTTTCCCCAGGATATAAAGAAAGGTTTTAGGTAAAAAAAAAGGAAGATCTTTATGGGAGATTTTGAAGATCTTTCACCAGGATTAGAAGATTACGTTCCGAGTTTCCAAAGACACTAAACTATTACGATCCTTGTGTGTGTATTTTTGTTATGTATTAAGTATTCCGCAAAAGTAATGTAATGTTCATGTACGTCAGGCTTCGGGTCTCTACACATAATGTCTTACAACATCATTGATATATAGTCGTTCATGGTGCTCTAGTGGAAAATCCTCCCTTTTAGAAAGGAAATGGGAAAATTTCATAAGTTGATCCAAATTTACCCATATTCCATCATTCCTTCTTAGTGTTTTGGGTAATGCAGTGAAAAAATAAAAGGTGATGTAATCCCATTTCCATGTTGGAATACGTAGAGGTTTCATGAATCCTCTAGAATGTTGTCTTTCAGCTTTCACTTGTTGACATACAAAAAAGCTTGATATATAATCAGCAATTTCCCTCTTCATGTTATCCCACCAGAAATGTTCCTTAAAATATCTATACATTTTAGTACTACTAGGGTGTATAGAGAAATTTGAACTATGGGAATAATCTAATACTCCCATTTTATATTGGTTGTAGAGGGAACACATACGCTCTTCCAAAATTTTATAATTCCATCATCACATATAATGTCATCCATCTTCCCATATTTCATAGGATTAATTTTCTTTTGATGGTTCTCATCATCAGGATAAGAGCTTTTAATCCTTTATAACAAATATGGTTGGGAATACAATTGAAAAAGTAATGATGTTTCACCTTCTTTGATAATTACCTTGTACATCCTTATTATATCAATGAATAAAGGATCTAATTGAATCCTCATTTTGTTTAAAACTACATGATCCTTCATACCCAATACATAAACTACCTTATTTTCCTTTCCATGGTGGTAGTGTATGGAACAATCATAATACTTGAGTAGTTAAAACCATAACCGTTTCCTCATGATTAGTTCATTCTATGATAAGATATATTTTAGACTCTTGTGATCCGTATATATCTCATATTTTTAAACATAGAGATAGTGCCTCCTTATATTTAGAATAAATATCTCAATAGATAAATCATTATCTTGATCATGATAGTTTTGTTGATGATATTATAACTTTATTGATTCATAGGAAATAACTGAATCATTATTCATAAGGACACAACCAAGTACTTTCTATACCCATCATTCACTGATGGTAGATTCAGAATCGAAGCATTCAATAATATCCAATTTAATTACTCAACAAAGTATCACATTATTTCCGTATGAACATAAACCCTTTACGTGTAAGCATGGTCATGGGGTTGGCTAAACAGATTAAGTTATGAATGAAATTATGATAATAACCTACTAAACCAATAAAACTGTGCACCTCAGTTTTGTTTTTTGAAGTATTACATTCTTGAAAAACCTTTGAATTCATAGGTTCAATATATATTTCATCCTTATAAATAGTGTGTCCAAGAATGGAAAATAATTGGAGCCAAAATTCAAACTTTCTAAACATCCCATATAATTCATTTCTTCTAAGAGTCTTCAGAATAGTGTGCAAGTGATTTTTGTGATCTTCATAGATTAAAGAGAATAACAATATATCATCAATAAATACTAAATAAAATTCATGAAGATATTATATAAAAAATCTATTCATTACATCCATGAAAATAGAGGGAGATTTAGTCAGAACAAAAGGCATTAATCTAAACTCTTAATGACCATACCTGGTTTGAATTGCTCTCTTTGGAATATCTTCCTTCCTCACTTACAATTGATGATATCCAGATCAAAGGTAAATCATAAAAAAGTACTTGGCTATATGAAGTTGATCAAATAAACCATCAACACAAGGTAGGACATACTTGTTCTTTATTGTTATAGCATTAATCTCTCTATAGTCAATGGAAAACCTCATAAATCCATCCTTCATCTTAACAAAAATAACATGGGATTCCCATAGGGAACCATTTGGGTGAATAAATAATTTATCACTCAATTCCTATAGTTATCTATAATTTTCTAAGAATTCCACAATGGCTATTCTATAACTAGTCTTTGATATAGTTCTTTAACTAGGAACTAAATTAATAGAGAATTCAACTTCTCACTCTGGAGAACGTCCAGGTAAATCCTAAAAAACAAAAATATATATTTTCGAAAAATATGTAAATCCTCAATTTTAATATTTATTTCCTCATCTGTAGATATTTCATTTTCATCCTTGCTAAAAATTTCATTACATAGATCTACTGGGTTTGGATCTAGATAAGATCTAGATGATGATGTTTTTTCTATAAAGATAATAGATTCTACTTCATTCTAAAAAATGTAACCTCATTCATCTTACAATAGATTTTCGCATCATGATTGAAAATCCAATCCATACTGAGGATTATATTAAATTCAATCATTGGTATGATAATAAAATCAGCAGATAAAGCACGTTTATATATCATAATATGGACTATATGACACATCTTTGTTACAATGATACTTCTCATAAAAGTTTTGACTGAAAACATCCTTATTAAATAAAATTAAAAATATCTAATTTTCATAGAAAAATGGGAAGAAATGAAAGAATGTGATGAAATAGAATAAAATAAAGAATTGGATATGTTTGAAGAAACTATTAAAGTACCTGCCAACACATCATTAGGGACTTCAATATCAGTAGTTGTGATTACATAATCTTGTCCTTGCTCCGTTGGCCTTTTGTGGGGAATGTTTTCTTGACACCAAGGAAAATAATTTGAATAATATACCCTCTCCCTAAAATTTAATCATTTCACATTGGTAGCTTAATTTTTCAATATAAAATCCTGGTATAGGTGGCCTTTTTTCCACACATGTAACAAACACCCATACCCTTCAGGCATGTACCGGGGTGACTCTTCCCACAAATATCACATGGTGTATGGTCAAATCTTCCCTTCTTCCCTATTTACTTTATTCCATTCCCAGAGTTTTCATCATCCAACTTCTTCTCTTTCTTTCCCTTAAAATCATAAGACATAGAGAATTAATTTTCAGTCTTGATATTACTTGAGACTATATCTTCATATGATGAGAAACATTGGGAGATTAGAGCCTATAAGAGGAATGGTTTTAAACACTAAAAAAACCTATCAAACATTCTCCTTGGATTATTCATGTTGTTTACAACATGTATTTCTAAACATGTGATGTTAGATTCATCCTTTTAAACATTCTTATACTCGTGTTTCCTTAGATTCAGAAACTACATTTCCATATCTTCTCATTGTTCACAAGAGATGTATTTTTTTCTAAGAATATTTACTTAAAATACCTCCATTCCATTTCATCAATTTCTTCCTCCTCTTTTTTGTTTTAGATTAAATACCAGCACTAATCCAAATCTCTTGATAGTCGATAAACTTCCATCAAAACCATCTCTCATTCGTTACATCCTAAAGTGAGAAATATATTCTCTAATGAACATATCCACTACTCCGTTGTGAATGGGTTTGTAGTCCCATTAAATGATGGAGCCTGTTGTTGCATAATGTAGTATAACATAACTCCCCATGTTTTGGATTTAGATGCTTCATATGGGTAATGTTATTATTAATTACCTGAGTTAGCTATGCCATTGTAGTTATATGTTTCTCAGTACCAGTCACAACACCAAATTTGGCATCATTATCTTGTATGAGAGGGAAATAACTACAAGGTACATGTATGTTCATGTGGTTTCCTTTCCTCCCGCTAGGCACTATTTTTAAATAGTGGAATACACTAGATTAGGTTATGAATAACAATGTATAATCTCAATGAAGAAAAATACTTAACATAAATTGAAATTCTATACATAGCTAATTTCATAATCATAAAAATAGTTTTTTTGAGTAAAAATTTACATTTAAATCCATCATAATCGATTGTAATGAATAGGTGAATTATCCAAAGAATATCCCCCAGGAGTTTCAAACTAGGTGTGTAGTAAGGAACATTTTCATGTACTAGGATACCCCAGGTTAACCCCAAAACACTTTGTTGTAGTTTTCACTTCTACGTACATATGTTACAGAACCACATCCACTTGTAGTATCTCGACAGGGTTGTATTTTCTAGAAATATCCACATAATATATTCCTTACTAAAAATATAGGATATTCTTTTATACTTATCCCCAAATACTATCTTATTGTTTTGTTCCCAAATCTATATTTTCAAAATCTATTTTTTAATTTTTCTACTAAACATCCTCTGATACCAACTGTAAATACACGACCCTAATTTCACTGAGTCAGTTCCTTATTTGATTACATTTTCATGATTACAAGAAAGTTGTATCCATAAGGAATGAATAGTTTAGTAGTTTTGGAAAACCTGATACATACATTATTTAAAAATTACAACATGAATGTAATGATAATTTAGAAACTTCTCTGAGAACATCCATAACTCCTAGGTTATTTCTGATGTTCATTCATAATATACTTCTTCATGTATTGGGAAAATGAAACATAAGAAAGGGGTGAGCTTAAATGATTATCCAGGGTAAGAAATAAAATGGAATATATTATAAACATAATAATTAGGCATGATAAATAACAAAAAACACATACTTCAAAAATGAACTTCAACACATTATGGTAGGAATAAGAGTTGAATAAACAATGCCATAATAAAGAATAATCATGGGTATTATACTTGTAAAATAACCTCATTAACATTCAATTACTAGTTTCATAATGACGTAATTTATAATTCCAAACATCATAAACATACCATCAAGGCCTCGTGCCAAGACCATAAATAATCATTTTTTCAAGGCCTAATGCTAAGACCATAGTTTGTCTCATGAGACCTAACATTGCATTGAGGGGATATAGAGGGCCCCACACATCACATAATAATTCCAATGAATTCTAAAAATTAATAGGGATAAATATAAACAACATATATATTCATATTGAAACTAACATATGACATATAAATATCTTTCCCCAAACATTAAGCTTAAATACTAACCATTCGATGTAAATTGGTGTGTAGTATTAAGATAAACTATAAATTGTTAAAATAAGAATAAAACATTCAATTAAATATGGTAAATGGAATCACAAAATTTTAATCCAAATAATACATAAGAATCAATAGGGGTGTTTAAACAGTTGAATATACTTTTATGAAATCATTGAGTAATTCTTGAGATAAATACTATTTTACTTTGAAAATAAGTGTTACTTTCTAAAAGTATATATATAAAACCATAAATTAGATAAGATATTATATTTATAATAAAATTAGTGATTTTATATATATAATTTCTATAAAAACTATTATAGAGATCCCTTCAAAATAGGGGAGAATTTGATAAATTCTCGCGAATCAGGCATGTATTTAAGAAAGAATTTTGAATGTTCCTTTTACAATGTGTAAATACACATAAAATGATGAATTATTCTGGTCATTAAACATATATAGAACTATAAAAAATTTAGAGTAGTACATAATAATACATAAATAACTTTATTGATGTATGATGGAAATGTAAGTAACCCAAATGAAAATGGAGGTTCTGATGGAAAACCCTTACCTTGTGTCCGAAGGTTTTCTTAACATGATCTTAATGAACAGAATAATCAAATTTAGGTTAATAATTTAATGAATATAGAACCTCTTATATATAAAATAGATTTATTATAACCTTATAAGGTTTATTTATTTCCTTTTTATGGGTTGATATATTGTATTTCATTGTTTGGGAGCATTTTCTATCTTGGTTTTCATGATTAGTTTAATTATATTCATGTATAGATAAACATGTAAAATGATAATGGTTTTCCTGAATTTATGTTATATGTGATTAGTGAAAATACATAAGATTACATATTTATAAAATTCATTTGGTTATTTTTAGTGAAGATGAATCATTATATAAATTTTTAATGATAATTGTTTGGGTTATTTAGCAATTTTTGATAACAATGAAATCATTTTGATCTACAAATTAATAACTTTTGTAAAAATGATTATTAAACCTTAAATATTATATATTACCTATAAAATAATCTGGTTCAACAATAAAAATGTTTTTATGACCATAATTGAAGTCGTTAATAGAAATTAAAAACCCATCATCCTTGAATGTGATAAATTAACACATCTCGGATGATGTTTTCATTTCTAGTATAAAAGAAGGGAAAATGAGCAAAAATTATGAATTATTCCATTATAATAAAAATATTAAAGTACATTTAAGTTGACAGAGCTATAATAACATTTTTATGAAAGGAGGTGAGGAACAAAATTGAAAATAAAGGAACTTGAAATAAAATAAGTGAAAAGAGGAATTTACCTCTTGAAGGAATCTTCCTTGAGAGTCTCTTAAGGGGAGAGGTTCAATTATTTTCAAGATACCAAGGGATTATGGACGTGGGGTAAGATCTTAAGATGATATTAGGACAGAATTTAGGCAATGAAAAATTCTTTATAGGAATAAAGAGAAGAGGAAGTGAGGGGGGTTTTTTTAGTGGAGGAGAGGGGTGATTTTTGAATATCATGTTCATTATTTAGTTATTTCCCTCAAGGAAACCAATAGTGTTGATTAATTTGAACCATAATAGTAATAGTTTCATGTGATTTTGAACTAAATGTGATTACATCATACATGATTATATTAATAGTGAATTTAATAGATAATGTATATATACGATAAATTATCGTATTTCACTATTCTTAAAAAATTTGAGTATTTCAGAAAAGTCCCAAAAATTCACCCAAACCATTTTTGATGTGTAGAATTAAAAAATGAAAACCATTTTTTAAAAATAGTTTTCTAAATATGATTAATTTAATTTTTAAATAAAATTATAATTTATTCAAAAAATAACAATATCAAAACTATAATCCGTTTTATCTCTTTAAAAAATTAATCAATATCTCATTATCTTATAACCATAAGAAAATAAGATAATAACATGATTTACTTTTCATAAGGGTCATATTACTATTAATATTACAATTCATAATGGTATTTTTCTGTTCACCAAAAAATATTTTTGTCTTATCAGACTCTAATCATCTAACTGAATGCATATGTGTATGTGAGTTTTTCACAAATTAAATCACAGATATCGAAAACTTTTTTTACTGGATAGGTTATAAAAAGTTCTGTATTATGGAGGCTCATTATTTCATGCAATCAATATTATGTTTATTTATGAATCATTGGGGTGTTACAGGTTTAGGTCCCACCACTGTAAGAGTATGGTCATCATCCCTCATAGTGCTTGGACTGAGGCCATCATAGAGGAATATAAGTATGATAGAAAGAAAAAAACTTAAAAAATCCATAAAAAGAAGATATTACAAATTGAAAAATAACATAGGTTAAATGACTCAGTATATAAGAGATATAGTAACCCAACTACCCACTTCCAAAGTCAGGTTAGAGGGTATGATTTTGAATTTTAATCATAATAGTTCAGTTATATGGGCTGTCAAATCTACATTATAGTTGAAAGAAATCAATAGTTTCAATTGGGATATCTATTTAATAGTAAACTTTTGGAAATTTTTCATATAAAATGTTTTAGGTATATGTGTTTCCATTCCCAATTCATAAATACATACACTTTATAAGTTATAGTTAACACTCTATTTAACTACAACCAGCTATCTAAAATAAGAAATTAAAGAATAAAAAGATTATATATTAAAGTTATGATATTTGTACTGAAATTTAAAATTTATAGGGGAAAAATAAATTAATATTAGAAATCCTCTAAACCACTAAAAACTCAATGTTTTATCTCATGTGATCTAGGATCCATGTCTTACCCATGTTAAAATTGTTTAGTCATGGTTCATCATAAAAAAATACAGGATAAAATCAATTAGTTTTATTTAGACACTTTAATTAATCATTTTTTATTTTTTTATTTTAAAATAAGTTTTATAATTATCATATATAAAAACTAATGCACATACAATAGACTACATGAAATGTTTGAAATGAAATTATCATTGTGTGGAATATGGATGACATATAAATCCCTACACTTTTAAAATGTTCAATGATCTGATTATACATTTTTGTACTATCAATGTGGTTAAAATCTATAAAAATAACATTGTAAAGAATATTTTTTCATAAATGGTGAACATAGTGCAACTTTAATAGGTGAAATCCAAAAAAAATACGTCAAATCCCATGTGACTTGTCTTCCCCCCCACACATCAGTTAGCTACTCCAAAGAACACCTTGTTACCAAATTCTAACAGATCATATTATTCTATATTGAAACCCAAAATAGAAAATAAATGAAAAAATAAACACCTATTATACCAATTTTTTATTTCTCGAACCCAGTTCATTGATAAGTGACTGGTCTGGCTTGCCTAAGACCTTAAACATGCCTCCCTGTATGCCAGTGGTAGATGACAAGATGCAAGGTTTTATTATGATATATTTTTGAGACTATACACTCTATATTAAATTGGGACATATAATATTAAATATAAATACATTGGATAAAAAAATTAAACACATGACCCATCAAACAATAAATATATAAGAAATTATCTAGTAAAAAATATCATATATAGATGATGCTTTGAAAAAAAAATATGAAATAAGAAAACATGGTAACATGCATACAAACAATACTAGTATAACAAAAGAGAAACAAAACGACTGAAAGTAACTATCCCTATGATCATCTAGAGAAATTACTTAGTAATCAGCTCCTGAGAATCCATCCTAAAAAATAAATCAAGCATCCATAATAAGGAACTTCCCATTATCCTTACCTGTATCTAAGAAATATGATCTGGCAGAAAATGTTGTCCTGAACACAGTGAGAAACAAGCATAGTAGGCCACCACCAATTGTTTATAATTCAAATCCAATAAGTTTTTATAATATACAATAGTGTACATGTTTAATAAATTTATGTGATAAAATGATATAAACTATGTTGGGCTCAGACTACTCACATGGGATACCCGAATGACCAAACCTACTTTGGCTTATTCTGGATGTCTCTGAACATATGATATTGTCAATTTATCATATTACTCAAGTAATATATCAAAGGTTCCTAATTTTAATATTCATATAGATTCAAAGTAAAACCCATGATATTCATAACTACTAGAAGTTTATTAGACTCAAAAATGATCAACTATGAAGTTTGAACTTTTGGGTTTGAGTATAATCTAAGTGATAAACCCTTATCATTCAATCTATGAATGATTATAATAGAACCAATGAAATAATCCTTAAATATTGGGTAGAATTGGATATAATACAGGGGGATAACTTGTGAAATTCCTTATTCTATTCAATTAAGTCGGACATGGGGAGATCATCTCAAGAATTTTAATTTTTCTTGGAAAGCTAGATGAACCCGTTATGTTATGTTGGGGATTTCAAAAAATTCATACAAGGACAAAATATAATATGGCTATAATTCATGGAATTTACATTACTGAATCATGTTTTCTCCAATGAGTTCACTCAAAGCATTATCAACATAATTCAAGGCTTTCTCAAAGAAGTAAACCCCTTTAATGGTGTGATTAAGGTCCATAATAGTATAAAAGTTTTATTTAATAATGTAATCATAATGTTATGTATAAATGTATATTAATAAGTAAATTAATTTAATTATGGTGTTACACTAGTGAGTTGTATGATATAAATGTAAAGGGGTGGTTTAATTTCTATGGTCATTGAGGTTATCTTAATAACAACTAAACATACACTAATATTTGTTTTCATATTAATATATGTAAGGTCATCATGGGAATTTAACCCAAAACACCCAAAGGGGTTGTATAGGTTCAGTTAATAAACCTTTAATGGTGTGTATGGGTCGTATAAAATATCTAGGTCAAGGTTTGGGGGAATATTTGTAATGTATATGAATTTTCATAGAAACACATGGAATGTCTGGTGTGTAGCACAAAGATACAATTTATTGACATTGGGAACTATGGGTAAAAGTGCTAGAACACCTACCTTATTATCATAGAAGACTCATCATATAGTATCCACCTTAGAGTATTCTTGTAATTATAAAATAAAAAACTGGTTAAGAAACCAATAAAATATGTTATATTTTCTTGCATTTAGATACTTCCAAATATAGAGAAGAAAACTAATAGAAAGGTAAATGAGTGTTAGCCTTATTGAGGGTGTTCCAACATAACTGATGGTTATGTAAAAAAAATTTGGATGAGGGAGATACACCAAGGAACTAAAATGATAGAAGGGATAGATCCCATAGTAGTTTTTTCATGAAAATTAGTGAGAAGAAGAAGAAGATTTTGTTATAATATCATGGAGGGGAAAATTTTCTTTTTTAGAGTTTTTAAAATGTGGCATAGTTTTTCTTCATTTATGAACTAACCCTAAACCAACCATGAATCCATAATATCTATAAGAACTAAATTGTACATATATTAGATATATATTTAAAAGTACCATGTGTAACCCATATTGGGTGAACCTGTAATAAATTACAAAGGTTTCATGTTTTATTGGCCACCATATCATCGTTCATGAAACTATGATCCTTATATTTGTGAGCATTATGGTTTAGATTCATTGTTATAAAATTAGTTTTCTAACCTTATACCTCATAAATCTTCTCTAAGAACTTTATATATGGGCCTTGAACATTCTCAGATGCTCTAAGAACCTCATATACCCATTTTTATAATTTAATTAAAGTAAAAAAATAGTTTTAATGAAAAATTATAAGATTCAATACCTTGGTGACATACTAAGATCATACAAATAATACTAATACCATTTATTATCTAATAGTGATATATATCAAAATTGGAATTAAATAAAAAAATAATATTACATATATGAATTTATAACATAATATAAATAAATAATTGTTTCCTCTAAATAAACTATTTTTAGATGGTTGAATTTATGATGAGTTTTTTTGCTAATATTGTAAACATGTAATCTATTTTGACATAAAAAACCATTAATAATTTCAAAAACATCATATTTATCCCTAAAACCAAATCCTAAAACCCAACATTAACAGAGGTAATGTAAGACATAATACCACATTTCATGGATGAGGTAGTCTTCTTGTATGCATGGATGATGATTTCCAATTATATAGAATTTGGAAGTTGAGTAATGTGGTTTATGATTTTATAAATATAAAATATGTAATAAATATAGTAATTTTTTATTAAATTCAACATCATGACCATTATTAATGGTGGTTATAGAAAATAATACATGTTGCGTCTTGGAGGTGGGACACAATTGAGGTTTTCTATTTTCGTAAAAAAATAGTGCAAGGATAAATAATTTATATAAAAAATAAATCAAAAAAATTATATAGGTAATAAATAATTTATCATAATAGATAATTTATGTTTAAAGGGTAATGTAAGAAAAGGAAAAAATTAAAGATAATGAGATGTACTTAATTTTAGATTTTGAACACTCCCATCACTTACAACTTGGAAATAGAAGAATTTTGAAAACCTATTGTGACTATAAGGTAAAGAGGTAGAAATTTCATTATAGAGTAAATAATAGGGGTGGTGTTTTGAAGATGAATTTTTTTTTCTAGTGGTATTGAAGGGGTGAGGATATGTCCCTTTTATAACGGTTTAGAATGGTATCTTTGTAAATATAACCAATTTATATAAATTAACCACATGATTCACAAGTAATGTGGCTAAAAAATTAGACAATATTTTAGTGGGGATGAGATAATGTTGATAAAATCCCAAAAATCAATTAGAAGCATTTTCATAAATTTTTCAATCCTATTATTCCTAGAATTTTTTACGTTTATTATTCTAGATTTTACCATGGTAACATGTTTTTCCCAAATTTTTAACTTTTAAAGCCTATGAATAATACAACAATAAATATATAATTTGTCAATAATAACATCAAATATAAAAATAATTTTATTATTTAAAATTTCTTGGTTTATAAAAAATTAATTTTAACATTGATTCATTTAATGCATAGAAATAAATATTTAGAAAAAGTGTATTTTAATCTTAAATTTTATTATTAGTGTAAAATTATCCATATATTTGATTTTTATGATATAAATATTTTTACTAAGAAATATAAGTTATGAATATTCCAATAAAATACATAATTGAATATTACCATTAAAATGTTTAATTAAAATAAAATATTGAAAAATATTTTTTAAATTAGAATGAAATTTTAATTTTGTTCTAAAAAGTACAAAATATGTTTTCTATGTTCAAAATGATATTTTTAAAAAAATATATTTTCCTCTAAAATAAATCGTTATTAAATTAAATGGATTTATAAAAATATACATCCTTATCATGTTTTGATAAAATCATTAAATTTAAAATTTTGGTAAAATTTTTATATTTCACTATTTACTTAAAAATCAATTATATCATAAAAATCTAAAAAACAATTATAAGGTAATTTTGACATCGTAAATCCAGAAAGGAAATTATTTTCACCTACAATACATTCTAAACATTTTATTTTTTTTGGAAATAATATGTATTGGGAAAAACTAATTTTATATAAAAATATTTTTTATTTAAAATTCAAAATCGGAAATGCGTAAAATATATGTTATTAATAACTTATTACATTAATAAAAACAAATTTATATGATTTTAATTTATTTTTTTCATATCCCATAAAGATAACTGTTTTTATCTAATCATATTGTATGCTCTACTAGAAGTAAACTACAGTAATTCTATAAGTCTAGATCTCGTGGAAATTTCAATGAGATAAAATTTATCTCCCAAACAATTTCAATCATACTGTAATTGTTTGAATTTATATTAGGATTTATATTCGGAATACCCTAGGTAATATACCCATACATGGGTTCTAATAAATAATTTTTATTAGGGAGACTTCCACTACCCAATTTCATATCTCTTCTTTTGTTCATAGATTTAATGAAATGGGTAATTTCTTTTATAACCCCTAATTTAAAATCTATATTATATTGGTAATTTTTTAATATAACATGCCATTATTTATTTTATGTTTCATTTGAAACTAATTATTAATAATATTGTTTATTTAAATAAATTATATTTAAAACTATTATATTTTTACATTCTCCCTTCATAAATAAATTGTGGCCTCACAATTTTAATTATTACATAATAAGGAAATACTCAAGAGTATTTATAAGATAATAATTCCTTTTTATATAAAATCAAATGGTCTGTTATCTTTAATAAGTATTTATGGTTAGTGAATGCATATTTTTATCTTAAAAAAATATAAATATAATATGTTTTTATTTCACCATTTATATTAAATTACACAATTTAATGTGGGTTATTTTAGATAACTGGTTTATATAATGTCTTGAATTAATAGGTGATCATGGATTGAGATTTTAGTTGAAATTTTCCTATCTTGTCAATTATCATAGCCTCTATGTTAGCAACTCCAATAAATTCTAAAAATTGCCTAATATTTGAAAAAATGAATCTAGGGTTTTGAAGGGAACAGATAATCATTTATTTAAGAAGAGTTTTAGAAATGTGATGCAATAATTATAATAATAGATGTTTTTATTAAAAATTTGACATATACTAATTTGGGTGGTGGTTTTATGTTCTTAGAAATCATCCACGTAAAAAACTGGAATTTTCAAACATAGATATTACATATTTTTAGATGAATATTCAGTAAATTACACAAACACATGCCCGATGACTATAATAGTATAGTGTATTTAGAGACTTAGTACATAATATTCTATATTTTTGAATGATATTAATAATCACCCATAAATATATTCACCATTAGTATTATTCCAAAAAATACCCTACTTAAAATGTTTCATCATAACATGGAGAAAGAAAAAATAATAAATGGTGAGCATAGAAGAACAGTAAGAGTAAAAAAGGTAGATACATAAGCATAACATGAATACAATGGTATGATAAAATTCAAATAACATTTGAAAACTATACTTTCTATATTAATGATCATAATCTTTTGTCATGTACTAAATATTGGAAGTTAATTAGTCATTAATCATATGTCAATCAAATAATATAATATATGAGATTATGACATTGGTATAAGACATGGAATTATGGTATGTACATAAGAATTGAAAATCATTACCATACAAGTCAAGAGTCATGGAAAATGCTATCATAGTAGATGAGATATCTCACAAAATGTTAATCGAAGTTAGGGTTCACTCTTAAGACCATCATAACAGAAAAATTCACTTACTAATCCTATTTAACTCCTTGTTCCAATAGTATCATTCGCATGAAATATAAAAATTTACATAATGCATTAGAGGTTGATATAGGTCCCACTCTTCTGATAATAAAAACAATATTTATGTGTTCCAGAAGATCATATGAAATTCATCACAACATAACCCATGAAATGAAGTGGGTTTTATGTTTATTTCACTATATCATAAATTATGGGAATATGACATGTTTCATATTTATTTAAGCATTTTATCATAGCATAACTAATGAAAAACAAGAAGTTTTCATTATAATTTTATCATAGTACCACCTTTGGAATATATTTAGTTAACATAAACATATTTTCAACATAATATATCCATATAAAGTATAAGAATGATATCCTTGGTTCATATCCCCCTGAATTATTATGTCACATCAAATGATATGATATTAGATAGTGAATGATTATAAAATATTAGTTAGAACATTTCATGAGGAAAATAAATTTTCGTTGAAAGTCGCATTTTAAAATTTTAAATTCATAACTTTTTTCGAAATAATTTTCATTTAATGTAACCATTAAAACATATAAAGAAATATTTAAAAAAATATTTAAAAACTTTCTTATAAAAACTATACCTTCCACTTTGAAAAACATTTTAAAAAACATATATATTTTAAAATTCCCTCCCTTTGAAAACATATAATGTTATCATTAATGTTCATATAAAAAATTATTGAAGAAAAATATCCATTCAAATTTTAAATTAACTTTTAAAAATATAAAACCCTTTCAAAATCATTTCGATTTAAAATAACATTTGAAACATATAATGTAATCTTTAAAAATCATTTAAAACATTTCTTAAAGAAAATAACCATTCCACTTTTATTTTTTTCTATAAATATAAAAACAATTCAATATAATTTTTCTAAATAACCACAATAACTTATAATTTAATATTCAATGAAACTAATTTTCATGATGGATGGAAATTCCATTCATGTTGTACATGTTAAAAATTATTACTTTCACATTTTTAATAAAATCCAAATATGAATTATTTGGAAAAGGAGATAAAGATTCCTTTCATTTTTTTTGTAAAAAGTAAAAAATGGGGAAAATATTTATTTAATAAATAATGTTTGGAATGTGAATTTTTTTTTCTAATAGAAGGTTTTTAAAGAAAAATATTTTTTGACCAATTAAAGAAATAACGATGGTTTTTCTTAAAAACATTTTCTCAAAAATTTTTATTGAAAAAGTGTTGATAAATAGTATTATTTCTTTAAAATATATTATAAAAATAGTTAAGATAAAAATTTATGACAATTATTTATATTTAGATCAAAATATTTCAATGGTGGATACATAATCATAAATAATTCCGATATACCATGAGATTGTAACATAAAGCCATTGCCACTTTGGTAACATTTGAAACATAATGCCCAAGAAAGATAGATATTAATATGGATATTTAATCCCCATAATTGTTTGGATAACGATCATAAAATACATTAATGGTTAGTATATTCACTGCATAAAAGAAATAGGTGGTGAATATCACATGTGTCTCATAGTAGTAAATAGTGAAAAATATATCCCTTATATTTTTTGTATCTTTTGAACCATAAACCCGAGGAAAGAGAGATACTCACATAGATATGTAAATCCCTTTAATTTTAAGTATAAATATCATAAAATAAATTCATTTAAATTTTATACACCACATAATTGAAAAACCTATTGAATTAGGATTTTGTGTCACCGAAAATAAAGGTGAGAGGGGAATCCCATACCTTAAATATGGAATTCATTCATAAACAATCAAACCACCTAAATAATATATATATTTATTTTATAAATATATTATAGAATAATAATTATATATTTTATAACATATATTAATTACTTATTACCATTTATTATCAACTTATTTCCAATTCCTCGCTAAAATCATGTTTTGGGTAATAACTTCTTTGTTTTTTCGTATATATTTTTATTTTTTATTCCTGGTTATCTTAATTTGATCACAATTAAATAATCCTCAGAAAAAATTTATGAAATAATTATCATTTTTACAGATCAATTATACTTTTAACACTAATCAGGAAATATGGTTTTGAGAAATTAATTATGTTTCGATCATGGGGATGGTAGGCCGTATATACGCATGAGTAACATTTACAATTTCCATTGTAATAATTGAAAGGAAATAAGTAATATTTTAACATAAAATATTGATAATAATATAATAAATAATATATTATTTCTTAATATATACTTATAAATATATTTCATATGGAGTGGTGATGAAACGTTGGAGTCGCATTGCTTCGTGAATGCGGTCGTCCACACATAAATGATCGATGTTATCATATTTCAGTGATGAAAATTTTAGAAGTAAAATAACATATTATCATTTAGGAATGATAAATATTTTTATAATATCATAATTATTTCATTTATATCACAAATATTCATTACTTTATCCCTATTACCTTCTACATAAAGTATTAATGAAAAAAAATCACATGGCTCCACGAGGAAATAGTTCGTGCTATCTATCAGCGATGTAATTGTATCCCTATAGAATATTAATTAAAATGGTATATATTATATAATTACTCAAGAGGTATTATTTTTAATAATTATTATATATATAAACCAAATTCATTATCATACCCAACTGGGAGAGGTTTAAATGGAAGATTGAACGACATCGGTTCATATGTTGGTAGTCCAACATACATACAAATGATAAATACATAAACCATTTGATAGAAGTGGAGATGGTTTTAGGTAATGAAATATATATAGAAACATATAATTATTTTTAAGATACTTAGGTTATTATATAATAATTGTTTAATAATAATTGAACAAGGTGGATAAATAATTTAAATAAAAATGCTCGATGATGAAAGTTACCTCTTCCTCAAGTAACCTTCTTCGGTTTGCACCAAAAGATTTAAAATGATGTATTGAAGACACAAATAAGGATTATAGTATGAGATTATGTTATTTTGGAAGTTACTTTTTTAGGTATTGGATGAAACATAAGTGTTTAATGGTGTTGAGAGGAGAGGATAAGGGTGACCTTTTATAACTTAGGTGAGTGACACAATTATAATTTTGGAAAATAAAAAGATGAATCCACATTTTTCACATTCAAAAATGGTAAAAAATGAATTATTCAATTTAATAAGTCATCATAGTGTCTAAATATAACCATAAAATAGTTTTATACAATTTTTAGGTTGTTTTAACCCTTATAATTTTAGTTACACCCCCTCCGAACTAATTTTTACCTCAATCAGAGTGAATAATTTTGACTATTTTTATTATAAAATATTGTAAAAAATTATGTTTACCACATAACACAATATATATTATTCATATAAAAAATGTTGAATTCATTCTTATAATTTTTTAATAATATTTAATGATTTAATATAAAAGTAATCCTATAGACGTGATGAGAAGTTAGTTTTCAAAGAAAAAATGTTCAAAATATTAAAAAACATTTATATCAAAATTAAATAAGAAAATTATTCCAATGACCAAAAATTTATTAATTAATACATAATTTAACTAATTTAATTTTTAAAAATAATTTAAAATATAATTTTAATTAATAATTAATTTAAATGAAACATGATTTTTAATTAATATTCAGTAATTTTCTATATTCATCAAAATCCTAATCTATTAAAAAAAATCCACAAATTCACCTAAGAATATTTTGAAATTATGATACAAAATAAAATATATTTATTCACATAAATTTTCTATTTTTTTTTAAAAATAGTTTTAGAATGAGTGAAAAAAGGCGACAAACTGATTTTTAGAATAACACAATTTTTTAGCATAAAATTGAATTTATTCTCTTCTCTTATCTAGAAAAAAAATAATATTAATGTTAAAAATATTAATAAATATATATTTTATAAATTTTATTAAAATCATTCACTAAATGAGTATTCTAAAAATTGTTAAGGCAAAACATTTTTTTCATAAAAATAGTTATTCAAAAAATATTTTTTATTTTTAAATAGTTTTTTTATTTTTAATTAATTTGAAACAAAATAATTAATTTTATATAGATATTTAAACCATATATTTTCATATTTGAGTTTATAATATTCATAAAACCCATTCTGAAGGCTAGGTTATAACTATCCTGGAATAATATTTTAATAATATGACATGTTTAGTTTAAACTCTTTGTTGCATTTTAGGAAATCTAAACTCAATGGTATATGTAACACAAAATATAGAAAAGATTTAATTAATTTAAAAAATATATTTTACCAAACACTGGGGTGTCAAATTCTACCCCCCATAAAATAAATTTCACACTTGAAATTCAACTCGGTCATTAAAGGTTTATCATTTGAAAATTCCTCATAAAATCCCACATCATAAAAAGTGTTAATAAAAAATCCACTTGAAAAAGATGACGGTATTTTCAAAAGTTATATATAATTACCCATACTAGGTTTTAAATAATGAGAAAATTTTTGGGTTGTTAAATCATGGACATAGTTAGAATAATAATACACAAATAATGATAGAGAGGTATTGAGAAAAGTGTTAGGGGAAAGTTTATAACCAAAAATCCATAAATTATACTGGGATAAAAAAGTTCATTGATATCATAATATTTTTTGATAATTGGAGTAAATTTTTTTTCAGGTTCTAGTTGATAATGTTGTGGAATTACTTTTCATTATAGACTGAGAACATATGAGTATTTACTTAGTTGAATTTTTTTTCATAGGAATAATTTCAACTCTTAGTTTTTCATCGATAAATATCCACTTCATATGTTAATCTAAGAGATTAAATTTTCATGTTTTAATCACTCAATAAGATCCATAATACAATTATAATTATTTCATTATATATATATTTAAAAAATTCTAGAACTTCTTAAAAAATATGGATAAATCATCTTTTGTTGAAGTAATATTTTTATCTCTAAAACCTCATACAATGTTTAACTTAAATCATTTCATAAATGGTTAACCTTATAACCCTTAAAAAATAAAAAATTTATAAAAAATTCACTAAATTTATAAAAAAATTAAAATTAATCCCATATAAATCATTAAATAGCTCTTTAGTATCACAAACAAAACATATGAATACCTTTATCATGTATTATATTGAAACAAGGAAATAAAATGAATTTCCAAAAAACCTTATCGAAAACAAAAATTATCCCTCATTCATTACATAAAAAATAGATTATTGTATATATTCCTTAAATCCAAAAATGATGTGAACTCCATCAATGATAGAAACATTTTCAAAAAAATCATATTTCGATTCCAACGTAATCAGTATTATCTAATTTACTTATTTACATCCAATATCTCTTTATACCTACGTCATTATCTAAAAATCTAAATCATATTACGAGTTATCTTCCCTTAATAAAAATATTACCTTGTTATTAAATCACTTTTCTAGTAAATCAGTACCATTTAACATACTTTTCCAAATCCTAAACACAAAATATATACTGAATAATCCTTTAACATTAATTGGTTCATATTAAATAATATTTAAATTTCATGACATAAATACTTCAATCATCCCACTTTCTTCTCAAACCATTAACTGGGTTTACAATAATAACCCATAACACCTCTTTCCTTTTATATAAAATTCATAGTCTATTCCTCTGCAATATAAAAAACAATACTCTTACAACCTTGATGATTCTCTTTACAATATTTTCCCTTGGGACATAGATTTTCATAATAGAAAATCCTTACACATTAAAAAAATTCAACAGTTAATGACACCTTGTGGATACCATTATTATAATACATTACATTATCCAAGCTTTTATTTTTTATTTTAAATTATTTTCTTTGTATCCTTTTTCACACAAGAAAACATCTTCTCTTCAGTTTGAGAAATTCCCTTAATTTCTTAATCCAACATTCTCAATATATAGGAAGAATTATATTCATTCTTCAATGGTCTCCACTACCAATTCTCTCAATGAACTCAATCCTTCTTATCTTATGTGAATCCAATAGTCTATAAAAGTACATATTGTTTACCATGTTTCGTGATAACTGATTAGGTATAATCACAATATCCTTTAATATATTCATTATCACATTTATTTTATCATCTATTAATTTTACATCAAATTCAATTTTAACCCCATTCTTTATGGTTACTTTAATTTAACAAAACAAAAAATAATAGTGTGAGTAACACTCATAACATTTAAAAACCACATAATCATAGAAAATCACTTATAGGAGATCTAAATCAAGATTCCTTATTTTAAATATATGAATCCTTAGGCATATACTAGGTCACAAATGATCATAATATTTTTAAATTCTTTATGACATATCATAAAGAGTATTTGGAGTTCTAAATCATATCCCCAAAGAGTGTCATACGATGTGCAAAAAAGGACCCATGTCAAGATCCAGATGATGATAATGTCTGTATAAATGTTAAATTTTTAGAGTTATTACCCCAAGGTACCTTTATTATAAAACCACATCAACTTGTAGTATCTAAATATTGACTTAATTACATCGGAACAACTTACACTATCCTTTACCCAAAATTATAAGACATTTTCTGATACTCTTAATCATCATTTCACTTATCCTAAAATACATCCCTAGATATATTGTTAAAAATATATTATGGATATCACTATGGTTTTCTCATCCTAGTTTGCAAAGGATAACTAAATCATTTCTCTGATATTAATTATAGAGACCCGCTATTTTTATATATAAATATTGCATATTTTCAGATGAATACTCAATACATTACAACAAACAGACATGAAGACCATAATATTCTATTGGTTGTCAAGACTAGATACACAATATTATAATTTGGTAAAATATCATCAGAATCTCCCATACATATATTCCCCTTTAGAAATCTTCTCAAACAGACCCTACTGAAAATAATTCTTCATAACATAGAATAATGAAGCGTAAGAATGTGTGAGTTTAGATTCCCAGAAAGGTCAATAAGGGATATATATAACAATAACATGAACATAAGGGTATGAGAAAATGAGCATAACGTTTTAAAACCATACCCTACCAATTAAATACCATAATAATGAGTCATGGCATAATCTTGGTAGTTTGTATGATATGAATCATAATGAAATAAAAGAACATGATATAGGAGAACATTACAAAGGTATGAGACATTTAATTGTGTCATACAAATAACTATATAAAATAATTTCCATACTTTTCAAGGCTCAATACCAAGGCAATCAGAGTAGAATGGGTTCACTACCAAAACCATCATCATTATAAAGGATCACTCCTAAGACCATCAGAGTGAACAAATACACTTACTGAACTCTGTTCACTCCCCATTCTAGTCTTGTTTATCTCATGAGATATAAATCATTACCATCTGAATTTGATGGAGATGTAGGTCTCACCTATATCATAATTAAAAACATATTTACATGTACCACAATATCTTTATGAATTAATTATATCATAACCCATGAAATGTAGTGGGTTTCATAAAAATTTCAATATATAATAACCTATGGAAAATATACAGGTTTCATAATAATTTCATCATAATATAACCCATGAAAAATGAAGGTGGTTTCATTGAAATTTTTTTCATTGTATAACCAATGGATAATAATTTGGTTTCAAAAAAAATATTGTAATCATAACCCATTACTAGAAACAATACTAATTATATCATTGGTTTATATTCCAATTAAATAGTAATTTATATTATAGAATATCACCTTAGATGGAGAATGATTTTGAAATATCACTTGGAACATTTCTTATGGAAAATAATATTTCTTTGTAAATCACATTTTTAAAATCAAAATTCATAAAATATTTTGTAAATCCATTTCTTCGAAAATAAACTTGAAAACATAAAAATTAATCTTGAAAATAATTTAAAAACATTTCTTAATGAAAATATCCTTTCCAATTTGATAAAAAAAATTTAAAACCCTAAAAACCCTCAAAATAATTTCATTTGAAAATACCTTTTAAAAATATAAAAAAAATCTTCCAAAATCAACTCAAACATTTATTAATTAATATTACCATTAAAATTTTGAAATAATTTATAAAAACATAAACCTTTTTCCAAATAATTTTCTTAAAAAATAATCTTTTATAACTTATAAAGCATGATCGAAACCATTTAGAAAATTTATTATAGAAAATATCCTTTTCATATAGAAAATAATTTTTAAAAATGTAAAAAAAGTTGAAAATATATTATTTAATATAAACTATAAATTAGAACATATGCTTCAAAGAAAATATTGTTTGTGATGTAAGTAAATTATTCTCATTCTATAGATGTTTTATAAAAGTTATTTCATATTTCTAGTAAAAACCAAATAATAATTTTTTGGATAACGAAATGGAGATAGTTACAAATAAATTATAAAAATTATAACATGGGTAAAATTTTTTTTGATCAATAATTTTAAAAATGTTAAGAATTTTTTTTTAAATAATGGATTTGGAAGAAAATTGTATTTTGAACGAAGAGAGAAATTTAGACGAATTAAAAAAAAGAAATTTCCCAATTATTTTAAATACCAAACTATGAAGAAATATCTACTTAATTGATAATATAATTAAAAAATATATTATAATAAAATTAATGAGAATTCTTGATATACATATTATAAGATTTCAACATTGGACACTTAATTATAAAGAATCCTGATAGATGATGAGATAAAAAAATAAGACCCTTACAACATGGGTAACATTTGAAACATAATCCCCATGAAAGAGAGGTCCTAAAATGGAAATTATAATCCTATAATTTTCAGGATAATAATCATAAAATATATTAATGGTATGTATATATACCACATAAATGCAATATTTGGTGAATATGTCTTATGTATCCTCGAAGTAAATGGTCAGATAGAAACACATTACTACTTTTGTAACTTTTAAACATTTAACCCCATGAAATAGATATCCTCAAATTGATATTTAAATCCACTTAATTTTAAAGATAATAATTTTAAAATAAGTTCATGGTCTTTATAAATAACACATAAAATAAAAAAAATGTGAATTTGTCTTGTATCACATAAAAAATTAAGGTGATATGGAAATCACTTAGCTTATGTCTTGGATTCCTTCGTACATGTTTGAACCTCATATTTAATAAATATAAGTTTATTTTCCAAATATTATATAACCATAATTATATATTTTATACCATATATTATTTATATATGACCATTAATTACTTTACTATTACAAATTCCTTGATAAAATATTGTTTTAGGTAATCAATTCTTTGTTTTTTTATATATGTTTTCATTTTCAATTTTTAGTACTATTATATTGATAATGGTTATATCATATAAATAATAAAAAACATGAAATAATTAGCATATTTATTCATAAATTATACCATAAATACCAGTCATGAAAGATGGTTTTGAGAAATGATATACATTATGACGATGGAGGTAGTATTCCATACATATGCATGAGTAACATTTCCATTTTTAAATGTTCACTACAGAAAGGATGTAAGTAATGTTTTATATTTACATAGTTAGTATAATAAAAAAAATATTATTTCTATAAATATACTTATAAATTTTTGGAATTGAAATTCATTTCTTAGGATAGGTAGAGAAGTACCACAGCAGTTTAGGATGAAATTCAAGCTCCAATAACCCCAAAATCCTTCCAAGGGGTCTATTTCAAAAAGCACCTTCACAGAACCCATCTACCCTATGACCATGTGAAATAAGTTGATGGAACTCTTAAAAATATGTCTCCCTTCACAATCGTGTCAATATATTTGATGGGAAGCTCTATGATTTCGATAGAGTTTCTACTATTAGCGGATATCCTCTCCTCTTCGGGGAGCACATCCAAGCATCACAATATCTTGACCCTATAAATAACAGGCTCACCCCGTATAAAGTCATGCCTACCCTGACCTTTTGACTTCTGATCCCCCATTTCTCAAAGCTCTTGAACACTATGAACCAGACTGAAAAATGAATAACACAAGTTATTAGAGCAACATGATACCCATTTCCCCAGGTTCATATTTAACCCCACATTAATTGGAGATTCCCTTCATGAAGTCTTATTCCCTTCATGGAGGAAGGAGGGCCTTTGAAGAATTTAAGGCTTCATGGAGAACCAAATATTTACAAATCACCTCATTCCCAGCACATGGTTTCATACTAATGCAGCGAAACCATGATTCACAAATCCCTTTTCTTCACAGAGCCCTTGTTCTATGTGAATCATATAATCTTTTTAAATCCCATCATTGTGAGACACCATGCTTCATGAGACTCTCTTCCCTAAATATTTATAGGATCATATTTTATAATTTCATAGTCTCCCATGAGGTGTTTCTTGTTATTTTCCCCATCTATTTCTTTTTCACATATGTACACTAATGGTTTTATTCTTTTTTGTATAGCTATGATAACATGGACCCCATTATGGACCACACCTCCACACCAATCACTTTAGGAATTTTACGTGTTTTCCCTTCCCTATGGGTTGAGCAGCTTCAGTTATGTAAGTCTATGGGTTGAAGAGTTAGACCACCTCACCAGTGCAATAGGTTGTAAAAATTCCAAATACCATCATCCTCAGCAAATGATGTTAAACTATAGCCTCACCCCATGCAATTCACATGGGTGTCATACCTCGGGTATTTTCTATGCCCACTCATCTCCATGAGAGTGAGATCTTACTCATATGGAATTAGATCCTCTTCAAATGGAACAAAATCTACCTCAGGAGGAAGGGCACCCCCTAGAGTAATCCCATGATATTTCTTATGGGAGACAACACTCTTGATCCTATTCACCTCCTCTAGACACAAAGACCATAGAGGGGATGTGAATAGAGGAATATAAACACCCCATCCCAATCCCTTTGTCCTTTGTCAACATGGGAAATTTCTACGTGTAAGCCCAACACCATCTCTTGTTGATGCATCATTCATGATGTGACTTTATGGTCGACTGATTCCTCTTATTTCTCACACTAATCAAGAATCACGTGGCCTTAGAGGTTAGTAGTGGTTGTTATACCTTTGGCCACCCCAACTAGTATCCCTTATAGAGTAAGCCCCAGTTTTCTACTTCATGGGCCACTAACCGTGTATAAGCCCCATCCTTTATAAATTGTGTGGATTTTGATCCCTATATACTAAACATGGCATATAGGATACCTCCAGGAGGTTCCATACTGACCAATGGCAAACCTCAGTTCCATCCTCTTATTGGTGAACCTCTCGAATCTTTGTATCTATCCTCCATCTATATCCATCCTTATCTCCTCTAGGATACATCCCTAGTAAGATCATGCCCCACACATGGGGAACCTTATTTCCTCTAGGACCACTAGGCCATTCCTATATGAAATCCTCAAACATATGATCCATGGGCATCCATCCTGGTGTAATACCTTTCGTGCCCCTATCATTTGGGTAACTTCAATGCATAATCCCCAAACATATTTCCATTATTGTCTCGGCCTCCTCCTTAGGTGTAATCCCCAACATCCTATATAAAAGTATATGGAATTTGAACCCCAACCCACCGGGATACATAGAAAACCTCCTTGAGGTTCAATCCTGAAACTTTATATATCTCATTCATTCTTCTCTTTTCATGTCAGTTCACTCTGGTCCTTACCGCATGACATTAAACTGCATAGAGCTTCAAAACTATGTAGACTTTGATTCCCAACCAATAAAGATACATAGAAATCCTCCCATAAGTTCAATCTCAACACCCTCAACAAATATTACACTCCATCCACTTCCTTAAATATATCAACAATCAATCTATATTTTACCTTGTCCACCACATCATGGTAAACTCATTCTATCCAGCTGGGTTGTTCCAATACATAATCCCAAACCACATTGATACTCCTAACAGAATCCGGGAATATAACCATGCTTAAGCCGCACATCATCCATCATCCAACAAATATTAATCATCTTGTGAAGGGAATCTAACCATGGGTATTCCCTACAACATATCCTATCGAATTATGTGGGTTTGTGATCCATGTATTCTAAACAAGGAATGTTGTAATTATCAGTGAGGTTCAATCCCAACCAATGGTAAAACCTGATTCCTACTTCCTAGGGATGTTACCCTTCATGGTTTTACATTTTCCATTCATGGTACACACCACCCAAGGTCCTCTCTCATTGAGCGTTCTGACCCATCAATCTGGTAAACCTTCCAAGTAGTCCCTACTATGGATGTACCTCCTTGAACTTCCACTATGGGGTGCTCTCATCATTCTCACTCCTTCTATAAAAGACGCTAAACATGTGGTCTAACTCATGTTAAACAAGGTATTCCTTTAAAAAACCTCTAAATACATGCCTCTGGAATAAGATACCTTGTGATCACCATTGTTTGCCTCGGGTTCTGCACCAATGAGAATCCCTCTTATGGGGAAGAATACAGGTGACCAACATTATGTCATCAAAAAATTCCAGTGATGCTCAACATGAATACTTATTTAAACAAATGTAAATTCCCTCTCAAGACCCATTGCAATGTCCATAACAAAACGACATAATTAATTGGTGTCCACAAATAGAGGGCACCGATAATGAGTTTCATGAACAAGCCATAATATATAAGGGAGATTTGTACAAGGCAATTAATTCCAAGGGGGAATCCATGGAAGGAATAACCAACATCCCATCATCCCATATTGAACATTGAGAAGAAATTATTGAGAAACTGATGAATTCTTCCCATCTTTGTAAAGTGGTAAATTACAAAAAAGGGATGATAGCATATGATAACTTGAAAGGTGAACACACCTTAGAAGAATCATTGAAAATAGAAATGGTGAACCCGATGTGAATATTAATCCTCACCATAAGAATTAGTAGTGTTCGAGGAATCTATCGATAATAATTTCACTAGATTCAGATATTTGGTTCCATTCCCTAAAAAGAAAAAAGTGGTCATGATATGGAAACCATAAGAATTTAGGGCAGTTAATCATTATGAATTTTGTTATACAACATCACCAGCATGGATCTTTCCCTTTAGCCATAGAAGATTGGAAAATATTGGGGAACTGGGAATTGCATTCCTTATATCTATAATGAATGATTAATCTTCTTTTTTTTTCACGATCCGAGCTACAGTAAAACAATCAGCCCTACCTGAAGCCTTAGTAGTAGGAAAAGTAATAATATAGAAACCGCACAAAACTTTTCCATATCCATGACTTTAGCCGAAACAATGGCTACTGAGTGAAAATACCCTATCTCACCCTCTCAAATAATATATAGTAGGGTAATGGATACCCTACTATGCCCGTACGAGCAATAGGGAGTCATTCTTATATGAGATACGACCTGTCGGGACCTTGAGGCTTCTATGATTTTCTGACACCGTTTCCCCAAGGGATGCGTGGGGATCCCCAACTCACCAATATGATTTCAAACCACTTCAGGAGCATCTCCCTAGAGCATTTTTATGACTATATCTCATACACTGAGGAGTTAGGGGATAATAGGGTCACCCTGGATACAACTAACACCTGGGATCCACCATAGAGGGATGCCACTAGTCCTCATCAGTGCATCCAATGATTAGCCACTTAGGTTAGAGAACAAGTGGAATACACCCCTGATCTATCATCCCCAATTTGGATAACCCGATGCTAACTTCAGGCTTGGGATTAGGAGGATGACCATCAGGATGTGTCATCTTCTATGGATCCTATGGCCCACACCCCCACTGGTGCATTCCACCAATCCAAGCCACTACAGAGTATGTAATCATAAGTGGTTGATTGGAATCATGACCCATACCACCACACATGCATGTCGGGTTGACTCTTTTGATCATTGGAACCATTGATAACTGTCGTGGTTTGAAAAGTGATGATGGGATCTAGTTCAGAGACCATCCCCATAACATCACCATTTATATTGGAAGTCCTCCCCACACTCTCACCAAACATGGTGGTCATCCCCATATTACTAGCATCAACGAAAGAAGAGGTCCTCCCCACCTCATCAACCTCCTGCACAGAGGTCCTCACCGTGCTTTCGATTTCTTATATGGAGGCCCATCCTGTGTCACGAATCATCAACATGAAAGTCCTCCTCATGTCATCACCAGCTAAAGTGGAGGTCCTCCCAAAAAAATACAATGATCGAAGTGAATTAACTCATTGATTTGTCGTTGGCCACTACAAATGTCCACCTAGTACTACATGAAACCATAGTAGAGTCCCTCCCCACTCCATGAACCATAATCATGGAGGTTCTACCCATGTTTCTAACAACTCAAGCATATGTACTTTTTGATCTAGAAAATATCAGAGTGGAGGCCGACCCTACTTCCTCAATGATCAGTATGAGGTCCCTCCTCGTGAGACCACAATCAATCAACATGGAGGTCCTCCCCAGGCTGTAGAAAAGAAAAATGGTGGTCATCCTAATGTTTCCATCATCTCATGTAGAGATACTCCCTACTCTAACACTAACTAGAAAATATGGTGGTCCTCCTCGCACTACAAAAAAATAGAGTGGAGGCCCTCCCTGCACCATCAACAATTTGTATGGAGGCATCCCCGTGTTTCCACCAGCTCATGCAGAGGATTTACCCACTCCAATAACGATCAAAGAGGGGTTCCCCCCACTTTGTAGATGATCAGCATGAGGTCCCTACTCATGTGTCTACTACCAACCAACATAGAGGTCCTCCCTGTGTCAGATTTATCCAACATGTAGGTCCTCCCCATGTTTTCATTAGCTAAGGCAGAGATCTTCCCTAATCTAGCACTCACCACCACAGAGGTCCTCCCAGCGGGTCCAACAACCAATATGGAGGTCCTCCCTGTGTCCCATTTGATATATGTACAGGTACACCTCACACCTCATTTCACCAAATAAAAGGTCCACCTCGCTTCACCAACAATCTACATCGAGGTCCTACCCATGTTACCAAAAGAATCAATCAGATGTACTCCCTACTAGATCATCACTCATGGTGGAGGTCCTCCCCACTCCCATAGTAGTATTAGTAGAGGTTCTACCAACTCTAGCACCAACCTGTATGAATTTCCTCCTTGTTTTGTAGGACTTCCCTGCCCTGAAGAGCCTGCAGAAGGTAGAATCTCCTCCACCGAAGGGACAACTCTGGGAAGATAAATTTCATCATCACTCCCATATAGTTCTCAGATTATGAAGCCAAATGTGACTCAATAATGTAGCTTTTCCCCAATCATCTATATTAGATTTTGTGGTAGGATCCTGATGGTTGAAATTATTCATTAGGGAAGGTCATATGGTCCAAATCTTTGAATCCCTTTATATATATATTTATATGGAGGATTATTTGGATCATTTCTAGGGTCTCATAGTGAAACCATCTCTTTAATCACAAGCTTCATTATTTATCTCTTCACAAGATCACAAAGAGTCTTTTAGGTACATGATAGAATGAGAGAATCCGATAGACCCACACATGACTTCCTCTACCCTCATACTAGAGGTAGAGGTAAATAACCTACAGCGACCCTCACATTTTATAAATTAACATTATATATAAATTTCATAATATTGAGAACTGTATACAAATAGACACAAAAATATTATAATAGTCTTGGGCCTTTTGAAACATGGAAGCACAAACAATGATACATAAATAATCTATATCATCTCCCACTAGGTTCTTCATGACTATAAACCTTCTTAGAAATATCTATCATAATATACATATTCGTAACCTGGGAGGAAGGAAACATAAAAAGGGAGAGCTCAGATGCTCAGTAAGGGTAAATAAGAGAGATATGTAAGCATAATCCTGATCATAAGGTTATGAGAACATGATCATGAAAATATAAGATCATAAAAATTATATCAAAGATCATACACATGATTCATAAAATAAATCATGGAAATTCATAAGACATGAATCATAAATAAATAAAGAACATAATCCATGAAATCATAAGATATGAATAAAACGTGGGATTTTTTAGATACATTAGCATGTATAATTATTTCCATAATAGTCAAGGAATAACTGCCATGACAATATTTTTAAAAAACATTTTTTACTGAAATCGGTTCACACCATATTCCAGCTCTATGTTACTGAACCGAGTTCACTCCCCATTCTAGACATGTAATACTAAACTAAGTTTATTTTTAGTTATAGCCTTATAATACTAAAATAAGTTCATTTATCATTCTATCCATGTTTATCTCTTGAAATATAAATAATTACCTAATGCATTAGATGAAGATATAGGTCCTACCCATCTCACAATGAAATTATACATACATGCACCACAAAATTATAAACAATCATATCATAACCCATGCACTGAAACTCGTATCATAAACATGTAAATCTATCATAACCTATAGAAAAGATACAAGTTTCATAAAAATTTCTTCAAAATCAAAACTCATAGAAGATAAATATATTTTATAAACATATGCCCCATGAAAGATAAATAGGTTTCATAAAGACCGTCACATTAATCATAAATCATTCATATAATCAATATGAATGGAACCTTTAGATCATTTTCTATAAGTTCACGAGTATTATCAACAGAACTCATCTTAGATGGAAAATAACATTGAAATATATTTCAAAATCATTTCTTAAATAAAATATCCTTTCTTCATTGAATAAGGCCATTCAAAACATAAATCATTTTAAAAATCATTTTTTTAAAAATCCTTTGAAAACAATTAAAATAATTCTTAAAAATAAATTTGAAAAACTTTGACCTTGAAAGCTTAAAAAATAAGCATGAATTTATTTTCAAAATCTTATTTGTTAAGAACACATAAAATGATCTTCAAAATATTTTAAATTCATTTTTATTTTAAGATAATTTTAAAAATTATAATTAAATATTGAAAATGGTTTCAAAAATATTTCTTTTAAACTAATTTGAAAAATTGTAAGGAAAGCTTGAAAACATTTTGAAAATAATTTTCCCTGAAAAATTATAAAAGATGCTTGGAAATACTTCGAACAAAAATTCATTAATTGTTTTTAATTTTTTTAAAAAATATTCCATTTAAAAATTAAAATGAAACTTCAATAAAATGATTGTGGGTAATTCCCTATATTCCGTACGAGGTAAAATTAACATTCCTTTTTCATAATAAAAAGACTAGAGAAATGACATGTTTAGAAAGAAAAAACAAGATTAATTTGAAGATATTGTTAAAATAAAAAAGGGCAAAAATATATTTTAAAGATTATAGGATTATGGTACAATATTTTTGGAAAACCTTTTTTGAAAACACGGTTTTGAAAGAACATAGATTTCTGACTAAATAGATGGTGAAGTTGAGCTTTATTAGAAACACATTATTAACTATATTATGTGTGAAAGAGTAGAAATTTTTTTCTAATATATGAATATTTAATTATTAAAGATCAAATTAAAAAATTCATGATTTTTTTTGAGATATGGGTTATAATATTTCATCATATAAAGTATAAACGTAAACAATCATGGAAGGTGATGAGATTGTTTCAATAAACTCTCATCACTTAGTAACTTGGGATCATACTCTCCATATAAGAAAACTAAATTAAATAAATCCTAGAATATAATAAAAATTTATAGATTCATGATATATTATGTATAATGGAATTATATACACCTAAAAACAAATTTATGAGTATAAAAAAACACGAGTCTCAAGGAATGAAAATTGAGACAAAACTATTTTACAAATTTGATAACTATTCAAACATCAACCCCATGAAATAAAGTCCGTAGAATGGATATGTACATAAAAATAAATTTTAATATAATAATAATTTATTACATAAATGGGTGTTATAAACTCTAAAAAAAGGATTGTGTGGCGAATAAATTATTTATCTCATAGAAATAAAAAGTGCGATAAAATCTCATTACCTTGTTTCTTGACTCTCATCGTACTCATTCAAAAATCCTATATAATTAATATAAATTTATTATAAATATATAATAGAAACATATTATTAATTTTAATATGATATTTGGTTTTATTATGACTTTATCTTACCCACTTGTTAACAATTCTTTGTTAAGGTTTCACTTTGGGTAATATTCTTTCCTTTCTTCACATGTGTCTTAATTTGTTATATCTTTGGACCTTATAATAATATAATGTTTTAAAAATTGTAAAAACTCATATAAATAAAATTAATATTAATTATATTTGTATCATAAAATTCTATAGAGTATAGAAATATGAAATGGAATACACCATTAATGGAGATGGTAAGCCATATATATGCATGAATGTTATTTCCGTTTAATTGTCCTATAGAATTAAAGACCATAAAAGTAATATATGTATATAAATATATCATTATTTTTTTTCATATACATCATAGACATTCACTTAACCCATCCTTAAAACATTCCATGTAGTGTGTGAATGAATTACATCGCATTGAGGGGGGCAGGAGTCCACACTTCCTCAAATGAAAGTATCATACTTACACCAAATGGAAATTAAAAAATATATGTATTATAAAAGGAATAAATAAGATTAAAGACATAATTAATATAATATATAACATATATAAATACAATTTCCATCATAATTTCCTCCATGATAGGAGGTAAATGGAAAATGAGCAATCATCATTTTGTGAGGCGGTAGTTCTTCGTACATGTAAATAGTATGTTTGTTGCTCATTAGATAGAAGTAAGTTTAATTATAGGTTAAAAAAATATCATAAAAGAATACTAGTATATTTAGGATACAAATTTTGTTATAATACTTTGGAATAAATAGAGTCGATGGGGTGGATAAGGAAAATAAAATAAAAGAGTTTGAGATAAGGCGTTACCTCTTAATCAGGTAGCTCCTTTTGGTTTATACCAAAAAGGCTTCCAAGGATTGAATTCTTACCAAGGTAATAATTCTAGAAGAAATTTAGGGGTGTTGAAAAGTGTATTGGGAATGTTTTTACTGAACCTAAGTGGCTTTAGAGGTCTGAAGAAGAGGGGAATGTTTTAGCCTTTTATATGGTAGAGAAAGGACACACTTGGCATTTTTGAAAACAAGTTAAGTGTACACACGTTTTTAGCTAAAAAGTTAATAAAAGAAAAAAATCAATAATGTAAGATCCATGGCCGAATAATGTCTATAAAATTGGTGTTTTACATTTTTTTGTGTTGTTTGGGTCTAAAATTTAAGGTTTAGTCCCTTATTAAGCTTAATTTTACCTTAATCGATGTAATTAATTTTAATTATGTTCACTAATATTTCTAGTCCAAACTAAGTTGAAATTATTAGACATTATAAATTATTATTATTCTAAATATTGAATCAATTTTTTTAAATTCTAATATGATAATTTTAAGAAATTAATTTATAATTAATCTCGTTGATGGGAGGACGATGTGAGTTTTTAAATTAAAAATGATCAAACATTTACTAATTTTATATATCCAATTTAAATGTTAAATTGGTTAAAATTATCTAAATAGGATTAATTAATTAAAATATTTCCAAATTAAACTTATAATATAATTTAAAATTTAATTTAACCATAAAAATAAATTATATGAAATTTTTTTCTAAAATTAACGTCTTGTGTTTTTATCTATTCATTAAAAAAATGAAACCTTTCAGAAAGATACCAAAAATATATCTTAACAAAAATTTTATATTTTTATTAGAAATGTTATGTTTATTTTTACATATTAAATCTCTAAATTTTCAATAAATTATATTTAAATGGGTTCTCTTTTAAAAGGTGGTAAAAATACCTTTATAACAAATATAGGGTTATAAGCATAATATTAGGTTTGTTCTTATCATATGTCTATCAAATATATTGTTTGACTATCAAAAAATTTGATTAAATGTATAAAATATTTATTACATTGATAAAAAACTATAATTATAATTAATGTAATTTATTAGGGTAAAAAAAACTTTGTGACCATAAAAATAATAATATTTACCATTACATTAAAATGATTTTCATATTAATTTCTAATTAATTGGTAACCTATGAATTAATATTATATTTATTTAAACCATATATCTTGGTAAATTATTTAATACTATAAATAATCAATAATTTTTTAGCTAGGTTATACCTTTTTATATCAAATAATAACATTTTAATGATATACAATTGTTTAGTAAAACCGAGTCTTGCGTGTTATGCAAGCCACCAAGGAAAGTAATTGTTTCCTATAATCCAAGATAAACTCGGTGTTCTATATAGAGAAAAATAAAATTTATGTTGCGTGTAGTGAATTATTAAATTAATGTTTCATATAACGTAATCCAAAGATATGAAATAAACTATATTCAGTGTTATAGGAAATTTAAAATATAAATAATATTAAATAAATTAAAAAAAATAACTCACAAAATCTTGGGGTGTTAAATTATACCCCCATAAAATTTATTTCTCCCTCAAAATTCATATTGGTTATTTAAGGATTTATACTTTAAAGATTCATTCATAGAAACCCACATTGAAAAAATGAATACTAAAACTGCTTTTATAAAGGTAATGTTGGAACCATAACGGTTACCCAAAGTAACATATAACTTAGTTTCCACATTGGGGAACATTGGTGGGAAGTGGAAACATGTACAAAGAAGTAAAATATATATATATAATGTTATGATTTAAAGTGATAGAGAAAATTATTGTGGCTAAATTTACAATACAAAAGGTACAAATCTGCAATGAACTAAAGGACCATCTGATTCATCAGAAATGGGGGTTCTAGGATAATTTCTTTTATATCAAGATTATTTTCCCTAATGTTAAATAATTTTCATAAGAAGATATACATTCATCATTTTTATACAATCTAAACCTTCTTTTTTCATTGACCCATTTTACCTCTTTCTCCAAAAGGAAGGTGATTTTTCCATTCATGAAGCACTAATAGATCATGAGATCCATGATATTCCATCCCATATATCCTCATTTATCATCAAAAAATATATTTTATAATAGGTTATCCAATATTCATAAATCCTCACATGGTTAGACAATAATTTATTCTCACAATCTTCATCCAAACTTTAACTTAAACCTTCCATAAACGGTTAACCTTAAAACCTGTTTGAATGATGAAAATAAAAATCTTTAACAAGTCACAAAATCATCTTATCATTGATTCCCCATATAACACAAATTATCTCTTGGTTGTAACATTCCAAACATGTGAATACCATCCTCAAGTATTCTCTTTAAACATGGTTATAACCTTAACTACTATAAATCATTTTTGGAAAACATGAATTCTTCCTTAGTCCAAGGATTACTAGATATATTATTGAAATCTAAGAAATTTTAAAATTCATCATTGATGATGTAGAAAACATTGTCAAGAATCAGTTTCAGGGTAATCTGTATCGTCCAATTAACTTATTCATATATATCACATCCTTACCCAAACATCATTATGTCAACATCAAGAATTAATTAAGGTCTACCTTCCCTTAATAAGAATATCACCTTTCCATGATATCAATTTTCCTTGTCTTCATCACCAATAAAAATTTCCCTTTCAATTATTAATTAATATATATATTGAATCTAATAATATATTTCATAATTCATATAATATGATATTTTAATTCCAAAATAGAAATAATTCATTACTCTAAATTTATTCTTAAACAATTGCTGAAGCCTCAACAACTTATTCCTTAATACCTATTTCCTAGAAGTTAAAACATGAATAATTTATTAAGGTCCCCCAACTTCAATATAATCATATTTATTATGTTTAAAGTAAAAATACTTGTTAAAACATCACATACCTTTTACATGTTTTTAGGTCTCTTTATCTTCATAAGTATAACCAATAATCATAACACATTCCAGGTTTATTTAATGAGATTTCAATATAAGAAATTGATATTTATAATTTTCATACTTTACATATCTGGAACATTAAATTTGAACCATGTTCCTTTTAGTTTTCGTCTATTGAATAAAACCAGAAGGCCTGCTGTGAGAAACAATTATCATATTGGGATACCATATAATCATAAAAAATTACTTATAGTGTACCTAAATAATGGATCCGACTTATTTAATCTATGGAACCTTAGGTTAACCATTTTTTATTCATAGTAATCCTCTATATAAATCCATCATGATGTTTCATGAAGAGTTTTTGAATTTCCAATGAATATCCCCTGAGAGAGTCAAACTAGGTGTTCAACAAGGCCCGTTTTTGTGTACCAGGCTACCCTGAGTCTATACCAAAACATCTTTTTAGAGTTGATACCCATAGGTACATCTGTTCTAGAGACACATCCCCTTTTATTATCTTGATAGAGATATATTTCTAGGAAACCACTCCCTAATCCTTTACCAAAATTCCAGGACATTTGCCTATAATTTTCCTCATCCTTAGAATTATCCATAGACATGTCATTTGGGTTCCTATTAAGGATTTATCATACTAGATTCCAAATGTGAACTGAAATTTTTCACTCTTACCAATTATAGAGACCTCTGTTTTCTTACATTAAAATTTCATAACATTTTCATAATACATACAAAATCATACAAACAGATGCCTAAAGACCATACTATTCTAGTACCTTTGTAAACATAAAATCATAGACACTGATGCATAAAGAAACTATATCATCTACCAATATGTTCTTCTTTACCAACACCCTTATCATACATATAAGACATAATACATATATTCACAACCTAGGGAGACGGAAGCATACAAAGTGGTGAGATCAAATACCCATTAAGGGTGAACAAGGGAGATATGTAAGAATAATCATGAGCGTAACTATAGGAGAAAACAAGAATTAAAATATAAGATCATACCCTACATATCAAATATCATATACATGAATCATGGAATAAATCTTGGATGTTAATAAGATATTAATAAAAGAAAATAAAGAACATAAACCATGAGATCATAACATAGGAATACAATTTGGGATTTGGGTAGGGACATAAGTATATATAATTATTTTTATAGTAGTAAAGGCTTTGATTTCAAGACTATATTAGTGAAAAAAAATTAATTTACTGAACTATTTTCACACCCCAATCCCTCCCCATATTACCAAACTGAGTTCAGACCCCATTGCAGCCCTATAATACTGAACCAAGTTCATTTTCTGTTCCGGACATGTAATACAAAACTGAGTTCATTTCTCATTATATTCATGTATATCTCATGAGTTATAAATCTATAATGAATTAATTTGAGAGAGATATAGGTCACACCCATCTTAAAATCAAATCATACATACATGTGTCACAAAATCTTAAAAAATAATATCATAACCCATGCAATAAAATGAGTAGAATAATAATCTAAACATATCATAACCAATGAAAAAAGATACATGTTTCATTTTATTTTCATCAAAAGAATCACCTCTGAATGTGAAATAGATTTCATATACATATAACATGTGAAAGATAAATGACTTTGATAAGGACCATTACATGAAGCATAAACCATTCATAGAATTAATATGAATGGAACCTTTAGATAATTTCCTAAAAGGGCATGAGTAACATCAACATATTCCATCTTCTAAGGAAAATATTTTTGAAATATATTTTAAACACTTTTCTTGTGGAAAATATCATTTGTTCATTGAAAAATGAATTTAAAATCACAAAACCTAATGAAAATAATCTTCTTTAAAAATGATTTGAAAAATTAGAAAGAAGGGTTGAAAATAAATTTGAAAACTTTCTCCCTTGAAAAATAAAATAAGAAGCTTGAAATATTTTTGAAAACATTTTTAATTGAAATCATATAAAATAACGTATAAAAAAATTAAGAACCTTTTTCTTTGATTACAATTCTTAATCTTATATATAAATCACAAAAAAAATTCAAAATAATTTTCCTTTAAATGTTATAAATTATGCTTAGAAACATTATGAAAACAATTTTCCATGAAAATTAATTAAAAAAACAAATTCTTAAAAATTATGAATTTAAAAATAAAAAGTAATATTCAATGAAAGGATAATAGATAAATATATACATGTCATTTGAGGTAAAAATATCATTCCTTTTACATGATAAAATGGTTAGAAAAATTCCCTGTTAGAAAAGTGATAATAAGATTCCTTTGAAGATATCAATAAAATAAAAAAACATAATAATGACTTTTATATATTATTGGATAATGGTACAATAATCATGGAATACCTTTTCAGAAAACATTGTTTTAAAAGAACATAGATTTCCGACAAAATATATTGTAATGTTAGGATTTCTTAAAAACAATTTCTTAACTATCATATGTACCAAAGAGTAGAAAAATGGTACCAATACATTAATTGATTATGAATAACTATAGGAAAAGAAAATTAACTACTTTTCTTAAGTGATGGGTTATAATATTTTATCAAAGGAATCATAAACATAATCAATCTTAAAAAGCGATGATATTGTTTCATTAAACTCTTATTACATGGTATCTTGGGATCATACTCACTGTGTAAGAAAAGAAAGTTACATGAATTTAAAAATATCATGTAAATATGTAGATTCATAATATATCATTAAAAATGGAATTATATAGACCTCATTACAAATTTAGATGCACAACATAACATGAGTCTCAAAAAAGGAAAATTGAGACAAAACTATTTTACCGACTTGAAAACTTTTTAAACATAAACCCAGTGAAATAAAGGTCATAGATTGGATATGTAAATAACAAAAAATTTAACTATAATAATCATTGATTAAATACATGGGAATTATGCACTCCCATAAAAGGAATGGGTGGTGAAGAAATCATGTATCTCACAAAAATAAAAATTGAGATGAAATCCCCTTACCTTGTGTCTTGACTCTCAACGTACTCACTGAAAACTCTTATATAATAAACATACATTTATTAAAAATATATATAAAACCACATTCTTACATATAATAAAATATATTTTTTCATTATGACTTTATATTACCTTCTTGTTAAAAATTATATGTTAATATTTTACTTCAGGAAATATTGTATTTGTTCTTCACATGTGTTTCAATTTTTCATATATTTGGTCCCTAAATTTATATAATGATTTAAATAATGATAAAAATTATATAAATATCACTTATATAATGTATATGCGTATTATAATATTCTATAGAGTATATAATTATGAAAGAGAATACACCAATCTTGGAGACGGTAAGTCATACATACACATGAATGCTATTTCTGTTTAATTATCGTGGAGAAAGAAAGTAAAAGAAATATATGTATATATGTATATATATATATATTTATTAAAATATATTTATTTTATCATATATTTCATATATACCATATATATTCACTGAACCCATCCTTAATACATTCCATTTAGTTTACAAACGAATCACATCACTTTGAGGGGGTGGTAGTATACACTTCCTCAAATGAACTTATCGTTTTTATACCAAATGGAAAGTAAAAAAAAAAATTTGTAAAAGGAATAAAAGGCTTAAAGATATAATAAATACAATATATAATATATATAAATATAGTTTCCATTATAATCTTCACTATGAGATGTGGTAACTAAAAAATAAATAATCATCATTTAGAACGGTTGTTGTTCACCGTATACACAGACAATATGTTCATTACCCATTAGATGGAGGTTTGTGTAAGTGTAGGTTAAACAATTATCATAAAAAATCCTTTTATATATAGTATATTTCTTCTTATAAAATAATAGAATAAATAGAGTGGGGGGGGGAGACGGAAAATAAAAAATGGAGTTTTGAGAGAATGTGTTACCTCTTAATCGAGAAACTCTTTTTTGGTTTGTAAGAAAAGGATTCCATGGATTACCTTCTACCAAAGGGAAGGATTATATGAGTAATTGAAGGATTTTTTGAAGTTTATTGGGAAAATAATGGCCAAACCTATGTTTTTTAGAGGTGTAACGAAGAGGAAGAGGTGGTGTCCTTTTATAGGGAAGGGAAGGGAAACAGTTGGCCTTTTTTAAAACAAGTTAGGTGTACCCATGTTTTTACTTAAAAAAGTCACAAAAAAAAACACTAAAGAATTTATGGTTTAAATATGAATAATTTCCATAAAATGTGTTTTTCACAAGTTTCTATTTTTTTGGGGTCTTAAATTTAACATTTAGTCCCTTATTATGCTTAATTTTATCTTAATCGATGTAATTAATATTAATTACATTCAATATTTTTTTTCAAAACTATGTTGACCAGATTATATATTTTAAATTATTTTTATTCAAAATATGGATTCATTTTTCCCAATTATAATAACATAAATGGCAGAAATTAATTTAAAACTAATCCCACTAACTGGATGACCCCGCAGGTTTTTAAAGTAAAAAATGATAAAAGGTTTTCTATGTTTTTATGCCAAAATTTCAGCATTTAATTTGTTAAAATTAAATAAATTGGATTAACTGATAAAAATATTATCTAATTAAACATTAAAACTCCTTTAAAATATAATTTCACCTTATAAATAAATTATACAACATATTAGTTTTGAATTAAAATCAAGTATTTTTAACTATTCGCTTAAAAATGAAACCTTACTGAAATAAAAAAATTTATTCTAACATAATTTTTATGTTTTTATTACAAACATAAAGATTTATTTTGATATTTTAAATCTATAAAAGTTTCAAAAAGTTGAATTAAAATGGGTACTCCATTAAAAGGCAGTAAAACACCTTTATAACAAATTTAGGTTTTAAGCATAAAATTAGGTTTGTTATTATCCTATGTTTTTCAAATATATTGGATGAGTATAAAAAATATTTTATTTAATATATAACATATATATTAAATTAATATCACTCACTAGGTATAAATAATTTAATTTATACTTTTAAAATATCTGTGTGACAAAAATAATAATTATATTTCCCTTTACATTCAATCGGTTTTCAGATTCATTTCTAATTAATTGGTAACCTATGAATTCATATTATTATTCATTCAACCATATTATTTTTTAATTAGTTAATAATATTAATAATTACTAATTTAATGTATAGTTTATATCTTATTAAATTAAATTATAACATTTTAATAATATACTATTGTTCGGTAAAACACGGTCTTGTGTGTTACACTATTCATTGAGGAAAGTCATTGTTATATATATAAGTAATTAGTCATTATGTTTTATGTATAGGAAGCTAAAATTTATGTTGCATGTAGTGCATGATTAACTTGATGATTCATTTAATGCAATCCAAATATATAAAATAAACTATATTCGGTGTTGCATAAATTGTAAAATATAAAAAAGTATTGAATTAATTTAAAAAAACAACTCAAAAAATTTCAAGGTGTTATATGACCCATCCTACAGGGATGTGATGATGTGGAAGGAACCACCTTTGAGAGATGAACTAGTGTAAAATGATCTGTCAATGAATTTATCATTCTCTCCATCATCCAGTCTTTCGCCGCTCCGACCCACATCTGTGCCATTACATGTTTTTCAGATAGTGCTGATCGGAGTCTGGGGCCACAAGATTCATATCCTTCGTCCAAGAATAGAATCTTGTGGGATAATCTTGCCACATCTTAGTTATTTGAGATGTTATGGCTAATTTTAGTTTTTAAATTCAACATTTTGGAAGCCCTCACCTTAGACAAGGTTATGTGATTTCACTGAACCATATGGGTGATGCATGTTCACCTCCATAACTGTCTAGTCGTCTGCCCAAATGACCAAGAGAATTTTTATGACATCGACTTTCAGTTCTACATGGTGGAGTTGGTAGCACTTCCTGTGGCCTGACATCCTCGTCACCCAGCTAACCCTAGACTCTTTTGAAAAGATGTGTTCAGAGCCCCATTGTGCTCCAAAGAATTATTAAAGAGGGGACCCATTTATGAGTAGATTTGAGGCTGGGGACCATACTATACACATTAATTCACTCCTATCCTATGATAACCAGACCAACCTAGTGAATTCAATCATGGTTTTCCAAGAGATACACTCAAAAGGGGGCTTCTGTGCAGGATCATAAAAAGGTACACCCCCTCTGGGTAGAAAAACGTCCGACATACCCCACGGGCATCACAACTTTTCAAAAAAGGTAGGTATGATACCTTGGAAATATATCTACATCATTTTACATTGGTAAGAACACAAAAAAAATGTATGGATCATATTGTGACCTCCATCCCCTCTCATCCATTCGAAGCCAAATAGAAGGAAGAGGTCAATCCCGATACGACTGCCTTGTTCCAGAAGCTTGTAGATCAAAGGAGGTAAATTAAAGATATCCTTACTAAGAACATTATTTAATGATGTCTGAACTATAGTTTTCCTTGATACATTCATGTCCATCCACTGAGGTAGCAGGGGTAGCCACAAGTTCATGCTGGTCAGTTTCCTCCTATTGATCTCTATGGTCTTTCACACCCTGACATTTTAGAGGTGTGAGATAAGGAAAATTTCCATGGTATGCATCGTCAAATATACCCCATAGTCATGATAAACCTCATCAAGACCTTGATAATGCCTCTCTTCAGGCCATTCCATCAGTTCCTCCACAAAACGCTCCACAATTTTCTTCACAATCCGCTGGGGCAATATATATTATTGATGATCCTATAAATGCACTGGTTGTTAAGAATCTTCACCCATACAGGGATTCGTTCCAAGATGATCTGATAGATGCTCTCACTACTCTCCTCAAATATTTGGAGACATGATATGTGGAGATACCACCTTACAGAAATCTGTATCCATCATGGGTGGATGACATGAAAGCACCCCTGAGGTTCAAGAATCCTACCTTCATCTCCTTCAATGGGATGGGTGACCCACTGTAGCATTTGGACCACTTTATCTCAAAGTACAAACCTATGTTGGGAACTCTAGATTAGTAAGAGGCGACCAATATCTAATATTTTTGTGTAGAAATTGGAAGATCTAACTTACTTCTGGTACAACCAGTTATGTATAGGGTCCATTACTAGTTTGGAAGACCTTTGTAGGAATTTTCTCTATCAGTTCAGTTCCACCACCCAAAATATAAGAACTTTTGACCTATTAAAGTGGAAATAATTACCATATGAGCATATCCGACACATTGTTCCCAGGTGGAAGGGCCTCACATATTCGCTTGACATTACCATAAAACAAGAGTAGTTGTTGACTACGTTTGTGGAGAATATCAAGACTGAACTGGTCCCCTCCCTCATCAATCATAATATCCTAGGTGGTTTCTGGGATTACTTTGATAAATACCAAGACATAGAAGAGGGTTTATTGAAAGACAACCAGACATATATGTTTCTTCTTTCGGCACTTATAAGAAGATAATACAATGAATAAACTACTATAGTTGCACAGATAGAGGCCCATAGGCCACCTTGTGTTATTATTGATAGAGCTTTTTCAATAGTATTATCAAGGGAAACAACCTAAAACTTTTAAAAAATCAACATAGAATCATAGACACCGCCCCATAATGAACTACTTCTACCTAGGATAGAGAATCAATCTCATCCTCCTCGATAGGATCCACCCCTCATCAATGCAAAACTCCCAGATCTCCCTTACCAGATATGAGAAACTATGAATACTCATTCAATGAGTCTTAGGTTCTTAGTTATTTCTGATGTTCCCTAGTGTAAGAAATTATAATGATTCTAGAATTTAAGAAACCCCAGGAGGCTAATCTTATTAATGAATAGGTGGATAACAATGTTATCATTTTGGGACCTACTATGGGATAGGTAGTATGCATTTATGTAAATCCGGAATAGGATAATGGAGGTTTGTGGTAGTAGGTCTCTAGCCACGGGACTCGGAAATACGATGACTAGTTAGATCATAGAGTAGTCTCTTGCATCTTTGGTGTCATCCATGCCTATATGAATCCGGCCAATCCTCATGATGTTGCTATATCTACTCTTTACACCACATCTACATCCATGTAATATACATCCCATACTTCCACCTCTCAGAAGTGTGACCTCTGATGACACAAGGGAAAGGAAAATACTCTACCAGTGCCAATTCCATATTGCAATCTTAATGATTTCATGGCCCTAGAGATTGGGATATTCTGTAGAGTCCATACAGTATTGGAATTTTACTCTAATGAGGACAAATAGTATGTCTATATGAATTCTATTGAGTTGGTGGATCCCTATATGGTCACCAATGATGAGGAACACCTGGAAATTTCTCTGGATGTCCTTATCCAACAACATTTTTGAAATAGTATTGGATACATGAATCGTAAGGATATCTAGCCTAATTCCTCAAACTGATCCATGAATGCTACATAGAGTAGAAAAAATATCTAAGTAGGACCCAAAAGGCACAATTATATTAGAATTTATTGTCAAATTCACTACCACCACTGATCGTGCTACTAGACCAAGAAGAACAACTATGACTGCGTCATGGTCAACTGCATCCAGCTATGGCTGAGCACCACCCATCTGATAATCAGCTTGTAGTGACATTTCAAGGATCAACTAATATGAAGCAGGTCATTCCTATCACCATTTGGAATCCACCCGTTCGACTCTTAGTGCTCGTTATTTCCCCTTTAAAAGAAAAACCTCATATCAGTAGAAATATATTGCTAGAATGGAAGTATGATGTGGTCAATAACCTCCAAACAATCCTAAAAATATCTCCATCCTTGATTACCTCCTCTGATCAGAAGATATGAGAGAATTCATTGCTGAATATTTGAGGATCCCCCTTCAGTTTGAAATAGAGGAAGTAGCCAGATAGACCATCTAAGATGTGGAATTCGAGTAATGAGAATGGAAAGCTATCATCTCATTTTTAGGAGAAGATGAGGGATCCCCCATATAGGAAAATATCCACCCACCGCATACCATTGGATAGTTCAATGTCCTAGAATTATTTCTATGTCTTTTTGACATTAGTTCTTGGTTGAACCATAACCCATTCCAGTTTCTTTTCCAACTAGGACCGACTGAAGTAGATCTGACTCTCTCTGAACTAAAGATATTGGGTTATGATATGACTGAGAAGAGGTTGTGTGGAAGGATTCACTTGAATACCTAGCTCAATGGCCTTATTTCAAGAACCGAGTTTATAGTATTCCTTAATGATATTGCTAACAATATACCGATGGGTAGACCCTGGCTTCATCCGCATGCAGCAGTTCCCTCCTTGTATCACTAATTCAACAAGTACTCCCTCAAACAGTAGAGTGGGAATCTTCATAGTTGATTCTTGTCCATTTTCACCTTGTGAAACCCAAAATCTATATTTCAACTACAACATGTTCAAGAAAAAATTGGTTCATACCAATGAGGTTGAGCACACTACCACTATGGCCAATATTTGGATAGACTTGGATGATGGTTTTATCCTCATGATTCACCATTTGGAGGCCACCACATCAGACCTGTGACACTACTTAATTATTTATGAAAAGAGGGGTATATTCATTCCTAATTACAACTAAAATCATAAGATCGCCTCATAATATATCATGGGTCAGGCTCGAGTTATATCGGAACCCCTTACCCCTATAAGGTAGCAGGATGTTTTCCCCATGGATACAATTGTATTCCATAAATTCCTATTTTATTGAATAGGGTTGAGCTGATATATACCCACCCACCAACATTGGTTTCAAATCAAGAATGGACCCCCTCAGTCAGAGACTTGATGGAATAGAGTTTACACCTACCATCCCCATGGTTTTGGTAAAGCAGGAGTTCCCCAGTGAGGATTCTGTATCCACCCAGGTAGATACTAGTGTTACCCTAAATCAATTTTCTTGGATGAACCATATCCTCTTACAGATCACACCACCTTAGATTATGATGATTATTTAGAAGATAATACTCATTCATTTGAAGAATTAATCTCCACCACCATTCATGAGTTGGTTCATGTGAATCCTGACATTGAGGATGATTATAGGCGAACACTGATAAGTGAAAATATTCATGAAAAGGAATAGTAGTAGTATGTTTATTTCCTAAAGTATAATTATGATGTTTTTTCTTAGGGTTATGATTAAATTACAGGACTATAAATTCAAGTCTCTATCTATTTTCTTGGTCTTCCCATAAGTCATCACGAGTTCAAGAATAATCCTAGGAAGATTCAACATTATTAGGGTGCCATGGTTGAGGAAAAATTTGATAAAGTAATAAAATATAACTCCATCAAGGAAGTTTAGTGCCCCAAGTAGCTATAGAAAATAATTCCCATCAGGAAGAAGAAAATAAAAATCATAGTTTTCGTCAATTTATGGTACCTAAATTTACATTGCTCAAAAGATGATTTTCCACTTCTAGTAATGGAGTTTTAAATCGATGTAACAGATGGGTTCTAAGATCACTCATTCATGGATTTGTATTCTAGAAACAACCAAATCTAAACAACCCCTAAGTATTAATAGTCCATGATCATTATTGCATTGCAAGGAACCTTATTCTATCATGTTATTCATTTCTGTTTCAAAAATGTAGGAGCCACCTATCAGTGTGCCATGAACCTCATATTCAAATTGACCATTGGAATGTTAGTGGAATTCTACATTGATGTTTTTGTATCCAAATAATACCAGCGTCATGACTATATCAAAGATAGTGAAAAATTATATAGTTTCCTACCCTCCCCACATTTATAGATGAGAACCTTGAATTGTGCCTTTAGAGTTACCTCTAGGATGTTTCTTAGAAAAAATTTAATGTACATAGGCATCGATATTAACCTATAAAAGATCAAGACCATTACCTATATGCCTCATTCAAGAAACCTATGAGATATATCAGTCCTTTAAGTACACTACGAATATATACCCCCAATTCATCGTGAATTTGTATGGAAAGTGTAGTCCCTTTTACAAACTCATGAAGAAAGGAATTGTATACTAGTGGGATTAAGAGTTCCAGATAGTGTTGAGGAGATGATGAAATACCTGTTTCGGCCTTCGGTTCTGAAGCCACCTGTCTCAAGGAATCCATTGGTCCTCTATGCAATTACCTTGGAATAATCCATTGGTTCCCTTCTTTCCCAAAAGAATAAAAATGGGACATATAAAATCTTATATTATCTCACTTGCATGATCCATGAAAAGGTGTCCAGAAACTATCCTATCAAGAAGAGACTCCTCACACTGTTTTCACCATGTAGATATTATGACACTACCTATAGCACCATGAGATACATCTAGAATCCTAAGTGGACCCACAAAAGTATATTCTAGACCTACCTATGTTTAAATGCATTCTATCTTGATGGGAAGTGATTATTTAGCATTTAGACATCGGATTAATTCTGTAAATGGCCATCAAGGGCCAGGAATTGGAGGAATTTTTTCCTATCCATCGTTCCCTGATAGAGTATTCCCCCAATCTTGATTTTCCATAAAAATAAATCCACTATGTGGATAAAGATATGCTGTGTTGGAAAATGCATTTCGATGCAGCATCTCATAGCCCAACCAGTAGAAGACTCAACAAACCTAGGATCGACAAAGTAGGCATGGGGATCGTCTTCATCATCCCGATAGAGTCTATCCTACCATATTCCTTTCTACTATTATAAGGCTAAACTCATAATGAGAAAGAGTATTAGGATCTCATTGCTGGTCTTGAATTGTACCTCGAGATAGTTATCCCCCATTTCATGTTAAGGGGGACTCTGAATTTGTCATAAAAAAGTTCAAAAATTAATATTTCCCTAGTATGTTGGAATTTTTTCCCTACTATAATGTACTAACTAGATAATAGACCATTTCCCCTATCAACCAGAGGTAACTCATGTTCTCTGGTCACTGAATATAGAGTCGATGCCTGTGACACTATAGATTCCTCTCTTGTAGAGCCCATCCCGAAAAGCTTGTTCATCCATATGTTGAGTCAAAGGGGGAATTTATCCTATCACTTAATACAATGATGAAATACATTAGGTTTACCACCTTACCACTAGATACTTCACATAGGGACATTCATATCACTCCGAAACTAAAGAAACATATGATCAGACAACTCCATTCATTGAGTACCTGTAGATCACCACTGTCCGACCAAATAGAGCCCAATGTGAGCAAATCTCTCAACGTGTGGCATAGTTCACCCTCCAGAGTGGTCCAATCCATGAAAAGACTCTATAAAAACAGGGTATATATTGAACTATCCTCTGTTTAATTCAAGGAGTCCAGATTACATGGGTTATATGGGATATTCATGCCAGATCTTTTAGGGCTCAACAAGAAGTGTTGAAGCTCTCCAATTGTTTCGAAGGATGGGATAATTTTGGACCACCATGGCTCATGATTATATTAAGTTCACCAAAAGGTTCCATGAAAGTCATAACCACGCCAAATTTGTGCACCAATCGTCGGAGGCCCTCCATACTACCAAGTACTCTTGGACCTTTTTGAACTTTGGACTCAATGTCATGGGAATATATCTATTAGCAATAGCTCAATAGTATAGGTTCATTTTGACATAAAAATATTTCTTTTCTATGTGGGAAGAATCAGTTCCTATAAAGAATTAAATTCCTTGTTTATTGTTGAATTCAAGAGATTCCACATCTTTTATCAATTGGAAATACCTAAAACCATTATCATTGACAAAAAAATCTTTTTGGTATCAGAGATGATAAATATTAATGAAAAGTATAACATTTGGTCCAGTAACACTTTTCACTACATCGAACAGGAAAATAGACAGATTGAGGTGTTCAACAAAACCCTCTCTAATATTCTGCAAAATGGTAGGTTAGAAAATGATAAATTGGACAAATATTTTCCCCAACACTCTCTAGGCTTATCAAATGATGAATCATAATTCCACCCAGATGACTTCATATTCCCTACTATATAGAAAAATGTTTTTTTTCTCATCATGATTCAGTTTCCACTACTTAAAACGACTTTCTATGATCTATAGAAGCTAGAAAGGGTATCCTATTTCCATCTTGACAAACTGAAATCCATCAATGTTAATAGAGTCTATGGCTTGCATAATCCATTCAGGCACCCAAACAAGATATCCAGATTTTTCAACAAGAAGGTTCACCTATGATATTTCCCCCAAGGTGATATAGTTTGGGATCTTTGGATGCTAATGATAAAAGGCATGAAGCCAAAAAAGTAGGAACCCAAGTGGGAAGAAACATACATAATTCACAATGTCTATCTAAATTGTTTATACTATTTGTTCACCATTGATAAGGAGCACATAAATCCTCCAAAAAATTCCATGTTCCTCAAATAGTACCTCACATGAATAGAGTTACAACTTCCAAGATATAGGATGTTAAACTAAATTGCACCGCCAACGTCCTAGTTGCATTTCGTTAAACTACATAACACCCAGTGGTTTTAATTCTTTGACCTTTAAATAAGAACCATATTGTCCAAGTTGTATGGATTCAAACAACATAGTAACTAGTGTCCTCACCAAACAATGAAAAACTACATGGAACATCAAATCTTACCACATGATGTAAAACTACATATAATTCCAGATCCTTACTACATGATGCTAAACTACACCTTATTGATGGTCATTTCTACATGAACATAAAAGGAAAGTACCCCTTTTCCCTACAAAATGATATTAAATTGTGATGCATTGTCTTAGTTGAATGATTGTAAATAGAATAACATCCTATTTTCTAGACACATGATGTTTAATTGAGAATACAAGTCCAAATATCATGAATTTTTAAAATATATGGCTCCCCCTAGAATTATGTTTTGTGGGGAAGACCTATTGGACCACATTGATGCTGGAATATAGCTTCCACATAACACACATTCCTCCTAGAACATGTCTCCACCTTTATCCCTAGAACATGATATTAAAATATGTTTCAATGTCCTTACCACATGATGTTAAACTACCTAGGCAGGTCCCTTGCACACAATTCTAAACTAGGCACCAATTGCTTAAAATATATGACTTTAATCTAATATCCTTTGGTTTAATAAATATGACTTTAAACTATTTGTAATACCATATTATTTTACCCTGAGTCCAGATACCTTCTCCCACTAATTCTCTGATGTTCAAGGATGTAAGACCTAAAGTGTGGGAATTTTCATGGACATTCTTTTAATCCATATCTAGGTTTCAAGTATCTCATTATTTGGAACCCCATCATCTTCGTTACTTGAAGGTACCCCCAAAATTTCTGGTTCCTAGACAGAATGGCTCACTTAAGTGGGAACGTTGGTATTTTTGGAACATTCCCACCTAGCATCTCCTTACCCTTTTTGTGCCACTCCATGTGATGAAAAAAATAATATCATTGTTCCATATTTCCCAAGTCGATCATGAATGTCGTGGGATTATGAGTTTTGTTAGGGTTTGTACCCACATAGGATAGATTCACAATTCCACCAGTACAAATTCTGTTACCCTAAACTATGAACCATTCAATCCAACCTGCAAAACTCTAAACTATATAGTGCCACCACGATGTTCTCATCTAAGATGAAATTACATCTAGTACTTGTAACACCCCGAGATTTTATAAAAAATATTCTTTTACTTTCATTGATGTCTTCTATTATACAGCACACCAAGTTTAGCTTGTACTATACGCAACACCGTATTAGCTTGCAGTATATGCAACACTATTCTTGGATCGTGTTACACACAATTTCATGTACGTTTTATAATAGTCATTCTACGCAACGTTGAGTGTGTGTATATATATTTATATATTCAATGTATAAATGAAATATGGTTGGATTTTGTTATACGAAACAACGAAGGATTATTTCACAACACGCAACCCTGACTTGGCTTGCATTACACGCAATCGCGACCTTCCTCGATAGCGTGTGTTGTACGCAATACCAAGTTTTACTAAACAACGATATAATATTGTAATATTATTATGAACTAGCCATTATGAATAGTATTAACTAAATTTTGAATTTTATAACATTATTATTATCTTACTCATTTTCTAGAACATGGTATAAGAACAAAATAAATTTTTCGGGTAAAATAAGTATTTTTAAAAAAATGCAGTTTTGCCGCCTTTTGATGGCGCACCCACTTTATATCTAGTTTTTGACATGTTTATAAGTTCAATTTTAAAAAATAAAATTAATATTTGGAATCAGGATATAAAATTTTACCTTGGATAAATTTTTCATATTATTCTGATAACTTTCATATTTTAATGAATAGTAAAAACACGCTATATTTTAATTAAAAACAACTTTTTTCATCGTAATAACTTATGGGGTTAAATAATAATATTTAATGGTTTTAAAGTATAAATTGAATATATTTTTAACATTTAATATAATTTATGTCATTATCCTTGATTTTACATTGAATTCGTAGGTTAAATAAATTCAATCTTTTGCAATGTTTTAAACAAAGAACTGTTTTCATTCGACAAATGGGATTAATTTTAATTTAATTTCTGCAGATTCTATTTATTGAATTTGGAAAAATGGACTCCATATTTGGAATCAGTTGGTCCAAATTATATTAATATACTACTTTTAATTTTTGGGCTTTATGAATAGTAACAACGGTAAATTTTATTTACCTTAGTAAAAGGTAAATTGGGTAATTGAGAGTAAATATAATATTATAAAATTATCCAAATACTTTTATTAATACAATTGGATGATTATAATTTTTCCTAAGTCATATTTGGGTCGAAATGGAATCCATTAGAACCCACTTGGAGGTGATTAAGACCTTTAGTTAATTTTATTTAAAGGAAAGTGAAATATGTCTCACTCAACTTTAATAATTAATGTATTTTTAATATAAGTTTATACAGAATATAAATTCAGTTATAAATACTCATTTGAAATATAAAATGTTTTTCTTTTTCACGGTAATTTATTTGTAATTTTTAAGAGTTGTTTAATTACCTTATTATCTTATATATTAATGATGCAGAAATTATTTATTTAGTGAAAAATCAATAATATAGTTTTTATTGAAATATTAATACATATAAAAAGGCGCAAAAATCTGCAAAAAAATTATTATTAGTGTATATATAAACCCTAATCATCCACTGGCCGAATTTTTGACCAATGGGATCCTTATTAAGGTTATTATGACACTTATATTATTTTATTTTAAATGATGCCAATGTTGTACCTTCATAATTTAATAAATATAACAACTTAACTATTGTGATTTTAAGATGATAAATTAGAGTAAAAGTATTATTTTGAAAGTTAATAGATTTATATTCATCATAGGTTTTTATTTTTAATTTTTATGCAACATATAAGTTTATTAAATAATTATACAAAAATGTAGTAGTAATTATTATATTAAGAGATAAACCAACTAAATGGTTTTAAAAATAATAAAATATATATTATATGAACTATTTAATGTTCCCCACTAATTTTCTAGATACATATGGCCTTTTATAAATCTATTAAAGCTTTTAGTTAGAACATATCTTCTGTATATATTTTATTTAAATTCATATAAAAGAATAGTGTCAAAATTGACACTATTGTTATTTTATAAAAATAACATGTTATAAAATTGTTTAAAAATCACAAAAATGTTTAAAAATTATAAATTTAAATTTATATGGTCTAAAATGTTTTAAAGTATACAATTATGGACAATTCACAAAAAATAAGTAATTTTTTGTTATTATTTAAAATTCAGAATGTTATTACCACAAATAAAATTAAATTGATTAAGTAAGGATAAATCATGTTGATAATGTTTAAAATTATTTCCTAACATGTATAAATTTTATTTATTGATGATATTAAAACCCTATATCATCTTATATTCGAATATGAATCATTTGTTGAGGTTTTGAAGTGGGGTTAGATTTATTATAAATTAATATTTTTAAGATTTCCAAAGGTGCCCCTCTCCTCCCTTATAAAAGGGAACCTCCTCCCTCCCTTCCTAACACCAATTTGAGCCTTCAAGCTAAGCCAAACCCTGCCAAATTCTCTTCTCCACTTCCCTAAAAACATCCTAGAGGTCATGTTCGTCTTAAAAGACCAATTTTAGTTCCCTAAGAGGAGGTCTCAAAGAGGCGCTTCAAAGAAGAGGTAATGTTCGTTACCGATTCTTTCAACTTTATTTCTTCTTCCACTTATTCATATTTAGTTGTTATATTATGAAGTAATAAAATCCATATCACTCATATACTTATATGTTATTATAAGTATGAATCAAACCTATTTCACAATTTATCCATCCTACCAAAACGAAATCACCTCGTGTGCATACGTACAGAATACCGTCTCCATGCCGTGGTGTAATCTATTTTCCACCACCACCTTACTTGGATGGGTATAATGGTGAAAATAATTACTATATATGATTATTGTAAAGTGATATTGATTCTTAAATATTATACATACACTTTAATACAATTCCATGATCATGGGAATGATATCGTCTCTTGTAGTACGTACGGACTACCGTCTCCACGACGCGATCATTCTCAATGATTAACCATTCATGAATGATTATAAAGTATATATAATAAGTAATCATGAAATAAATGACATAATAATGATACTGGATTTATGTATATATATATACATATATGTATTACATCTACTTAATTCCATTCAATTCAATAAGGAAATGAAAACAGCATTCATGCGTACGTACGACCTACTGTCTCCATGAACGGTGTATTTATCTCCATTTATCAATATATTATATATATTTATATTCTAAATATATATTATATATAAATCATGTTTTACATTCTGGATATAATTAATCATGATCCAAGTAATCATACTAATAATTACAAGTTAAAACACGAATGAATAATGAGACGATTTTACCCAAAACGCTACTTTAACAAGAATTTACAAAACATCGGGTAATATAATGTCATCAGTGGACCATATATGATATAATAACAATGAATATGATTCTGTAAAATGTCAATAACATTATTTAAATCATTATACAGTGGGTTCAGATATGTACGAAGCATATCGGACCTAAGGTAAGGGATAATTTTGCAAATCTCATTTTTATCCGAGATTTCTTATTCATATCATCCATGTCCATGTTTCTTAAAAATGGTTTCATGTATGTTTAAAGTCCTTTTTACCCACTTTTGACTTTGACTACATGGTATGTAAGGAATCATTCTTTTGTTTACATTACAAGGTACTTTTTTTGACTTTTCTGACAAAAGTACGATAAAAATGTTTTTTTAACGTATACGGCATGAAAAGATTTTTATGGTTTTATAAAAGCCTTATTTTCATGAAGATTACTTCAAAAGAATTCCTGAATATTTTCAAAAAAAACATTTTCTTCTAAAATTACATGACATTTTGTGAAAAGAAAATGATTTTGAACAAAAAAAGATATTTTCCTCAGGAATTCATTTAAAGTGTTTTATCAAAACCATTTTCATCTAAGATGACATTATTTCACATGTGTATGTTTAAACTGTAGTGTCTCTATGATTTACATGGTTTCACTTTTTTTTATAATGAAATGATATCCATTTCTTTTATATGGATTATGTGATGATTGGATGATGTTTATGAAACCCATTTTATTTATTGGGTTATTATAAATGATGTATGTTTATTTAGTGGCACAAGTAAGAATGATTTCATTATGAGATGGGTGGGACCTATATCTCCATCCAAATCATTGGGTAAAGATTTAAATCTCATGATATAAACATGGATGGAATGGTAAGTTAATCTGGTTCAGTGTTACAGGACTGAAACGAGGAATGAACTCGATTCAGAAAGGGACTTTGTCCACCAAGATGGTCTTGGTAGCAATGCCTTGGCTACTATGGAAATCATGACATCTGCTGAATGGTTTCCACAATTACATGTTATATTCCCATGCTATTTTATCATTCTTAATGTTTCTTTATGATCTACGCCATACGTGCTTCCATTTTTTATGTCATTGCTCAATCTTTTGATGTTTAAACATTATGATCATGTTTTTATGTTCAAATGTATATGGTATGTTTTATTTTATCCATGTTTACCCGTACTGAGAATTTGAGCTCACCCTTTTTATTTTTTTCCCCAGGATATAATGAAAATTTTTAGGTTAAAAAAGGGGGAAGATCTTTAAGAGAGATGTTGAAGATCTTTCACAACGATTAGAAGATTACGTTCCATGTTTCCAAAGACACTAAACTATTACAGTTCTTGTGTGTCTGTTTTTGTTATGTATTAAGTATTCCACAAAAGTAATGCAGTGTTCATGTATTTCAGGCATTGGGTCTCTACAGTTGGTATCAGAGGAAAGGTTTAGTCAACCTTTGGAAACAAGGATGCGAGAAATTTAGTGAGATCCCTATAGATATTTCTAAGGTATGTATAGGGATGTCCTTAAGTTTAAGTATAAGTATAGGTTATAGTACTAGAATTATGGTAACCTAAGATGTTAGATATTGAAGGTACTCCCCCTTTATTATGTTGTTTTCCCTAGCGTGATTTTGGCCTCTCACACTATTATTTTTGGGTTTAAGACGATGGCTAGAACCCGAATGAACCGTGTTGATCAATGTAATGGACAATGCAATGATTATCCTCCTAAAAAACCAACATTATGGGAGATGGAGTGAAAAATCTTACTGCTATACTTACACAAGGTATGAATCATTCTGGACATCCAAATGAGCAGAGAGGGGAACAATATTCTATTGAGTCCTTCATGAGATAATGCCCACCTTCTTTCAGTGGGTCTTCTGATCCACGTGTTGCTGAACAATGGATCAGTACTAGTGAAAAGATATTTTCATTTCTTCAATGTTCTGAACATGATAAAGTCATCTTAATAGTATATCTTTTGGAAGGTGAAGCTGATCAATGGTGTAATCTTATCAAGAATACAAGGCCAAGAGATGAAATTATGTCCATGGAATGGGACGAGTTCAAGAAATTATTTTTCAATAAGTACTTCCCTCGTATTCTTTGAACAAAGATAGAGAAGGAGTTTCTTGAACTAATGCAAAAAGATGATGAATCTGTTGGTATATACGAAATGAATTTTATAAGGCTTGCAAGGTATGCATATGGATTTATCATACAACCTGAAAGTAAAGTTGATCGATTCTTCAGTGTCTTAAAACCAAATATTTGAAGGGCATTAGATATAAGAGACTTTAGTAGCTATGATGAAATTGTGCGCTGTGCTATTAAGGTAGAAATGGATGTTGGTGTTACATATCCATCTTATGGTTTTGACAAGAAATGAAAGATGGATTTCAAGGAGAAATCTTAGAATAATGGTGAAAAGAAGATGAATGTTTCCTTATGCTCAAAGTGTGGAAAGAAGCATGGTGGAGATTGCCTTAATGGGACTAGAAAATGTTTTAAGTGTTGAAAAGAAGGTCATCGAGCAGCTGAGTGTCAAAGTAATGGAAAATGGGTTTCTAATGATGTGAATAAAGAAAAGACTGGAGAGAACGCACCACCAACACTTCAATGCTTCAAGTGCAAGTAAATGGGGAATTATGTTAATAAATGACCTAATCCAAGGGTTAGTGATGATCGACATGAGCAACCACTTAAGGAAAAGGACAATGTGAAGTCACATGCGATCACTATTGGTGATGTTGAATAGGACAACGATGTGGTGGAGTGATTAAGTGTTTATGTAATGGGATTCCAAAATAATGTTGTATATAGTATCGTGGAATATTAGAATATTTATGTATTGGTATATGGTGGTTTTCAATAATTTTATGATGCCAGTAACCATGGAAAGTGATTGATATATTTTTAGAAAGTACATGATATGCACATAATGAAAGGATAAGAAGATAATGAGATGTTTGATTGTATTCATGAGCTCATGACTGAAATAAGGAATAAGTGATATTATGGTTTGATTATATAGAAATTTTGGGATTTTGGTATGTGGAAAGAGTTTTCTTTTGACAGCATTCATGTTTTCACTAAGGTTAATGGGGAATTCATTTTTCAAGAGAATACATGGTTAATTTATTCACATGTTTGTAATTTGACCAACAAGATATATCTTATGATATATGGGGGATAAATAATGGCATTCACATGATTGTTATGTGACATTTCAAGTAATAATTTTCTTTATACTATGAGCTTGGACCGAAGTATTTTAGATAAGCCTAAAGATTGGAATGGATTATGTTGGACATAAGTTAGTATTGTTTAAGTATATAACTTTTTTTGATATTAATGATGGGATGTTATAGTAATGTAGTTTTAGAAAAAGGACAACATGTAGGACGATAAACAACCCATCGCGTCAGACAAGGTTGTGGGAATCGAACCAACAACTGAAGTACGATTGGCCTTTATCGCATACCACTGGCCTACAGGAAGACCCTGGTTAGTAGAAACTAGTTTTATTATATTAAGCAGTATGATATATGAAGTATAAGTTTATTTTAGTAAACATATAATATTAATCTCACTATAGATCGACTTCTGTATATTTAATAACTTTTTCTATCCTTTTATTTGAGATAGATGGAATGACCCGCCATTCTATCACATGATCTGCTAACATTTCACGAATAACAAATTCAACTTCATTTATTTAAGAGATGAAGTGGAGATTGTTCAAGGCAAGAACAACAGTGAGATTGTACCAAAATAAAGTAAGTATTTATTGTAATTCAAATTATTCAACTTTAGGGAAATGATCTTGAAAACCAAAAATGTTGTCCTAGTGCCCTTATATCTGATGAATCAGATGGTACCCTAGATCATCACAAATTTATGGCTTTGAGATTGTTGGCTTTTTCATAGCCATGTCCTCTACCACTCTCCATCAGAACATGATGGTTAGATTTTTCTTCCATATCCATATTTTCACCTATGTTCTCCTATATGAAAACTCAATGATGAGTTAATTTGGGTAATCATTGCATTTCATACTTTAGTTTTTAAAATTATGTTTTAGTATTCCTTTTTACGATGTGGGTTTCTATGAATAGTAAACGATTTATAACCCCGGAAAATTTCAAGGGTGAAATTCATTTTAAGGGGGGTAGAATGTAACACCCTGAGATTTTATGTAAAATATTCTTTTAATTTCATTGATTTCTTCTATTATACAGCACACCAAGTTTAGAATGTACTATACGCAACACCATATTATATTGTAGTATACGCAACACTATTCTTGGATCGTGTTACACACAATTTCATGTACGTTTTATAATAGTCGTTCTATGCAACGTTGAGTGTGTATATATATATATATTAAACGTATAAATTAAATATGGTTGGATTCTCTTATACGAAACAATGATGGATTTTTTCACAACACGCAACACTGACTTGGCTTGCATTACACGCAATCACGACCTTTCTCGATAGCGTGTGTTGTACGCAATACCGAGTTTTACTAAACAATGATATATTATTATAATATTATTATGAACTAGACGTTATGAATAGTATTAACTAAATTTTGAAATTTATAACATTATTATTATCTTACACATTCTCTAGATCATGGTATAAGAACAAAATAATTTTTTTGGGTAAAATAAGTATTTTTCAAAAAATGCAGTTTTGCCACCTTTTGATGGCTCACCCACTTTAAATCTAGTTTTTGAAATGATTATAAGTTCAATTTTACAAAATAAAAATATTCTTTGGAATAAGGATATAAAATTTTACCATGGAAAGATTTTTCATATTATTCTGATAACTTTCATATTTTAATGAATAGTAAAAACACGCTATATTTTAATTAAAAATAAATTTTTTCATCGTAATAACTTATGTGGTTAAATAATAATATTTAATGGTTTTAAAGTATAAATAAAATATATTTTTACCATTTAATATAATTTATGTCATTATCCTTGATTTTACATTGAATTCGTAGGTTAAATAAATTCAATCTTTTAAAATGTTTTAAACAAAAACCCATTTTCTTTCGACAACGAGATTATTTTTAATTTAATTTCTGCAACTTCTGTGTATTGAATTTGGAAAAATGGATTCCATATTTTGAATCAGTGGGTCCAAATTATATTAATATACTTCTTTTTATTTTTGCGCTTTATGAATAGTAACAATGGTAAATTTTATTTACCATAGTAAAAGGTAAATTAGGTAATTAAGGGTAAATATAATATTATAAAATTATCCTAATACCTGTATTAATATAATTGGATGATTATAATTTGTCCTAAATCATATTTGGGTCGAAATGGAATCCATTAGAACCCACTTGGAGGTGATTAAGACCTTTATTTTATTTAATGGAAAGTGAAATATGTCTCACACAACTTTAATAATTAAAGTATTTTTAATATACGTTTATACAGAATATAAATTCGGTTATAAATACTCATTTGAAATATAAAATGTTTTTCTTTGTCATGGTAATTTATTTGTAATTTTTAAGAGTTATTCAATTACATTATTATCTTATATATTAATGATGCAGAAATTATTTATTTAGTGAAAAATAAATAATATAGTTTGTATTGAAATATTAATACATATCAAAAGGCCCAAAAATCTTCACAAAACATATTATTAGTGTATATATATAACCTAATCATCCACATTCCGAATTTTTGACCATTTGGATCCTTATTAAGGTGATTATGACACTTATATTATTTTATTTTAAATGATGCCAAAGTTGTCACCTTCATAATTTAATAAATATAACAATTTAACTATTGTGATTTTAAGATGATAAATTTGAGTACAAGTATTATTGTGAAAGTTAATTGATTAATATTCATCATAGGATTTTATTTTTAATTTTTATGAACCATATATTCATATTAAATAATTATAAAAAAATGTAGTAGTAATTATTTTATTAAGAGATAAACCAAACAAATGGTTTTAAAAATAATAAAAAAAATATTATATGAACTATTTAATGTTATCCACTAATTTTCTAGATACACATGGCCTTTTATTAATATATTAAAACTTTTAGTTTGAACATATATTCTGTATATAATTTATTTAAATTCATATAAATGAATAGTGTCAAAATTGTAACTATTGATATTTTATAAAAATAACATATTATAATGTTGTTTAAAAATCAAAAAAATATTTAATATTTATAAATTTAAATTTATATGGTCTAAAATGTTATAAAGTATCCAATTGTAGGAAATTTACATAAAATAAGTTATTTTTTGTTATAATTTAAAATTTAGAATGTTATTACCACAAATAAAATTAAAATGATTAAGTAAGGATCAATCTAGTTGATAATGTTTAAAATAATTTCCTAACATGTATAAATTTTATTGGTTGATGATATTACAACCCTATCTCATATTATATTCGAATATGAGTCATTTTTTGAGGTTTTTTTGTGGGGTTAGATTTATTATAAATTAATATTTTCAATATTTCTAGAGGTTCCCCTCTCCTCCCTTATAAAAGGACACCTCCTACCTCTCTTCCTCACACCAATTTGAGCCTTCAATCTCATCCAAACCCTGCCAAATCCTCTTCTAAACTTCCCTAGAAACATCCTAGAGGTCCCGGTCTTCTTCAATGACCAGTTGTAGTGCCCTAAGAGGAGGTCTCAAAGAGGCGCTTCAAAGAAGAGGTAATGTTCGTTACCGATTCATTCAACATTATTTCTTCTTACACTTATTCTTATTTATTTGTTTCATTATGAAGTAATAACATCAGTATCACTCATATAATGATATGTTATTATAAGTATGAAACAACCCTATTTCACAATTCATCCATCCTATAGAAAATGAAATCACCGCGCGTGCGTACGTACGGAATACCATCTCCACGCCGTGGTGTAATCTATTTTCCACCACCACCTTAATTGGATGGGTATAATGGTGTAAATGATGACTATATATGATTATTGTAAAGTGATATTGATTATTAAATATTATACATACACTTGAATACAATTCCACGATCATGGGAATGATATCATCGCTCCTGCGTACGTACAGAGTACTGTCTCCACGACGTGATGAGATTCATTCTCAATGATTAACCATTCATGAATGATTATAAAGTATATATAATAAGTAATAATGAAATAAATGACATAATAATGATATTGTATTTATGTATATATATATATATATGTATGTCATCTACATAATTCCATTCAATTCAATCAGGAAACGAAAACAACGTTCATGTGTACGTACAGTCTACCGTCTCCATGGACGGTGTATTTCTTTCCATTTATCGATATATTATATATATGTATATTATGAATATATATTATATATAAATTATTTTTTACATTCTGGATATAATTAATCATGATCCAAGTAATCATATTAATAATTACAAGTTAAAACACGAACGAAAAATGAGACGATTTTACCCAAAATGCCACTTTAACATGAATTTAAAAAAGAACAAGTAATATAAAGACATAAGTGGACCATATATGATATAATAACAATGAATATGATTCTGTAATAGGTCAATAACATTATTTAAATCTTTATATATGGGGTTCAGATACGTACGAAGCATATCGAACCTAAGGTAAGGGATAATTTTGCAAATCTAATTTTTATCTGAGATTGCTTATTCGTAATTATTTACTAGGGTTATTGTTTTCATCCATTTACATGTTTCCTAAAAATGGTTTCGTTTATTTTTAACTTCCTTTTTACCCACTTTTTACTTTTACTACATTGTATGTAAGGAATCTTTCTTTTGTTTACGTTACGAGGTACTTTTTTTTGACTTTTTCGACAAAAGTACGATAAGAAAGTTTTTAAACGTATAGGGAATGAAAGGATTTTTATTGTTTTATAAAGCCTTATTTTCATGAAGCTTCCTTCAAAATATTTCATGACTATTTTCAACAAAAACCTTTTCTTCTAAAATTGCATGACATTTTGTGAAAAGAAAATGATTTTGAATAAAAAGGAAATTTTCCTCATGAATTCTTTTAAAGTGTTTTATCGAAACCATTTTCATCTAAGATTAAATTATTTCACATGTGTATGTTTGAATTGTAATGTCTCTATGATTTACATGGTATCACTTTTTTTATTATGAAATGATATCCATTTCTTTTATATGGATTATGTGATGATGGGATGATGTTTATGAAACCCATTTTATTTATTGGGTTATTATGAATGATGTATGATTATTTTTTGGTACAAGTAAGAATGATTTCATTATTAGATGGGTGGGACCTATATCTCCCTCATATGAATTGGGTAAAGATTTATATCTCATTATATAGACATGGCTGGAATGGTAAGTTAATCCGGTTCAGTGTTATAGGACTGAAATGAGGAGTGAACTCGATTCAGAAAGGGACTTTGTCCACCAAGATGGTGTTGGCAGAAATGCCTTGGCTACTATGAAAATCATGACATGTGATTAATGGTTGCCACAATTACATGTTTTATTCCCATTCTATTTTATCATTCGTTATGTTTCTTTATGATCTACGCCATACGTACTTCCATGTTTTATGTCATTGCTCATGATTTTGATGTTTAAACATTATGTTCATGTTTTTAAGTTCAAATGTATATGGTATGTTTTATTTTATCCATTATTACCCTTACTGAGCATTTGATCTCCCCTTTTTATGTTTTTTCCCCAGGATATAAAGAAAGGTTTTATGTAAAAAAAGGGGGAAGATCTTTAAGGGAGATGTTGAAGATCTTTCACCACGATTAAAAGATTAAGTTCCATGTTTCCAAAGACACTAAACTATTACGGTTCTTGTGTGTCTATTTTTGTTATGTATTAAGTATTCCGCAAAAGTAATGTAATGTTCATGTACGTCAGGCTTTGGGTCTCTACAGTACTAGTCTGGTACCCTTTCATGATCAAGAACTATGTTTCACTTGATTTCCATCCATATTGGATACGTAGGAATGCCTAAACATTTCATATTTGGGCCTAGTGGAAAATTTAATCCTTTCAGCCCCTTGGTCTGGGTTTCTCTTCTGAGTATGTGGTGTGGTATCGGGAATTCCTGTCCCTCATTTACATTGGGTAATAATGGATCACAATATATATCCATTGAGAATAATCCACTTCCTATAATCCTAGTTTCACGATGGTAAACTACAAAACATTTTATATCCTGGTTACATGATGTTAAACTAATCCCTAAGTCCAAGCATTATGAATTTAAACTATATGAAGGATTCTATTTGGATTATGTCATGTGGTGTTGAGACCTCCTAGGTCCTCATTCACAGTGGGGTTTCCATACCACCATGTTAAACATATATTCCGGAAACCTTTTTTCTCTCGGTCCAAACTCTATAACGTTAAAATAAGATCACATGGTCTAGAAAAAATGACCTTAAACTATTTGTAGTAGGTGTAGAAATTATTACCTTAAAATATTTACATTCCCTATAGTTCAAGAATCAAAATTGTAAACTGTATGCATATCTCCTTAGGAAGATGTGGTGTGGTGATGGTCCTTCATAATCATTATACACATTGAGTTTATTACCTCACCATTCTATATATTTCCTCCTGAGAATAACTTTCATCCATCCCAAATACCAACCACACGACATTATATTGGGTTCCCAGGTCCAATACATATAAGTTTAAACTATGTGAAGGTTCTCTCAAGAATGTGTTGTGTGACATTAGGCCTCCAAGGACCTCATTCACATTGGTTTTTTGTCACCCCACCATTCTTCACATGTCTAGTATATATTCCCTCCCCTTACGTTCTAAATTCTATGACCTAAAACTATGAACTGTACAATATGAGATAAAATGACTTTAAACTGCACAACACTTCCATGTTGTTCTTGTCTGAGATGAAATTTATTTAAGAACTAGTATTCTACAATTCCAGGATAAAAAACCATGTATGGATCTATTATCATACTTATTTGATAGAGAGGAATTGAAAAATGTTTCATCTTTGGTCTAGCTTTAAATTCAAACTATTGGCCCCTTATCCCGATTTTTTTTATTGGGAGTTTGTAGTGTGGTGTGGTCCTCTATGGTATTCCTCCACATTAGGTTGTTTTTCCATTCCATAGAAATACCATCTGGAATACCTCTCCCCCATTGTATTCACTAAACAATGATAAACTCCACGAATATCTCCTGTAACATGTCCTTAAACTGTGATACCATCATCCTTGCTGCATGATAAAAAAATGCACAACATGGTGGTGTTGTCAAAGTGAGGAAATCTCCTTTGGAACTAGTAATCCACCATTCAATATGTCAAGAAAAAATAGGCCTTTATTTATATCCACAAAAGAAACGTAGTGATTGTTAGGTTCTCTATCCTAGTCCATCCACACAAAAAGAAGAAGAAATAAATGACAACAAAAAAATTGATGCTCTATCTGTGTATGGGTTAGAACCTTGCAATGATATTATAACTTCTGGAACTAAATGTGGTTTAATTCCCATATATATGGGATATATAGGGAAACCCATTCATCGCCTCTTTCATCCCAGCTGAAAATTTACTTCCCCTTCTTTTCATCACTATAGGGCCCCATTTATGGCACACGATTCTCTTCGGTCCACTCCTGTTGAGTGTTTCTTCCATCCATTCCATTCTGATGTCTTTATGGATAATCACAAAAGACTCATCAGAAAATTTTGGTGAAACAGAAGAACTTTGGGTCCTCATTCACATTGGTTATGTATGATACCACACTGCACATACCCATTTTAGACACCATCCCCATGGTCCAAACTCTATGACCTTAAACTAGGAGACAATGTCCACAATGTGAGATGTTAAACTTCAATTGTGACTTAAATTCAAGAACTACATGTGACTTGATTTCCATCATTATGGGATATTTAGTTTTCCCAAACACCCCGACTTTGGGCCCAAATTTAAACTCCTTCAAATCTTTGGCCCGTCGGCCATTATCATGTTCCAATCTCCATAAACCAAAACTGTATGCAGTTCTTCCTAAGGTATTTATGTGATACATGGGATCTTTTGGCCCTCACTCACATTGAATTTTATTTGTTTCATTACAAATTTATATTCTTGGAATGCGTGTTCCACTTTGTCCCACATGAATTTATCATATTCTAAGAAATATGTCTTTAAATTGTATGGGAGCTTCATCAAGAATGCACATGTGGTGTGTATGGGACTCCTTGTTCCTCATTTACATCGACTCTATTATTCCACAAAATTATGAATATTAATATTTTCATGAATCACTTTCAGTAAAAAATATAATACATTAAATTAAGATATAACATCCTCAACACATGACATTAAACTGTGATTCTACCCTGAATAAGTTCAGGACCCCCCATGATAATTATAGGATGCATCAGCTTCCTCTCTAGAGAGGATATCCCCCACCATTGTTGGTATCCTACCACAATATGTTTCTTAAACTATGTGCAGCTTGATTCTCATCCTCATGGGACACATACCAACACCCAATTTTATTTATTCTTTCCCAACCATAGATTCATTATACCTTTTGGAACATTGGACTCAATTACGGTCAATTCATTTTGACCTTAAACATCATGCAGTTCATCCAAAGGCATGTATGCATCATTTGAGCTTCCTCTCTTAACTAACATCGGGTTTTACCTCCCTCGAATATGTTCTTAAGATAACAATGAACATTTTATTTTATTCCAAGAAACAGTATTTTAAACTATTTTCCATAGTAAATGCAATATGAAATTAAACTATTTTCACACCTCGGTTTTAGTTTGACTATATGATATTTTCATTACACTCTTTCAGTACTCCCTGATTTGGGTTTACCATCATCCTTCAAATCCAGAAGGACCCCCTACCCGTGATGGTCTCATGCCGCTTTGGCTCACCTCCAGTATTGGGCCAATTCCCTAATGGATCATTAACACCAAACAATGAATCATGTGTTTCAAATCCAGACAACAGTTGATTTCACAGTTGTTCTCTATGTGCTATGCTAGTATGGTTACAATTCATGTGTTTCGAACATGATCCAAAGTATATCCTCACATACCAGTCACCCTTTCATCTAGAAATTGCATGTATCAACTTACCTCCTTTTTATATCCTCGTATCATCGTAGGATCTCATCCCTAGTGTCCCCCCTAATGTGAGTTCGTGTATGTTGGATAAAACCATCTATCATTCCTTGTTTCCCACATGGGAATTTTATCTTGTAGGATTAAGAGTAATTGTAAGGTGTGTATCAATTTGGTCAAGTTTTACATTAGATATCAGTTCCAAAATCTATGATCTTAAACGAAGATCCCCATAGGGAAAGTGTGGTGTGTCAGGATTTCCACTCTACCACACAACATATGCCCACATTTGGTAATAATTCTTGTCATATGTTCCCTTATTTGTGTGTTATGCGATCCACTTTAGGATATTCCATGTCAGGTATCTTCCTTATGTACTACACATATACTTTAGAACATTTTATAATCCATGTAACACAACATAAAATTGTCAACCAGGGTTTAGGCAGTATGAAATTAAACTATGTGAAACATCCTAGTCAAATGATGAAAAAATGTGGGACACATCCTAATCATACAATGTTAAACTATACAATGTATCACTCCCACCCAATGATGTTAGACTACATGTTAATCTTCTTCAGTTACATGATGTAAAACTACAATGCATCCCAGGACCTCACATGAGAGGCCCACTACCTCAATGATTACCACCTACTGCATTGTTCACATCATTAGCTGTCACTTAGCATCCAAGGTGACACTCCCCTGGAAGATAGGTTTGATCACTATTCATACTAGTACATTTAGACTTCTGTGTTCTTAGTTATGGTGGGATAATTCTGAGTGTGTTGGAACCCATTTGTAAATTCCAGCACTTCACTCCCATGCTTTGTGTGCCACTTATTCAGTTACTCACCCTCCTTCGTGCCTAAAGGGGCCCATAAAGGCTTGGTACCTTTCCACATAGACTCACCTACCATTCTATGTGACTTCCCTAGAAGACATTAATTGAAATCTGAGATAGGTCCTGTGTTTCAAGTGTGGCAAATGTTTGACCCTTATTTGTTTGTCCCCGTTTCGGGCTAAGAAATACACATACAGTGTATCAAAAAGGATCAAATTGTCACTACCCGTCCTCGGGGCCTGTGCCGTGACTACCCCAATCCCGCCTTCCATAGGCCAGGGGCTGGCGACTAACACCAAAGGCATAAATCCTGATAACAGGGAAGGCATTGGCTTTATAAAATTAAACATACACCACATAGTACATGCGGAAGTAAAACACTAAGTAAAACCGAAACAAGCTGTGCTGAAAGTAAAGTGGGCCAGAAATACAAGCCCAACTGTAATGTATATTTGGAAAGGAAAAACAACAACTGAAAAGTAAAACTGCAGCCTCGAGCCATCCACTGGAAGTCCCACCTGAAGGGTGGGTACAGATAGCCTCCACAGCTCCTCGGGTCCAGCCGTCCGCTCCGAGTATGTCCCATCTAGTGGTCCACCTCTAGGTACCGTCTGGTTCCGCAACCCCCACCATGGTCAGCGTTGTCCGTCATCTGCAAGCAACACAACGAAGTGCGGGCAAAGCCCATGCAGGGGTGAGTATAAGCTACTTAGTAGGGACCCCGAGACCCCCGATGGTCTCCCAAAATCCACAAAGGATAATCCAAAAAGGAAAGATACAATCACTAAGTAACATTCTACACTACTTAGGTATATGCCCATACATATACCTAAGTCACCATTTCCAGTACGCTCCAACCTCCGAGCTCAAGCACAAACTAGTCCACAGAGGAAATCAATACAATCCACACAGGATAGAAATCAAGATTCAACTCACACAGGCATACTTCTTCAAATGATGATAGAGATGATCACTAATCCATCAAAGTCGTCGGACCCACAAAGGATCTATAGGTAATAACCCCCGCAATGACCCACAAAGGATCGACAGGAAACTAACCCCCGCAATGACCCACACAGGATCAGACCCACACAGGATCTGTAGGCGCTGGCTCACACAGAACCGCTGAGCACTGACCCACATAGGATCGAACCCACACAGGATCGGTAGCACTGATCCACATAGGATTGCTGAGTGTTGAAGTTGTCACCGTCGAATCCACTGAGGATCTCTGCACAGTCGTCGTCGCAGTCACAACCAGCTCTAGGGTTCCCGCACATAGCAAGCTCGTTCGGGAGGGTCCGCTCCACGAGCCGAGAGGCTGATACATAAACTGAAACATAGTCCAGAGCTGATGTATCCAAAAGTACCGTATCATCAACATGAACTCAACGTCGCAGATGGCGCGTCAATATGACACCCGGTCTGAGATTTATTGACTTTTTCTTTCTAGGGGCCTGGTTGGTTCTTAAGGAAAAACCAACCTGAACATACTTCACCTACGTCCAAACCTCGGGTGGAGTAAGCCATAATATCCCTCTCACTAAGAGGAATCCAACAAAGTCGACGGCACGTCAATCGGACGTCCGGAGATCAAGTTATGAGTGTTTCCGCTCCGAGGGCCCGGTTGGTTTCGTGTACGAACCAACTCGGCCGGACCCAAAGTATTCTAAAACCTTGAGTGAGATACACCGAAACGACCGCCTCATTCCAAGGATTGCTACGCAACTGACGGTGCATCGATCAGAGGTCTGTAGCCCACATTATGTAAAAAATAACGAAGATGGTCTGAAAACGGGGGTTTTGGGCCCGGACCGACCCGGCCCGAGACCCCCCGGTCGGCCCGACCCGGCTGGCGACCCAGCATGCTGGCGTGCGGCGATAGCTATCTCGGCCAAACGGCAGAGCTCTTCCGGCTCGCGGGGGGGAGGCGCTGCCCCCTCGGTTTCCCTGTAACCGCGACCCCATTAATGGGGCCGCTTGCTGGGACGGCCAGAGGAATTGAATCCCCCGGTTTTCCCTTTGTCCGGACGGCCCGCACCGGCCGGCCTGTTCTGCCAACAAGGACCCGCGACGGTCGGTCCTTCCTCTTTCGCCGACACCGGCGGACAGGAACCGGTCGCCGGTCACCCTGCTCCGCCGCCGACCAGGACCGGCCGCAGCTTGGTTCGTCCGACACGGTGCGACGGCACCGCGCCCCTCCGCCGCGCCCCCACTCTGGCCACGGTATTTTCAGGTTTCACCGACGCGGCACGATGGTGTCGCGTCATTGTATGATTTCGCGGCGCGGTGCGATGGCGCCACACATTTCTTGCCGCACGATCCCGCGCGGTGCGACAGCACCGCGCCACTCCCATTTCAAACCACAAAATAATTCAACATGGAAAAAGGAGGTGGGTCGGCCTTCTTTGTGCGGTCCGGACACCTCTCATTAACGATATCAATTGGAAATATTCACAATGTATAAACATTAATGGAGTAATCTCAAACAAAATAAAATAAATCCCCTACCTCGAGCGTGGCTTGAACGAGGTTTTCATCGCGGAGAAAAAGACGTCGCGTCGTGGGTCAGTGTCACAGAAATAGGATTCATAGACGAAGATGGAGATTGTCCGAGGTGGAACGGCGTCTCCCTTCCATTGATGTGGGAAGAAGAATGGGGGATGGCGCGTCGTCTTTCTTCGGAAGAAATACGTGACAGCGTTCTTCGTCGTGGTAGAAAATTTCTTCACCCGGAAGATGAAGTTCATCCAAAAGAAAAGAAGAATGTTCCCCACATCAACACAAAGATGCAACAAAAATAAAATAAGGCCTTAACCTTCTTTTATTTCCTTTGCCAAACACTTTAAATTTTGAACATTCAAAATTAAGTCCACTCATTTAAATAAACAAAACTTGTTAAAAATTAATGAGGAGATATGTTGGCAAAATTAAATGGGGGGTTTTGAAGAGTTAGGAAAGTGAGGGGTTGGGATCGTGTGGGTCCCACCCCACCTTATCCTCTCAAGTTTGGTTAACACATGTGGGTCCCACCCCCAACTCCCTTACTTAGGATAAAACTACCAAGTGGAAAATAAAAATTGTTGTTAAATTTATATTTTTTACTTCCAAAATTTTTATCAACTCCCCTCGTGTAAACGCAACTCTGGAATAGGCGTTCCTAAGAAATTACCGGCGTTGCGGTTCCATCGGTTCCCTCGGAATTCGATTCCGAGTAACAGTTCAAATGTTAGAAAAATTCCTGCTCGTTCGTTCACTGAACGTACCCGAGCTAAACTTCTGATATTGATTCCGGGCACACCGGGCCTCAGAATCAGGTGCCGTCAGAAACTGCGTTATTGTAAAATCCCAAAGAAAATAAGAAAAAAAAATCTTTTTTTTACGGGTCTTTACATTACTCTCACCTCAGGGATTTATGTCCCCGTAAAGATGCATCATAACTAGGGAAACAAATAAGGGTACTGAGCACACATCTGAGCCTCCCGCTACCAAGTGCTCTCCTGGAGATTCCCGTGCTGCCATCTGATGCGCACCAGAGGAATCAACCATCCACGTAGGACCCTCTCGTATCGATCCTCGATCTCCACTGGAACCTCCTCAAATGTTTCCCCATCGTCAAAGACTAGCTCCCCATGGTCACTGATATGCATCGGGTCATGAACGTATCTCCTCAGTTGAGACACGTGGAAGACGTTGTGCACCCAGTGCAAATGAGGTGGTAGAGCCCGACAATAATCCACCTCGCCAATCCTGCTGACGACCTAGAGTGGTCCGATGAAGTGTGGAGACAACTTTCCGCCTCGACCAAATCTCCGTAAACCACGTCGAGGTGAGACACGTAAGAAGACGTGGTCTCCATCCTCGAACTCTAGTGGGCTCCGACTCCTGTAAGAATAAGACTTCTACTGGCTCTAAGCTGTCCTTATCCGCTCCTGGATGACCTGAACCTTCTCTGTCATGGCCTGGACCATCCCTGGTCCCACAAGTGCTGACTCCCCTCGGTCTGTCCAGCACAATGGTGATATGCAAGGTCGGTCGTACAATTCCTCGTATGGTGCCATACCGATGGTGGAGTGGTAGCTGTTGTTGTACGCAAACTACACCAAGGGTAGGTGGCCCTCCTAACTACGACCAAAGTCGAGGACACATGTGCAGAGCATGTCCTCGAGTGTCGGAATGGTCCTCTCTGTCTGACCATCTGTCTGAGGGTGAAAGGCGGTGCTCAGATGTAGCTGCATCCCGAACGCCTCCTGTAACCCCTTCCAAAGACGGGAAGTAAAGCGAGCATCTCGGTTGGAGACGATAGAAGATGGAACACCGTTTAGCCATACAATATCATGAATGTAGAGATGTCCCAAGATCTCCACTGAGCCCCGATCTCTGATGGGCAGAAAGTGCGCCGACTTGGTGAGTCAGTTGACAATCACCCAAATGGATTCGTGACCTCTGGAAGTGCGTGGAATTATAGTCACGAAGTCCATAGATATGCCATCCCACTTCCACTCCGGGACCTCCAAGGGTTGTACCATGCCTACTGGTACTTGATGCTCTGCCTTCACCTGCTGGCAGGTGAGGCATCGAGAAACGATCTTCGCCACAACCTTCTTCATGCCCGACCACCAGTGCTATCGTCTGAGATCCTGGTACATCTTCGCCACTGCAGGATGTATCTAAAAAGGGGATGTGTTAAACTCTCTCAGCACCTCCTCTCATAATGCAACTGGTACCAAGGTACGTCCACTGAAAAGGACGTCGTGCTCTACTCCAAAGGAGAAACCATCTGGTTCCTGTCCTGAGGATATCTGTGCATGCCGCATCTCACAGTCGGTGTTCCCACGTTGTGCCTCTCTAACTCACTGCAGTAGTGGAGGAGTGACTGTGAGAGACTGAAGGAAAGTTTTCCCATATCTATCCACGAAGGATATCTGCAAATCGGATAGCTTCTCTGTCACCTCCTCAAGTAGCTAAATGACCGTCCTCCTGCTGAGAGCAACGACTACTATGTTCCCCTTCCCAGGAGTATAGACTATCTCAAAGTCATAGTCCTGGAGGAACTCGAGCCATCGCCGCTGTCTGAGGTTCAGTTCCTTCTGAGAGAAGATATACCTGAGACTCTGATGGTCAGAATAGACTGTAAATCGCTTGCCCATCAGATAGTGTTGCCATGTATTCAAAGCGAAGACCACTGCTGCTAACTTCAGGTCATGGGTAGCGTAGTTCTGCTCATGCGGCCTCAACTGACGTGATCCATAGGAGATCACGGACCTTTCCTGCATTAGGACCCATCCGAGTATGGTCCCTGATGCATCGCAGTAGAATACATACCCTACTCCCTCCTCAGGCAACCTCAAGATAGGTGTGCTGGTCAATCTCTTTCTCAGCTCCTGGAAGCTCTATTGACATCTGTCTGACCACACAAGGGGTTTGCCCTTCTTCGTAAGAGCTAAGAGTGGTGCCGCAACTTTGGAGAAGTATGGAACAAATCTCCGATAGTATCCAGCTAGTCCCAAGAAACTCCGCACCTCCGTCACGCTCCTGGGTGGCTCCCAAGCTAGCACTGCCTCGATCTTCACATGATCCACTACAACTCCTACCTCAGAGATGATGTGTCCCAAGAAGTGGACCTCACGTATCCAGAACTGACACATAGAGAGCTTACCATAATTTTGGTGCTGTCGGAGTGTGTCTAGTACAACCCGCAAGTGGTAGGCGTGCTCCTCCTTAGTCTTCGAGTATATAAAAATGTCGTCGATGAAGACAACGACAAATCGATCGCGGTATGGCTGAAAGATCATGTCCATGAGGTCCATGACCACTACTGGAGCATTGTTCACGCAGAAGGGCATAACCAAGAATTCATAGTGGACATACCGACACCTGAAGGTCATCTTCTGCACGTCCTCATCTCGAACTCTGAGATGATAAAAGCCTGACCTCAGGTCTATCTTCGAGAAGCACTGTCCTCCCTTGAGCTGATCAAAGTGGTCATCAATCCTCGGTAGCGGATACTTGTTCCTCACTGTCACCTGGTTCAGGCGACGATAGTCGACACAAAGTCGCAAGCTCCCGTCCGCCTTCTTGGCGAACAAAATCGGGGAAGCCTAGGGTGAAACACTGGGGCAGATGAACCCCTTGCCCTATAAGTCCTCCAATTGTACCCATAACTCTCAAAGCTCAGTGGGGGCCATACAATATGAAGGAGTCGATATCAAGGTTGTCCCGGGGTATAGGTCGATATAAAAGTCTAACTCTCTACGATGAGGTAGTCCTGGAACGTCGTCGGGAAAGACGTTCGCATATTGATCCACCACTACAGGAAAAAGGACTCTGCACGTCAACTGCTTCTAGGATTAGGCTAGCCAACTGATTAGTGATGGGTTGTCCTCTCCTCTGCGAGAGTCCATCCTGTGCTACAAATGCTCCCTTCTCGCCGGTGAAGGTGAACCTACTCCTGTTGGTGCATACACATCGCACCTTGAGCCTAATACAGTCAATCTGTGCATGGACTGTGGACAACCAATCCATGCCCATGATGACGTCGCAAAACCTCGATGCCGCTACAAGAAGATCCCAGCTGATGCTCTCGCCTCCTAGAGTAAGATCACACTGCCGGCACCAATGCATAATCATCGAGTTTGCTCCCGTAGGAGTCTCTAGCCGTAAGGATCGAGCCAACAGGTCTGTCGGAATCTCCAAGCTCGGAACAAGGGCAGCGGCTGAGAAAGAGTGACTCGAACCTGTGTCTATAAGTACTACAGCAAGGGTGGAATAGACAATGATAGTACCTCGAATCATCTCGGGCGCGCCGTGGTCGTAGGCCTCTGCTGCCTGGAGATGTGCCTGTCTCTACCCGCCAGCTCCCTGTGGTCGGGGTGGACCTGCTAGTGGTGGTGGTGGTAAAGCCTCAAAGCGTCGCCCAAAACCTCCTGCTCGGCCAGCTCCTCTACCTCGTCCGCCTGCTCCCTGAGGACCACCACGGTCGACCCTATGCCTCTGCCTCGGTGGTCCCTCAACCGTCTGCTGCTCCTCGGCACGGCGGGTCGGGCAATCACGAGCCATGTGGCCCTGCCCGACGTATGAGTAGCAGTGCCTGCCTCTCGAAAGACTGGCTCCGCGCTGTGTGCCCCGCACTGCTGATCCAGTGTCCTGAGGTTGTCTGCCTGAGGGTCTGGTCTGCCTGGACCCATGAGTCATCCGTCGACTGCCTGCTGCATAATACTCTACTACGTGTCGCCCTGCGGTGGGTCTCGGTGCTGGTGTAGACTCAGTAAGAAAGCTCTCGATCAAAAGGGCTCGCTCCAGTACTCCTATCTGAGTCAGAATGCTTAGGGAGATTAGCGATTCCCTGATCTCATGTCTCAATCCCTACTCAAAGGTCCGGGCCTGGAATAATGGGTCTCGTACCATGTCTGTCGAGTAGCGCGAGAGATCGGTAAATCCCGCCGAGTACTGGGCGACCGTCAAGCTGCCCTACCGCAGTTGAAGAAGCTCCTGGATGCGCATCGAACGGAGGGTGGCTGGGACGAACTCTGAGTGGAAGAGGCTCTCAAAGCCTGTCCAGATAAGAGATTCCTCATCGTGCACCTGGAGCATCAAGCTCCACCATCTGCCTGCTGCCTCGTGCAGTAGGCTTGCTGCGAGGATCACCATGAGGTCTTCTGGTGTCCTCACTAACCGAAAAACTCATAAAACTGCCTCTAGCCAGTCCTCGGCTACCTGGGGTTCCATCTCCCCGAGGAACCTGGGTGGTCGCTGGCGCTGGAACTCATGAAGTGCACTAAGGCGACGTGCATCGTCAGTTGCTGGGGCTGGAAGCATCGGTGGCTCGGCGGGTAAAGGTACCTCCGGTGCCTCATCTGTCAAAGGGCCCTGCACCGAGGCCTCGTCACTCGGTGGGCTGTCGTCACGCTCAACTCTCGGACCCCTTGTTGGCTGTCATCATGGGGCCATCCTAAAAAGGAAACAGGTGCGCCACAGTCAGAACTGTATAACTGGTGAGATGATACAAAGTAATCATAATGAAAACTTGAAACACACATTCAATCAATGTTTTCGTGCATTAAGTCAGAAATCAGAAGTCAAGGTCCTGGTTTACGGATACGTCGGCCGCCGCACCAACACTGGACTCCCTGGACAGATAACCACACCCAATACGCTAAACACTATTGCTTCACATAGAAAAAGATCAGAGTCCCAAGTTCTACGGTAGAACCGAACTCCTCTGATACCAATTTTTCACGACCCGTCCTCGGGGCCCGTGTCGTGAATACCCCAAGCCCGACTTCCATAGGCCAGGGGCTGGCGACTAGCACCAAAGGCATAAATCCCGATAACAGGGAAGGCATTTCCTTTATAAAAGTAAAAATACACCACAGAGTACATGTGGAAGTAAAACACTAAGTATAACTGAAACAAGCTGTGCTGAAAGTAAAGGGGGCCGGAAATACAAGCCCAACTGTAAAGTACAACTGGAAAGGAAAAACAGAAACTAAAAAGTAAAACTGCAGCCTCGAGCCATCCACTGGAATTCCCACCTGAAGGATGGGTAAAGATAGCCTCCACAGCTCCTCGGGTCCAGCCGTCCGCTCCCAGTATGTCCCGTCCAGTGGTCCACCACTAGGTACTGTCCTGTTCTGCAATCCCCAACCAAGGTCAGTGTGGTCTGTCGTCTGCAACCAACACAACGAAGTGCGGGCAAAACCCATGCAGGGGTGATTATAAGCTACTCAGTAAGGACCCCGAGACCCCTGATGGTCTCCCAAAATCCACAAAGGATAATCCACAAAGGAAAGATACAATCACTAAGTAACATCCGACACTACTTAGGTATATGCCCATACATATACCTAAGTCACCATTTCCAGTACGCTCCAACCTATGAGCTCAAGCACAAACTAGTCCACACAGGAAATCAATACAATCCACACAGGATAGAAATCAAGATTCAGCTCACATAGGTATACTTCTTCGAATGACGATATAGATGATCAATGATCCATCTAAGTCGTCGGACCCACACAGGATCGATAGGTACTAACCCCCGCAATGACCCACAAAGGACCGATAAGAAACTAACCCCCGCAATGACCCACACAGGATCTATAGGCACTGGCTCAGACAGAACCGCTGAACGCTGACCCACACATGATCAGACCCACACAGGATCGGTAGTACTGATCCACGTAGGATCACTGAGTGCTGAAGTCGTCGCCGTCGAATCCACTGAGGATCTCTGCACAGTCGTCGTCGCAGTCACAACCAGCTCTAGGGTTCCTACATACAGCAAGCTCGTTCCGGAGGGTCCGCTCCATGAGCTAAGAGGATGATACATCAACTGACACATAGTCTAGAGTTGATGTATCCAAAAGTTATGTATCATCAATAGGAACTCAACGTCACAGACGACACGTCAATCAGACGCCCGGTCTGAGAATTATTGGCCTTTTCGTTCCAGGGTCACGGTTGGTTTTTAAGGCAGCACCAACCCGACCATACTCCACCTGCATCCAAACCTCGGGCGGAGTAAGCCAAAAGATCCGTCTCATTAAGAAGAATCCAACAAAGTCGACGACACGTCAATCGGATGTCCGGAGCTCAAGTTATGAGCATTCTCGCTCCGAGGGCCCGGTTGGTTTTGTGTACGATCCAAATTGGCCGAACTGAATGTATTCCGAAACCTTGATTGCGATATAATGAAACGACCGTCTCATTCCAATGATCTCTACGCAACTGACAGTGGGTCGATCGGAGGTCTGTAACCCAAGTTATTGGCAAAAGACCGAAGACGGTCCGAAAACGTGGGTTTCGGGCCCGGACCGACCCGGCCCGAGACCCCCCGGTCCGGGTCGACCCAACCCGGGTCCGGGGCGACCAGACCCGGGTCCGGGTCGGCCCGGCCCGGTGCGCTGGCGCGCGGCGCCAGCTGGCTCTCCCAAACGGCCGAGCCTTTCCGTCTCGCGGGGGGGGGGGGGGGGGAGGGGAGGCACTGCCCCCCCGGTTTCCCTGTAACCGCGGCCCGATTAATGGGGCCGCTTGCTTGGCCGGCCGAGGGAATTGAATCCCCCGGTTTTCCCTTTGTCCGGACGGCCCGAATCGGCCATCCGGTTCTGCCAACAAGGACCGGTGATGGCCGGTCCTTCCTCCTTCGCCGACACCGGCGGCCCGGAACCGGCCGCCGGTTACCCTGCTCCGCCGTGGCCCGGGACCGGTCGCGGCCTGGTTCGTCCGGCGTGGTACGACGACACCGCTCCCCTCCGCCGCAGCCCCGCTCCGGCCGTGGTATTTTCGTGTTTCACCGACGCGGCGCGACGGCGTCACGTCCTTGTATGAATTCGCGGCGCGGCGCGACGGTGCCGCGCATTTCTTGCCGCCCAATCCCGCGCGGTCCGACGACACCGTGCCACTCCCATTTCAAACCACAAAAGAATTCAACATGGAAAAAGGAGGTGGGTCGGTCGTCTTTGTGCGGTCCGGACCCATCTCGTTAACGATAGAAATTGGACATATTCACAAAGAATAAAAATTAAGGGAGTAATCTCAAACAAAATAAAATAAATCCCCTACCACGAGCGTGGATTGAACGAGGTTTCTGTCGCGGAGAAAAAGACGTCGTGTCGTGGGTCGGTGTCGTGGAAAGAGGATTCGTAGACGAATACAAAGATTGTCCGAGGTGGAATGGCATCTCCCTTCCTTTGACGTGGGAAGAAGAACGAGGGATGTCGTGTCGTCGTTCTTCGGATGAAAGACGTGACAGCGTTCTTCGTCGTGGTAGAAACGTTCTTCGCCCAGAAGATGAAGTTCTTCCAAAAGAAAAGAAGAACGTTCCCCCCTTCAACACAAAGATGCAACCAAAATAAAATAAGTCCTTAACCTTATTTTATTTACTTTTCCAAACACTTTAAATTATGAACATTCAAAATTAAGTCCACTCATTTAATTAAACAAAACTTGTTAAAAATTAATGAGAAGATATGTTGGCAAAATTAAATGGGGGTTTTGAGGAGATAGGAAAGTGAGGGGTTGGGATCGTGTGGGTCCCACCCCACCTTATCCTCTCACGGTTGGTTAACACATGTGGGTCCCACCCCTAACTCCCTTACATAGGATAAAACTACCAAGTGGAAAATAAATTTTTTTGTTAAATTATTATTTTTAACTTCCACAATTTTTATCAACTCCCCTCATGTAAACGCAACTCCAGAATAGGCGTTCCTAAGCAATTACCGGTGCTGCGATTCCATCGGTGCCCTCAGAATTCGATTCTAAGTACCGGTTTAAAAGTTAGAAAAATTCCCGCTCATTCGTTCACTGAACGTACCCAAGCTAAACATCGGAAATTGATTTCGGGCACACCGGGCCTCGGAATCTGGTGCCATCAGAAACTGCGTTCTTGTAAAATCGCAAAGAAAATTAAGAAAAAAAATTTCCTTGATTTTTACGGGTCTTTACACAAATGTTATCCTATATTGTCGCGCCACTCTTAGAGTGTTCTGAAGTTTTGGTAATCATGATTCTAATTTCTGATTCCCCTTTGTTTGGATATATTCAAAAACTCATGGAGTTATCCCATTCAAGCTCTATAGCACATCATATAAAGAAAATTTTCTACTCCAATAGCCCTACTCTCCAACAAAAGCCCCTTACAACTCAATTGATCTTGGTAATTAATCAACAATATCATAACCCAAGTGATCTATGATTGTTTGACACTATCATGAAAAGTGAACAATTATGTTGTCTTCCCTTGTTTATCACATTTGGCCTGATCCATGTGATCTTTGGGATTTCTCATTAATTATCTCATAGATATGATTGAGTTGTAATAATTAAACCCAACAAAATAATGATTGATCCATGCACACAAAACATTTTTCAGAAATCCAAAATTATGGTAGTAGTAGGGAAATACACATGTCAGAGCCTCAGCCTCTAATGAGTTTCGACAAGATCAACTTATGGATTATCCCCTTCGATCGGGAGATTCAGTTTTTCCACCTTTCAGTGAATGGCCTTTAAGAACTAATGTCGTCGCCTAAGATCCCACTCCTCATCATTATCTATAGGGTATATCTTTTCATCCTTGATATGTACCTAGGCCAGTTTAACAAAAATATTTGCCAGTTGACTAGAATTCTATCTTAGTTTCTCTTAAGCCTTCTATAGCTAGACTCTCAATCATATGACTTGTTCCGATTGATTAGTAATGAAGGAGAAATGATTGTTCAACTGTTCATAATGACACCAGATCTCTTGTTCATCCTCATGAAGTATTTAAATGTTTTAATATGTATATTGGAACCTGGAAGTGTCCATTTGTTGACTGTATTCCCAAATATTCTCAAAATGGTAATCCTAGATTTGTATTTTAAGATTGCGAGATTCTACCCCTCTAGTGTACATGCAGCATAGATGATAATGAATTTACCCCATTAGGCTCACCCATTGTTCCTATGGGTCCTCAAGGAGGAACCTTATGAACTTACACTCCCTACATTGGGTAATTTGGATTTCCTCAACCCTATCAGAATAAGAGTCGTCCAGGTCTTTGGGGTCTACAGGTTCGTACTCCGAGAATGAAACCAATAGTCCAATGAAAGGTCCCTCTTCTGGTATTTTTGTATATTTATTGGTCTTGATATTTTGAGTTTGTTCATCCTCACTTTACTCCACCTCAAAAATGTCTTCATTATCATTCTTGGGTACCACCCCTCTAGTAGTATTACCAGTAACCACAATCAAAACACAATCAGAGACCATGTCCTGGTCAGCGCATGTGGGTAGCTCAGCATGGAATATAACCTCTATTTGGAAAGGGATCCCAGGTCATCTAATCATGTCCCATAGTAGAGTGTCTGCAATGACTCCCAAAACTATTTAAAAAGGAAAGATGTCAGCCAATCTGGATGGAAAACCATTAGTAGAATTTTTTAAATAAAGAAACTTATGGAGGTCAAGAGGTGACATATCATCCTCTTGGGTTGTCATTTTTTGTATACCAGGACATGTATTCTATATATGGTTGAGGGTTTCAGAGATTCCAGGGTGTCCACCCTATCCTCCCCATCTCTGATTTTCCTTGTTTCCGCTGTTTCCATGGACAAAGATCATGGGGAATGGTCCTCCACACGTGCTGATGTACCTCCATCCCCATCAGTAGGGGTCTCTTGCCCAAGTTCACCCTTCAAAACATGTATTTATGTTAGTCAGTCTATAAAAATCATAAAAAGTATAGGTAAAACATAGAGTAATGTGTTAAATCTTAATTCAAGTGCTTCCACGAATCCCTCCAAGGAATTTTCCTCCAAGACTGTGATCTCACCTTCCTCCAAATATGATTCCTTATAGGCTATTCCATCATGGTATTCAATGGGGATCCCCATATTGGAATAATCCCCCATGATTCATCTGATTATTTTTTAAAAGGACAGTGCACCACAAGATCAGTAGCTGACATTAGTAGGAGGGAGGTCTTATCCAACAATACTTTCACCCAGTTCATCATTGGAAGTGAATTGCTTCATAACTTCACTAGATCCTCTAGCCATGCCACATACCGTTCCCCTTCTCTCTAGGATAATATGAAGCTAGATTTGGTATAACTGATCCCCTCATGTTTCATCCCAAAATTGTTGATGTGGTCCCACATCTTTCTGTGTCTAGTACCTACTTGTTGAAATCCTAGTTTTACCAATCATCTGGGTAGAAAACATATTTAAAAATGTCTACATCTAATAATAACTTCATAGGAGCTTTGAAAGTCTTCTTATGAAGCCCACTTGATGGTTACCCTTTATCATTAGTCTACTTTATTGGGACCACTAGGCCTCGAACTGCTGCCCCTCTTCCTTTGTCTCTAGTCGGTGCAGATGCAGACATCATTGGCCTCACTATGGCATCTCCATCATTATGATGAGTGCCAACCATTTCCCTATGATTCTCCCTTGTAACCGTATGAACTTGAACCTAATGTAGAGGAGCCACTTTCTCATTTTTTTAGATGGCCAACAACCTCATTGTTTCCCTAAGTAAGATGCCTCCAAACTCTTTACATACTCATGGACTAACCAATATAGAGCAGTGGGTGGAGGCAATTTGTTCAAAATTTTTCTATCTCCCCACATGAACATGAGACAAATTTTCATCATTTCACATGGATTATTTTAATGTTGTATTCCTTGGTATAAATTTAGAGTAAATATCTATAGGCACATGACCAAACATTCAAAATGGTGATGGATTTATGGTTCCTCCATGGGTTCATAGTCCACTCTCGCCACTAAAACTACCCCTCAGAAGGCCATGAGATATGAATGCTACTCTTTAGACTGTATACCATCATCATTTATCACCCCTCTTAGTAAAAATAATGTGTGGATGGTTTGTATGTTTTCTTGAATGACTCTTCTCAGCACGCCCGTCAAACGTGGCTTGAATAGAGATCTCCCTGAAATAATCAAAATCACTCACCAGATGTTTTCCTCAGGAGGGGAGATGAGATTTTCATATTCATAGACCCTCATGTGTGAACACACCTAGCTGTAGAAGAATTGAAGCTTCCCGCACAGAAGAAAATATTCTTCCCCTCTATGATATGCAAGAGTACTTTATATAGATTCTCCAGCACATGGATACCCATATTGATACACTTCCTAATCTCTAGAATCACTACCATGATAAAATTTCTTGGTCATTCCCCCATTTGTGCATATCTTACTAGCATCATCAACTCATAGATGAGAACTACAATGAATCTGGCCAACCTGCCTATCAATTGAGGCTCAGTTTTATGTTGTACTCCCACAATTTCTTCTGGATACCATCTAAGACCAACTATTAAGAACTATCCTTGCACTGTTGGGGTCAAATCAGGTTAGTTTGAGGCCTTGTTGAAATTTTATTGGGCCCCCTTCCCCTCTCATCTTGCTCCTCCATCAGGAAGTTCATAAAGTAAGAAAAACACTACTTGAAATTAACATTCCTTATCACATTATTATCTTTATCCATTTTAGACACCAGATCTAACAACACCTTTTCCAGATGTGGAATCTACTAATTATCCTCCTATTCATTATCCGTGGGGAAAAAGTCATCATATATTCCCCTCAAGACAGGGATCCCATAAATGTGGAGAAGGTCCGAGAGGCTAATGCTGACTTGTCTGTGATGAAAATGGAATTTGTTGTTATCTTAGGACCATCTTCTCAGATGTTCTAGAGTGATGTCCTTTGGTTGGTGTAAATAGATCTGGGAATCCCATTTCACTTTATAGAGTCCTACCCACCATAGTACTAATCCAAACTATGTATAAAAATCCTATACCTAGAAGGCACATACCTATTAGTTTGGGATGTTTCTACCCTGGAACGAATCCCAATCATCTATCCACCACATATTTGGGTCTCCTAGGCCTTCCATGATGATTTTATTATATTGTGACGAAGACGCATCATCCAACATTCCCTTCCCATAAATGTTATTGGTGCGATTATAATGTTAGTTGGATATGATGGGAGAGTTTTATTTATGGATATGGACATAAGTAGTCATGTGCTACTGGTACTGCCCCATTATTCTTCTTTACCAATATGTAATATTATATCTTATTACTGGTGTGATAAATACATAATCCGTCATAAAAAATTCATAAAAAGAAAACCTATTGAATAATGTATAGTCTTTCTAAGCCTTAGAAAGTAGTTCTAGCAGTGATACATTGTCAGAGTGGGTCTAGACCTACTCCCTAATCATGATATTGTTTTCCATTTCTTCTCTCTAGATAGAATCTATAGAAAACTCCTAAGAAGATTCCAGAGGGGCCATTATATATGAGACTTATGTATTTTAATGAGTCTGTTTGAAGAGGGCGTTCATGAATATTGTTTTTGGAGAACCATCTCTCGAAGATGCAATGAATGCTATGCGGTTCGTGAAGTAAAAGTAGATCACGATTCTCCAGCTTTCTAAATAACATTCATAGAGAAAAGGCATGGGGTCCCTAGTTATAAAATATGGATTCAAGGGGTAAAATAACTTCATGAAAAGTGAGATCAGAAGAATGGATCACAAAGATTCAGTATGGATAATAGGCCCCTCACTGCACTATTTATAGGTGTGGGGAAAACCAAGATTCATGACATCCTTCACACCAAGGAGCATCATGGAATATTTTCACCCATTCACATCACAAGAAATCCATTATGAACCAACTCCATGATCACTCATTTTTTGGAGACATACCCTCAGAATTAGACTATCATTTTCTTCGTTGGATACCATTCTAAGGGGGAGGGTCATTTTTTTCACTGAAATCCATCCACCATAATATGTGGGCATGAAACATGGCCATTCACAATTAAATTTAAGCTACCAAGTCCCTAAAATAATTCTATGTGGTTTTTTGTGAATACCCATTACAGATCCCAAATGTACCATGAACACGTAATAGAAGTTGATAGTACTCCTACAAGTATGACGATCTTAGTGATCACAAGAACATGTTTTAAGGATATATTCCAGATTCCAACATAGTTACCATTGTTCGAAGATCTCTTTTCCTCTGCGCAGTGTGATTCCATGTATCCTGATTCTAGAAGCCTATAAATATCTAGATCACCCCCCTCAATGGAATCAACTAATTTTACCATTATAATTTTTACCCGCCATTTCTCAGAGCTCCCGAGCACCAAGAACCTGACCGATAAATGAATGAACTAAGGAATCAGAGCATCATGATACCCCTTTCCCTTTGTTCATATTTACCCACAAAATACCTGGGGAATACCCCTCATGAAGTACTATTACATTCATGGAGGAAGGAGGCCCTTTGAGGTATTATGTATTTAGAGAGAACCCAAAATTTTTGAAGCATCCTCTATCTATATATTAACTTCATACATAGGTCGGGGAACCATGCTTCAGAAAGACCTTTTCATTATGGATCTCCAATTCTTTATGAATCACCCGAGATTTGAAAACCCCTTCTTAGTTAGAACCCCTTATTTGAGAGACTACCTTCTATCTATCACTATATTAATGTACATTGTAATTTTATTCTCCCTTGTGAGGTGTTCATTTTTTCATTTCCCACTTATTTATTTTTCATATAGCTATGATAATGGCTATTTATTTTTCACATAGCTACACTAACATGGACCCCACTATAGAACACTCATCCAAAACACTCGCATCTGGAATTTTTGGTTCCTTCCCTTCCCGAATGGTTGAGGTGCATCAATTATATATGTCTAAGTGGTGAGGATTGTTCTCTCCACATCAGTTCTACAAAATGTTAAATTTCCAAGAACCATCATCCACAACACATGATGTTAAACTGTAGCCTCAACCCATGCAATGTAAATGGGGTTCCCCACATCAGGCTTTTTCTTGCACCCACTCATCTCTATGAGAGTGAGATATTCCTCATATGGAATTAGATCATCCTTATATGGAAAAACATTTGCTCGATGGGGAATGGTGTCCCTCTTAGAGTTAGCCTCCATACATTCTCACCAGAGGTAACACTCTTCCTCCTATTTTCTTTCTGTAGACACAAAGACCAGATAGGTTATGGGATCCAAGGAATCTCAACACCTCATCAATCTCACTTTGGTTATTTTAACCATGGGAAAGTTATACATGTACTCCCCAAACCATCTTTTTCTAATTCATATTTCATGATGTAATTTTCCAGAATACTTATTCATTTTTTTTTCACACAGTGAGTATGAATCACATGGGTTTAGAATTTAGTAGGGACATTGAGACATTTCTCCACCCCCATGGGAATCCCTGCTATAGTAATCCCTAGTTTATTCCTTTATGGGCTAATAACCATTCATAAGCCCCATCCTTTATAAGATACATTCATTTTGATCATTTTATATTATATAGGGTATGTATGACGCCTATATGGGGTTAAATCCTGACCAACAGTAAACCTTGGTGCCCTCCTCTTAGGGGTGAAACTCCTATATCCTAGTATCCTATATCTACTCATATCCATTTTGATATCCTCTGATTAACATCCTTGGTAAGATCATCCCCCTCACATGGGAAACCTTATATCCTTATGGACCACTGGGTCATTCCAATATGCAAGGCCCAACCATATGTTCCATAGGAATCCATCCTAGTGTAAGCCCCATCATTCCCCTATCATCTTTCCAATATCCATTCATAATCCCCAACCACATATCCCACATTGATTGGGCCTCCTCCATATATATAAGCCTCCAAATCCCATCTAGAACTACATAGTCATTGATTCCTAAATAATAGAGATATGTAGGAAACCTCCATGTGGTTCAAGCCCGACACTTTATCATTATCATCTATTCCATCCTTTTAATGTAGGTTTACTCTCATCCTTACCACATGTTTTTAATCTGCTTGGAACTTTAAAAATATGTGGAATTTGATTCCCAACCAACTGTGATATGTAGGAAACCAACTTAAGGTTCAATACCAACACCCTCAACCAATAAATCAACTCCATAAACTTCATTCAATATATCTATAATCGATACTAATTTTACTTAGGCTACACATCTTTATAAAATAATCCCATCCATATGAAGTGTTCCTACACATAATCCCTACCTATATCGCTACTCCTAGAAGCACCCATACAACTATCCATTCTTAATAACCACATCATCCATCACCAAACATATTGAAATCCTCTTATGAAGGGAATATAACAATGTATAATCTTTACTACATAACATATCAAACTATGTGGGTTTTGATCCCTATCTTCAAAACATGGTTTGTAGGATGCCTTCATGTTGTTAAATCCTAACCAATGGTAAAACCTTGTGCCTTGATCCTAAGGACACACCCCTTCATGGTGTGACATCTTCCCTTCATGTGATAGACCACCCACAGTCCACTATCATAGAGAATTCTGACCCATCTAGTGGTAAACCATCCAGGTATTGCCTCATAGTGACATACCTCCTTGATCTTCCTCCATGTGGCATTATTATCATTCCCACTCCATCTATTCTATATGTCAAAATCATGGCCTACCCTATGTTAAACATGATATGCCTGAGGAAAACCTCAAAAGATATTCCTTTGGAATATGATACATTGTGATAACAACAAGATTTCCCAAGTTTCATGCCCTTGAGAATAACTCATATGAGGAATAATACTGGTGAACAATGTTCTAGCATCCAGACATTCCAACGATGACCAACATTATTAATTCCTTAATCGATGGTTCCAATATGGTCAAGACCCCCTGGAGTGTTTAGAAAAAGAAGCACAATTAACCAACATCCATAATGATATGGAACTGTGAATGAGTTTCATGAACACATATTAATCTATATGGGAGTCATAGAATTAGAAAAAAATTCCACTTTGGAATCCCTGGAAGGAGGAACTAACATCCCATCATGTTATTTTCACTCATGGAGCAGACATCATCGAAAAAGTGATGAATGTCTCAGGAATTTTGAAAATTGGAATTCTGGGTATTAATTGAGATGCCAACGTATGACGAAACCCAAGGTGGATGCACCAAAATAGAAGTGTATAAAAAATAAATATCATCCAGGTGGTGTTGTGATGAAAAGATAGAGTCTCATTGCTTCACGAAAGAGGTATTCCACACATACACAGAATAGGTTTTCATATTTCAGTGAGTGAAAATATAAGAAATAAAATGATATATTATATTTTCAGACTAATAAAAATGTAATTTTTATCATAATTGTGCCATTAATATCACACATATTCATTATATTTATCCTCACTATATTTCATTTAAATAATTAGTGAAAAATGAATCACATTTCTTCGTATGGTGGTAGTTCATCATACAAAAGTTCTACGTTATCATATCCTATTCTAAATGGAAAGTAAAAAAGATATATATGATATAATGACTCAATATGTATAATTATTGTATATATATCATATATATACTATATATCCATCATAATAAAAATCATTGATAAGTGGTAATGAAAGAATGGATGACATCATTTCATGAAGAGGTAGTCCACCGTATGCAGAAATGATTATTAGGTATCCCATTTGATATAAGTGTATATGGTTATTAGTAATAACATAAAAATAAAAAAATATATGTATATGGAATATATTTATGTTCTTATATAATAATAGTTTAATAATAATGAAAGGATTCGGAGGAATAAATACAATAAGAAACACTCAATGAAGAACATTACCTCTTTCGCATGTAACCTCCAAATGTTTTCACCAAAAGCCTTTTGAGATAGGATTTACGACCAAAATAAGGATTATATGATTTGAGGATAGTATTTTTGGAGTAATTTATTAACTTACCAGACCCAGATTCCACACAATAGTGCCTCAATCTTAATGGGTCACATGGACTCAAGCACATCTCCCCAAATGCCAAAGGCTTCCGACTAGCCGTGAGGTCCTTGGTGTGTATATGGGGAGACTATACCCTCATCACAGAGTCTAACATAATGGAATCAATAACATACATAACATAAGCCGTATAATAATCCTAATAATAATTTTCAGAATGGTCCAGATCAGACAAAAGTATGATCTCCCAAATTATTATTAGAAAAAAAGTAAAGTGCAAAAGAAAAAACAAGGCAAAGTCACTACATCACGTCAAAGACATCCCCATCCCCATATCCAAACGCAGTTACCTCATCATCTTCTTGCGTGGATGATTCCCATTCAGAGGACTCATATCTCTTGAAAAGTTCAAGGTATTGATTCCTCTTGAAAAGTTTTTCTTTGGTTAACTGATCTTTAAAAGTATGCTTCCCTCAAATATCTTTTGTCACATCAGATTTCTTCCCACCACTTTTCTTGTATGATGCCCTAGTCGCCATTGGTTTGGGAAGATCTGTGTAATCTCTTCGTGGATTCCTTCTTCCTTGCACTTGCCTATTCAACACTTTATCTGCCATCTTTGTGCCCCCATTTTTGACAACATCACTGTAAGAGGACTTTGTGCATCCATATTCCTTCTCAGAATCAGGTTCAACTGCCCATCCCTTCTGATGTGCAGGAAGAGGGGCAGATGTGCTTTTGCCCATTGTGTTACACATTGGCACCGCAGCCTGCTGACCAGCAGCTGAGTCCTCTATCACACAGACAGTGTTGGCATCTACATAAGAATGGGGACATTGATTTTCCTCCTCTCCCAGTGGTTCATCCTCCTTCGGGTCAATATCCGCTAAAACACCAAAATGGTTTGGTGAGCAGTTTATTATTCCATCGGCACTAACCTGTATCATGACAGGAGAACTCTGCCCTGGAAGGGTGCCCACACTGGATATCTGAATTTTCTCTACTACTTTGCCCCTATACGGTGAGTCAAAATCACCAGCCTTCATCTCCCCTTTATCAGACTGCTCCATTGCTTCTTTCTCCTTTATACTATCCATATTCATGGAGTTCTCATTTGTCTGAATTGCATCCTCCACAGCCATATTACTCCCATTCGACAGTGCTCCTGATTGGACCTCCTTCCCCACACACATTTCTGAAGAAACACCAACTTGAACCTGATCATTTTCCAATTCATCTTCCACTGGGGCCAAACCATTCTCAAATGCCCCTTGATTCAGATCTGTTTGAGACTGAGACAGATCATCATTCCCAGTAGCATTAGGCACACCCGAATGGGAATTTGGGGTCTTACTTCGGCATTTAATAGTTTCATGACCCTGCTTGCAGCAATTGGAGCAAAACGACATCCATGATTCATACATAATTTTTTGAGCGTACCTGTATTCTCCTTCCACGATGATCCATACAACCTCCGGTGGGACTCTTGAGAGGTCCATTTCAACACAGAGCCTCGCAGTGGCAGGATTTGATAAAGAAGCAGTTTTTTGATCACAACAAATAAATCGCCCAATGGAATTAGCTATCGATCATAAAAGTCCCGGATTTTGGAAGGGAATGGGAAGACCCGACATTTGAAACCAGATTGCAGAATTTGGAGAGTCACGATTCATATGACATTCAAAGGTCCAACGAAGAAGACGAAAACCAGAATCCATCTTGCCTCGGGACCAAGGCTTTCCCAAATCCTCATCATCCGCAAACAGAATGAGGATTCGTCGCGGTCCAAGAATCCCAACACGCGCAAGATTCTTGAGCCCCCATTTTTCATTGACAAACTTTTTGAAATCCTCCACCAGCGGACCCCTTCTCACGAACCGTGCAATTAAGGCATTAGACAGCATCGAAGAAGCCTCAGAGAATTCCTGGATCGTAACCGGAATAATAGGTTGACCAGAGATGCATCCAGGGACCTTCGGGGCGACATTGATAGCTGGAAAGAAGAAGCATATATCCGATGGGGTTGGAAAGAACCATCACCGCTCTTCCCAGGCTCAAGCGCAGGAGAAGAAGATCCCCCTCCCCCCGCTGTGGGAGGAGGGGTCGCAGCGGCAGCCATCGCCGAACCCTAGGTCCATCCTAATAATAATTAAACATTAGAAGACTAATAAATGGACAATTCCAAATGACATCTCATATAAAAAAGGATGATAAATGTTGTATGTGTCTAATAAATCATCCCAAATATTTATACAAGGTTGACACACAATACATGTTTCAAAAGTGAAAAATACCAAAGTTATCACAGTATCATCACTAGCCTTAGCTTGGACTTGTTATTTAATTCCCCTAAATAGTAAATCAAGAACCTATAGTAGGGGACCTTCCCTTATCAACACCTGCAACCATAATATATATTTGGGTACCCAAAGTTTACCCAAAAAGGGTGTGATAATAAATCCTAGTAGGTAACCAACAAATTTCTATGAAAATAAGTTAGTGAATATATATAATTGTATTAAGAAATAATTAAATCATTAAGCAAGGAAGCACTCAAATGTAAACATCCTATAAGTACAGGTTCTCATTTAATATCCATTTCATTTAATCAAATTCACTTAATAAGTAAGTCTTTGATTTAACAATCATGATTTTTTTATTAAACGAAGTTCATTTCTAAGTTCAATATCATTTAACTGGGAAGTATCAATACCTGGTGTGAGATCAAAATCGCCCATATAATCAATAGAACAACTATTGCCTAAAAATGACATCTCAAATATTTTATGTTAAGATGGAATATAATATTCTGCTTTCAAATGGAGGACACATCCTAAGAGTCACTTCATTTTATATTCAATTTTGCATCAGAGTCGATTCTTGACATTCATAAGTTGAAATTCAAGTATCATTCCATGTTTAATATCAACCAAAACCTTTCATGACCATCCAAGTAAAACCTCTCTGGAACACAGGAATCACTCTAGGTGTGGTATAACATCTCTTCCTTTCGAGTATCCTTCATGACATAAGAGATAAAATTCTATTTGAGTCCATCCATAATATTATCATTTGAATCTATTTGTCACTCAATATAAAAGTCAAACCATATAGTCTGTCCTTGGTTGTTCACTAGAGATTCCAATTATCACTCATGCATGATCAAATTCAAGAACAAATGAGTCCATCCATGTAATTCATCATTAAATCCATGTATTACCAAGAAATAATCATGTTTCGAACCAATGGGGTTTATTTGTGGAAATCTAATATGAATCCACGTGTCACCCAAGGCACATAACCATTTAATAAATTTGATATCATTTAATAAATTCCATTTTTACATGCCATGTTCAATACCAAGAACATTCAATTTCAAACTCACCTCAAGATGTGACTCAAAAAAAGGCCATGATTATACTTATTGACTTCCAAATACTCACATTATAAATTTCACATAAATAATATTATCAAGAATAAAAAGCTATTAAATAGAATAGAAACCACTTATCTGACATGTGAATATCAATATCAATAGAAATTCATGCTTAATCAACAATACATGGAATAACCCCTCTTAAATCACATATGAATTTCAATTTATCAAGTCATTACATAGCATGGGAAAGGATCATTGTAAATTCAATCCTTCCCATTAAACTATCACATTTTAAATTGATATAACCATTAAATAACAATCATAAACATAATTTAAACATCCTGAGACAAGAGAAAAAAGACACCCCTATGGGGGTATAAGATCGGTCCACTAATGACGGTCCATTGACTAACAATTAAATTTTTATTGACAGAAAATCATGGAATACAATACAGCAAAGAAAAATGAAAAATCACAACTCATGGTGGCCTAAAATGATTGAATCCAAGGTAATATTCATTTATAATATGTTTTCATGAAGTGAGTAAGGATCCCACTAATTTGTAAACTATAATATTTTCATCTACCCTCACTTCACAAGCTATCCCATCAGCTGCAAAGTTCTACCATCTATATACATGACCAACAATACAACCCGGGTTGATTTTATGTCTACATTTACTAACATAGTAATCCAACTCTCAAGAGGTCAAACATTCCATTATATTATTCAAACCATAAATTTTCAATCTGATTCCATTTCATCCACAAAAATATAAAACCTCCCACACAATATAATTCAAGTATACAATTATTTGATTTCAATAACAATATAGCTGCCAGATCCATTGAATGCACTAAAAAAAAGAAACTAAACCTATTCTATCTCTAAACAAACCGAATATACTTATATCCCCATCCTTGCATGATCCATCTAAATTTACATTCATGTCCCCACATGGATTAATCTAGATGACCCATCTACCTTTTTTTCTTTGATATGGGTTTGATCGCACATCCATTCTAGCCAGAATTGTGCATAGCGTAGAAAAATTACAGCCGCCTCTGATATCAAAACCCTACTCTGAAACCAATGACATTGTATTTAGTTGTAGAAAAACAGGATATTTACTTGTACCTTCTCTCACTTTATTTCTTGCATCCCATAAATTCTATAAAATGTCTACAAATATTAGACCACGAGTCTTCCTTTGGGATTTTTGATTCCATGTTTCATTAACCCATTCGGTGATAATATCATGAATAGATGATCCCTCAATGATGGTGTCTAGATTTTTTATTAATAAATCCCATAACCCTATTTCCCAATCACATTGAACTAATAAGTGCTTTGTGGATTCCAGTTAAGGAATTTAATAGGTGTTTCTCCACAAATCCATATACACCACTTTATGTTTCACATTCTCATCTGTTGGGATGGCTTGGTTCCTAATACACCAGAAAATAAATTTCATTTTTTGGAGAAACTCTTTAAACCAATGTTTTGAAGCCCACTCATCTAGATTACCCTTCCCCAGGAGAATAACCCTATAATTAGAGCTACTAAATTTCCCTAAGGCATACCCTGTAAAGAAGAATTAGTATGGTACATCAACCAAGAAGATATAATCAAAGATCACCCTTTTCTCCTTAGTTAGAATATCCTCCACCAATGGTGGATGCCTTCTCTCCTCCTTAAAGGAGATATTATGAGCTGGGCACCCAAAGAAGAATAGTCTCTCTTTAGCCCAATTTCCCATCCATAGATTGATGTGACATATACCATACAACCAATGGGATTGATCCTAATGGTCTTCCATGTGCTTAATCATGCACTTCAATAGGCTGGGTAATGAAATGATTCAACATTTCCAATCCTACTATCTTTCAACATGCCTATCCTTTGTGAATATTTCCCACAAGGATTTACCTTCAATAATTTCTCATGAATGGAAAGATTACATGGATTTCATTGTTTCAGTAATGCTATGAAGACCAACTCACCCCTCATCAGTATACATATCCATGTGTTTTTATGAGGCCTAATGATATTAAACCACATGATACCACCTTACTTTGTTCTGTAGTTGAAATCTCATCCAATATTAGCTACTGATTCAACTCCAATTGGGAGAAAATTTAAGAAAGGATGACAAATCTAATAATAAATGAAATCATCCTTCACCTAAATAGCACAACTGATATACAAAAAAAGATAGAACAACTAAAAAGGAATCATGTTATTACATAAAGGATCCCAAGAGATAAACAAAATTCATTTTGGAGATCAGATGGAGATATTATCTCAAAATTGAGTTGAGTCACTAGAGAGGTCCTCAAATGTGTGGGGTTACTGTGCGGTAGAGAAATATGCATGTGGTGTGATTTAGTAAAACCGTAAGGAAAAAATGGAATTTTTACCTAAAATATCTGAATTATAAATATTAGGCACACTGTTTGACATATCATGCTCCATACATGCATGATTATCTCTAAGAAGGGGCGTAACACATGATTTACCAGCATTATTTGACTAACAATTTGAAAACTGTGAAAAAACCCACTGTGAAAATTTTAGAGGTTTCTATATGGACATGCAGTCCAAATCACATGGTTTGGACTAACCATACAACATTCCCCTTATATTTTTCAATTCCTAGTATGGTTTGTAAGACCATGTGGCCTTCCCCACATGATTTTAACTAATTACAAACCATGAATTTTTATTCCCAAAACATATGTTCTAGGCTCCGTACCATCCCCAGACACCCCTGTTAGCTTTATCCCCTCAAAGGTCATTCACATTTTTCCATATTTAAACATTTAAAACTATTAGTTAATGGAGATAAATGGATTCTTACCTCAATGAATAACCAGGTTCTTACAAACAACCCCCTTAAATAAATTATGACTAGAATTTTCTTCTCAATGGTGGTCATGTATGTCTGAGAATAACTCTATCCATTGTGATCATACATTAGCCTCCCGCTCCGAGGTATTTTCCTTTACTCAACCATGATTCCATAGAACATTTACTAGAGATGTGTAACAGCCTTAGAGAACCTTCATGTTATGATCCTCAATACATATATGATTCCCTTCAATGGATATATCTTCATGTAGATCAACCACCTCAGACTGAAAGGCATGAGACAATACTGTATAATACCATCACAACTATGAAACATGGAATATTTTCTGCCTATAATAGTGCCTCTTAGGTAACTACAACCGATGGTATACTGGCCTGAATCTCTCTAGAATCTCGAATAACCTGATGTATCTCAGGGAAATGTTAACCTATATCTTAATTATACTATGTTCCAGCCTCACCAAAACACAAAAAAGACACAATCCTAAACCACAAACTATAGAGGTCATATCCCATGATTGGTGTAATATTTTTGATGATACTAAGAAATATCCATAAAATTTAAAATCAAATACACCGTCTCCATATTCTACAATACAAGATGAGGTCCAGGCATGACTACCTCTTCTACCTGTATCCAACATAGGGGTGATCGACATGGCCTACCATACATAGCCCCATAAGGAACCATCTGAATTGTTTTCTAAAAGATATTTTTGTAGGAGAATTCAACCCGAGTATATTTATCTCCCAAGAGATGTCAAAAACTAGGATTCATGCTCACAACATGTCCTTAATCACCTGAATCGTTTGTTGTGAGTGACCATCTTTCTAGGGGTGGAATGCTATGTTTATAAGAACCTATATACCTAATGTCCTAAGTAGCCCTTGGAGGAATGGTGAATTAAATAGGGTGTCCCTATATAAAATGTTAATATGTGGGAAAAATAATGTCGTACTATCTCACCGATATACAATCTCCTAATCTCATTGACAAAAATAGTCTTCTTGATTGGTAGGAAATATGAAACCTTCACAAGAATGTCAACAACAACCTGTATGACATCATTAACTCAAGTAAATGTCATTAAAAATGTCCTGAAATCTATCATGAAATCATTCCATTTCCACTTGGGAATTGGTCGGTTATGTAAAAGGGTGTCTAGTTGCTTGTGTTATGCCTTCACCTATTGACAGGTGGGAAATCTCCTGAAAAAACAAGATACATATCTCTTCATACCTAGACACTAATAATGGTGATAATATTTAGATAGAGTCATGATAGAAACATTGTCTCTTTAAAAATATAGATGATGGTGCTCCCCAACATGGATTTTATAAAGGGGACAAATCATTACAATGGTGTATCCACAATCTGAATACACTTATAAAGCACACCACTATGAATTATAGTGATGCTTCAAATACGAATTCATTAACTGGTAGAACCATACTACATCTAATGCCATATTAGGGACCACATCGTAATGGAACTTTTGAATCCAGATTGACCAAGATGAAACTAGTATTGCAAGATTTTTGAAGGACACTACTGACCTTTTTTGAAACACCTTCCCCAACCTAGAGACTTGTTTAAGAAATTTCCTTAAGAATGTAAAAATTGAACATGAAGGATAAAAATTCAAGCTACCCGGACCAACTATTCATAAAACTCTCGTCTATGATATTCAATGTATTACAAACTAAATGGAAAAATCTTCTTCCAAGTCGTCTTGTATTTACCACATACACATAAACCAAAGATCTTACCCGATTTCTAGTGATGAAACTTTGAAAACCATCAACTGAACATTCAAAACTGTCAATCCTCAGCAAGAATAAGGGAGTTACCTAGATCTATCCCACTATAATATTTAACCTTTCTAAACAACACCTCCAAGCCCAATAAAAATTTTGAGATAACCTTAAATTCAAAATATGGAGCCCATGGAACTAAAAAAAGGTAGTTCATACACTATATTTATATGTGATACATTGTTACAAAGCCAAGACACCCACATAAGATCATTCACTAATCCCAGAGTGACATCCTCATAGTGGTCAAATTAGATACGAACAACTGGTGTCTAAGAGTCTGTCCAAGGAATTCCTACTCGGGAACCCCAGTATCACTAAGAACTAAACACACATAGATAAGAAGCAATTTTTTTAGCATGAAACTTTAAGATATATCAAAAAAAATTCCTAATATTTTTTTAAACATTACCAAAACATAATACAGATGCTCTCTTAGTGAATCAAGGATGACATCAAGATAGGGGGAATGCTCGTATCATTAAGAGGAATACACTAAGAGGATTTCACGATTTTGTTGAAGATAAGATGAACCAATACTAGTCACATTCCATCAAAATAAGTACAAATTCACCTACTGACACATGATTACAAACTAATCTCTAGCCTTCAACACCCATTACATTCCATGATCGCTTAGGCTAAACAACTGACGTCTATCCAAGAACAACAATGTCTCTCAAATGTTGCATAATCAAACAACCGTTTCAAATTCATGCTATCGAGAAAGAACTGAAATGATTCTAAATTTGATACCTCAATCCCATTAAAGAAAAACCAACCATTTCCATATTTTCCTCTATAGTTGTGAAAATTATACTAAGAAGGACACATTTTCTAGAACTGATGTGATGCTCCCCACCTTAGGAGTGTACTAGTCGTTGAGAGGAGATACAGACCATATGATCATATTCATTCTATATTAGAATCAATATATACACATGTGAGACACTCTTCCAAGTCACACTCAAAACATCAAGGCATTTGGAATGAAAACCAAATCAAACCTCACCGGTATGTCAAAACCACCGATTCATTTAAAAGTCATCCAGATCATTGTGACAAACTTGATTCTTTAATACCTAGGTTACACTCCTATGGAAATAACCAGAAAACATAATCATGAACACAATGATAAATGATTTCTCCAAACTCAAATGGTTTTTTAAATCATTTAATAACTTGACGGGTTCCATATACATGAACACATACTACCATGAGGACCGAGAAGCAAGATGACTATCCCTGATACTTTCCATAGTTTTCATCCCTATAGATCGAATTATGTTATTGTCCATATAATATATTTATATCATATTCATATTACCCACATGGCCATTAACCTAGATGATGAAATACCAAGTCATCCATCACTACTAAAAAGAAGAGGGTCTCGAGGCCTACCAAACTGTTGACCATGACCCTAGAATATATAACCTATTGAAACTGAGAATTACCTAATGCTCATGCTCATAACAAGGGTCAAGTATACCATAACCACCCATTTGACCAAGGGTGTCATTTAGAAGGTAAGAGTCCTATTAGGGACAACAACACCCAATGAAACCAAAATTTATAATCTGACAACATTTAGAGAGGAATATAATCTATAAGGCTGCTACCTTTCATGGGATAGCCCCTTACAACGAACAAGAATCGACCCTATCACTAGGTCATGCCAATAAGAAGTCACCATGCACTGGCGTCTATTATTTATTTCATTTATAAAAAGAAAAAAATGACCATGTTTCCATTCCAAGGAATAATAGACAAGTGTTACAAAACTTCCTTTTCAATCATAAAACATTTACTAACATATTTTTATAAATTAGAAGATTTACCAACTGAATTACTTTTTTATGTTATAACAGATAAGGAGAGATATAATGGTCTCTTAAACCAACCAAGGTCCTTCAAAAAGAAACTGAAAAATTTGTTTAATTATCATAGTTATAAACTCCCATAATGGGTCTCCTCAAAAGAATGATGCCCCAACTAACCTACTTAGGATAATTAGGAATTTTTAAGAAATTCACACACATGAAAAAAGGAAAAAATTAATTTTTATAGATGAAATGTGGAAGATAGGTCCAAAACCTCCTAAAACAAGGTCATTACATATATCCTACTCCTATAACCATGAATTAATATGGAAACAGTCAAAAAGTCACTAGAGACAATGCCTCTATCCCACTCAGAATCCAATTTAGGTCATGTCTCAATTCCCAAGTTGACTTTCCAATTTCAATTCATTTAATATTCATGATTAATTTATTCAAATGGTTTAACCGATGGTTCACCATGTTCCAATCATTAAGGTCCCATAACACCTCATGATCTAAAATTTGGTGCACATATTATCCATACACCATCAAATTCAATTTAAATGATTGAATTCAAAGGTGGGTCATTTTACAGTCCACTGTAAAAAATAATTGACAAAAACAGGTACATCTATAAAAATACCTATCACCAAAACATTTAATAAGTAATTAATCATAAACGGAATGGCATAATGTATAGAATGCGATTTCCTACAAGTGCCAATATGTTTCATAAGATGTAATACCCTAATCTCATTGGGTTTCAGCACAATAGAACCCAAATTCATATAAATAATAACATAAAAAACCATGCGCATCACCCAATGCTGGAATCAAATTAACTATAAAAATCATATTCTAGAATATAACAATTTCATTCAAGGAAATTTGACTTTTTTACTGTATGTGGGTTAGCTACGCCTGGGCATAACTCATTACCACATTTCTTTTCCTTCCTATCCATTTATATAATCTAAAAATAGTAATGAAAACTAGAAAAAAATGTTTTGATACAAATTTGTAACATCCTGAACCCAGATTCCACTCAATAGTGCCCTAACCCTAGTGGGTCACATGGCCTCAATCGTATCTCCCCAAACAACAGGGGTTGTCCACTAGCAGCAACAACCTTGGTGTGTTTTTTGAGAGACTATACCCTCATTATCAGAGTGTAATACAACAGAATCAATAACATATAAGTACGAGAAGTATAATAATCATGAAATTAAGTAAACAATAGAGTACTATAAAATAAACATTGCCAAAAGACATTTCATATACAAAATGACGATACATGTCATATATATCTAATATATCATCCACAAAATTTATATAAGGAAGATAAAAAATACATGTAAAAAAGGTTCAAAAAGGCTAAAAGTATCCCAGTATCATCGCAAGCCTTGGCATGGTCCCATGCTCTCGTACTCTTAACTAGAAAATCAAGAATCCATAGTAGGGTGCTTTCCCTTATCAACACCTGCAATCATATAATCTATTTGGGTACGCAATGGTGCCCTAACATGGTTGTGAGACTAAATACGAGCAGAAAACCACCCAAGGACTGTGCTAATCTATTAGTGAATATATATAATGGAAATTTGCACTATGTAAAGCAGTAAGCAAGGAAGTACTAATAAGTAAAAATCATATAAGTACAAGTTACCATTTAATATCTATTTTATATAATGAAATTGACTTAATAAGTATATTTACAATTTTATAGTTATTCATGTTTTATATAACCATGTACATTTAAAAATTAAATATCATTTAACTTAGAAGTCCCAAGACCCGACATGATCCTGACATCCCCAGTATAGTCAACAACACAACAGATGCCTAATCAAGACATCTAAATTGTATAAGTTAATACCAAATCCAATATTATGATTTTTCTTGGCTAATGAATCATATGAATCACTTTATTTTATATTAAATTTAGGACATGAGTTAGTCCGTAACATTCCAAAGTTGGAATTAAAGTATCACTCCTTGTGTAATATCAACCAACACCTTAAAATACCATCGAAGGAGAAGCTCTTAAGAACCCAAGTGTCACTCTATGTGTATTATAATTTATCTTACATTCGATTATATCCTTTGACGTATGATAAGGGATCCTGAGTATCACTCATGGAATAGAATATCAAATTCCCTTTGAGTCAATCTATGGCATTCTCATTTAAATCCATGTATCACTTGACATATAAGTCAAGCCTCAGAGTCCATCCTTGATTTTCCATTTGGGAGTACAAGTATCAATATAGAATAATAAAAGTCATGGAAAATTATGTCCGTCCACAAAATTCACCATTGAATCCATGTATCACCCAAGTCATAACCAAGGTTCAAGTCAATTGATTCTATCCATGGAAATCAAATAAGTATTCACATGTCACCAAAGACATGAAACCATCAAAATAATTTGATATAATTTTAAAAACATCATTTATACATGTCTTGGTAAATACTAAGAATATTTCATTTTAAACCCACTTTAAGAGGCGACACATGCAAAGGCCAAGCTTATAATATTTTCTTTCTAAGAAAAACATGGGCAATTTCACTAAAACACACTTATTAAGCCTAAGAAGCTATTATATAGAATAGAAACCACTTATCACACTTGGTCATATCAATATTAAAATAAATTCATTATTAATCAATAATAGATGTCATAACCTCTCTTAAAATTACATAAGAAATTAAATGTACCAAGTAATTACATGGAAACAGGAAAGTGTCATGGTCAATTCATCCCTTCCCTTTAAACAATTTCATTTTAAATTTATATCACCATTCAATTACAATAATAAACTTAATTTAAACATCCCAAAAACATGGGGAAAGGAGATCCTAAGGGTGTCTAATGTAAATCTACCAATGATGATCCATTAAAAGTGATACAACACACACCCAATGGGTGGTTTGTTTTCAAAGGCATTAAACCTATAACAAGAAATAATATTACTCTTTAGTTATATAGTTCATGCCTATAAATTCAAGGATTTCAATTTAATTTAATGTGATTCTATAAAAATTTTCATGAAAAATATCAGCATATTTAAATGGATCATTTTTAATCAAAAGGCATGAGACTACCTATATTAGGTCCATAGTTGATATCTCATCTAATGTCTTCTCGTAATTCGGCTCAAATCAAGATAAAATCAAAGAATACATGAAGAACCTAATTATATGAAAAATAAAACTGCAGCTAAATAATGCAACTGATATACAGAATAAAGAAGAATTTCTAAAAAGGAATTGGGGTCATATAGTTATGTGTCCAATGAGATGGATAGACTTCAATTTAGAGATCAGATAGACATGTTATCTCAAATATAAGTTAATTCACTAAGGAGGGATTCTAATGTAAGAGTCTATTATGTTACATAAAATCATAAAGGAAAAAATGTTATTTTTTAAAAAAAATTACTGGGTCTCATGGTTTAGGTTCACGATTTGACCAACCATGTGCCAAACGTTCATGGGTATCTATAGGTAAGGACATAAAAAACAATTCTCCACATTATTTGACTAATCATGTGCAAACCCTGACAAAATACACTATCAAAATTTCATAGGTTTATGTATGGACATGTGACCCAAATTGCATGGTTTCGCATAACCATGAAGTATTCACTGCTCTCTGTCCATGTCTGGAAATATTTATAGGACTATGCGGCCTTCCCCAAACAGTTTTAACTAAATATGTGCCAAAAATGTTTCTTCCCAAAACACAGGTTCCAAACATCATACCAGCTGAAGACACCCCTATTATGTTTATGGCCACCAAGGGAATTCACATTAGGTTATATTTAAACATTTTAAAAAAGAGCAGATAGAAAGAAAAGGATCTACATATTAAAGAGTAATCAGGTTCTGACAGATTTTTCCAGGTCATTTCCGAACTAAAAGGGTTTTAACGTGTGAAGAGGAGAGGAGGGGGTGGACATTTATAATTGTGGTGAGTGGAACAGTTATAATTTTTTACACGAAAAAGGTGCACCACCATTTTCCACATAATAAAAGGGTCAAAGCAATGTATTATATAAAAAGAAAATTATAATGTAAAAATATGTAAATAAAATTATCTTATATAATTTTTTAAGTTTTTTTATCCATTATATTTTTAGTTTAACACAAATATAAACCCAATTTTTTCATTAAATAATATGTAATATTTTTACTATTAATTGTGCTAAATAATTGAGTTTACCTTATTAAATAAAATAAATTATTAAAATTCCAAATACTGATACCTTTTTTTAAAATTTATTTCATATATTTGGAAAAGTTCAATTTAAAATTAATCTTGCTTACATGATGAGAAAAATGATTTTCAAAGAGAAAGTGCTCAGAAGTTACAAGGTTTTTATATCATATTTTAATATAAAAAGCATAAAATTTTCATAAATTAGTTTAATATTTATATATATACAATTGAAATTTTTTAAATTTAAATCCTTTTTAAAATCTAATTTTTCTTTAAAAATAATATTAGTGAAATTAAAATTTTCAATTAAAATTCATTATTTTTCTGAATTCATCAAAAAAATTAATCTTGTCATGAAATTTTGAAAAACATACTGTAATCTATGTTTGAAATACTGATTTTAGAAAAAAATATTTATTTATTCAATTTAATTTTCTAAAATCTTCAAAAAAATATATATAATATAACTGTGAAAAAATGAGATAAAACGAATTTTTAGAAAAATAAAATTTTAAACAAAAAAATAGGATTTTTTTCATAACAATTTTATAGAAAACACATAATATGATTGTTAAATAGTTAATTTAGTATATAATATATAAATTTCATTATTATCATTGACCAAAATTGGTTTTTTAATTTATTTAGTTAAATGTGTTTTTTACAAAATAATAGTGTGTTAGAAAATGATTTACATTATTTTCAGATAGTTTTTATTTTGATTTTTATTTATTCGGCCAGTAAAGAATTAATTATATATACATATAATTAAAAAATTTATTTTCATGATTTATTTAATCTTATTCATACCCATCATTCCAATGTCCAGGTGATAACTATCATATAATAATATTTTCTTAGTATTATGTGTTTCATTTAAACTCAGTGATGTGTGTAACACAAGCTGAACTCAGAGTTACGTGTAAAAAAAATATTGAAATGATTAAATTAATTTAAAAAAATATTTCCCAAAATCATTTGGTGTTACAAATAAAAGTAAAAAACAATAGGTAGAACTTCAATTAAATATAACACTCACAATTATTGGGTATATGATCAAAATTCCACACACCACTTTATCTTCAAGATTCAAAAAAATGTATGTTTTTGTATAGTAATTACCTTGTATTGAATTTTGATATTACATATCATCCTCATTTGGCATTTTATTGAGTAATTAACTTGGATAATGTCGAGTTTTACCATAAAAATGAAATTTAATTTTTAGTATTACTTTATGATAAAATCTTTTTTCCTTTCCCCATTTCAACTATGGTCTTTAATTTTCCTCAAAAATTACATTCTCTATGACCTAATATACCATATTTAAAAAAAATTAGTTTCATTTAGTCAAATCAATGTGTTCTTCCTCTCACATTCTTGACAATTAATAAATCAAATATAATTTTTCACCATCTTCACCACCCAAACTACAGTGAGACTATATCCTCATCCACTTGGGTATATTTGGAAATTCATCTTTGTTCAAGTGGTTGAAAATAATTAGTGAATATTTACTTAAAATAATAAAATGACTTCACACTATAAATTTTACCTTGTTTGGTTGTTCATTTGGACAATCTATGCATTATTGATGGAAACCATTATTATATTGGTTATTTTTGGAATTTTCCATTAATAAAAATAAAAGGATTTATTTGTGAGTTTTGAGTAATTAAAAAAATAATTGAATAATTTAATTATATGAAACATTAAACCTTAAAACATCTTACTATTTGGAAATATTTCATTATATTTGAGTTTAAAAAAATAACTCTTTATTAAATCTATGTTTCCTAAGGTTCTATTCACTCGTATTCATTAACCTAATTTCATAACATGATTAATCCATCATAATTTATTACAAAGGTTCCAAGATTAACCAAATAATATTCACCCTGAGTGTTAACTTATTTGAGTATTTAGGCCTCTTTTTTGTGAATGAGGTAACAATTGAGTTAATACACAACATGCCATTTTCCATGTTATTTCCCCTATGTAAATATTTTCCACATATTTCATCGACATATATTATATATACACATATGTTATTTGTATTAGAACTGTTCAATGAACACATTAACAAATATTAGTATGTTATCCTATAATTGGACATTTTTCTAGGATTTTCCCTATTATTATGCAGCCCTAATTCACAATAAATATAAAATATTCCTTATAACTAACATAAATATTTATATAATAATTTATAACTACAAATATGATTAATAAATCAATCCTTAATAACATTTATAACTCTTATTTTATATTTCAATGGTAATATCATAACCTATAAAGTTATTTACACCCACCATTGATATTATCTATGGTGCCCTAAAAACCACACTCCATGATTTGGTTCTAAAAAACAACCTTTACCTATAATAATATATATATATATATAATTAATTTTAAGATATTTATAATATATTGTAACATTTACATTCAACATAATAATTTATGTTTATAGTATTACAGAGTTATTAAAATAATTAAACTATTTAAACCAATGTTCATTGAATCAAATGGAAATTTTTTTAACTACTTAATCCTTATTAATTCTTCAACATATCCCCTAAATTATCTAAAAAGATAAACTTATATAAATTGATTACATATTATTTTTCATAATAACATCTTTAAATAGAAACATATGAATGATTGATCTCAATCTCCATGTAAAGGTAAATATAATAAATAAAAATCAATGATCATAAGTGAGCATAAGATGATTATATGGGTATGGTCATGATACATAATAAAATATTACCAAATAATACATAGATAATGAAACATGACATAAGTCATGAAATAAAATAATACATGAATCGAAAGAGTGTTGAAACATGGGTAAATAAACATGGTCCATGAATGAATAACATAATCATTATAATAATCAAAAATTTGTGAAATAATCATAATAATAGTTTATTATTAAATAATGAGAATATTCCATAAGACCCACACATTAGTTTGGGTGAATATTCAAGATGACACAAACATTAGTTTGTAAGAATATCTAAGAAGGCTCAACCTTTAGTTTTTGAGAACATCAAAAAATTAATACCCTTTAGTTTCTGTTAACATCCAAGAAGGATAAACTTTTAGTTTATGCTCATATAAATGAAGGACCACTTGGTTTTATCTCAATAGAAATAAATAATTATTCAATTCATTAGTGGGAGATATAGGACCCCACCCATCATTCAATCATACATATTAGTTTCACTTAAAATTAATTCCTTAATCACATCCCAATGAACTAATGAAAAGAAAGTGGATTTTATAACCATTTAAAAGATGAATAATACAAGGGATAATTCATATGTCCATCAGGGATCATAACATGATAATACTATGGAAAATAATTTTATGTTAATTTAAATATAGTAACTTTTTCGGTAAAAATAATCTAATCAAGAAATATCATATGTTGTATACACAATATAGATATAGGGTATACAATTAAGTCATTAATATTCCAAATCAATTGATGTATGAAATCTAGGTGAACACCATAAATAACATGAAAAAAAAATTGGGCATTCATAGAGGGATTTTATTTGAATAAAAATTGGATTTACAAACCATAAATGTCTAGGCAAGCCAAATACAGTGACATGTCATTTCCAAGATAAAAAAGGAAAATTTATATTTCATCCATAGAAATAAATAAAAAGGTATTATATAAATAATATACTTGATCAAGAATAATATTTATTAATGTAAAATGACTTATATTATAACCACATTTTAGTAGTTTTAGAAATAATACCTTGTAAAAAAGAAATATTCTTAATATTTTTGAAAAACATTATATAAAATATTTTATAAGCTTATGAAAATTATTATTTATTTTCAAAACTATGAAAATTTTCAGATAATACTTAATATAAAAAAATGTGGTGGAATGATGTGTTCAAATGTAAACATTAAAAATATTGTTTTCTTAGATTTTGAAGAAAATGAACCATATAGAAAATGATAAATAAATCATTCAAAAATTTTGAATAAAAAAGAAGTATAAAATGGAATTAATGAATTATGAAAGCATATATAAGGACTCATTAAAATCTATCCAATGAATAAAGTTATGAAAAATTTATGTTCTTCACCAAGAATTCAAGATAGGGTTGGTTTCAATTACTAAGAACACTTTGGATAAAATATGAGTCAATGGGAAATTAAATTTGGAGGGGATGTGTAAACACATATTAATAACAAAAAAAATTAATAGAGTTTTTTAAAAATAATAATTAAAAATTTATATTATCTTTTAAAGATATTATTAATTTTAAAATAATATTCATAATCAAAACCTTTTTTGTTTGGGTAACATTTTAAAAAAACTCCATTTCAACTTTAGCATTATTTGAATTAAAGGCCCTTTAAAAAAGTACATGATATGGGTCTTCAATCCACATGAATTACATGAATATGTAAAATTTAATTCATTATAAAAACACACATCATATCAAAGATATCATGGTGAAAAATATTTAACATATATCAATAAATTAATCTCTAGAAAATGAACTCGTTACCTTACATTCATGTTGAGATGATTTCTCTCTAACCTCCTATATAGTAATAATTACTCTCAAAATCACTTATTTCAGAACCTTATTCATATAAAAAAATATATTGTCATATTCATTTATAATAATTATTTATATGTATATTATTTAGTCATTAGCTATTTTTAATAACAGGTGTGAATAATTATGATCATTTTGAACCTGTTTCGTAAAAGTGATATAGTTCTTTATTATTCCCCTAAAGTTAATAATTTAAAATTTTAAAATTTAATTATAATGGATTCTATATAATTATTTCTAATGATATAATTTCATTATATGAGAGTTTGGTATTGAAAATTAAAGATGAATTCAAAAATTAACATGTTTTAGTGATTCTTAGACAACAAAGGGTGATTAATTAAATAATGAGTAAAATTTTTAAATTAAAATTCTTGAGAAAAAAATGAATATTATCTTATTTATATAATATATTAAAATTAATTAAATTCCCAATTTCACTCATGATTCAAATTTACATCATTTCTCATTTTGGTTGTGAAACTAACCCATACAAGTACATAACATAATTAATGGATGGTGAGTAAGTGTTTTACCTATAATATAATTTTAAAAGATAAATAATTATTTTATGTAGTGTTTATTAGTGTGATATTAATAATTTTTTATAAATAAAATTGAATATAACCTATATTAGGATATCACATAATCTGAAGAATATTTTTATTCTTCTTTTCATGCTCTTTTAAGATGGTTAAATTGAAGAAAATATTTTATTTCTCATATTGTTCACAGGATGTCCAATTTTATATAACATAACATCACTAATTTTATAAAAATAATATATATCCCTTAAATTGAATCTTAGAAGAATCTATGAATGGATGTAATGAACTATAAAATACATTGTTCCATGGAGGTGGTAGTTCACAAATTTGCATATATTATTATTACAATTTTCATAGAATGGCTAAAATGAGTAATATGGTTTATAAATTAAGAAAATTATTTTTTCCCTAAATATAATACTTATATTATAATATTAACTTTAGTACCATCTTTGTACGGTGGTAAATGAAAATGAAACACATTGTGCGGGGGAGGTGGTAGTCTGCACATATTTCAGATTGAGATTGTCTCCTTCTTTAAGGGAAGAGGGATAAAGTAGATAATTTATATCCTATAAACATCATTTAATTTTTATATAGGTAATTATCATTGTATAATTTAATAATAGTGAATATATTTTTAAAGGGGTAATATAGAGAAATAAAAATATTAGTGAGTGATAATTACTTTGAGATTTTGAACTTTCTCATGAAGTACTTCTTCGAAATGGAAGATATTGGACCATATATTTTTATCAAGATTTTAAGGGGTGAAATATGGTTTTATGGCATGAAATATAGGTATATTATAAAGTGGAAATAAAATATTTTTTAGTTGTGTTGAAGGGGTGGTGAGAGGCCCCTTTATAAGTGGTGGGAGTTTCATTTTTCTAATATAACCAATGTAAATAACGAGATCACATGTTTCATATGTCAATTAGATCAAAAAAATTGAATGTAATTGATTGGGGGATGATATAAGATATTGAATATCTCAACCAATCAATTATAAATATTTTTTAAATTTTTTTATTCCCTTTACCTCATAATTTATTACATCTACTTTTTTAGATTTCACATTGATAACTAAATTTTACCTACCTAATTAAATTTTAATCACTGAAAAAAATACCTCTTAAAAATTCGGAACAAATCGTTCCATATATGAAATTAACTTTATCACATAAATGTTTTATATGTAAGAAAAAACTAATTTGGATATTATCATATTTAAGGCATAAAAACCTGTTCTTAGAAAAAATTTATTTTTATACATAAAATTTATGTATAGGGTGAAAATATCGATGTATTTTATTTTCAAGACATATAATGGTAAATTATATAAAGAAAATGGATTTATATTTCATAAAAACAAATATTTAATGAAATATTAACATTAAAATATTAAATTAAAATAAATTTTTCAAAATAGTTGTCAGATTATAATGAAATGTTACATATGATATAAAATGTAAAAAAAGGTTTTCATAGATCAAAATAATATTTTTAAATTTGTATTTTTAATAATTATATATATTAAAGAAAATTAAAATGCATTATAAAATAATTTTTTTGTATTTTATTTTTATAATGTCATAAAATTTTATGTTTTTTTAAAAATGGAATTTGTAACTATTCACTGAAAATATAGTTGTTTCAAAAAAATCCTAAAATTTCATATTAAGATAATTTTTAAATTCTATGTCCAATATTATATTATTTTAGAATAAATAATTTTATAAAATTTATAAATATATTTTAAAAAAATGACATAAAAATTACTTTAATATAAAAACTATAATGTTTTTAAATAGAAATTTTAAATATGAAAAATAAATTTGATAAATAAATTACTATATTAACAAAAACTACATTATATCATCCTAATTTAAATTTAAATTTCCACAAAATATCTTTATAGAAGATATAAGCATTAATTATTCTCTGGTAGCACTTTTGAGTGGTGATAATGCTTGTATATATTTGTTTGAAATTTCCATGAGCATAAATTTCCCTCTCAAAATTTTTCTCCCGTAGCATAGCTATTTGATTATAGATTAATCTTGGAAAAGGTATATCCCTCTTGAAGATAACCCATTTCCATTTTTGGATAAATAATCTTCATATGGGAGAATTCTACTACCTAATTCTATTTCTTTTTTGCTCGTAAATTTTGTAATATAGTTACATCCTTTTAGACCTTCTTATTTAACATTAATATTAAAAGGGTAAAATTTTATTTTATTATATCATGGTATTTTTATTTTTTATCCAATGCATAATTAATTATCAACCATATTTTTTATTTTAAACAATTATACAGTAAAATCATGCGATGTTTCAAGGAATATGCCCCCAATCCCCTTATGAAGAGTAGTCCATATATTCTAATAGACACATAAGAGTGGACATATATTCAAAAATCCTTCCAATTAGTGTGAAATTATCTCCTAGATGTTTCTTGGTAGTAATTACACATCCCCACTCCTATTCATCCTTGATATAAATGACAACATGGCTCAGTGGTCACTCATTAAGAAGAATATATCCCTTCTAATTCTGAAAGAACTAATTAGTATATCCCTATAGAATTCAATCAATATGGACATATTCTTGTCTAGTTTTAATGGGATAATTGGAAAGTTCAATAAATTTAAAGAGGTTCACCCAAGAGGAAACCATTCCAATGTGGTCACCATTATTTCCTAGGTAGAGCATTTGTTGGATGATATCTCATAGGGTAAACAATGAAACCAATGTTGTCCCATATTCCAGCATTGAACAATATAGATATTCATGAGTCTCTAAAACAAATTTTCAAGGTTGATCAAGATACTGTTTATTCTTTATATAATATTTTGAGTAATTTCAACCAAGGAGGTCCTCCAAATAATTATTTAATCAATAATTTTATAGGTCCTCCATATAACACGTGACATGAAAGTCATTCCCCTATCAAAATGTATTGGATAATGGTATAATAACGAGCGAAGCATGATGGATTGGGGTTTGTGACTCCCATTTACTCAACCACATCATATAGAAATTCATCAACATCAATTAAAAGATACACTCTCCCTTTTAATATAGTTCTTGGAAAAAACAATGGTTGAAGGGTTAGGTGAAAGAATTATCTTATGGTGATGATGAATATGGCATATAGATATGGAAATAACTATCCATGTATACCATTCTAATTATATTTTGGCCTCACATCACTCCCTAAAATGATATTCCTATGGTTTTAATAGAGTAAATTCTACCTTACTTGTTCTAGAACATATAGGAGGCCCTACATTATCTAAAGGTAAAAAAACTCCCTTTCAAGGGTATATGGGAAATCTCTTGGAGGTGAAAAAGATCTACCATCAGATAAATATTTCCACTATATTTTTAACTTCAAATAAGATTTCATAAGGATACTTTTAGAACATTCAATATCACAGTACTCACAATTCAAGGTTGATTCTTCTTATGATATTTGGCATACCATTAGATGTTCTTATATGAGGATGACATGAGTTCAGGGTATATTACTTTAATCAATCCTTTAAAAATTATAATCATTCAAACAATGCATCCTCTATCATCATTTTCATTGAGAGGTCAGTGGTTCAAATAATATACACACCAGTTTGTCCATCCAATGGAACTCTCTTTATTCTAAGCTAAAAAAGTGGCATGCCCAAAGGGAATATATCATTAATTAACTCTTGTGTAAAGCTCTAAAAAAATATTTGGAGGCATCTAATCTAAGAAATGTATAACACTAAGACACAAGACCACCTCTAATGTTAATCATATCATATTTTATGTTAGGATTGGGCCCAACATGAACATGTGTGAGGGAATTCCAAATAACATGAAAACATTTGGTAATGAATATGATAGAAATCCATGTGTAACCCCACCCACATGGATGTGGGAATTCTTAGAACCACCATGACCCATAAATCCATCAAATCCTCAATAGATTTAGGATGTGTTGGAGTAATTACTATGCTAACCACAAAAATTAGGGATGAGTAATTTCTACCTCTTTATCTGAGGAAATCATCCTTATTTGGGGTGGGTAGTGACCTCTAGCATTCATCACCCCAAAAATTTATATTATTGTGAAACACAACTATGTCATTCGAATAATGCACGATAATGATGATCAATGATCTTATAAGTTTTATATCCCATTTATCAATTCTAAGGGACATAAAAATAAGATTATTAATTACTAAATGGTTTTAAATCCAAACTAACCTACAAAAAGGGTGGTGGAAAAGAGGACATCAATGTGACCTTTAAAGAGGATACATGGAATAAAGAGTCACACTATTTAACAGAAGATGGTGAAGTGATTCTTACTATCCCGTTTTCATTTTTGAAATATTTTGTTATTAATATATTTGATAATATATAATGAGAAATGAATGGAATATTATTTTAATGAGGAAACAATCAACTATGATATGATCTATATTGAAACATATTAAGAAGGTGTACATACCCATATATAGAGATAGACCAAGAACATGGAATCCCGACCTAATCAACATCCCCCCCTCACACTCTTCTTATAAAGATAATGTTAAATGTGTGTTTATATGTAATGCCTTGACCCCAGAATCCCAGAGTCGGTGCATTATTTTAATACAGTGGCATGATTACAAGGAATCGATTCCTTAAGGACCGATCGGTTTAGCAGTCTTAGAAAATATATTACATACAATAATGTTACATTACAATTTATAACAAACAACACAACATAAAAAATCTTTTATGAACGCCATTATTACCTTAGCTTAACCCTGCATATCAATCACAATACACTTCATGGAATCCTGGGGAAAACAAATCACAGAAATGGGTGAGCTCAAACGCTCAGTAAGGGTAAGAAATAAAATAGAACATAACATAAATATTAAGCATGGTGAATAATTGAAAACACATGCTTTAAAAATAATAAACAGGAACAATTTCATATAAAAAATATTATCTGAGTAAATAATTCCATAATAAAACATAATCATGGGTATTGTACATGTCTAGTGACCACATGAAGCATTAATATTATTTTGATAATGAGGGAATGTATAATGCATGAAATTCTGAAACATTTTGTGAAGGCCTCGGCCAAGACGTCTAAAAATGATTAAGGCCTTGACCAAAACCATATATAAAATTGGGAAAGGCCTTAGAAAATTCCACATCTAGATGTCTCATGAGACCTTTTGATGCATTGAGGATCTATAGTGGGCTCCACCCGTCACTTAATAAGTCCAATACATTCCTCATATGAAAAAGGTTGAAACATAACATAACATTCGTATTAAAATTAGAATACAAAATGTCAATAATTTAACCATAAAACATGAATGGTATAACAATAACACATCCACAATAAAACATATCATAAATCATTCAATACAATATTGAATATTGTATTTATAAAATATCATCCTCAATGAAGAATAATATTCAAAAAGGATGTTGACATAGTTGAAAATGATTTGTAAAACTCTTTGAGAAAATATCCCTTTTTCATGAAAACATTTAACATTTACACTATTTTGAATAGAAAACATATATAGACATTTTTTAATCAAATTTTCATATACCACTTTGAAAATTTTGAAAGGATTTAACATTTTAAAAACATTCATGTCCATATAAATAAATCATTAAAAACCCATTCTGAAATCAAGGCAATTAATGAGAATGATTTAGAAGAATAGATATTGAAACCATTTAAAATGATGATATAGTTAAAGAGTACCTTCCATAAAAACTAAACATATTCCTTTGTAAAATATTTTTTTGAAACATAGACCTGGATGTTAAAGAGGTCCCCGTAGATACTTACACATAAACAATCTCAGATAATAATGAGATTGAAGAAATAACCCTTAAAACATTGTAATCAATCGAGTCATATGAAGAGAAGTTAATAACCACCAGATAATTAACATAATATAATTAATATAATGAGAATAATGATAATATAGGTAAAATATTTGTACATAATATACCACATTCCGTAAGTGGCGAACAATGGAAATATCAAGGAATTAAAAGTGAGATAAGAAACCCCTTAAATTGCACTTTCCTTTGGTCGAGGGTATTTTTAACCACCTGTATAATGACCATTGTATTTTATTAGATTAAAAAGGAACCATATTCATATTTATTATGTCATACATTATTCATTTATGAATTTATACTACCCTTTTAATAATTATTTTCATGTTAAATTAACATTTAGGGTAATAATTACTTTCTTTATTATACATATTTTAACTTGTTATTATTGATCATATCCTTTAGATAATGATCTAAATACTTACAGAATATAAAACATGATTTAAATATCATATATATTAAGAATATAAATATTTATAATAGACAGATATATGAAATGAAAAACACCATTTATGGAGACGGTAGACCCCATGTACCACAAATGCTGTTTTTGTTTTCATATCCCATTGAATAGAAGTATGTGAATAAGATATATGTAGGTAAATAAATACATACATATATATATATATCTCTAGTTGAATTGTTATGTCATATATTACATAATTATTAGTAATATATATTCTTATAATTATTGATGAATGGTGAACGTGGAAATCAATCTCATCACGTCATGGAGACAGTAATCCGTACGTACACACAATTGAAAATTTAATTTCCTTAAAGGTGTAGAATCGGATGGAATATTTATTTTAAAGATACATTATCATGTAATTTTCATTATTTATATACATATTACTCATCATTATATCGATCCAAATAACATAGTGTTGAATAACAAATTACACCACGACGTGGAGACGGTATGTCGTACGCACGCATGCATGGTGACATTATCATTAATAGGATTGATAGAATAATTAATATTATTGTGCCATATTTATAATAAAATCAAAATATATATATAAGGTAATGGATTTATTATTTTGGAATGGTAATAACAATTAATGATTAATTGGAAGAAGAAAAGAACTTGAAAGAGGGTGGTGAAATCATTACCTATTCTTCAGGTTCTTCCATTTGATTTGATCAAATAGGCTTCATACTATGGATTTAGTACCAAAGTAATGACTCTATGATGAAGTTAGGATAGATGAGAGGATATTTGGGTAGGGTTTGGCCGATCCAAATGGCTTTTTGGGTGTTAATTCGAGAGAAGGGGAAGTGCCTTTTTATAAGAGGGGTGAGGGGCACCTTAGGAAAAGAATGAAATATTATTTTATAATAAAAATTTTTTTGGTTTTTAATGGCTTCAAAATGAATTATTTAATGTATAAAGAGGGGATGGGTCTAAAAAAACTCAAACAACGGGTTTTAGACATCTTTGGGTTACTATATTAACCTTACATTTTAGGTTTAACTCGATGTTAAATAGTTTGACATTTACCATGTCTCTTTGTATTTTTATATTTTATGGTTAATAGACTTACTATAAACTTCCAAGAGAACCCCAAGTGGTTAATTAATGACATATATAATATTATTTAATCCATTTTTTTGAATCATAGTTTTTATGAATAGAATACCAATTAATAATATAATATTCGATTTAAAAACACTTTTATGACAATTTTGACATTATATATATATATATATATTTTCCATATAGGGTGATTTGATATAGCACCATCATGTGTGAATTAAATGAATTAATTAATTTAACTATCATATATTTTAAAACCCCAAATGATAACTCTTTATAAACCCCATTACAGATAATTCCTTTGGGTTATACACATAACCTTAGAGGGATTAAATGTGATGAAAAGATATTTCTTGTGGTGAGTACGTTTATGGATGATCATGTGACATGGTTTGAGGATCGGAGTACTGTGAGGATCATCACCATCAATAGAGTTATTTGATCTTACTAATCATAATTCCATAGAATTATTCTTCATTATTGATCAATCCAAACTCATGGTAGGATTTTTAGTTTGATTTTTTTAATATTGTTTTTGATTATCCCCTTTGGAACGTGATTCAATCCTCTGAAAAATTGATTCATGGGACAAATGTTGATTTTTAGTTTATGGATTTTGAAACATGTATTATGATTTTTTGATAATTTTTTTTCACTTCGCTCAAAATTTCCATGAAAATATATTATGTTTAAATAAATAAAATGGTCAAGGTCCATCACACATGTTCATGTTTTGTGCATATCCATCAACATTATTAAAAAATTCACAATCAACATTTCTTTTTTATGGTGACATGATACAAACTCAAAAAATAATCATTTATACATCATAATTTAGGGGAAAATATCATTACCACTGGATATTTTTTGGGGTTATTGGAACAATTGTGGTTTGATAGAGAATATATATTACAAAAGATGGATTGTGATCATATCAAGATTTTTTTTATTTTTTTGGCATTACGATGACAACACGATGCATTGAGGGTGGTTCCCAAATGGATGGGTGTTTTTAATCTATACACTAATGATGATGGTGATCCAAAAAAGGCATGGGTGTCATTAAACACATGATTTGGGTCATGTGTGATGCTTCAGGACTTTGATGTTGATGTTTGTTCGGCAAATAACATCTCAAATCTGACTTTCAGCCTACCATTGGGGTCGGTAAACTCTGTTAAAGATTTATGGATGTGTAATATGAATGATTTAATTTCTATCTTGGGGTGTAAGAGAAGATTTGTTTCTATATACAATTTATATAAAATTATGATCTACATGAAATATAGTTCAGAAGAACGCATTCCATGTGATCCTCTCTAATAGGTAACAAAGGTTTACTTTTTGATTAAAATATTGAACACTATGTGATTCAATCACATGTTGTGTGAGCCTTAGCATTCCAAATCAGTGTGTACAGGGAGTATACACCGATGATTCAATTATGTACACATATAATGTGGTGAGTATATATTACGTGTAACCCTTAGTGAATGGATCATTGTGTACAAGGAGTATGCACCTTGGAGTCCATGTGGCCTCACACATCATATATAGTGGTGTACACCCAATGTACTTCAGAATGTACATGATCATGGGAGAAGACACATGTCAAGTTATTATACGGAAACCACACACGTTATGAATAAGAGTAAACACCACATCCTTCAGAAATTATCATATATGACTAGGTACACAATCATGGATTTTGTTCACGGGCACGTCTAGAGTACATGGGATTGATATGGATGAACACATCGAGTTCCAGCCAGACCATTACTTGCCATGTTTCATAGATTTGTAATCAATATACAAGGGTAATGACTATACATGTTAAATAATGATATATAGGTAATTATAGTCATATAGAGACACACCATGTAATCCTAGTGAAACATCATGTACTTCATAAGGGGTAAGCTATTGCCCTTGTTTTTATTATTTCAGTTATGGCGTGAAATTAGTTATAATCCCTTGATCTGTATATGTTTGGTTGTGTTACCTCATTCTTTTATTCTTGCATGAGATTCCTTAGTCGACCACCCTCAGTGTACTAGATAAGGATTCTTTCATTGAGGATCAAAGGTTTTATCTCAATTCTTATCATCTTCTTCCCTAGGTGCAGTTTTAGGAATCACATGAGAAACATATGTGGGAAGTATCCCATATATAATGGTTTATTCTAGTTAGGGTATGATATACCCTATAGGACATGGGTGTGATCCCCTATCTATTTATTAATATCTTTTATATTTTGGTGAGGTGTCTTCTGATGAAGTGAATATCTCAGATGAACCATCTAAGTTTCTTTTATTCTTCTTCATGGAAATATCTAATAGGCACATTCTCTTGGATGAGTGTAATTAGTATAATAAAACCCAATTATTGAGAACCTTCAGATTTGTTCCATCAATAATGGAAAGGCTCATGGAATGATTTCTCCCATATGAGTGTTACATTTAGAATCATAATGAAATCTAGGGCTAGTAGTGAGTACATGGCCTCACATTGAGTCTTAGTGTCTAAATTTGAGAATATTTGGGTAATCTATGTTCTAATTATGCATTATATTTTGATTTAAATTCCTCCATGTTGATGATCGAACTATTCATGTTATTCTTTGTGTGTTTTTTGATTTTGGGGTGTTATATTATTTCTGTTTATACTTAACCATGCATGTCCTCTTCTTGAACATGTCGTGACTTATACATAAGAAAGTCCATTTTTTATTCCCATGTAGACTAGGAGAAGGTGGAGATTAGTTTTATATTAATTTTGTTACATTTTCCTTAAATTTATCTTGTATATTATTTTAGGTATCTTCCCCATTGAGTGTTATATTCTTACTTGGTGCTAGTCTACATCCCTAGAACAATAGGTATCTGGATTTAGGTGTCATTCTTGACCAAAAACTAGCCAAGCGGTCCACATTGAGTTATTTTATGATATAGTGTTATGAGAAGAGGATATCATAGTAATGAATTTTGGATATTTTTTCTATGTTAGTATTGTTTTGGGGACTACAAAATAGAGTAAATGTGTCTTGAGTTTGGATAATTGTCCAGGGAACCTAATGTCGGTGTGGTGTTCAATGTATCCATTTACTTGGACTCTAAAATCCTTCTTATTTAATTTACACATGTAGGAACTTATTATAGTGAAAAAATGATTACATGAATCTTATAGGAATGAGATGTTTTTTTTCATATCCTTGATTCAGGTCCATAGATATTCTCTTTTGACCGTAATGTGTATAAAAATCATTAAATGACTCCATTATAACAACAAGATGGGATTATATAGTGGGATCATGGTTATGATACACTTAGTGATTATGCTTTAATTATGGACATGTGTAGGATGTGGCTACCCTAGGTGTACATTTAATCTTGTCTCCACCCAATCAGAAGCATACATATCCACCTCCCACAGTTTTGTTCGATTCTCCCCATCAGGATGAGCAACAGTTGTTTCTGTTGGTAGAAGTGGATGACACACCTATCTTGGGTGGACATTAGAAGTCTAAAAGATATTGATTTTCTAGTTTTCTTGGTGATATAGAACCCCTTTATATATTGGTAGAGTATTATCTTGAGCCTATGGATTGGGTTGTTACATTCTTCCCACATTTTGAAATTTTCCCTGTGAAATTTTATTTTACATAAACAGGTTAGAGAACTTATCCTTCATTAGATACTATAGTTCCAATGTTCCTCCTTCATACGTATTGTTCATCCATAACACATTGACAAGGTGGGTTAGCTTGTTACATAGTACCTTATCTATCATTTTCAAAATCATTACCTACTCCTCCTTGTATAAGAGTTCATCCTCCAATTATACCACCTCTAGGACAAGTGAGGGACCTGGTTTGTACATTCTCAAGATAGATACATGGAACACATCATTAATTTGATAGGTACTTGGTGTAATTTAAATATTATAAGCAAAAAATCCTATGCTATCAAATATATCAAAAGGGATAATATACCTTGGGATAATATTCCCTTTTCTTCCATATCTCTTGATTATTTTCCATGGTGATAATTGAATAAAGAATTAATCTCCAATGTAAAACTCCAATTTCAATTGATGTTTATTAGCATAACTCTTTTTCCTAAATTGAGTTGCTTTGACATGTTTTCATATGGCTTAAACTATCTATGTCATCTATTGTATAGGATCAGGCTAGAGTAGCATTATTTCAAAATATTCATCTAATGATTTTGGAGTTTTATATCTATTTCCATTCAAATTCATATATGGATCCATATGAATACTCAGGTAGAATATATTTTTGTATGAGAAATCAACCAGTGGGATATGATGATCTCATATACCTTTTAATTATAATGAAAAGTCTATTAGAATATATTCGAGACTATAAATTGTTCATTTATAATGTCTATCAATTTGGGGGTGATATGTCAAGCTGAAATTTAGTTCAGTACTCAATTCTTGTTTAAGACTCCACCAAAATTTCTATGTGAACCTAGGATCATGATTAGAGAAAATTGAGAGTGGAACCCCATACAGTCTCACCACTTCCTACACATATATAATTTCATGTTTTTCAATCGAGATATCTTCCCGTGTAGAGATAAAGTGGGAAGTCTTGGTTAGTCGGTCCACCACAACCCATATCACATTATTTTCTTTAGATATCTTTAGGAGACCTTTGAAAAAGTCCATAGTGACACTCTCCCATTTCCACATGGCTATAGGAAATGGTTTCATCATCCCTTTATAATTCTGCCACTCTACTATAACTTAATATCGTATCAAACACCTTGAGATGTATTCCACAATCTCTTTCTTCATGTTATCCCACCTGAAGTTTTCTCAGGGATTACATCACATCTTGGTACTACTATGATGGATAGAGAAAGTTGAGACATGTCCATTATCCAATATCTCTTCTTTATCCTAGGTGATGAAGGCACATAAATCCTCATTCCAAACAGAATACCACTATCATCATCGATATAAAACTCTTGATGTTTCCCTTCCTTTACTAAATTCACCTTATTTTGTAAGTCAGGATCATCCCATTATTCCTCCTAAATATTTTATTAGATAGATGGATGAGAAATAATTTGGAAAAGGTAGGATATATTCACCACCATTATAATTTTCAAATCCATCCTTTTCATATCCCTGAAGATATGGTCTTTTTCAATCCTCAACATGGATAAAGTAGCATGTTATTTTCTGATAAGATAATTTTCTACCTTATTTTCCATTCCAGGATGATAGTGAATAGAGAAATCGCATTTTTTGATTATCTATAACCATCCCCTTTGATACATGTTGATCTCCTATTGTGTGAATACATACATTAGGATCTTTCAATCAGTATATATATCACACTTCTCACCATATAGATAGTTTTTCTATATTTCAAAGAAAAAATCACAGCTGCTAACTTCATATCATTCATTGAGTAGTTCTACTAATGGATGTTCAACATCAATGAGGAATATACTATCATGTTATCATTTTTCATGAGTACAAACCCCTATACTTTCTTTGAATTATCATTTTATATCACAAAAATTTCTCAAAATTTTTGTGATATGAGTACATGTGTTGTAATTAGGGTCTTCTTTGGATCCTTGAATCATTATTCACATTCTTAGATCTAAACATACTTTACCCCTTTCCATGTTGTCATTGTTAGTGGTCTTGACAATCCTAAAACATTTCCCAAAAAAACCATAAAAATACCCCACATAGATAATAAAAATACATATTTCTATGACACTATAGGATCTAGGCCATTCCGCAATTGGATTTGTTTTTTAATGGTCAATAGAAATTCTATCACTTGTGATCACATGTCCCATTAATCTTACTTTCTACATCCAAAAGTCACAATTGTTTAACATGGTGTAAAATTTATAATAACTTAATTACTCAAACACAATCCATGGATATTTTTCATGTTCATCCTTTCCCTTAGATTAGAAGTGAATATCATCAATAAAAACTACCATAAATTTTTCTAGTTAATATCTAAAGAAACCATTCATCAAATCCATGAACATTTCATGGGAATTATTATGTTCTAAGTGATTCACGAGAAAATCATTGTCCCCATACCTAATATAGAGTGAAATATTTTTAATAACTTCTTTCTCCACATTTAAATGATGATATCTAGAATATATATCCACCTTTGAGAAGTATTGAGCTCCTCGTAGCTGATCAAAAAAGTCATAAATCCTTGGAATACAATACTTTTTCATTAGGGAGATGTTGTTGCATTCTGGATAAATTATACACAGCTGCATTGATCCATCCATATTCTTGATAAAGAGAACTAGCACACCCCAAGGTGATGTACTAGGGAATATGAACCCTTTGTACAAATTATTTTATAGCTTCTTATTTAGCTCATCTGGTTTGATAGGAGCAATCTAATAGGGACACCTTGAGATAAGAGTATCTCCAAGTATTGGATCTATTGAGAACTCTACTTCATGATTTGGGGGATGTCTGAGTAACTCTTCATGAAATACATCATTATACCCCCTGACAATGGGAATTTACTTTATGTTGATTGCTTCATTTGATTTAACCATTGGAGCGATGTATGCTTCTTTATAGGGAATAGACTCTCAAACCATTGAAGGATGTTACAATGGGGATTCATGATCTTCCTTGAATTTTTAGAGGATCATGAGATGGTTTGGATTATGAAAAGATATTTTCTTTTCTTAGATGTTTATATGTTCTCTATATAATGAGATCCAATACATTCCTAGTATTTCATTATATTCCACCAAGGTAAGTACAATGAGATTCACTTATAGAATCCTTCCATATATTCTAATAGGAGAAGAGTCCAACACTCAGGTTGTAATGATTACACAAATTTGTCTTTTTATAGATATATCTACTTTTAATGTTTTGAAGATTTTATTCAATTGTTTAGGAAAACATGGACGATATAAAGGAATAAATTGAACAAGAATCAAATAGGAAATTTTCCATTATTGAGTAAACAAGAATTGTACCTTGTATAAAATCATTTTATTGCTCTAATTTTGTTGTTGTGATGGAATATTCCTTCCCTTGTTTCTTTTGGAATTGGTGGATGATGATGATAATTACCATCAATTACTTGAAGTTTAGGACACTAGATTTCAAAGTACCATATCTCCCTTTATTTTTATAATGGTACCATGGGTGGTGCTCTCCTTTCTTCCACCACATTGTCCTGCCTCCTCATGACTTTTTTTATATCCATGATCTTGGTGGACCTATCTCCCACACATGAAGTATTTACCCCTAATTTTAAGGTAATTAAAATGTATCTTCTTCACACATATTTTTGACATGTGTTTGGTTGAGATTTCTTTCAACCTTTATCATTATATACTCTTGTTGGAAAATCCATCTTTTGTATCTTATCACTATAGACATGTGTCTATTCTCCAAAATTTATATCCACATTGAGGGAACCTCAAACAACTTATTAATAAAACCAAATGTCTATAATTACTATATCCTTCAAAAGGTGTTGTTTTATTACAATAAAGAGTCTATAAAATTTTCAATCATTGAAGATAACACAACCTGAATCAAACTTTGAAAGCCCTGTGAAATTTTCTTCATAGGCCATCACAAATCCTATTTCCTTTTACTTCATCTCTATAAGTTCTATCTCTATCTTTGTATGATGTTTTTTTGGGAAATAAATTTTATAAAACATTATCTTAATTTCATCCCACTGTATCTATTCAATTAATTCATTTGTCTTGGTGTTCTTATTTAATTCCCACCATTTCTTGGCCTCTCTATCTTGACAATAAACGATAAGAGTTGCTGTCTCCATCTTAAAAAAGTGAAGTAAAAAAATATCACCTTCATTGAGTTAACCCATTATTACATGACTAGTGGATATAAAGATACACTAAATTTCAGTGTTCATTACCACATAAAATAATTGATAGAAAATTTCCCCCTCTTAGGTGAAGGGGGATGTTCTACATTATTCAGGTTTTTTTCATAACCTGAGAGTGTTGTCTAAGAATCACCATGAAATTTCAAACTCCAAACCAAGGCATTGGGGATGTGATTTGGTAAATCATTTCATTTTCCCACACATGGTATTATGGTCTAGTTTCATCTTGTTCCCACCATTTTAGAAAATTGAAAATGATAGAACAAAACATAAGTCAAAAGTTATGAACAAATAATTTATTCTTTTATTTAATTAGGTATAATCGAATATCTTGTGAGACCCCTATTTTAATAATTTTATAAAACAAAGATTCTTGGGTTCTTACATATACATAGTCTCATACTAAATTTTTTAACTGAGGTTCTCTAATCCTAATTCCCAAATTAACTAAATTGTGCTCTTATACCCACAATAACAACCATACTTTTTATACATGACTATTACATCATTTTAATGATACATAACATAATACTAATAGAAATAGAATATTAAATATATTTTTTTCATAGAAAAATTAGGCTCACATATATCAATTAGATAATAAGACTGAAATATTAACTAATTGCTTATTATATAGGTTCTGAGTGTCCCTTGAGTTATCCTTAGTACATGAAATCACATGAGGATATACATCAAGTAAGGGGTGATCTAAAATACCATTTAGAGGATATGTAAGATCATGAATCAATATAAAATTGGTGAGAATAATAATCATAATGATAATATAAGCATAATATTAACATCATAATCATCTGAGGAAGCATTAAATAAAGGCATTGATTGTGTCCATGAAAAAATATGAAAGAATACATGTCTTAGTGGTAAACTACCATACATAGTTTTCAACAATGATAGAATCATGTTTATGGATATTTCACTTTTTCTAATGACATAAATCACATTACCCAATTCATTATATCTCTATATAATTCATGGCAAACCCATCACATCATAACATTTACATAACATGCATGCCACATAAAACATATATATACCTTGTAATAAAATCACCCATGCAAAGGAATGGGTATCATTTCATTATGAATAAACTCATGAATAAAAATTTTGATAGAAAAAGGGAATAACATTCATGTAATAGGAATAAAAAATACTGAGTGAAAAGAAAAAATCTTAAGAGAAGTACAAAGTGACTTTTCTTTCTGAAATAATAGTTATTTTGGAAAACATTATTATTATAATATAATAAATTAGAAAACATTTATATCCCAAAAATTGTAACATAATAATGAATAAATTACATATAATGAACAATAAAGGAATATCCATACTGAATATGGGCCAAAAGAGGAAATAACCCTAGGAAGTGGAGTTGGGTTAAAGAAATCCCTTTACCTTATGTCTGAAATCTTCCTTCACTTAAATACCATAGATAATAAAATTAAATTCAATAATTAAAAAATAAAAACATTTGATAAATTTAATTGATTTTTTATATTTATATCCTTTCATATGAGTTATAGAGTTTTATCCCATCATTAGGGAGTGTTCATTTTCTTGGATTTTATAATCGATTCACTTGAATATTAGTATAGAAGTTCATGTGGGATTGGTATAATAATGCGTTATTGGGATTAAATATTATTAATAAACATTCATAATTTTAAATTTTTATATATATAAACTATTTATATATAATAAGTATCAATTATTAGATAAAACATTGGTGATATTTATTTAGATTATTTTGGTGTTTTATCGATCATCACAAAATAACTTTGCTAAATTATATCATATTATAATTATATGTGAGTTAAAAAACAAAAAAAATGGTTTAATAAATAAACATTAAAATATGCTTCAACCAATAAATTGTTTTTAGCACCATCGTTTACATAATTAAAATAAAATGAAAATGCATCATCCATTATGTTGATAAATGGACACATCATGGTCGATGAATTAATTTATAGATTAAAAGAGAGAGAAGAAAAATTTTGATGATGTAAATTCCACTAACAGAATATAATTATAGTATATTAAATATAATGGAGTTATTATTATCATATAGACATAATAGATAAGGATATTATATGAAAATAAAAATAAATTTTATATAAAATCAAAGGAATTGAAAGAGGGTTTTACCTCTTGAAATTTTCATTCCTTGAGAACCTCCTTATAAAAAGGAAGAGGTATTTTGATGAGACCAAAGGCTCTTGTACATGAGTTAGGAGGTAGGGAATAATATTAGGTTGAATATGTACAATTTTCAATGCTTGATAGGTGTGAGGAAAAGAGGTGTTGATGTGTGGTGTTTATAGTGGAGGAGAGGGTTGTTTTCTCATTATTATATTCATTAATATATTATTTTGGATCAAGATTATGAATATTTTTAAATTAATAAATAAATATATTAAATTAATGGAGGATATTTATATATATTTAGCTAAATCATCCATACATATTCAATCACTCCATAATTCATGTATTTATCTTTTATCCTAAATTTTCATATTGAACTATTCATAAAAATTCTATTATTTTAGAAAAATCCGCAAAAATAACCCCATCTTTCTTTAAACATTTAGAATTAAAAAAGAAACATCATTTTATGAAAATACTTTTTTAAATATGAGTAATTTAATAATTAATGAGAACAATCATTTACTTGGAAAATGCAGATTCTAATATTATAACTGATTTTATAACACTTTGAAAAATCACTCTGTGTAACATAAAATTATCTTAAAATCAAAAGGCATAAAATTATTAATTTATGCATTAATTTTATGAAAAGAAATTTATATTCATTATTAAATTAATAAAAAATATAATTTAATATTTATTATTTGCATAAATAACAATACTTAATTAATAATTATAAAAACATTTATTTACCTAGACTATGATATAATTATACCATGATTTAATTTATATGATTACTAAATTTTATTTATAATTTCATGGGAGAGGATACAATTAATTGGAAATTTTACTATTCATAAGGGTAATTTTACTATTTCTATGGTTAAGTTAATATTTCTTCGGTATTGGTTACTTGTCTTATATAAATACTTAATATTTCATTAATTATATGTTTTTTTATTTTTTATTATGGTCTATAAGAGATTTTATGTAATTTATAACTTATGAAATTACTATAATAAGGGAGAAATACCATTTATTAATGTTTGGTTCATTATATTGGGTTCGTTCCTACGATCTGTATTTGTGTGGGTTTGTCACCTCATTTTATTTTTATAGAATGTTTTTCCTCACTACACCTCTCTTATTATACAATAGTAAGAATCCATCCATGAGTTCTGAGGATTGTATATTCATTATTATCTCCTTCTTCCCTATGAGGGTGTTTAGGAATCCCACGACCAACATTCACATGAATGATCTGCAATATATCATATTATTATAGTTAAGACATGTTATACCCCATAGACCCTAGATATGATCACCTATATATGTATCAAAATATATTTCTTTTGGTGAGGTTTAGTTTTATTGAGTATCTATCTCATATTAGGCCCCTCATTTTCATTTTTTTCTTCTATTTTGGGACGAACCGATGTGATTGTTCTATTATAAATGTTCCATTATTATAGTAAGAACTATTAGATGAGGTTCATCAGGGATGGAACGACTCATAGAGGGAGTTCTATCAGATGAGTGTTACTTAGAGCCGATCATAGAAATCCTGGGATGGTAATGAGGATGTGAAATCACGTTTATATTTAACATATATCTTTTTGAATATATTCATTATCATTGTTATTATTATGTCTTATATTTTGATTAACATATCTTCTTGATGATAATATATCCAATATCTTGATTATTTTTGTTTGGTGATTTCAGGGTGTCATACTAGTTATGTTTACACTAACCCCTATGTGGGACATTTGCACATGTGTCATGTCTTATACAGATGATAAGGAATTTGTTGGAGTCTTCGATGAAATAAGAACAGGTGGTTCTTAGTTTTAGATTAGTTATGTTAAATGGACCTCATATGAAACAAGGAGTTTATTTTGGGTAGATATCCCAATATTGTCTGTAGGTTGGGTTCTTCTGTAGTGTCACTAGGCTTGTATTTGGCCATTTTAATTCTCTTGTACTACATATTGTACTCTAATGTGGGATAATTGTTATTCATTAATTTTAATTATTTTATTACCTTTATAAATTTATACTTCTCTATAGAGATGTATGAGTGTATATATACTATTTATTAATCTTTTCTATGTATGTGATATATATACTCATTGCTCATCTATTTCCCATGGTATTGTGGAGGCACACTTTGTGTGTCATTCACAGTTTACAACCTGCCAGTAGAGCCTAGATGGGTTGGGTCATTATAAAAGACCCTTTCAATAGAATGGTAAAAACCTAAGAAAAGGGAATTAATGTATGGGAATAAATAATACCCCAAGTAAAATACATTAAATGGATGCTAATATACATTAATGATACATATATTATTGTATGATACTAAATTTAGAATTTTATTATAAAAAAGAACCCCATATATAAGTGAATAGTGGTAAAATGGAACCCTTACCTTACATTAATTTTATATATTTGAACCAAACATTATAAATAGAAAAAATTCAAGATTAAAGTGAGGTCCATGTGAGGGATTCTTTGAGAGGGATATAATGAGAGAACATTATACATGTTGTGGAACAAATGGGAAGGGTGCTGGGTATTTATCCAATGTAGCATATAGTCCTATATTTAGGCCAAGGGTAAAAAAATTTGTGATTGGTAATAAATACATATATATACAAGATGTAATATTTAGCACATGTTGTTACCCTATTTCACCATTTTTAATATGTTTTTTAATTTTTACAAATAATTAAAAAATTTCACCAATTAATTTACTACCTTAATTGAAAATATATAATCCATTTTAACAAATTCATATAATAAATATGGGAAATATACAATTCAAATAAATTCTCTTGAAAAAAATTTATGTGATATGTTCCTTACTCAAGATTGATACCTTGCTATTCTACTGACCAAATTATTTTTTAAGGAATACAACATAAACAATTCAAATTAATTTTTAAATGAAAATAATAATTTTTTTCAAATTAGTTTTTCAATGTAAAATATTTTCTCTAACAACTTAATTTTTTTAGAATTTGAAAACATGAATTTATAATGTCATATTAGTTTATAAAATGTGAAAAACATATTTATATATTACACATAATAAATACATTTAGATGAAAATATAATATATATCCATTAAATAAATATCAAATTTTATCATTCAATATACATGAATGAAATATCTAATATATATATATATATATGTGATTTAATCATTATATGAATCAAATTTTAGGGGTAAAAATATAAATTATTTTCTCACTACAATTATAAAAGATTTTAACAGTGGTAAAAAAGGGATTTGTAAGCATAACAAGCACATGCAACATAAGAAATTATAAAAGTGCTCTGGCTTTAGCACTATTTTTTATTTCACTGATAAAGGTGGAATTTATCAATACTAGTAAAATTATTGATAAATGGTTCCTTTATTCACAATTTTATTAGAACTAATAAATCCCACCATTACCAGTATTTTTAGTAGAGCTGATAATGGCTATTTAGCTTCTACGAGGCTACAACAACACTATAATAGAAAACCCAATCCGAAAAATTGACATAAATATATAAAAACAAAAAAAAAATATTTTTATAAATAGATCATTTCATTATAATTTAAATTAATAATTTAGATACACAAAATATACCATTATTTGATAATTATATTTAATCTAAAAAAATTATAAACTTTATGAGAAATCATAACTCCTATAGTAGGATATTTTCATATATCATCCCCCATAAAAAGGTATTTTCTATATTTTTTTTTTGATTTTAGTGAGTAAATAACAAATTAAAAAATTAAATTTTTCTGTTTCATAATCCACAGATGAAAAATTATATTGTTAATTACTATATATATAAATATATATTAATGATATTATTTGTTAATTATGTGATATGGTGATCTGAGGTTAAATAATTCTTATCACAAATGATTTATGGATCGTTATCATAAGTTTTGGAATTAATCTGAACATGTTTTCTATGTTTATCAATGTGATACAAGTATTAAACTAAAATGTCAATTTATATTAAAAACTCTCACTTCAAGTCACATCAGCTTGAATGTGCGTCATATTGATGTAACATATATTTATAAGTATCAAAAATAAATTTTGGGCTTCTTCCCATAATTTGGAAAATAAATCAAGCTCATTTTTTCAGTTTTGGATAAGTTATGTGAATTTTAAACTAAAATGAAACATTTATATTGAAAACACGTGCATCGAGTCATACCAAAAAAATAATATCCCTGATTCATGTATGGTAAATTAATACACTTCCTAAATGATTTATGGATCATTTTCTTAATGTTTGAAAATAATATGATCTCATTTTCTCAATTTTTTATATGTGATTCTCCTTTTAAACTAAAATTAAACTTATATATTGAAAACACACACATTATGTTATACCGAAAACATCATGTGTTGGATTTATTTGTGGTTGATTATGATATATCATAAATTAATTATGGATCATTGTATTGATTTTTCAAAATAATAAAATATAATTTTCTTGGATTTGGCTATAAATCATGTGTTTCAAACTAAAATAGTTTTTCTATGCTCATAACACGAACTTTGAGTCATAACCGTCCCATTTTCTATTGAGTTAATGCACAATAAATTATTATAAATCACAAATGAAATATGGCTAAATATTTTATTGTTTGAGAACAATTTAATATATTATGATTGAATTTTTCTATGTGACACATTTTATACTAAAATTAAAATTTTATATGGAAGGCACATACTTTGTGTCATACTATCTGCATCATATATCCAATTAATGTGTGGTTGATTCCGACAAATCAAATATATATTAAGAATTTTTTTCATAATGTTTAAAAATATTACAAAATTACTTTTTTGTTTTTTGATACGTGATTCATGTTTTAAATATAAATGGCACTTAAATATTGAAAACAAGTACTTTTAATCATATTTTATTCATCATATGTTAGATTATCTTATGACAGACTCTTAAATATCACAAATTACTACTATAGCATTTTCCAAAATTATCAAATAAATATGAATGTTTTTTCTTGGTTTTCAGTTTTTCATGTATTTTTTGAACTAAAATTTAAATTTTAAACTAAAACGATACGCATTGAGTCATATAAGGGACACTAGGATGGTTAAAATTCCTTCATGCCACAAATGTGTTATGAATCATTTTTCTAAGGTATCAAAATAATAATAATGCATTTTCTTGATTTTTACTATGTGGAGGACCTTTTGGAAAAAACTATCAACATTAAACTAAAAAAATGAACATCAAGTCATATAATTCAAATTGTCTATAAATTTTTTGTATTGTAAAATACAATACATCAAAAATTAATTATATATCATTTTACCAATGTTTGAAAATATTCAAAGCTTGTTTTCTCAATTTCTCATATGGTACATGTTTTAAACTAAAATGGAACATCTATATTGATGAAACTCACATTAGGTCATACCAACCACATTGTGTGATGGATTGAGATATGATCAATTCCTGGACAAAAAAATTAATTCTGAATAATATTAATAAATATTGAAATATTCCAATATTTTTTTCATAGTTTTGGCTATATGATTTTCATTTTAAACTAAAATGGAACTTTTGTATTGAAACCATGCACTAGGAGTCATACAACCCACATCGTGTGTCATGATAATGTATGGTAGATTCCTACCCATCAAAAATGAATTATAAATTTTTTTCTTAATTTTTTAAATCAATATTTTCTCATTTACTTGTTTTTGGTCATTTAAAGTATATTATAAATTGATATTGCAATTTTATATTAAAAACACAGACTTTAAGTCAAACCAGCCACATCGTTCATCTGAAGTATTTTTGGTCAATTATTATATGTCCCAAATATATTATTGATCATTTTACAAATGTATCAAATAAATAGTTATTTTTTATTATTTGTCATATTTTCATGTTTATTTTGAACTAAAATGTAAATTTTTATCTAAAAACATTCATTTTATGTCATATCGGGCACACCATGTATCAAAATTTTGTTTAGTTGATTCAAAGATTTTGAAAATGTGTCCAAGATAATTGATATAGAGTATTTAAACAATTTAAATAAATTTTCTCTATCGTTTGTATTTGGATTCTATTTTGAAATAAATTGTTATTTTTAGACAAAAAACATACACTTCAATTAATACCTGACACACTATGTATCATACTGAAGTGTGGTTGATTTATACACGTTAGAGATGAGTTATATTTTTTGATAAAGTATCAAAAAATATGATTTTGATTTCTATTTTTTTTGACGAAGTCATGGATATTTTAAAAAATAATTCAATTTTTAACTAAAAACATACACCTTGAGTCATACGAGAGACCGTGTAATGGATTAAGCTATAATTGATTCTAATACAATGAGAATAACTTATATATTATATCTCTAAAGAATCAAAACAATATGAATGTGTTTTCAAGATTTTGATTATGTGATGTGTGTTTTGAAATAAAAATTAAATTATATAATAAAAATATACACTTCATGTCATATCGAACACAACATATTTTGGATAGATGTGTGGTTGATTCCCACTTGTCAAAAATATCTTATGGATTGTTTTTATAAAGTATCATTGTATTAAGAATATGTTTTCTCATTTTTGAGTATGTCACCTATGTTTTGAATAAATGTGTCAATTTTAAATTTAAAACAATCACTTTGAGTCACAGAAGACACACGATGTATCGAATTGAGTTATGGTTGATGATATATTTAAAAATTGACTTAATAATTTCTGTTCTAAAATATAAAAACAATATAAATTTGTTTTCTTGGTTCTGAGTTTGTGATGTGTGTTTTGAACTAAAATGTGAATTTTAAACTAAAAACATACCCTTCACGTCATACCAGGAACACCATATATTATATTGAGGTGTGGTTTATTATTACACATCCCATGTTATATATTGATAATTATTATAATGTATCAAAATAATATTAATGTGTTTTATTAGTTTTGAATGTGCCACTTTTGTTTTGAACTAATATTTAAATTTTAAACTAGAAACATTTACATTGAGTCATATCAGACAAAAAATATATTATATTGAGGTGTAGTTGTTTCTTACACATTATAAATGACTTATATATCATTTCCATAAATTATAAAAATAATCTGAATGCATTTACTCAATTTTGAGAATGCGATGTTTGTTTTGAACTAAAATGTAAATTGAACACTAAAAACATAAAATTTTAGTCATTCCAAAACACTTTTTATCAGATTTTTGTGCATATGATTGATGTGTGGTTTATTACCACACCATTCAAGAACATGTTATGGATAGATATCATGGGAAGTTATACTTTTCCTTTAACAATTTCAAATTTATTTAGTAAATAAGAGCAACTATTTGAACTACAAAATATCATTAAAAATTTAATTGAAGAAAATTAGTGTGATCATAGATATTGTATATGAATCCTTATAATTCACATTATATTTCAAGAATAATATTGTTTAATCTTCCATAAAAATAGAACATGTTCTATATTTTCTGGATTATTGTGTATTGTTGAAAGCAATGTATAAATTCAAAAATAATTTGTAACTAAAACTAAATAAGTATCATATTAAAATGAAATAAAAATTAAGTTAAAAATAGTAGATAAAATGATTAAAAAACAACTAAATAAATTTTTTGGATGTCACATTTTTATGATCTATCTATACATTATTGATACATTACCCAATCATAATTATCTCAGTTATATCCTCGATGTCAGATCTAACAAGAGCATGAGAAGATTAGAACATGTTACTAGCCTTTTTAGAATCCCTAGATTATAATACTACATTATAAATCTCCATGATAAATATGTAAAAATAAACAAACAAACAAACAAATGAATAAATATATATATAACCATTAAAATTCAAATGCATGACAATTGAAATTTATCTTTAAGGTTATATCCCATACTAGATCGAAAAAAATATATAACCAACTAAGTTTTTTATTAGAGGATATTATGAAACCATATAGTATATATTTTTATTTTAAGAACATATATTGTTTTAAATCTCGGTAGAATGAAAAATATGTAGAAAAAAGGATTAAGAAATAGTTTTAATGAAATCATAATTACCTGTAGATTTTTTTTTAGTAGAAGGTTGAGGTCACAACTCATTATTAATAAAGAAAAAACTATACCATAAAGAGTATGATGGTGATTTTGTCCTAAAAACATGGCCCCATTAAAACATAAAAATTCAATATAAAACATAAAATAACATATTTTTATTGATAAAAATCTCTAATGTTCTTATACCTATCGGAATCATATTCCAATGAATGTAAGTAGCTAGCTTGAGACTTTGAACTGTCTGCAAGAGATGTTGATCTAGTTCTCATAGTGGGATTATGGTTAGAGTAATAATTATTTGGTATTGATTTCTTCAGTGAATGTGAGAAGAATCCTTAATCCTAGTTTTTTCTAACCTTTAAAAATATTATCACTCTGGTTTCTCTTATAATACAGGCCATCTTTCCCCATGTCCAACCATTTTCACCGATTTTGTCACCTTTTAAATTCTTTTTACGTTTTCCACGTATCGATAACCTTCAAATGTGGATTCAAGAAAATCCACATCCATAGTGTGAACATTAACACCCTATTTTTCCAATAGTCCATAAAGATCTCCCTAAAGCTAGAATCATCACAGAGTCCTTAGAATATCCAAAATAATAAATAGATATTATATGAACACTCAGATTTCCATCATTATGAATCATTCTTAGTCTATTTCTTATACCAGACTCTCCCTACCTACAAGGGTTCCAATCCACAACAAAATATTCCTTTATGGTTTGATTATTAGAAGAATAAGTAGAGATTTATTTATTATGTGCAGGAGGCCCAACATTTTAGGAAAACTATGAGCCTTCTGTTACATGGTAAGACCACCCTTATATGAAACTCAAGTGTATTCCAGTGGAGACTTTACAAGTATAAATTGATCAGTATATAAAACTCTCACCTATTTTTTAATGGATGAGGCTTTATAAAATACATATAGAACATTAATAGATTATACATCTTCTATTTAATGAACTAACTCATTAGAATACTGATTTGGAAATAAGTTCTTATATTTAGTTCCAACATCCTCACCTTGGGAGATCATTGTTAGATCCTGACTCACATGGAATTCTTCCTTTCCAATATTCATATGAGGATGGAAGAACTCTCTAATATGATTATGAGTATCAAGTCCTCTTTTATTTTTTTTCATGTTTTCAGCCTCACTAGGACTGAATAAGGAACATAAACTGAATATAAATGACCAATATTCTTACAAACTGAAAAAAAATTCAAGTAGACTCTCATAAATATTCCTGATAATAAATTCATCATCATGAGTAGAAAAAAAATAAAATTTTCAACATGCATTGAATAAATATCCACCAAAACTAATAGCTAGAATAAGTAACCATACCTATATTTTTTGGTGTCCTTATCCATTTTGATAGTTGCACAAATTGAAGAAGTAATATGGGATATGATTTTAGGATTCCATAAGATCCTATTTAATCCATATATTTTTACCCAAACATGAGAGAAATAATTTACTGATTTCAAATGGATAGAAACTTTAGAACCCCAATATGTAGTACACCTAGTTTAAGAGACATAAAACCATGGATCCATGCTCTTCTGTTGAGTTCCTTAGAAGGATACGAGAAGTGAAAAATGATAAGAACCATGTGATTCCATCTCCTATTAGAAAATCCTCATATTGAGGAAAAATAGAAAACGCGATCATCAAATTTACATGGATTATCCCTTCATGGAATAATGACCAGTAAAACTATAGAAAACATGAAATAATCCTATATTTTTTAAATTGAACATGATCTGAAATATACCTGGTCAAAGGATATTTTTTTGAGGACCTTACTAGATCACACATCTTGAATGGATGTTCAGAGCCTTTGATTCACCATATAAAAAATTCCATGAATCGCAACCCCACGATGAACATAGCCCTTAACCTTGGATTTTTTTCTAATAATAGATATACTTATTTTCATTCAATGAGATAAAAAATCAAAATAATAGCGATTCACACTCAGATGCAACACACCAAAAATGATATTTAATGATTACCAACTCTTTTCCTCCATCCTACCACCTTTAGAAATTACTTATTATGTGTGCTAGTATTTTGACTGTATATGATATATTCCAGAAATTTTTAATTTTAATATGCACAGTCATTATCGTTGTCATTTTCTAGAAACTAGATAAACATTGACTAAAATATGTAAAATAAGTAAAATGTATTTTTATAGTTAAATATTATTTTATATACATTAATCTATTTCCATGTAATGAAATCAATATTATTCTTATCCTCAGTCTATGACACAAACCATGATTTAGACTATATTCATATATCACCCAATCGTAACAAAATTCATCTTAAAACACAAAATGAAACATATAATTTGAAGATTATTTACAAAATGTTAATTTATGTGCAATAAAAATTCACAATAATCATCATGTGAGGCCATTTTTATGGAAATAAATGCATTATATTCATAAAATATAAATTTGAGGAATCCATATTGATTGTGATCAATATCGAGTGATTCATAACAAGAAAAAAAGAAACAAGTTAGAAGAAAAAATATGTTTTACATGATTAAATTTTACACTTTTACCCATATATTTTGGAAATCCACAAGAGCCTTCCATATGATATTTTATTCTGAAACTCTTTCCTTAGTTCATCATTTTGACATTCAATTTCTTCCAATTCCAAATAAAATGTTTCGATAGAAATAATAAATGGATTAATGTGTCCAAATATCGCTTCCTAAGGATTTTCTGTTATAGAGTTGCAATAAATATTCCTCTACAAAACATGAATATTTCTAAACTATAATGAATATAGTATACCATTTTTTGGTGAGATGCATTATGAAAATATACCTCATGTATGTATTCAAAGCTATGATTTCTAACCATTTGAACATGAAAATGAAATTTATTCTCTAAAAAACTACCATTTATATAATAGCATATTCAATTATTTCTTCATCATATTGAATATGTGAAATATTTACATCATTGAATATGGTTTCAGTATAAACTTGTAATGTTAATATACATTTCAGTGGAACTAGTAGGGTGAAGTTAATCCCAAAAGGTGTTTGGGTTTTCTTGATCAATTCACTAGATTTTCTTGATCATTCCATCTATTTACCCATCATTTTATCAATTTATTGTACCATAAATCATTTAAAATATTTTTCATTAAATGATAAATGTTTTATTATTTTATTTTTTCAATATATTCCTCAAATATTATTATAACATTATATGACTATTATATGTAATTTCCAATAGAATTATCTACCACAGAAACATTCAAGTCATCAAGTGGAACAAGAAACTAAGCCCTCAACTCATGAACTATATCAATCCACGATATCATGTGATATTTTTATATTTTTTTGTCTTATGGAATGTAGCATAGTATTTTATACAATAAACCCCTCGCAATATGTTGATGTGTGGGAGTTGATAGACATAAATTACATACATCTTCACTTTGTAAACCAATAGTAATATTATGTTATGTGTTGTTATTTTATCCACATTTAGATTAATGATTATTGAAAAAATCTATTAAATCGTGTAGGGTATGCAATGGATGTGATTATTTGTCCTCAAATCTAGGGGTAATTTGGATCTTTATGCATTGATCTTTTTTCCAGAACCAGTTTTTTTGATCCTTTCACATAAATTGGTCCACCGAACCAGACCAGAAAATAATATATTTTAATGCCTATTTTTGTGAATTAATTCCTATCATTATCTAATATTTATCTCCTAGATTTTAATCTTCTCGAAATATTTTTGAGGTGACTCTCAAAAACCTTCAACTCTAATGCTGCCAAATTTTTTAATCCACTTCAAATCTGCTCGAAGTATTTTTTTTTCTTCAGGTATGGTGGATTTTGATTATTCTATCTAAACTATACAAAACAATATGGCCATAATAATATATTTTTATGCTTTTATTCTTTATATCATAATGAATTACTATTATTTGTAACTTATACACTCTTCTCATATATATTGGGTGTTACCATCAACTAGTTCAACCTCTATCTTTACATGGGTCTCCTTCTATAGTACATGACTTTGGATGGAAGTGCCTTCATATTTTGATTCATCCAGATGAATATAAACAGTGTAAAATATGCGGTTTTATATCAAAAAATACTTTTCTTATGGATTTAAAATGCATACCATTCTCTTTTCAATCATAGAATACCCTGTCTTTTCTTTTTGATAGAGGTAAGTTATTTTTTTAGCATGTTTTTTATTTTATGAATATAATTTTTGAATAAATTATCAATTTTGAATCTATATGGATAAAATAAAAAATTTGAAATATTATATTCTCAAATACATCTCACTTGAAATTATTTCTAATCATAATAATTAATTAAATCCGTCCACATATCATTTTTGTTAATGGGTGCATACATAACCAGTATGTGGGGATTTACTTTCCCCTAATCATCCTTGAGATAATACATTGCATGAAGTATCTATAAGAATATATGATCTTTTTCATCAACCATTAATATATATTTTGTATGTAAATCTTCCAAAATGAATGAAATCTAAATGGGAAAAAATTAATTAAATTGTTTTGGTAAAATAGAGAAAGTATATTATAAAATTGAAATAATATATTCCCAAAGGATTTCCATTAATTTAGATTAAAAATTATTCCACATATCTATAAAAACTTGCACATGCATTCTCATAGTGACCACAACATAATTCATTATAAATGAATTGTTGGGTCAGGTTGGCCACACTGATTCCATCCATCATGATATTTTATATCCTTTATTATTTCCTTGATAATTTTATTTAACACATTGACCCAACAATGTTCTTACTTTTTTCATCAACATGATATTGGTCCCCTAATTATTTTTTTTAGCTTCAATAGAATTGTCTTTCTTAGAATTAGTAATATAATCCTATCAATTTCTCATTATCTTCAAGAGTTGTCAAAACATTAATTTATATTACATAAATATAGTATATAAGACATAATACGATGAGAAAAAGAATACTATATTGAAAAAAACTTTAACCAACTAATTGAGATCAATTTTTTTCTTTAATTCTTAATGGGATTTTTCTCCTTTATCAAGTATTCAAATCACCTCTTTATAGTCCCCTCTAACGTACAATTAATTTTCAACATTGGGAAAATGTGAAATGATTATGATGTCCCAATGAAATCGTCATCGTCAATTAAATTTTCATTTGAACCTATAGTTATTTTTATTCCAATGGTGTAATTAAACAATTATTATTTTCTAAATATGAGACCTAATATACCTTCATATATTATGATTCCATTTTGAATAGGTCATCCTTACATCCTTCTACACATAAATTCACCTTATAAAGGCCCAATTCATTGACATTCACTGCACTCTTATTTTCTACTCAATTTTAACTTGAAATCAGAACTTGAAATATTTTATAATCCAACTCGTAATTTTTTTAATGATTCCACAGTATGACATGTTCAAATAAATTTCATTTTTATCCTTTCAAATGCATAAGTGAATCGATTCTACCATAAGAAAAACTTCACTATTTTGAATCATAATGTGTTAATCTTGTTCTATGTATAGAATATATAACCATTAATTACAAAACAAGTCTAATATATAACTCTTACATTTGGTCTCATGGATAGCCATCAATGTTTTTTAGAAGTTTAATTCATATTTTCAGAAAACTCATTACAAGTCCGATCTCGGAACTATCCTATTAACTATTGTGTATGAATATTTGATATCTATCATTCATCCCTTGATGTATCAAAATATCTATGAATTACATTTTGGGCCTCTATATATGGATAAACCTCTACACTATTATTTAAAATGTAAATTTGATCTTTCTTCCTCTCAGTGATGTTAATTTTAAAAACATTTCTTTCTGAAATACCTTATCCCATAATGTATATACTATAAAGAAACTCTTGGAGGACAATGTTATCAACATCTAATAAGTAATAAGTATATAATTTAGTATCTTCTTTAAAAATATATTGGTTTTCAATACAGCCTTCTAACATACATTGATTCTTGACGTACCCTTTGAAAATGTATATACATATTTCAATGGGGTAATTATATCTATGATGTATAAGTACACATGGGTTAACTACTCTAACTAAGATAACCATAGGGTGGACCACTATATAAAATAACGATACTAGGAAAAAAATCTCTAATTCACATAATATGTTTTCATTCTCCTTATTCATGATTTCAACCATCATAAGTTCTACATCATCAAATCATATCGATTTGAAAAATATGGAAAGTTTAGTTAATCTATGTCATAAATATTTTGGAAGAATGATCTTTAAAGAAGTTGGAATCAAATATTTCATCAAAATATGAAATAAATTTGATTTTAGAGCCATTAAATTATTCAATGAAAGGAAATTATTAATATTTGATGAATACCACTATAAGACATTTACATCATTATGGAAATTAAAAATTTACATGCTTTATTTTAAATACAGAGTGTAATATAATAGAGGAAGAAATTTCTTCATTTAACCCATTAATAGTGAAAACTCTTCCCTTATCTCCATGTAAGAAATGTCAACACTATCATTGATTCAATCTATTTTTTACTAGAAACATTTAGTGACACACCAAAAACACTATCAAATACATTTCTTCCACCTGCATGAAATAATGAATATTTCGGACATCCAAATAATTCAATTACAGTAAAAAAAATTGATCTCTTCTTCTAAACTGATTTCATAATATTTTTCGAAAAAGGTTTATTGAAAATAGTTTCAATATATTTCACATTATCGAACAGTTGATCACCTATTTGTAGAGATGGTGTTGTACCCTATTATATATTTTTATTGAGTGTTGTTGTCTAGGATTGATATTTATATTGTTCATGTAAAAATATAGGATTTATTAAAGAACAATATCTTTGAGTATTGTTTCAACCAAAACTATGTGTGTGAATTCTGCAAAAATGGGAAACCCCATCATTCATTTTCTATTATAGTCAAAAAAATCTGTAAGAAAAAAAATCATTTCTCATCCCATAAAACATAACTCTCAATGTCAATTATTCACTTCTATTATAATTATAAAATGTAACACTTGTAACCCACAAAAAATTTTGGTCATCAATAAATGGAATCAAATGTACATTAATATCATTACGTGGTTGTTTTGGTCCAGATATAAGGAGTGACAATATAATTTACTTTTTATTCATGCATAACTATTGTGTAATGTATTAATTTACAAACATAACTAGACATGTACTATGAGTAATACATTATACACCAAAAAATGTATTTCATATTTATATAACACAAGTTAGAGGTTTCATGGATCATTTCCAAATTTATAATTCTCATAATCAATTTTCTTCCACTAAGGTGATTCTTCTAAATAATGTAGTGTCCCTTCCCTAATTCAGGTATCTATATGAAATTTCAATTTTCTCAAATTTTACTAACATATATGTAGTCATATAAATAATTTAATGATATTAATTTACCATGTATATTTTGAAAGGAATCAATTCATATTTCTTGTATCGATTCACACCACATGCATTGAATTTTCTGAGTGATTCATGGTTATTACAAAACAATATGCAATCATTTTGAAATGTGTGTATATTTTTAGAAATCATTCCCATTTATAGTTACATCCATTTAGCATCATATGTTATATATGTAATTTAATTTTCTTTTGGAAATATATTATTTAAGAGACCAAGTAGTTTTGTAATGTTGGTGGTGATTCATCTAGTTCCATTATTCAAATTTTATAACTTCAATAGAGTTGAAAATGTTGAATATTTACTAAAATCAATATAAAACATTCTCTTATCAAAACTGTTTATCCAATCAAATATATTTGGACAAACATAAATGTTATCTTTAATTTCCATTTTCATTTATTCCATAAGGTCTCTAAAATCATTTACATTAGTATTTTAATCAAATGATCCATACAATTAATTATCATCAAGAAAAGGTTGTACATTACCATTATTCCCATATTTATTCCAAAATTTATAGCTCAGATCTATTCTGTGACAAATTAAATTTTATTCCAACTCATCTGGATACATTTTTCATGAATAAAACAAATATAAACATCGAAAATATATTTTATATTGTTTTTATTCATGGTCCATTGAAAACATGATGAACTATCTAACAATATATTTATACTATTTTTTCATATGATTATAATTCATCCATTTTCAAATTCAAATCTATACAGTTTGGTCCATCAAATATTCATTTTCTATAAAAAATAATTATATTCACATAATATATTCATAAATAAATGTGAAATAAATAGATAATTTTAATAAGGGGAACCAAATATTTTAATGTTATTGGTGATGGTTCCTAAGAAGTTATAATATTACACAAGGGTGACATGAAATGATAAAAATGAGGTAAACATGTTTTTTCTAGACTAGGTTCCCAATTTCATGTTTTATGGGACAAAAGGTAGTAATTATAGAATGGTTTCTATAATATTTCTTGGTGAGAGTCTAAGAAGAGGGAGGAGTTGATGGAAATTAATTTCTTTACATGGTACATGGTGGGTCAGGTTGTGTTTCATTTATATGGTTCATTGGATCTAAAGTTGATGAACTATTATCACACGATGAAATAATCAACTTCAGAAAAAGAAGGGGAAGTGTCCCAGTTGGATCAACAGAGCGCTTCATCTCAAACTAATGATTGGTGTATAATCCAAAATACATGAGATCACATGAAAACAAAACTCACCCTCATTGGAACTAACAAAGAGATTAAGATTTATAAATATGTTAGAACGGAAACTGGGAGTATGTTTTACAAAAGATGGAAGCATGTATGAATATTTTGACTAATATTCATGATACCAATTTAAAGAGTGAAAGGAAAATTATCTAGACATTTAAATAGTGTTATGAGAATCTATATAACTGAGAACAAGGTTCAAATAAATTTTTGGTATGTCACAATGGTATAGACCAATAAAGTGAATTGGAAAAAAACCCAAATATTGATGACATAATGGAATGAAATAGTGTTTGGAATGAATAAATGTTGGGAAAAGATAATGAATTTACTGAAAAGAAAGGCCCACTAACCAATTGGAACCATGGTTGAAATGAATTAAAACATTCTTATCTTATAAATGTATTCCCCATAAAACTATATATAATATATATAATATTTAATGATACTTTTCTTGAATTAAATTACTTTTTATTTTAATTATAGGTTATAAATAGATTATAAATAATATTATAAAATATTAATAGTTATTTTAAATTTTAAACAAATAATCCCTATAAAGTAATATTTTATGGATAATGAAAATCCTCAATATATTTTGATGAATCAAAGTAAGAATCATTCATTGAGTTTGTGTGCATGATATAAATTTATCCATGACCCGCTATGTTCCTTATCCACCTTCCTTAAATTCATATCTATATTATCATATTGATAATGTATTATTTCTTTGTTGAGATTCTGTGATTGCAATCACAATATCATATTCTTGGATCATCTATATACCAATACAATCAAATCCATTCCACAAAAAAAATAGATGAATATTTCAACTGTGGTCATAGATAATAATAAAAAACGGGGTTAATAGAAATATTTATCATTGAGTGTTCATTTAGAGTATTCTATATCATAATTTGTTATGATAATAAATTTAGTGAATATGATAATTCTTCCAAATTTATGTGAAACCCATTACACTATTATCATGGTATTTTATGTGTTTTTTTAAAAACCCATATCTTTTTACTCAAGAAAATGATTCACATGGACATATATAAAATAAAAGTAATTAATTTTCATGGTTTTATAAAAACATATGGATGCATGTTGAAGTTATACTTTTGGATTTCAAAGATAACAGGTAACAAATAATATTTTAGAAATATTGATTAGTGTCATATAAGATAAATATTATATGTAATTATATAAAAAATTACGTGAATATCGATGCTTAAATATCCCAATTAAATTAAATAATTTATTTAAAATTTATTATAGGTCATCAATGATTCATTTAAGGGGGACACTAATACACTGAAACTAAATGATATCCATATATTAGGTGCCTATATTAGACTGAGGCATTATTGAGACCATCCCATGGAATTGATGTTGAGTATTACATTATTTTAAAAAAATGTTATAAAAATATTTATATATATTTGTTGAAATTTGTGTCTTATTTGTCGTATGGAACTTGATTAGGGGAGAGGAAAACAAAAAAAATTCTCTATATTTGGAATTAATGGTTTTTATTGGGGAAATAAATTTTAATCCCTCCAAATCACCTCATTTACCATTAGAATCATCCCAAAAAAATGAATTGTATGAAACCGATATCATAGGTGGCCACACAAGGTGGTTCTAGGTTTGTGTGAGTGTGCTGACGCACTTTGGGGATTGTACAAAAACACTGAAAAATGAGAGAGGAGTAGAAATAATAACATACCTTATGTTTTAAGAAGCCTGAATCTTCATATAATGTTAAAGGGTGAGTGGAGCTAGATGTAGACATCCGCCAGAGATTGAACGACACAAGATATCTAAGATCTGTTTGTGCTAAAATTATAAAATTTGGAATGGTTTTAATAGAAATTTTGAGCATTGATAATGAGATATACTTATCCGTGCAAAAAGGGGTTGATAAAGACCAATATTTATTAGCACACAAATATTATAATTGATAAAGATTGCTAATATCAATGCTTTATGTTAGTATTGATAAAGATATATATTTACCACTGTTATAAAAGAACTTGATACAAACCTATATAATTAATTTGTAATAACATAATTAATAGAATTAATAATTTTAAATGTATATAATTATAAATAAATATATATGTACGTAATTATAATTAAATATTTATATAGTTTTTAATATATTTAACAAATTGGAAATATGTGTTTGTAAAAATAATTATAAATAAATATGAATATATATTATATTAAATAAATAATATTTTATATAATTATAAATGTATAATCAGAATTAGTAAATATATATTTATAAATATAATTATAGATATATATTTATAATTATCAATAAATATATTTTCAAGTATATTTATAAATATTTGTATATAAACATAAATAAATATATATATATATATATATATATTAATATATAAATATATAAATTTCTAAATATAAAGAATATAGTTATTATTTGAATATATTTATTATAATTTTTTAATTATCTATTTACAATTATATAAATTTTTTTCAGAATATATTCATTCATTTATAATTATAAATATATTAAATAAATATTTATAAATATATTCATATATGAATATATTTATTTATTTAGGAATATTTGTAATGTTTTATAAATATTTATTTATATATTTATTTTTTATAAATAAATATTTAACATTATTAATGAATTTATAATCATAAAAGCCAGAATATATAAAATGAACAAAATTGAAGAATTGAAAATGTATAAACTTTAAAAATATAAAAAAATGGATAAATCTTATTAATTATACAAGTTATTAAAAAAATTAATATAGTTATATATTGAACTGAAGATGAATACATATTTAAAATATTAAAACAATGTTAATTATCAGATATAAATAAATATTTGAAAATGAAAAAAATTCCAAAAACATAAAAATAAAAAATATTGAAATTGAAGACAAAATATTAACTTAAATAATTTTAAAAATGAATAAACATAATTTACCTATTAAAAAATAATATTTTAAATATATTATATTCCTAAATAACTCTATAATGACAATTTAAATTTGAATTTATTATATGAATATTATATTTGTATGTTCCTATATTGGACTACAATAATTAGATTAATTTGTGTGTGTTTGTCTACAAAACAGTTTTGATATGTGTTAAGTTGAAAAATGAGATTATATAATATGCAATGTCTATTAATGTAATAAATAATAATAATATTGAATTGATTTAAAAAATTAATAAGTGTTATTAAATATATATATTATTTAACAAATAAAAATGAATATTTATAAAGAAATATGTTAAAATAAAAATGAATAGATATTAATTATAAAAATAACACGTGTATTATAAACCATCAATGTTAATGTATAAACATGAAAAAATACTAATAATGGATTAAATTAAAAAAAAATTATAACATATCCTCAACCGATTTCAAGAATTTTCATTATCTTTTCTTGGATTCCTCATTAATCGGGTGCATCTTGATACTCTTTAGAATGGATAACATTTTTTTGATAAAAATGACATAAAGTTTGGGTGTGTATGTTTTTTTTTTGAAAAAATGGAGTCCAGTTATAAATGCATTAGTGGATTTGTGGGGTTCTCCCCAACATCAGAGATCGCCCGAGTTGGTTCGAGGTTTTTAAGTAATTTATGTTTTTTATGTCTGTGGGGACTTTACACACCATGTAAAGTATACATGCTATGTAATTGTTTCCAAGATAAATTCATGATCAGATTACATAGTGTGAATGATTATATGTTGTGTAATGGTTACATGGTGTTTTGTGTTAAAAGATCATTTTTTTATTAAACATAGATTGGGGTTTTTTATGCATTTGTGTCCGGAATATTACATGATGATTAAACTGATTCTACACCATGTAAATTTGTAGACATAAAATTCAAGGTTTTTCCCAGCAGATATCTTAATTCATTCTTCCACACCTCTCTCCCCTCTCAACATAGGGCATTTCCCCAGTGATTTCTGGAGATAATGTTCAATCCAGATCGATTCATTCATCATTGGTTACTTAGTGCAGTTGCGTTTCATCTCTAATGGAGAGAGAATTATTTTTACTTCTTCACTTCCCTTGATCATAATAGTGTCACGACATTATACTATTGGTTTTGTGGATTTTTGTGATGTTTACTTTGATTTTTTTCTAGATTCGTTGTGAGATATAGTTCTGGGTCCTATTCCATTTTTTTTATGGGGTGACAGGTGTGTTTTCCACCGGTATGTGTCATCTCCTATTATATATTTATCCTTTTGTTAAATTTAATCAATTACAAGAGGTTTCAATATATTATAGGTCTTTTGTTTTCATTATTGGATTCTTTATTAGGGTAGACTATATTGTGGGTGTGTGTGACTGGTGATTTGAGGTAGGTAGTTCCTTCTCTAGCCTGGGTTGGTGAACTACATTACTCGTATTTTTGACAAATTGTTTTATTAAATGAAATGGAATTATATGACTTATTTTGTGTGTGTTAGTGTGGGAAATGTTTTTTTATAAAATATGGTTTCCCCTTGTCTTTTTAAATAAAACTGGGTTTTCAAGTAATTATTAAATGGGTCTTTTATAATGGGTTTCAAATCATGAAGTTGTGAAATTTTATGGAAAATAGAGAACATGGAAGCCTTGGATACTTGGGTGTAATGTATAGTAATTATTATCATCCACTAATAGGGGTTTCTCTCAAGGGGATTTCTTATACTCTCTTGGCTTGTTGTTCTAGGGACATGTTTGAACAGTTGAGGGTTCACTTTTTTGGGGTGTTCCTCTTCTCTCTAGGATCGATGAATATGTTTAGAGGCTTTGTGCACACAAAATTGTCTATGTTTAAGTATGACTGTCAAAGGAATATTGACCTCATGTGATCCTTGGAGTGATGTCACATGTGTTCCTTCATGGCTAATTTGAGAATCTTCTATATTTTATTATTTTATTATACACCCATAGATTTGATATGATATTTGATGCATGATTTATTTTTTCATTATATATCTATTGTGATATTTGTTTATGAAATTATTTAAAATTAATTTTCCTTCTTCATTTAGAAATGTCGGAAAAGGGGAAATTAAAATTTTCCATGATTTTGATAAAAGAAACTATTAATCTATATCATGACTTATTATCTTTAAAGTTGAGAATGATATGATTGTTGTTTAGATACTACATATAGAACAACTAGGTGACACCCTACTAATAATTTTTGATAATAACCTGTATACCCGTTTGATAGGGAAATGACATGGTTATGTCTTTTGATGAAGGGAAAACAAAGACGACGAGATTTCTATAAACTGGTTTATGGGTAGATATATGGTGAGATAGTGCATATTTCCCTTGTAATCAATTAGAGAATGTTGGATTGGTTGTTTTAGTTTTGTAGTCCTTTGTTTTTTTGATAGACTATTAGAGATTATTATGGTAACTTTTTATTTGTATCACTTCGGTTGTTCAATTTCTGTTATGAAACAAAAATATATATATATATATATTCTTATTTTCTTCTTATGTTCCCTTATGTACAAGTGTATATATTTCATGTTAAATTTATTGGGTTGGGAAAATTCATTCACTCTAATTATTGTTATTTTCCTTCATGCTAGATGAAGACCCATGGAGACCAGGATGGTCCTTCAGGTACCTGACAGTTTAGGTTGGGTACTAGTTTGAGAGGGTATTCCTTTCAAGTGTGGAAAAAATTTTAAAAAAGTAATATTGGATATGAATAAATTATGAATGAAACTATTTAGATAATTAATTAATAATTAATATTAAAAATGAATAACTTCCAAAAATATTTTAATAGTAATAGATACTAAATATTTAAAATATATATAATAAATGAATATAATTTATTGATTCGAATCATAATATAAATTAAATATATTATATTTTAAAATATTTTTATAAAATTAATATAAAAAATTGAATAAATTACCAAAATATATTTTGTGTGAGCATTCTACATAAAAATGCACTAATTATGTATATGTATATATTAATTCAACGTATCAAAAGTTTAATATATGATAAATTTATAAAACAAATGAAATTTAATTAAATATACATTACTCAATACAATTAGTCAATGATAAGATAGGTGGATATATTTATTGATAATAGGATGATGAGGAGCACATATCTAGAGGTGGAGGGTTGAATATGGAAGCACATGATTAACGACATGTAGTGATAGCGACGAGGTTTATTTGTTTGCTAGTGTGGAGGGACCACAACTGATGGTGTGGGATTGTATGAGCAATGATGGGGGTGTTGGGGATGATGAACTCATGTTAGGTTATGGGTGTGTGACCACCATTAGGGTGTTGCAGACACATCGTGGTCCAACCTTGAATGGACATATGGGTTTTGGCCTTCAGGTCCATTATTTGGGACTTTATGCCTCTATGCCTATAAGACTATGTAATGGGTTCCTTTGCCTATAAAAATAGATTTTTTTATTTCATTCAAATAGAAAGGAGGTTCCTCCAACATTATAAAAATTATTAATTTTTTTAATAATTATTTCATTAATTTAATTTTTAATATTTTTTTAAAAAAATTCATTTTTAAATTTTAACTACGTAATTACTTCTTGTTTTTAATATTTTTAATAATTATATATTTTTGTATAATTTTGGAGTATATAAAAAAATTATGTCAACAAGTCATGGGTGGATATGCTAACTGGGAAGGTGTGTCTATTATAGGCCTACAAGAGAAATGTATCATGTGACCCACATGCTGATAGGTTTGATATGTCGGCATGGCAAGTGGGCTACCACAAGAAGGTATTGGCCCATGTGGATCATGTGTGTGGAGGTGTATGTGGATGTCGATACCCTACAGTCATTGCATGTTGTGATAGTGGAATATCTAGGCTTATAAGGCATGGACCAAAAAAACAAGAAGTATCATTTGGGATGAAACTACATGGGATAACCCGTTAACTATGCTAAATAAAAGAGATGATAAAGGGTGGTCTTTATAATCAATTTTCATTATGAGTTGATAAAGAAAATTATTTATATGTTCTTTTTAGCATTGATAATAGGTGAATTTTTCAATTATTTATTTAGGGATGATAAATTCTACTTCGATTTATTGTAGGATTTATAGTAGTGCCTCAATGTGTGGTTTTGTGAGCCTTATAATAGATCCATTTTTCTAGAAGTAAGTATTAATGTTAAAGTAAATAAGATAAAAAAATTTGTTCAACCCCACACCAACCTCCAAATGTAAACATATACCCTTGAGGATAGTGTCAAAGCTAAAATTGTGGCTAGCATGATGTGAAAGAGGCAATAGAAGGGAATATGTGCATCAAATGTGGGTTTACACTTAGGGTAATGGGGAAAGAACCTGCTACAGGGTGGCACCAAACATACACTACTAAATAATATATAATAAACAATGGTATTCTTTATTAGTTCCAGATAAAATCCCTAATAAAGAGTTCTCTTTATCAGCTCTAAATAGAGCACTTGTAAAGAGTTACCTATATCAGGGCTTAAAAAACCTATGATATAGGGTAACCTTTATCAGTGCTAAATAGATGCATAGATAAAAGAAACACTTTATCACCCTCTTTTTAAGTGGTAATAAATCCACCCTTTTGAGTGATATTATTTAGCGATGATAAATGGTTTCCTTTATGAGTGCTTTTTTAGCACCAATAAAGGGTTGCACAGTGAGAAATCATCCCACATTGTACTTCTCATTTGTCTAGGACACACATTATAATCATAGGGTTCTTTTATCATAATATTTCATGATTGTGAGAGAACAACAACCACATAAAACTTCAAAATAATAGACCACATGAGGTATCTCCTCTACGTGTTGTCTCACCTACCAAGCCGATATAGTCGGCCTGTCTACATGGTGGCTCACATGTGCCCATTCTCTAGTGGGCCAATAAATAACCTACCTTCCCAATGGCCCCCACTCCATATCATTATTTCCCACATTTATTATTTACTCAAATAAAAAATATAATAAAAAAATTAAATAGTAAAAATATTGAAAAATTTTAAAAAAGTGAAAAATATTAAAAATAAATAAACTTCCAGACTGTTAAAAAAATTATTAATGAAATAATTATTAAAAAATGAATAAATTTTATATATATTTTTTATAAATATGAATAAATAGTATAATTTAAATATAACTATATAAAATGAATAAAATTAAATAACTAAAAAATAAATATTAAAAATATATAAATTTAAAATATATTAAAAAATAATTCATTAAATTGTTAATAATAAAAATGAATCAATTTAATATATATATATATATATTAAATATGAATTGTAAAAAAATATTAAATATAAATATAAAAATTGAATAAAATATATTAATTAATAACATATTAATCTATTTTTAATTTTTTTAAATATTTCTTCAATATATTAACCATTTAATTAAATTTTACTCATTCATAACATGAATTAATTTAATATTATTTATTCATTAATAATGTTAATTTTTTTATAAATTAATGTTTCTTTATTTTTATTCATTTAATAGTTTTGTAATTTAGTCATTTTTAAACCCTTTTTACAGATTTTTTCATTAATATATTATATACATTAAATATAGAAATATATTCCTATATTTATATAATATATATAGTATTTACTTAAATATTGTTTATATAATACAAAATATACATGTTTAAATTAAATAAGTCACATAATTAGTGAAATATTTTTTTTAATTAAAAATTAATATTAATTAAAAATATTGAATAATTATATCGAGTAATAAATGTTTAATTAAATGTCATTTTCCCTTTTAACATTCATAATATGTATGTTACATTTATTTTACACATACATATGCGTAATAAACTCATTTTTTTAGAACACACACACAAATAATATTTCTTTAATTTATTAAACTTTTGATATTAATTTTAGAATTATATTCATTGACATGATATATTTTATATATATATATATATATATTTATAATTTGTAAAAATTATTAATTTTCTATATTTTTGTTAAATATAGACTATTTATTACTATTTTAATCTAAAATTTTGAATTTATTAATTTTTAATGTTGTTTTTCCATTGATAATGTTAAATTTTTTTAAATATTTTTTGAGATTTACTCATTATCAATTTTTCATGTTCTCAATGTATTTGTAATTTTATCTATTTTTAATATTTATTTATACATGTTTAGTGATTAATATTTTATGTTTTAATATCACTATAATTTATACTATTAATACATTTTCATTTTGATTTTAACATAAGTATTTATAAATATTCACTGTCAATATATTTATAATATATATAATTAATGACACTTATTTATTTTTTAAATTTATTGATTCTTATTATTATTTATTTCATTAAAAGACCTTTCATATTATATAATTTCACTATTCAATTTAATTTATATCAAACATCTATTAGATACACACACAGACACACATTAATTTCACCCAAAGATATACGTAATGAATACAAACGTTTATAGAAACACACAAACATAATATTTATTCAATTTATTCAAATTCTAATATTCCTTTTAGAATTTCATTTTGTAACATAATATATTTAATAAATTATATTTTTAATAAGTAAATATTATTTACTCATTTTTAATATTAATTCATTAAATATTATTTTATCATTTTTAATATTTATGAAAATTTATTTTTTTTTTCGAATTTTATCATTTTCAAATATTTATTTACTATGATTAAATAATTTCTATATGTGTTCATCTTCGTGGAATATATATCCATATTAATTTTTTTTAATAATTTGTATAATTAATAAAACTTATCCATTATTTGAAAAAAAAAATCCTATTCAATTTTAAATATTCACATTCAATGATCTTTAGCATCAACGCATTAAATATTAAATATTCATTAATAATGATTAAAAATTATTTATAAAAATATATTTTAAAATAAAATATATAGAATTAAATATATTTAAATTTATATATAAATATATTTAAAAATGTATATTTACTATATTAATAAAATTATATATTTATAATAAAAAATATATATATAATTTTCAAATAATGTATTTATACAGTTATAATTAATTAATTTTCAAAACATAGGAAAAATGTTTAAATAATAATTATATTTTTATATTTCTATTTATATATATTTATATATATATATATATATTTATAAATATATTTATTTATAATAATAATTACTAATATATATATAATTATTTTTATAAATACATATTAACAATTATTTTCATATAATTAAAATTAAATAAATATATATTTATTAGTAATTATATGTAATTATATTTATTTATAATCATATTTATACATTCCAATTTATAATTATATATGTTTATATTCATTTATAATTATATACATGTAATATTATTATTATATACATTATGTTATTAACTATGAATTGTATTAGTTTTTGTGAGTTCTTTTTTAGCACTGATAATGATTGGTATTTATCAACTCTTTTATAGTATTGGTAAAGATACATATTTATTAGTGTTAATATTCTAGTACTAATAAAGAAATATCTTTTTTAGTTCTATAGTAATGCTAATAAAGAGGGGTATTATGAGTGATTATTATTTTAGCAATGATAAAACCCTTCCCAATCTAATAAATTTAGACCTAACCGTATCTAATTCCCTTTTTCCATTCAAGATCTCATGGATTTCTTCCACTATCACCACTCCCCCTAAAACGCATTTGAAGAATAAAGCATCTCAGAACCTAAGGTATGTTATTATTTCTACCCCTCATTCATTTATTAGTGTTTCTATACTTTCCTCGATGCACGTCACCTCCCTTGTGCATACCTGGCACCACAACACATATCCATCTGTGATATCCATTTCTTACAAGTAATTTCATAGGTATTATTCTGGAGGAAGTTATATGATTTGGAAGGATTGAAATCTATTATGCCCAATAAAATTTCTAATTTCGAATATGGTTAAGTTTTTTGTTTTTCTCTTCTCTTATAATGTTTTAAAACATAAATATGACACAAACTTGACCAAATATTTATATAAATATTGTTATAAAATCATTTTAATGTAATATAACACTCAACATCAATACCTTGGGATAGTTTCAATAATTAATCGGTCTAATATGGACTCTTAAGATATAAATATCAATAAATTTCATTATATTATTGGCTCCATCAAATGAAACATTGAATTCTTATAATAAATTTTCAAGAATGTATTTATTTTAATTATGTTATTTATACTTTTACATTCAATTAAATGTTTCATATAAGTATATATAAGATTTATCTTCCCCAATGCTAAAAAATATTTCTAAAATGTTACTTGATACATGTTGACTTTAAAATCCAAATGGATTCCCTCATCATACATCCATCTACTTTTCTAAAACCATGAAATTTATTAGTTTAATTTTAGACATGTTAATGTGAATAATTTTCTTATGGAAAATCTATACGATTTTTAAAAAAATGTATTGAATCTCTTGATGATAGAATAATGGTATTCATAATGACTGGATGGAATTTTCATATTCCCTAAATGCATTAGTAGATTAAATTGTGATAAGTAGTTTTTTAAAGGACTAATTAATCATAAATCATTTATTTTACCCCATAGATCATAGTTTCTATGACTACAGTATAAATTTCGATTTTTTTACTAGAATTTTTTTTGGTATAGGTCTATAGATGATCCAATAAGGTAATATGGTGATTGGAATCACATAATCTCTTGTGATAAATCATACATTTTAATAATGAGAATATAAATATATATGTATATAATAAAGGTAAATATTAAACATAGGGGTCAAAGATTTAATTGGATCATAAACAACCACTCAATGAATGATTTTAATTTGGATTCATTAAATATATTGATAATTAGTATTATCCCTAGATGAAAAAAATTAGTGATTATTTGTTTAAAATTTAACAAATTTATTTAAACTCAACAGATGACCTATAATAAAAATAATGAACCAGTTTAATTCAAACAATTTATAATAAAAATTATATCTATTATATATATTTATATGATGAATACATTTATAACATTAGAATTTATATATTCAATTTAAACATAGTTTTAATTATTATGTAAGTCTTTATTTTCAGTGAGTTCTAACTCTGTACCACACTTGCATTTATTTTGATAATCATTTGATTTTTTATGCCATCAATATTTTTATCTTTATTCCAATTCACTTTATTGGTCCATATCACTGAGATAGACCCACTATTTTGTTTAAATCCTGGTTCCAATTTTGAGGATTCCCATAAATTTATTTAATGCTCCACTAATAGTAAAAAAAATTAAATTAATAAACATTAAATCCTACATCTTGTATGAATCACACCTATTATCATTATTGAAACCATTCAGAAATTACATCTATCTTTGTCCCACACAACATCAAATAGAGAACACATACCAATAACTATATTTTTACCTGAGGATTATTATTTTCATGTCCCCTTGTTTAAATTGAAAATGTACCTGGAATAATAACTAGTAACATTTTAATTTTTTTTCCCATTATTATAATTTTCAATAACATTATCCTTTTATTATGAATATATTATGTGTATTCAATTATTTTATACAAAATGAATATTTTCTGAACCTAATTGGATAAATATAAAACGAAAATTTGTGTACCATAATAGTATGAAAAAAGAGTATGATGATTGAGTTAAAGAGTTTATTAGGTTTTCAATGGAGAATTCCTACAACCATTCTCAAATATTTTGTCCATGTTTATGTTGTTTTTATTCTAGAAACATTAGTCTAGAAGTGTTATATGAACATTTTATTTGTCACAAAATAGATCAATGTTGTAAATGTTGGACTACCCATGGATAAAAAAATATTTTATGCATTTAATAGGATGGTACAATGATTTATAGATTATTTGATATGTATAACAATGTAAATTATCATCCAAACCATATAGAAGAAAAAAAAATTTAAATTTAATAATACTATTTATATTTTCCAATGTTTTTTGGTAATTTTAATAGATATTATATGAAAAAAATTTATACTAGTTACAGAAAATATGCAACCCTATCAGCTATATTGAATATATATATTGTGAATATTGTACGTAGAAGGAGTGAAACATTATTTTTAAAACTACTTGTTCTCCTAAATGATATGAAACTAAAAAAATGAACTTTCTTTCATGAATATATAATTCTTAAAAAAAATACTATGTTCAATAGAGATAATATTAAAAAATGCATGTCCAAATAATTTTACTTTTTTCAAAATGACCATGTATCACTATAAAATTCCATCTTTGGACATTTCACATGATTTTTGGTTGAGTTCGACCTGTGTTTTTCCTTTCTTGAGAAGATATTTATCTCTATATAGGATGAGGATTTGAATCTTAAAAGTGAGAATGATAAAATACCACATTTTTTCTCTATTTTAAAAACCATTATTCATTATAATTCAACCTAAATGAGATTGATTGTTTGTTCTTTCTGTCATAATATTAGGCATGAAAAAAATATGTGTTTTCAAAAAGCTTATGTAATGGCTTCCCATGGTTGGAAAACTCGTTATTTATCTTGTGGATATTATAAGGAATGAGGCCAATGGGAAAAATTTGAATGGATGAAAGGATGAAAAAGGTTGATTTTATGGGAATAATATTGCTCCGATTAATATTAATATAGGTTATTCTCATAATATTTCAAGTGTAAAGCTTGATAGTATGATTGTTCAAGTAGAGATAGGGGTTTCTTCATATGATGATAATACTGATTGGATAAAAAACTAACATAGTAAAGAAGATGGAGAGGATTCTTATATCAAAGAATTGAAAATTTTGTAATCCCCATATTCTGATCTTGGTATTGATATGAAATGTTTCATGTAGATTGATAGAGATGAGATGAAGTCTTGGGATGCAATATATACTGAAGTGGTAATTGCCATTGATGATTCTGGGAATGTAAAATTCTTTCCTACTACCTCTCAAAATCAAGATGTGGTTCCCACTAAAATTGACCAACTGAATTAAAAGGAAATTCAAAGAAGGAGTGATTAATAAATCAAGATTGATAAATATATTGCTTCATGTAATCTAATGGTAATGAAAAAAATATGTTTCTTCTTAGGTGAATCCTAAAAAGGAAAAAAAATTTGTGGATGACGAGTGATGTTAAATGGTCCCTCTTTATAAATCAAATTCAATTGATAAAAATTTTTATTCATGTTTTAATTTGATAGGGGATGACCAGGTAATAGTTTTTATTAAGGGAATCCTCTTACAAGAGAATTAATGTGGTTGGAATTAGAAAACCTGGAGATAAAAAAGGAATCAAAAGGTTGTGTATGAGGATGTAGGTGTGATAAACAGACCACAACATGGGGGAATTATGTGTCCACCATATCATTCAGGACTCATCTTATTCCAGAGAATGAAAGGCCCAATAAGAAGTATTTTGTGCTTCTTAATCCAAAAAAATTACAGCCTAAATGGGAATTGAATGATGAGGGAGAAATATCAGATTATCGTCATGGGATGGTCTTTTTTCTTCATAGATTTTCTGTTTGGATGAGGTTTTGTCTTGTTTTTTGACCCCATCCTCCCACATTCTGATTTGTTACTTTTTATTTTATCTTTAATAAAATGTTAATGGCTTTGGCTTCTGAATAATCATTTTCATTTTTTTCAAAATGCCTGAAAAAACAAGGTTAGAAAATGCGATCAATTTTTTTGGATTATCATACTATAATTATTTCTAAGTCAGACATATTATTGTTTTATTGCATGTGGAATAAAATAAATTTCATTCTCTTATTATGACATTAATGAATGTTTCTGACAAAAAAATATTAAATTATGTCTATGTTGGAATTTAAATACATAGGGATAAGGGATGAGTTTTCACTAGTGAAGGGTGAACGGTGGAATTTTCTTCTTCCACCAGCCTACACACATCTAGATAAGGAAAATTTCAATTTTTCAATTTCAATAATGGTGTAAAATTTCTTTAGGGGTATTCATTAAATATAAATAATTTCATATCAATGAATAATTTAATGTTACAAGGTCTTAAATAACATGACTATCATGTTTTGATGAAAGATTTAATGCCTGTCACTTTAAATTTCATTCTATCTAAAAATGTACAAATTACATTAACCAACCTATAATTATTTTTAAAATCCATATATTGTAATATTATAAACCAATATAAGTTTCCAATCATGAAAAAAAAGATGTCATTCATATTATAAGAATTAAATATGTTCTTCCAACCATCATTGAGTGATTATTGTTATACATGATGGTTCAATTGGTTAGATTAGTTTAACCATGTGGTCCAATCCATACTAGATATATGTATACCATTGAATGATATATTATGATTTTGGATGGGTATGTCAGTAATAAATTTCATCCAGAAGGATGTATTATATATATATATATTGTCGATGAAAACAATGAATTCTTTATTGATTACCAATAATATGTTGATTGCATTGATCTCCTAATAACTCGTCATAATGAATGACTAATGGGTCAAGGGATATATGGAAGAGATTTTATTAAAATTACCATAACAAAGAGGGAGAATTTTCACCATTCAATTTTATATAATAGTGTATGGTTTCTAAATAAGTTAAATCCCACAGAGTAATTCTTAGAAATTTAATTCCATCAATGGGTGAAGGATAGATATCAAATAAAAATAATCAAATTTTTAAAAGATGGTTCGGTGATCAAATTTATATGGAGTTTTATTAAAATATGAATTAAATTATAGAATGAATTTGATGGATAGCTATGGGAAAATTTAATTATCATATCATACACAAGTTTTTTAATTTATGGTTATACTTTCTATATAATATAACTATATGATCACAATGCAATTTGAAATAGTAAAGTTAAACTTGTGGAAGAAGTGATTCACTTATTCGGTTACAAGGATAGAAATCCAATTTATGTGAATAAATCATATATATAAATAATCAAATTGATACACACATAATAATAATAAAAATTCCAAGTTCTGGTTTTCTACATTAAATAGGCTGACAATAGGAGTACAGTGAATGTTGATGAGTTGGTATTTATGAAGGTTAATTTTAGTGTGGATTGTATAAGGAAGAGACATTAATAATTATATCAAAATAATTGCATATATATTATGCCTCATATTAAGAAAAAAACTAGTTGTTCAATTATCCTATTGGGGATGAATAAAATTACAGGTTTAGATGAAAATTCAATTAAGGATTACCCTTTCATTGGGTGATCCCAACCATTTCATGATGGTCCCAATAAAGAAAAATTACCTTTTAATTATAGGTAACCATAAATAAGCGATTTTAATACTTGATATTGGAACCAAATACCTACAGAATTTAGATAGAATAATAGAGTTCAATGAGTAGTTTAATGATTTTTTAATATAGTATGATTTTGATAATAATATAATTTGTCATCTAAAACATTTATATAATCTAAATTAAATGTCTAACTACTCATGAACATAATTACATCTATACATGATGATGTTACAAATCCTGAGGAATAATATATGATTGATTTTGAAACAATATAATTATTTGGGGATAAATAGATTATTTCAGAATAAAAAAAGAATGGAATATCATCAATATGTTAAATAAAATTATCAATGCAAAACAAAGTGTATATTAATTGAGGTTTTATGGAATCGATGTGGAAATCTTGTTGAAACCAAAAAATAACTATTCATTAGTTATGTTTGGTTAACAATGATAATATGTGTTCCAATTAATATAGATATTTGGAACCTTTTCTAGAAAGCATTCAAGGAAACCCTTTATGATGATATTAAGGGATTGTTACAATATTGTTTTCTTTTTTATCGACTCAATATATAATGGAACATTGATTTATCTTTCATTTTACCTTGCATATTTAATCTATTAAAATTATTTATATAATAAATATGTCTTAATGGTCATAGTAAAATCTCAACGATTCTTCAGAAAATTCTTACAGAGAATCATCTAAAGGATGCTGAGGGGAATGTAAAACCCTACCCACTAGTTACATATGAAGACAGTAAAAAATAAGATACATGAAATATTTTTTTAGTCTCAATAATGAGAAATAATTTGAGGTGAAATATTTTTAATGATATTTTATTTTAAATTCTTTATTTTATCCACTTGGATTAGAAATTTTTATTTTAATAAATTGAAAAATAGTTATGAAAATAAATTCTTTTAAAAAAACCAATTTATTTTATTATAATGAATCGATGATGTGTTATTTTATTGAAAAGAAAATGATATTTATTTTAAATACACAATTAAAGTTTTATATGATATGAAACTATATACATTACATATTATATATATATATATTTAAGAATCAAAATCTGAAGCCACAACAATCCCATGTCATGGGCTCTAGAAGGTCACCCACATAAATAAAGAGGGTAATCTAATAGATGAAAATACCCAATAAATATGGGAAACATGTGTATTAATGATATAATATTAATTAATTGTGATTTATTAAAATACTATTGATATATATATATATATATATTATATGGTTTATACTCACGAATCAACATCATATGTATCTAAATTAAAAAAAAATCAGAATCTCTGAGTAGGCCAAAAAAATAGGGATGTGTTAGATGTATATGTTTTCTAATGTCACCTCAAACATATTTTGAGAAGAAAAATATTCAAGGAGATACTTATGAGATTATAAGAGGACTTCATGAAAAAATATATTTTTTAAATTTATTATTATTTTATCTGGTTTGGTTTACCAATTTATGTGAAAGGATCAAAGAATCCTAGTAGTGGAACAAAGATCAGTGCATGATGAGCCAACAAATCTCAATATATTTGAGGTTAGAAATTCCCCTAAACTACTCACCCTACCCATGGTAATCAATTTTATTTATTACCCTTTATAATAAATGTTAATAAAAAACATTCCATAACATTAAGGAGAAGTATTATGTGATTTATATATTTAATCACCCACGCATAGCCTTTCTACAAGGGGTACAATGTATATTATCCTAGGAGACATTCTACACAATAGTAAATGGCTAATAGATCACCTGAGAGTGGGGATTTATGTCTCCCATGATCCTAGTGCATTTTTTCATATTATTCTTGATGATCAGGATGTTACTATGGTTGATAATTCTATTGGATGATTCACAGATGGTTGTTGAATTTATAAAGATACATGAGGAGTGTCCTTAAAAAATATCAAATAATATTTTTAATAGTTGATGTAAAATGGTCTAAAAAGAGGAATGATTATAAAAATTGTTAAAAATGATGGGGAAGTGAAAGGTAGAGTTAAGAAAATCTAGTGAATTGACTAAGAAAACAAATATAACTTACATGAGTACCCATTCCTTGCTAGTTGAACAGATACATATATTAACATTACATGTTCTTTTAGACACCACATTCAGAGATAGACATATTTTATACATTTAATATGATGAATAAATATTTGGAGAATCTATTATAGATTTGTAAGGTGTGGGGAGTATAAATGAGGTTATTATATTTGATTGTATGGGAGTATCAGATGTGAATCGATACATGAGATACAATTTCATAATATGTGTATCCAGAAAAATATCTTTTATTTTCATTAGAGTTAATAACTATTCATATTTACTATAAATTTTTAAATTACTACTATAAAAAGGGAAAACCATATGAAGTAACATTTGGAATCAAAATCCCGATATCATTTATATTGATACATTTTTTTTGTAATTAGATGAAATTCAGTAGTGAACAAATAATTTAAGAGAGGTGTTTGAGAAGAATATATCAGATGAAGAACTCTTCTTTATTCCAACATTTAAGGGTTAAAAGTTTACAATTAAACCATATAAAATATATCTTTATTTTTTTCAATAATTATTTTTTTGGAAGAACTGGATATTTATTGCAATAAATTTGGATACCCTAAATGTATATTTTTTGGATCAAATGCATATAATTCCATAAAGAGACCTCACATGATGATATTTTTGATTTTGTAATGCAACACAATAAAAATTAAATAGATGAACAATGAATTATAGGTTTGAGTTTTTGTTTTATCAAGAATTTTGTTGTGATCGGATGATATATAAATATATTCCATATCATGGTACGATGTATGTTTTTGAAAATAATAATCCTATATATTTAATTAAAATGAAATATATTAAGGTATATAGAGTCATATTTAACTATTAGAACATATTTAAAAAATACTTATGTTTGTCAATTTTTATGCAGTATTGAAAATAGGATAATAACAATGATTGTGGATGTTATGTTTGAATTTTATTAATATATCATATACCATCAAAATAATGGAATACTGAAACATGTAATTTCAGAAGGTAATTACAATTTCAATAAAAGTATTTCACAATAATTGTTTTGTCTATATTTCCTTAGTACAACCAATATTTCTAAAAATATACATACTCAAAAGAAGAAGTAAATAATTTTAGAGATGAGTGAGTAGAGTATGTAGTGTCAGAATGTTTTCCAACATCAAATTTAGGTGAGTACCATTTATTTTTGGGATATAATATAGGAAATGGACTTAGGAATATATTTATTTATGTGAATAATTTGTATCATAATGATTATATATTAATTTTTTCATGTTTCCCATGTAAAATTATAATGGAGGGTTTCTATCTTTGGATTCTAACAAATAGGTTAACATGTTCAAAGATACTCATTTTTACAAGATATTAGACATAAAGGGTGGAAATAATATAATGGAGAAATGAAAATATTTCGAGACTGTATATAGAAATCATGAAAATGTGACCCCATACTGCTTATTTAGTTTAGCTTTTCATTACTTTATATATAATTTTTAATTTCATTTACTTTTCATTTTTATCTTATTTTTATTTAATTTTTTTATATATCTTTTTGAAATTCATAGCTTGCATTCAACTCCTACAACAAGCTAGAAAATAGAGAACATGTTCCATTATAATAGAAGAGGAAACTGAATATTTCATAAATTGGGATGTAAATCATAAGGATACATCTTATAAACTTATGATAAAATTAATTTTATTCATATAATTTTTTAAGAGACTCTTTATTTCAAATAGAAGGTATCATATACCAAGATATTTTTGTAAAGATAAAGGAAAACTATGTATTCCCAAAATATCTGTTTTGAAATTTATCTTGAGTGGTGTAGGAATCAGTCATGCCATAATCTATTAAATATTTATCTTGTTATAACTCTACATGTACTTTTTAGTTTATGAATTATAGTTTAGTTCAAAGAACAGATCAATTACTTGAAAATAAGCAACCAAAACCAATTTTTTTTTTGTTAATTTATAACGATGGTCAAGAATTTATTGTTTACATGTAAGAATAAAAATCACATCAATCCGATTCATGATGTTTCCAATATGAATAAAAATACTTGTTTTTAGTTTAACATTGACATTTTAGTTTAAAAAACATGAAACAAACTAAAAAAAATACCTTCAGATTATTTTTATTCTTTATAATAATATTCCATAAGTATTTAGTGACATGTAAAAATCAACTGCACCTCAATTAGATACATGGTGTGTCTTCTAAAACTCTAAGTGTTTGTTTTTAGTTTATAATTTACATTATATTTTAGAAAACACATCACATACTGAAAAGTCGGAAAATTCATTCACGTTGTTTTAATAATTTAGGAAATTGATCCATATGTCATTTCTGACGAATGTGAATTATCCAATCCTAAATCTACACATGTTGTGTACAATATCAGTAAAATTACATTTTCCATTTTAAAATATTCATTTTAGTATAAAAAACACATAACATATTCAAAATTGAGAAAAAAGTTTTAGATTATTTTAATGATTTAGAAAAATGATGTATAAGTAATTTGTGATGCATAGGAATCAATTGTACCTCAATTTAAAACATGATGTGCCTAGTATGATACTAAGGGTATGTTTCTTGTTTTTAATTGAGAATTTAATTAAAAACACATGTCATATACTCAAAATAGAGGAAATATAATCATATTATTTTCATACATTATATTAATGATCAATAACACATTTGTGATGTTTATAAATAAACACACCTAAATCCAACACATTGTGTGCCTAGTCTGACTCAGAGTGTATTTTTTACTTTAAAATCGATATTTTAGTTTAGAAAACATGAAAAATAATCAAAACCAAGATAAAAATTTAGCAAGTTTTGATACATTAGGAAAATGATATATAACTCATTTTTGATGCGTAGGATTTGACTAAATATTAATCTTACACATGAGGTTTACAGTATGACTTGAAGTTTTTTTTTTCAATATAAATGTTCCATTTATGTTTAAAAAAAAGATCGCAGAGAAAAATACAAGAAAAAGTCTTGGATATTTTTCATTGTTTGGTAAAAAACCTATAATTCATTTTTAACATGTAGTAATTGACGATAGATCCATGTGACCCATGATGTGGTCAGTGTGGATCGATGTGCCTATAGCTGGATAATACATTCCTTGTAGTCTCTCAATTACTAGAAAAATTAAATTACATTAATTTGAAAAATTATTCTTTAAAAACTTATTTCAATGATTGAATCTTTATTTATTGTATCATTTAATAAGGGCTTTAAATATCTTTAATTGCTTAAATTAATGTATTATAATAAATATCATACAATTGATTTTTCTATTTAGTTACCCTTAATAACATTATAGTTGTTATTTAAAAAAGGATTTGGATGGTCATTAAGATGAAATTGAATTAATTAACTAATTGAATAAATATTGCATATCTTAATAATAATGAATAGATAAATAAATAAATGTTATCCATTTACTTTTTTGTATACAGTGCATGTATGGCCATTGATGAGAATAATAAAGGCCATTATATGTGTTTTTATTTATTTGATTTAATTTATTTCATGGGTTTGAAAATATTTATTATTATATTTATTGTGTTGTCTTGCAAGTCATCTCCCACTCCATTAATATTTAGGGTATGCATGTCCATGGATATTTATGTAATATCCCTTTAACTATCATTCAGATACCCTTACCCACATGTGAGTTACAAGTAATTTTAATTAATGGGGTTTCCCAAGGATCGAGGAGGAAGTTCAAGATGAAACTCTTACGATGGCAACTTAAGTGATACATTGATAGATATATAGAATGTAATACTCATTCCAAGATTGAAAATATGAGTTAATTCCCCTAGGTAAATGGTTGATTTAATTCTAGCTCATTAAATAAATAATTAGATAAGTTCATGATTAGGTTAATTAATTAATTAATTATTTTTTATATGAAATTATTTATATTATAGATATAATATTTAGGTTGCATATATAAATGAATTAATTTACAAAGACAGAATTTAAATAAATGGATTGTGTGTAAATGTTTTATTCAACATGGTTAATTAATTATGTAACATCCACATAATATTAACATGAATTATAAAGGATTAAAAAATATAAAATTTTACGAATAATAAATAAAAATTATTTAATTAAATATTATGTTGGAATTGTATTTCCATTACTTGTTTAAGAATGAATGTCGCAGATCTATGTGTTTGACCAACCCTTATTAGAATAATTACATTTATCATGGAGTTCTTATTAATGTTATGTATTGATTTTAAAATATTACATAACGAGAAGTCACCCTTACTAGACTGTATTTAACTTGGAGGAATGTGTTGAGGAAATCCATGTTAGTATTTTAGGATAGGGTAGTCCAATCAACAAATGAATGAGGGTTAAGCTTGTAGTTGGGGAAGACCTACCTACCAGAATACCTTCAATTAGCTCGAATAACCTTTATTGGGGTTATGTGAAGGGGAATATGGATATTTTATACTAGAATTTCCTAGTAACATGAAATTCTTAGTGGAATGTAAAGGGATATTTGGAAATGATAAAATTGTGGTAAATTTAATATAAATAATTTAATTTAATATTTATTACATAATTAGAAATAAGGAAAAGTACTAATAATCATTTGATTTATTGTTGAAAAAAATTCCAAGATCATTTTATACACTATATATATCATAGATATTGGATAAATACAACAACCTCACTACTAATAAATTTTTTGGAGTCGTTTAGACACATTCAGTTTGTTCTATTCCATGAACATGGATCTTAATTTATAGAATCCTTAATGTCTGCCCTGCCTTCCCATGAAGATCATGATGAAGAGTTTGTTATCTACAAAAAATGGAGGGATGTAGTCTACATTCAATGTTTTATTTTTTCATATATATTTATTGAAGTTGTAATGTCTTATTAAAAGCTATATGAATATATCATGGTAGAGAAACATTGCGATCTTTACTAGGAGAGATATAGACAGGAACAATTTTAGATTTCAATGGAATTATTTTAGAAAAATCATAGAGGGGGTAGCCTAGCTAGGCCTCATATATAAAATCTCAATATCAACATTTATAACCTAAAGGTTCTATGGATAAAAAGCCATGATGAACTGGGAAAATATCTCATTCATACATCACTCCTATAGAGCTTCTATAACATTATTGTAAATTTTGTAATGATAAATATTGAGAAGTATCTACCAAATATTCTTACTCTCCTTTTATAATAATATATTATTATGAAGAAATAAAATTATTTAAAACTTATGGTAAAAATATAGAAAATTAAGGGAAATAGATATAATTATAAATATTCTTCACACCCTTCCAAGAAGAGGAAGAAAAATGGGAAAGCAAGGGGATATGATGTGGGCAGTTTTGCATGTGTCCAGAAGGGACACTAGTAGAAAAAATACACTTATGAAAATATGAAAAGGGCGATTTATGTGCATTTTTTATCAAGTGCCATTTATGTATTTCTAATTTTTTTATTAGATACATCTTATGGTGCTAAAATATGTATTCAAATATCGAAACCAAGTAGATTCCAAAAAATTGATATAGGGGAGGTAGATCTGAGAGAAGGAAAAAAAGCTAAACATGATGTTGTACCTATTAAGGACTACCACCTCACATCGCTGGATAGAATGAAATTGGTTTTAAAGGGTTATTATAATGCGTTTTTAGTTAGGAAAAACATTATATCTATATCCATAATATATACATATGAATTTATTTTCATGTTCATAAATAAATATCGCTACTTTTATAATGATAACATTTGTTATGGTATGTTTCATTTAAATAATGGGTTTTATCTATATGGTTATATAAAATGGTTAATGGAAATCAATAAAAAAACTACTACATAAAGCTTAAACCACACCCAACTATGGAATAATTTTATAGACATGTAAAATAAAAGCACTTGATTAAATTATAAAATGATGGATAAATAGATTATTTCAAACTAACACTACATAGTCAATGTCATAAATGTTTATTAGTTAAAATAAACATAGATAGATTTATTAAAAATGGTGAAAGGGCTAGAGAGCTTCTTGAATTAGTTCATACAGATATGAGTGGACCATTTTAAAATGACGAAAGGGGTGGGTACTCATACATCATAACTTTTAATGATGATTTTAGTAGATATGGATAAGTCTAGTTGTATTATTTTGATAAATTCAAGGAATACAGGAATGATGTTGAGAATTAACTTGGTATGAAAATTAAAAAGGCCACTTACATTTTTGTGTAGAATAACATAATCAAGAATTCATTGATTACATACATGAGTTTGATATCCTATCTCCAGAAACTCCTACTTATACAAATCAGTGGAACTAAATAAGTGAAAGGAGAAATCATGAATTTTCGAGAATGTTCATATTAATGATGAGTCATATAATTATTGAATTATATTTTTGGTGATACACATTACGAAAAACATAAACAATACTAAACCATGATCTAAAAAATTTGGAAGATGATAGACCATATTTTTATGAAATAGAAGGAAACTGTTGTTTTTATTCATTAATGTGAGGTGTTGAGAAGTTCTTGTTAGCACCTCTTCAAGTAAACAAATTGAAACCTAATACAAAATATGTACCATCATAGGATACTCTAAAAAACAATGGGATATTACCGATATAACTAATAGAAAATTGTAATAATAACAATAATTTATGTATTTTTTGATAGGGAGAGTGTATCTAAAAGATATATTGGGAGTGAGATAGACATCAATGATGTTGGAGATCAAGGTATACACGTGTTGGTATAGGAAAAAATCTGATATATCCTCATGGAAGACGATATTATTCCAGAGATACATGTAATATATATGAGTACATGATAATTTAGAGAACCTGAACAATATTGTTTTCTAGTCCCCAAGGATGGTGGTTCATTATTAATTAATAATAATTATCCTCTAACCCACAAGGAATCAGTAAGTTGCAAAGATGTTTCTACATTGAAGGAATCCATCAATTCTGAAATGAATTCCATGAACCAAAACTGAGTCTGGATGTTGGTAGATCCTCTTTGGGATGTAAAGAAGAATGGTTACAAATAGGTATTTAATAAGAAACTATACATGGATGGATAATTCCATACCTATAAAGCATATATGGTTATATAAGGGTTTAAAAAACATTGATAAATTGACTACAACCAATCTCTTCACGAGTTTCAATGATGAAATCAATCAGAATTTAACATTCCATTGTGGCGTACCATGACTTTTGAGTTTTGAAAAATGGATGTCAAAACATCCTTTTGTAATGGGAAACTTCCTTAGGATGTCTGTATGAAATAGATTAAAGGGTTTGCGACTCTAGATGATTCCAAAAAGATATGAAAATTAAAATAAATCCATTTATGGATTAATGATACTATCTAGGTCCTGGAATATTCTTTTTTTCAAATTTATAAGATAATTCTATTTCATAATGAATTAATATGAGATTGGTTTATATAAATAGTTTAGTGGGAGTGGGATCTCTTCCTAAATAATATATTCTATTGGAATATTACTCATTGGAAATGAAATACCAGTCATATAATCAGTTAAGGAATAGATGAATAAATGAATCTCTATGATGGACATGGAAGAGGAAACATATATTAATTGGATGAATATCCAAAGTAGAAGATCTAAGAGGCAACTCGACAAATATCAGAGTAATACACTAAAAAGATACTGAAGAGATTCAATATTGAACAATCCTAGAGGGGATGGTTGATAGCATCACATGAAATTCATTTTTCTAGGAAAATGTGTCCTTAGACACATGAGGAAATATATAGAATAGAAAGGATTATTTGAAAAAAAACGTGTGGATCAATAATTTATGTGATGATATGAAATAATCTATATGTCTCCTTCATATAGAGTACAATAAAAATATTTCAACATGACTTAGGTGACCACCGTTGGATGGACCTCAATTCTATCCTTAAGAATATGAGGCATACTAAGGATATATCCCTAGTTTATAGTTCATACAAGGAACTATTTATGATAGGATATAATGATTATAGTTTCTAAATAGAACAAGATGACATGAAGTCACAAACAGGATACATCATATCTTCTAATGGAGGTGTTACAAACTGGAAGAGCTCACAAAATGTTGTGGTTGTAGATGCTACAATAAATTTTTAGTATATTGTGGCTTATGAGGCATCTAAATATGTAGTATGGATAAAAAATTTCTCCCATGATCTTAATTTTGTACCTCTATGTAAATATCCTATCACACTATATTATGAGAATTCAGTAGTGTTGTTTCTCTCATAAGAGTCATGATCAAATCAGTGAAAAAAGCACATACTTCATAAAAATCATCTCTTGAGGGATTTTTTTCCTAGTGGTGAGGTTGTAGTGTGTTGTATTTCCATTGGATAAAACAAGACAGACCTATTGACTAATGCCTTGAATTAGTAGAAACATGATTATAATGTGATGTTTAATAGACTAAAAGTTATAGGTAGTCTTATTTAGTGAAATTGGGAGTTTATTGGTCATGATATCCTAGGAAAAAATATTTGTACAACTATTTGTTGTATATTAAATCTTTTGAATATTAATAAAAATTCTTATAAAATATTGTTAATTGTTATTCATGACTGTAATGTAATAATATCCTAGAGTATATGTCACATTAATAAGGTCTTAGCAGTTCCCTGTTAGGATGAGAATGTGATTTGATATTATGTCATTCGTAAACAATGCTATATGGTTGGAAAACATACAACGAAGAGATACATATTATGTAGAATCTAATAACCGAATGAATATTTTTCACATAATGTTTGAACAAGGTAATCTCTATGATGTGAGATTATGAGAATAGATCCACCGATGTGAATTTGTAATTTTTTTATGTCATCAAGTATTCTTATATGTGAGTTTTTGTAATAGTCCATAGACATAATTTTTATTATCAATTAATGTCACAACTGAAACACTTATGTTTTATGACGAAAACCATAATGAAATATTTTCGCAGCAAGGTAAGATATGTTGGATGCTTCATGATTAACAGGTCGTTAATGGATATGTTGAGGATGGATTTTTCTCTTCCATCTTTACAGAATTAAATATCAGAACCCTTTGATCAAAAAGAAAACCATTGCCATAAATTCTATGTACATAGTTTAACAATGAGTTTATTTCAAATAGTTAAAGAAATGCATACCGAGCATATAGTTTGGTTACACATATGTTCATCCTTTTAGAAGAGATATTGTAAAAAATGGATTATATTATATAGTGATCATTTATATATGATTTTCATCATTACGCGATTATGATATTTCTCTTGGGTGACATGACTTGTTACATGAAACCGTTTTTGAACTGAAAACCACTTAATTCCAATGAGAAAAATTATTATAGTGTAACACCCAAACCTTCCATGATACAATTCCTTTTAAATAATTCAATACCATGCGCTTTACGCAACAAAGAGTTCGAGCACCCCATGATTAATCAAACAGGCCATTTAAAAAGCAGTTCTGAATAGTATTAAAAAACATTTTGAAATTTTATAAATTTTATTTTTCAAAATAGTCTTCATTTTTGAATTTTTAATATCAAAATTAGCTTTTGGTGAATTTTTGGTATTTTTCTTGAAAACATTCAATTTTTTATGAATACTGAAGAACACTACATTATTGACAAAAACTGAAATTTTCATATAAATAATAATTTGAATTTGAATTAATTATAAAATCAAAATATATACATAATAGATATATATTAATTATATTTAATTCATTTAAATCATTTTTATAATATAATTATATATAAAAATTTAGTGAACATTTTTAACATCTTTTTACCCGCCTTCTAGCCACATTAGAAGATTAACATTAAATGTATTTTCATCGCTTATGTGAATTTAATTTGGAAAATATGACATACATTTTTTTAAACAAGATGAAAAATGTGGTCTAATAGGATCAAAATAATTTTTAGCGAATAGTAACCTATGAATTTTATTTACCCCGATTAAAGGGAAATAAGATAATTAAAGGTAAAAATAATATTATAATAATATAAAATCACACTAAAACTTGTTATAACGTTATCTTATAAGTATCAGATGACCAAGACAACACTTGGGATACATATATGGACTTTGGAAGCCACTTGGGTGTGACTAAGATATTTATAACATTGAATTTTATTTAAAGGTAAAAATATCCTAAACCTGACTCTTATTACTATATTTTTTAGTATGGGGTTATATAAGTAATATATTACAATAAAAATAGTAATTATAATGATAAAATAATTTCCCAAATCATGGTATTTTATTTATATTTTTTATAAATTAAATAAAAAAATTATTTTTGACACAATAATGATGTAGTGCTTACCTTAATTACAATTTTTTCAAATAAATGATATTATAAATTTTATAATCAATTTAATTTGAAAATTTTGATGTCATACAAAATTTTTTTGGAATAAAATAAAAATTAATCATTGATATAATGAATTTGGTTAGATGGAATCAAGTTTTAATGACTTTAACTAAAAACGTAAGTATAAAATAGTGTCAAAATTGATATAAATGAGATTTTAGAATAAATACAAGTTTATTAAATTATATAAAAATCTTAAAAATATAAATTTCTCCAAATTACTCTTATAGTGAAAAATTTCTTAAATTATCCACTTTAGGGTTTCTTGTAATTTTATAGTTACTATATTAACTATGTTGTGTAAAAATACAAGAATACAAGGTATTAATTCCACTATTTAACTCAAGGTTAAATATTAATGATAAGGTGTAATTTGTGACCTATAATTTTCTAAAACCTATTTTTTTGGGATGATTTATACCCATACCCATATTAGACACAAATTAAATCACATTGTGTAAATTAGAAATTGAAAATCAATTTAAAATAAATTAATATTTTATGATCATCCTAAAATGCCCCTTAACCCTCTAATAAAAAGACACATCCCCTTATCTTTAATTGACACTGCCAAAACCCTTTGTCTTGGACAATCCATGACCATTTACACTCCCAAAATCGATAATAAAATCCTAGAGGCTACAATTCGGGCTGAAATCTATCTTAAGGAGTCCTTTTATGCAAATCAAAAAAGGACACCCGAAATAAAGTATTTATTTTATCACCTCTTTCATAGTTATTTAATTCTTCTACATCATATATCTCTATTGTTTACATACAAAAATAATAAATCTAGTACCTTCCAATTTCTAATATTTTATTAAAATTATAGGACAACCATATTACTCCTTTTAACCATCCTATGAAAAACAATATCATCATGAATGGGTACGTATGGATTACCATCTCCATGCGGTGCTGTAAATTTTTTTTCATGTACACTATATTTATATGGGTATATTTATGTATATAAGGGATGTAAATAATAAATATTAAATTATATTGTTTCTATAAAATTATGGTTTCATTCAATTTAACATCATTTAACCATTAAGGAAATGATACATACGCCCGTGCGAACGTACAACTTACCATATCAACGACGTGATGAGACTCATCTTCCAAATTCACCATCCTAGAATTATTAAATGTATAAATATTATTTATAAGTATGAAATTTATGAAAAAATAATTCTTTTGATATGATATATATAGATATATTTCTTTCACTTACTTCCATTCTATACAATCAGAAAACGGAAACAACTTTCATGCGTACGTATGACCTACCGTCTCCGTGAACGATATGTTCCATTCTATTCATATATATTATAAATAATAAATATATATATTTATTTATTTATATCCAGAATATATATGATATATAAATCATTATTTAAATTCTGGATGTAATTATATTATGATATAAGTAATATGAAAAAAAATAAAAAGTCAAAACACTAATAATAACGAAAATGATTATTTACTAAATTATTTATTAACATGGAAATTATTAATAAAATCTAATATAAAGTCATTAATGAATCATATATGATATCATAAATATGGATATAGTCCTGTAATAATTTACAAATATTTTTTAACCATTATACTGAAGGATAACTCACCCTCAACTAAGGGAAACAATAAGGTAAGGGTTAGCTTCGCAATCCCATTATTATCCATGATTGTTTATACATAAGTATATATTGGGGAATATTTATCATCCAAATCCATGTTTCCTAAAAATAAATTTTAAAATAATTTTACAATTTCTCTAAATTTTTTAAATTTCATTTTTTCCCATGTTTTACTTTTTATAAAATATTTTTAAAGGAATCATTCTATCTCTTTCCAAATAATGTACATTATTACCTTTTAAAAAAATTAAGTAAAGAATGATTTTTAAAATATTTTATGTCAGGGGATATTTTCCACCATGTTGATGCATTAACATTTTGAGGCCTTACTTACAAGATTACATGGTTATTTTTAAAGGATGTTTTTTCTATTATAATTATTCAGGCCATTAAATGATTAAAAATTAAAAAGAATACTTATCTAAAAGAGATTTAATGAATTTATTAGATTACTTTCAACAATTTTAACATAATTTGTTGGATTTTATACTTAATTGTGGTTTATTTATTATGGTAAAATATCTCATATTGTATTGAAGTTTTTGGATATGTTGACTGTGGATGTACTATTTTTATACCATTCATGCTTTATGGTTATAGTATTAATATTTCGATGCTAGTTTTAATATTAATGTTTATGTTATGTTTCACCCATTTCATATGAATAATGCATTGGGATTAGTACGTGATGGGTTGGGCAGCCAACGAGCCCGTACCCAAGTGGTAAGGGCTACTGCTTGGCATCCAAGAGACCTGGGATCAAAACTAGGTGGAGGCGATTTCCAGGTAGTATAACAGTATTTTAGAATAACTGTAGCAGTACTGTAGTAGTTTAATTTAGCAGTTACTATTCGGTACTGTAGCAGCCGAAACTATTCACCCGATTTGGGCCTTTGGCCCACCAGTTTTGGCCTACGGGTCTCCAGGGCCTTCGGGTCATCAAAGGCTTTCAGGCCACAGGGCCTTTGGGTCACATAGACCATGGAGTAGCCCAGTTCACACAAAACATGCCCCAGAAGAGGATCAGTGCAACAGGAGTAGCAACCACCATATACAGAGCTTACTGGATTAGAAGAACGAGAGGGTATGGCAGCCTCCATCAGGACCAGGCACTGTATAGCTTTGTGCGTGGAAATGCAAGCTGATTTGCAGTGTAAGTTGGGGAGATAAGGCTATCAATGTTGTAAGACGCTGGGGAGGGGCAATTCTAGTGGTCTGGGCCTATGGGTAATGTAATGGGCATGGTATGCATCTAGGCCTTCGGGTCATGTATTTCGGGTAATGTCAGGCCTTGTGCCTTGGGCCTAAGTGTCATGAACGGGTTCCCCTTCAACCCTTAAAAGGGGAATTATCTATAAAAAAATAAAAAAGAAGGCCTTCGGGCCATTTAGAGTAAGTGATGGGTTGGGCCCTCTGCATCCCTTTGATTCATCGGTATGTCTCATGAGACAAACTAGTGTATTGGAACAAGGGACTGATATAATATTGGTGTATTTTCTTGGCACAAAGCCTTGACATTGTGGATATGATGTCCAACATTATGCATTCCCTCATTGTGAGATTATATACTGATTTACATGTGATTATTCGACTTTTAGAATATCTATGTGCATGTGTAAATGACATTATTTTATTTATTCTTTCTAAAATATACTAAAGATATTATTTTAAAAGGCTTATGTTTTAGTTTTGTACCTTTCCTTAAATTTTTTTTCTTATTTGTGATAACTTCTTTTATATTGTTTATCCATACTAAGAATCTGAGCTCACCTATTTATTGTTTTTTTCAGGATACAATGATGTGTTTTATTATTGATACGCAACATTATTTTTGGGGAATAATGGAATTTTCGAATGGTTATCTATGTTGTATTTATGTTAGAAATTGTAGTGTAATGTTCATGTATGAAATGTATTTTCTAAGACTTCTTAATTGATATGTCCTTAGAGATTTTATTCCTTTTAATCATGAAAATATATTAAAAAAATTGTACTGGCTCAGGGATTCTAGGGTCAGGGCGTTACAGTTGGTATCACTAGAAGTTTAGAAACATCCCTAGAAATAGAATTAGAAAAATTATATTAGGGATCATGACCCTATGATATACCTAGAGGATAAGTATAGAAGAACCCCTTAAAATTTTGGTAAATTAGATATTAAGTGGATGTTTCATGAAATATATCCATGTCTGGATACTAAATGTCGACGTGGTTGTAGCACAGATGTAACTAGGGGTGAAAACTATGACAAGGTGTTTTAGGCTTGACTCAGGGTAACCTGGTACATGAAAATGGCCCTTACTGTGCACCTGGTCTGAAAATCCTGGGGGAATGCTAAAAATAATTCATACTTTTATTACAAACAATTATGAAGGATTTATTGTTAAATATGTCATCAAATTAACCATATTTATTATTATGGATTAGATATGCATACAATTTTTAAAATATGTTAAGTATTTTACTAGATTGGAATTATGTATTCTGATTCATAACATAATCTATTTTTTCCATTGTATTGAAATTATTCCTAGTGGAAGAAATGTAAACTATATCATTGAACGTAATCCATGTATGGATTTCCCTCCTATAAAATATAGTTATAATGGAGTTCGTGATGCAACTTCTGCTGAATAGATTATTACCATACTAGGACACTTGAATCAGGTTTGGAATGAAAGCCATACCTTTATGTTGCACCCTGATCCACAAAATAATAGATAAAGGTTAGAATACATCATGAGACAACAACCTCCAGCATTCAGTGGCACTACAAATTCATTTGTGGCTGAGCAAAGTAAATGTTCATTTGAGAAAATATTTCTTACATTGGGAAGTAACGAAAGAGATAATTGTGTCATGGTAAATTACAGTGTCTCTAGAGATACAAATCAATGGTGTTTATTAATCCAAAACATGACTGAGGATTAAATTATAAAATATGTAATGGAGGTAGTTTAAAGAACCATTCTTAGAAAAATACTTTTCTTATGAACAACGAGGTGATATAGAAAGTAAATTTCTATGTCTAGGGTAAAAGGAGGCTGAAAATGCTAAAAAGTATGAGGCTAACAACAAAAAGATAGAAATTCATGTTATAGACTACATACTTGACCCAAGAAGTAATACTGATCTATTCATTGATGGGTTGAAACTATTCCTCAGACGCGTATTGGTATCATAAACATTTTCATCACAAGAAGATATCGTCTCACGTGATATCAAGACCAAAAATGAATTCTCTAATTTTTATGAAATTAAAATGAAGAAATAGATAAATATAATGGTTTAATAAGAGATATATAATGGTAAAGAGGGAATGAAGTATTTTACCTTACGTGGTAATCATTGGAATAAACACCCTAGTACGTGCCTAAAAGGAATGGGATTTTATTGAAAATGTGGTGAAAAATGTCACTTGGCTAGTCATTATAATTAAATGAAATAAGTTGGGTGATGCTATATTTTTAAAGATATGGGGCATTTTTCAAATTATTTTCTAAAAAATCAAGGAAATATACGTCAAAATAAGAAAATGGATTAAAGGTAAAGCTTATTCTATTACTACGGTAGAAGAGGAATAATTTATTTATTTGTGTTTTTGGATTCAAGAATTATATTCTAGTTATAATAAGAATGTGATATATATATATAAGTATTGTACTAAATTAATTTTTTTTATTTAATGATTTAATATGATTAATGTAATCATATATTTAGTATGTGACAATAACAAAAAATATATGTTGTTTAGTGAATCTGATGTTACAATTGATTTTGAAAATATAGAGACCTTTTAGAGAGAGTTTGGAAAGAAGTATTTTGCATAAATATAATAGTTTGAATGGATTCTGTTGAAAATTAGATAATACCATTTAAGGTTAACACATTTCTGATGTTTTTTTGGAAGGTTATAATAATATAGTTTTATAAAAAGGACAACTCTTATGTCAGGCGACAACCTGTCGTGTCGGACCAGGCTGCGAGAATCGATCCCACAACCAAAATGTTTCAAGGTTATATCCCATACCACTGACCTACAAGAAGTCATTGGTTGTAATAACATCGTTTATTTTATTTATATGGTATATGTTTATACTTGGAACCTTATACGACTAAGATAAATAGAATAGTTTTGAGTTTTATTATCTTTTGAAAAGAAATATGGGTTTGTGGTAGGAATTAGTTAAATGATCAAACTCACCATGTCAATTAATTAGGCTTCCTGGTGTTCTTACTATATGAAGAAAATTAATTCTTTAATACTTGGGAAAGGATCATAAACCCAAAAATGCGTTCCTATTACTTTATTTTTCGATGAATCAAATGATCTCTTAGATCATCACTTATTTATAGCTTTTATATTGTTAACTTTATCCTAATAATGTTTTTTATCACTCTCTATCACTACATAATGGTTAAATTTTCTTTCATTTCCATTTTTTCAATATGGAACCCTAGTATGTGTTATTTTTGGTAACCTTCATACTTCCCTTTCTTTATTTTAAATAATGGGTCTCATGAACACATTTTTTGATGTGGGATTTCAATAAATATATTTTGAAATATCAAACCCTTAGTTTTTTATCCCATGTTTAAATTGTGAGGATGTAATTTATTTATGTATGGGAGAATGTGACACCACAATATTCCAGGATACTCATCTTTTAAAAAATTCAATAGATTGTGTTGTATGCAATACTGAGCTTGATCACACAACGAAAAATCAAACATGTCATTTAAAAAGACCTTATGAATATGATTAACCACATTTGGAAATTTTAGAAATTTTATTTTTCCAAATAGAATTAAATTTTCAAATTTTAATATCAAAATTATCTTAGGATGAATTTTTGGTATTTTACTAGAAAAGTTCAATTTTTGATGAATAGTTAAAAACACTACATTGTGGATAAAAACCGACTATTTTATATACATGGTTGTATTCAAGATAAATAACTTGGTCAAATAGGGTCAATATAATATTTACTATATAGTATTTTATGAATTATATTTTCAACGGTTAATGGTAAAGAGGGTAACCAAAGGTAAAAATAATATTATATTAATATTAAATTACCCTAATGGTTGTCCTAACCTTAATGGATGAGGAATAGATGACCAAGAAAACACTTGAAACATGTATTTGGCCTTTGGAATTCACTTGGGTGTGATTAAGACATTTATAACATTTAATTTTATGTAAAGGTAGAAATATCATAAACATGACTCTTATTACCAATTTTTTTTTTAATACGGGGTTATATAATTACTCTATTAAACTATATACAGTAATTAGAAATCAAAAAAATATTTCCATCATCATGGAATTTTATATATAATTTTTAGATATTAAATAAATTTATTTATTTATGACACAATGATGATGAAATTATTACCTTATTTATGAAATATTCAAATAAATCATATTTTAAATATTAAAATAAATGTAATTTGAATCTTTTGATTTCATCCACGATTTTTTTGGATGAATATGAAATTTTATCTTTTATTTAATGCATTTGGTTCTATGTAATCATGTTTTTATAACTTTAATTAAAAACCCATGTATTAAATATTGTCTAAATTGACATAAATGAGATTTAAAAAAATACGATTTTATTAAATGGTATAAATATCATAAAAATCTAAATTCAGTGTAATAACTTTTATAGTGATTATAATTTCATAAATTTTCCAATTTAGGTTCTCTGGGTATTTTATAGTAACTATATTAACCATGTAGTCTAAAAATACAAAAATACATGGTAAGCATTAACTATTTCATTAAGGGATAAATATAAAAGATAAGGTTAAATTTGTGACACAAACTTGCCTAAAAACTACAGGATAAGAGTATTTTGACTCATAAGCATCAAATCATTTAATGACATGACTTTTTAGCTATTAGAAAATGAAAATTAATTTATCATAAATTAATATTTTTTGATCTTCCAAATGTACCTGTCACACCTCTTATAAAAGGACACTTATGCTTCTCATTACTTTACAACTCCAAAACCCTGTGTATTAAACAAAACCAGACCATTTACTCTCTCAAATACTGTAATATAATCTTAGAGGCTACACTTTGAATAGAACAACATCCTAAGGAGTCCTTTAGTGTAAATCAAAATGACAATCCCGAAAAAGGTAATTGTTTTATCACATATTTCAAAGTTATTTTCTTATTCTACTTCCTTTTTTTATGTTATTTACATAATAAAATGATAAATTCAGTACCTTATTCGTTTTTATATGTTATTATAATTATGTGAAAACCACTTTTACCCATCCTCTGAAAAACAATATCACCATGCGTGCATACGTATGGACTACCGTCTCCAGGCTGTGGGGTAATTTTTTTCATGTACACAATGTTTATAAGGGTATAATGAGGAATATATTGAATTTGATTAATAAATATGACATGATATTGTTTAGTTACTATTAATATTCCATCTAATTCTATACCACTTAATCATTAATTAAATGATACTATCGCTCGTTCGTACACACAACTTACCGTGTGCATGACGAGAAGAGACTCATCTTCCATGTTCACCATCCATGAATGATTATAATAATAAATATCATTAATAAGTATGAAATATATGAAATAATAATTATATTGGGATGATATACATATATATATACATATATTTCATTCACTTACTTCCATTCAGTATGATAAGAAAACAGAAACTACCTTTATACATATGTACAAACTACGATCTCCATGAATGATATGTTCAATATTATTTATCTATCTATTTTAAATATTTATATACATAATATATATGATATATAAATCACAATTTAAATTCTGGAATTATTTAAATTTGAATCTTATTAATACTAACAAAAAATAAAAAGTGGAAACACGTATGATAAAAAAAGCAATTATTTCCCAAAAAATTTCATTATCTTGGAAATTATTAATAAACGGGTAATATAAAGTCATAAATGAAACAATTATGATATCAAAAATACGTATATGGTCCTACTATAATTTATTTATATTTATTTACAATTATACAATAGGATAATTGAACCTTGACTAAAAGAAACTATAAGGTAAGGGTAAATTTTGAAATCTCATTATTATAAAAGATTGTTTATACGTATGTATATACTGGTGACTATTTATCATCCATATCCATGTCTTATAAAAATAAATTCTAAAATAACTCTATAATTGTTTTAATTTTTTTCTCATGATTTACTTTTTATTAAATTTTTCGAAATGAATCTTTCAGTCTCCTTCCAAATAAGGTACTTTATACCATTTACGATAAATTAAGGAAATAATTTTTTTTAACTTATATGGTGTGAATGGAAAATTTTCCCCATTATGATGCCTTATAATTTGATGATTTAAAAACAAGATTACATGGTTATTTTTAAATTTAACGTTTCCTTTTATAACTCTATTGCCTTTTAAATGGTTACAAAGATAAAAAAGGGATTCTTCTCTAAAAGGGGTTTAATGAATTTTTTAGATTAATTTCATCTCTGTGAAAATACTTTGTTTGATTTTACTCTTAAATGAGGTTGATTTATTATGATACAATCTCCCATATTGTAATGAGTGTTTTATTATATGTTGAATGTGGATGTGTTATTTTTTATACCATTTATGGTTTATAGTTAAAGTTTATATATTTTTTATGCTATTTTTAATATTAATGTTTATGTTATGTTTCACTCTTTTCAAATGAGGAATGAATTTTAATTATTAAGTGACATGTGGGGCCCACTATATCCCCTTGATGCATTAGTTAGTCGCATGATATAAACTAGTGTCTTGGCATAAGGGCTTTATATAATATTTGTTTATGGTCTCAGCACAGGGCCATGACGTAATGGTTATGATGTCCATTATTACACATTCTTCCATTATGATATTAGTTATTCATTTTATATTTGATTATTCGACCAGGATAATAGCAATTGGAAAATTTAAATGGAATTATTTGATTTATTCATTCCATTTATTGCTGAAGATAATGTTTTAAAAGGACTGAATTTATGTTTTGTACATTCCCTTAAATTTTTATGCTTATTTATGATAGATTCCACTATATTTTTTTTATCCTTACTGGGCATTAGAGATCACCCATTTCTTATGTTCTATTTTCTGAGGATTACATTAAATGTTTTATGATTTATATGCAAGGTTAGGCTAGGAGAAAAATGGCATTCTTAAAGTGTCATCTATGCTTTATTTTTTGTTAGAAATTGTAATATAATGTTCATGTATTTATTCTATTTACTAAGAATTCTAAAATGATCGATCCATTAGGATTTGATTCCTTGTAATGAAGATAATATATAAAAATAATGCACCAGCTCCAGGCTTCTGGGGCTGAGGCGGTACAGTTGGTGTCATAGGAAGTTTACTAACAACCTTTGAAATATATTTAGAAATTACTTATTAGATATCATAACCCTAAGATAGAATTTGAGGATAAGTATATAAGAACCCCTTATAATTTCATTAAAATAGGTATTATGTGGATATTCTATGTAATAAACCCTTGTCTAGATACTACAAATTGATGTGGTTCTAGCATAGATGTACCAAGGGGTGAAAACTCTGACAAGGTGTTCTGGGCCTGACTCAGGGTAACCTGGAACATTACATCGGGCCCTATTGGGAACCTGGTTTGACTCTCCTTGGGGATATGATTATGATAATTCATATATTATTTACAAACCATTTTTATGGATTTATGTGAAAATATGTTTTCAAAGGAACCATATCTATGATTATGGATTAGATATGAATAAATATTCTAATTTATGTTTAGTATTTTACAAGTTTGAAATTATTCATTATGATTCATACCCTAATCTAGTGTATCCAATTATTTAGAAATGGCACCTAGTGGAAGAAATGGAAGCTACAATGACAAACATAATCCATGTAAGGATTTCCATCCTATACATGATTATTATAGTGGAGTTGGTGATGAAACTGGTGAGGAATAGATTATAACATTAATGGGACAACTCACTCAGGTAAAGAATAACAAACATACCATTATGGAGGACCATGATAAATAAAATAGAGTATCAATTTAATACTGCTTCATGAGAAAACAACCTCCAACAATCAATGTGACTACAAATCCATTTTTAGATGATCAAAGGATATGTTCTGTAGAGAAAATATTTCTTTCATTAGGGTGTAATGAAAGGGAGAAAGTTTTTATTTAATTTTAGCTTCTATTAAGAGATGTGGATTAATGGTGGTCATTAATATAAAACACAAATGAGGACTAAGAAGTATAAAATATATAATGTAGGGAGTTTAATAATATTTCCTTGAGAAATAATTTCCTCGTGAACACCGAGCTGACATGGAAAGGCAATTTCTGAGGTTGAGGAAAAAGGGGGGAGAGAATATTTCAATTTATGAGGATAACATTAAAATGATAGAAATTCATGTTTTATACTGCATAAATAACACAAATAAAGTAACATTGACTGATTTTTTAATTGGTTAAAACCATTAATTTTAAGAGAATTGGTCTCATAATCTTTTTCATCATATGAAGATTTAGTCTCATGTGATATCAATATGGAAAAAGAATTTACTATGTATCATGAAATTAATTTAATGAAAGAGAAGAAGAGAAAGGTGGATCGAGAGATAGATAAAGGGAAATGGGAAATAAATATTTTCCCTTATGTGATAAATGTGGGAATAAACACCTTGGTACTTTCGTGAAAGTAATGATAGTTTGTTACTAATATAAAGAAAAAGGTAACCAGGATCGTGACTATAAGGGAATGAAAGAAGTTGTCTGATGATATAATTGTAAGGATATGGTACATTATGGAAATTATTGTCCAAAGAGTCAAGAAAATACAGAATAGAAGAAGAAAAATGATCAAGGTCAAGTATATGTTGTTACTACAACCGAAGTGTAATAATTAATATATTTCTGTTTTTGGATTCAAGAATTATATTCTAGTTATAAAAAAAATGTGATATATATAAGGAATATAATACAATAATTTTTTTTCATTATGTTTTTAATATGATCAAGGTAATCTTATTTTCAGTTTGTGATAACAATATCAAAATTATGTTGTTTGGGGAATCTGATATTATAATTGATTTTAGAAATTTGGATACCTTTTATATAGAGTTTTGGACAGAAGTATTTTTGATAACTCTAATGGTTGGAATGTATTAAGTTTAACTTTTGATAGTATTGTTTAGGGTTAAAAAATTTCTTATGACTTTTTTTAATGTTATAGTATTATTGTTTTACAAAAAGAAAAACCTGTAGGTCTGGCGACAACCCATAGCGTCATACAAGGATGTAGGAATCGAACCCACAACTGAAGTATGACATGACTTCATCACTTACCACAAGATTCATGGAATTATCCAGTTAGTATAACATTGTTTTCAAAATCTAAATGTTATATGTTTATATTTTCAACCTTATATGATTACGATAAATAGAATATTTTTGAGTTTTATTATCTTTTGAAGAGGATGTTGAGTTTTTGGTAGGATTTAGTTTAATGATGAAACTCTACATGTCAATTAATTATGATTATTTGTGTTATTAGTCTATGAAGTAAATTAATTATTTAAAAATATGAAAAATATCATAAAAAATTTCTATTAATTTCTTTTGTGAGGAATGTAATGGTCCCTTGGATCAATGTAGATTTATAGCTATTAGATTGTTAACTTTCTCCAAATAATGTTCTCTATCACTCTCCATCAAAACATTATGGTTAACATTTATTTCATATCCATGTTTTCCTAGATGTAAGCCTAGTATTTTTTATTTCTTGTAGCCTTTATACTTCCAGTTCTTTATTTTAAAATAGAGGTCTCATTAATCCATTTTTTGATGTGGGATTTCAATAATGATATTTACAAATGTCAAACGCCAAGTTTTTATCATGATTTTAATTTTAATGGATGTAAATTATTGATGGAAGTTATAATATAAAAACACAAGATACCAATGTTTTCTTATATTTAAATAATTCTATATCATGCGCCGTATGCAATACCGAGTTCAAGCATACCACGACTAAACAAACTAGCAGTTTAAAAAGTGGTTATGAATAGTTTTAAACACATTTTGAAATTTTATAGATTTTATTTTCCCAAATAAATATAATATTTTAATTTTTAATATCAAAATTATCTTAGGGTGAATTTTTTGTATTTTCCGGAAGTCATTAAATTTTTGATGAATAGTGAAAAACACTCCATTGAGAATAAAAAAACAACTTTTTTTTCATTTAAATAACTATTTTGAATTAAATTTGTTTTAGAGTCAAAATAAACAAATAATAATATATTAAAACAATTTTAGTCATTGAAATCATTTTTTAATTGAATTTTATATAAAAAAGCATTGAACAATTTTAACATCTTTTTACCCACCTTTTAGCCACATTAAAGGATTATCATTAAACCTAATTTCATCACTTCTTTTAATTGAATTTCACAAAGGAAAAATAAATGGTTCTAATGAATATGAATAATTTTATCTAATAGGATCAAAATACTTTATAGTAAATATTCTCATTTGAATTTTATTTACCATGGTTAAAGGTAGTGGGTAATTTTGGGTGAAAATTATATTATAATAATATAAAATTACCCAAACACTTGAATTAAATTATTAGATGAGTAATGGCCGAAACATAAAACCCTTAGGAATCATATTTGTCCTTTCTATGAAACTTGGGTGTGATTATGACATTTATAACATTTAGTTTTAAGTAAGGGTAAAAATATCAAAAACAAGACTCTTACTACTAAAACTATTTTATTATGTGTTTATAAAAGTTATATCATAGACTATAAAAATTCATTATAAATAATAAAATATTTCATAAATCATGGAATTTTATATATAATTTTTTTACATTAAATAAATAAATTTATTTATGACACAGTGATGATGCAGTGATTACCTTATTTATGAAATATTAAAATCAATGATATTATAAATATTAAAATAACTGTAATTTAAAAATGTGGATTTCATACATGACTTTTATGGATTACTAGTAAATTTTATCATTGATTTAATGAATTTTTTTTCAAAATACTAATGTTGTTATGAATTTACCCAAAACATCAATTATTAAATAGTTTCAAAATTGGCATAAATGAGATTTCAAAATTAATACTATTTTATTAAATGATATAAAAATTCATAAAAATATAAATATTATAATAATAAAATTGATAGTTATAAAAATGTAATAAATGATTAATTTTATGTTTTCTTGTAATTTTATAGTAACTATATTAACAATGTAGTGTAAAAATTCAAGAAGACATGGTAAGTGTTAAACTATTTAACAAAGGGTTAAATCTAAAAGATAAAGATAAATATGTGACCTAAACTTATCTAAACCTATATTTTGATAGTATTTAGACCCATATTTAGCTTATAATAGATTTAAATAACTTTTATGCTATTAGAAACCGAAAATAAATTTATAATAAATTAATATTTTATGATCTTCCAAAAGTTCCCATCACCCCTCTTATAAAAGGACACTTCTAATTCTCATTAAATCAAACCTCAGAACCCTTTTGGATAATCCAAAAAATAACCGCTTCCTCTCCCAACATCCCTTATATAATACTAGAGGATAATATTTTAGCAAAATACATCCTAATGTATCCTTTTGTGGAAATTAAAACGAGGTACCTGAAAAGAGGTAATTGTTTCATAACCTCTTTCAATGTTCTTTTATTATTCTACTTCTTCTTTGTCTTTTGTTTCAATAAAAAAATAATAAATAAAGAAATTTATACATGAAAACATGTGATTATAATTATGGGAGAACCATATTCCTCCTTTTACCCAACCTGCAAAAAACAATATCACCATCAGTGCTTACGTATGGCTTAACATCTCCACACCGTGTTGTAAATTGTTTTTCATGTATACTTTATTTTGATGGGTATAATGATGACTATAATGTATTTAAATAATAAATATAACCTGATATTGTTTCTGTAAAATTAATATTACATTCAATTACAAACCATTTATCAATTGAGGAAATGATACAATTTCTTGTGCGTACGTACAACTTACCGTCTCCACGACGTGATGGGACTCATCTTCCACATTCACCATACAATTATGATAATAAGAATAAATAGTATTAATAAGTATGAAATATATGATATAATAATTCTATATTGAATATATATATACATATTTGTGTGTGTGTGTATTTCATTCACTCACTTCCATTCAATACGATAAGAAAACAGAAACAACGTTCATGCATGTGTACAACCTACCATCTCCATGAACGGCGCATTCAATTTTATTTATCTATCTATTATATATATTTATATACATAATATATATGATATATAAATAATGATTTACATTTTGGAAGTATATAAATTATGATCTATGTAATATGATAAAAAATAACAAGTCAAATCATGTATATTAAAGAAAGTTATTAATACCCAACATGTTTCTTTAACAAAGAAATTATTAATAAATAAGTAATATAAAGTCATAAAAGTTTCATATATGATATAATAAATATGGATATAGTCTTGGTATCATTTAAATTTATTTTTTTAACCATTATATAGTAGGATAACTCACCCTCTACTGATGTAAAGTATAAGGTTAATATTAATTTTACAATCTCATTATGATCCGAGATTGTGTATACGTAAGTATCTACTGGGGATCATTTTTCATCCACATCTATTCTTCATAAAAATACATTTTAAAATATTTTTACTATATATCTACAAAATTTTGAAGTCATTTTTCCTTGTTTGTATTTTTATAAAATGTTTTTAAAGGAATCTTTACATCAATTTTCAAACAAGGTACTTTATGCCCTTTTCGACAATTTAAGGAAAAAAATGTTTTTTTATCTCATACGATGTGAGCAGATATTTTCCACTGTTATAATACCTTATCATTTTGAATCTATCCTTACAAGATTACAAAAATATTTTTAAAGGAAAGGTTATATTTTATAATGACACAAGCTTTTAAATGATAATAATGTAAAAATGGATGCTTCACTAAAATAGTTTTAATGAATTTATTATATTACATTCATCAATGTCAACATTGTTTGTTGGATTTTCGGCTTAATTGAGGTTGATATATTTTGATACAATCTCTTATATTGTATTGAAGGTTTTATGATATGTTGACTGTGGATGGGCTATTTTTTAGACCATTCATGGTTTATGGTTAAATTACTAACATTTCATGTTCTAGTTTTAGTCAAATGTTTATCTTATGTCTCACCTTTTTCATACGAGGAATTCATTTGAATAATTTTGTGATCGGAGGCCCTGTTATATCCCCTAGATACATTAGTTTATCTAATGAGACAAACTAGTGTCTTGGCACAAGGCCTTGAAAGAATATTTGTGTATGGTCTTAGCACGAGGCCTTGACGTAGGGGTTATGATGTCTGACTTTATGCATTCCATCAATGTGAGATTAGTTATTAATTTTACATCTAATTATTCAACTAGCATAACATTCATGTGGATGTTTAAATACAATTTTTTGATTTATTTTTTCTATAATATGCTAAAGATAATTTTTTAAATGGATTATGTTTTAGTTCTATAAATTTTCTTAAATGTTTATTCTTATTTGTTATAGTTTCTGCAATATTTTTTATCCTTACTGAGCATCTGAGATCACCCATTTCTTATGTTGTATATTCCCAGGATGCCAGGAAGGGCTATATGATTGATTTGAAGGGTTGGGATAGGGAAATAATGGTGTTCTCAAAGGTTATCTATGTTGTATTTTATGTTAGAAATAATAATATAATGTTCATGTATGTAATCTATTTTCCAGAACATCTAAACTGATTTGTTATTTAAGATTTGATTCCTTGTAACAATGCCATTGTATTAAAATAATTCCACGGATTCGGGATTCTGGGTTTATGTCATTATATACAGGGTCACACACAATGTGTTACTAACGATCTTGATCAAATTTTATTTGTATTTACTTAATTGAATAAATATTATTCTCATGACTCATGGATAATTTTATTCAAATTTTTTAAATCACATATATTTATTGATGAATAAAATATTTAAATTAATTATTTTCAACTATTGAATAAATTTTAAAGTAGATCAAACTTACTAAGACCATGTACGGTGACAAAAATTAATTAAAAATCACTTTAAATATTTTTTTTATTATACAGATCGGTGAGTCCAAAAAATATTAATAATACTATTTTGTGGAATGAGATTCATTAGTGGTTATAATATTATTTAAGGGCAAATATGGGAAAAAGGCCTTTTCTGACAGGTTATATTCAATGGGCCCTTCATCGATCGTGAATAGTGACGTGAAAAACACTATTTTTGAGGAGAATTATTTTCCATGAAAAATAGATGTTAAAAACTTTATTTTGGTTGTGAATTTTTTCCTGTCACAAATACCTTTGTCACACACTACCCACTAAACCACGGGAAGGATATGTGTGACAAGAATATAACCCTATTATAAATACCCTTCCATCATGATTGTTATATACAAATTGATTTAAATACTATCATAAATGAAATCTCAATAGGAGAGTATTTGTGATGGGTTCCATCACAAATATATTCTATCATTATTTTTCATTTGCAACAACATTATATCCCATCAAAAAAACTGCCACCAGATTATATTTGTGACGGGTCTCATTGCCAATAATTTCTCTTTACCACCACTGTAATTAAAAATTATGGTTCTATTTGTGACGGGTTTCCCAACACAAATTTTTTCGTCACAAATTATCTAACCTATATATACCCCCCTCGATTATTTTTCATTCTATTCTTCTACGAACTACCCTATAGTCCTCTAAATTCGTATTCACCTACTTAAAGTATTCAATATTTTAAATTATACAAATATGGAACATTATGTATTTGATTCTACTAAAAGATTCATATTAACATTATTTATTTATTGTTTTTAAATTTTAATTAATTTAATTTAATTTATATTATTTATAATTATCAATAATTATCCGTAATTAGATTTAATTTGATATATTTAGTTTTAATTTTTAATTATTATTCTTAATTAATATTAATTTTTTATAGTTACAATTACTTATTTTTAATTTTTATTAATTATTTCTAATTACAAGTATTTAGTAGTAATTAGATTTAATTAGAAGTTATTAGTTTTAACTAGTAGTGATTATTTTTTATTATTAGCACTTAGTAATAATTAGAAGTACCTAGTAATAATAATTAGTAATTAGTAATAATCAGAAAACATTAAGTAATAATTAGTGATAATTAGTATTAAGTAGTTTTAATTAGTAAACATTAGTTACAATTAGTTTTAATTAGTAATAAATAGTGATAATTAGTGAAAATTAATGATAAATTGTTACAAATTAATAAAATCATGTAATATAAGAGGTAATTAGTAACAATGAGGAAAAATTAGCAAAAATTAGTTAGAATTAGTGTTAATTAGTGGTAATTAGTAAAAATTAGATATAATTAGTGGTAATTAGTAATAATTAGCGGTAATTAAAAAAAACTAGCAGTAGTTAGTAAAAATTAGTAGTAAATTGTTATAAACAAATAAGAAATAGTAACATTAACGACAATTTTAAATAATTAGTGGTAATTTTTAAAATTTAGTAGTTCTCAGAAAAAATTAACTGTAATTAGAGGTGATTATTAATAATTAATGGAAATTAGTTATAAAAAAAATTAGTAGTAATTACCAATAAGTATTTACAATTAGATGTAATTAGTAACAATTAGTGGTTACTAGAAATAATTAGGTCTTACTAGTAACAATTAGTAGTACTTAGTAATAATTATTGGTAATTATTGATAATTATTAATAATTAGTAGTAAATATTTGTACATAGTAATAATTAGTGGAAATTAGTGGTACTTAGTTATAATTAAATTATTTAGTATAAATTACATACAAACTAAAAATGAAATAGGTCATAAATTTTTAGGTGATGACTAATGAATGATTTGGAAATGGTTGGAAAAAATTAATTTCATCACCTGAAGGTTGTAAAATCTATTTTTAAACCTTTTTAGTTATTTATAAAATATTTTATTAAATTATATTTAATTATTCTAAAAATAGTGCTATGTAGTGCTAATTATTTCTAATTAACTATATTTACAAATAATTTCATAATAAATTAATATAATTTAATAAAATATTTGATAAATTAGTAAAAATGAAAAAATAATTGAATTTTCAATTTTTAGGTAATGATAATTGAACTATTGTGTCAACCATGTCCAAATATGCCATTTGTTCAGTAGAACTGGGGCTGGTAGGATGTGACATATCGATAGAAGCAACAATAGTAGGAAGTGGAGATGGGTCGATGGTATGAGAAAAAATAGGAGGTGATGTGTCAATGTCAGGGTGATCAATTGAAGGAGACGATAGAGTATATGTGATAATTATTGTAAATTAGAAATATTTACTTTTAATTAGAAGATATTTTTTAAATATTATAAAATTGTTTTAATTGGTAATAATTTTTTTAATTATCATTATTTTGGTGTTATTAACAGTAACTAAAAATAATTGGTAAATAAATAGTGTTAATAAATATATTATATAAATAATTTATTGATCAAAGTAGTAATAAATAATAATTTTTAGGTTTTTATAATAAATAAAACTAATTAGTAAAAACTAATGTTAAAGCACTATAATAAGTAAAAATTATTAAAAATTATTAAAAATTAAAATTAAATCACTCTATTTTTTCAAAATAATCACTATTACATAAAATTAGCAGTTATTAGAAAATTTATGTAAATATTATTTGAAATGACTTAAATATCGTTAAACTTAATGTAAATGACTAAAAAAATAGTAAAAATTAATGAAAATAACAAAAAATAGTAAAAATTAGCAAGGATTAGGAAAGTTTAGTGAAAAATATAAATAATTAGTAAAAATGTGTAGTTATAAGTAGGAATTAACTGTATATCAAATCAGTAAAAATGAACATTGAATCACAAAAATTAGAAAAAGTTATTATTAATTCATAAAAATTAGAGGTATTTTTTAAAAATTCTCATTAATAATTAAGAAATAGTAAATGATAGCATTAAATAACTATAAATAAAAAAACATAGTGGTAATTATTAAAAATTAATTAAAATTACTTGTAAATTTGTAAAAAAATAATGTTAAATAACTATAATTTGTGAAAATTTGTACTATTTAGGTAAATTTAATGGTAAAAAATTATTATCTTTAAAAATTAGTGGTATTTTGAAAAAATTAGAAATAATTACCAGTAATTTGTAAATATTATTAAAAGTTAATATTAAATTAATATATTAAGTAAAACAATAAATGATAAATAGTTAAAATTATTGTTTAATTTTAAACATTAGCAATAAAGCACTATAGTTATTAACAATTAACATCTCTTATTAAAAATTAATCAAAATTAGATGTAAAACAATATAATTAAGAATTAATTAGTATTAACTACAAAAAAATAACGGTAAATAAATATAATTAATATAAAATAGTGGTAATTATAAAAATATATAGATAATTTATAATAATACAATGCTAATTAAAATACTAAATAATAATAATCATATTCTTATAATTATGTACCTAGTATATATGCAAAATTTTCAATTATGAGATCCTGATTCGATAAACCATCTGAAAAATCCAAATTATTCTAGCATAAACCTTGTCAACATTTATAGTGTTGAAGCATTTATATCAATTTAATTCGCATTAATTATTGATAATTAGTGAAAATCATAACTAATTAGTAAAAATAAGATGTAAATAGACAAAAATAAAAATTTTTACTAATAAATTGTAAACTGTAAATTTTTAACTCTTCCTTGGATCAACTTTTTCTTATATCATATTAAATTTAAACAATTTAAACTATTTTTTAGGTAAATATGGTACAAGGATGTCGATAAAATTATTTATTACATGATCATATTTGGATAAATCATGTAAATAATTTAATGGTATGGGTATAAATCTTGTATATATTGAGGGTGTTGATGTTTTTTATCATTTGCATTATCAAAACATGAAGCTATTTTAGAACGTACTATTAATTATCCCACTATGAAATGTGATTTAAGGAGGACTAAAATTTTTCAAAATATTGGGGGTCATCCATTACATTTTTTAAGGGAATATGTTTTTTGGTATCAAAATGGTTAATTCATTTCCATAGAAGATACTAAGAATTTGGTTCCAAATCCATCACAATTTTAAAATATAGTACATAATTTGGAAGGTCCATATTTTCAAAAAACTAACACTCAAGATAATATTAATTTGAAAAATGAGTTGGAATCATTTAAATTTATAAGTAGTTGATGTCTACTGAGGATGCCTTATATTCTAGTTACAAGATAAGAATATATGAAGCGGTTGTAATATTATAGGTATTAAATCAGATAATTGAATTTCAAATTATGGTTTTGATTACATATTATATTTGGTTAATTCATTATTACCTAAAAGAAATATGTTTCCCATAAATATATATAAGATCAAGAGGCTAGTACATAATTATCGTATTGGTTATCAAAATATTCATGCATGTTCAAATGATTGAACCATATATTATGGTGAAAATGAGTCATTAGTACGTTTTCCTACATATATAAAATCAAGGAACAATAAGTCTCAACTAGGGAGGTTGGGATTGATTCCTATAAAACGGTTGATGTATTTCTCGTATACACCCAGATTGTTGTGTTTATTTATAGCTTAGAACACATCGTCATTGATTTCATTACACAGAATAAATACTGAAACTAATAAGAGATTAAATAATCATCTATTTGGTGATTGATGAAAACTTTTTGACCTTGTACATTCATATTTGTATTAAAAATCATGAAATATAGCTACCATAATTTTTCTTACATTTCTATTACAACATTTTAAAGATAAAAACATAAAATAGTAAAAGAAATAGGATCCAAAGGTTTATTATATTTGTAAAATTAGGATTATACATTACATTTATCTAATAAAACTTAAACATTTATTTAATTCCTTCTTTTATAGATTCTTATCGGGCCTTGTGTTCTCCTTAGTACAAGTATCCACTTGAGGATATGAATATAATGAAGGAGTCAGTTAAAATACCATTAAAATTATGAATAAGAGACAAGAAACATGGGTTATAATATTCATAAACATCAAAATATATGAAAATAATCCTATAAATAATCATGCGATGAATAGTTAGATCATGGTATGGAATGTGCAACTGCATAAAAATGAAACTTTATGACTTATTTGTAAAATAATACACATTGTTTTGAAAAAATGTATGATCCTGTTCATGCATATTTTATTTTACCACATGAGATCATTCATATTACACAATTAATTGGAGCATAATATAATTTTGGAATCACCTGTCACATCATACCATTTACATTATCATTAATTCCACATAGAATGTATATCAATCATAGACAGAAAATAACCCAAGGAAACGAATTGGTTTAATTTAATAAAGAATAAATTCAAAAAATGAATAGTCACCAAGACATGTATTTAATAATATTCTTGGAATCAATATTGATTGAAGAATAAATAATCTCATGAGAAGTAAAAGATGTGTTATTTAGACATAAGAGTTTTTTGGAATTTTTTTTCATTTGTCAACAAAACCTACTGGAAAAATTTATATCCCATGGAATAAATGGAAATGAAAAATAAATTATATATATATAAATAAAGGAACATCCATACTGAAAATGGAGTATAAGAGAGAAATCCCAAAGATAGAGAGTTGGGTTTGAGAATCTCCTACCTTATGTCTGAATGGGTTTTCACCATAACATCGTGGATAGTAAAATTAAAATTATAAATTAATATATCATTTACCTTTTATACATTAATTTTTTAAATATATTTTTATTATGTTCATTTATGGGCTTTTATATTAGGTATAGAGTTCAATTTCATCATTCATGGGTGTTTCTTTTTGTGGTTTTCATTATCGGTTCGCTTGTACATGAGTATGGTAGTTCATATAAAATGGTAATGATTATATAGAATGGATATAATATGTTTTTAATGACTAGAAATAATTTTATTTGGTTTTATATGTCATTTGGGTATATGGTATGAGGACGAATCATTAGATAAACAGTTAATGAAAATGATAAATTTATTTGGTGGATTTTATTACCATTATGATCTTGTATCATTTTATTTAGCATCATGATTATATATTTGTTGCATAACATTATATAACTTATAATATGTATATTGATATCTTATTAAACCATATGTAAGGTTATATAATGAGAATAAATGGTATTAGTGAAAACTGAAAATACATCTTCTACGATGGTAGTAATTCGACACACCACAGATGATATTATCATTTTTAGAATAAACAATGTATGAGATTATAATCTGAATTATTCAATTAACATAATAAAATATATAATATAAAATATATTGGTGTTATCATTTTTCTTGTATAGGTGGAGGTGATGAGATTATAAATAATGAAATGAAATTGAAAAGAAATTAAAAGGAAAATAAAGTTGGTTTTACCTCTTGAATTAATTCTCCTTCAGATCCACCTTACAGGAAAACGGTTTGGTATTTTGAGGAGACCAAGATCTCATATACATTTGGGATGGTAATTTGAATAGTATTAGTAATAACTTGGAGAAGGATCAATATTTTAAATGTGTGAGTAGATGAGGTGGTGATGGGTGGGGTTTATAGGGGAGGAGAGGGGGTATTTTCTCATTATTTTATTCTTTTGTTTATAATTTTCACTCAATTTTTTGAATAGTTTGAACCTTATCTATACATATATTAAAACAATGACAGATATGTTGATATTTCAGGATTACATTAGCCTTACATCATATATAAGTCAATAAATCACATTTTCAGCTTTTATTATAAATTATCATATCTTACTCTTCACCATATAGTCATGTATTTTTGAAAAATCCATAAAGTTCACTTGATCCATTTTTTGACATATATAATTAAAAATTGAAGTCCATTATATGAAAATAATCTTTGAAATATGATAAATTTAATTTTTAATTAAAATCATAATTTATATTGAAAATACTAATTTTATAATTATAACTAATTTTATAACTCTTTGAAAAAGTAGCTAAGGTCTCGAAAAATTATAATATAATCATAGGAAAACAAAACATTAATTTATGAATCTATTTTATGAAAAATAATTTTCTTTTAAATAGTTATATTAATTATAAAATTGTAATTAAATATTTTTGACTTATATAAATACGAACACTTGATTAATACTCTTTTAAAATTTTATTTACATATACTATGATATAATTATATCATATTATCATTTATAAGAAAGATAGATTTTATTTATTCTTTTATATGTGAGGTTACTATTCTATTAGCCAAGTTACTATTCCTAATGGTCATAAAACTATTCTAAATATCATATTACTTTTCCATTGAGATAGGTTCCCAAATTTCTATAAATAACTCTTATTTCATTTATACTTATTTTGAAAAGATTCTATTGTGTTCATTATGTTATTTTATGTGATTTATATTATATGAAATAATTATAATTAGGAAATTTCCAATGATAAAATTCTAGGATGTAACATTCTTCCTTCTTATGAAATGTCACCCTTGAAATATCTTTTTAATAACTATGGTGAAAACAAGTGAGGTTACTTCTTCTTCATCACATCCTCTGGTTCTTATATTGCTTATTAATACTTATGGTTCCTCGATAGTACCTTAACACGGTGTGTATTCTTATTGCATATAACATTATCTCTATTTTCCAAGATCATCACTAGATTCTCCTCAAAAGGGAGATCATTTTCCATGTATACAAACTATGGATTCTGTAAATGTGAGGGACCCCGTATGTACTTCCTCAAAAGGAATTCATGGAATACATCATATACATCATACATGGTTGGTGTATGTTCCATTTGATATGCCACTGCACCAAGTCGATCAAGAATCATGAAGTGGCCAATGTACCTTGGACACAAATATCATTTCTTCTGAAATGTTATGATCCTATTCAATAGAGATATACAGATAAATAACATGTCTCAAACCATAAAATCATGGTCTTAACTATGATTGTTCATATAACTCTATTGTTAACATTGGACTTCCTTGATTTCTTTCTAAATGATTTTCACCATCCCCACCATTTCATCAAAAATTTCAAATCCTAGAAGCTTACACTCACCGTATTCATCCTAGCATGCTAGGGTTCTGCATATTTTCCCATAATGGTCTTTAAATGGAGTCATTTGGATGCTCGTGTGGAATGTTTAATTGCAAGAGAACTCAACTAGAGGATGATTTTGGCCCCATAATTCTTTGAAGTCCATAGTGTTTTCCCTCAACATGTATTCGAGTGTCTGACTAGTTCATTTATATTTTCCATTAGTTTGAGGATGATAATTCGTACTAAAGTTCAGCTCAATGTTCAGATCATGTTGATGATTTTCCAAAACATACATTTTAGTCTTGGATATTGATCGAATATAAATGATAGTGGTACTCTATGAAACCATAAAACATCAACGATGAATATCCATGAATTTTTATCCATTTATAAGTATTATCAAATTTGGATAAAGTGAGCTACCATTGTAAGATGATCCAAAACAACCCATATAACAGTGTTTCCTTTGTTTGTCTTTAAAAGTCTAATGACAAAATCCATGGAATTTTTTTCCATTTCGATATTAGAATGGTTAATATTTATAGACACCCCTAACATTTTCATCTTTCAAACATCACATAATGACATACCAGGTACATTGATGTATATTAAGCGATCTCCATATTTATATTGTTCTACCAATAGATCTCTCAAAGATCTAAATATATCGTTGTGCTACCTGGGTTAATAGAGAATGTTGATCTGTGTGCGCCAATCAAAAGTTCCTTCTTTATCTCTAGATCAGGTGGTACAAATAATCATGATTGAAATCATACAACTCCTTTCAGATCAATTTGAAATTATAATGGTTTCCCTTTCATATATCTTGTGCCTTCTTTTTAAATTCTACATCATCTATTTGAGAATCCTTTATTTTATCCATGATGGATGGTTGAACAATCATTTTAGAAAGAATTTGAGAATTTCCTTCCTAAATGATTCCCATGTCTATCCTTCACAAATATATGATGATTAAATATCAATCAATTATCATCATTTATAATGCTTCAAGATTCTTTCTACTTGGAGAATCTTCCACTTTATTTTCATTAACTTGATTGTATTGGATTTTGCAATCATAAAATGTTATGGGATTTAACCATATTCATTGGAACATATTAATCTCGTTCTATGTGAAAATATATTTAACTCTCTTATGATCAATATATATTTCAATATTCTCACATTAGAGATAGTGCCTCTATATTTTTATCTCAAAGATCACAACTGCCAACTCCATATCATGTGTAGTATAATTACTCTCATGAATTTCCAACTTATTTAATTCATAAGCTATGATATAATCATTTTACATCTGTACACATCCAAATCCCTTCTTTTAAGAACCTCTATATACTAAAAATATTTCACCATTTTTTGGAAATTTGTTTACTAGAACAATCATGAGACTTTTTTTTAATTCTTTGAAGATTCCTTCCAATTAACGAGTCTAGAAAAAGTTTTCTCCCTTCTGAGTCATATTTTTTAGTGGGTTTGAAAATCATGAGAGTTCTTAACAAATCACTTATAATATCCAACTACACTATGGGAACTATGGACCTCCATTATAGATATTGTCCTTGGCTAGTCTTTGATTTAATTTGACTTGTTAGGGTCTATAGATATTCTTTTTCTGGTGATAAAATTCCCAAAAAATGATACTTCCATCATCTAGAACTCAAATTTACTATAAATTTCACAAGGTTTATCCATTTTAAATATCTTTAGAAAAATATTCAAAAGGTCATCATCTTCCTCATTTCTCTTAGTGTATATCAGAATATCATCAACATAGACTAAAGAAGAATTATTGAGGTAATCTCAATGACTATATTCATTAAGTCCAAGAATATTTTTTGTGCGTTAGTGAGTTTGAAATCTATCACTATGAGCTCATATTGTTTGTACCTCATTCTAAATTCAGTCTTAGGAATATCTACCTTTCTTATCTTTTATTTGTGATATCCATATAGAAGATCCACCTTTGATAAATTCATAGCCCCACATATCTGATTGAATATTTCATCAATTTATTGAAGGTGTTACATGTAATTTATCATGATTTTTTTGATCTCATGATAATCAATGTGGTGGTTCATTGATCTTTCCTTCTTCCCGATGAAGAATATGGGTGCACCCCATGGGGAGGCCCCTGAGCATGTAAAACCCTTATTGTAACTACTTCTTCTGTTATTCCATCTCATTAGTGGCCATTATATAATGTATCTTAGATATAGGTAGAGACCCATGAATAATTTCAATTCAGAACTCAATCTCTAAGTTAAGAGGGAGACTATGAAATTTTTCATGGAACACATTAGCATAGTCCCTCATAATGGGAATGTCTTAAATTAAGGTTCTATCCTTTTTGTCAATCTTTTGATCCAGATATACTTGCTCATAAATAAATAATAACCACACATGATATGATGTATCTAAAGAAGATTTATCATCCTCCTTATACATTTATAGAATTAGAGTATGCTTAGTGATGTGAAGAGTGACCTACCTTTACTGAATTTTGATGTTTTCTATGTATAAATATAGCCAATCCATGATAAAAAAACATCATCAAAATCCAACAAAAGAAGTAAGTAATGATATTTTGGGAGGTTCTGTCCACAAACATTTACCAGGGATGAGTTATATACTATGGATTTAATAATTTCCCTTTTTTTATTCTCATTGATAACTCAACCTCTATATTTTGAGGCGGTGTTTGAATTTTTCTACTAAACATACAAGATATGAAAGAAAGTTTTAATCCAAAATCAAATATTTTGTTTTCGATTCTTGATTGTATAACTAGTGTACCTTCACCACATCATTTTTAGTCTCCACCTTAGTATTATTGATGGCATAATACTTCCCCTTCTTTATTTGATTCTTTTTGTTAATGATGCTGATTATCCATCAGGACTCATGGTTTAGTGCACGCGATTGCATAGTGCCCTTGCTCCCTACAATTAAAGCATTGAACCATGTTTGGTTCTCTCCTTTACATCAGAACATTTTTTACTTCTTCATGTATCTTTGACATTCAGGGTCTTAATGGCCTTCTCTCCCACACTTAAAGTATTACCCCATCCCATTGAGAAAAATCAAATGGTACTTAAAATGACATTTTTGACATGTGGATGGTTGAAATTTATTTACACCTATATCATTAGATCACCAAGCTTGAAACTCCATCATTTATTTCTTATCACCATATCCATGGGACAATTCTCTAAACTCCATCTCCACTTTGAGATCACATCGAACAACTTCTTTATAACTCCTAAATTCAGTAATTTTAAGAGCCTTTCGATGGTGTGGTTTTAAGAAACCATAATATATATCTATTTCCATATCATGGTAGATAAAAAACTCAAATTATACCATGAAAGAAGTTTAAAATTTTATTCAGAGGTCATGAAAAATTCCCATACCTAGAAATTTTTAATTATGAATTCCTTATCCAAATGTTTACAATGAGTTTAAAGGAAATAATTTTTTTGAAACATTCTCTCAAATTCGTCCCATACTATCTGTTCAATTTCATTCTTTGACTTGGTGTTCTTAATCAGAATCCACTCTTCATCAGCCTCTCCATCTAAATGATAAATTGATAGAGTTACACTCTCTATATTCTAATACTAAAACATAGAAATGATATTATCCATTGTGTTTACCCAATGTTCTATGACTAGGGAATTAAAAGATCCACTAAATTTTCTTGGTCATTTCTGGATAAAAGACATGATATCCAATTGATCCCTAATAGGTGAAAGAGGATGTTACAAATTATTCAGGTTATTAGTCATTTCCTGAGACAACTACTTAAGGATCACCGTGATATTTTGAACTCAACCGCCCAAGGCACTAAGAATGTCATTCTCAAAATCACTACATTATCCCTCACATGGGTTGTTGGCCATGTTACTCTTGGTTCCTACCATTATCTAAAATATAAAAGGATTGAACAAATATAAGTCCACATTTCATGAATATATAATTTATCCCTTTGTTAAATTATGTCTAAATTCATATCCTATGGGATTCCGATGTTTAACATTTTCTAAAACAATGATTATTGGGTAATTACATATACATACTCTCATTCTAAGGGTTTTCAAAAAGGTTCTCCAATCCGAATTCCCAATTATCTAAAACATTATATAATATCAACTATAGAGACCCTAGTTTTTCCTATATATCTATTAAATCATTTTAAATACAAAAGGCATAAAAGAGTCACACAACCCAAATCCAAATTTTTAGTGTCTTGGAATGATTGGGACTATAAAAAACTTTTATATAATAACACATAAACATTTATTTAATTCCTTCTTTTATAACTTTTTATTGGACCTCATGTTATCCTTTTCAAAAGTATTCAACTGAGGATACACATAAATAGAGGGGATGATCTAAAATCATAGTAATAGGATGAATAAGAGACATAAAAAATGGGTGAACATAATACTAATCATCATAATATAAGAAAAGTATTATACTTGGTATCATGAGTGGAAAAGTTATAATCAGTCATGGAATGTGGAAATGAATTAAAATAAAACACCATGCCATAGTTTTCAAATACCACACATAGTTTTGAACAAAAATAGAATCATGTTAATGCATATTACACTTTATATCATGAGATTCATCACATTATCCACTGAATTGAAGCACTATATAAATCCAAGTGCATTGATCACATCAAAAAATTTAAATTATCATGCATGGCACATAGAACATATATCAATCTTGGACATAACATAACCCATTGAAATGAATGGTTTTCATTTCATAACATATACACTCATAAAATTTAGATATCCCAAGATAAAAAGTGAATATGATACTAGGTATGAATATTCATTGATGTAGAAACAATCTCATGAGAAGTAAAAGATGTATTTATTTTAAAAGAAGATTTTTTGTGGAAAAATATTTTAATTTTTCATAAAAATAGATTGGTTACATGTATATCCTAGGAAATAAAAAATATTAAAAAATAAATGATATTTATAGAAAAATAAATGAAAATCAATTATGAAAATGGAGTGAAAGAGATAAATCTCATAAAACTGAGTTGGGATCGAGAATCCCCTTACCTTGTGAAAAATTCTTTCTTCACATTAATAAAATGGATAATAAAATTTAATTAATAAATTTCCAAAAAACAACATTTCATACATGAATTTCATTAATTATTTTTTTATTAAGTGAATTTATGGGATTTTTGATGAGTTTTACATTTTAATTTAATCATTTGAGAGTGTTCATTTTCATTGTTTCAATGATTTGTTCACTTTTATAGGAGTACGGGAGTTCATGTAAAGTAGTAATGATTCTAACTAATTGAAATTATATGTTAATAATGAACATAAATAAGTGTATTTGGTATTATATGTATTTTTTTACAAGGTATGATGATGAATCATTAGATAAATTGTTAATGAAAATGATTTAATACATTTGGCTTATTTTATGACCATTATGAGTTTGTATCATTTTATTTAGCATCATGATTTTATATTTATTATAAAACATTATATAACTTATATCATGTATAATGAAATATTATTTAAAAAAATTATGGTTTAATAAATATCCTTGTTAGTGGTATTGAAAAATGAAACTGAATCTTCTCTAGTGGTGGTAAATCTTCACAACATAGATGATATTTTAATTTTTATAATAAAATGAAAAGTGGGGAGATTAGAAGATGAATAATTACATTATCATAATAAAATTCTATTTTATAAATGATACTGCAGTTATCATTCCTATTTGGAAGGTGGAGGTGTGGAGAGGATATGAAAATAAATGAAATTGAAATGAAATTAAACAGAAAAGAAAGAGGGTTTTACCTCTAGTATTTCTCCTCCTTGAAAACCTCCATAGGGAAAAGGTCTTTTATTTTAATGAGACCAACTGTTCTTGGACATGAGGGAGGGTACTGGGATGATTATTTTAGAATCATGGAAAAAGGCTCCAAGATTGAAAGGTGTGATGAGAAGAGGTGGTGATGGGTGGTAATTATTATGGAGGAAAAAGGTATTTTATCATTATTTTATTCATTATTTTGTTATTTTGACTGATATCTTTGAAAACTATAATATCCTGAATCCAGATTCCTCTCAAATGGTTTTCTGTACCTGGTTGGACACATGGCCTCAAGCTCATTTCCCCAAACGCCAGAGGATGTGGACTATTAGCGAGGGCGTAAGTCTTGAGAGTGGGGAAACTATGCCTTCATTGGTAGAGTGTAACATAACAGAATAAATAATAATACAACAGAGGAAGTAGTAAAAATCATACAACTGAAATAAATAGCGGATGACTGATACGATTAATAACCAACAATCGTTCTATAAAAAATATGACCCACTATGTAATATAATCTAAGGAAGTGGAAAAAATAAGTTCACTGTAGTAATACACAATATATATCTCAAAATAACATAATAAAAAAGGGTCTTGGAAAGCATTTGAAGCCTTGGCTCGGTCCCATGCTCTCCTAATCTTGTGCATCTCATCACGTCCCGGTAGTAGGGAGCTTTCTCGGATCGACACCAGGAATGATATAATCCTTTTGGGCCCAAAGACATGACCCAAAAAGGATGTGAGACTAAATCCCTAAATCCAACACATGAAGGTCTATGCCAATGTATTGGTGAATATATATAACAAGAAATGTACAATAGTGAAAGAAGTAAAAATAGGTACTCAAAACTAAGCACTATAGAGGTCTCAAAAGTCAATGTAATTATGTATAGGTGAAAATTGAATCCAATATTGTGCTTTGTATTGGCAGAAACATCATTAGTCATTTTATTTCATTATTCTACTCCAATAGATTATATAAAAGTATCAATGTATTACCTAGGCCCGATGAACCTCCATGTAAAATTAACCATAAAATTTTTACATAAATATTATTTAATAATTTCTCAAAAGATCCCACCCTAGGTACCCCTCAATGAATCCTAGGTTGGATAGACATTTTAAAATACATCTCAATGACCCCGACCACCCTATCCATGGCTCATTCAGGACCATTACATAATTAACCTATTGAGGCATTCCATTATCTTTTAACAAAGATGATGGTTCACCCAAGGTATATAAGGTGCAATATGTCACATGAGCCCAGTGGTGTCTTTTAACTTAGATTGTGGCTCTCCCATTGCTAATTACCTCTTTATTATCATTTAATTCAATTTCACCTTTCTTCTCAAAATCATAACATGTGATTTAAAATATCACATGGCTATACCATGATCAACTCTCATGGGAAATTCATTATTAGAATTACATTTTTAACAAGCCAATAATGGGAAATAAAGTCATGTCTCATAGGAATTATCAGCCAGATGACCATACAAGGGAAACACACCATTGGGGTGGCCCTAAATCAAGGTTCACAACCCTAAACATGCTTTCAAATCATTAAATTAATTACCTAACCATAAATATAAAATAATAGCGTTCATTATTCAATCAAGAGACTTGATAGAGGATGTCACGTGACACTCTGGAATATATTTACATCATTAAAATCAATGAAATGAACAAGACCACATACCTCATCATAGTAAGACTCTCCATGTGTAGACAAAAATCACTAATTGAAGATATAATTATGTAGATCTAAAAAATTATGATAAGATATCAACCTACAATAAATTTTTTCAGAGAAAAAATAATTAATAATAACTCAAGATGAATCATGATCTTACCGATCGGGTTCAAATGCAATCGACGAAGAAGGAAACCTAGTTCAGATGATCAATTTGGAAGGGATTGAAGGTCTGGTGCTTCTTTTTCATTATCTTGGTAGAGCCCCTATATATTTTCACAAAAATTGATGATACTTACATTTTTAATCAATAAAAAAAGTACACATAATGTTCTTGAGACTACACACCAGGTATGTAGAGTTTTTGGCCCGACCATCACATGGATGTGTTCTAAGATTACATGGCATGTAGCCGAAAATACACACTGTGTACCTACAAGTACACGGAGTGTTGTTCCCAATCACATATTGTAACATTATTGCATCTATACGTTGAACCCTTTCCCCCATTTTTCATAAGTATTAACTAAAATTTAAAGATCAATACCTCAAAGAAAAAACTGCGTTCTTACAAATACCCCCCTTAAAGAAATTCATCCTCAAATTTCCCTTCTATGGGTGGTGAAGGAACATTAGAGAATAACTCTGGCCATTGTAATCAAACATGTTTCTCCATCTTGTAGGTGTCATTAGCTACTTGATCATGCTTCCATAGAACCTATACCAATGGAATAGACAATCCATAGAGAAAATTTATTCTACAATCCACAATACAAATGGGACGCTCTTCAAAGGGCAAATCTTAGTGTAAATCCACTTCCTCAGAATAAAAGGTGTGAGACAAACCTGCAATGTGAAATCAAGACTATGAATTTTGGAAGACGTCATGCATATCCTTGTACTTATGAAGTAAGTGAAATTAGTACGCAATTGGCTTGACCCTCTCCATAATATTAAATGGACAAACGTATCATGGTAAATGTTTACCCTATCTCGTAATCCTCTTGTGTTCCAACCTCGGTGGGACATGTAGGAAAAATATATCCCAAAACTAAAAATCCAATGTTTTCTATAGTGATCGGTGTAATATTTCTGATGGAATTGTGCAATATGGATCTTGTTTTGTAGCAACGGAACCTTTTAAGTGGTCTCCTAGACCTGGAAACATCCCAACATCACTGCCTCTCCTTCTTCCAGACAACACAAGGGTGATCTTATTAGCCTACTCTACAATGGTTCATATGGATCCATCTAAATAGTATCATAGAATCTATTATTTAAAAAAAACTAAAAAAGGGGTATGTGTGTATCCTCAAAACCCATGAAATCCAGGATGAATGCCTGAATCATGTCCTCCAGCACATGAATCAGCGACCTGACTAGCCATCTATTATGAGGTGGTAAGCTGTTCTTAGAAGAACCTGTATTCCCAAATCCCTCTATAGCCCTTTCCAAAAAGGATAATTAAATGGGACTTCCCTATTTGAAAATCTAAAATGAGGAAAAATGTGTAGTCATACAATCTCTTAGATGTACAACCTCTTTGGCTCATCAACATTGAGGGTTTCATTGATTAGCAGGAAATTTAAAACCTTCGTATGCCTATCAACCACAACCCATAATGAATTATTACCTTGAGGTGACCTAGGTAAACCCATCACAAAATCCATTACAATGTCATTAAATTTCCACTATGGAATTGGTAGTTGCTGCAAAAGTCCTACTAGTCTTTGTTGTTCCACCTTCACTTGTCGACAGGTGTAAGATCTAATGAGAAAACTAGCTACATCTCCCATCATACCTAGCCACGAGTAGTGATGATGTATATTCCGATACATTTGGGTGACACAGGATGCACGAACCAAACTGAATTATGAAAATCATGTATCATCTCCTCATTCATGTATGTTGAAACCCATAAGTGACCCTATAACCACCGAACCTCATCATTTTCTATGGTCTAATAAGGAGGAGGGTCCTTTACATGAATACTCTCCCATAAAACTTGGACTTCATAATCTGATAGCTACCTCATCCCCACTCTGTCTAATAATGTAGTGGTAAAAGCTAATGATTTAAGAAATGTCTTCCCCTGCCAGTCGTGTACCTCCCGATGAATCTCAGAGAACAATGACATCAGCTGTCACTCGCTACTAGACTACAAGGATTTCTATATCTGATTCCTATTGCTATGTGCGTCAACTACTACATTTCCTTTCCCCAACATGTAGGAAAGATCAAAGTCAAAAGACTAAAGGAATTCCACGCACCTTCGTTGCCTCAGATTCAGATCACATTGAGTAAAAATGTACATTAAAATTTTTGTTCTGTGTACACAACAAAATTCTCTCCCATCATGTAATGTATCCAACATCATAAGGCATGTGTAACTGTGGATAAATCTAGTTCATGTGTTAGTTTGTTCCTCTCACATGGACTCAACTATCAAGACCTTTATGCAATGAATCGATCCACCTACATAAGAACTGCTCCCAGCTCAATATCTGATTCATCTTAATAACTAATGTAACTCCTACCTGGAACTGGAAAAATCATTATCGGTGCTGAATTTAATATATCTTTCATATCATGAATGGACGCCTCATAAGAATATTAACTTAAATACCTCACACCCTTATTATTCACGCCCATAATTAACACTTCTAATCAAGAGAAGTCTGAGATGAAATGTTTGTTGTAATCAACCTGCCCTTGAAAACACTACACCTCAAAATCATTCTTGTGCTTCTCCTAGGTACCTTGTTTTCTCACCTTCATCAGGTCTAATTATACTCCTATCTCTGAGATGAAATGACCCAGGAAATGAATTTGATCTATCCTGTAGGAGCCCTTTGTGGGCTTATAATATAGCTAATTCTTTCTCAGTATACTCAAAACTACCTGAAGATGTGTGGTATGGTCATGTTGAGTATGATAATTCACTAATATGTCATCCATGAAACCACAATGAACGATTAAGGATAAGGATGGAACACTTGGTTCATCAGTTCCATAAATGTTTTAGGTATGTTTATGAGATCGAACTACATAAATAGATACTCATATAGCCCATACATGCTATTAAAGATTATGTGACGTATGTCTAATGATATAACACACACTTGTTGAAATCCGAATCTCAATTTGATATTAGATAATACCTACGCTCATTAAAGATGATCGAAGAGATCATCTATTAATGGTAGATGATACTAGTTCTTAACCATAAAATGGTTCAATTTTCGAAAAACCAGGCACAACTTAAGGTTATTGTCTGACTATTTCACAAAAAGGATTGGTGAACCCCATGGAGAAGTACCGAGTCAGATGAATCCATTAGCCTCCAAATCTTATAGATGCCTCTTGAGCTCTTGAATCTCCATCGTAGCTATAATATAATGAGAAATGGATACCAGTTAAACTCATGGTACTAGTTCTATAGAGAAATATACCACTCTTACCTAAGGTAATCCTGAAATGTAGTTTGCGAAGACATCCCTGAAATGATCAACTATTAGATTAAAATCCATCTAACATGTCACCTAGTCATCCCGACATAAATTGTAAATTTGTGTTGTCATCCCACTCAACTCATGATGTTGGGTTACAATTTTTCTTGCCTTGAAATTACACTCCCCTTTGTGTAAAAATGTTCTTCCCTATGGTGACATGAAAATCACCTTATGGTGATAGAAATTTACAATGTCATGAAAGACACTTTCTAGTCCATTTTGAGGATGAAATCAACACCAGTCATCTCTAAGACATAGAGATCCTAAACGAAGTGACACCCACCAATTTCAAGGGGCACTCCATGCACTGTCGTACACCTACCATTCTAAACCTAATGGAGTCTCTAGTATCATAACACCATCAGAAGTAAAAAAAGGTACCCTAGGCTCTCCAAAATGGGCACAGGTATGAAAATATGGGAATCCCCCATATCAGAGAGTGCTAAAGAAAAAACGTAAAAGACCAAAATAATATCTATGACAGTAGAAGGTCTGAGATCCCGCTCATACCAGATTTTTTTCACATTATAAGTCTATCCTATAATGTGGGCCTGAGACTTTTTCTGGATACCATGAGCTGACCCACCATTTTTTCATTAGAATCCTAGGGTCTCGCTACCATGACCAAGACCACAATCTCAGCCTGATCATCCTGACGTATTCCAATTTCCTAACTAGTGAGATTCAGCTGACCTTACTTCTGAATGTGGAGTTGGTACAGAACATCTATCACTAGATGCTGGTGGAACTTTCTATAGAAATGTTGTAAATGGAACATCACAAGGATAGGCACCTGATTAGGTCCATTGGTCAATGAGGTCTAGTATTCCAATTATTTTCCACTAGAATCACCTCACCTGAATACCCGAAGATAGGTTCTGATTACAATATTAACAACGTGTAAGATCCAAACATCACTTCTTGCTACTGATTTAAATTGTACTAGATATTTAGGGCCAATATGCCTTATCTCTCACATAGAGATTCCTTACGATTCCTCTAGGTAATCAGTGCATCATTCACTAGCAGATACAGTAGTCATCTAGAACATATTCAACTGCAAGCAGATGACATACCTGAGACTATCCTCAAATTTCCAAGCCTTTGACAGATCATCACCAATTAGAATAGGTGAAAATATAAAGAGCTTAGTAAAGTGGAAAGAGTAATCCATAACTAATAGAGTGCCTTGATATAGATGCATAAACTGACCAGCTTTTTCACCCCTCAGCATCTAGGGATAAAAGTAGGCATAGATGGATGACTGAAAATCACCCCATACAATGTCCCAATGATGCTCTTTCTATGTGTTAACATCCCACCATCGAATAAAAAAGCATATAATTTGAAATCTTGAACCTCCTGTTAAGATTAATCTCATGATACTTGATGATGGTTAACATGTCATGTAGCCATGAATCTTCAGCCTGTGGCCCACCATCCCCAGAAAACATTGGCAGATGATAATGTGGAAACACTCCTATAAGTTCTTCCATAGACATGGAAGGATATAGTGCTCCCTAAAAGGTTTTCATGGACCTCATAAATCCTCTAGAGAAAATTGAATCAACACCTATATTTGATATAATAGTTGGTGCTATAATTGGAACAAATGGAGGATCCACTTGTAGCCCATATCCTACCAACATTTGGGTATGATCATTTCCACTGTCCTGGTGTACTACTGGAGGTCTTGGTGGTAGCATTTCTCTGCAAAGTCCATCACACACACCTTAGTTAAAGCTTATTCATCAAGTTACACAGTTCAAGAGTGAAAGCACTATAAATAAGAATATAATCATTAAAAGTATCATAAAATAGATGTAAATGAAATGTAGAAAAATTACATGGTGTGTACACTAAAGCTGCTAACTGAGAATGTACTTCCACCTTCCTGGGAATGTAATCATTCAAGGTACATGGTGTGTCAAACCTAAACTCAACATGTCACCATAAATTCCCACAGGGGAATGTAACTCTTACAAACATGGTTGTGTAAACATCATAGGTACACGGCATATCCAGATGATACATGATGTGTACTCATGTGTTCCCTCCTAGTCCTGTAATTTTACATTGCCAGAGCATCACGGGTCTGCCTATGTAAAAGTACATGGGGTTTACATATGGTTTATGGTGTGTTCTGATAAAAACTCGACAACCCATGTTTTCTCTCCAATGGCTGATGAAATGATCATCTACCACATGGAATGTACTCAGAGTACATGACATGTAATTGAAATATTTATTTGCTTCCCAAACAGAAGAATAAATTGTGTGTGTTCATAGCATCTCATGCCGCATTGTCTGGGTTTCTAGACAATAAGAATCAAAAACATTCCTGGAACCTTTTTTTTAAAATAAAGCAATTGTATTCCAAATTCCGATCTGTGGGGGACCATACTCCCTACGAGTTAATGCATGGAATCCACATTTGGAACATAACAACATAATCTATATCCCATTACTGAAACATGATCAACCAAATTCCGATCCAAGAGGGCCCATACTCTATAGGGACCAATGTGTGGCATCCATACCATTCAACCATAACATATACTTGTACACCTATCAAAAAAATATGCATATTTATCATGATAATTATAACAACAACATGCATATCTAGTACAAAATCTATCACAATAGAAAGAAATCAGAAATGCTACAAAATTGAATGGAAATAATTCACAGAATGTTATTTATAACAAGTACTATATGATTCCCAAGATGGAATACCATCATCTCTTTGATCTGCAACAAAATAGAACCACAATGATATTAGTAATAACAACACAATACAAGAGCGCCACCCAATGGTGAAATTTAATAAAATTTAATAACTCAAAATTCAAAAATTTCAATTTCATTCAACTTAATTATGATTTACACATTAAGCAGGGTATATAATCCTAGAAATAGATTAATACCAAACAACTTGAATTTCCATCATGTTCTATTATTTCCAAACAGTACCAAAAATAAAAAAGAAAAACCTCCCTCTGATAACACTTCATAACATCTGGGATCCTGATGCCACTCAATTGGTGCCCCGTACCCTGTTGGCCACATGTACTCACACACGTTTCCAGAAATTCCAATGGCTATTAATTAGTAGTGAGGGCCTAAAGTGTGATAGTGGGGAATCTCTCTGTTGTATCATTCAGTCCCTCACACTAGTAAAAAACTAGTTGGGTATGGGTAGGTGGGCATGAGGTCATATAGCTGTTTGGACTAAGCTTTATGACTTGAATCAGGGTATTACAAAAACCATGATGTATCTATTAAAATAAAATGAAATTGGACCACAATACAAGTGAGAAAGAGTATAAATAAAGATGATAACCATGAACACTTCATAGGACCAGATGCATGAGACATAGTGGAGAAAGGAGATGAGGACTTTAAAAAGTCAGTGAGCATAAAATAGTAAAATTTTAAATTTTAAAATGTATGGTAAACATCCATAAAATGTTTCCCAGTCCAATATTTCATTGAAAACCCACCCAGACTCTATCAATGATTTAATCTCCAACGAATATGATACATTACACCTTTATAGACATCCTCTATAGAAAATCCCCTAAACTACTGCATAGATCATGATGATTATATATTAATTAGATCCACAATTTTTGGGAAACAAAGATACGTATATCACTTCAATGGTTTTTGGAACCCACCAAATAGAAAACTGTAGTTTATCCTCACCCTACATCATTGTCAACAAAAATTATCAATACTCTACTTAATTAAAAAAATTCTACCCTTGAAGGCCTATGAGGTGGAGACTATATGCCAGAATACTTCGTAAAAGAAGTCTATAAATATCCTAAAATATATTTCTTAGGGAATGGTATACTTCCACTCTAGTATACATCTCTATAGGTCATCTCAAGACACCCAAAAAACAACGGTAACACACAAAAAACTCTATATACCCCAAAATTATTAAATATTAAATACCACAATGACATTGGAGTGTTAAAAAATGAAAATAAATTTTAACACATTTCAAATATAAATTTAAAACAACATTTGAATCCTAATAATGATAAATTTCCTTGTTACCCTTTTGGAATGAAACCACATTCTTAAAAACAAATTTTAAACCATCACATGACCATAATGACTTAAAATGAATTTTATAATTCTAAATAATCAAATGATGGGAATATTACATTTAAGAAATCAATAATGTATTTAAAATTAAAAATAGTTTCAAAACACCATTTAGGATCCCTACATTATCCTTGAAAAAATACCTGGAAATTTTAACAAAAAATTTCCACAAATAAAAAAATTAAAAGTAAAAGTTTCATTACAAATCCAACCATTCCTAGTGGGAAACACAATTAATTTAAATTTTAAACACATCATGGGTAAACTCTATTGGTATTATTTAGAAGGAACTTAATATTTAAATAAATATGAATCTCGTGTCCTATTATATGAAATAACTATATAGAAACACCATCCTCTTTCAAGTAGAAAAATGTCTATACTTGTCTCATTCATTGGTGAATACCAAAAAATAATGAATTAGCTTCTACAAACCATAAATAAAAATAAAAAAGAATCATTGAATTAATCTAGAATCCAAAACCAAACCAAAATAGTGGTTTTGGTTTTTATGAGAATGATAATTTAGAGGATAGTTAAAAGATTAATCAAGGTATGTGTGATAATAAAGAGGGTAGGGGTGAATCAATGATATTCTATTTTTGTGCTTACATATATAAATAATATCCTCAATCTTCTATTAGTGATATTTGAATTTCTCAGAGATAATGAAAATAAGTAAACAAATAGAAACATAGGTATTTATAATGCTTACTAGACAATAATAATAACTAGTCCTTGGAATGTTTTTGATGTAATCCAAGACCACACATAAAACTCTAAAATAATCCTCTCATTTGTTAAAAAATAATGTAATTTTTGTTAACTTATTTATCACTATTTTCAATCAATAAATAATGTTCCCCTAAAATTAATGAAGGATATAAATTTTTTTTATGAAAAATATAAGATTCTTCACAAACATGATTCATTACATTGTATCTCTCTGTCTTGAAATTATTACACACTTTTCATTTATGAATGGTCTTATTCACATTCATTTTCATAACGAAAAGAAAAATCCTTCCAATTCTTGTGTGGGAATCCAAATATCTAATCTTGAATATATCTCGTATACATAGACTAATAAAACTAGGTCTGGTATCCTATTTTTTTAATCAACTATATCAAGATAATGGCATTTTTTTGGCCAACTACCTCTACAAAAAATTATACCATTAGAAATTCAGAAAATATATATGAATGATTTTACAAACCATAAATCAGATACAAATTGAAAATAGTAATCTATATGGTATTCTCTATATTGACGAAAGGTCAATAAGTTTGACTGATCTCTCAGGATCATTTTAATTCTGATACCATCTGAACCCATTTTTATGTAATTATCTTTTGACTTAATTTTTTTGATTCCAATTCACAAAAGAACATCATTTGATAACATCGTAACTAATTTTAATTCAAAATTTCTATCTGATATATTTTTTACTTCAAAAGTTCTTCACCCAACATTATAAATTTTACATTAATTTTGTGGATTATTAAAACCTTTATATAGGTTTCATTCCGCTTATAATTTAGGATTAGGATTAGAAATTGAAGTCAAATATCCCACTAAAAACTTTTTGTGAACAACTCCGGAACATACGAATACTAGCCATATTGAAACCTTAAAAAATAGATAGTATTTTCTTAAGACACAAAATTAATATTATTCTTCCAAAATAATATTTATTTTGAAATAATATTTCTTTTCCACGATTATTTTTGTAATATTGATTAACCAACCCAAGATCATAAAATTTACATCTCTTAAAAAATCATAATGTCATTTAAACCATCCCTCTAGTACATCATTAAATCATCTCCAGACAGATGAAACATAAAATGGTGTATCTAAAATTACTATATTTATATTCCAACATTGCCATATTTATTCAAAATGTAAAAATAAAAAATATATAGATATTATTTTACCAATAAAGATGCCCAAGAATCAATTTTATAACTAAAAATATCAATCTTTACTAATGTTTTATTTTTTATTCTGAAATTAACTATTCCATTGATATATTTTCGAAATAATTTTCCACCCAAAATATGTGATTAATTTAAATATAATTAGTACCAAGAACACAATGTAACAACATATACTATTCTCTGATCATAAACTCAATTGATATAAACATATTCCAACCATCATTCTGACTCTTTAAGATCAATATCTTTACATTATCTATATTTTTACAAATTTTTTCCCACATATATAACTATGAGAATATGATTTGAATTATCCACCCTAAATTCCATCATAATATCCTCAATATACATATCTGGAGACATGAAAAATGTAAATTATCTTTAGAAATATTCATAACCAAATAAATTATTTAATTTTACCTTAAATGGAAATTTAGAAAATATTCATTATCTTATTTGTAATATTTTTACATGTTTCTTTGTATTTACCTATGAATATAATTTCATCAATACAAACCATTAATTTAAGGTGGACCTCTTGCTTTTATTTAATAAAGAGATTATTATCAAATCTTCCTTTCTTTAAATTAAACTTCCTTAAACAGGATTTAAATTTACAATATTAGGATCTCAGAACATGAATAGACACATATATGGCCTATTTTATCTCTTACACATTGATTTAATATTTTTTAATTATAAATCCCTTTTATTAATCTTCATAAAGTTCTTTATATAACACCTTATAAAGAAAATATAACTTGAAATCAATATGAAATATCATATATCTTCATTGTCCGGTGATAATATAAAATATTAAGATAGGTTCAATACTTTTAACTGGGTAAATGGTCTCATTAAAATAAATTCCTTAAATATTATAATTATCTTTAGAGACCATTCATAAATTTTTTCTAATCACTTAAAATTTTTCTTATAACTTGTTTTGAAAGTCCCAATTTATACCAATCACATTCTTATTATTTGGATTGGGTACATGTTCCCATAAATATTTATTATCAATATAATACTAGTATATATTCATGGAATTAATCCAATATTGATACCCCAAAAGATTATTTAACATCTTTTGGTTTAACCTATGGATATAAATAATTATTTGAAACTAGCATATATATTATTCCAGTTTAAACATATCTCACTTGATCACAAGTGATGTTGTAGACCTCAACATTATTTCTCTTCCAAATATGAGATAAATTTAATTATTACTCCTAAATCTATTTATATTATTCATAATCTCGATATCATACAGATTCTACAATATTACTATGATTAAGAACTTTTTTACTTTGTTTAACTATAACTACTTCATCTTTACATAATCTCTTTTCGTTAATTGACTATTGAACATAATTATCCCCATGTTCTAGAATTTTTTATTATATATAATAAAAAAACATTCATGTTTCAATATTTTAAAAATTATATCCTCTGTAATTACCAGGGTAACAAATAATGATTTCATAAACACATCTATGATCAAACATACAAATATTATCAACCTTAACATTTATAATCTGAGGACTACGAAATAACCCCAGAAAAAACATGGGAATTATTTTTGATGAATCCTATAAAGAGTAAGTCATTTATTGTAATATAGATATATAAATTATTAATATGAAATTCTTCTCTAATAATTTACCATTAAAAGTATTGAGATGTATCATGTTCAATCAATATAGTTCGTGTAATCTATCCCAAACTTATATAGCTTCTTTCAGTAACAGTATCCTACTAGGGTGTCTATGGTTCAAAAAAATCATGATGAATTTTATTATTTTCAAGAATATCACTAATCATTCCATTTTTCTATTCATTACCGTTATCATTTTGAATCTTATTCACTGATTATCGACATTCCTTTTCAGAACCACTCTTGAAACTAATAAATATTTTATGTCCCAATAGATTATGTTTTAAAATAATAATGCATGTAATTTGAGTAAAAAAATATATAAAGAAAATAATTTATTTACCTTCATTCATTTATTTCTATCTAATTATCCATCATATGTTATAGAGTATCATCTCCTGGTGACAAGATGAATGAATCTCAATCTTCTTGTAGTATGAGTTTGTAATATTCTATTTCTAAATTATTGAACAACACTAATATCTTATTCTTTTAATTTCATAAATATCATTAATAAATTATCTATTTTTTATATATTTTCTATTTATTTTTATAATATTCACTAGCATTTTATTCCTTAATTTATTTTCTTCTATTGTTCTCAAAAAACGATAACTATACACATCACCAACTTGAAACAAGTTTACCTTTTCTAATTTCCCTATAATAATTATATTAAAATCACCAATATATTTTACAACAAAACCATTTCTTCTAAAACATACTCATTTTCCTTCATCCAAATTTTATATATCTCTCAGGAAATAATGATTCATCCAATAAAAATACAACACTCTTTATTATTTTATCATTCTATCCCCAAATATTTAATATCCAACACCTATTATTATACTAGAGTTATCATTTCCAAAATTCACTTTACCTTAATTTTAATCATTATCAATCTTCAATAACCTTAAATATCTGTTAATGTGTGAATAAAACAAACACAAAAATGTCAAAGAACATTATCCTATTGTATCTTTGAGAGAAATTTCAAAAACTAATAATTATTTCTATTATTTTTCCATACATGTTAATTTTTTTGGGGATTTGATGTAGTGTCATTGTTTTGAAGTAATCATGAAAAGAAATAATTTTTTTGACATTTCAGATCGATCATATATTTAAAATATATATTCTATGCATTGTAATATATTTTAAATCATAAAATTTAATTTCTAAACATTATATATTTTATGGGGGTGAATCCCCCACAAAATATGTCTCAATATATCTTAGATTCATTTTACCATTTATTATTGAACAATTAAATATTTTTTATATTCTGAAACCCACCAAAGAACTATCAATATCCTAAAAAATGTACGTTTTACTCTATAAATCACACACTCTCTATTATTATATACCTTCATTCCATAATTATTCTTAGAATCCACCTTGGAATTTTTTGGAATACATATGTTTTGGTATCCTCCTAAAATTTTCATCCTTTTATTTGATTTCTTCTGGATCTATCCATCAAACCTTATAAATTTCATGATTTAAAAATCTGCTTATTTTGGTAAAAACATGGTCTTCTAAACTTCCTTTTTTTACATTGACCATATTCAAACTTGTTATTAAATATTTTTTTTGAATTTTAGTGATCATTATAAGGTATATCATTCTTATAAATTCAACATTTTTTTAAATATTTTTCTCCCACTAATCATTATTAGTTTTCAGATAAACAGTTAAGAGTCATTCAGCTTTTTATTTATATTTTCGTCAAAATTGGGATTGATGTTTTTCTCATTATAAATTAACTTATTCAGTTCATAAATACCTTTTAGAATCATGAATTTCACCTCAACAAAATATTCACATTTTCTTGATGAATGGTGTCCTTTCTTCAACTTGTTGTTCTTATTTTCAAGTATAAAAATAATCATAATACATTCCTTCAACTCTCTCTATAAAATAAACTCAAATTGTGCCTCTTATTATTATATTAAAAATATATTACTGTAAATTATATTTAAATGTTTAACATTTAATTTTATAATAATTAATTTTTTATTTGTATTAACTTGGTAGTTTTCAGCTTCTTCTTCACTGTCATAATCATTATTATACTTTGGAAAAATATATCTCCTTTTGTATTTATAAAACTTATTATATATTCCCTTGGTCTATAACTGATATTTTATAACCTACTTTTAGATTTTTCCCTATATTTATATCCACTTCATAACAATATTAATATTCTTTATTTATTTTTGAATTTCTAGAAATGTATCCAATAGCTCTACAACCAAATCACTTCTAATGTAAAATTACATTGTATATTATTATTCCTTTTTTATCATTTTTTGTAAAAAATACATAAATTTATTAATTTTATTTTCTATTCTCTACGTCATATTTTAAATCAAATTCTTATTTAAAGAATACATTTTTAGAGTTTCATTATGGGGATGAATTGAAATCAATTTCTAGATCAGTCTTCTCTTTATTTTTCATATCCCTTTCTCTTCTCATTTGACATGTGATTGTAATTATATATATTGATCAACTATAAATTGAGTTTCAAGATCCTAATCATGAAAAAATGATAACATTGAATACAATTTATCTATAATAATTTAAAAACATTCAAAAAAATTGTAATATTATATATTCTCACAAAAATTACATAGGGTTTTAACAATATCCTTATTAGCGATAAAAACCCAATAATATATTATTATCATACATTTTTTTATCCTATTATATCAATATCCAAACCCATATCAATACCTTTTTTACATTCATACAACCATCATAATGGTTATTTAACTTTCCCTTGATGACTTTATCCATTAAAATTCATTTAACTCTAAGAAAATCACAATAAGTGAGTGAATAAAATATATAACTCTTGAATCACCTAATATTATCAAAATTATTATTATCTGGATATGTTACGGGATTATCCTATTAATTTCGATGGAAACCATTTATATTAGCATCAATATGTTTATAACTATGGTAAATAAGACATGGTAGCATTTTATCCTTCTAAATATAATAGTTCATTCAATAAAAGTCAATAATAACCTTATACATAATAGTGTTATGAGAATAAAATTTAAACTAATTTTTCCTCTAACTTCAAAACAAAATAGTTGAATGAAACCATCCATATCATACTAATATAATGGAATAATAAGGACATGTGTGATCACTAATGGGAGAGGGGGTGAATTATAGATATTATCTTTTTATTTTTTTCACACATAAGAAATAACATTCATATCCTTTTAGTGGGATATGAAATTTTATAATAAAAGAAGTAAATCCAAAACGAAATATCTATTTATAAGGATTTTTTCTCAATAAGAGTAGCTAGTCCTTGGTTTTCTTTTTATGTAATCCAGGACCAGAAAACCCACTAGAAAAAAGATTTTTTTTGTTTATATAGCATGTTTATAATAACTTTTATCTTTTTATGGAAATATATTCATGTTATAGTTCTTTTGATCCCTACATAGATAAAAGATATAAAAAAGTATATTAAAAACACTAAGAACCCTCACCAACTAAAATAATTATGTTTTTGATGTGATGTTATAACATTCTATATAGATTTGTATCTTAAAAAAAATTTAGTTTATTGTATATAAAGTATCAATCACCTATTCTTAGAATTTTGTAGCATACTATTTGTCAAATCATATCGCTATATAAATATAATTCATGATAAAACTCATTTGGGTACACTATTTTCCTTGATAAACACATTCTAGATGGTCACCGATATTTGGATAACCACCTATTACTAAAATTTTAGTGGTTCTTCTTCAACCAACTCTTATAATTTTTAATGAGAACATTCCTCCAAATACAAACAGAAATGAAGACTCTGTCCATTGTTTATCAGATTGATGCCACTTCAATCTATTCAACTAATCCCCTATTGTGACATCCAAGACCTGGATGCCACTGAACGTGTGCCTTGAGCTTGGTGGGCCATATGGCTGTAATCGGATCTCCCTGAATTCCATATGCTTCTAAGTAGTAGCAAGGTACTAGGGTGTGTCCATGGGGAAAATATGCCCCCATTACCATAGTGTATCATAGTAGGTGCATCTAAAAATATGTAAATAATGGGGTAAATATAAGTAAAGAAAATGAACATCGGGAAATAGGGACAACAATAATAGTAACTGAAACAACTTGAATCACATTTAAAAATTGATGATATTTCATGTACTAGAAAATAGGAAAACATGGATACAATACAAAAAACATAACATGTTCCAAAATAGTATAAAAGAAATAAAATATTATCCCAATAATCCTAAGCATAGGGTCAATCATCTACTGTCAATATCCTTCCTAAATAGCATGTAATAAAGTGTTTGAACCCATATGATTCCCTTTTTCAACACCTATAACCATGTAATCTAGAACGGGTACCAAACGGAACCTAGAGAAGGTGTGAGATAAATATAAATGGGCCACCACCAATGGGGTCTATAACATTTTTCTCATGTAATGGAAATGTAACAGTGTTCATGAATTAATATATTAAGTAAAGCAGTACAGTGTATCTAAATACTCATGTACCTACATTAGCGTTCTTCTGGTGTATGATGATGTCAACAATGAATTCTTTCATCATTACCATTTTATAAATAAGTCACATGTTAATAATTAAGAAGGTTCCAAGATGTTACAAGTTTACCAGTAATGATCTTTAATAGTGAAGTTCCTACATAATAACAAAGGAAACATAGACCTCAAGGGTCACTAGCAAGGTAAAAAAATTAGTCTGGCATGGGTAAGATTGTATTCAAAGGAGCACGTTCTATGGAATTCCCCAAATATGGTTCATACGAAATCAAATTTTATAGTCTAATGTAAAATAGGGATAAGGAGAGAAGGTTCCCTATGGTTTGTAACTAGGGAACCTACTTTTGAATGCTGGATCCAAAGAGTGTATCTGAGGTATCCTATGATAGTATGAAGGGATCCAACAGTGTCATATAGTGTATACACGTACATGAAAGGATCAGGATCTAGGTGTGTTTTAACCTACAAAAATCATGTACTTTAATAAGAATGGAGTTCCTGAGTTATCATGGAATTCTAAATTCATAATCCATGGTGATCTCAAGTCAGTTTATTCCTATTTGATTATGAAGCCATGTAATATCTCCTTCAGATCAATCCTTTCCATTCATTATTATGACTTGGTCACGTATCATGCAGCCTTTTTATTAATTCATTTTCTTCAATCCTATATTTTCATTAGTGTAATATGTACAAGTATAATGTAACCATTTAATCCATTAATTTAATATTATATAATTTAATGTTCATTTCGTTAGCTTCCTTTAATGTGTTAAAGGGTACTACAAATATAAAACCAATTAATACATCACATTTTATTATCAATTTAAAGAACTTGCCTTAGGTGGGACAAGTGGTACACACACATCATCCTTTCCATTATTCAATTCACTATATAAATGATGTCTATTAATATAAAGACACTTACCCTTAGGTAGGTCATGCCATGGAACACCCAAACAATGGCTTAAAAGTGTGATTATAGGAAACGAAAATTATGTCATAACCTTTGGCATGGGATGGGTTGAATTGTGGTCACAACCACCAATAATTAATCACATATTTAGAATGATCATATCTATGAGTTTCTAAAAAGTATAATCATGGCATATAAATTCCATAAATAGAACCCAATGAGATCAGTGGTCCGCGCAAAACAAAACCAAAATCAACAAACATTAGGCATGAGTTATACACCACCCACCTTAGGCTTGTATGACTCTCCTCCTCCGATATCGACAGTTTATTTGGATCAGATTAGTGTAGACCTATAAAAGAGATAAAAATTATTATTCCTTTATATCTCAGTAGAGAGAAAAAAGAGAAGGAGAACAGCTCATGGGGACTCATGTACTAACTGTTGTGCATCCAATGTGGTGAATAGAAGCTCAAAAGGATCTTGGAATATAGAGATCCTTGAATCCATGTATTTGATCATCAAAAAAGACCAAATTATGATCCATGGAGGTAAATCCCTCATAAAATAATATTAGGGTAGAAAGATGTTGATTAAAAGATCATTAAGTGAAATCGTTTAAATTTACCAAGAAAAATGGCATGTGCACGGTTTGTCAACATAGTTTGAAAAACCCTGTGCAAACCATGCGAGGTTTCCTGGGTAAAAGGGAACATTGCATAGTTAGGCCACGCTACCATGCACAATCCATGTGAAGTATTGTTTTCAGGAAATTTCAATCATCATGGTAAGCCAAACCATACACCAACCATGCTCTAACCACGAAACCTATCCATTTTTCCTAAAAAGATGGGTTACGGGCTCCTAACATCCCCCACAAAACCGTGATACCTTCACTAACTTATTAGGAATATATATTTTTTCCAAATTAATGATATAGACTAAAATTTAAAGGATATATACATGATTGAAAAAATGGGGTTTTACACCTATGTTCATTATTCATATGATTCTAATTGATCCATTATTTTGTTGATATACTTTTCACATGGTTCATTAGATACCACTTGATCAAAATTACTTGTCCTATATACGACTAAATGATGATTCTTCACAATGTATGTTAGATTGATTCTTCACTTCAGCAATGCAACACCCAACTTTCAGAAACCCACATAAAAATAACCACAAATGACTACTTTATATAGTTGGAATTTCTATAAGAATTTAAGATTTATCATGGATATTAAATTCAAATGTCACACAAAAAACATTGTGAGACCAACTCATAAACTCCCTACCATTGACTATGTTATAATCTCATGAAAATAAGAATATTTTATAAAGAACTTATTTCACTATTCATCGTAGAACCTTTTTTAAGTCATTGTGAGAAAAACATCTTTCAATCATTTTTTTTGTATCTTTGATAGATCATATTGGAATTATAACATTAAATGACATTATGAACGCATTGTAATGTCCTTTGAACCGTTTACCTAATAAATAGTAATAAAATATATTGATTGATGGAAATTTTGTAGATTTTCCTTTAAAACATTATATCTAACTCTCATAATACATTCTCGAGACACCACATAAATCTATTAAAATTTATTAGAATACTTCTTGGTTTTCTTCACAGGGAATCCATTTATAGATAAATACCTTAAGTTAAATTCTTTTCATTGACATAAAATGTAGACTTATATCTGATGACTCCAATTATGTATTCTTTTCATGTTTATACCTTCTTATAAGACCATAATATATTATTCATACACATGCAATAAATATTTTTCCCAATGATATAATAAAATTTATATCCAATTCACGTGATCTAATGATGATGAGTTTTCCCATCTGTTTCTCTTTCACACTACCTTACATTTAAATAAAATACAACCAAATTACTTCAAGGGAACGTTGTTGTATGACATTCTAAAAGTATATCCATTGATCTCTACCTAATTTCATTTCACAAATACATCTTTCTCACACTACATCAAAATTATTCAGACCGACAGACATTATAAATTTCCAAACAATGCAGCTTTATACCATCATTGTATCAAATAATCATAACATTAGAACATAGAACTGAAAATCATTATTAATTTATGTTTTTATATTTTAATAGTTACACAATTGACAAGAAATAATATTCTTTTAAAACACGACAACTTTATTGTACAATAATTCTATATTCACACCAAAAACACCAGTGTGTAATCAATATTAGAACATGATAATTTAAAGTAGTCATGATGAATATAATTATGAGATTCAAAATTCATCATAAAATTTGAACATCCCATAAAATTATTTCAGATACACTGAATGGTGAATGTGGATAATAATTCAACACTAACACTTTGGAAGATCACATCAGGCCAGTAATGTTTGTCTAATGAACTATTGTCAGTGAAAAATTTTCAATACACTATTTTTGATAAACATCATATGCTCACCTTTGGGTAAAATTGAAACAAATTCAAGTAAATTATGTTATAGAAAAAAAACATTAAGTAACACATATTCCTTCATAAGATTCTTAAGAATTCTCCAATAATATTTATTCTGAAAAAATTATTACGGGATAAGATATGAAGGGAAAATCACGAAAATGGCCTGAAATACAGCTTCAAATCAACGGAAATGAAGGTTAAAGTCAATGAGTAAGAGAGGGGATCATATCCAAATACGTATCATGGTCTTGTGTGATTGGCAATGAAAAACTAAACAATGATAAAATACATAAAATCAAGCAGAATAATTATATAATTTCACATATTTTTGAAACTGGGATTCTAGTATTGTTATGTTGTAGTATTAAGAATATTGTGGGCAAATTGTGTGAGAGCCACTGAAAGGATCCCCTACACCTCATTTGGTATTTTCAATGAAACACTATAATCTAGAGACACAACATGGATTGATGAAAAAAATTTCATCCATGCAAGACTCACAATTAAATGTTCCATAACAATCCATGGATAAATAAAATGACTCACCAATTCAAGTGAAACCCACAAAATGAATGGAAACCCTATAAAATATTTCATTTAAAATAGAAAAATCGATTATACATACAATAATAAAAAACCTAAAATAGAGAACATATTACACATGAGGGTGTCATAATTATCACAATTATCTAAATTTATACCCCCATAAGTATATAATCCCAAGATTAAAATATTTTTATTTTTTATTATATCCATTAGATAAACCTAAAAATATATCAATCGTCTTAGAATAATAAGAATTAATGGTTTAGTTTCATTGAGGATCAGCTAATGCAGAATCTTATTTTATAATATTTGTAAACTTTTCACAATAACTGAGACCCATGACACTCTATTCTAGAATTATCATAAAATAGATTCATCATCATAACAAGGGGAATAAAAACAAAAAAAATGGGTTGATATAAAACACTCTATAATGGAAAATATTAGTGCAATGTCATAGAGGGTAAGATCACAATCATATGTGAAAACACGATCTGGATTTATATATCTTTTTTAGAATAACATGGAATATAAATATTTTTTCATAATATATGAAAGAAGTATATGTAATTTCATATGAACAAATATATATAAATAAAAAATAATATAGAATCATGAGATAATAAAAATTATCCATGGAGAATAATCAATGTTGTATGTCATAGAAATATATAATGTACATGAAACATAAAATGAATAAAATTTGAATAGACATAAGAATATTGAAATTATATCATTTGGAACCAAAAAAATGTCAACTCTTCATGTTCTGAACAATTGTTTTTACAACCCTTAGATTTCGTACATACAAATTTCATATTATTAGTTGAATATCAGTAACATAACATAATGATCCATGCCGTATCCATACAAATTTATTGTCACTGAAAACTTGATAAAAATCCACTCATTTCATGAATGTTCTTTTACATCCCCTACAATTATCTTCTCATATAACACTTTTCTTTGACATTCCCTACTTAAACCCATTAATCATAACCTAGTGAAAAGATACATAATAATGGGTGGGATAAAATTATTATGTATATTTAATAGATATCAAAAAATGATCCTTATCAATCATAAGATAATCATAAAGTTATAATAAAGTTGTTCCTAATTTAATAATAATAGAGAATAAGCTGAAGATTGGTAATCAGAACTCATGGAATAAGGATTTTTATTAACAAATGACATAAGTTTAAAGAGTGTTGAATCTTCAATAATAAGTCTATTTACATTAAAACATACCATAAGAATAATAAATAATTTTATTGTTCACATAGAATCATAAAACAAATTTCCATTGTCGTGTTTCCTTTTAAATATTATCATAGTGGATTAAGTTCACGCCAAAATCCATTATATCCTTAGTCACAGTTCACATTCAAAACAATCATAGTTGATATAATCCCATAATGAATAAGGTTAAATCCTCATTTCAGTTCATACTACGTCCTGACATATCTATCATTACATAATGAATTGGTGGGATATATAATTTTAGTCCAACCCTTCACATAGAGAAAACTAAACATATTTGATCTATAATGTCATAAATTATTCATCATATCAATAGATAATATACTATGGGAAATAAATGGGTTTCTTAAACATTTATGCATCAAAATAATAAACCATATAGATAAAGAAAAATAATTTAATATCTATATTATTTCCAAAGGAAAAAAAATTAACATCAATGGTTGTTATCACAGATAAAACAATTCCTTAAATTTTCATTAGAATAATTCTTGATTAAAATACCCTTGATATTTTAACATAGCATTTTTATTATAAAAATATACCCAAAATATTTTGGAATTTTTTTATAAATTAATGATGGAAACACTCAATGGAATATTCAATTCACAAAGTGTAAATGACTATAGGAATTTCCATTTAAACAATAATTGGTACAAATAATAGTTTTCTCATGCCTACAGTAAAAGTTAAATGATTCATAAAAAATCAAGAATATTGTTACTAACAATTTATGTGAAAAGTAAATCATTTTTAAAATTTATAGCAAAAATCATATATGAATAGTGAAAAAAGTACAATAATTTTTTTAGAAATCATGGATATAGAAGAAAATGTTTTTTGATCGAATAAGTAGAAATAAAGGTAATTTTTTTAAAAACAATTATCATAAAAAAATTAGTACAAAAGAAATAAAAATGGTACTAAAACATATATATTTCATAAATAATCACAGCTAAAAATAATTAGTGGTTTATCGAATATGTTTCATTTAATAATGGTATGTGAGGCATAAAAAATCCTAATTAAAATGGAATTGATACATAAATCCCTTATCAATTTGGTAACTTCAATTCATAAACACCATTAAAGAATAAAATCAAATAAAATTTAAAATATTTGTAAAATAAGTGGATTCATGATATAACATCTCAAATGGTTTATATATAAACCTCAAAAAAGAAGAAATGTGCATAACATAATATATGACCAAAAAATAAAATTTGAGATGATAAGCCCTGACAACATTAGTAATCTATGAATCAAAACCCCATAAAATAGCTAGAATTATATGTATTGGTAAATACAAATTATTTTCAAGAAAATAATTATAAAATAATTTATTGAAATTATATACATGTAAAAATTTACAAAAGTGGTGAATATGTCATACATCTCGTAAAAATAAAAGTGATACGAGATAACATTTTCTCAATTATTTTTTTGACGTTATATGTTTTCAAACATCAATTATAAAAAATATAGATTCATTATACATATATTGAAATCTATATTTTTATATATCATATAATTTATGATTTTTATATATCATTTTATATTCTATTTATTAATAAATACTTTTTCAAATCTATGTTTCTAGCGGTACCTGCTGTTTTCATGCGTGTTTTGTTTCAAAAATCCATTTCCTTATTCTTTAATATTTTTCCCCTTATATACATTATTTCAGTAATTTCATTATATTTAAATTTAAAAATCATAGACACTTTTATAAACATTTATATGAATTGGTGATGAATAAATAATTACATAACATCATGGAGATAGTGGTCCATATGTACACAAAATTGATGTTTCACTTTATGATGGATGAACTAAAAGAGAGGTAAATAATAATTAAACTTTTTGGAACTATTATAATATCATAGATATCTTATATATTTAATAAATTAATAATTACAAACATTAATGTGAAATGTTTTTGAAAAATTAAATGCATTGCTTCATGAAGGTGGCAGTCCACACATATAAACGAGAGATGTTCACTTTTCGTATAGGAAGTAAAGTTAATTTATAATTATTGTCACATAATCACAATAAAAAGTAAATATATTTTAGATATGTAATTATTATTTCATAATGGATATGATATATTTAGATGTGGTGGAGGAAGAAATAAATCATAATTTATTCAGTTAAGACTGACACCTCTTCGCTAAGAAGTATCTTTTATCTTATAACTTATGTATAAAAAGGATATTATTTTAGAATGAAAAAAATTCATAGGATGTGGAGAAGGAATATATAATGATATTTGTTTTATAATTTTTAGATATTGAGTTCTCCATATTTGATAAAAATGGAGGTGTGTAGCTTCTTTTTTATAAGTGAGGGTAGGGGCACCAAAGGAATTACTCAAATTATTGAATTAATATAAATTAAATTTCATGTCAAACTAGATAAAAATTGTTATATATAGAAAATATAATGATTATAATTCCAAATTCTATACTAAAATAATATTATACATGTTTAGGTGATATTTTAATACATATCTCATTGTTTTAACCAATGTTAACCCTTTGGTAAATTATTGTGATATCAATGAATTTTTACTTTCTATGTTTAAATAATGTTAATTTAAAATGAAAATTGACCAATAAGTGCAAAATATATTATATGATCAACCCTATTCAGTTATATTGGATGGAAATAAGTTATTAATTATTTTTAATTAAATAAATTAAATATTATTAAAAATAATATACCATTAAAGTCATTTTTAAACAATTAAATTAGTTTAACATTAAAGACAAAAGTACTAAAATGCAATTAGAATAAAAATATTAACGCATAATTAATATTTTATATTCATTTAAAAATTAATATAAAAAATAATTCATCCATATTGAATTTATTTAAATGTTTTTAGAGTCATTAATTATACACTTATATTACTCGAACAAATATTGTATTAGTGTTGTGTAAGTATTTAAGGTAGTAATTCCATCACAAAAAAATTAAAAATAAATTCCCATGATAAAAAAGTAATAATTAAAATTTCATATAAAAATTTATAACTAAAAATAAACTTATTTCATCTCTATGATATAGTATTATGATTATTAATACAAAGAGAGTGAAATTTTTGAAATATTTTTACCAAAAATAATATGAATGTCACAGTCAAATAAAAATGTTGCAATGTTTCCATATTTTAAAAACCTAGATGATAATGTTCAAACCCCAATCATACAATATGATAAATAATATTGTATTTTAGTTTTATAGGCATTATCCCATAGTTTTATCTTAGTTTTCCCATTTCAACCATACTATGCAGATAAATTTCTCCCATGGTAACAATTCATAATGACTAAAAAGGTTTTATTTACCAAAATTGATACTCAAAATTCCCAATATAAAATACATTTTATCAAAATTAAATTTCTAAAAAAATAGAAATTAATATCAATATAAATGCATAAAATGCTTCCCAAGTCTTTTAAGAGAATATTATTTATAAGCCTAAATATTATATTTAACAAAATAAATAATAATATTGATTTATATATAATTAATAATAATATATATAATAAATTTAGACTTACATAACATAAATCATTAATTTAAAAACTTAATAGTACTTTTAAATTTATCGATTTAATGAAAATAATTGATAGTTTCATTATAAATTGTGTCTTCACTATTCACTTCAAAATTAATATTTTCCAAAATTTTAAAAAATTTCACGATATGATAATTTTTTTGATTAATTCAAAAAATATATATTTTCTATAAATTAAAATGTTAACAACATGTATTAATTAATATTAAAAAAATTTACAATAAAAATTTAAACATTTTTGGATACTTTAAATAACGAAATTATGAATTGAGTGATCCTATCGAAATCATTAATCAATAAGTTTTTTTGATTGATAATATTATACATATATTTATTAATTTTGTTACTCATATTCAAACTAATAATTTAATGGCTATGTTATAATGGTTCTATAATAATATTTCTAAAACATATCAAAATTATCTTAAATATTTGTGTTGTGTGTCAAGCATGCTATCAAACTTATTATTATTTTAAACTAATTTTTTTGGTGTTACACTCTCCCCCATTATATATTTCCACCCTCATAATTTTATCTCATTCATTAATGGTTAAAAATTTGAAAAAAACTTTTTTGAAAACCCACATCATACTGGGGGATAATAAAACATCCACTAAAAAAGGGAAATGGGAAACATAAAGGTTGTCTAAAATAACATATATTCAAGATAATATATAAGTATAACATTAGTGGAAGTGAAATTGTAAACATTTAGGGGAAAACATCCATGTAATAATTGTTAACAATAAAAAACATGGTTATGAGAATGTTAATGTCCATAAAAACAAAAATCATTAGGTGTAAAAAGTCCATCAACTCATCATAAATGAATGTAAAATAATAAAATCATTATTTAAATATATTTCTCTTAAAAATAGGATATTTCATTACTATCATGATATAGAAAATTATAAAATAATATTACATGACATATTTCAATTCCAGAAACTCTAATTTGTTCTTTTATTATGTTGTGATCAACATCCACTTAATCTCCAACATAAGAAAATTAATATTAAAGATACATTTTTCATTCCGGATGAGAATAAATTTACTTTTAATATGTTATAACTTCCATAAAAGAATTAAAATTTATTCCTTCTATCTCTAAATACTGACCCAAACGAAAATGGTTAGAACAACTTATTGAATATGGATACATTAATCCCTAAAACCTCACCAGTAACACCAAATGTTCAACTTCATCCATTACATAATTAGTTCACATTATGAATCCACCAAAATATGTCTAAAAATATTCAAAACAAGATAATTTAAAATATTTTATTGTGTGTATATATATATATATTCAACAATGAAATTTAACATTTATCCACTGAAAACAAAAGGTACCTCAAAATGTTACAAACCATATATGTGAATACCTTGATCATATATTCTCATAAATTTTGACTATGACCAAAATTTCTATAAAACCTCAATTAGAACAAAAATGTTTCTAAATTAGAATCTATAATTATTTTTTAAAAAATCATAGGCTTTCAAATATAATCCTTAAATCCAAAAAATATAGTATTCATTATCTTAAATATCTTTTTTTATCAAATCACTAATCAACTCCATAGTCTCTAAAAATATACAATTTAATTTATCAATATTAACCATATCATTATCCTAACAAAGGATTATTAATTCAACATTACGAATATATTAAGGGTAATATATCCATTAATATTTTTTTTCATAAAATATAACCTTACCACTAAATTAATTTCATAGTTTATCCATATCATTCAACATATTCCGCCAATACATAAAAAAAATATAAAAAATTAAATAAATATTATTATTTTTTACCAATATATTATTGATAAAAAACATTAATGACATAATTCTTGAATCCCAGTACATAAACAGTTAAATCATATAACATAAATGACTTCCATAACATATTCCCTTATTTGTTCTAGGAGTTATTCGATGGCATATGGAATTAACTCTGAAAAATACCATGATATCCATACATAAGACATTTAATTATTTGGAAATTAATTGCTCTCTGACCTCATTTCGATACAGAAATCATGTTCACCATTTTTTGAGACATTTTCATGCGTGTTTCTTCCCCATTATTGGAATGAATAAAATTTTATTTTCTATCCTCTATTGTCATTAACAAATTAACTTATATAAATGTCCATATTCCACTTATTTCATGTGCTAAGAAACTCACTAATTCTTATATTATAAATCAAATATCACAATATATGATTAAGAATAATTACATGGTATAGTATTTCAGATTCAATAACATTCATGTTTTCATAGGGAATGTCATTTCATTATCCATCACATTCAGAACTATCCTGATTGTTATTAGTTATAATAAATGTAAAAAAACTAATTAAAAATCATCATGTGATCAACAATTATCATAATGTGTTATCATGAAAAATCACACAAAATTATAACATATTTATTTTAATATATGACACATTAGGTTTATCCAAGGGAATATATGATTATTATATATTTCAATTATTCATAATGGTTCATAAGTAACATATGTTTTAACCTAATAATATCTATTGAGATTTTCTAAATAGGTGCTTAGTAAGGTCCCATTTACCATGCACTAGAAATATGGCCTTGATATACCTAACTAACACTTTTATCGGTTATTACCCTAGATGTATCTCATCCAAAACCACATTAACTTTTAGTATCCTAGAGATGATTTATTTTTAGGAATAAAACATATTATCTACCTTAGAAAAAAATTAAAATGTATTCCTGTACAAATAATTATCCCAATGGTTTTCCTAGAATTTATAAAATCATAATCTACAAATATTAATTAATCCATACTCTAATACAAACTATAAAAACCTGTGGGCTTCATACATTTATTTTAAATCTTATTATTATAGTATTTATTACATAACAGTATATTCAAATCCTAAACTATAATGATTTAGTGTATTTTGGGAATAAATACATATTCATCATATTTAATAAAGGATATTCAGTGTCTCTCAAAATGTTCTACTCATATAGAAGAATTATTAGATTCCCCCATGTAAAAATGCAATTTATATGCTATGTAAAGGAATCATATTAGAGAGTGGTATCAGATATTACACGTGGATAAAAATAATAGATATCAATTAATGGTCATAATTGATCATTATTTGATCATATATGTATTAGAAAATTATCATAACATAAAATAATTAGACTTAATATGTTAAATATTATTAATAATAAGTAATGTAGTAATAATTTTTCATAATAATAGAAATAGGTAATAAGTGTGTGAATCATAAATAATTAATAATTTACCATGAGAACATATCATAATCCAAAGGGATATGTTATTTTGTGTAAATAATTTTTGAAAAACATTTCCTTAGTTAAGAAACACTTCTAATACTATAAAATTGTGTGAGGTTTACTCTCTATTCCCTCGTATCATTATCCACGTATCACTCTATGGAATATGATAATGTATATAATCCATTATGAAACTAGGTTCACTACACATTGTAGTTTATACAATCTCATGATATAGTCATCACTACCCAATTCATTAGAGGAATATATAATTTGGGCCCAATCGAAGCATAATTAAAATCATACATATTTATTGCATAAAAAAAATAATTCATCATATCATCACATCAAACCCCATAGAAAACAAATTTATTTCACAAATATTTAATAATAATATTAATAAACCATTTAGAGAAGAAACATGTATGGTATCATTGGTTCATATTCATAGTAAATAATAATTAATATAAAATTTTATTATCATGGATGAAAATTTTCATCAAAATACATTAAGAGATTTTATTGGGGAAAAGAACCTTTTTAATTTTTAAATAACTTATTTTAAATAAATATAGTTCCAAATTATTTGGAAAATAAATTCATGAAAATAAACATAGAAAATTTTAATGTAAGATTAAAATAATTGAGTGGTCATGACCGTAAAAAATTAGATTATTTTAGTAATTGTTAAAATAATGATTTTTTTGAAAAATTTGTTAAAAATACCTTGTATATAAAATATCAAAAATAATCATTTAAAAAAATTAAAATTTATAATATGGGTAAAATAAATAATAAATATCATATAATAATAGTAAAAACATTATTTTAAATCATTTAAAAAACATGTATATGGAATAAAATGTCTTCTTAATAGAGTGTGGATAAATAAGGTTAACTATTCAATAAAAAAATTATGATCCATTTTCATTACTGAAGATTGGATAATGGGGTTAAAATATCAAAATTAAATAATGAAAAAGTGTATAATAAATATTTTATAGATTATTTTGAAAATGATCATATAATTTCCTCATTGTAAATTCAATCATAAATAATACTCATTAAAATGGTTTCGAAGCATAAATTTGTTATCATTTCTTTTACTTTTGAATCAAATGATCTATAAAAGAATAACATCAAACAAAACATTAAATATCACGAAAATAATGATATCTATGTTATAAAATGTAAAAGGGTCTATATATTCACATCATAAAATGTGATAATTGTATAACATAACCTAGATCCCATAGAAGAAAATTTGAGATGATAAACACTTATAACATGTGTAGTCATTTAGTAAAAACCCAATGACTGTTATAACCTTATATACATTTGAAATTCCCCATAATTTTAATGAAAATAATCATAATATTAATTCACTGGTAGTATATACACCTAAAAAATATAACTAGTGGATATAGAATCATTTGTTTGGACATATTAGTGATACAAGAAACCCTTACCTGAAGTCTTGTCCCACATCCAATAAATTCAATCATCTAGTATAATAAATACACAAATTATTAAATATATTCTGAAATCATACTCCAATATACCATACCATATATTATCTACTTATATGTTCTTATCACCTATTTATTAAAAATTATTTATTCAAATAACTATTAAGTTTGATACATACTTTTATTTTCATGTATGTTTCTATTCAGAAGTCCTGACCCTTGCACCTTGTTTCTGGTTAAATAATATAAAGAATATAAGTCATGAAATATTTATAGTATATATATATATATATTATATGAAATTTTATAATAATTACATTAATGTGGTGATAAAAAAATATAATACATAACTTTGTGGATGTTGTAGTCCTTACATACACACGACTAATGTCTCCACATTTCAATGGAAAGAGAGAATGAAAATTAATAAATATGTAAAAATCTAATAAATATATTTAGATCATAAATATCATACATATATTCATTAAAATAACCATTATAACATATATTGTGATGCATTGTAGAAAAGTGAAATGCATCACTTCATGGAAGTGGTAGTCCAAGCGTACGAATAAGTGATTTTTTCAAATATGAAGGAGAAAAGGTGGATAATGGTTTTTCCATCATCATAATAATATTTAATATGATTAATATAATCAATTAATTATTTTATAATTTATTTTATATATTTTTATTTGGTAGAAGAAGAAATAACAATTGAAATTTCTCAATTATGAGTTAAACATAATCGTTGAGAAAACTCGGTTGGCTCACACCTTAGGCCCTGAATGGATGTTAAATTGGGAATAACAGAATATATGTGGTATGTGTTAGGTATCTAAGACATCATTAGTGTATAAAAGTTTTAATCTATATTTCATAAAAATATTGATAATGGAGGAGATGAGGTTCCCTTTGATAAATGTTGGGAGGAGCACCCATGGAGTTACATAATGTATTAATGTAATTTAAATTTATTTCTACCTTCATGTGGATTAAAATTAAAATATTTTGAATCTATGGTGATTATAAATTAAAATAACATAATATTATTGTATTTTCATATGTTTAGGTGATGTTTTAACCCTTCTCTATTAGTTTTAAACCACTATTAATCCCGTTTTAAATAATCTTAATCTCAATTTTATTTAAAATTTCGGTATCAAGAATGTTAATACATAAGTAAAATAGAACCATATGTGTAAAATGATTGATATTATATACAATATCCCATGAAACTATACAATTATTTTATTCTTATTAATTTTAAGTCATTTAATATAATATTGTTTTATATAAAATATCATTGAAGTAATTTTTGTGACTATTCTACAAGTTTTCATCTAATGAAAGAAAGACTAAAGCGGAATTCGAATAAAAACATCTAAAAACCACTAATATGTGATATTTTCGGAAAAAATATTTTCCCCCATAATTACACCATATTGTATTACTTTAACTAATTTAATAATGATTTATTTTATATTCATTTTACTTGAAAAAATAATGTGTCAATGTTGTGTAATCATTTTGGATAATTATTCCAACATTATAAATTTAAAAAATAACAAGCTATGAAATTATTTAATACAAAAAATAACCATTACAAAACAAACATAAACATCATTAATACAAATGATGAATATTAGAATTATTAAAAAAAAGATACTAGAAATTTGGATTTTTTCATAACATACATTTTAAACATATGTAATCAAAGATAGATGGAACCATTTTTACATATTTTATAAACATAGATTAAAATTTAGGAAATCCAATCATCCAATAGGATAATGAAAACCGTGTTACAGATTTCTTGGACTTATCTCATAGTTTTATTCTTTTTTATCTATTTTACCCCAACCATTGTGATATCTATTTACATTGGTAACTATTTATAATAAAAAATAGAAAAGCGATATATTTTCGAAATTTGAACCTCCAGATTACAAAAATGGGATCAATTTTTCAAAAATTAAATTTACAGAAATAGAAGAAGTAAATATCAACATAAATTAATAAAAACCAATAAAAAAACTTTTTATAAAATAAATTATTCTAAAAATAGTCTAATTTACAAATCAATTATAATGCTTATTTTTATGTTGTTAATTTAATAAAATTTAATTAATGTATGATTTATTTTATTTAATAAAAATAAAAAAAATTACTATTTAAATTCATTATTTAATAAAAACTAATGATTGTTTCATAAAAATATGTATTTTTTACTATTCACTGAACATTTAGTCCTTTCAAAAAAATCCCAAAATATCACTATATTATGGGTTTTCCCTATTTAATTAAAAAATTATTTTATTTTAAAAAAATAAAAAACATTACTATTAGTGTAATTTAATTATTATATATACTCTCATAATGCAGTAAAACCCATTTTTTATAAAATAATATTTTTGGTGTGTAAAATGATCTAAAAAATCATGTTTGTTTCCTGACCATTAATCCATACATATATCAAAAGTATGACCATCAGAAAAAAACATTACCATTGTTTACTCATATTAATTCCACAAATTTAATGGTTACATTATATTTTTATTATAATTATATTTCTATAGTATATTGAAATTCACTTAAATCTTATTGTTGCATATTAAGAAAGCTATTGAGCTTATTATTCTTTTAAAAATTGGGGTGTTACAAAATTTTCCTGCATCTTCTCATGAAAAAATTCCACACATACCATCGTTATCTCATTATATATAAATCCATAACAAATTTATTGAAAGGGGATTCAAGATCCCACCAATGAATCAACCATAAAAATGTTCACCAATTAAAAAAAACATTCATCATATCTTAAAGAACCCATGGAAAGATAGTGGTTTTCATAAAATTTCATCATTGTATCATCTTAATATAAATCAAGACTATAATTTATTGATACAAAAATTACAATTAATATAAAAGATTAGTTTATATGAATATTTATATCGTGAATCATTTGGAATAATATATATTTCAAAAAATACTTTATTGAAAAAGAGAAAATATAAATGAAAATTTAAATATTTTTAAGGGAATTATTTTTTCTTTGGAATAAATGATAAATATGATATGACTTTTAAAAAATAATTTTCAAAAGGGTGAATTAAAAATGTTCCATAAATTTTACTTTTAAAAATAATATTCAACAATATCTATTTTCAAATACATAAAATATTTATGTGGCATAAATTTAATTCCTAGAAAATCAGTATAAAATATCACATAATACAATCAGAAGTAGAAATTTCATAGAAAATATGATATAACTCCATGAAGATAAATCATAACTCAATGAATTAGAATTAAGTAAACAAAATCCCATGAACCATTATGGAATTTTGACTAAAAAAGATGGATAGGTAGAAAATGAGATAGATTTTTAAATACATTACATTTCATGAAAAATATGATGCAATGAAATCTATTTCTATTTTTGAAACCATGAAATTTAATCTAGTTTTGAATATACATAAAATATTATTGAAGATAAATTGAGTGTCAAAAACCTTGTAGTAAGGGTAGCATCACAGTACAAAAAATTAAGTGGGATACCTTGAAATAGACCATAAAATATTCTAAAATTAACAATATTAATTAAAATTGTATGATATAGGGTAGTGAATATAACATATAAAAGAAATGAAGGCGAAGAGTAAAAACCATGTCACATGGAATTGAAAATAGAGAAATATAACTCAACCCTTGGGTCATGTTATATTCTACACATGCATCTAAAGTCATAAGAATCAAATTATGTTTTTCTAAAATAATTAATAAAATATTTTAAATGTAAATTTTATTTTTTATGATTTATTTATTTTCATATGTTATTTATTTATATAATATTTTTTCCTATGGTGGCCACTTAACCATTCAGAAATGTACTGTGAAATAGCTTCATAATATTCGTAATTTTATAATTTAATGTATTTTAATATTCTATTTGAGATAAATTTATATAGTTTCGTAGATTTTACAAAAATATACTCAAATTATAATTGTATTCCTGATATGTTTCTTTTATATGGGTAAGTATACATTGAATGTTTATTGTTAGTAATTATTATATAGAGCCCAATACCATCTTTCTATAATGTTATCATATTCATAAATATTATTATTTATATAAAATATAAAATATTAAAGAAATTCATGTTAGTTAGTGAATAAAAAATTAAACATATCATTAATGTAGGTGGTATCCTACACAAACACATTATGAAGTATTCATTTATCAAATTGATATGAAGGAGGGTTGAAAATTGTTTTTCAATTATTATAATAAAATTTCATTATATTTAAAGTACTGATTTTATAACACCTTCATGTAAATCAAATGTTTGAGTGGGTAGAAAAAAATAAACCTATGAGAGTTTTATTTAGAACATTACCTCCCCATTTTATTGTTATCCTATGGGTAACAACTTAAAAATCCTTATATAGTTCATTTTGTAAGATGTGTATTTCTAGGAAATAGTGACAAGATATATAAGAAACTATGGTTGATTTATGGTTTAAAATGGGATTTGTAATGTGTTTATAAATTTAGTGGAAGTTATCACATTTTATAAGTGACAAAAATCACTTTTTAAAATACTCAGTACATTTGTAATAGTGACATGAAATTTTTAAATAGTAAAGGGATCCAAAAGTGGTAGACAATAATTTTTTGTGATATAATAATTATAAATCCTCTAAAATCATTTTTCACTTTTTATTTAGAAATATTTCACGTATTTTATAACTAGACCTTTATATTTTACCTATTTTTCTTTTACCTTGTTAACTAGTATTTATTAATGTAAATTTTATTTTGATTTTAAAAATAAGGTAACCAAACTTTCCAAATTTTTATATTATGAACCAAATTAAAGATCCATATAATATAATTCAGTTTCTAAATTAGATAATTTTAAATTTTAATTCTAAAAATTTAATATAATAAATTTATTTTTTAAAAAATATTATCTTCACCATTATGTTTTATTGATCTAATATATCATTAATTTAAAATTAAATGAGGGATATTATATTTTTATATATGTTAAAATACTATATTAAAATAATTATATCATATTGATCACATTAATTTATTAGATAAAAATTTTACAACATTAATTAAACAATTTATTGAAAATAACTCTTTCCCTATTATAATGGTAATTAACTTTAATCTATATAATCAAAAGCTTGTGATTAATAATTAAATTGGAATTATTAATTTTAATAAAAAATTTTATCCAAAATATGAAAATAATTTTTTTATATTCAATTTCTACAAGTGATGAAAATATTTTTTTAATATAAGAGAATAAAAACAAATTTTAGATTCAATTTTTACACAATATTTCAGAACATCATACATGTATTTCACAAATAAGTAATATCAATTTAAAAACTATTGATTTAATTTTTAAATATATATATAATAGAAGTCTTTAAAAAAAAATTCATTAGTTTATTATAATAGTTCTTGTACTATTAAATAAAATCATTCAATATTTACCTAATAATAAATTATTTTAGAGATGTATAATGAATTCAGCCTAAGATAATATATACTTGATAAATTTAAAAATATAGTTCCTAATTCAAAATTAATATTTTAAAATTTTTAATTTTCTATTTTAAATAAAAACATGATATACCAACAAAAATAGTTTTTATTGAAAATACCCATTTGAAAATTTATGTGTTCTTAATCCTATTTTATATGGATTTTTAACTGATTGCAATATTTTTTTTTGAGAGATTTTATTACTCAAACTTTTTCTTAATAATATTCATCTAATACTCCACATATTGATTTATCTACGTGTTTCTTGTTAATAATTTTATAGATACAATGTTTATTCAAATGAAAATATATTTTAAAATCTATGAATACGTATTCTCCTCTATTAAATAGATTTCAACCTCATTGTTTTGATTATAAATTTATAACAAAATAGATATGGGTATCTATAAGAGAGGGATGATTAAAAATAATATTTCTACAAAATCCTTAACCTCACAATCTTAGGTAAGATAATGAAACACATATTTTACCTCTTACAAAAACCTATTTCTTGATTTTCGTTTATCATTGAAATTTATTCCAAATATGCTTCCTTATATTGATGATATGACATTAAGGTTTTTAGATACATCCATTTAATAGGTGAATTCTCATGATCATGATTTCTTTAAAATACAAAGGTTTAATGTGAATTAACCAAAGCATATCCTCTAAGAGTTTCTAGTACGGTGTGCAATCTTAGTCCAAAAAATCAGAAACCAGGTAATATTTTAGTTGAAACACACCCATCCCTTTCATGGTTGATTACCACTCAATTCATATATTCCACTATCAAATCCACTTTTCTATATCAATATAAGGATGAAATTTCTAGGAAAACCACAAACTCGAAACATCACCAAAATTATTAGAAGTTATCACATACATATGCTTATTCTTTAGACTTTTCCATCCTTATCTAAATCCCCAAAACAAATTACCCTAATCCTTAAAAGCAACTAAACCCCAATCGGATACAACGTATTGAAGCTTTAAATAAACATATATTTAATTTACATAACTTCTATAAGATAAACATTAAAACCCCAAAATAACCTAAAAATCCTAAAAATAGAAGGTTCAATATATTTGAGGATTAGTTAAATAAGGAACCTATTTTACAATATTTGTGAAAATTTCTGTATTATTAACCCCAAAAAGGATCCATTATTGAAATATCATAAGTTATATTCATATTGATGACCTAGGGAATGGAAACATAATAAATGGGTAATCTAAAAAACATAATAACGGAAATGTTATATACATATCATCGAGGGATAGATTATTTGAATATAAGAACAAATATTATGGGGAGAAATATATTAACAAAATAATATGAATCAAAAAAAGTTCTCATAAGTTATTATATTAGAAAATATGAAATCTATAATGAGTAAACATATACCATGGTAATAGAGTACAAAATATTGACATAATGAACCTGATCCATAGAGAATAATCATAGGCATATTTCACAGAAATGTACCTCAACCCCGAAACACATGAAAAAAAGAACACTATATTTAAAAAATATATATTGAAATTAATACATTGTGAAGAAAAAAGTTATCTTGGTCTCATTTTGGGAACAAAAAAAATATCCACACATCATTCTATTAATATAAAAAAAATTCATGTATCCTATTATGATAAAAATAATGTCTACACATAACATACTGATAAAATAACATATAAATCCTTAACGAATGATTTGGTAAAATATATAGGTTTCATTACCCCATACCTTCAAATATTCCACATCGATGAAACATATGAAATGATCTCCAAAACCAGTGTCATGTAAGCCCTACATTGGAGACTAGCACTTGGGGTATGAAAATATCATATATTATATCCATTACCCTATATAATATTACATGATCACGAGATAGGTTTATTGAAATAATATAAAATAAATTCCAAAACCATCCAATAATGAAAGTATACATTGAAAAAATACAAATTAAAATCTGTATGTTCAATACCCAAAAGTACAGTAAATGTAGGGAAACAGAAACAACCCAAGGGTCATATATTGTAATTTCCATAATATTCTATGAAATCCCCATGGAAACCTAAAAAATAGTTTATATAAATACATGAATCAAAAAATTATAATAATTTGGAAATCTTTAGTCAATAATTCACATTTTAAAGAAGCATGCTAATTATCCACTGATAAATCATCAGAACAAAACAGAGCCTAAAAATATCAACTAACCAAACCGATTTCACCATGGCAGGATTAAAAAATAAAGCATCTATGTATAATACCATAATAGGAATCATATTAATAAAGGGTACCCCAAATTGGTTTCCCATTGGGGTTATACTCTCATAAACCAATTTTGTATGTCAATGTGCTCTCATATCTCCATATAACATCAAATCTCACAGCCTCAATTTATGGAAATCACATCAAACATTGTCTGAAGACACATGTTTTATCACATATCACATAAATACACAAGGTATACCACAATATAAATGTATCGAGAATAGTAGGGTATCATTTACATTAGGACATCATCCTTATTCCCACCACGTACCATGAACCCACCAACAATAATCCATCTCCACACATATTTACGAGAAACACCTAGGACATCACATCACACCTTCTTTTGATAATTAACTTTTGAATTGGGGATATCATAGCCGGTGAATGTCAATATCGCCTAGAAGAGAGTCTGGGAAAGAGAGGGTATCCATCCATTCAACCTCACCACAATGTTGTCTGGAAAAACACCACCCATATAAATATGTGGTTTTTAAACCATGGATCTCATCATAAATGGGGGGATATAAAAAATCAAAAAGAACATAAATGGAACATAATAATATAAACACACAAAAATAACCCATAGGTTCATAAAAAAGTGCCAACCAACCCACATTATCACTACCCAACCTCATAACATGACCACTTTTCTCTTTCATCACTAAATGAACAACTCCACACATGAAAACACATGACACAAACCACATTCCAATTTAAATACAAATTATGACAGTTAGAATTATCCATCATGTTATTTTTATTATTCAAGACATTTCATTTCGAATACATTTACCCTCTCAGTTCATGCCATTTCAATTTCAACATTAACATTTAAATCCATTACTACCCATGAAACAAGAATAACAAAAGACATCTACCAAAAAACGAACCACATCTCAACCACCCAACACCACCCCACATCACACCCACACATCACCACCCCACATCAATGCCTCATATGGACCACACATCACCCCACCCCACCCCACCCACCCCCCACACACAAAGTAACACCATAATAAAAAAGTTCACACAAATATTATACAATAATCAAATAACAATTTATTGATTTATCTAAGGGTATCTTCACCACATTATCGTTTTTATTTAATGGAATTATCACTCAGTACAAAAATCTAATGGAAACTATTTTATTTTCCCAATTAAATTAGTCATCCAAATTTATATTTTAGGTTGATTCCAAATAATCAAAACCAAAAAGGTTCTATACGACATTACAAAAAAGTTAACCAAATCCGTCAATGGTATAAATTTTTAGTATTTCTTATAGGGAATACAATCACAACAAAAAAATAAAAAAAGACATCAAAACATGATGAAAAATTCCTTTTTCACCTTTATTTTTCATTACATCATTTCATTATCATTATTAGGATAGTGAAAACCATGTGCCAATATATTACAATTACCATACCCAACACTAATGATAGAAAAAAAATGAAATGACGGATCCCATACCTCAATGAGGTTTTCTAATCTCATTAAAAACATATAGAATTGAAAAAAAACTCATAAACCTAAATTTCACAAATAAATCACTAATTAAACAACACAACAGAAAAGGGTAACCAAAATATATCTTAAATCGCCACAAAACCATGAAAACAAAATTATAGTAGATCAATGGAGTAATAATATAAGAAAAAAATACTAAGGATAAAAACTATACTCATATCTCTAAAAAATATCCACCAGAACCTATGAATTGAAATATGATAATTTGGTTAAGAAGATATGTTAAAATCACCTAGAGTTCCTCAAAAAATGAGAGATAGTGCCAGCGGGAAAATGGGATGGAAGTTTCTCAAAAAACCTATTTACATCCTATAAAATAGTTCTCTTACGGTGTAAAGTACACTATTAGTCTATAAGTACCAATAGACATGTATTTCATAGTGTAAAACCATCGTTTACAATATAAAACAAAAAAAAATCCAAAACACACCAAAAAATGGAACCTAATGCTGGAGTTACCTTACTATGTTATTTTCCAACTTATTGGATAAACCAATTTCACACCCAACCTCTCAGTGAACCCGAGAAATAAAATGGTAGGTTTATCAAGACATAAACCTCCCTTTTATTCCATAAACCTCCTGAAGTTGGGAACCTATAGCTTTAACTCCGCAAAACCTCTTCAAGACACCTCCAAAGAACCGAAACCAACTCAATCTAGTAATGTAATAACCCAACATGGCATGTTAAATTACATTATATACCAGTCAAACAATTCTAACCCACATTAATCAAAACCAAACATAAAGAAAAGAAAAAACATGTTCAAACCACTATCCAGGGAGATACTTCTCAAGACCGCATCATATCTCAACCACTACCACAATACAAAAATTCAAAACAAAACTCCCAAAAACAAAAAATAATCCACATTTCCACATCTCAATAATAAGAACATAACATCATCATAAAAAATCCAAAAAACCACCACTTCTCCACACTACCACTTTAAACCCACCTTAACATACACACATCCCAAAGAAAAAACATATATAATTGTCACAAAAAATCCCCATCTAAAAAATAATAAAATGATATCTTTTATATCATGATATTATCCACTTTGGGTGGCCCAAAGTCTCATGTACTGATTTTGTGACACCATGAAAAACTAAAGTAAGAACCATGTGTTGATAGCATGTATGACACGTGACACCAAGACCATAAGGTAATATCCGGATACTTTATAATATATTTACTTAATAAAATAGATTTTATATATATTTCAATGAAAACAACAATGAGTTTTATTTTGTTACATGAAAGATAGACCTTCCTCAGTATCTTACAATACACTCAAAGGTGTCCTTCTTCGACAGCTTGTGTTATACACAATACCGAGTCAAACCGAGAAACAATATATAATTTAAAATTTATTACATAATATAATATTTTATTAAATAGTTTTTATGAATATTAATAACTAAAATATTAAAATATATTGTTTATACAACTAAATAATTGGTTATAAATAAATTTTAAATGAATATAAGTACCAATTGAATATTAAAAGCATATTTTTATTGAATTGGTTTTTGGATCACAATACATTTTTACCCTAATATATAAAATTAATTAAAATTATTGAGTTATATTAATGTAAATAATATTTTACATATTCAATAAACTATTTTTTATATTCATCTAATATATTTGGTAAGCATAATGTAATGTCAAACCCAATATTTAACTTAAAAACCTATATTTGTATTCAAGAATTTTAACAAACGTTAAATAAAAAAACCAATTTTAAATATTAATTTGGGCCAATTTAGTAATTTAATTTTTTAAAAAAATTGAATTCAAAATTTCAAAAAAAATTAGGATGAGTTTTTTGGTATTTTTTCGAAAAACGTTATTTTTTTGTGAATCGTGAAAAATACTATGTTTTAGATAAAAAATTCTTATTAATTTATATAATTATTAATGTTTTCAGGTCATGTTGGATCAATAATACATTAATTAATATAATTTATTTCATTATAATCAATATATATTTTATATCGAATAAAAAACATTACAATCTTTTGAACAATTTTTACCAAACCCAGTTTATCCGCCTGTTTGTGAGATGAGCATTAATTTTAATTTTTCCGCTACAGTGATTTGAATTTTTAAAATATGAAACAAACCATTATAATCAATATAATAATTTTGGTATCATATGATGAAATTAATTTTTTTAAAAAATTATTAGTGAAAGTGATTAAAATTATTTAAAGTGATTAAGTTGTAAGTAGGCTTAGAATGGACTTAATCCCTATGTTTAAGAGCCCAAATGACCTAACCACTTGTACAGAACCAAATTTATGGACGTATTTAGGCCAATAACCTTTTCATTAATGGGGTTGAGTTGTTTTTATTTCTTTTATTAGGTAAAAAATTTTCACAAATACCTTTTTTCAAAAATTTCAAGTGAGTCCTTTTCCTTCTTTAAAAAGGATACCACTTCTAACCATTTCTCACACCTCTCAAACCTCATAAGTTCTTCCATGAACTACCCATATAATCTAAAATAATTCATATAGTTGACCTAGAATTATTTCTTTTGGATGAAACCCTTCCAATGGAGACTTTTGGATCTATCCAAAATAAGTTAACTGATTTAGAGTGTAATGTCTTTTCTCAATCTCTCTAGTTTCATTTCCATTCTCCAACCACTAAAATATCCTTATTATGTTCTTGTATAAAATCAGCAGTATCCAAAATGTACAAGGATCTATTTATTCTATGAATTTAACCCTCCCCTATAGACACCCCTATCAAATGGGTTATGATGATAATGTTTCTGTGGACGGTGAACTACTGCCTCACAAAACGATGATTGTTAATTCTTCTACTACCACCTCTCATGGTAGAAATTGTGATGTTAAATTTTTTTATTCATGTTATATATGATATTTATTATTTACAATACTTATTTATACCTTTTATATTAGACACATCTAGTACCTTATATTATACATTAATATGATAACATCATTTGAAAAAGTGTGGACTATCGTGCCCTCAAAGCGATCTGATTCATTCGTATGATACATGGAGTGTATAAAATGAATGGAAATAATTAAACAAAAATTACATAAAAACATCATTAATATATTCATTAAATAATTATATTTTTTGAAATAATATATATATATATATACGTGTACATCATCTCTTTTCTTACCCCTTCACACACTTTAAATAAGATAACATTGTTCATGGACGTGTGGTCTACCGCCTTCTCGGCATTATATAACTAATTTTACATGACATAATTATATATATAAGTATATATGACCAAAGAAATATTTATTATATAATGATCATTCTGTAAATATATCAGTTACTTACATTCTTTCTACAATGATCATTTTTAAACAGGAATATTACTCATGCGTACGTACGGCCTACCATCTCCATGATTTTTACATATTCTAAATTTCATGAACAAATTTATTTATTGATTTTAAATGTATAATTGATTTAAAAATACGAAAATTATTCAATTTTTATCCTTATGTAGATGATATATTATGACCCCTTTGAAAATATTTGGCCAGCAATAGTTGTTTCGACACAAAAAACGAAATTTTATCAAAAACAGTTGGGGTAAATTTAACTACTTAAGTAGTTGTACACAACATGATAATAAGTAAAATTAAAGAAATTATAAAAGAGAAAATATTTATGAATTAAGAATAAATTTATCATAAGTTCAATATATATGATGTTTAAGGATGTTTACCTGAAAGGAAACACATGGTAAGGGAATCTTGTCTCATTTTGATTTCAAGGGGCATAATTAATTTTTATGGACCTAATTTATTATCTATGGTTTACTTAATGCCACATTTACATATAATATCATAAATTCTTTTTCAATCCTACCATTTAATACTTTTATTTAATATTATTCATTCATGAAATATATTTTTAACAAATATTTCCAAGTGGTATGAGTCACTTTTGAATGTTAAAAGATTATTTTCCTCAAGGCTAATCCTAATAATCATTAAATCTAATTTCCATTGGAGGATATTATATAACCATTTTCAAATAAAAAAATTCATTATTATCTATTTATTCATTACCATTTTTAATTATTAGTACCACTTTACCACTCTTTTTTACTCAACTGTTTTAGAAAATGTTTTCCAGAAAACCAGACTTTATATCTCTTTTTAGATGGAGAACCATCATTATTAAAAAAACCATTATTTATTAAATGGGATTCAAAAATGTTTCTAAAAGGATTTCGTATAGTTTTTTTTGCCTTTTTGTATTTTACTAATGTTTCAAAAGAATATTCTTTTAGGTTTCTAATTAAGGCATTTTTTAACATTTTTATGTACAGAAGAAATATTTTTTCTACCTTGTATGACATATATAAATTTATCCGCAATCATTTATTTGAAGACTCCTCAATTTAGAACGTTATTTCAAAAGAAAACGATATTTTCTGGAAGAATATTTTTAAAATTTAATATTTTTTTAATCAACGACAATAACCCTCTATTTAACTCTACTTGGGTTGGTTGTATTGAAACCATACTAATTCATCCTCTGGATGGTTTATTATTTATTTAGCCAAGTATAGTATTCACATTAACTTACATGAATGATATATAAGTCTCCTTGAATTATTAAATTTTCTATGATCATTGAACATTTAATTTCCCCTTATTATCCACATAAATGTTTCATGGATATTACTATTTCTAAAACTATATACCATTTTACATATGGTTCCTACATTGATGGTTATTTTATTAATTGGTGAATTTTTGAATGATTTGTACATCCCATCCAATACAGTTATTTGATAAAGAATATTAGTTATTTAAATTATTCAATATCAGTAATGCTTTGGACTAGAAATAATGTGTGCATATCTTACATTATATAGCTCTTTGACGCATAGAAAGGTTCTCATGAGATAAAAAATGGAGAAAATGGGGTTTTTAACCTTAGTTAAATTTGTTTATGAAAGGTCATGACTATAATAGGTTTTCATGTGTCTGAGAAAAAATTTCCTTAATTAAATAAATTTCCCTCATAGTAGTTTCATATATTATTCATCCATTATATTTTTCATTGACATATATGTGGATTCATTTCATTTCATTTCATTGATTAATGGCATATTTTCAAGTTTCATACCTTACCAAATCTGTTTTTCCTTATATATTTATTTGAATAGAATGTGGTTCCATTAATTACCTTTCAATATTGCTTATGTACTTTTATTTGGTTTTTGGATTACATAGCATGTGTGTTCAGTTAGTTACCTATCCGTAATGACTATTCTCACTGATTCATTATAGAATCCAATATATTTTTTCCATAGTAAGCATTTGAGATCTCCATTATTATGTTTATTTAACTAGTAATCCATGAATATTACTATTAATGAAATGTAGGAATATTTAGGATGGATTAGAGTTATCCTCAATATATTTAGTTATTTATAATAAAAAAAATTTTAATTAGTGTATCCATTTTTAATAAAATATTCATTTAGTTATGTGGTTTACCAAGGCTACTAAACCGATCATTCCTTCATGAATTTATTCCTTGTAATCATGCCAATTTATTTAGTAGCATACACTAGATCTTGGCTCTTTGGGGATGGGTCAGTACATTTAGTATTAGATGATGTTTTGTAGAAACCATAGAAACTATATTTAGGGATTTTTAGATAAGATAACATAACTATAAGGTATAATTTATAGTATATAGATTAAACCCCTATAACTTTGGTAATTTATATATTATGTAGATATTCCTATAAATAAATTTATATTTGGATACTATATGTGGATGTCGTTATGGAACATATATACCAAAGTGTAACAAATCCAAACAGGTGTTCCAGGCATGACTCGGGGTAACCAGGTACACGACTATGGGCTTTACTGTGCACCTAGTTTAACAATTTGGGGGATATAAATAGGATAATCCACTTTCTCTTTACAAACCATTATGATGGATTTGGGTATAATAAGTATCCCAGTATAAACCTACGTAGTTTTTTATTTATGATAAGGTTTCATGATATTTAAAATCCAACTAATGATATTATAGATAATCCCCATACCAAGGAAGGACCTATGTGGAAATAAAATAAATGTGGTATTTATGTATTGAGGTTGTATTTAAAACCTTAGTTAAAATTCTATTTAGAGATTAGCCTAATTTCAGGGATATCAATCATATTTATATTTGGAAGCTATATTAATATTGTTTTAGAAAATGAAAACCTATAATCCATGTAATAACCTATCAAATCTTACAATGTCATGAGACTTGATCCCATGACTGAAGGATGATAGGGATTTCATGGCAACCACTTACCTATACCATGAACTTATTTATTTTCATGGTTTTTAGATAAACAAATTAATGAAAAAATATTAATGATAAACCATTAGTAACTCCTTTGAGGATTAGAAATTAATTTTTTAACAATATTTATATAGTGATATATTTAATGAAAAATATTAAAACATGTCACCCTTTTATAGGCCTTACAATCCTTTAAAATTTTCTTTTAGTGCTTCAGTAATTAAAAAATTAATTGGTGGTAATTAATCATTTTTGGAGGAAAGGGATGAATTAAAGCTTTATCAAAGCACAACCAAAAGTTATTATTGTTCATATGATATTGAAACCTATCATGTAATAATGATTTTTTATTTTCTTAGTAAATAAATGAACTACCCAACATTAAGAAAATGAATTTGAAATAAAACATTTGTCCTAATACCTAATTTGTTTCGAATTGGTTGCTTTATAAATCTTCTAATATGTATTTTTTTGAGTCCCTCAACATTCTATAGATCATTAACATGTTTTTCATTGATGACTTCATTCAATCCTTATAAATATTTATAATTTTTCCCCAATCAAAAATATTTACTTTCCACTAATATTCTCCTACTTAGAGACCTAGTTACATGGTATTTCATGAAGCCTTTTTATTTTCAATTCTCTTTATTTATATAAGATTAAGTAAGAACTAATCTCACAATATGGTATTTCAAAAATAGGAAGTATCAATAAATCTATCACCATGATTTATTTTTAAATTGATAGGAAAAAAATTAAATAAGTTTGGTGGACCATGACTCCCTAAAAAATTAGAGTAAGAACATTTTGTTCGATAGCATGTATGACACATGACACCAATAATGTATGGTAATTTCATAAAACATTATAATATGTTTAATATTTAAAATATTTCATTTATATATTTCAATTCTCACAATACCGAGTTGTATTCTGTTACATGAAGGATACACCATCCTCGATTTATTGCATTAATTGAAAAGGTGGCCTTATTCGATGGGTTTCACTACACACAATAATGATTCCTACTGAGAAACATTGAATAATTAAAACATTATTACATAATATAATAAGATACAAACTAGATTTTTAAAATAATATTATCTTACATAAGAAAATGTATGTTTTAGAAAAAAAAAATAATTAGTTTAAAATAAATTAGAAACAAATATAAGAACCAATTGAATATTAAAAGAATATTTTTATAGAAAACAATTTTCTTTAAAAAAGTAGTTTTACCCTAATATATTAAATTAATTACAATTAAAGAGTGATATTAATGTAATAATTATGTTACATGTTCAATCAATTATTTTTTATGTTCATCTAATATATTTGGTGTAACATCCCAAGTAAATAAAGAATAAAAAAATTTCATATTTATTAATATTTACGAATTAAATATTAATTTTACTTTAAAGGAGTTTCTATGTTCGATAGCATACACGATACAAAACAAAGAGTTTCTTTGAAATCTTACATTGCACACTAGTAATAAAAAAATATTATTTTAAATGGTAGTTAACACGTAGCCGTTGTATTGGCAGGAATGAATATAAATAACTAAAATATGATTTTATATGTTTTTTAAATGTTTTTACATTTATCTAATATAGTATAAAGGATTAAAATACGAAAAGAATTCAATTTTAGGCATAGATACTCAAATTTTCACTAAAGGTCCACTTATCTCCTTTTGATGGAGAACCGTCATTAAATATAGTTTTGGTCACTTGTATACAATATTTTGGACCAAATAGAATTCTTCTTTAGAATCGGGACATCAAAATTTACTTTGTGTAAATTTTTGGAATTTTTCCGATAAAGTTCATTTTTTATGAATATTGAAAAATGTTGTATTTTAATTCAAAACCTCTTTTTAATATAATTTATTTATATGATTATATTATCTTTTTAATTGGTCTTAAAGTAAAATTAGAATATATTTCTACCATTTAATCCAATAGTGGTCGTTGGAATTAATTTCACTTTGAATTTGGACTTAAACTAGTGTCAATGTTTTGATATATATTGTTTCATAAAAACACGCTATTTGTCCTTACAGTGGGAATTAATTATTAAATTAATTAATGTAACTTATATGTTTTGAATTTTGTAAACTAGACATAATTTTTGAATTTGGAATATCAAATATATCTTAGGGTGAAGATTTGGTATTTTTCTGAAAAACATCAATTTTTGATGAATAGTGAAACCACTAAGTGGTACTTAAAAAACTGATTTTTTTTATTAAATAAAATTTTACCACCTCTGTGCTTTGAATTTCAAAAATCTGACATACATGGTTGTCATTAAGAAGTAAAATGTGGTTCAATGTGATTAAAATATTTTTCTGTGAATAGTAACTTTTACGTATTTAATCGCGATTAGAGGTAATTAGTGTAATTTAAGGTAAATATAATGTTTTAATAATATGACAAAACATTGACACAAGCATTACCCTTTTAGGATGTTTCATGGACGACTAATACAATCCATGGGTCAACTTGAGGACCCCATGGAGCCACTTTGGTAGGAAAATGACATTAATAACTTTTTATTTAATGTTAAAAGAAAAATGTAACAAACATGTGTTGTTTTACTAAAAAAAATTCAAATGGGGTTACACAAGTCATAATTTTGACTATAAATATTCATTATAAAGATAAAAATATTTTCTACATCATGATATTTTTTTATAATTTTTAGACATTAAATAAATGAAATTATTTATGACACCATGATGATGCAGCTATTACCTCATTATTTAAAAATTTAAATAAAATAAAAAGATGATGTAAAATATAATCCCTAAACTTGTAAAAACATATTGGATGGGTATATTTAGAACTCTTATCACCTTATCCTCTAAATATATAATTTTTGGACCTTTAAAATCCGAAAATCATTTTATAATAAATTAACCTTTTATAGCATTCCAAGAGTGCCCCTCCTCTCCTCTTATAAAAGGCCCCCACCTCTACCACCTTACCCACACCTCTCAAGCCTTTGACTCAGCAAAAACCTGACCATTTTGTCTCTAAAAATCCCTCTATTACTCCTAGAATCATCACTTTGGCAGAAGTCTTTCCAAGGAATCATTTTAGCTCAAATCAAAAAGAGTTACTTGTTTTAAAGGCAGTGTCTTTTCTTTTGTTCTTCTGTTTTATTTTGCTTCTCCAACCGCCTAAAATCTTTTTATTACTTTCTTTTATAACAAAAACAGTATCATAAATATACTAGGATGTTTTTATTATAAGTATTAGAGCTACAGTTACACACACCTTCATCTAATGGTTAAAGAGCATACTGTTTCCGTGGCTGATGAATTTCTGCCTCACGAAACGATGATTGTTCAATATTCCTCTAACACCTTCAAAGGTGGCCATTAAGATGACACTATATTTATATATGATATTTGATATGTTTATTGTTTCATTAAACTTCTGTATTTTTTATTTATGGCATACCTTTATAGCTTCCATTATGAGTATACGTGATATCTTCATTTTAGAAAGTGCGGACTAGCGCCCCCTCAATGTTATTTGATTCGTTAATGCCATATGTGGGATGTATAAAGGATGGAGTTATTGATATTATATATGAAATTATACTGGAATTATAATATACCTTTATGTCATTATGATTTTATTTCATATAATACGAAATAGAAATGAAAGTAGCGTTCATGCGTACGTACGACTTACCATCTCCATGAACGGTGCATTTCATTTCTTACCTTTAAATGTTATGTAATATTATAAATGCATGTATACACTAGATATATATGATATATATGATATCTACATAATGAATATAAATCTGTATATAATGGATACCTGAAAAACTTGTAATTTTAAAGAGTATATTTTTTACTCAAGTTCCAATGATCGTTAAAATGATCGTTATTAACTTAAATAATTACATAGTGTTCATGACATGGTAATTAGTGATATAAAAGTAATATTGAACTTGAAAAAGGTTCTTCAGAAAGTAGAAATTAACTCATGTTTATTATTCAAGAGATTAAAGACCAATCGAGTCACGTTGGACATGAGGTAAGGGACTTCGTCTCAATCTCCATTCATTAAGGCATATTTTGTATTATACACAACATTCTTTTATACGGTGTATAAAACCCTTCGAATTTTATTCTTATTCAAAAGGAATCTTTTTTTATATGAATTATTTTACATAACGACAAAAGGAATGTTTTTTTATCGTACGTATGTGGCGACAATGACTTCTCCGCCGCCGTGACCATTATTTGAGTTTTGGCTTCCTGTACAAGCCATAACCAGACTTTTTTTAAAATGAAAAATAAATACCATGTATTAATTTTCTTTTATTTTGGTATTGTGAATGGTTTTCATAATGTTTTTATTATTTCAATGTGTTGCATTGATATCTTGTGATTGAAATGTGGAAATGTTATGTTTCCTTTATGCATGTTTTACGTGATACGATTATGTTATGGTTCTTGGGCATTGATATGAAGACGGGTGGTTCCGTGATAATCTAAGGGTGGGTGAGCCCGATATAGCTCTCCAATGCATTGGGTAACGCGAAGGAGTTAAACATTGAGGTTTCTCTGAATATATTTAGGTAATATATTGTGATGGGTATTCCAAACATAACCATGAGGGTTACTCCCTACTAAGAATGTTATGAATTCCTCAAGTTACCTTTATGTCTTATGAATTCTATGATTTATTCATGATTTGATGAGGTATGTTAAAATTCTTATGTTTTATGAGTAAAGTATGATTTCTTACATGAAATAATGTTTTCATTTCATTCTTTTATATCCCTTACTGAGATTTTTATGCTCATCCCAAGTTTTTGAAATGTTTTTCAGTGGACATAATGTGGAATAAGGTCAGGGATGGGATCAAGGAAAAGTCATGTTATCTAAAACATGAAACTAGAAATGTTTCTTTTTAAGAGTTTTTATTTTCTGGAAACATTGTAGAAGTTCCTAATTTGTAATCTTTTATGATGTAATAGTTATGTGATAATTCTATAAAACTCTAAACCTGAAAAGATCCTCAATGTGAATTATTCATTTAATTCAATATTAAGTAAGGTTTAAGGTCGGGGCCTTACAGTTGGTATCAGAGGTCAGTTTAGATAACATTAGGGGTTCGAATTCTATTAAATGATTATAAAAAAAATACTTTTTTATGGTAAAATTTTAATGATATAGCATTTGAAGATTACCATGTTGCTTCATCTAAGACATGTTTGTTCTGAATGGTTTTCCGCAGAGGAAACAAGGAAGCAGTGCTAAGATGGCATACAAGAGGAAATAACCTTCCAAATCAGCATCCTGAGATGGTCAGAATTGGAACTGAACTGTTTGTTGCAGTAATGGCGCAGTTGAATCAAGCGATAAATGGTGGCGGTATCCATGCATGAGATCAGCCAGATCAACTGTAGAGGAACATGTAATTGGTGGAACATTTCATGAGGCAACATCCGCCATCATTTAGAGGATCATCTGACCCTGTTCAAGATGATGGGTGGATTAATGAACTGAAGATTCGTTTCGATGTCATGGGGTGTTCAGACAATCAAAAGGTTAGTCTTTCTATTTACCATTTGGAGGGTGAAGCAGATCAGTGGTGGTCGATGGTTAAAAATATCAGGGACGCTGATGAGATTGATTCTCTCGACTGGGATGAATTCAAAGGTATGTTTCTTGAGAAGTATTTTCCTAAGGCTGCTCAATATAGGATGGAAAAACAATTCTTGGAATTGAGGCAAGAGGATGACTCAGTGGCTTCCAATGAAGAATGGTTCACTCGATTGGCAAGGTATTCTCCAAATTTTATCTGATACCTTAATAGTAAAATCACTCGTTTTTACTCAGTAATAAAGCCAAAATATAAAAGGGATTTAGCTTCTCGTGAGTTAAAATGTTATGAAAATCTTGTTCGATGTGCTGAGATGGTTGAAATAGAGTTTTCTGATGATCAAGTGTTCTATAACAACCAGAAGAAGAAGAGACCGAGGTTGCAGGAGAAAAGAAGGAATTCTTCAAAAAGGTCTCACGGTAAGAAAACTAAGTTTCCAATTTGTGATAAATGTAGTAAAGGCATGATGGGGAATGTATTCTGAATTATAGAATGTTCTACTGATGTGGTAATATGGGACATAAGGCTCGTGATTGCACTGAAAAAGATCAAGGTGATGGTAAGTCCAAATTTGATTTACAGTTAGCGAAATGTTTTAAGTGCCATGAGATGGGTCACTATGGAAATGAGTGTCCAACAAAAAGCTTGAGTGATGGGAAGCAGATAGACTACAAGTAGAAAGGGGTGGTGAAATCCTTTGCAACTACTTCAACAGATGTTGGGCCATCAAATGATGTTGTTTCAGGTACTTTGTTTGTTTTTTCAAATTATGCCAGTTGTGTTGTCTGATTTGGGGTCTACACATTCATTCATCTCTGAAAAAATTTCTATTAAAATGGGAATACCATCTCTATAAATGACTCCGGAACTTGTGGTAAAAACAACTGGGGGAAATTTTGAGGCAAAAAGAATTTATAATAATCTTACTATTCTTATCCGTGGAAAGAACCTACATGCAAACCTTTTTGTTTTACCTCTAGTAGAGTTTGATGTTATCCTAGCCATGAATTGGATCTCTATTTACCATGATAATATTGACTATAGAGATAAAGAATCTTCTTTTCATAAAGTCTTTCAGTTTGTGTACAAGAATGAACCCTTACTATTGATAACATATCAAGAGGCCGAGAAAATTGTAAAAGATGGAAATAAATGTTACCTTGCACATATCGTTGAAAGCAAGAGAACTATTCAAGTTAATGATGTGCCAGTGGTAAATGAGTATCCTGATGTTTTTTCTGATGAGTTTCCTTGAATAATACCGGATCAAGAAGTTGAATTTACTGTTGACTTTGTTCCTGATGCTAATTAAATTTCCAAACCCCCTTATTGAATGGCTCGAACTGAACTTTTAGAGTTGATGTATAAATTTCAAGATTTATTAGAGAAAGGTTTCATTCGATCTAGCACATCACCATGGGGTGCTCCTGTTTTATTTATTAAAAATAAAGATGGTTCAATGGGACATTGAATTGATTATATATCCTTGAATAACATCATTGTTAAGAACAAATATCCTTTGCCTCATATATATGATTTGTTTGATCAACGCCGGGGAGCTCAATTTTTGTAAAAGATTGACCTGAGATCGGGGTACCATCAGTTGAAGGTAAAGGAAGCAGTTATCCCGGAGACTGTGTTTCATACAAGATATGGCCATTATGAATTTTTATTAATGACTTCTGGGCTAACCAATGCACCTTCTGTATTCATGGACCTTATGAATAGAATTTTCCATGAGTTCATGGATAATATTGTGGTTGTTTTCATTGATGATATTTTGGTATTTTCTAAAATTAAAGAAGAGCATGAAAGACATTTAAGGGTTATTTTTCAAACCTAAAAAGAAAATAAATTGTATGGGAAATTGAGTAAGTGTGAGTTTTGGTTGAAAAATGTTTCTGTCCACGGTCATATTGTTTCTAAAGATGGAATAACAATGGATCATGTAAAAAAATGTTGTTGAAGAATGGCCAAGACCAAAAAATATAACTGGGATCCGTAGTTTTCTTGGTTTGGCAGGTTACTACCGAAGGTTTGCTGAAAAGTTTTCACGGTTATATAGTCCAATGACTAAGCTTACTCGGAATGGTGTTAATTTTATCTGGAAAAAAGAATGTGATGGTTGTTTTCAGGAGTTGAAAAGAAGATTGGTGAATGATCCTGTTTTGGAACTTCCTTCCAGGAATAGTGAGTTTGTTATATACTGTGATGCTTTGTTGAAGGGAATTGGTTTTTTCCTTATGAAAAATGATCAGGTAATTGAAAATTATTAACGTATGTTGAATACTCATGAGGTAAATTACCCTACACAAGATTTGAAATTAGCGGCTGTTGTTTTCGCTTTAAAAATTTGGAGGCATCACTTGTATAGAGTAAAGTATGAAATATATACTAATCACAAAAGTATAAAGTATATATTCACTCAAAAATAATTGAACATGAGACAGAGGAGATGGCTAGAATTAATCATGGATTATGATTGTACTATTCATTACCATCCGGGAAAAGCAAATAAAGTGACTGATGGTTTGAGTCAAAAACGTAATGCTTCATTAACAATGTTACGTTTGGAATGTGATCCTTTGGTTAAGGATTTGATGAACTTTGGCGTAAAAGTTGTTGGTGCAGGATGTCCTTCTGTTTTGTTTTAGGTATTAGTGAAATCTTCTCTATCAGACAGAATCAAGAAACCACGGAAGAAAGACCATGAGTTGTAGAAAAAGGTAGAGCTGGTTTAGAAGGGTAAGTTTCTTAAATTAAACATTGATAATGATTATGTTTTGAGATTTGGGAAGAGATTGTGTATGACTTATGATTCACAGTTGAAGAGAGATTTGTTATGTGAAGCTCATAGTTCTCCATTTTCAGTTCATCCTGGAAGTACTAAGATGTACAGAGATCTGCGAGAGTATTACTGGAGGGATGGAATGAAAAAAGATATTGCTGATTTTACAATGAAGTGTTTGAATTGTCAGCAGGTTAAAGTAGAGCGGCAGTTACCGAAAGGGATACTTCAGCCTTTACCAGTGCCAGAGTGGAAATGGGAAAATATATCCATGGACTTTGTTGTGGGATTACCAAAGACATCTCGAGGTAATAATGCAATCTGGATTATTATTGATCGCTTGACTAAATCTACTAATTTCCTTCCTATTCGAGATACTTTCTATCTAGATCAACTTTCTTGATTGTATCATAAAGAGATAGTCAGGTTCCATGGAGTTCTCCTATCCATTGTATCTTCTCATGATCCCAGGTTTACTATTAACTTTTAGAATGTCCTTCAGAAGTCGTTGGGTACTGAATTGAATTGTAGTACAGCTTTTCATCCTCAATCATATGGGAAGTCAGAATGAACAATTCAGACATTGGAGGATATGCTACGTGCTTGTTCGATGGATAATCAGGGAAGTTTGGACCAACATATTTCTTTGGATGAATTTTTATATAATACAGTTTTCATTCCAATATACAGATGGCACCGTTTGAGGCATTATATTGGAAGCGGTGTCAAACTCCAGATTTTTGGGATGAAGTGGGTGAAAGGATGATGATGGGACCAGAATTGGTAGAAGATATGGTAGAAAAAGTTTAGTTGATTCAGAAACACATGAGAACAGCTTAGATCAGACAGAAAAGTTATGCAGACAACAGGAGGAAGGATCTATCATTCGAGGTAGGTGATCATGTTTTTCTCAAAGTTTCACCGTGGAAAAGTGTGATGCGATTTGGCAAGAAAGTAAAGATGAGTCCAAGGTTCATTAGACCATATAAAATTCTGTAAAAAGTTTGATCAGTTGCTTACCGAGTGGATTTACCTCCCAGTTTATCTTAGGTACACAAATTTTTTTCATGTTTCGATGTTGAGAAAGTATATGCCAGATCCATCTCATGTTTTGAGCCCAAAGGTAGTTCAGTTGGAAGAGAATCTCTATTATGAAGAACAACCAGTCCAGATTCTTGGCCATAGAGATCAAATGTTGTGGAATAAGGTAATTCATCAGGTAAAGTTGTTGTGGAAAAACCATATGGTTGAAGATGCAACATGGGAATCTAAAAATGCTATGAGGGATAAATACCCCCACTTATTTTGATAAGTGAATAAAATTTTGAGGACGCAATTCCCAAAATGGGGGAAGGATGTAACATCCCAAATAAATAAAGAATAAAACATTTTCATATTTATTAATATTTACAAATTAAATATTAATTTTACATTAAATGGGATTCCATGTTCGATAGCGTACCCGATACGCAACAAAGAGTTTCTTTGAAATCTTACGTTGCACACTAGTAATAGAATAATACTATTTTAAATGGTAGTTAACACGTAGTCGTTGTATTGGTTTGAATGAATAGAAATAACTAAAATATGATTGTATATGTTTTTTAAATGTTTTTAAATTTATCCAATAAAGGATAAAGGATTAAAATATGAAAATAATTCAATTTTAGGCATAGATACTCTAATTTTTACTAAGGGTCCACTTATCGCCTTTTGATGGTGAACCGTCATTAAATATAGTTTTGGTCACTATTATACATTATTTTGGACCAAATAAAATTCTTTTTTAGAAATGGGACATCAAAATTTATTTTGTGTAAATTTTTGGTATTTTTCCGATAAAGTTCATTGTTTAATGAATAGTGAAAAATGTTGTATTTTAATTCAAATCCTCTTTTTAATCTAATTAATTTATATGATTAGATTATGTTTTTATTTTGTTTTAAAGTGAAATTAGAATATATATTTACCATTTAATCACATAGTGGTCGTTGAAATTAATTTCACTTTTAATTTGGACTTAAACTACTGTCAATCTTTTGATATATATTGTTTCATAAAAACAAGCTATTTGTCCTGACATCGGGAATTAATTATTAAATTAATTACTCTAACTTATTTGTTATGAATTTTTTAAAATAGACACCATTTTTAAATTCGGAATATCAAATATATCCTAGGGTGAAGTTTTTGTATTTTTCTGAAAAACATCAATTTTTGATGAATAGTGAAACCAGTAAGTGGTACTTAAAAAACTGATTTTTTTTTGTTTAAATGAAATTTTAAAACCTATGTGTATTTAATTTTAAAAATATGACATATATGGTATTCATTAAGAAGTAAAATATGTTTCAATGTGATTAAAATAATTTTTGGTGAATAGTAACTTTTAAGTTTTTAAGCGCGATTAGAGGTAATTAGTGTAATTTAAGGTAAAAATATTGTTTTAAAAATATTAAATGACCTTTTCACATGTCCTACCCTTATTTTATGTGTCATGGCCGACCAAGACAATCCATGGGTCAACTTGAGGACCCCATGGAGCCACTTTGGTTGGAAAATGACATTAATAACTTTTTATTTAATGTTAAAATAAAAATGTCACAATCAAGTGTTGTTTTACTAAAACAATTTTTAAATGGGGTTATACAAGTAATAATTTTGCATATAAATATTAATTATAATGCTAAAAAAATTTCCTACATAATTATATTTTTTTATAATTATTAGACATTAAATAAATTAAATTATTTATGACACCATGATGATGCAGCGATTACCTCATTATTTAACAATTTAAATAAAAGGAAGAGATAATGTAAAATATAAGACCTACACTTTTAAAAAGACTATTGGATGCATGGATTTTGAAATCTTATCACCTTATCCTTGATATATATAATTTTTGGACCTTTAATATCAGAAAAGCATTTTATAATAAAGCAACCTTTTATAACTTTCCAATAGTGCCCCTCCTCTCCTCTTATAAAAGGCCCCCACCTCTACCACCTTACCCACACCTCTCAAGCATTTTTCTCGGCCAAACCATGCTCATTTTGTCTCTCCACATACATCTATTACTCCTAGAAGCCTCACATCGTGCAGAAGTCTTTCCAAGGAAGCCTTTGAGCTCAAATCAAAAAGAGTTACCTGTTTTAAAGGTAGTGTCTTCTCTTGCGTTCTTATATTTTATTTTGCTTCTCCAACCACCTAAACACTTTTTATACCTTTATTTTGTAAAAAAACCAGTAAATTAAATATACTAGTATGTTTTTGTGTGAATTATTAGAGATAAACTAATACACACCTTCATCTAATGGTTAAAGTGCAAACTGTTTCCTTGGATGGCGAATTTCTGCCTCACGAAACGATGATTGTTAAATATTCTTCTAACACCTTCAAAGGTGGACATTAAGGTGAAAATATATTTATATATGATATATAATATGTTTATGTTTTCCTTAAGCTTCTGTATTTATCATTTATTCCATAAGTTTATGGATTCCATTATGGGTATACGCGATATCTTCATTTTAGGAAGTGTGGACTACCGCCACCTCAATGTGATTTGATTCGTTAATGCCATATGTGGGACGTATAAAGGATGGAGTTATTGATATTATATATGAAATTATAATGGAATTATAATATAACTTTATGTCATTATGATTCCATTCCATAAAATACAAAATAGAAATGATTGTAGCGTTCATGCGTACGTACGACTTACCGTCTCCATGAACTGTGCATTTCATTTCTTACCTCTAAATGTTATGTAATATTATAAATGCATGTATATAATTGATATATATGATATATATGGTAACTAAATAATGAATATAACTCTGGAAATAATGGATACATGAACAATTGGTAATTATAAAGAGTTTATTTTTGACTCAAGTACAAATGATCGTTAAAACAACCGTTATTAACTTAAATTATTACACAGTGTTCATGACATGGTAACAAGCGATATAAAAGGAATAATGAAATTGAAAAAGGTTCTTAAGAAAGTATAAATTAACTCAAGTTTATTATTAAGAATATTAATTAGGAATCGAGTCATGTCGGACATGAGGTAAGGGACTTCGTCTCAATCTCCATTCATTGAGGCATATTTTGTTTTATACACAACTTTCTTTTATATGGTGTATAAACCGCTTTGACTTTTACACTTATTCAAAAGGAATCTTTATTTATACGAACCGTTTTACTAAACGACAAAAGGAATGTTTTTTTGTCGTACATATGTGGCAACAACGACTTCTCTGTTGCCGTGACTATTATTTGAGTTTCATCTTCCTCTAGAAGACATAACCTAATTTTTTTTAAATGAAAAATAAATACCATGTATTACTTTTTCTATATTTTGGTATTGAAAATGGTTTTCATAATGTTTTTATTTTATCAATGTGTTGTATTGATATCTTGTGATTGAAATGTGGAAATGTTATGTTTCCTTTATGCATGTTTTACGTGATACGATTATGTTATGGTTCTTGGGAATTGTTATGAAGACGGGTTGTTCCGTGATAAACTAAGGGAGAGTGAGCCCAATATAGCTCTCCTATGCATTGGGTAATGCGAAGGAGTTAAACGTTGAGGTTTCTCCGAAGAGATTTAGGGAATATACTGTGAGGGGTATTCCAAACGTAAGAATGAGGGTTACTCCCTATGTAAGAATGTTATGAATGCCTCAAGTTACCTTTTTTGTCTTATGAATTCTATGATTTATTCATTATTTGATAAGGTATGTTAAAATTCTTATGTTTTATGACTAATGTATGATTTCATACATAGACTAATGTTTTCATTTTGTACTTTTATATCCCTTACTGAGCTTTTTATGCTCATCCCATGTTTTTGAAATGTTTTTCACATGACATAATGTGGAATAAGGTCAAGGATGGGATCAAAGAAAAGTCATGTTATCTAAAACATGGAACTAAACATGTTTCTTTTTAAGAGTTTTTATTTTATGGGAACTTTGTTGAAGTGTCTACTTTGTAATCTTTTGAGATGTAATAGTTATGTCCTAATTCTCTAAAACTCTAAACCTGAAAAGATCCCCAATGTTAATTATTAATTTAATTCAATATTAAGTAATGTTTATGGCCGCGGCCTTATATTTGGTATGCATAAGATAGGATCAAACATTGTATTTCACATATAAACTCATTTTTTTATTTAGACATTTTTAACCGCCTATTAATGATGAAACAATTTTAAATATTTATTTATAAAATTTTATAAATTTAATTTTATAAATTAAACATCATTTTTGAATTATTAATTTAAAAATTATCTTAGTATTATTTTTTGGGATTTTTCTGAGCAACATCATTTTTCAGTGAATAGTCAAAAATATTGTATTTTAGTTAAAAACTGACTTTTTATTTATATAATTTTTAATGCTATAAATTAAAACATGATCAATTATACATCTATTATTATAGATCATATAATTATAATTAATATATCTTTTAAATTTAATAAAAACATAACAATCTTTGAATCATTTTTCTACTAAAACCGGTTACTCCATCAATCTGTGAGTTTAGCACTAATCGTAATTTTGTCTTTTCTATTATTTAAAATTTTAAAATATGAAATACACAATTTTAATCAAGATAATATTTTTTTTAAAATGATAAAATTAATTTTTGTCAAAAATTATTAGTGAAATAGATTAAAAATAATTATTGTGATTAAGTTGTAATTAGTCATAAAATATATTAAAACCCTATGTTTAAGGGACCAAATGACCTTGAACGTTTTCCAAAAAATATTTTATGGATATATTTAGGCCATTAACATTAAATTAATTAGTTTTGGTGGGTTTTTGTGACTTTTATTAGTTGATAACATATGTACACCTGACTTCTTTTAAAAAATTCCAAATGAATCCTTTTCCATCCCTATAAATGGCCACCACCTCTACCAATTCCTCACACCTATAAAATCTCTTAAGTTTGGCCATTTCGTAATAACATAGTCTCACCTAATTCTTATTCTTGTCCTGGATTCATCCCTCTGGGCATAGACCCTCCCAACAATGCCTTTTGGGCCAAACCAACAGAAGTTACCTTATTAAAAGTTAATGTCTTTTATCAATCTCTATTGTTTCATTTCCATTATGAAACCCATGAAATTCCATTACTAAGTTATTGTATAAAAAAAATAGTATCTTCAATATACAAGTATATATATTTCTTCTATTGTAACCTAAACTTATACACACCACCACTTATTGCTCATTGAACATAATGATTATGTGGATGGCAAACTATTACCTAACGAAGTGATGATTGGTCATTCTTCAATTACTGCCTCTCATGGTGGCCATTATGTTGAAAAAATAGTTTCTATATATTATAGATGATGTTTGTTATGTCCTTATAATTCCTTAAACCTTTTATAATACATATTCTTAGTACTTTCTTTTTTACATTACTATGATAACATTGTTTGAGGAAGTGTGGACTATCAACCACTCAAAGAAATGTGAGTCATTCACACGATACATGGAATGTATAAATGAATGGACATAATTAAAAATAAGTTACATTCAAAACATCAATAATATATTCATTACATAATTATATTTCTCGTTATATATATGTTTATCTCATATCCATTATTACCCCTTCATATACTTTAAATGAGATATTGTCATTCGTAGACGTGTGGATAACCTCCTCCTCAACATGATTTGATTACTTTTACAACAAATAATTATATATATAAATATATATGATTAAATAATATGATATTTATTATATAATTAACCTTATATAATTATTTTAGTTACTTATCTTCTTTCTGCAATGATCATTTTAAAATTTGAATGTTACTCATGCGTACGTATGACCTACCGTCTCCATTATTTTAACATATTTATATTTTCATAACCATATTTAATTATTTATTTTAGAAGTATAATTGAGTTTCAAATATGATAATTATTCCAGGGTTATTATTTGGGTGATGTAATACAATGACCGCTTTGACAATTGTTTACCAACAATAGTTGTTTTGACACATAAACCAAATTTGGTCAAAAACACCTCACATAATCATAATTTTGTAGGTAGTTGTAAAAAAAATGGTAATAAGTGAAATAAAATTATTATAAACCTGTAAAAGGTTAATAATAAGGTATAAGATTAACATAATATTATTATACAAGATGTTAAAAGATGTTCACCTGAAACGAAACACTGGGTAAGGTATTCTTATATCATTTTCATTTCATGTGGCATACGTAATTATTATGAACCTAATATATTATATATGGTGTACTTAAAACCACATTGGCATATAACATACTGAATTAATTTTCCTTAATGGTATTTAATAATTTCATTTAATATTATTCATTCATTATGTTTATGATTTAAAAATGATTCAATGTGGTATGGGACACTTTGGAACGTTTAATAATTATTTTCCTCAAGACTAGTCCTAATAATAATTAAAAGGAATTTTCATTAGAGGAAATTATATAACCATTTTCAATAATATCTTTCATTATTCTATATTTATTCCTGATGATTTTCACGTACTCATACCATTTTTTCAGAATTTCATACTCAATTTTTCTAGAAAATGTATTTTTAGAAAACCTAACATTATATCTCTATTTATTCAGAGAAACAACTTAATTCTAAAATCCATGTTTAATTAAATAATTTTAAACAATGATTCTTAAATAATTTGTTAAATTCATTTTTTCCAATTTTACCTATGATTGAAAGGAATATTTTTGTTGCTCTATAAAAGAGGCATTTTCTAATCTTTTTCCATACAAAATGAATATTGATTTTTACCAAATATGACTTATACGGATTTATCCGCTGTCATTTCATTGAATCCTCCTTATAGAAATAAAAAGGTTTTTCATAAAAAAATTGATATCTTCCTTAAGAAAATATTTAAAATTAAATCTTTTATTTCATCAATGAAAAAACCCACTATTTTACTCCACTTTGGTTTCATATATTAATACTGTGCTAAATCATTTCCTGGATGGTTTTTTATTGATTTGGACAAATATATTATTCATATTCACTTCCTTGATTTATTTTTTAGTCACTTTATGTATTCCATTCTCAAGGATCATTGAAATTTTAATTTCCACTTATTATCTATTTCATTATTTAAAGGATATTACTATTTCCTAAATCATGTACAATTTTACATATTTTTCCAAAAATTGATTGTTATTTGATTAATTGGGGAATTATTGATAGATATGTGTTTCTTATCTAATATGATATTTGATAAGACATATTTTTTTATTTAATATGAGTATTTCTTTGTACTACAATGATGGGTGGGGCTCAGAATTTATATAGCTCTCAGATGCATCGACATGTTCTTATGAGATGAATAATTTCACAAATGGGTTTCTACACATAGTTTTAAACCATCATAGGAAAGGTATTGATGGTAATATGTTTTCATGTGCTTGATAAATGATGTAAGAAAAGAATGAAATATCCCTTATATTTGGTTTAGTTATTATTCATCCATGAGATTTTGCATCGACATATCTATGGAAACAATTCATTTCATTTTATTAATTAATGGCATGTGTTCTAGTTTTATACCTTTAAATATTTATTTTTCATTATCTAGTTATTTTAATGGAATTTTTCCCATTAATTACCTTTTAATATTTCTTATTTACATTTATTCAGTTTGTGGATTACATGGATTCTCTAAAGTTATTTTCCTTTCAATAATGACTGTTCTCATTTATTCATTATTAATTCCACTACATTTTTCTCTTACTAATAATTTGATCTCACACTTATTATTTTTCATATCCAAAGAATCCAATATGTGTACTATGAATATTATGTAGGAATATATTTGATGTGTTAGAGTTATCCTCAGTTTTTTGTTTGTTTATAATAAAAAAGTATGTTGTAATTAGTGTATTCATTTTTTATTCAATACTTATTTTTTGTATGTAGTTTACCGTAACTAATAAATGGATCTGTATTTTGGGTCTTGATTCCTTGTAATCATGCCAATATATTTAGTAGTATACACCAGATCTAATATATCCAGGGCTGGGTTGCTATAGTTGTTATCATAATAAGTTCAGTAAAAACCATGGGAACTAGATTTTCAAAAACCTAGATTCGAAAACATAACTCTAAGGTGGAATTTGAAGAAGTATATATGAAAACCATGTATTTTCGATAAAGTATAGATTATGTGGATAGTCTTAGAAATAAAAACATGTTCGGATAATACATATGGATTTGGTTCAATCACATAGTTCCCTAGGAGTAACAACTCCAACAAGGTGTTCTGATCTTGACTCAGGGTAACCTGGAACGCGAAAACAGGCTCTACCACTAACCTAGTCTGGAACTCATATGGGTTATTCATAGGACAATCCACATTTTTTATAAATCCATTATGAAGTATTAATATATATAATAGGTATACCTATAAAAACCTAAAGGTTTTTTTATATTTTAGACAAGGTGTCATGATTTAGAATTCCAATTTATGATATTATAGATAAATACTTGACAAAGGAATGAGCAATGTGGAAAGCAAATGGGTGGTTTATTTATGTATTGAGATTGTATTTAAAAACAAAGTTAAAATTCTATTTAGGGATCACCCTAATCTAAAGGATTTCCATTATATTTATATTTATAAGTTATATTACTATGTTTTTAGAAAAGGACATCGAATAATCTTGGTGAAAACCAATCAAATCTGGAAAGCCCATAGGACTTGAACCCATAAACAAAGGACGATAAGGGTTTAACTCCAACCACTGACCTATGTAATTTCCTTGTTAATTTTCATGGTTTTTAGTTAAATAATTTAACGAATAAATATTAATGATTAACGAGTAGTTACACATTTTAGGATTAGAACATAATATATTAACCATATTTTTTTAGGGATATATTTAAAGAAAAATAGTAAGAATTTTCACACCTTTATAGGCCTTATAATCTTTTAAAACATTATTTTAGTGATTCAGAAGTAAAAAATTTCTTTTTTGATAGTTAATTTTTATGAGAGTTAAGGGATAAATTAGAATTTTATCAAAACATGACCAAAAGATAGGATTATTCATTTTATACTGAAACCAATCATGTAAGAATATTTTATTATATTATTGGTTAGTAAAATAATTACCCAACATTAGGAAAATAAAGACAAAATAAAAATGTTGTCTTAATACCTAAAAATTTGTTGAACCAATGGATTTCTTAATCATTAATGATTTCTAGATTTGAGGCCCTCAACATTCGATTTATCATTCGCATGTTTTTTATCAATGACCGAATTTAATCCCTATAAATTTTTATGTTTTTTCTTCTGAGACCATATCTGTACTTACCATTGATGTTCTCCAACTCAGAGACCTAGTTACATGGAATTTCATGTGACCATTGTACTTTCAATTCTATTTTTTGGTGAATATTACATGTGAACCATTCTTGTGATCTGGGATTTAAAATATATGAAGAATCAAACAACCCATCAGAATGATTGATTATAAATTGTGAGGATGCATTTTAAATAATGTGTAAAGAATATGATGCCCTCAAAACTAAATTAAGAACCTTGTGTTCGATATCATGTATGACACACATCACTATGCACGTAAGGTAATATCCTAATACATTATAATATATTTACTATTTAAAATATATAATATATATATAAATAAATGAATGGAACACTGTGTTAGATTTCATTACATGCAATAGATACCATCGTCATTTCTTTCTGTTACCCGCAAAAGAGACCTTCTTTCATGGCTTATGCTATGATCAATACAATTTCTGACCAAGAAACAATCTATAATTAATACATTATTATAGAATACAACAAGATATAAACTAGATGGAATGGATATTATTAACTGAATAATGAAACTATATTGTTTAGAAAACTAAATCATAGGTTCTAAAAAAATTATAAATGAATATAATAACCAATTTAATATTAAAATCATATTTTATTGAAAACAATTTTTTTACTCACAATGTAGATTTATCATAATTTATTAAATTAATTAAAAACAGTGAGTTATATTAATGTTATAAATATGTTATATATTTGATAAATTATTTTTGATACTCATTCAAAATATTTGGATAACATTAGATATGATCAAATCAAATATTTCACATAAAACTCTATATTTTTAGGTATTTTTTACCGCGTTTTAATGGAAAACATGTTTGAAATCATAATTTTGACACTTTTATAAATTTTATTTTATAAGAGAAAAATAATTTTTTAATTAATAATTTCAAAATTAACTTGGGATGAATTTGTTTTGGATTTTTCTGAGAAACATTATTTTATAGTGAATAGTAAAAAACTACGTTTTATTTAAAAACTAATTTTTTTAAATACTTATTATTATTTTAATGTCACATTAGATCAGTTAAAAATATATTAATATAAATTATTTTATTATAATCAATTTATCTTTTTAATTTAATATTAATATATAATACTATTTTGAGCATTTTTCTACTAAAAGTGGTTATTCTGTCTATCTGTGAGATTAACATTAATCTTAAATTTTCCACTTATGTGATTTGAATTTTAAAAATCCAATATAAACCATTGCAATTGAGATAATATTTGTGGTCTACAAAGATCATATTAATGTTTGAAAAAAATTATTAGTGAATCCGATTAAAACTAATTATTGTGTTTAAGGTGTAATTAGGCTTAAAATGGACTTAAACCCTATGTTTGTGGACCCAAATGTCCTATCCACTTGTCCAACATAACTATAGGGACATATTTCATCCATTAACCTTCCATTAGTGACAGTAAGGGGGTTTTATGACATTTAATATTTTAGAACATGTAAAACCCCAATATTTCAACGTACTTTATCTCTTTAAAGTAATTTAATAGCTTATATTACATGCAACACCAACTTGGCCTGTATTATACGCAAGATTATATTTCTGCGAAAGAAGAAATTAGTCTTATAATTATTTAATCTATATATTTATTTATAAATTTAATATTGTAATATGAATAGAAAAAATAAAATTTAAATGTTATTTATAATGTTTTTACAAAAATAAAACATATTTATAATTAAATGTATATGTTTTCTTAAAATAGTTATATATTTAGAAAAATTATTTCCTTAAATATACTACTTTTATGTCCTTTTGTGAAAAATAATTAAATTAATTTTAGGAACTCCTAAAAATTTAATTGGGTAAAATAGACTTCATTTTTTAATTAAAAATATCAAAGAAAATTATGTTGAATTTATTATATTTTTTTGAAAACTTTCAGTTTTTGAAAAATATTGAAAAATACTACATAGTACATAAAAACGAATTTTTCATTTAAATAATTATTTTTAATTATAATTTATATTAATGTCAAAATAGATATATAATAACTATCTTTTTCTATTTTAAGATAGTCGAGTCATTTTATAATAGAATTAGATATTAAAATTCATTGAACTTTTTTAACATCTTTTTACCCACCTTCTAAGCATATTTACCCACCATTTAAATGCATTTGTAAATTAACATAAAATATAAATTTTCTACTTATGTAAATTAAATTTCCAAAATCCAACAGACACAGTTTTCATCATTAAATAAAATGTGGTTCAATATGATGAAAATAATTTTTTGTGAATAGTAACTTTTGAATTTTTTTTGCCACAGTTAAAAGTAAATAAATTAATTAAAGAATAAAATAATATTATAAAATTGTCAAATTACCCCAAAAAAATTCAAATTCTATTGGAAAAGTATTTTTAGACCAAAATAATCTTTGGGACCAAAATATGATCTTTTTTGAAACACTTGGGTTAGATTAGGACATTTATTGAATTTTATTTAAAGAAGAGTTAAAAGTGATAAATTAATATTTTAATAACTAATCCCATTTTTAATATAGGGTTTTACAAAAGATAAATTAGACTATTAATATTAATTATAATGGTAAAATGTTTTTCTACATCATATTATTTTATTTAAAATTTTATATATTAAATAATAAAATTTATTTATGACATAATGATGATGAGGAAATTACCTTATTAATGAACGATTAAAAAAGATATTTTAGATTTTAAAATATGTGTGATGTTATATTTTTTATTCCATACACTATTTTTATAGGTTACTATTACATCATTGGTGTAATGGCCCGGACCTCTCCGGTCCTTTACTTTGTGGAATTTTGGTGTTGGAGGTGTTCTGGGAGGTCAAGGGGACTTATCCCCAACACTTTGCCAATTTTCCAGTTCTGTGAACAGTGTTTCCAGTTTTATGAACAGTAACAGATCGGTCTCACCGATCAGTTTCACAGATCGGTCTCACCGATCATTTTCACAGATCGGTGTGACAGATCGGTTTCACAGATCGGTCTGACAGATCGGTCTGACAGATCGGTCTCACCGATCAATTTCACAGATCGGTGTGACTGATCGGTTTCACAGATCGGTGTGACAGATCGGTTTCACAGATCGGTGTCACAGATCGGTTTTACAGATCAGTGTGACAGATCGGTTTCACAGATCAGTTTCACAGATCGGTGTGACAGATCGGTTTCACAGATCAGTCTAACAGATCAGTTTCACTGATCGGTTTCACAGATCGGTTTCACAGATTAGTCTGACAGATCGGTTTCACAGATCGGTGTGACAGATCAGTTTCACAGATCAGTTTCACAGATCGGTTTCACAGATCGGTGTGACAGATCAGTTTCACAGATCGGTTTCACAGATCGGTGTGACAGATCAGTTTCACAGATCGGTTTCGCAGATCGGTTTCACAGATCGGTTTCACAGATCGGTGTGACAGATCAGTTTCACAGATCAGTTTCACAGATCGATTTCACGGATCAGTGTGACATATCTGTTTCACATATCGGTTTCACAGATCGGTTTCACAGATCGGTTTCATGTACAGTAATGGTGGGTGAACAGTGTTTCCAGACTCCTACAGTTTTTCCCCTTTTGACGTTTATTTTGACGTAAAATACATTTAAAGCCTTATTTTAAGGGCTCTTAAGGCTGATTCAAATTCCATAAATCCTATATTAATTATTCCTAAGGCTTGGAATTTTTTACTTGGTCAAACTGCGTGGGTTAATGCGATCCGTTTTTAATGGAGAATTAACCGGATCTTAAACCGCCACCTAGTTAAATCTTAAAAAGGGATGAGATATCATTCTTCCTTGTTCTTTCCCTTTGTTCTCGATTAAGAGGCACTAGAACCTTTCAATCCTTTCCATAGGAGTTACACAATCAACCTTTACTCCTAGGATCAGTCTCGCTCTGTTGGATGCAACCGAGCCGTGTCGATCAATCTTCGATATAAGCATCCTCCGGTGGATGCAGTTGTCACGAGGGGAGGATCGTGACCTGTTGTGTGGATAAAGGACTTCATGAACTCTTCGAGGTAGGGGATTCATGTCTTTTCTAATTGTATATGTGCAACCATAGAATTAGCATGATTTATCTCTTTGGATCACAATGAAATTTACCTAATTAAATACTTGAACCGGATTAAAAGAATTTGTTGATCGCATGCTGTTGCTTTATACCGTGATAACGGTTTGCCTCATGTTTTCCTAGATATAGTGATATCTATGTTTTCTTTGACTTGTTGTTCATTCATTATAGAAATTGATAATGAACGTGAAGCCGGAAGTAATTGTTAATTAGTTGGCTAAAAATAAAGATGCAAGTAAATTAATCTGGATCTTGTCGTTGTTGTAGTTGTTCTAATTTGAGGATAATCAAATTAGGGAAGTAAGCATGGTTATTTAATTTTGACAGCTTGCTGATTAGGTATCCAAGATTGGAACCTACGAATAACAAATATGCCAATTCCATATGGATTAGAAAACAGATTATGTGGGAATTTCAAAAGGGTTCTGAGTTACCCGCTTGCTTGTAAGGCTGAATGCCTTGTGGTTTGGAGCTCTTAGTGCTCATTGTGTTTGAAGACTGAATGCCTTGTTAAAGGGCCGAGAGCCCATTTTGTGATGTTTGTTTTCCTGCTGCTTGTGCTGTGATGTGAGCCTGGATGGCTGTTGTGATATGTGGAGGCATGGAGACTTGTGGTTGTGGCAGCGGATGACGCCTAGTGTGGCGAGATGCATCAGTTTATGCATATGGGTGTCGGGGAGGACACCAAGTGTGATGGTATGAGATGAATGTGATGGTTTGATGTTGGTGGTTTGGTTTGAATGTTAATCTTCTTTGCTTTTCCCCACTGCTCAAGGCAGCTGGTCTTGATTACCCTCTTTCCGAAGGAGGCGAAGACACGCGGGGTATGCCACGTGCTTTCCGTTTTTAGCCTCCCGATGGAGGATGGGTCTATGCTCTTTCTATAGGAGGCAAAGACTCGATGGGTAGTATATTTACTCACCGTGTTGATCCTCCTTTGTGTTTAGAAGCATATGATGCTTTTCTAGAATGCCTGGGAATGTGGAAAAGTAATTCGGTAAGGAATGTTTGATTAAATGGTGAAAATCAATGGGGATGGAGATGCTGGAATTTAAAGGTGATGTGAATCTTAAAAAGGAGAAGTTGTTTTTGAAAGTGATTCCAATTCAGTTTAATGTAAATTTGTTCATTCATAATTAATGTTTAATGAATTAATTAATGTACAGTGGAACTGATAAAATGATAATGGAGTAATCTAATAATTCTCTTCAAATGGTTGTGTGCTTGTAGGATACCTAGTCTTTGAAGTAGCAGCCTGGAGTCTGAGAGACGTTAGCTGCAGTTGTATCTAAGACTAGGTAATGACCATAGTGTGGATGTGAGTTACTTATATATTCTGTACTTTTTTGTGTTTCCATGCGCTACTCCACCCTATCAGTAAGGGCAACTGACACCCCGGGGATTCTGAGCCCTGGGGGGTGTTTTCCCCAACATTCTGATGGGAGGTTGAATGGATGACTACCCCCTTTGGCCACGCTCTCTTCTCTTGGTAGATCTTTGTGCTGGTAGGCACAGTGGTTAGTTTTACCCATATATGTGTGTAGAGGGCTGTGATGGCTTGTGGTTATTTCCCACACATATATTCTGGATATAGTATCCTATGGACTACTATAGGTGTAACGTGTATAGGCTGTGATGGCTTGAGGATCCGTACTCGGCGTATGGGCTGTGATGGCTTGAGGTATAATACTCGACGTATGATACACATTATATGAGCTCTGGTGGCTCCCGGAAACTACCTGGTTACTTTGGTTGTGAGGATGGTGTGGTTCTTAGCCCAGGTGTCTGCAGGCAAGCCTATGTGGTGCACGAGGTGCAGATTGTGGAGCATAGCCTAGGTGTCTGCGGGCAAGCCTTTGGAGAGAGATGCACAGGACGTATGTCGTTGGGGAAAAGCGGCAAACCAGTGGGGAAGTAGTAGCGGGGTACCCTTGATATTCTTTACTATATGCTATATTCTTGTATGCGTTACTTGGTGAGAGTAGCCATGGTGAGGTTGGGAACATATCATACCTGTTTAGGTGACGAGTTAGTTTCACTTGTTGTTCACTGGGCTTTAGCATGCTTTCTTTACTTTTGCACGAGAGTCTTGGGGAGGATCCTACTGAGTATACTGTTATACTCACCCTATGTACATATAAACTGTTTTTCAGGTCACTTGGAGCGGGTTGGAGATCAAGCTGGTTACTACTGGCTTGCGGTTGGAGGAGGAGCTGTTCGGGCTTGTGGTCGCTGTCGTTTTACTTTCTTTTGGGTACTTTTAGATTCCCCTTTCAGTTGTAGTACTTTTTCATGACATTTCATATATGTACATGGGTTTCTTTTTTAGTTATGTGTTGGATTTGATTTGAGTCTATTCTATCTCTCTCTTCGGCATGTGTTCTCTTAGAGGGTAATGCCTCCCATTTGTATGTTATTATACCCTCGGTGCTAGTCGCCAACCCGGGGCCTACTGGAGGCGGGACTCGGGGGTCATTATCTCCCTTTTCACATTGCCAGCCCAGGAGGGGTACACTTTGTGAGGAGGGGGTCGTGACATTTGGATTTATTTAATGTAATTTGTTTTGTAGGAATCAAGTTGTTAGGACTTTTAAAAAAATCACGTACTAAATAGTATCAAAATTGAAATAAATGATATTTTAAAATAAATAAGTTTTTATTAAATAATATAAAAGTCATAAAAATCAAAGTTTCTTCCAAATTACTTGGAGAGTGTTAATTTTTCATAAATAATATAATTTAGGCTAGTTTGGTAACTTATGGTAACTATATTGATCTTGTAGTATAAAAATATAAGAAGACATGGCAAGAGTTCAACTATTTAACTAGGGGATAAATAAAAACTATATGGTTAATATGATAACATAAACATGTCTAAAACAACATTTATGAGTGGATTTAAACCCATCATCATCCTAACTTCGAAATAAAACAATTTTAATATTTTACAAACCGAAAAAGTATTTTATAATAAATTAACATTTCATCATTATTCATAAAGTACCCCTAAACTCTCTTATAAAAGTGAACCTCCTTTTCCTTATAATTAATACATAATAATCCATTGGTATTAGCAAAACCCTTCCAATATATCTTCCCAACTACCCTCACATCAACATAGAGGCTTTACCTTTAGTAGAATGCCAACCTAAGGAACCCTTTTGTTCAAACCAAAAGGAAACACCCAAATAAGAAGTAATTATTTTGTCAAATCTTTAAATGTTATTTTCTTCTTATACATCCTTTTTATTTATTTTTACCATAATATAATAATAAATACACTACCTTATAAAATATATGATGTTATTATAAATATGGTAAAACCATAGTGATTTTTCTATCCATCCTATGAATGACAAAGTCACCATTCCTGCATACGTACGGCTTACCGTCTCCACGTCGTAGTGTAGTTTTTAATTCAACACTCCATAATTTCGGTGGGTATAATAATGAGTGTAAATAATTTAAATAATTAATATAACAAGGTAATTATTATGTATATATAATATACAATCATATTAAACACTGTTTTGCTATCAATAGAATTGTATTTTCGGTTGTGCGTAGGCACAGCTTACTGTCTCCTCAACGCGATAAGATTCATCTTCAACGATCACCTTTCAAGAATTTATATATATAAATAGATTAACTATGAGGTATTGGAATAATATATCTATATGTAGGTAAATATATATTGTTTAATTACTTCCATACTATATGATAATAAAATTGAAACAATGTTCATTCATACGTATAGACTACTATCGCCATGAACTGTGTTTCCATTTAATAAATCTATCTATTATACATATTTATATTATGAATATATATGATATATAAATCATGTTTTATATTTTTGAAGTATTTAAATCATGATATAAGTTATACGATCAAGAATAACAAGTGAAAACACTTATGATAAAGAATGATATTATTAACTAAAATGTTAATTTAACAAGGAAATTATTATTAAATGGGTCGGATAAAGTCATAAATTAATCATATATGATATTATAAGTTCTAATATGGATCTAGTATTATTTAATAACATACTATGGTCATTATAAAAGAGGATAAATGTACCTTGTACTAAAGGAAGGTACAAGGTAAGTGTTAATTCTTCTATCTCATTATTACCTGATATTGTTTATGTGTAAATATTTAGTGGCTAATATTTATCATCCATTTACATATTTCATAAAAATATTTTTGAAAAAGATTATTTATAGGTTTTTTGGAAGAGACTAATTAAAAATATCTCAATTTTAAATGTTTTACTGATTTATTTTTCTAAATGATTATAATTATTCTCCATGTTTTCAAAATGATTTTGTGGATTTATTTATATGTAGATAATTGTTTTAAAATGATACTTAGTTTCAAAATATTAAAAATTTTATGGGATACATTGATTCCGAAATCATTTTTAAATAACTTCATTTATAAATGTGTGACTTATAAATGATTTTACAAAAAGATATATTTATCTCAAAGATTTTTACTGATCATTTTCATCTACATTAATATCATTTACTGCATGTTATTATTGATTGAGCATGATTTATTATAATACAACCTTCTATATTTTATTCAATGAGTTATTATATGTTTTAATGTGGATGTTCTATTTTTGTACCATTCATGGTTAATGGAGAATGTATTGACATTTCATATGCCAATTTTAATATGAATGTTTATGTTATGTTTCAATATTTTTATATAAGGAATTAATTAGACATAGTAAGTGATGGGTGGGGCCTGTTATAGCCCCTTGATGCATCGATTTGTCTCATGAGACAAACTAGTGTCTTGGAACAATGCCTTTAAAAAATTTATTTGTGTTCTTGGCATGAGGCCTTGACGTTGTGGTTAAGATGTCCGGAATTATGTTTTCCATCATTATGAGTTTAGTTATTAATTTTACATGTGATTATTCGACTAGTATAATATCCATTACAATATATGTAAATGAAATTATTTGATTTATCTTTTCCATATTACGCTGAAGTTTATGTTTAATGGGGTTTTGTTTCAATTTTATACCTTTAAATAAAAGATTATGATCTTTTATGATAGCTTCAGTGAGATTGTTTGTCCTTACTATGCATTTTATCTCACCTGTTTCTTATATTATATATTCCTAGGATGTCGAGAAGTGTATTATAAATGATATACATGGCTAAGATAGTGGAATAATGTTGTTATCAAATTATTAGATGTGCCATATTTTATATTAGAAATTTTAATGGAAAGTTCATATATGTAATCTATTTTCCAATACTACTAAAATGATCAGTCCTTTGAGACATGATTCATTTTAATCAGGAAAATGTATTAAAATAATGCTCTTCCTCCAAATATATGGGATCGAGGCATTATAGTTTCTATCAAAGAAATTCTAGAAATTGAATTGGAATCTAGATTTATAAAAACTCTAATTAGAGAACATTACCCTAAGATATACATTGAGGATTAGTATAGAAATACATCCAAAAAATTCTAATTTAGATTTAGGTGGGTTTTCCAAGAAATACATCTACGTTTGGATAAAACAGGTGGACATGGTTCAAGAAAATATTTACCTAGGAGTGAATTCACTAACAAATAGTTTAGAGCATTACCCGAGGAATCCTGGTACATGACAACATGCCTTTCTACGCACCTGGTATGACACTCTCAAAGTATTTGATTAGGATAATTTAAATTTTCCATATAAACCATTTTTAAGAATTTAGGAGTAAATACATCCCAATAGAAATAATTTTTTGGATCATGGATTATATGCATGAAGTGTGCAATTTATGTTTACTATTATGCATGATTGGAATTGTGCATTTTGATTCATAAACTAATCTAGTTTATGTCATTATTTAGAAATGTAACATAGTAGACGGAATGAGAACCCATCCAAAGCACATGATCCAAAAAGTAAGAAGGATCATGTCATATATGGACTTAATCCAGTATTTCTAAGGGAAATAATCACCCATGTATTAAAATCACTTAAAAAATAGCATCATGTGTTAATAAGATAATTAAATAATTATCTAAGTCCTATGGATTTGATGGAAATCCAGAGAATAATAGCATGGAAGAGAGAAATATTGATAACGATAAAAAAGAGAATAAGTATTTTTCCATGTGTGATAAATATGGAAAGAATCACCATATAAAGTCCTTGAAAGGACTGAGTGCTACTTTTATGTGTGGAGAAAAGGTTCATATGGGAATATAATTTAATGGGAATAATGAAGATACTAATATTTAGTGATTTATCATTAGTGGAATGGGGAAATATGTAAATAAATTTTCTAAGCATCAAGGTAATATAACTCAGAAGATTCAAAGGGATCAAGGTCAAGCATAAGTTGTTACTATGGTCTATCTTAAATAATAAATGTGTTTGATTATCGGGATTTTTTAATTATTTCATTTGAGCATTATATCAATGATTTTATGGTTATATGAAATATAAAAATAAATTAAGATTCTACTGTAGTACTATTTTATTTTTGAATTGATAATGTATGGTACTATGAAAAGTGACTCAATAACATGTTAAACTATTTGGAAAATACATGGTTTAGGTTAACTATAAACCTTAGTATGGTCCTAATGATGAGGTAATGAATTTTGAATATGATATAATTGAGTTGGATAAAGTATATTGGATATTATTTCCTATCTTGTAAGTAATTATTGGTTTATTTATTCTAACGTTGTTTGAGTTTACAACATTTATGGATTTGAGGATTATATCCAGTATTCTATAAGGAATAAGGTAGAATGAAAGTATTTAATAATATTTTAGGGTAATTAAGTGTTTTATCATGTTTTAATAGAATATGTGATGAAGGTATTCATATGATATTATGTGGAAAAAAAGATCTTAATTATGGGACCTTCCTTATACATTATTTGACAGTTAGTTTTGACCAAAGTATTTGAAATATACTAAAGGATAGAGTTGATTATCTTGAACATTGGATACTATTTTTTATGGATAAAACATTTCTCAATATTATTTTTATAATGTTATAATTTTATGAAAAGGAAAACCCACAGGTCCGGTGACAACTTGTCACATCAGGCTAGGCCGCAAGACATGAACCTGCAACTGAAGAGAAACAAGGGTGCATTGCCTACCACTGGCCTACGCGATGTCCTGGTTTGTATAACATAATTTTTTATTTAAAAATTCTGATAGATAAGTATAAATTATTTTTTGAAACCCTACATGATTAGGATACACATAATATTATTTTTGTTTTATTATATATTGAGGAGAAATATGAGCTTATGGATGAAATTCTTCATGTAAGTATGATTCCTTATATTACTATTCTATAAAGCAAAATTAATTATTCAACTATTAAGGATCTTGAAACAAACTTTTTTATCCATATACTTTTTCTGATGAATCAAAAGATCCATTTGATCATCACCGACTTCTAACCTTGTGATTTCTCAATTTATCTTATTCATGTTCTCTATCAGAACATGACAGTTATATTTTTCTTCCATGTCAATTTTTTTCTACATGTAACCCTTGTTTGTGTAATCTTTGATAACTTTCGTACCTCCATTTCATTATTTCTTTATTAGACCTTTTATTAACTCTATTTTGATGTAGGTTTTCCACAATGTTTTTTAGTATCCACATTAAATTTACAAAGAACCATTTCAAATTCTGAGGAGAAAATTTATTGAAGGAGTGGAGAATTTAACACTACAATATATAATAGTACATTATCTATTTAAAATAATTTAATAGATTATATTGCACAAAACACCAACTTGGCTTGCGTTAAACGCAATATTGAGTTTCAATGACACAATACATTAGTATTATAATTATTTAAATGATATATTTATTTATCAATTAATTATTTTAATATGAATTGTAAAAAATTAATTTTAAATTTTATTTATAATTGTTTTTATAAATAAAACATATTTATCATGAAATTTATATCTTATGTTAAAATAGTTATCTATTTAGGAAAAATATTTTCAAAAAAAATACCTTTTTATGTCCTTTTTTGAACAATAATAAAATTACGTATATAAACTATAAAAATTTAATTTTTCTAAAATAGACATTATTTTTGAATTTTTAATATCAAAAAAATCATAGGGCAAATTTTTGGTATTTTTTAAAGACATTCAATTTTTTATGAATAGTGAAAAAGACTCCATGATACATAAAAACAATCTTATGAATTTAAATCATTATTTTTAATTAAAAATTTTCTCAAAGTCTAAAATAGATACATCATACATATATTAGTCATATGTAATTCATTTGAGTCGTTTTATAATAGAATTATATATAATAATATATTGATCTTTTTTAACATCTTTTTACCCACCTTCTTGGCACATTTACCCACCTTCTAAGCATATTTCCAAATTAGCATAAAACATACATATATCGCTTATATGAATTTAATTTCATAAATAAGATAGACACGGTTGTCATCATTAATTAAAATTTGGTTCAATTGCATGAAAATATTTTTTTTTGAATAGTATCATTTAAATTTTATTTACCATATTTGAAAGAAAATAAGGTAATTAAAGGTAAAATAAAATTATAAAATTATAATATTTCCCCAACACATGTCCATATTCTATTGGATAAGTTTTTTATGAATAAAATAAACCTTGCGACAAAAATATGATCCTTTTTGATCCACTAGGTTTTGATTAGGTCATTTATTAAATTTTATTTAAAGAAGAGTTACAAGTAATAACTTCATATTTTAATTACTAAACCATTTTTAATCTAGGGTTATAAGTAAGATAAATTTGACTATAAATATTTATTAGAAATATAAATATTTTTTATAAATAGTTTTTATTTTATTTAAAAAATTTATACATTAAATAATTAAATTTATTTTTGACACAATGATGATTCGGTAATTGCCTTATTACTGAATGATTAAAAAATGATATTTTAAATATTATAATGAATTTTAATTAAAAATTTTGAGGGAATACACTAGTTCTGTAGGTTACTAGGACATGTTAGGATTCATTCAATGGATTATGATTGAATGAATCAATTTTTTATGACTTTTAGAAAAATCAAGTGTTTAATAGTAACAAAATTGGCATAAATGATATTTTAAAATAAATACAATTTTATTAAATAATATAAAATTCATAAAATCTATGGTTTTGAAAAATAACATTGATAGTGTAAAAATTTCACAAATGATCAACTTTAGGTTTTTTTCTAACTTATAATAACTATATTAACCTTTTAGTATAAAAATAAAAGAGGACATGGTAAGAGTTAAACTATTTAAATAAGGGTCAAATCTAAAAGATAAGGTTAATATGATGACCTAAACATGTCTAAAACCTATTGGTTGAGAGTAGTTAGACCCATAAACACATTATACACATGATTAATCAATTTTAAGCTATTAGAAACACAAAATAATTTTATAATTAATAAATATTTCAACATTTTTCCTAATGTGCCACTCACCTCTCTTATAAAAGGGCACCTCCCTTTCTTTTTAATTCAAACAACCAAATTAATTTAGATAGGAAAAACCTACCCAAATCTCCTTCAAAATACCCTCACATAAACCTAGAGGCCCCATATTGAGAATAAATCCTACTTAAGGTTCCCTTTTGTTCAAGTCAAATGGAAACACCCGAAGAAGATGTAATTATAATATCACCTCTTACAAAGTTATTTTCTTCTTCTACTTCCGCTTTATTTTTTGTTACCATACTAAAATAATTACTCGAGTACCTTATCGATTCGAAGATGTTATTATAAATATGGTACTACTATATTCATTATTCTATCAATCCAATGAATCACTAAGTCACCTAGTGTATGTATGTACAGTTTACAATCTCTACGTCGTGGTGTAGTTTGTTATTCAACACTATATTGTTTGTATGAGTATAATAATGAGGGAAATTAATCTAAATAATGAATATATGAAATTAATTATTCAATATATATAATATAACTTCTAATTAAACACTCGTTCACCATCAATTAAATGATATTGTTAATCTTGTGTATGTACGTCTTACCATTTCCACGATGCGATGAGATTCATCTATAATGATCACCCTTAAAGAATTTTTAGGAAAATATATATATTGATTAATTAATTGGTTTATGAAATAATATATATACCAGAATTATATATATATAAATATATAAATATATATCTTTTAAATACTTTTGTACTATATGATATGAAAACAGAAACATGTTAAATATTGTTTTATATTCTGGAAGTATGTAAATCCTGATCGAAGTGATACGATCAATAGTAACATTTTAAAACACATACGATAATGAAAGTGATTATTACCTGAAATGTTACTTTAACACTAAAATTATTATTAAATGGGTAGTATAAAGTCATAAATGAATTATATATGATATCATAAATATTAATATGGTTCTGTCATAATTTTATAACATTCTATGGTCATTATACATTAGGTTAAACATACCATTGACTAAGAGAATGTAGAAGGTAAGGGATAATTCCTCAATCTCATTACTATCCAAGATTTTTAATGTGTACGTATTTATTGGGACAGATTTATCATCCATTTCCACGTTTCCTAAATATGTTTTCAAAAGGAATATTTTATGGTTTTGTTGAAGGGAATCTTTAGAAATATCATCATTTTAAATTTTCAAATGATTTATTTTTCTAAATATTTTTATTTAATGTCCAAGTTTTCAAAATTATTTTAACATGTCATGAACCATCCCCTACGGCCCATATCATGACTACCCCAAGCGCGCCTTCCATAGGCCTGGGGCTGGCGACTAGAACCAAAATGTGTATTCCCTAAATACCAGGAAGGCATTGACATTATAACATATAAACATATTCAATGAAGCACATAGTAAGATACTAACAAAAGTAAACTATACAGTAAAAAGAGTGTGTACAGTAAAAAGGGGCTAGAATACAAGACCAACTAGAAATTACATGAAAACTGAAATGTATATGTAAACTAAAACAACTCTTATGAACTCCCTCCAAGTACCCTACCTGAAGGGTAGGTACATCTCTCTAACGGTCGTATCTATATGATGTCTCGAATAATGTTCACATTTGAGCTACCTCCAGTCTAGGTACTCTCATCCTCAGTCAGCGATGTCCGTCGTCTACCCCAAACACAATAAGGTGCGAGCATATCCCATGCATGGGTGAGTATAACGACACTCAGTAGGGACCTCGAGACCCTCGAAGGTCTCACGAAACCCATAAAGGATAAACCAAAATGCATGAAAACATATGACAACCATACTTTGGTATATGACCATACATATACCTAAATTATCAGGTATACCCATATCATTCATAAGGAAACACAAGGCCCAACTCTTGGCCAATGTTCAACTATTCCATGAAGGAAAGAATACCTCGAAAGTAACACCACAAGGGTAAGTACCACAAAGGTAACACCACATAGAAAAAAAACCACCAAGGTATCACCACAATGTTAAGTACCATAATGGTATGCCACATAGAAGACTTCCACTAAGGTATCACAATTAGAGTAGGTACCAAAATGGTATGCCACACAGTAGAATACCACAAAGGTATTACCATGGAGGTAAAGACTCAGGTCACAGTAGGTATAACATCGATACAAATGTAAAGATGATAGATGTAACTACATAATCATCATACTATATTAAGAGGCAGACCCATGTAGGATCCTAAATCATTATACCCATGTAGGATCCTAAATCATTAGACCCACGTTGAATCCTCATACAGAAGACCCACATAGTGTCCTAGAGTAGTACCATGTGGATTCCTAGAGCGGATCCGGGTGAGAATCTCGAACACAGACCCACATAGGATCCAAAATCTCAGACCCCCATAGGATCCCTTTCTCATGTTACATCCAGCTATAGGGTTCCCTCACTAAACTCGCTTGATTCTAGGAGAGTCCACTCCTCAAGCCATAGGTCGATAATCTAACTTCTATGAAGTACCAAGAAGAATTATTTCAAAGGACTTCCACATAAATGGCATCTCAATAAAAAAACGGTGCGTCAATTGGACACTCGGTCTGTAAGTTATTGGCCTTTTAGATACAAGAGCCCGACTGGATTTGGGTTCGATCCAACCCGGCCATACCCCAACTTTATCCAAAACTCAATTGGAGTATACAAAAAGGACATTCTTGATCCAAGGTTTCTAGCACTGTATATGGTTCATCAAACGGATTCCTATAGCTCAAGATATGGTCAAGAAAACAAAAAGGGGTGGAAGCTGGTGTGGGTCCAGTCCGACCCGGTCTGACCAACCCGACCCGGCCTGGGCCGACCCAACCCAGTTCGGGTTGACCAGGCTTGATCCGGGTATGTCCCTGGGTCTAACACAGCCTCTGGGATCCCCCCCGGGTCCGGCCCAGCCCACCACTGGAAGCCTGCTTGGATCGCGGCCAACTAGATGGCCCGCCTTCATAGGCAGGGCATGGTCGTGTGCTGCACCATCATCGGTGGCTGGTCGTGAGCCAACATCCCTCCATTCTCCATATGCGGCACAAGGTCGGGGATCCTGCATGCCCGGCAACACAGATGTGCACCGTCGCCTCCCCTTCGCACAGTTGTTTGTGTACTGACCGCGACCCTTGCTTCACTGTGGAAAACGGGTTGTGGCCCTTCTCCGGAAGCACCGATGTGTCACCTCCATCATCAAGGCCGGCCTGGGTGCCATCCACCACTCTAGAGACCTTCTGGCAGCGTTCCTCAGGGCACCGGTCATGACTCGGTGGCCCATTCTTCATTCATAAGATGCCCGCACTCACCTTGGGATGTCACTATCGATTAAACACCCTCAAAATTCAATAAAGGTTATGGAGAATTCGGTCCATGTTCATTCGGCCCGCACCCTCCTTGTTAGGATAGTAGCAAGAAGCTTATTTGATCTTGAATCAAGAAGAATATAAATGTTCTTAAATCCAGATGAATGTCAAGAATTGGGAAAGGGGTAATCAAACAAAAATCCCAACCTTGATTACTTGTTGGAGGTGACACATGAAGAAGTTAGTGAAGGCGATGAGGGTGACAACGATTGCGCATCTGTAACACGCTTCCGAATTTAGGCTCATGAATTAACCTCGTTCTTGATTCTGAAGTATGTTCTTCATTGGAGAGGGTGTTCTTCATTAGAGAGATAGTTTCTCTGATGTTCTCCACAAGCCTCCCTTTCTCCAATGAATTTTCCAAGGAAATGAGGAGAAAAAAAATTAAAATAGGTTTACCAATTTAATTTATGTTGGAACAATTAATGTTGGCACAATTAAATGGCACAATTAATTATATTGAGTTGGAATAATTAAAAGGAACAATTAATTGAATTTCATTGGAATAATTAAATGGGAGGATTCTGAGGGACTTCCCCACATTAAAGATGGGTTCGGGTGGTCCCCACCACTAGAATTATAGATGGGGGTTTCTTAGTTTGGGTGGTCCCCAACCACATAACTCAAAAATAGGGGTTTAAAAAGAAAAATAAAATGTAAAATATTTTATTTTTCTTCTTCCTCCAAAAATTGAAAAATTGTCTTCTACCCTCAACCTATTGTGGTCAAGGTTAAAGTCACCTTATGAGAATATCAGCATTGCGACTTCATCGGTGCCCACAGATTTCAATTCCGAGCACCGGTTCAAAATTCCCAAAAACCAACTCTCACATTTATAGAATATACCTAAAAAATGTTCGGAAATTCATTCATGGAACCCCAGGACTCAGAATCACACATTGTCAATTTTTGTGGATTTGTAATATTCCACATAATTATAAAAACATAACATGTAATTTTTCCGGGTCTTTACATATAGAATTATTTATATGGACATGATTTTTTTAAAATGTTAATTACATTCAAAAGTTTCAAAGTGTCAAGGGAATCATTGATTCAAAAATATCTTTTAAATTAATTCCTTTATAAAGGGGTTACTTTTAAATGATTTAAAAAAATTTATATTTCTCTAAAATAGTTTTATTGATCAATTTCATATATGTCAACATGATTTCTAGGATATTATTCTCTATTGAGGTTCATTTATTATAATTCATTCATCCATATTATATTAAATGGTTTATGATATGTTTGAATGTGGATGTGCTATTTTTATACATTTCATGGTTTATGGATAAAGTATTGACATTTTGTGTGCCAATTTTAATACCAATGATTATGTTATGTTTCAACATTTTCATATCAGGAATGAATTGGAATATGTTCGTGATGTGTGGGGCCCATTATATCCCCTCGATGCAATGGTAGGTCTCATGAGACAAACTAGTGTCATGGAACAATTCCTTGAAAAAATTTATATTTAGAGTCTTGGAATGAGACCTTTAGTTTGGTGTTAAGATATCTTGCATTATGAATTCCATCATTATTAGATTAGTTATTATTGTTACTAGTGATTATTTCACTAGTAGAATATCATTGTGAATAATTAATTGGCATTATTTGATTTATCTTTTCCATATTATTCTGATTTTTCTATTTAAAGAGCATGTGTTTCAATTTTATACCATGCTATACAAGTTTATGATTATTTATGATAGCTTCCACTATATTATTTATCCTTACTAGGCATATAAGCACACCAATTTCGTAATTTTATTTTCCCAGGATGCCAAGAAGTGTATTATGATTGGTATACAGGGTTAAGCTAGGGTAATAATGGTGTTATAAAAAGATTATCTATACCGTATTATATGTTACAAATTGTAATGTAAAGTTCATGTTTGTAATCTATTTTCTAAGAATAATAAACAGATCAGTCCTTCAGGAAATGATTCCTTGTAATCATGGAAATGTATTAATATAATGTTCTAGGTTTGGTCTTCTGGGTTTAGGGCATTACAGAATATGGGAACACCTAACTTCTTTTTGAAAATACCGAGTAACTGTTTTCCTTTTGTATATAATGCCACAACCTCTACTCATTCCTCACATATCTCAATCCTCTTAATTTCTACAAAGACCATCCCAAAAAGACTCCAATAATTATACTCCTAGACCTATAATCATTATATTGGGCAGAAATCCTTCTTACAAATCCTTTTGGATCAAACCAAAATAATTTACCTGATTAAAAGGCATTGTCCATTCTTAATCTCCCTAGTTTAATTTCTATTCCATTACCCCTAAAATATCATTATTATATTGATTTATAACAACACCAGTATCCTAATTATACTATTATTTTTTATGACGAAATTTTAACCTACACATACACAAAACACCATCTAATGGGTAATGAAAATAATGTTTTTTTGGATGGAAAACTACTCCCTCACAAAACGATGATTGTTCTTTCTTACATTATCACCACTCTTGGTGGCCATTATGATGTACACATTGTTTTCATAAGTTATATATGATATTTATTATGTAATTATACATCATTAAACATTTAATAATACATGCATTTAGTAAATTAAATTTTAAATTAATATGATAACATTTTTTAAGGATGTATGGACTACCGCCACCTCAAAGCGATGTGATTCGTTCACATGAAACATGGAATGTATAAATAAATGGACATAATTAAAGATAAGTTAGATAAAAATAATAATAATATATTTATGAAATAATTATTTATATAAAAATATTATACATATATATATATATATCATCTCCATTTTTACCCACTCACAGACATTAAAAGAGTTCATGTCGTTTGTGGACAGGTGGATTACCGCCTCCTCGGCATTTTCGGATTTAGTTTACATCAAAAAAATCTATATATAATAATATATGATTAATTATTATAATATTTATTAAATATTAATCACTCTTGAATTATTTTATTTACATACCTTAGTTCCACAATGATCATTTAATATGGGAATGTAACTCATGTATACGCACGACCTACTGTCTCCATGATTGGAAATGTTCTCATTTTTATAACAATATTTAATGACTGATTTTAAAAGTATAATTGATGTAATTTTTTTTAATTATGCCATTATTATCATTCTATATATGTTATATAGTGACCACATGGACCGTAGTTGATGAACATTAGTTGTTTTGACACATAAACCATAATGGGTCAAAAACACCCAACATAAACATAATTTTTTATGTAGTTGCACAAAACATTGTAATAAGTGAAATAACGGTAATTATATACATGAAAAATGGTTATAAATAAATTAAAAAATTAACATATATTTATTATACCTTAAATTAATGGACTTTCACCTGAATGAAACACAACATAAGGGATTCTTGTCTCATTTTCATTTCATGAGTCATACTTAATTGTTGTCCATATAATTTCTTATATATGGTGTAGATATTGACAAATTGATATATAATATCACCATTTAATTTTTTTCATAGTATTTAAATATTTAATTTGATATTGTTTATTCTTTAAGATTATAATTTATAATTATTTCACAATGGAATGGGACACTTTGGAATGTTTAATGATTATTATCCTCAAAACTAATCCAAGTAATCATTCAATGGAATTTCCATTTGAGGAAATTATATAACCTTTGTTCAATAATCCCTTTCATTCCCCAATATTTTTTCATGACCATTTTCAAGTATTAGTAATATTTTTACAGTCCTTGGTACTCAAGTGTTTTAGAAAATGTTTTTTAGAAGACACTATTTTATATCTCTCTTTAGACAGAGAACCTTATTTATTCTATAAACCATGTTATATTAAAATGTCTTCTACCATTTTTATAAAATTATATTTTAAAGTAATTTTTACCATTTTTTATTTTACAAAATTATTAAAGGAATATTCTTGTCTTTTAAAAAACAATCCATTTTCTAGCCTTTTTCCATACCAAAGGAATATTCTTTTTTACCTAATATAAAATGTACTGATTTATCCACCATAATTTTTTTACATCTCCTTCTCAATTTCAAAAGGGTTTTAAAAATAAAATGATATTATCTTCAAGAATATTTTTAATCTTTAATCTTCTATTTATTTAATTAAAAACCCACTATTTTAATCCACTTGGGATTGTTGTATTAAAACCATCCTTATTCTTCCGATGGATGGTTTATTTTTTATTGGGCCAAGGATAGTGTTCACATTCACTTCCAGGTTTAATTTGTTAGTCACCTTGATGTATTATATTTTCCGTGATCATTAATCTTTGAATTCCTCTTATTATACATTTTATTACTATATGGATATTACTATTTCGTAAACCATATACCATTTTACATATGGTGCCTACATTGATAGTTATTTTATTACTTGGGTAATTATTGATAGACCCTTATTTCGTATCAAATACGATTATTTGATAAAGGAATATTTGTTATTTTTATTATTCACGATGAGAAATTGTTTGAATTGGAAATTACGATTGGATTCCCAAATTTATATTGCTTCTTGATTCATCAACAGGAAATCATGAGAGGAATAATTGAGAAAATGGGTTTCAATCCATAGTTTTAAACTGCCTTATAGAAGGACTTGATGGTAATAGGTTTTCATGTGCATGATACATGACCTCCTCATATTAGTTTTAGTTATTATTCATCACTGAGATTTTGTGTCGGCATATCCATGGATAAATTTCCATTTAGTTCATTGATTAATGGAATGTGTTTTAGTTTGATACCAAGCTATATTTTGTTTTCCTTATGTAGTTATTTGAGTGGAATGTGTTTCTAGTTATTATGTTTTTATATTTCATATATTGTTTCATTCTGGTTATGGAATACATTGAATGTGCATTGCATTATTTACCTTTCCAAGGTGATTAATTTCATTGAGTTGCTATAAATTCTGCTATATTTTTCCCTTACTAATCATTTCAGGTAACCCTTTTTACTTGTTTTCCCCCGGAATACAAGAAGTGTACTGTGAATTATATGAAATAATATTGTAGATGTATTAGAGTCATCCTTAAGTTGTTTTGTTATTTAGAAGAAACAAATATGTTGTAATATGTGTATCCATTTGTAATGAAATAATTATTTTTGAATCTTGTTTACCAAGACTACTAACCTAGTAGGTCCTTTGGGGCTTGATTCCTTGTAATCGTGCCATTTTATTTAGTAGTAAAAATTGGCTCAGGGATATTTGGTGTTGGGTCTCTATGGTTGTAATCCATGGAAGTTTAGTATAACCCTTGTGAACTAGATTTAGTAAAATAAATATTATATAACATAACCTTGAGGATTAATTTTAAGAAATATAGATAAAAACCTTTTAATTTTGGGAAATTATAGATTATGTGGTTCTTCCTAGAAATAAATCCATATCCAGATACTTCAAGTGGATGTGGTTCTGATATAGATGCACTTAAGATTAAAAACTTTAACCAAGTGTTCTAGGCTTGAATAGGGGTAATGTGGTACATGAAAATGGGTCTTACTGGGCCCCTGATTTGACACTCGAGGGGAATATATATAGGATAATCCAGTTTTTCCTTAAAAACCATTATGATGTTTTTAGATACATAATATGTAACCTAGGTTAAAACTAAAGAGTTTTATATTGAAGATACTGTGTCATGATTTAGAAATCCAACAGATGATATTTTATGTAAACACTGAACAATGGAAGGACCTATGTGGAAATAAAAAGGATGATGTATATATATATATTTAGGTTGTATTGAAAACCTTAGTTAAAATTCGATTTAGATAATAACCTAATTTGAAGGATGTCCATCATATTTATATATGGAAGTTATATTAATATGTTTTTTGAAAATGACAACATGTAAGTAGAGTGTAAAACAATAAAATCAGGAAATACTACTATACAAGAACTCATGACCGAATGATGATAAGTTTTTCACACCATCCACTGACCTATGCAATATCCTTTTTAATTTTCACGGTTTTTACATAAACAATTTATTAAATAAATATTAATTATGAACCTATAGTAACAGTTTTTAAAATTAGAAATTAATTAATTAGAAATATTTTTAGGTAGATATTTATATAAAAATAGTATGAATTATCACTATTTTATAGGCATTACGAAACATTAAAATATTCTTTTAGTGCTTTAGGCATAAAAAAATTCATTGTTGGAAAGTAATTTTTTTGGGAGTAATGGGATGAATTGGAATATTATAAAAGAGAAACCGAATGATATGATTGTTCATATGATATTAAAACCTATCGTGAAATAATATTGTTTTATATTATTAGTCAGTAAAATAATTACCCAACATTATAAAAATGAATTTGAAATAAAAATGTTATCCTAATACATAAATTTATGTTGAACAGATGGATTTCAAAATCATCAATGATATATGGATTTGAGGCCCACAAAATTCCATATATTATTTAGCTTATTTTGATTGGGGACCTCATAAAATCCATATAAATATTTCTGTTTTTTCATCTAGGAACATATATATACATTCCACTAATTTTCTCCTACTTAAAGACAAAGTTACCTTGTATTTAATGTGACATTCATACTTTCAATTCTTCTTTTTATAGAACTTATGAACCATCCTCTTGATGTGGGATTTGAAACGTAGGAAGTGTCACAAAATATATCACCATTATTGATTTTAAATTTAGGGTATTCAATTTAAATAAGGTGATGATAATCTGATGTCCCGAAAAAAAAAGTAAGAACCTCGTGTTTGATAGTGTCTATGACACGTGGAACCAAGCGTGTATGGTAATATACTAATACTTTATTATATGTTAAATAATTAAAATAGATCATATATATATATATATATTATCTCATATCACTGAGTTTTCTTGCATTACATGCAATATATACATTCCTCTATAGCTTGTGTTGCACTCAAATGCGAACTTCTTTGATGGCTGGCACTTTATGGAATACCGAGTTTTACCGAGAAACAATCTATAATAAATAAATTATTACAAAATATAAAATGATATAAAATAGATGTTTTAAATATTATTAACTAACTTATGAAAATATATGTCTTAAACAACAAAATAATTGGTCACTAATAAATTAAATATTAAAATAACAGCCAACTGAATATTAAAAGCATATTTTTATAAAAGAAGATTTTTTCTCACAAAGTTGTTTTACCTTAATATATTAAGTTAATTACAATTTGTGAGTTATATTATAGTAATATATATGTTACATATTAAATCATTTGTTTTTTATATTCATCCATTATATTTGGTAAGCAAAAGATAGGATCAAACCCAATATTTCACAAAAAAACCTATATTTTTATTCAGGCATTCTTAACAAACTTTTAATAGATAACCAATTTTTAATATTAATTTTTACACATTTATTAATTTAATTTTATAAATTTAAAATAATTTTTAAATTAATTATGTCAAAATTAACATAGGATGGTTTTTTGGGATTTTTTCGAGAAACATCATTTTTAGTGAATAGTGAACAATACTGCGTTTTAGTTAAAAACATCATTTTTTATTAAATAATTATTAATGTTATAAACTAAAATTTTATCAATTATATATATAAATATACTTTTTCATTATAATAAATATATATGATAAATTGAATTTAAAAAATAACAATCTTTTTGATTTTTTTTACTAAAACCAGTTAATCCGTCTGTTTGTGAGATTAGCATTAATCATAATTTTTCCTCTTCTGTGTTTTGAGTTATGAGAATATTTCATACACCATTGTAATCAAGATAATATTTTTGGTCTAATAATATCAAATTAATTTTAGAAAAAAAATTCATAGTGAAACTGATAAAAATTAATTATAGTGATAAAGGATTAGTTTGTCTTAAAATTGGACTAAAGCCCAATGTTTAAGGGCCCCAATGACCTATAAACTTGTAAAATACCAATTGGGTGGCCATATTTCTGCCATTTAACTTACATTAGTTAGTTTTGGTAGCTTTTTATTACATTAATTATGTAATAACACGTGCATGCCATAATTTGTTTCAAAAATACTAAGGCAGCCATTTTACTTCCTTATAAAAGACCCCACATCTCTCCATTACTAACACCTCTCAAACATATTATTTTTGTAAAATTACTACCAAAATAGTCTTCTATAATTCCTATCATTGACCTTGCATCATCACCTCTAGAAAAAATGCTTCCAATCAATCATTTTGGTTCAAACCAAAAGATGTTAACTGATTAAAAGGTAATGTATTTTCTCAATATCTCTAGTTTCATTTCCATTCCCAAACCCCTAAATTTTACTTATTATAAGATTTAATGAAAAAAACAGTATCCAAAATATACTAGTATGTTTAAATTTTTATATTTTAACTGAAACATACACACACCACCATCTAATGGGTAACGAATATAATGTTTCTGTTGATGGAAAACAACTGCCTCACAAAACGATGATTTTTCATTCTTCCATTACCGCCTCTCGTAGTGTCCATTATGATGTAAAATTTGTTTATATATGTTATTTATGATAGTTATTAAGTCCATATAATTATTTAAAACTTTTCTAATACATAAATTAATTACATTTGATTCCACGTTAATAGGATAATACCATTTGAGGATGTGTGGTCTACTACCCCCTCAAATCAATGTGATTTGTTCGCACGATACATGGAATATATAAACGAATCGGCATAATTAAAAATAATTGAATTAGAAAAACTAAATAATATATTCTTGGCATAATTATATTTCTATAAATATAATATATATATATATCATCTCCTTTATTACCCCTTCAAACACTTTAAAAGAGATAACGTCATTCATGGACGTGTGGACTACTACCTCCACAACATGATGTGATTACATTTACATCACATAATTATTTATAAAATTATATATGATTAAACAATAATATATTTATTATATAATATCATTCTGGAAATATTTTAGTTACTTACATTCTTTCTACAATGATCATTTAAATGTGGGAATGTTACTCATGTGTACGTACAGTCTACCATCACAATGATTGGAATATATTTTCATTTTCATAACCATGATCAATGAATGATTTTAAAAGTATAATTTATGTAAAAATATGATAATTATTAATATTTTATAATTCATAAGATGTTATATATGACCCTTTTTTCCATAGTTGACCAGCAATTGTTGTTCTGACACATAAAACGAATTTGGTCAAAAACACCCAATGTAAACTAAATTGCTTAAGTAGTTGTACTAGCATTGTAATAACTGAAATAAAAGTAATTATAAAGATTAAAAGGGTTATGAAGAATGTATAAAATTAACATAATTTTATTATACATGATGTTAATTTACATTCACCTGAAAGGAAACAAGAGGAAATGGATTCATTTCTAATTTTAATTTCATGAGGCAAACATAATTATTGTGCACCAAGTTTATTATATATAGTGGAATTACTGCCACATTAACACATAATATCATTAACTAAATTTCATTAATGGTGTTTAATACTTTAATTTAATATTATTAATTAATTATTTTTGTGATTTAAAAAGGATTCAATGTTGTATGGGACACTTTGTAATGTTTAAAAATTATTTTCCTCAAGTCTATTCCTAATAGTCATTCAATGGAATTTCCATTAGAGGAAATTATATAACCATTTTTCAAAAATCACATTCATTATTACCAATTTACTCGTGACCATTTTCATGTATTAGTACCAATTTTCCACTGTTTGGTAATCAACTATATTCGAAAATGTTTTTTTAGAAAATCATACATTATATGTCTATTTAGATGGAGAACCTGATTTATTATAAGAACCATGATTTATTAAATAGTATTAAAAATAATTTTCTAAAATTATTTAGAAAATAAATTTTTACCCTTTTCTTTATCCAATGTTTCACAAGAATATTTTTATCACTTTCCAAATGAGGCATTTTCTAACCTTTTTTCGTAAAAAAAGAATATTCTTTTTTACCTTGAAAGACATGCAAAGATATATACGTACTCATTAATTTGATGAATACTTTTCAATTTCAATAGGTTTTTCAAAATAAAATGACATTTTCATCAAGAATATTTTTAAAATTTATTCTATTATATCATCAATGACAAATGCATCTATTTTACTCCACATGGGTTTGTTGTATTGATACAGTCCTTATTATTCCTCTAAAAATATTGTTATTGATTTATTTAAGGATGGAATTCAAATTCAAATCCTTGATTTATTTGTATGTTTCAATGATGTATTCAATTTTCTTTGATCAATGAACTTTAAATTTCCCCTTGTTATCCACTTCATTGTTTCATGGATATTATTATTTCATAAACCTACTACCATTTTACATAAAGTTTCTAAATTGAAAGTTATTTTATTAAATAGGGGATTATTGATGGATCAATATTTCTCATCCAACAGAGTTATTTGATAAGGAATATTAGTTATTTTTATTATTCAATATGAGGAATTCTTTGGACTGAAAATGGCAGGTGGATCACAGACTTTATATAGCTCCTTGATATAGCGATAGGTTCTCATGAGATGAGTAATTGTGAAAATGGGTTTCAACCCTTTGTTTTAAACCTTCTTCTAGAAGGTCTTGATGGTAATAGGTTTTCATGTTTCTAAGATATGACCTCTGTAAAGGAATCTATTTCCCACATAGTTGATTCTGTTATTATTCATCCATGAGATTTTGCATCGACATATCTATAGACACATTTCATTTAATTTTATTTATTAATTTCATGTTTTCTAGTTTCATGCCTTCCCATACTTATTTTTCCTAATCTAGTTATTTAAATGGAATCTAGTTATTACCTTGGAATATTTCACATGTACTTTCATTCAGTTTATGGATTACATTGTAACACCCCGAGATTTTATGAAAAATATTCTTTTTAATTTCAATAATGTATTTTGTTATACGCTACACCAAAAGGAGCTTTCACAACACACATCTCTGACCTGGCATTAATTACACGCAATCACGACCTTCCACGATAGCGTGTGTTGTACGCAACACCGAGTTTCGCTAAACAACGATATGCTATTAAGATATTATTAAAACTAGCTGTTATGAATAGTAATAACCACTTTTTGAAATTTTGTAAATTTTATTTTTCAAAATGGACTTCATTTATGGATTCGGAATATCGAAATTATCTTAGGGTGAAATTTTGGTGATTTTCGGATAACTTTCATATTTTGATGAATAGAGAAAATTACAAAATTTTAATTAAAAACAACTTTTTCAATCGAAATAATTAATAGTGATAAATTATAAATTTGAGTGATTTTAAAGTATATTTAGAATATATTTTTACAATTTAATACAATTTTGGTCATTGTATGTAATTTCACATTTAAACCAGTTATAAACAAGTGTCAATCTTTTGATAGTTATTTTCTCTTAAAAACACGCCTTTTGTTTTGACGACGGGAATTAATTTTTAAATAAATTAATGCAACTAATATGTTTTGAATTTGGTAAATAGAAATCATTTTTGAGTTCATAATATCAAATATAGCTTAGGCCTAATTTTTGGTATTTTTCGGAAAACTTGCAATTTTTGATGAATAGTGAAACCACTAAGTGGTAGTTAAAAAACTGAATTGTTCATAAAACATAATTTTACCGCTTCTGTGAGTGTAATTTCAAAAAATCCGAGAGACACGGTTAATGTCAGTATGTTAAATGTGGTTCTAATGAGATGAAAATAATTTTTGGTGAATAGTAACTTTTTACTTTTATTTACCACGTTTAAAAGTAAATAGGGTAATTAAGGGTAAAAATGATATTATTATTAACCAAAAACATGTCCAAATTCTATTGGATAAGTGTAATTCGACCAAAAACAAGCTTAGGAATAAAATATGTCCATTTAGGCCCACTTGGATTAGATTAGGACATTTATTATTATTTAATTCAAAGAAGAGTTAAAAGAGTTAAAATCAAAGTTTATTTACTAAAAACTTTTTAATATAGGGTTATACATAATATAATTTCGACTATAATTATTCATTAGAAATATAAGAAGATTTCCTAAATAATTGTAGTTTATTTGTAATTTTTATACTTTAAATAATTTAATTTATTTATGACACAACGATGATGTAGTAATTACCTTTTTAAGAAAATATTAACATAATTGATGTTATAAATGGCCAAATAAATGTAATTTGAGACTTTTTATGACTTACACTAATTTTTTAGGTTAATATGACATGTTATTGTTGATTTAATTAACTTTTTTCGAACTTATAATTCTGTTATGATTTTTAAAAAAATCAATTACTAAATAGTGTCAAAATTGACATAAAATAGTTTTTAAAACAAATATTATATTATTAATTGTTATTTTATTCCTAAAAATCTAAGGATCAGACAAATGACTTAGATAAGGTTATATATATTAATAATAAACAATTTGGGGTTCTTTTTGATTCTTATATTTTGTTTATTAACCATATAGTATAAGAACACAAGAAGACACGGTAAAAGTAAAATTATTTAACTTATTGTTAAATCTAAATGATAAGGTTAAAATAGGAACCTAAACTTGTCTAAATTCTATTGTATGAGATTATTTAGACCCATACCCACCTTATACTCGAAATAAATCAATTTGGAGCTATTTAAAACCAAACTTGACTTTATAATAAAATAATATTTTTAGTTATTCCAAAGGTGCCCCTCTCCTCCCTTATAAAAGGACACCTCCTCCCTCTCTTCCTGACACAACTTTGAGCTTTCAAGCTCGGCCAACCCCTGCCAAAATCTCTTCTCCACTTCCCTAAAAACATCCTAGAGGTTCTGGTATTCCTCAAAGACCAATTTTAGTGCCCTAAGAGGAGGTCTCAAAGAGGCGCTTCAAAGAAGAGGTAATTTTCGTTACCAATTCTTTCACCTTTATTTCTTCTTCCACTTCTTCTTCTTAGGTTGTTTCATTATGAAGTAATAACATAAGTATCACTCATATACTGATATGTTATTATATGTATGAAACAATCCTAATTCACCTTCTATCCATTCTACGGAAAACAAAATCACCGCGTGTGCGTACGTACGGAATACCGTCTCCACGCCATGGTGTAATATGTTTTTCCACCAACACCTTACATGGATGGGTATTATGGTGTAAAGAATAACTATACATAGTTATTATAACATCATAATGATTCTGATATATTTTATCATCTACTCCAATTCAATTCAATAATTATCATAATGATATCATCGTTCGTGCGTACGTACGGACTACCGTCTCCACGACGCAATGAGATTCATTCTCCATGTTAACCATTTAAGAATGATTATAAAGTATATATAAGCAATAATAATGAAATATATGACATTATAAAGCTACTTTATTTATGTGTATATATATTTTATCTACTTAATTCCACTCAATTCAATAAGGAAACGAAAACAGCGTTCATGCGTACGTACGGCCTACCGTCTCCATGAATGGTGTATTTCTTTACATTTATCGATCCATTATATATATGTATATTATGAATATATATTATATATAAATCATGTTTTATATTATATAATTAAGTAATAATGATCTATGTAATCATATGGATAATTACAAGTTAAAACACGAACGACAAATGAGACTATTTTACCCAAAACGCTACTTTAACATGAATTTACAAAAGAACGGGTAATATAAAGTAATAAGTGAACCATATATGATATAATAACAATGAATATGATTCTTTAATAAGTCAATGGCATTATTTAAATCATTATACAGGTGGTTTGGACACTTACGATGAAAATCGGACCTAAGGTAAGGGAAATATCACAATCTCATTTTTATCCGAGATTGTTTATACTTTAGTATTTACTAGGGTGTATTTTATCATCCACATCCATATTTCCTGAATATGAAATATTATTTCCATCCACCTACAAATTTTTAAATCCAATTTTACCCTTCGGTGAGTTTTTAGTAAAGAGTATGAAAGGAATCATTTGTCGTTTTTCGTACGAGGTACTTTTTGACTTTTCCGAAAAAAGTACGAAGAATGTTTTTTTAACTTATACGGCAATAAATGGATTTTTAAAACACTTATTTCCAAGAATCTAACTTTATAAGTTTTCAAGTTTATTTTTAATAAACTTCTTTTAGTTTATACTTGTATGACATGTTAAGAAAAGAAAAGTGTTTTTTTGAAGTAGAAAGGATATTTTCTTCAAGAATGGAGTTCAAATGTTTTATCAAAATTGTTTTCCATCTAAGATAATATAGGGTTCTGTTTTTATCCCTATTATTACATTGATTTGATTATGTTTTGAGGGTATTATTTTTATGAAGTCATTTACCTTATATGATTTGTTTTATGATGTCACGATGTTTCAAGAATCCCATTTTTGTTATATGTGTTATGCGATGATGTATGATTTATGATTATGTGGCACACATAAGAAAGGATTCATTATAAGATTTGTGGGACCTATATCTCCCTCCAATGCATTGGGTAAAGATTTTATATCTCATGAGATAGACATGGATGGAACGGTAGGTTATACTGGTTCAGTGAAACAGGACTGAAACGAGGGTGACTCGGTTCAGAATGGGACTTTGTCCACTAAGATAGTCTTGGCAATGAGTCTTGACTAACAAGAAATGATTCTCTATGATTATGTGTGTATGCCAAAAAGTTTCAGGTTTTAAGTTATGATTATTGTGATTACATTTCACTGCCATGAGTTATCCCAGGTTATGAAATTATGATCTCTTTTACAGGTTAAGAATTCCAAAAGTTATGTGCTTATGTATATGATGTGATTGATATTTATTTTGTTTGCCCTTACGGAGCATTTGAGCTCACCCTTTAATGTTTTCTTTTTCCCAGGATATAATGAAAGGTTTTAGGTATAATAAAAAGGAAGATCTTTATGGGAGATGTTGAAGATCTTTAATCAGGATTAGAGGATTATATTCCGAGTTTCCAAAGACACTAAACTATTACGGTCCTTGTGTGTGTGTTTTTGTTATGTACTATGTATTCCAAAAATGTAATTTAATGTCAATGTACGTCAAGCTTCGAGTCTCTATTGTTGGTATCAGAGGAAAGGTTTAGTCATCCTTTGGAAACTAGGACGCGAAAACGTTAGTGAGATCCCTAGAGATATTTATAAGGTATGTATAGGGATGTCCATAAGGATAGGTATACATATAGGATATAGTCCTAGCACTATGGTAATGATCTTAGAATTTAACCTAAGATGTTAGATAATGAAGTTACTCCCCATTTATTATGATTTTTTCATCTCACACTATTCTTTTGGGGTTTTTGAAAATGGCTGGAAACAAGATGATTCATGATAATGGAGGATATGATGGACAATGGAATGATATTATTCATAAGCAATCAAATGAAATGGGATTTGGAAGTCCAAACATCATTATTATGCCGAATCAGAAATCTCATAATATGATCAATAAAGTAAAATTTGGTAAGTTTCCTGACTTGGCTAATAAGAGAAAGATGGAGTTTCATGATGATCATAGAGGAAAGAAAGTTCAATTTCCCCTATGTAAATCATTTGGGAAGAGGCATCAAGGAGAATGTTTCAAAGGAATTGGAAGATGCTCTGGGTGTTGAAAAGAAGGACACAAAGCCAGTAAGTGCAATGGAAAAGTTTCATTTATCACCATGGATGAGGTTAATGGTATTGCTACGACATCAACAATGGTTAAATGTTTTAAATGTGGAATGTACGGGCATTATGCACACCAATTCCCTAAGGGAATGTCTCATGAAGAGAATCGGTATGGTCGTATGGGTAGTATTTTTGTTGATGATGATTAAGAGACTACAAATGATATGTGATATGAAAGAATTTTTGAATCTCGGTCAATGGTTTAAGAAGGTAGTGGAATGATTACATGTTTATCAAGTGTAATGTTGTACTATAGAATAAAAAGACATCTAAGGATTGTTACACTGTTGTCTTTCCTTATGTTTTGAAAGTTTATAATGAATGGTATGAGTAACAATGAAAGGTTATTCAGATATTTTTTGGAATGTGGATGATATGCACATAAAGAAGTGATAAAGAGAAAATGAAATGTTTCACAGTATTCATGAGCTCATGATTGATATAAGGACTAAGTGATATCATGGTTAGAGTATATAGAATTTTTGGATTTTGGTATGTGGAAAGAGTTAACTTTTGACAGCATTCATGTTTTTACTAAGGTTTAATTGGTATTCATTTTTCAAGAGAATACATGATTAAGGTATTCACATGATTGGAATGTGACCAACAAGACATATCTTATGATATATGGGGATCAACGATTGTATTAAATCTCTGGTAATTGTTTTCACTATATTATGAGAGTGGACTGCAGTATTATGGATAAGCCTAAAGATTGGAATGGATTATGTTGGACATAAGATAGTATTGTTTAAGGATATAATTTTTTCGATATTATTGATGGGATGTTATAGTAATATAGTTTTAGAAAAAGGACAACCTGCAGGACGGGTGACAGCCCATCGCGTCGGACAAGGCCGTGGGAATCGAACCCACAACCGAAGTGCGACTGGCCTTTATCGCCTACCACTGGCCTACAGGAAGTCCGTGTTTAGTAGAAACTAGTTTTATTTTATTAAGAGGTATGATATATGAAGTATAAGTCCGTTTTAGGAACCATATATGATTAATCTCACTAAATAATTACTTATGTATATTTAATAACTTTTGTTAACCTTTTGTTTGAGACAGATGGAATGAACTGTCATACTAACACTTCACGAATAAAAAATTCAACCTCATTTATTTAAGAGATGAAGTGGAAATTGTTCAAGGAACGAAGAACATTGAGATTGTACCGAAATAAAGCAAGTATCTATTCTAATTCAAATTCTTCAACTTTAGGGAAACGATCTTGAAATCCAAAAATGTTGTCCTAGTGCTCTTTTATCTGATTAATCAGATGGTACCTTAGATCATCACAAATTTATGGATTTGTGATTGTTGGATTTTCCATAACCATGTTCTCTACCACTCTCCATTAGAACATGATGGTTAGATTTTTCTTCTATATCCATATTTTCACCTATGTGGAAACCCAGTGATTAGTTTATTTGGGTAACCGTTACATTTCATACTTTTGTTTCTAAAGATTGGTTTTGGTATTCCTTTTTACGATGTGGGTTTCTATTAAAGAAACTTTCGAGTAGTAAACCATTTATAACCCCGACGAATTTCGAGGGCGAAATTCATTTTAAGGGGGGTAGAATGTAACACCCCTGGATTTTATGAAAAATATTATTTTTAATTTCATTAATGTCTTATGTTATACGCTACACCAAAAGGAGCTTTCACAACACACATCTCTGACCTGGTTTTAATTACACGCAATCGCTACCTTCCACGATAGCGTGTGTTGTACGCAACACCGAGTTTCGCTAAACAAAGATATACTATTAAGATATTATTAAAACTAGCTATTATGAATAGTAATAACCACTTTTTTAAATTTTGTAAATTTTATTTTTCAAAATGGAATTCATTTATGGATTTGGAATATCGAAATTATCTTAGGGTGAAATTTTGTTGATTTTCGGATAACATTCATATTTTGATGAATAGTGAAAATTACAAAATTTTAATTAAAAACAACTTTTTCAATTGAAATAATTAATAGTGATAAATTATTAATTTGAGTGATTTTAAAGTATATTTATAATATATTTTTACAATTTAATACAATTTTGGTCATTGTATGTAATTTCACATTTAAACCAGTTATAAACAAGTGTCAATCTTTTGATAGTTATTATCTCTTAAAAACACGCCTTTTGTTTTGACGACGGGAATTAATTTTTAAATTAATTAATGAAACTGATATGTTTTGTATTTTGTAAAATAGAAATCATTTTTGAGTTCATAATATCAAATATAGCTTAGGCCTAATTTTTGGTATTTTTTCTGAAAACTTTCAATTTTTGATGAATAGTGAAACCACTAAGTGGTAGTTAAAAAAACTGAATTGTTCATAAAACTTAATTTTACCGCTTCTGTGAGTGGAATTTCAAAAAATAAAAGAGACACGGTTGATGTCATTATGTAAAATGTGGTTCAATGAGATGAAAATATTTTTTGGTGAATAGTAACTTTTTACCTTTATTTACCACGGTTAAAAGTAAATAGGGTAATTAAGGGTAAAAATGATATTATTATTACCCTAACACATGTACAAATTCTATTGGATAAGTGTAATTCGACCAAAAACAAGCTTAGGAATACAATATGACCATTTAGGACCACTTGGATTAGATTAGGACATTTATTATTATTTAATTCATAGAAGAGTTAAAAGAGTTAAAATCAAAGTTTATTTACTAAAACAGTTTTAATATAGGGTTATACATAATATAATTTCTACTATAAATATTCATTAGAAATATAAGAATATTTTCTACATAATGGTTGTTTATTTGTAATTTTTATACTTTAAATATTTTAATTTATTTATGAAACAACAATGATGCAGTAATTACCTTTTTAAGAAAATATTAACATAATTGATGTTATAAATGGCCAAATAAATGTAATTTGAGACTTTTTATGACTTAAACTAATTTTCTAGGTTAATATGACATTTTATTGTTGATTTAAGTAACTTTTTTAGAACGTATCATTCTTTTATGATTTTCACAAAAATCTATTACTAAATAGTGTCAAAATTGACATAAAATAGTTTTTAAAACAAATATTATATTATTAATTGTTGTTTTATTCCTAAAAATATAAGGCTCGGCCAAATGACTTAGATAAGGTTATATATATTAATAATAAACAATTTGGGGTTCTTTTGGCTTCTTATAGTAAGTTTATTAACCTTATAGTATAAGAACACAAGAAGACACAGTAAAAGTAAAATTATTTAACTTAATGTTAAATCTAAATGATAAGGTTAAAATAAGAACCTAAACTTGTCTAAATTCTATTGGATTAGAGGATTTCGACCCATACCCACCTTAACCTCGAAATAACTCAATTTGGAGCTATTTAAAACCAAACTTGACTTTATAATAAAATAATATTTTTAGTTATTCCAAAGGTGCCCCTCTCCTCCCTTATAAAAGGACACCTCCTCCCTCTCTTCCTCATAAAAAATTGAGTCTTCAAGATCGGCCAAACCCTGCCAAAATATCTTCTCCACTTCCTTAGAAACATACTATAGGTTCTTGTCTTCCTCAAAGACCAATTTTAGTGCACTAAAAGGAGGTCTCAAAGAGGCGCTTCAAAGAAGAGGTAATTTCCGTTACCAATTCTTTCACCTTTATTTCTTCTTCCACTTATTCTTCATAGGTTGTTTCATTATGAAGTAATAACATCAGTATCACTCATATAATGATATTTTATTATAAGTATGAAACAATTCTAATTCACCATCTATCCATCCTATGGAAAACGAAATCACCGCGCGTGCGAACGTACGGAATACCGTCTCCACGCCGTGGTGTAATCTGTTTTTCCACCAACACCATACATGGATGGGTATTATGGTGTAAAGAATAACTATACATTGTTATTATAACATCATAGTGATTCTGATATATTGTATCATCCACTCCAATTCAATTCAATAATTATGGAAATGATATCATCGCTCGTGCGTACGTACGGACTACCGTCTCCACGACGCGATGAGATTCATTCTCCATGTTAACCATCTAAGAATGATTATAATGTATATATAAGCAATAATAATGAAATATATGACATTATAAAGCTACTATATTTATGTTTATATATATTTCATCTACTTAATTCCACTCAATTCAATAAGGAAACGAAAACAGCGTTCATGCGTACGTACGACCTACCATCTCCATGAACGGTGTATTTCTTTCCATATCGATCCATTATATATATGTATATTATGAATATATATTATATATAAATCATGTTTTATATTCTATAATTAAGTAATAATGATCTAAGTATTCATATGAATAATTACAAGTTAAAACACGAACGACAAATGAGACGATTTTACCCAAAACGCTACTTTAACATGAATTGAAAAAAGAACGGGTAATATAAAGTCATAGGTGAACCATATATGATATAATAACAATGAATATGATTATTTAATAAGTCAATGACGTTATTTAAATCATTATACAGGAGGTTAGGACACTTACAAAGCAAATCGGACCTAAGGTAAGGGAAATATCACAATCTCATTTTTATCCGAGATTGTTTATACTTTAGTATTTACTGGGGTGTAATTTATCATCCACATCCATGTTTCATGAATATGAAATATTATTTCCATACACCTACAAATGTTTAAATCCAATTTTACCTTTCGGTGAGTTTTTAGTAAAGAATATGAAAGGAATCTTTTTTCGTTTTTCGTACGAGGTACTTTTTGACTTTTCCGACAAAAGTACGAAGAATTTTTTTTTAACTTATACGACAAGAAATGGATTTTTAAATCATTATTTCCAATAATCTTCCTTTATAAGTTTTCAAGTTTATTTTTAATCAACTTCTTTTAGTTTATAATTGTATGACATGTTAAGAAAAGAAAAGTGTTTTTTTGAAGTAGAAAGGATATTTTCATCAAGAATGGAGTTCAAATGTTTTATCAAAATTATTTTCCATCTAATATAATATAGGGTTCTGTTTTTATCCCTATTATTACATTGATTTGATTATGTTTTGAGGGTATTATTTTAATGAAGTCATTTACCTTATATGATTTGTTTTATATTGTCATGATGTTTCAAGAATCCCATTTTTGTTATGTGTGTTATGCGATGATGTACGATTTATGATTATGTGGCACACATAAGAAAGGATTCATTATAAGATGGGTGGGACCTATATCTCCCTCCAATGCATTGGGTAAAGATTTTATATCTCAGGAGATAGACATGGCTGGAACGGTAGGTTATACCGGTTCAGTGAAACAGGACTGAAACGAGGGTGACTCGGTTCAGAAAGGGACTTTGTCCACTAAGATAGTCTTGGCAATGATTCTTGACTAACAAGAAATGATTCTCTATGATTATGTGTGTATGCCACAAAGTTTCATGTTTTAAGTTATGATTATTGTGATTACATTTCACTTCCATGAGTTATCCCAGGTTATGAAATTATGATCTCTTTTACAGGTTAAGATTTCCAAAAGTTATGTGCTTATGTATATGATGTGATTTATATTTCTTTTGTTTACCCTTACTGAGCATTTGAGCTTACCCTTTTATGTTTTATTTTCCCCAGGATATAAAGAAAGGTTTTAGGTATAATAAAAAGGATGATCTTTATGGGACATGTTGAAGATATTTCACCAGGATTAGAGGATTATATTCCGAGTTTCCAAAGACACTAAACTATTACGGTCCTTATGTGTGTGTTTTTGTTATGTACTAAGTATTCCAAAAATGTAATGTAATGTCAATGTACGTCATGCATCGGGTCTCTACATACATTGCATGTGTTTAGTTATTTACCATGCCATAATGACTATTCTCACTGATTAATTATTGAGTCCACGATATTTTTCCCTTACTAAGAATTTGAGGTCACCCATATTATATTTCATTCCCTAGGAATCCAAGATGTGTACTATGAAAGAAATTCATGAAAATACTAGATGAATTAGAGTTATCCTCTAGTTGTGTAGTTTTTTAGAAAAAAAAATTTCTAATAAGTGTATCAATTTTTAATGCAATACTCATTTAGCTATATAGTTTACCCAGACTACTAAAAATATTAGTACATAGTGGATTGATTCCATGTAATCGTGTGAATGTGTTTAGTTGCAAAAACTAGATCTAGGCTATTTAGGGATGGGGCACTACTGATATAATCACAACAATGTATAATTCATTTTTATTAGGATTAACGTTTCCCCCATACATATATTAGATGTTTTTTCAAAAATCACATATAAAAGAAGAAACACATCTCATTAAACAACATAATCTAAACAATACATCATAAAGAAATCAGATAAAAAAGAAACTCAAAATAGTTTTGGATACTTGGCCTGCATCTGTGTCTATAGATCTCAAGTATTCTTATATAGTCCACCATAACTCTAAAAATTTGAAAAAATGGAATTTGTTTTCAATAAATTACCTTATCATGATGATCCTAGATCTACACTGGGTTTCCTATGAATGTGTTTTTGTCCTCAATATTCAACTCTCTGAAATCAATAATGTGGGATTCATCAAGAATATATCATCAAAACAGACAGAAGTTAATATATCATTGATTATTTCAGAACATGGATGAAGTTAAAACCAATAATCCACTTTAACAAATATCCCCATAAACTCAAAACATCCCACATGCTAGGGTGAGTGATTACTCCCCTTTATAAACCTCCACTACCCACATCGATGGGATACTCCTAAGAACCCATTATCTCCAACCATGGACTCCAAGAGCACCAAAATACATTCTACGTATGATTTTTTCTAATAATATGATTTCTAAATCAACTCATAAACAAGATAAACCTTATATATATTTCTCTACACGATTTTGGGAACAGAAACTACTCACTCCCTATCCTCTTTCCATTTAAATAAAGAATGACATTGTTGTTAATAAAAATATATAAATGTTTTTTCCAATAGATTAAAGATAGATATTATTATAAGAAAACTCAACCTAAGGAATGGTTCTTTCCCAATACACACTAATGTAAAATATGAATGCCCACAATATATACACTAGTGGTTGGACAGTCCTATCTGGATTTATGTATGTCTAGGGATGGGGATTAGTTTTGACACATACATGTGTGCTAAAGTCATGATGCAATCCCCAATACAATTTTTATTTAAAACATGTGTTTGATTCAAGATAATGTACCTAATAAATCCATTAAATCACAATACATCATCCACACACCTCCTCACCAAAAAAAATATAGGGAACCACACTCCAGGATGACTATGTGGTGATCTGATTTAATCAATTGTTCAATCTGTGATCACTACCACTCTATGATCAATGTAACACGATGACAAAATCCATTGAGATTTCATCCCATTTCCACTACGTAATATCCAATGGTAGTCAAAAACCTCAAGAAGCATGATTATAAACAAATAATTGTTAGAAAAATAAAAACTAGTCCACAAACTCTCCAAATAATAATTTCTTCTTAGGAAAGTAAAACTGAATCCTTAGGCCATGTTACATTTTTGATATTCCTGGGTGTTCCCCCAATGAAGACATAGAAATCTCATAAAGGACTCCCCCATCCATGATTATAAGAATAAACATCCATGTATGAAACAACATCTATTTTTGACCATCATTCAACCATCCCTTCAGGGAAACACCAATTCCCATATGATCACGCATCACCTCTACCTCAAAGTCTCGCAACTTACACTCATCCACCTTCCCATTATAGAGGTATGTTCTTTCAAATGAAACAAGAAACCTCTATCATCAACCACCCAAATTTTAAGTAATATGGATCCCAACTCCTCCATCACCCTATAATCATCCCGAGGATCTCAAATCTCATTTTCCAAGAATTCCAACATAATGAATCATCTAAAACATTCCATTTATATAATATGTAAGAGATATACAAGTCATAATAAAGAATAAAAACTATCCACCACTATTTCTGGAACTTTATATCATGATGATATAAAATATAACTCAATCTCTTATGATCTTTGAAGACCAGAAAACATACTAATGAGTTTGTGTCTTTATAACTTCATCACAAACCCAACAGCTACTGAATAAAAAACAAGGGTGGCATAGTTATGGTCATGGGGGATTAACTTTAAGACCCATAAGATATTAGATACTTATGGTACATCAATATTTTTCTGAAACCCACATGTGAATCATCACAAAACACTTCAAACATTACCCCAGCCCTCTAGTTAATGTGGAATTGGATCACTAACCAACATCCACTTTAGGTAGTCAAATTCTACTTGACACAGATTAGTCCTATTAAATTACTGGTTTATCCTATTAAAATTTGAAAACATGGATGTAATCCATGAGATGTCGGATATGATCCTCTTGTAATATCCTTTTAACTAAAGTTGTTATGGAACTCCACTACATTTTTCAGTACCTTCCAAGAAACAACTTCCTCAACCATTGATGATTATACTACTAAACTATGATGAGACTCCAAATTCCCAATGAAATTCACCTCTTATTCTTATAACATACATTGTTTCATATTTTATAGATTGTTTATCATCAATGAACTATGAATAATAATTTGACATGATCTCCATGACCCCCCTCTAAGTTTGAGAATATCATAATGTGGTCAATAAACACAACTATTACCTGGTCCAAGAATTCATGGAAGATGGAATTTATAATCCCCATGAACACATCAGTTGTGTTTGTAATACTAGAAAACATAACCACAAACTCAAAGTGCCCATACATTCATCTAAATGAAGTCATCGGGATTTTCCGAAACTTTACCATCCACTGGTAATATCCACAACATATATCAATCATATAAAACCAAATCAACCCTCTCAACTGGTTGAGAAGATAATCTATCCATGGGAGAGGGTAATGATATTTGATTGTAACCTGATTTAACCTTTCATATTTGATGCACAACCTCATAATATCAAACACATTCTTCGGAAATAATGTTGTTACACCCCATGGTGAAACACTAAGTAAGATTAATCAAATCTACATTGTATCATATATCTAAATCCCCAACTCTTATATCTCTAATGGTACCATTTGATAAAGAACCATTGAAGTTAGAGAAGAAATAAGTTTCAAGGATATCCATAAATTCAATTCATGTTGAGGGGGTTCTGTCATATCCTTCTCTACGAAAACATCAAAATCTCATGAATCTATAAGAGCATCCTATATCCAAGCCTACACAAATTCAGTAGAATACTTGTCAAAAAAATAATGAAGCAACACCCCAAGTATACATCCCACCTGAAAACTGTCCTCACTAAAAATAACTATATGATGGCCATCATCATATGATAAAACGAATCCTCTAAGGATGTTATGATAACTAAATTAATGGAGAACATATTTTTTAAGTCAATAATTACATCTTATGAATTCATATATAGAAAGAAAATATCCAAACGAGACTAATATGGCTTCATTATTATTCTGCACCCCCAGCACACATCAAACAAGTTGTTCTGACCTCTAAATAGAATAGTCAACACAAAGGGCATAAAAATTATCTCTATATATACAAATAGAGAATTGAATAGAAATGTCAAAAAGTGTCCATCTCCTAAATCAAAAAAACATGAAAGGGTATACAAAAATATTAGCATACCATGAATTATCTTGGTCCCCTCTAGTGCTCCTTTCTTCAGTATATGCAACTTACCATGACAAGCTCCCCTACCACTCTTTTTATTTAAACCTCTATGACTACACATAGTGTAAGGTCCCTAAGAATAAGGATAATCCTAAGTTCATCCTATACCTTTTAATTATGATCTTGGTATATCATAAGACTGCTTCCCCTATTATTGGAAGAGTCTCGCTAGAAACTGCTGATAAGGATAACATTGATCAAATCCACCGCATCTAAATTGAGATCAGAGAACCACTGAAAATTTCTTTTCTTAATGGCCATAAATCTTAATAAAATCACACTATATTATATCCCTTCTGTGAATCATGGAAACCACTAGACCAAGAAGGATATAAGGGAAAATGCGGATGTTCTCTCCCTACTAGTTGAAACCACTGACCCTAGCTTTTGATATATCCTACTAACAAACCAAATCTACGAGTAATCCTACTAGTTCCACTATTTTTTCAAACCATTCTATTATTGCATTATCATGACCACCTAATACTTATTCTATACCTATAAATACATTTTAAATGTAAATGAGTAACTTCATACAATATCTATGGATGAAGTAAATCCTCAACATATCATCCAAGCGAATCCTCATTCAAGAAAATCCATGATGAAAAATTAAACAAATCAATTATCATGATACAGTGTTCCCATATAGAAAAAATCACCTACTGAAGATAGATTACTTCCTATCTATTCACATCATTCATGATGGATGAAAAAAATCTTCTAATTACTATTTTTTAAGATGGACACATGAAACATATTTCTCCTTCCAATAACTACGGTATAGTTTCCACCACTAATGTGTATCTACTCCCATATGAATTAATAATAATGGGATATAGAACCTCACCTGGACCCATAACAAATAGAATTTCATCTCTAGATCATCCAACTAGCTATTTGAATCCACATCAGAAACACTTTCCTCATACATCCCCAAAGTATACATCTAAAAACACACAACTTTGTATGCCACTGATTATACTCTTCAACTAGATCAACCCTTTTTTGATCAACCCTTTGGTGATCAACCAAGTCACCAAATTAAACCTACACTACCTAAACCACAAGCAGATGATGGCTAAGATCCATAGCTAAAAGAGAAACAAATATTTCATAATCCTGATAATATATAATTTTATAAGATTCATTTTATTCATTTAAAATTATTTCAGTTATCCCATAACAAGACCCACCCAATTAAAATAAGAGAAAAATTCATGATGAAGCATGTATCTCTCCTATGTATGTGCACTGAAAAAGGTCCACAAAACATGGTAATTCAATAAGCTGAGTTTCATTTTACTAGAACACTAGTGGCCTTGATATTTTGTTTCCTAACTAGTCTCTCTAACCTGTATCACATACCAATATCAAATGGAAATGATTCCATTGCATCAATTGAAATACTCACCATGACTGACTTTGAAATCCATCCAATAAACCATCATATCTGATACCACTTTATCAAAACCACTATCTTACAAGATATTGTGTTCATGTAAGAGAAATAATAGACCCCAATTCATCCCTCCAATAGGAACTGGGTTGCCTACTAGCACCAGGTGTTTAAAAATAACACAAATTAGATTCAGTAACCTTTATAATAATAAAGGATCAAAGGATAAGTTGAAACAACCAAATTAAAATCTTTAGAATTATTAAAATAAATCTAAAAAATAAGTTGATAATGCATTAATAAATATAAATAATTCATATCAATGTCTCCAAGGTAAATAACCAAAATTAAAGCTCAATTAGTTACATAGAAACACTCCAAGGGTAAGAGGTTTTAATTTCCTAAAACATTATAAAAATCAAAAATGTAAAACTAAAAATAATTTTATATATGTTGGGAAATAATACAGGTATACTCAATTGGAAAATCCCAATATCTCCTGAACGTGTGATAAAATCTTTCCAATACACCCATTAGAAAAAAACCTAACCAAGTAAAACCATAACAGGTCAACTAAAAAAACCAATACACCATGTAATGATCAAAACATATCACATCCATGGATAATAAAATAATAATATTCATAAAAATAAAGGGTACCCATCAACTCCTTCCAAATGGGGTGCTACTAACACACTCTAACATCATATATCCTAGAGCTCTCATCCTTTCCATCTAACATCACTTCTCAATACCCAATAGTATGACTGTTAAATAAAAAGTCATCTGAACAAACACAGTCCCCCACAACATATCATTCCAAAAGAATCATTGTATATCACATCATAAAGATAAAAATAATGGTATGGTATCTTGAACATGAAGTACATCAACCTCATTTCTACTTCTAACCATGAATGACCCCCACTATAATCCATCTTATCACATCTCACCCACCGAAACATGGGATATTAAATAAAACATTATTTTGAAAATTATCTTTAACTTATATACATCACAACATATTCATGTCAACATCTCCTAGAAGGGATATCATGAAAGAGTGGGTATCCACCCATTAATCATCAGTATTGGGGTATAGGGAAAACACCATCAATTAAATTTAGGGTGTTGGAACATGGTGATAGACTCAAATGGGATGTATATATAAAATCACTAGGAATATAAATATGACCTCCACAAAAGCAAAAAAATAACACAACCAATGGGATAAAAATATATGCATCAACCAACACACAGTGTCACTACCCAATAACAACACAATTCTACATTTCACTTCCATCACTAAATGCACAACACCATAAAAACATGCCTCAAACCTGTTTCCACTTTTCATTACATTCCATGACAATTAGCATTATCCATCTCATTCATTTAATTATTCATCCAATTTAATTTCACATTCATTTATCCTCTGAAATCAATTCAATTTCCATTTTATCATTAAAATTTAATTACATTTCCAGATAGGAATCTATTATAACCCATCACATTTCAAACAACCCAACCCCATACAAATCAAACATCACCACCCCACATCATATTGATACATCTAAAACCCATATAATTTTATTTTACCAAAAAAATCACCCCAAACCATCCACAACAAGATTATACCACAACAACCACTATCAAAAAAAAAATACACACCAATCACATAAAATTTTACCATTTTTTCGTAAGGTAATTTCATAAAATCAACATATCTTTTTAAGGAATTATGACAAAATCCATAAATACAATTTTAAAAATTTTATTTTCCAAATATAAGTGGTTAATAAAATGTATATTTAAGAGTGATGCCAAAAATTCACAACATAAATGGTTCCAAAACACATGCCAAATAAATTAACACATCTTCTACAAAAACCAATATTAAAAAAAAGGAATATTTCACATAAAATCACATATTAATAATTGGGAAAATTATATAAAAACAAGAAAATCATTCATATATCCCTTAATTTTCCATTAAACGGAATCATTATCATTATTTATCTGTTGTAATTCATCTTCTTATATGTAAAAAAGAGTAAACCACTCTGGTGTTATAAAAAAACATACATGTGGTATTATTTATATAAATAATGTTTTTTTATATCACATTCCACAAGAAGGTAAAGAATAAAGTCTATACAACCATAATTGCACACAGAACTCATGGATCAACATACTCATCATCATAGTATCTTCAAAACACATACCAAATCAACCCCAAACCATGGAAACACGACCATAATATATATATTGTGGAATAAGGGTAGAAAAAAATTGGTATATGATGAGAACTCTCCCTAGATCACAAAAACCCAACAAAAACATGTCAATACTCAAAGAAAGATAATGACGGATAGAACATACATTAAAATTTCCTATGGTTACTATTGAAAAAAAGAGGAATATGATATAGTAAATTGGGAATGAATCAACCAAAAAATCCTATTTAATATCGATATAAAACATATATTATAATGTAAATTATTTTCTTTCTATAGGTTCAATGACATATGAATTTTAGGTTTTAAAACTCTAATTTGTTCTGTAAAACCCAAAAAACTATAAAAGATGGAGAAAAAATTGTTAATAGGGCCAATGTTATCTTACATCATAACTCCCTATCTTATAACATAAAACAATTTAATGCCCAACCCCTCATCAAACATAGGCCATAATATTGTATATTTCATAATCCCAAAACTAAAGGCTTACAGAATAAAACTACTTTTTATGACATAAACAACCTTTCTATTATAAACATATATCTCAAACTCCACAATACCACCCAAACCTCTTCAAGCCACCCCCAAAGACCTCCAAAATGTCACTATAAAAATGAAATTGTCTCAGAAGGCATAAAATATTACAATATGACCCTAATATTCAATCATCTATACATTTGACTTCTTTTTGAAAATAATAATTCATCACATCATAAATAACCTATATAAATAAAAATAGGATTCATATTATTTTTTGATTGTATCCGAATAATTAAACTTAGGAATATAAATTGTTGATAAATAAAATTCAATCAACCTTAAAGTGTATTTAATAATAAAATTTCAAGGGTGATTCAAGATGAATAATATCTAATTAAATATTTTTTCAAGATATAAAGTTAAAACCAAAAAGGAAATTTTAAAAAAAGCGTTTTTTAGAAAAAAAAAATTATCTTTTCCATAAAAGAAGAAGTTATCGTCACATTGAAAAGTAATTTTCAAAAATTTGAAGTCAAAACATTGTTTAAAATATTAATGTTAAAAATAATCTTCAACAATAGTGATTTGAAATGAATAAAATTTTATTTATAAATATTATATGATGTGGAAGATAAAAAAATTTATATATAAGGGATAGAAATAATTTCTAATATTTGATAAAACATTAATTGAAATCCCACATCATAAAAATATGTTGTAAAATTTATATTTTAAATTATGTATTGGAAAATAGTATGGCCACATGACTAAACAGATATTTGGAATTCTAAAAAAGAAAAAATATCATTTTTTGTAATTATAAACATATAAATGAAATAAATAGTATCATTATAGAAAATGAATTTTGTGCTAAATATTTTTCACTTTTATTCTAAATTTCTCTTAAAAGTCTCTTTATTGATAAAAATTATTTTCCATATAGATAAAATAGGATATATACCATATAAAAAATAATTAGTATAATTTATTAAAAATAAAGGAATGATACTCAAGTTATAATATTTTAACTCTAATAAAATGAAGTTTAATTTATAAAATCATTTATGTATATATAAATTAATGAAGAAATAGACATTGAGAAAGGGTTTTTATGTGGTAGAATTATAAATCCCTATAAAATAAGATAACATAATAAATTATAAAAAAATATCATAATGTGACTAAATTATATAAAATGGGTGTAATAATAAAAATAAAATCTTAATCAATGAGTTTTAGTTTAAAAATTTGTTACACTATCATTATCATTCAAATAGAAAACCCATGAAATGTAGAACATGAGATGAATTTTTATGTCCTTTAGAATTCATGAAAATAGTAATAAAAATAACTCCATGTCTATTATATAAACCATAAAAAGATAATATGTAGAGAATACATGTCATATCTCAATGAATCAAAATTGATATAAAAAACCCCTTATTTTAACAATAACATAAGATTAAAAAGAACATAAGAGGGTCCCCTTAACATGATCAATAAAATTTAATGAAATAAAAAATATTAATTTTAGATTATGGAATTAGATAGGTGAATACACCATATGAATTGAATTATGGTTTGTAATATCATACATGTCCCATGAAGTTGAATGTAGAGAATAATAAACATTAACTTAGGTCCTAATTCATTTTTTTGTGATCCAAATGTTCTCAATAATAAAATTGTGTTTATTAAAAAACATTGAATTAATTATTTAGATAAATACTTGTTTTTTCAATATTTATTATTTTATGTTGCATATTTATTAAATATTTTTCACTTATTGTAGTTACTTGAGGTGGTTTAGTCAATTTCTCTGAATTTTCCTCAGTATATTGACCATTTCCAAATTTTTTGTAAAATATCTTCATTATTTCTGAAATGATATAGTTTTATGAATTTTATTATTTCAATATAAAAAAATTAATAAAATTATATAAGTTTTTCAAAAATTTAATGAAATTATTAAAGGTTCCTTAGTATATTTATCCTTTGAGTTTTTGTTTACTATGACATTTAATTGATAAATTCACTTATAAAATAGCCATTTTAATTTATATTGAATATTAATAGTTTCATAAATACCATTTTTACACATTAGAAACATTTTTTAAGTAATCAATATTATGAAGTGAAGAAAAAATAGATCATGCCATTCAAGAAAGAAAACATGTCGCATGTATGCTTGACGACATCTTCATTTTTTAAAATGTTTTTAAAAAGGATATAAAATGGATATTCTATTAGTATAATGACATGTTAGATTATTATAAATTTTTAATTTTTTATAATTTCAGTTAAAAAAATATTTTATAAGATATAATAAAAAAATAACTAACGTATTTTGTTTGAGAACATTTATTCCCCATTTAGATGTTCCCCACTAAAAAACCACTTAATTCTTCATTGATTGGACATTTATAAGGAGACGGTATCTTAGAAGTGGATATAGTGATAATCACAAATAATTTATGTGTTTTGTGAAAAAAAATATTTAGAATGGGTGGAGAAATTTTTTGGAGTTGATCTAATTTTAAAAGCGAAAAAATGGTATTTTTTAAATACTAATTACCTTTTCAATCATGGAAACACACTATTCATAGGTAAATGGATCAAAAATTGGGAAATAATAATTTTATGGGTTAGATAATGTCCATTATTCCCAAAACATTAGATTATATATATATATGCTTTAATCTTGTTTCTAGTCTTTTACTATAAGTATTTTTGGTTTTACCATTTTAGTTTTTACCTTGGTAACTAGTTCTAACCCTGTAATTTATATTTTTTAAAAAATATAAGGTAACCCATATTACTAAAAAATAATATTCTTAACCTAGATTTATGATAATTTTAAACAAACTAAATTTTTAAATAAGATAAAATTAACTTTTAAATTTAAAAATTTAATATACAAAACAACTATTTTATAGATAAATGTTATTTTCACCATTAAGTGTTCGCGATATTATATAAGAGTAATTACCAATTATATGAGTGATAATATAATTTTTTATTTGATAAAATAATATAATATTAATAATATAATGTAGATTAATTTAATTCGTTTGTTGAAAATATCATAGCTTTAGTAAATCAATTATTTGAAAATAAAACTTTCACAATCCGAATGGCCATTAACTTTTTATTAGTAATCATACCTTCATGACTGAAAAATAAATTTCCCTTATTACATAATATAAACATGTTGATCAAATATAATAAATTTTATTTTTATATTTAATTTATATATTTTTGGGAATTTTTTTCAATATAAGTGAAAAATAATAGTAGATTAAAATATCTCTTAATTTTTCAAAACATTAAACATGGGTCTATTAAATTTAATGTTGCGTTGTTAATTTTTGTCAACATTCTAAATATATATTATATATAAAAAATGGTCTAAAAAATATTCTTTCATTCTTAATGTATAAATACAATGGAACTATCAAACTTGGTATTTTTCACTCTTAACCATAAAATAAATTATTTTTTGAAAAAATGAAAAATTTACTCTATGATAATTTTGACGTGCTGAATTATCAAATTAATTTTATTTGAAAAAAATTATATTATTCAACTTAATATTTTAACTAAAAATAAAATATATAATGAGAAACTACTTTTACTTAAAAATTAATCATTAAAAGCATAATTGTTATTAATCCTTTTTTGTTATAATTTATAATTCAATAAGATATTATTATATGATAGTTGTTTTTTAATATTAAATTATTACAATAATTCCAAATAAATAATTCATGAATAATTTTAGTTTAGTGTTTATTGGTAATCAGGTTCTCAATTCAGTTTTAATTTAAATGAAAATATATTCCAAAAATCATTAGGTGTTATAATAAATTATTATGTTAATTGGGATGAAAATAATAAAATAATTCATAATACCCAATTATAAAGATTTTTATGGTCTACATAACTAAAATATATCCAATGGAATGAACAACCACTGGACCTGGGATGATTCTTAAAAAACGAAACGATGAATCTAGAAACAACAAAAAATAATCTCAAGATCGATCTAGTCCATAATAATTTAAAATGAATATTAAGAAATATAGATACCTAAAATATGCCTACCCAAAAATTATAATTCATTCAAAACTATGTATCAATTTGAAACATATTTTATAAATATAAAATCACTAAAATAATATGAAGTCCACAAATCAAAAGAGGAAGCCACAAATTCCGACTATTGTAACAAATAAATGAGAAATAAAATGAAATTATATAAAGGTAGAATAATTCCATGGAAAACAAAATGAAAAAAAATCAGGTCTCTAAACTCATCAATTCTAAAATAACCGAAAAATGTATCAATCACATACATGGATTAATATATAATAAAAAGTTTCAAACCACATTGCATGAAACCCTGCCAATGGGTAACTAAGGGAAAAGATCAATGAAAACTAGCGCAAAGTGATGTTGAAAATAAGTAAAATATGGTTTCTCCTATAGTAAAACTGGTAACAACCACACACCCATGTTACCCATGTACACGCCCAAGTTTCCTGTGTTTAAATCAAGTAATCAAAAAACAACCATTTTCTTACAACATGAAAAAAAAGAATAAAAATAAATCATCACATAATTAACACCTCTGTATAAAAACTACTCATAAACAGTGAAATAAAGTAGAGTGAAAGAAAATTAACAAGAAAAAATCACATCAAAACACCAATTTATCGAAACACATCAAATAATAATTCTCAAAACAAATCCTTAAATCAAATCAAAACAGACACATGAGACTCCACTTCTCTTGAGAGTCTTTCAAACTATATGAATATTGATATTAAGATTATCAATAATAAATCTTAGGATCATTTTATTTTTTTCACTCAATATACATGGATCCAAAAAAATAACATCAAAAAAATATTGTATTGAACTATTCCATGACAAAAAACTATTTCATTGTGAGGATAGGAAAGCACATTCCACTCCATATGGAGTCTATGTGGAGACATAAAAATGATATGGACCACCCATAAAGAATAATACCGTATCATTACCCAATATATTATTGTGATTATTACAATAATTAGTTTGAATAATTAAATCAACTATGTTCTGTCTCCTGAAACATGTCAAACCATCTCAATATGAACCAATAGACAAATTCAACTCTGCATTTCACCAAAATAATAAAAAACTAAAAATTAATTTTTTTAAACTATATATCCCTCAAAATAGTTTCCCAAAAGTTATTTTAAAGGAAACACATATTAGATAATCATTTCAATCTTTCAAAAATTCCACCTTATTTTAGGAAAAAATCATTTCTCTCAGTTTTGTTACAAGTTACAATCCCATCATTTTTAATCCAAAAAATTCACATAAAATAAAATTAATATCTAAAAAACTTATCCATTTGATGAATTTAAAAATTATCAAACATTAAAATTCTAATAATGGGATAATAAGTAAAGAAATAAAAAAATACAATTTTGAAATCTTTTATCTCTATGACACCAATATGTTATTGATTTCGTTTATTATTTAAATTTTGGATTATTTTAATTATCTTGTTTATTTTTTGTGCTTTGGGTTATTTTAGAGTCCTAGGGAAGCTACATGACTGAATAGAAGCTATTAAAATCATCTCATAGGAATAACACACCATATTTAATTTATAACCCATTTTTAAATCATGAAAATGAGAGGTGGTTGCATCTTCGAGCTAGAAATATACCTTGGGGTGTCTATGAGGAGATAACCACATTGTATGACCTAGTTTGTTATATAGAATCTTATTATATGGAAGAACCATTATACTTTACAGAATATGTGTTTTTTTACACATAGGAGGAAGCCACACTATAATACATCACCTTATTTTCCTTGGTTCATCAAAATCCGGGCGATTAATATTGCATGCCAATGGTTTCGCCATACAGGGTGTCTATAAAAAGACTCCACATAACAACATGGAGATCAAATCTATGTGTTATAGGTTCTTAGTGGTTGGTTTTAATCATTTTCAATGGGCACCATGTCATAATTATAAGGTTATCAGTATTTTTTCACATGGATAGGGACCCTAAATAATGGTTCTTGAGTCTATGTCATGGCGGTTGATTGTCTCGATTTTTATTCAAGTGTAATTAATATCCTATTCTAAAAAATTTATATTATTTCACATCTATATCTTCTTTATTTTATTCATTATAATTTGATGTTCCCTGAGTTAGTTCCACCCCCTTGTTTTGGGAGTCTTCTCCCCCAATTCCAAATAGTTATTCATTTTAAATCTGTTTGATCTAATGTAATGAAAATATTTAATTAAATCTTAATAATTTTAGATATGTTTTATACTTAAAAACAAAATGGGAATTGGTAAATTATTTAGGGTTTGGGTTGGGATTTATTTGGAAGTTTTTTATGTTTGTCGATCAAAACGTTTTCCCTTTGTCATGATTTTCTTTCTATGTTGAATGATACCTATTATGAGTGACTTATAATTGATTTGAGGTTGGTTTTTTTGATCACACACATTATTTGGCCTGAAATTTTGTATTTGGGGTTCTATAATTTATTTTCTATCAAATTTAATCTAAATCTGACAATCGTAGTTGATTTCATAAATAATTTAAACTTTTTACAACTTTTCATAAATAATGAATTATTGGTTTTCATGTTTTCAATGTAATCATTCAATTCAATTTTTTTTTAAAATTATAATATATATTTTTAAATTTAAAAGTGTTTTTTAAAGTTAATTAAATAAAATATGATCCTGAAATGGGAATATATGTGGTTTCTGTGGAATTTTATGGACTGAAAATAATGGTTTGGTTTCTAAATTTCATTCAAATTAGAATGGAGATAAATTTTAAATGGTCTCATATGTGGGATTGTATAGTTTTTAAAAATAGCCTATTAAATTTGGTTTTTTTCAATAGTCTAAATAAAATAATATTGTGAGATGGTTTTTGAAAACTCCCATTTTAAATCTATAAAATAGATTTTTAGGATTAGTATGACACCCTCATTTGGGACAATTATTTTTATTATTAATAATAAATATTAAAAACATAGGAGGGGTTATATAATTATTTCATTATATGATTCATATAAATTGATGTGAAAGTGTTGTTTTATTCAATGGTTCACTAAGTGTTAATATATTTATTTAAAATGAAAAATTATTTATTCATGTGATGATTAGTTTATTCTGATTGTATCCTCACCTAATATTGATTCATTTTATGTTACAAAAAGGTATTTAATATGATCATATAGATATTTGTCATACTAACTTAGTTTTTACAAGATATATAGTTCCTTATTAGAGTAGGACCACCAATTTTTTTATTTTTTACTCAACATGAATAGGAAGGGGAAGTTGAATGGGTGTATCATTTTCACATAAGATCCATTTGAGTTATCTATTACACCTGGTCCATTATCATTCATAATAGATCATTTCCGGTTTCCCATGATGCGTAGATTTCATTTAAGGTTGTTTTTTTGATCCCATACTGTGCATACTTTATATACCCTATCATTTGATGTGATTTAATGAAAACATTTATTTAGTTCGTTTTGTATTTTCATTTATTCCCCATTGATATCTTAGTACCTGTTGTAGGATTATATTCTATTTTAGTTATAATTATTATTTATACAGAACTAAATTTTTAAATGTTTTGGAACATATTTTTTTTAAATAAAATGGTAATTCTTGTTTAAAATGTGTGATTTTTATGAAAAAAATTAAATTGGAGAAAAGATATTAGTTTTTTTCATTTATCAAAAAACAAATACTCGGGCTACAAGTATTATTTTAAAAGTGAAATGATTAATGGTTAATAAAATAGTAGTTATGGAATGTTACAAGTTTCCCCTATGAATTCTTAGGAAAATTTTATTTTTTATTAATAATTCAAACTATCATTAATGAAATAGATTTAGAAAATAATTTAAAAAACAGTTTGGTAAAATTATATCTAGAATAGTTTTTCGCACAACCAACATAAATTAATTAGATTATATAGTTATCATTTATTCATTTAGTTTCCGAGGAAATGGTCTATTTTTGAGTATTTCTTTCAATTGGTCTAATTATGAATTGTATTGGTTTTGGTGAGTGAATTTGGATTATATGGAGACAGTTGGTAGTGATTTGAGTTTGGTTTTTTTTGGGATGGTTTTTTTTCAACAATTTCATCCTAAAACATATTTTATTTTTGTTTTTATTTTATAACTTTCTAACTATATTATATTCAAATTATGTGATGATGTGGTGTAGAATTTTTTTGTTACTCCTATAATGTTATAATTTTTTCATTATATTAAATATTTATTTCAATTAATCTGTGTATCATAAATTATGGGAAATGATTTATTTTATAGTTATAAATTTTAATATTGTTATTTGTTTTATAAGGGATCAAGAGTTATAATTATTTACATTTTCAAACCCTAGTTCTTCTTTTTAGCCTATGGAAATTGGTAGCGTGCTTTCTTTCTTATAGAAAGCTAGATCTAATAATGGGTCATGTTGACTAAAGGCCATTTCATTAGAACAAAATATCAGATTTACATCTAGTTAGGTGGGTTGATGAATTTTTTATTATTTTTAGATAATTTTATAATTTATTCTATGAGATTCTTCACTATTATTAATGTTTTATACTCAACATGGATGTTTTATTTTTTAAAATTTATTTATATTGTTCATATTAATATGATATAAATATAGTTCATGCTAAACTTTGTTGATTGAATATTTGATGTGGTTATTTTGATTCAATGTGATAAATCATAACCATTGGTTAAATATTCATACAAATGTGCTTTTCATCAACACGTAGTGATAATTAATTCTCTATAAGACATGTGGAGACCTATAATGGGTGATAGGTCAGGACACCAAAGGGATGATTCCTTAAAAAATAATATAAAGAAACCACCTTTTATTAAGTTTTCTTTGGGTATCATAAATATTATTATTGTCCATGTGATTCATAAGGTTTTTCATTAGCAAGTGATTTATTACAACCTTTCATGATGACACTTCAATTTTTCATGGGTATTTGATATTTGGATTATGTTTTGACTATTTTGTAAGATTATAATTTGAGATGGTGGTACATTGATCCAAGTTAACATAATATCAATTTCACTAGTGTTTTTTTCATATAATATTGGGATAAAAATAAAAAACTAATCATAAGTGAGAGGTTTTATTGAAATATATAAAAAATATACTATGAATAAGTGTCGTATTTTGTAAAATTCACAAAAAAAATATTAAATGATTGATCAATGGACCATAAAACCATCTATATATATCAAACATAGTTTTAAATTATGATAAGTTTTTATATATAACTTATGATTCCTGAATATCCTTTTGTAGTTTTTCTTATGTAAAATTATTAAAAATTTTATTGATATTTGTTGTTTATCTTTTTGACTAATATTTTGTTGATGTTTTTTAATACATTATTTGATTCTTGTGAAACATATTTTTCAATGAAAAAAGTGGTCTTCATGAAATAAACTGTTTTAAATGACTACATGAGGATTTTTTATAGCAAATATTTTTTTCTGAATGTTTTTATAATTTATTTTTCTATCACTAAATCCAGAAACTGTTTGGTAAAAAATTAAATTTTTCATTTTACATGAAATGTATTTTATGTTTTGAAACCATATTCGGGTGGTGTGTTTCTAAATATCATTCATTGGTTGGTATTTTGGTATTAAAAATCGAATATAGTGAGTATTACATTTGTCTTTTAACTCTTATTGTGTGTCTAAATGGTGGGTGATTTTGAATTTCTTTTAAATAGTTATTTTTTCAAATAAAAGGTTGATTTCATGTGATCATTTCTATCAAGGATGTTTGGTTTTTAAATTTGTAATTAGAATTATGATAAGGGTTAATATGGGTTTTTCAAAGGATTTGGTATTTTTAAAATAATTGTTGGATTTTTTTTGAAAATATGTTTTTAATTTTAAAATTATTTTTTAGAATCATTATAATGGGTCATGGGGTAAATGATATAGTTATGAAAAAGTGTTTTTCTTGTTTAATAGTGTTTTTCATTTTTATTTATCACTTGATCGATATTGGGGTTGTTTTCCATAGTTTAAGATAAATGACTAGGTTGGATTCATGCTTCATGTTATGAAAAATATGCCTCATAGAAATATCTTGAGAAACTATAGGGTGTTTGTTTATAGGGGTTTTTATTTCATATTTTATAACTTTCATAGACTCTGAATGGTGTGGTAAGTGTTTTCTTCCCCTCATGGTTTTGTTGTGGAAGACCTTAGGATTATATAGTTCAGTGGTTATCTAGAATATTTATTTTGGGAAGGTTTAGGTTGAGTTTGGTATATTGGTCTGGAAAACCTAGGACGGATACTTAAATTTATGTTGACCAGTCTTATTGGTTGTTTAGAGTCCCTTACTAGAAGATGAGTCTCAGTGAAAATAAATATTTGGGAGATTTTTTTTCTATATTTCATTCTCAATGTGTTGAGAGAATTAAGGGTTTTTGGTGTCTTTTATAGGTGTATTATATGGGTGATTTTCTAGTTTTAATTTTGTTAGTGGTACTTTTTTTGGATGTTTCTTCCTTTTTAAATAGTTTTTCATTCTATGTGCATTGTTTAGTCCATTGGATGAGTGCCAGTAAGAATGGTTGAACATGAGGAAACTTTTTTATGACAATATGTAATAGGTTTGTGAGGTTGTTTTCCATTATAATGTGGGAGATACTATGTTCAATCTTTTAGTTATGATCTCTGGGAGTCTGAGTTCTAGGATCTAGACCCGTGACATTCTTTTTTATGTAGTTTTTTTTACATGAGGTTATAACCATTCTATTCCTTTATGTGGAGTGATTTATGGGTTGTTTTTTCCTATCCACATGGTTGATAAGAGATTATGCACTTTTCATAGTATTTAGTGACCAAATCTTGAGCTCATCATATGATTCTTAAAATTATTCCCCACATATAAATGACAATATGATTTCATAAAGGGATACTTCTTATTGGTGGAAGAATATAATTTATTTGGATATTAGTAGGTTTGTTTTTTCTGGTGATGACAATATTTTTAGAGGTGTATATATCCCTTATCTAACAATTTTAGATAAATTTATCAATTTTAGGAGACCAATAACATGCCTTTATTCATATTAGACCATATATATGACAATTGTGTCTATTTTTTACATGGAGGTGTTTTGATACATTTGGTGAATTCATTCTAATTATTTTAGAATAATTGTTTTATGGATGGATGATTAATTTACTTAGGGCCACTTTTCTAATCTCACACCCCTACCTTATGACATGAGGTTGCATTTGGGATTTATTCCTTTGACTTATATTCTTAGTAAATACTTTCAATGTAGAATGAAGCATGGTGGGAATAATTATAATACCCTCACGTTAATGTTGTTGATTATTGTTTAAATTTTTCATTATTTATTTTTTAGTTTATTTTTATCTTATTGTGTTTCAGGAATCCAGGGGATGCTATAGGCTTGAATGGAATATGATACACCAAAATTTGTATTTAGAACTGGTTTCTTTCCATTTAGTGGTGGTTTAAACCATCGCCAAATCATGTGTTGGGATATAATTAGGAGTGTGTTTTTAAAACCATCATAGAACGATTTAGTGGTGGTTTTATTGCGGTGGTTAAAACCATCTCTAAATCATTTTTAATTTTTATATTCTCATAATTTATTTATTTTTTATATTCCTAAATTAATAATTTATTTATTTTCATAATTTATTTAATATTTACTGTTTATTATTACTAAGCTCATGCCCATCTCCATGCACATGTCCATGTACATGCACATTCCCATGCCATATATATAAATTATGTGTTGGGTGATATTTGAACCAATTACCTATTGGTTATTCTCCAAAGACATTATCACTCTAGAAGACTCTTCATGTGGTCAATAAATTGATTTTAATAAACTTATATATATATATATATATTAATTTGGAAAACAAATAATATATTACAAATAAACACACTCTAAATAATTACTAATCAATTATTATTAACTAATAATGATTAATCAATAATCAGTTATCAATAATAAATAATTAATAAGTAATTATTAATATGTAATTATTAATATTTAATAATTCCTAATTAAATAATAGAATATTAATGAATAATAAGTAAAAAAATATATAATATGGAAATAAATGGTAAATATAAATATTTAAATAAAAACTTGTATATAGTAAATAATAAATAGTTTATATTCCATAGTAAATAATAGATAATAAATATTTAATAGTAAATAGTAACTTGTAAATAATAAATACTAAATATGAAATACTAAATAATATATAATATATAATATCAAATATCTAATATCTATAATCTATTTTCTAATTTCTAATACCTAATATATAATATCTAATATGTAATACGTAATATATAATACATAATATATAATACATAATATATAATACTGAATATATAATAAATAACAGGTTATACATAATAAGTAATACATAATACATAATACAGAATATATAATATATAATATATAATATATAATATTAAATATATAATATATAATACGTAATATATAATATGTAATATGTAATACATAATATATAATATGAAATACATAATATTATATAATATATGATATATAATATACAATGTGTAACATATAATATATATGTAATGTGTAAATAATAAATTAACTAAAATATAATTTAATATATGATAATTAAATAATATATTAATAAATAATTAATATATAATTCATAAATAAAAAATAAAAAAAATATTATTAATTATTAAATAGTAAATAATAAATAGTAAATAGTAAATAATCAATAATTAATAATAACCAATAATTAATAATTACTCAGTAAGAATTAATAATTCATAATTTATCATTAATATTTATAAATTTATAAATTATTAATAAATTTTTATAATTATTTAATTAATAATTAATAAATAATGAAAATTAACTAAATATATTATAAGTAAATAAATAAATTTAAATGAATTATAAGCTAAAAATACATTAATATTTAGAAAATTAAAAATAAATTAATAATTAATAATTAATAATTAATAAATAATAAATAATATATAATAAATAAATAAGAGTAAATACTACATAATACATAATACATAGAGAAATACATAAATAAATAGTTAGATAAATAATAATAAATAATTAATAACTAATAATTAATGATTAACAATTAATAATTAATAATTATTAATTAGTATTTATTATTTAATATTTAATATTTAATATTAATATTTAATATTTATATTTAATATTTAATATTAATATTTAATATTTATATTTAATATTTAAGAAATAAATATTAATTAATTAATTACTAATTATTTAATAAATAATGAACCAAAAATAAATAGATAGTAAATAAATAAATAAATTATAAATGAATATTAAACTACTATTAATTAAATAATTAATAATGAATTGATTAATTAAAAATTAATTAATAATTAATGTGCACATAATAACTAAATAATAAATAAAAATAAAAACATAAATATATCAATAAAAAATTGATATTTAAATAGTAATAAATAAAAGATAATACATAATTAAATAATAATAATTAATTAATATTATGTAATTAAAAAAAATTAATTAATTAACTGAATCATAATACATTAAGAACATCTGAAACCCCAAAAAAATAAAATGACTATAAAATATGATATATATAGTTCCCTTTTCCTCACTACAACCAGTCAAATCAAAGATCATGAAATGAGCTTCCATAAGATATGTCGTACATGCTGAACAGACACCTTGATTGAATGTTTTAACCGTTTGAATTTTACGAAATTGTGGCATGCAACAAAAACATCTTATTTTGGAGGCCTTCCGGACCTTTCTGGAAGAATAAGAATGGATACAATAATCAAAGAGATGTTTCTAGAACTAAATTCCCTAGTGCACATCAGAGGCATTGATTTGATATGTGGAAGAGCCCAAACGGACACCCGGATTAATGTTATGGCCGTTTGAAGTTCGAGTTCGATTTTTGACTTTTGAAATTTGAATATATATTTTTCTTTTAATATAACATGATTTAAATCTCACTTAGTTTAAACTCTTTTTATATGCTTCTATTTGACTAGTTGTGAAGCTAAAATAGGCTTCCAAAATAGAAGTTATGGTCATTTGATATCGATGGTTGTTCTTCAACTTATTGAATTTTTTTTTCAGTATAAAAATTTTATTAACTAATAATTATAAATATTTATTTATTATTCCATTATAAACTAATTAAATTATAAATAATAAACAATATTTTATTGTAAATAATATATAATAAATATATAAGTATTTTTTATTTTGTTTTATTCCACAATTTTGCGACTCGTTTGGAATAATCGTTGTTATTTCACGGTTGGTTTTTATAACCTTCCGCTGAAAATTTATAATTTTGTATTGATGAAATTTTAAAACATTCATAAAAAATATACTAAAAACAATTAAACCACTAATAAAAAACCACCACTGAAACACTATTTTCTCATAGGGATCTATCCACATATTATCCAAAGGACACCACATCTGATCTGCTTCCATAACCTTGTCAAATTCAAGAGGAGGGTTAGCTACATCATGTAGTTTGGGATTCGTTGTGTGGATATCAGAGAGAGGATAAAAAAACAACAACATATGGGTTTTTCCATAGAGGGTTTACATAATAAATTTTGTTCATTTTTCCAATACGTGGTTCACTACATTATGGAGGTGGAGGCGAGACCCGCATAGACAGTCTCAAGTTTGTTGGTTTTGACTAATCTATATGATTCAAGCTACATGTCGATAGATATACCATGTATGTTGTCTAGTGATGGAATCTAAACTATAGTGTATAGGGCCATGTCATGGTGGTCGAGTGCTCAAAAGTTTGGGATTTACTTTTTCTGAGGTGGATCGTGCCTTAACACATATTATTGTGTCATTGTGGGCATCTAGAAAATAGAACCAAACTATATTGATAAGCCTACATATACGAGGTTGTATATCCAGATTATGAATACAAAAAATTTTCAATTCTACCTTAGTAAAATTTATATATTTTCCTATTATATTTATCCACAATTTTCATCAGCTAAACATAATGCATCATAATGTAGTTCCTCCCCTACCTTCCCCGTCAGTTTTGGTTTCTTGTATAACAATTTCAAATAGTCCTTTAATGTATCACACATTTTTTACATCTTCATCATATTCTCCTCTTCACCATTATTCATTCCTCAAGTATATATTTTCTCTACAATATCCTAAAATTCACAGGGGTTGGGATTTTGGTTTTGGCATGGGTTCAATTTATGGGTTTATTTATTGAGGGATTTGAGAAGTCAGGCCATCTCGCATCAATTCATTTTCTTTTAAAGGTGACTTGTTTCATGTGATTTCTACATGTTTTGAGGTATGTGGTTTTTTACTCACTTTATTTGTATTTTAATTTCTATATTAGTGTTTTTAAAGATTTCATTCATAGAAAATCTATTGGTGATATAATGAGTTGATTTTCAAAATGATCGAAATAATTTTTCACTAGAAAAAATTGATGTTTAAATGGTTTTCTAGTTATCAAAGTAATTATTTTATTCTGAGTGTTTATAATAACATATATTTGCATCTTTTCAATGAAATATTATTTTTAAATGTAATTTATCCCTTTTTTGTCATGTGTTATTTTAACATGTTCCATGTATAGAATTATTTGAAATTGAATAAATTTGTTTATTACTACAATGATTCAAATGAGAAAGGAGTTATGATTTTAATATTTAAATTTATTATCCTCTATGGGTAATTTTAAAGGAAGTGTTAAAGTGGGCTTTCCTTTTTTAATGGTGGGAATAACTTGGAATTTCATGTCAATTTTTAAAATTTCCCATTTGGATCATTATGTAATATCTATTCATGAGATGTATGAGACCCTCAGTTGTTCCCCTTGTTTTAACAATTCATGCTCTATATTTTTCCCCATTTTGGATTATTTATATTGATGTACCATTATTTGATTCTTATAAATGTATGTGAAATTGGTTTTTTATTCTGAGGGTACTATAGGTGAGATGAGAATTATTTAAAATTATTTATTATTGATTATTATGTTGATTATTTTGTCTTGATTATTTTGTCCCAAACACTTTAGTTATGTAATAGGAATCCCAGTTAGTTAATATAATGCTCTAGATGAGTGTTACCCACCCTTAGTTTTCACAATATGGATAGTCTCCTATAAGAGTAGATCCCTCTTGAGGGTTTCTTTTATCACTTGACAAAAAACAAAAAGTGGGAGAAGAATGTGATGTTCTTGTTTCACATAGGGTCCCCATTTGTGATCTAATAAACCAGGTCCGGTAACATTCATGTTAGAGAATAGACTGTTTCCTATAATGTGTAGATTCCATTAACACGTATTTAGGTCATCTCATACTATTACTTTGTTATCACCTATATGTTTGATATGATTACAAGGATTCACTACATAAATTGATTCCTATTTTCATTTTACCCATTCATATCTAGGTGAACGTTATTTGAATATATTCTATTCTAGTATTTATTTTCATTGATATAAAACCGAAATATAAAATATTTTAAATAGTATGTTTTTGAATAAATGGATATGGTTTAATTAAAAGGCGTGGTACTGATGAATGGTTTTAAAAATGAAAAATAGGTATCATATATGTTTTCATTAATTTAAATCTCATTCTTTATGGGTTTAAAATTGTTCTAATGGATGGTGAAAGGGTTGCAATTATATAATAATTAGTTATGGTTTGTTACTTGTTTCGCATGTTCTTGGTCATGTGAAAAAATATTTTCTATTTATATTTTAGACAATAATTATTGAAAATAAAATTGCAAATAATTTCAAAAAATACTTAGAAAAATCTTATAGGGACAACTTCTACTCACAACCTACACACACCAACGTGTTTTTTAAATTATCATGATTTCATTCATGTTCCCAGTATATTTTATTTTTCTTGATTTATGTTTTGGTTGGTCTGGTGATGAATGGTATGGTTTTTGGTAAGTTATTTTGGTCCACATAAAGATTTTTGTAGTACTTCAATTTTTGTTTTATTTTTTAAGATGATTATGTATTATAATTTTCAACTCAGACCTCATTTTAGTTTCTTTTTTTTCTAGGTGTTTTCATATGTATTATGTCTAAATTATGTGGTGGTGTGTTTTATAGGTCCTTTTAACTATTCCAAATATATTATTATCAATTTTAATGTTTTAATATTTTTTAATATTTATTGTATGAGGAGACGACATAACCATGGGTCAAGATATATTTTGACGGTGGAATCTATTATCTGGTAATTTTAATTTTCAGAATGAAATCATTCCCATTGGTTATATTTTTATACACTGGTTGTCATCATCAACCCAGACATATTTGGAACCTAATTTGAGACTTGTGGAAATACGGATAGGGTTATTAACTGATTCAATCTTGGCTAGTTTGTTATAGATTTACATTAAAATAAAGTACCATATAAAAAATAATGTCTTCTAATGTTTAAGAAATATTCAACTATAAAAACACATCAACACACTTCATAGTTTTCAGTTTAGAACCAACCCATCTTGAAATCACGGTCCAAGAAAATTAAAATTATCTATAGGAAAATCACCAACTATTATTTAAAACCAAAACACTTCCTCGATTCTGTAATGAAATCAACCACATAAAAATCACTTCCTAGATGAATCCCATTTTATCCATAGCCCCTAATGACTCATTTTAATCACTAAATTTCATTCATGAAATCCACCATTTTTGCACATCAAAATTTCCAAGACATTCAAAAGATTAAAAGAACAATATAAATATCATCCAAAATCTAATCCACCTACATCAACATATCTTTCCATATTTTCTATAATTAATAAACAGTTTCTAAAACATTTAAAAATTCAAATTTTTTTGTTTTCTAAATTATTTATAGGCATCGAATCAATCCTCGTGACACTGATTCCATATACATTATAATTCCAAAAAACTATGAACAACCTCATGTAAACTCATAATATTATAATGAGGGTCAAAATCCCACCATCTTAACACCAATTCATTAAGTACAATCCAAATTGAAAAGTAAATCTTGAATACCCGTTGTAACTCAATGCTTAGGGTATAAAAGAGCTAGATAGACTCTCCCCAAACTACATCCCATATTAAAAAATATCTATCTTAATTCTAAAATACTTCTAAAATAGAAAGACAGTGATTTTAAAACCTAGCTTGACTTTTGATCCTAGGATTCAAACCCATTTCCGATGAAATGGACTGATCTAAACTCACATGTCACTAAAAACTATTCTTCACTAGGCCGAAAAGAAGTTCCCAATATTAAAGGATTGTAAAATAGTTCTTTGGTACCAATAAGACACACTTTAAAATTATTTCACCCTATTAACAACAACATAATCAAAAAAAAATTAAACCTCTATGAATCCAATATGCCCCCTCCATAGACTGGATGCCCAAACATATAAACATAAAATTAATAAATAATAAATAATTTCAATATTCAAATAAGAAAAAAGAATCCATAGTAGGACCTAATGAATAAAAGTTCCTATTTTCATTCAAAAACGTAACAATGTAAATAATTGAACTTCTTAATAAATTTATATATATATATATATACAATGCGGAAGTATGAAACAATAAATACAATAAAAAAAATCATATGAAACCACCCAACAATAAAATAAGAAAAAAGACCTGAAAATATACAACATCATCTCTATATGACCCTCAGGTCACTCAACATATACCAATACATCCATTAACATTCATAAATGAGAATCATAAAATGGTATTTATAGTTTTAAATTAGAGATAAAACATGATAGCTTCATACACACACATACACTAGAATGTATACAGGGTGTTTGTGAAAGTGGCCTTATATAATTTCACGTGAATGTATTTATCTTTTCATTTATAATAAATTTCAAGCATCCCAGTTTTAGCATTTTTTTTAGATTTAGTTTCAAAAATACTAACCGCATTTCATGTTACATTTCACAAATACTCCCCATTTTTCAAAAAAACTTGGGTATAATCAACCAATTTTAAATAAACACATTAAAAATTGATGAAATTATTCTTTAATAATTAAAAAAAATATTTCTCAATTTAGAGAAAATATATAATATCTCAGACATGTTAAATTCCCTTTTCTATATTTAAATCCCCCATATAAAATCCACTTTTGAGGTATATTAAGACCTATAAGGAAAAAAATTAAAATAAAACTTATCTTGAAAAATAACTATATAATAAAATAAACCAAAGTTATAAAATAAAAAAACCATATAATAGTGGAAATAAATCAATCGAATATGGTTATATAATAAAATAAATTATGGAAATTTCGAATAATGTTATTGAAAATAAATTTTTATCATGAAAACTCACTAGATCCAATGGTTATATGGTCCTAAAGAATATGAAATAAATAATCATGTGTTAGCATACATTATATCCAAAAATAACAAAATCCACTGAAATTTACCACCAAGGCTGTGTAGGGGTGGTTCTCTATCAATGGTGAAACATACTACTATAGGACACTGGAATGTCTGTGGTATTACTAATATAACAAAAATATAGACCTATCTCTTAGTGGGTAGGGTTCCCTTGAAATAAATCAACTGGAGTTGTGAAAACACTATATCACATTATAAATACATTAATAAGAAATAATCAAAAAAATAGAAAATCAAATCATACTAAAAATACCATTTAAAGGAAAAAAGTAAATTACTATCAACCAAGTCAAAAATAATATCTGACATTACCCTCATTCCCATAATTAATAAAACCATAACAAAATTGGGTGAATAACTACAAATCTAAAATAGGATATTAAAACGCTTTTATAAATTGTCAAAAAGGCCTTAAATTGAAGCTCAGAATTCAAATCCATTTTACCCCATTTGGAATCTAACTTTAAAAAAAACTTCAATGTTGAATCTAGGAATCATAAATGGAAATAATTTTGTTAATTACGCACTTTCATAGAACCCTTTTTATAACCACCAATGGATTGTTATGTCATAAAATAAATATATCAAGGCCAAAGATAAACACATTATTAAAATGTAACACCATTAGATTTTATGAGAAGTAATCTTTTAATTTATTTGATGTCTTGTGTTGTATGATACAACAATATTATCTTGCACTATATGCAACACCGTATTAGCTTGTGGTATACGCAACAATATTCTTGGATCGTGTTACACAAAATTTCAAGTTCGTTTGATAGAAGTTATTCTATGAAACATTGAGTGTGTCTATATATATATATTCAATGTATAAATGAAATATGGTTGGATTCTATTAGTCCCACACAACAAAGGAATCATTCACTACACCCAACCCTGACTTGTCTTGCTTTACACGCAATCGTGACCTTCCACGATTGCGTGTGTTGTACGCAATACCAAGTTTCCCTAAACAAGGATATGCTATTAAAATATTATATAAAATAGCCGTTATGAATATTAATACCCACTTTTTGTAATTTTATAAATTTTATTTATCAAAATGGACTTCATTTTTTGATTTGGAATATCTAAATTAGCCTAGGGTTAAATTTTGTTATTTTTCTGAAAATATTCAATTTTTGATGAATAATGAAAACACTGGGATACTATTTAAAAACCGAATTTTTATTTAAATAATTATTTATTTTATTTAAATTTATTTTAGGTCAAAATTGATACATAATAACTATATAAGTTCAATTTAATTCATTGGATTCATTTTATAATAATTTTAGATACATGAAAAGTTTATTGAACTTTTCACCATCTTTTACCCCCCTCCTAAGAGAGTTTGAAAATTTATATAAAAATTAATTGTACCGCTTATGTGAGTGGAATTTCAAAAATCCAAGAGACACAGTTAATACCAATAAGTAAAATTTGGTTCAATAAGATAAAAATAATTTTTTTTTGTGAATAGTAACTTTTTAATTTTATTTACCAAAGTTAAAAGTAAATAGGGTAATTAAGGGTAAAAATGGTAATATTATTACCCTAAAAAATGTCATACTTCTATTGGATAAGTTTAATTCGACCCAAAATGACCTTAGGATGAAAATATTATCATTTATGTCCACATGGATTAGATTAGGACATTTAATATTATTTTATTTAAAGAAGAGTTAAAATAGATTAAATTAAATATTAATAACTAAAACATTTGTAATATAGTGTTATAAATAAGATAAATTAGACTATAAATATTCATTAGAAATGTAAATATATTTCCTACAAAATCGTATTTTATTTATAATTTTTAGACTTTAAATAATTTAATTTATTTATGACACAATGATGATGGAGTAATTACCTTATTAGGGAAATATTAACATAATTGATATTATAAATACCCAAATAAATGTAATTTGAGACATTTTCTGAATTACACTAATTTTATAGGTTAATATGACATATTAATATTTATTTAATTAACTTTTTTCGAACTAATCATTCTTTTATGATTTTCACAAAAATCAATTACAAAATAGTGTCAAAATTGACATATAATAGTTTGTAAAACAAATATTACATTAATAATTGTTATTTTATTCCTAAAAATCTCAGGTTCAGAAATATTACTTATATAATGTTATATATATTAATAATTAACCACTTGGGGTTCGTTTGGCTTGTTATAGTATGTTTATTAACCATATAGTGTAATAAAACAAGAAGACAAAGTAAAAGTTAATATTATTTAACTTAGAGTTAAATCTAAATGATAAGGTTAAAATATTAACCTAAATGTGTCTAAAATATATTGGTTGAGAGGAGTTCAATCCATACCAACCATAGATTTAAAATAAATCAATTTTGAGCTATTAGAAACTGAATATGCCTTTATTATAAAATAATATTTTATGTTTTTCCTAAAGTGTCACTCTCCTCCCTTATAAAAGGGCACCTACTCCCTCTCATCCTCAGAAAATTTTGAGCCTTAAATCTCGTCCAAACCCTACACATTTCCCTTTTCAACATACCTAGAATCGTACTAGAGGTTCTTATCTTCTTCAAAGTCTAATTTTAGTGCCCTAAGAGGAGATTTCAAAGAGGCGTGTCGAAGAAGAGGTAATATTCGTTACCGATTCGTTCAAATTTATTTCTTCTTCTACTTTATCTTATTTAGTTGTTTTACTATGAAGTAATAACATCAGTATCACTAATAAACTGACATGTTATAATAAATATGAAACAAAACTATTTCACCTTCTATCCATCCTACGAAAAATGAAATCACCCCTCGTGCGTACGTACTGAATACCGTCTCCACGTCGTGGTGTAATCTATTTTTCCAACACCACCTTACTTTGATGGGTATAATGGTGTGAATAAAAACTATATATAGTTATTATAACATCATACTGATTCTGAGATATTATATCATCCACTCCAATTCAATTCAATAATTATGGGAATGATATCATCGCTCGTGCATACGTACGGATTACCGTCCCCACGACGCGATGAGATTCATTCTCCATTTTAACCATTCAAGAATGATTATAATGTATATATAATTAATAATAATGAAATATATTATATGATAAAGCTACTGGATTTATGTATATACATATATGTCATCTACTTACTTCCATTCAAGTCAATAAGGAAAGGAAAACATCGTTCATGCGTATGTACGGTCTGCCATCTCCATGAACGGAGTGTTTCATTTCATATATCAATCTGTGATATATATATACTGAATATATATATATATAATTTAATTCAATTTTTACATTCTATAAGTAATTAAATCATGATTTATGTAATAATAATATCAATAACAACAATTCCAAACACGTACGATAAATGAAATGATTTTACCCAAAACGCTACTTTAACATGGAATTGACAAACGAACGGGTAATATAAAAACCTAAGTGAACCATATATGATATAATAACAATGAATATGATTCTGTAATAAGTCAATGACATTATTTAAATCATTATACAGGATGTTCAGATACATACAAAGCATATCAGACATAAGGTAAGGGATAACTTTTCCAATCTCGTGTTTATCCGAGATTGTTTTACTGGGATTATATTTATCATCCACGTCCCTGTTTTCTAAAAATGTTTTCATGTATTTTTAAAGTCTTATTTACCCATTTTTTACTTTTACCACATGTTTTTAAGGAATAATTCTTTTTTTACCATATGAGGACCTTTTTGACTTTTCCGACAAAAGTATAAGGAGAATGTATTTTTAACTTATACGGCATGAATGGATTCTTATGGTTTCATAATGGTTTATTTCCAAGAAGATTAATGTACATAATTTCATGATTATTTTGCACAAAATAATTTCTTTTAAAATTGCATTTCAATTTGTGAAAAGAAATGATTTTGAAGAAGAAAGGATATTTTCCACAGGAATTCTTTTCAAGTGTTTTGTCAAAACTATTTTACATCTAAGATGAAATTGTTTCGTATGTGTATGTTTCAAGTATAATGACTCTATGATTTACATGGTTTCACTTTTCTTATGATGAAATGATATCCATTTGTTTTATATGGATTATTTTATGATGGTATGACGTTTATGAAAACCATTTTATTCTTTGTGATATGATGAATGATTTATGTTTATTTTGTGGCATAAGTAAGAATGATTTCATTATGAGATGGGTGGGACCTATATCTCCTTCCAATGAATTGGGTAAAGATTTATATCACATGAGATATACATGGCTGGAATGGTTTGTTAATACGGTTCAGTGAAATAGGATTGGAACAAGGAGAGAACTCGATTCAGAAAGGGACTTTGTCCACTACGATGGTCATTGTAGCAATGCCTTGGATTCTATGGAAATAATATCATGTTCTTAATGGTTGCCATAATTACATGTTTTATTCCCATTCTATTTTATCATGATTGATGTTCCTTTATGATCTATGCCTTAATTACTTCCATGATTTATTTCACAACTCATGATTTTGTCGTTTAAACTTTTTGTTCATGTTTTGAAGTTCAAATGTATATGGTTTGTTTTATATTCTCTATCCTTACCCTTAATGAGAATTTGAGCTCACCCTTTATATATTTTATTTTCCCCAGGATATAAAGAAAGGTTTTAGGTAAATAAATGGAATATCTTTATGGGAAATGTTGAAGATCTATCACCAAGATTAGAATATTATGTTCTATGTTTCCAAAGACACTAAACTATTACAGTCCTTTAGTGTCTGTTTTTGTTATGTATTAGATATTCTGCAAAAGTAATGTAATTTCTATGTATGTCATGCTTTGGGTCTCTATAGTTGGTATAATAAGAATGGTTTAGTCAACATTTGGAAACTAGGATGCGAAAACTTTAGTGAGATCACTAGAGATGTTTCTAAGGTATGTCCAGGAATATCACTAAGGTTAAGTATAAGTATAGGTTATAGTCCCAGAATTATGGTAACGATCATATAATTAATCCTAAGATGTTAGATATTTAAGTTACTCCCACATTATTATGTTGTTTTCCAAGAATGAATTTTTCCTCTCACACTATTCTTTTAGGGTTTTAGAAAATGGATGGAAACAGGAAGATTCACGATAATGGAGGATATAATGGACAATGGAATGATATTCTTCATGAGAAGCCAAATGAAATGGTATTTGGAAGGCCAAACATTGTTATTATGCCTAATCAGCAATCTTATAATATGATCAATAATATCAAATTTGATAAGTTTCCTGACTCGACTAATAAGAGAATGATGGAGTTTCATGAAGATCATAGAGGAAAGAAAGTTCAATTTCCCTCATGTAAATCATGTCAGAAGAGGAATCAAGGAGAATGTTTCAAATGAACTGGAATATGCTTTGGGTGTGGAAAAGAAGGACACACAACCAGTAATTGTAAAGGAAAAGGCTCAATTAAGACCATGGGCAAGCATAATGGTATTGCTACGAAATCAACAATGAAAAAATGTTTTAAATGTGGAATGTATGGGAATTGTGTGAACCAATTACCTAAGGGAATGTCTCATGAAGAGAATCCACATGGTCATATGGTTAGTATTTATGTTGATGATGATGTAGAGACTACAAATGATATGTGAGATGAAAGAATTTTTCATTCTTGGTCAATGTTTTAAGAAGGCAGTGGAATAATTTATCTTTATCATGAGTTATGTAGTATAGGTAATGGTATTATCGAATAAAGACACATCTAAGGATTGTTAAACTATTGTTTTCCTAATGTATTGGAAATTTTATGTTGAATAGAACTAGTAACCATGAATGGTTATTCAGATATTTTTGTAAAGTAGATGATATAGAAATAATGAATGGATAGTGAGAAAATAATATGTTTATAGTATTCATGATCTCATGGTTGATGTAAGGACTAAGTGATATCATGGTTTGAGTATATAGAATTTTTGGGATTTTGGTATGTGGAAAGAGATAAATTTTTGATAGCATTCATGTTTTCACTAAAGTTCAATGGGTATTAATTTTTCAAGAGAATACATGATTAAGGAATTAAAATGATTGGAATGTGACCAACAAGAAATATCTTATGATATATGTGGGATAAATGATGGTATCCACATGCATGGTAAATGAACTTTCTAGTAGTCATTTTCTGTATACTATGAGATTGGATAGAAGTATTTCCGATAAGCCTAAATGTTGGAATGAATTAAGTTGGACATCAGATAGTACTGTTTAAGGCTAGAACGTTTTGATATTATTGGAATGCTATAACAGTATAGCTTTAGAAAACGGAAAACCTACAAGACGTGAGACAACTCGTCGCGTCAGACAAGGTTGAGTGAATTGATCCCACAACCGAAGTGGGACATGCCTTTATTTCCTACCACTGGCCTATAGGAAGTCCCTGGTTAGTAGAAACTAGTTTTTATTTTATTAAGCGGTATGATAGATGATGTATAAGTATATTATTGGAACCATATACGATTAATCTCACCATAGATGGACTTATGTATATAACTTTTGCTAAACCTATGTTTGAGATAGGTGGAATGACCTATTATTCCATCGCATGATCTACTAACACTTTTCAATAGACAAAATCAACTTTATTCCATTATGTGGTGATGTGGAAATTGTTCAAGGCACAAGATAACGTAAGATTGTACCAAAATAAAGTATGTATAACTTTTAATTCCAAAATTATTCAACATTTGGGGAATGATCTTGAAAACCAAAAATGTTTTCCTAGTGCCCTCATGTAGAGACCCGAAGCTTATCGTACATGGACATTACATTACTTTTGCGGAATACTTAGTACATAACAAAAACACACACTAAAGGATCGTAATAGTTTAGTGTCTTTGGAAACTCGGAACGTAATCTTCTAATCTTGGTGAAAGATCTTCAATATCTCCCATAAAGATCTTCCCTTTTTTTACCTAAAACCTTTATTTATATCCTGGGGAAAAGAAAACATAAAAGGGTGAGCTCAAATGCTCAGTAAGGGTATACAAAAGAAATAAAAATCAAATCATATCTTTTTGAAAATCATAACCTGCAAAAGAGATCATAATATCTTAACATGGAACAAATCATAGAAGTGAAAATGAGATCACCATAATCATAACATGAAACTTGAAACTTTGTGGTATGCACACATAATCATGGAAAATCATTTCTTGTTAGTCATGACTCATTGCCAAGACTATCTTAGTGGACAAAGTCCCTTTCTGAATCGAGTAACCCTCGTTTCAGTCCTGTTTCACTGAACCGGTATAACCTACCATTTCAGCCATGTCTATCTCATGAGATATAAAATCTTTACCCAATGCATTGGAGGGAGATATAGGTCCCACCCATCTTATAATGAATCCTTTCTTATGTGTGCCACATAATCATAAACCATACATCATTGCATAACCCATGTAATAAAAATGGGATCCTTAAACAACATGACATCATAAAACAATTCATATAAGATAAAGGAATTCATAAAAATAATTCCATCACAACATAATCAAATCAATGTAATAATAGGGATAAAACAGAACCCTTTATTATCTTAGATGGAAAATAATTTTGATAAAACACTTGAACTCCATTCTTGAGGAAAATATCCTTTCTTCTTCAAAAACATTTTTCCTTTCATAACATGTCATATAACTTTAAAATAAAATAAGTTGATTAAAAATAATCTTGAAAACCTGTAAAGGAATATTCTTGGAAATAATGTTTTAAAAATCCATTCATGCCGTATAAGTTAAAAAAAACATTCTTCGTACTTTTGTCGGAAAAGTCCAAAAGTACCTCGTACGGAAAAACGACAAAAGATTCCTTTCATATTCTTTACTAAAAACTCACCTAAGGGTAAAATTGGATTTAAACTATTGCAAGTGGATGGAAACAATATTACATATTGAGGGAACATGGATGTGGATGATAAAATACACCCCAGTAAATACTTACGAATAAACAATCTCGGATAAAAATGAGATTGTGATATTTCCCTTACCTTAGGTCTGATTTGCTTCGTATGTGTCCGAACCTCCTGTATAATGATTTAAATAATGTCATTGACTTATTACAGAATCATATTCATTGTTATTATATCATATATGGTTCACTAATGCCATTATATTACCCGTTCTTTTGTAAATTCCATGTTAAAGAAGCGTTTTGGGTAAAATCGTTTCATTTATCGTAGGTGTTTTGACTTGTTGTTCTTGACATCATTATTACTTATATCATGATTTACTTACTTCCAGAATATAAAATATGATTTATATATCATATATATTCAGTATATATATACATATAATAGATAGATAAATGAAATGAAAAACACCGTTCATGGAGACGGTAGTCCGTACGTACGCATGAACGCTGTTTTTCTTTCCTTATTGTCTTGAATGGAAGTAAGTAGATGACATACATATGTATATATATACATAAATCCAGTATCTTTATAATGTCATATATTTCATTATTATTTCTTATATATACATTATAATCATTCTTAAATGGTTAACATGGAGAATGAATCTCATCGCGTCGTGGAGACGGTATTCCGTACGTACGCACGAGCGATGATATCATTTCTATAAATATTGAATTGAATTGGAGTGGATTATACAATATATCAGAATCAATATGATGTTGTAATAACTATGTATAGTTATTCTTTACACCATTATACCCATCCATGTAAGGTGGTGGTGGAAAATAGATTACACCATGGCGTGGAGACGGTATTCCGTACGTACGCACGCGCGGTGATTTCTTTTTTTTCCGTAGGATGGATAGATGGTGAAATAGGGTTGTTTCATACTTATAATAACATATCAGTATATGAGTGATACTGATGTTATTACTTCATAATGAAACAACCTAAGAAGAAGAAGTGGAAGAAGAAATAAAGATGAAAGAATTGGTAACGGTAATTACCTCTTCTTTGAAGTGCCTCTTTGAGACCTCCTCTTAGGGCACTAAAATTGGTCTTTGAGGAAGACCAGAACCTCTAGGATGTTTCTAGGGAAGTGGAGAGGAAAAATTGTCAGGGTTTGGCCGAGCTTGAGTGCTCAAATTGGTGTGAGGAGGAGGGGAAGGAGGTGTCCTTTTATGGGGGAGGAGAGGGGCACCTTAGGAATATCTCAAAATATTATTTTATATTAAAGTAAAAATCGGTTTATAATGGTTCCAAAGGGTCTTATTTCGAAGCTAAAGTGGGGATGGATCGAAATCCTATCAACCAATAAGATTTAGACAAGTTTAGGTTATTATTTTAACCTTATCAATTAGATTTAACTCTAAGTTAATTAATTTAACATTTACCGTGTCTTTTTGTTTTCTTACATTATATGGTCAATAAACTTACTATAACATGCCAAACTAACCCCAAATTATATATTATTAACATATATATCCTTATCTAAGTCATTTGGCCGAACCTTAGATTTTTAGGAATAAAATAAAAATTAGTAATATAATATTTGATTTAAAAACTATTTTGTGTCAATTTTGACACTATTTGATATATGATTTTTGTGAAAGTCATAACAGAATTATATGTTCGAACCAAGTTGATTAAATCAACACTAATATATCATAGTAACCTAGAAAATAAGTGGAATTCATAAAAAGTCTCAAATTACATTTATTTTTGTGTTTATAACATCAATTATGTCAATATTTCATTAATAACATAATTACTGCATCATCTTTGTGTCATAAATAAATTAAATTATTTGATGTCTAAAAATTACAAATAAAATACCATCATGTAGTAAATCGTTTTAGCTTTCTAATGAATATTTACAATTGAATTTATCTTATGTATAACCCCATATTAAAAATGATTTACTTATTAAACTTTGATTTTAACTATTTTAACCATTCTTTAAATAAATTAATAATAAATGTCCTAATCTAATCCAAGTGGGCCTAAATGGTCATTTTTTATTTCTAAGTTTGTTTTTGGTCGAATTACACTTATCCAATAGAATTAGGACATGTGTTAGGGTAATAGTAATATCATATTTACCCTTAGTTACCCTATTTACTATTAACCACGGTAAAAAAAGTAAAAAGTTACTATTCACCAAAAAAAATTTCATCTCATTGAACCACATTTTAGTCCTTGATATTAACCGTGTTTCTCGGATTTTCGAAATTCCATTCACAGAAGCGGTAAAATTAAGTTTTATGAAAAATTCAGTTTTTTTAACTACCACTTAGTAGTTTCACTATTCATCAAAAATTGATGTTTTTCATAACAATGCCAAAATTTCATCCTAAGCTGTATTTCATTTTCCGAATTCAAAAATGAAGTCTATTTTACCAAATTCATAACATAAAAGTTGCATTAATTAATTTTATAATTAAATCCCGTTGTTAAAACAAATAGCGTGTTTTTAAGAAACAATATCTATCAAAAGATTGACACTTGTTTATGTCTAGTTTAAATGTGAAATTACATCCAATGACCAAAATTGTATTAAATTGTAAAAATATATTCTAAATATACTTTAAAACCACTCAAATTAATAATTTATCACTATTAATTATTTCGATTAAAAAAGTTGTTTTTAATTATATTTTAGTAATTTTTCACTATTCATCATAATATGAAAGTTATCCGAAAAGTACCAAAATTTCACCTTAGGCTAAATTCGATACTCCGAATCCAAGAATGAAGTTCATTTTGAAAAATAAGATTTACAGGATTTTAAAAAGTGGTTATTACTATTCATAACGGCTAGTTTTAATAATATTTTAATAGCACATCGTTGTTTAGTGAAACTCGGTATTGCGTATTACACACGCTATTGAGGAAGGTCGCGATTGCGTGTAATGCAAGGCAAGACAAGGAAGCGTGTTGTGCAAGCTCCTTTTGGTGTAGCGTACAACACAAGACATTAATAAAATTAAAAAGAATATTTCTTTATAAAATCTTGGGCTGTTACATTCTACCCCCCTTAAAATGAATTTCGCCCTCGAAATTCGTCGGGGTTATAATTGGTTTACTATTCGAAAGTTTCTTTAATAGAAACCCACATCGTAAAAAGGAATATCAAAACCAATCATTAAAAACAAAAGTATGAAACGTAACGGTTACCCAAATAAACTAATCATTGGGTTTCCACATAGGTGAAAATATGGATATGGAAGAGAAATCTAACCATCATGTTCTGATGGAGAGTGGTAGAGAACATGGCTATGGAAAAGCCAGTAATCACAAATCCATATATTTGTGATGATATAAGGTACCATCTGATTCATCAGGTATAAGATCACTAGGACAACATTTTTGGTTTTCAAGATCATTTCCCCTAAAGTTGAAAATTTGAATTAGAATAAATACTTACTTTATTTTGGTACAATCTCACTGTTGTTCGTGCTTTGAACAATTTCCACTTCATCTCTTAAATAAATGAAGTTGAATTTGTTATTCGTGAAGTGTTAGCAGATCATGTGATAGAATGACAGGTCATTCCATCTGTCTCAAACAAAAGGTTAGCAAAACTTATATACATAAGTCGATCTATAGTGAGATTAATCATATATGGTTCCTAAAATGGACTTATACTTCATATATCATACTGCTTAGTATAATAAAACTAGTTTCTACTAAACAGGGACTTCCTGTAGGCCAGTGCTAGGCGATAAAGGCCAGTCGCACTTCGGTTGTGGGTTCGATTCCCACAGCCTTGTCCGAAGCGATGGGCTGTCGCCCGTCCTGCAGGTTGTCCTTTTTCTAAAACTACATTACTATAACATCCCATCAATAATATCGAAAAAAAACTTCTATCCTTAAACAATAATCACTTATGTCCAAAATAATCCATTTCAATCTTTAGGCTTATCCATAATACTGTAGTCCACTCTCATAACATAGTGAAAACGATTACCAGATATTTAATACCATCGTTGATCCCCATATATCATAAGATATGTTTTGTTGGTTACATTCTAAACATTAAAAGTCCTTAATCATGTATTCTCTTGAATACCTTAGTGAAAACATGAATGCAGTTAAAAGTTAACACTTTCCACATACCAAAATCCTCAAAATTCTATATACTCAAACCATGATATCACTTAGTCCTTATATCAATCATGAGCTCATGAATACTATCAAACATTTAATTTTCTCCTTATCCCTTCATTATGCGTATATCATATACATTCCAAAAATATCTGAATAACCTTTCATGGATACTGGTAACATTTTTCAAAACACAAGGGAAGACAACAGTGTAACAATCCATAGATGTCTCTTTATTCCATAGTAGCATGAGATTACTTATACAAAATTACACATGATAAACATGTAATGATTCCACTACATTCTTAAACCATTGACTGAGCTTCAAAAATTCTTTCATCTCACATATCATTTGTAGTCTCTTCATCGTCTTCCACATAAATACTACCCATATGACCATACTGATTCTCTTCATGAGTCTTTCCCTTAGGGCATTTGTTTTCACAATGCCCATACATTCCACATTTAAAACACTTAACCATTTTTGATGTCGTAGCAATACCATTATCCTCATCCATGGTGTTAACCGACCCTTTTCCTTTGCACTTACTTGATTTGTGTCCTTCTTTTCCACACCCAAATCATCTTCCAGTTCCTTTGAAACATTCTCCTTGATGCCTCTTCCCACATGATTTACATAGGGGAAATTGAACTTTCTTTCCTCTATGATCATCATGAAACTCCATCTTTATCTTATTAGCCGAGTCAGGAAACTTACCAAATTTTACTTTATTGATCATATTATGAGATTGCTGATTCGGCATAATAATGATCTTTGGACTTCCAAATCCCATTTCATTTCGTTTCACATGAAGAATATCATTCCATTGTCCATCATATCCTCCATTATCATGAATCGTCTTGTTTCCAGCCATTTTCTAAAACCCAAAAAGAATAGCATGAGAGGCAAAAATGATAATAAAGGGGGAGTAACATAAATATCTAACATCTTTGGTTTAATCTAATATCGTTACCATTGTTCTAGGACTATATCGTATACGTATACTTATCCTTAGGGGCATCCCTAGACATACCTTAGAAATATCTCTAGGGATCTCACTAACGTTTTCGCATCCTAGTTTCCAAAGGTTGACTAAACATTTCCTCTGATACCAACTGTAGAGTCCCGAAGCTTATCGTACATGGACATTACATTACTTTTGCGGAATACTTAGTACATAACAAAAACACACACTAAAGGATCGTAATAGTTTAGTGTCTTTGGAAACTCGGAACGTAATCTTCTAATCTTGGTAAAAGATCTTCAATATCTCCCATAAAGATCTTCCCTTTTTTACCTAAAACCTTTATTTATATCCTGGGGAAAAGAAAACATAAAAGGGTGAGCTCAAATGCTCAGTAAGGCTATACAAAAGAAATAAAAATCATATCATATATTTTTGAAAATCATAACCTGCAAAAAAGATCATAATATCTTAACATTGAACAAATCATAGAAGTGAAAATGAGATCACCATAATCATAACATGAAACTTGAAACGTTGTGGTATGCACACATAATCATGGAAAATCATTTCTTGTTAGTCATGACTCATTGCCAAGACTATCTTAGTGGACAAAGTCCCTTTCTGAATCGAGTAACCCTCGTTTCAGTCCTATTTCACTGAACCGGTATAACCTACCATTTCAGCCATGTCTATCTAATGAGATATAAAATCTTTACCCAATGCATTGGAGGGAGATATAGGTCCCACCCATCTTATAATGAATCCTTTCTTATGTGTGCCACATAATCATAAACCATACATCATTGCATAACCCATGTAATAAAAATGGGATCCTTAAACAACATGACATCATAAAACAATTCATATAAGATAAAGGAATTCATAAAAATAATTCCATCACAACATCATCAAATCAATGTAATAATAGGGATAAAACATAACCCTTTATTATCTTAGATGGAAAATAATTTTGATAAAACACTTGAACTCCATTCTTGAGGAAAATATCCTTTCTTCTTCAAAAACATTTTTCCTTTCATAACATGTCATATAACTTTAAAATAAAATAAGTTGATTAAAAATAATCTTGAAAACTTGTAAAGGAAGATTCTTGGAAATAATGTTTTAAAAATCCATTCATTCCGTATAAGTTAAAAAAAACATTCTTCGTACTTTTGTCGGAAAAGTCAAAAAGTACCTCGTACGGAAAAACGACAAAAGATTCCTTTCATTTTCTTTACTAAAAACTCACCTAAGGGTAAAATTGGATTAAAACTATTGCAAGTGGATGGAAACAATATTACATATTGAGGTAACATGGATGTGGATGATAAAATACACCCCAGTAAATACTTACGAATAAACAATCTCGGATAAAAATGAGATTGTGATATTTCCCTTACCTTAGGTCTGATTTGCTTCGTATGTGTCCGAACCTCCTGTATAATGATTTAAATAATGTCATTGACTTATTACAGAATCATATTCATTGTTATTATATCATATATGGTTCACTTATGCCATTATATTACCCGTTCTTTTGTAAATTCCATGTTAAAGAAGCGTTTTGGGTAAAATCGTTTCATTTATCGTAGGTGTTTTGACTTGTTGTTCTTGACATCATTATTACTTATATCATGATTTACTTACTTCCAGAATATAAAATATGATTTATATATCATATATATTCAGTATATATATACATATAATAGATAGATAAATGAAATGAAAAACACCGTTCATGGAGACGGTAGTCCGTACGTACGCATGAACGCTGTTTTTCTTTCCTTATTGTCTTGAATGGAAGTAAGTAGATGACATACATATGTATATATATACATAAATCCAGTAGCTTTATAATGTCATATATTTCATTATTATTTCTTATATATACATTATAATCATTCTTAAATGGTTAACATGGAGAATGAATCATCGCGTCGTGGAGACGGTATTCCGTACGTACGCACGAGCGATGATATCATTTCTATAAATATTGAATTGAATTGGAGTGGATTATACAATATATCAGAATCAATATGATGTTGTAATAACTATGTATAGTTATTCATTACACCATTATACCCATCCATGTAAGGTGGTGGTGGAAAATAGATTACACCATGGCGTGGAGACGGTATTCCGTACGTACGCACGCGCGGTGATTTCTTTTTTTTCCGTAGGATGGATAGATGGTGAAATAGGGTTGTTTCATACATATAATAACATATCAGTATATGAGTGATACTTATGTTATTACTTCATAATGAAACAACCTAAGAAGAAGAAGTGGAAGAAGAAATAAAGATGAAAGAATTGGTAACGGTAATTACCTCTTCTTTGAAGTGCCTCTTTGAGACCTCCTCTTAGGGCACTAAAATTGGTCTTTGAGGAAGACCAGAACCTCTAGGATGTTTCTAGGGAAGTGGAGAGGAGAAATTGTCAGGGTTTGGCCGAGATTGAGTGCTCAAATTGGTGTGAGGAGGAGGGGAAGGAGGTGTCCTTTTATGGGGGAGGAGAGGGGCACCTTAGGAATATCTCAAAATATTATTTTATATTAATGTAAAAATCGGTTTATAATGGTTCCAAAGGGTCTTATTTCGAAGCTAAAGTGGGGATGGATCTAAATCCTATCAACCAATAAGATTTAGACAAGTTTAGGTTATTATTTTAACCTTATCAATTAGATTTAACTGTAAGTTAATTAATTTAACTTTTACCGTGTCTTTTTGTTTTCTTACATTATATGGTTAATAAACTTACTATAACATGCCAAAATAACCCCAAATTATATATTATTAATATATATATCCTTATCTAAGTCATTTGGCCGAACCTTAGATTTTTAGGAATAAAATAAAAATTAGTAATATAATATTTGATTTAAAAACTATTTTGTGTCAATTTTGACACTATTTGATATATGATTTTTGTGAAAGTCATAACAGAATTATATGTTCGAACCAAGTTGATTAAATCAACACTAATATATCATAGTAACCTAGAAAATTAGTGGAATTCATAAAAAGTCTCAAATTACATTTATTTTTGTGTTTATAACATCAATTATGTCAATATTTCATTAATAAGATAATTACTGCATCATCTTTGTGTCATAAATAAATTAAATTATTTGATGTCTAAAAATTACAAATAAAATACCATCATGTAGTAAATAGTTTTAGCTTTCTAATGAAGATTTACAATTGAATTTATCTTATGTATAACCCCATATTAAAAATTATTTACTTATTAAACTTTGATTTTAACTATTTTAACCTTTCTTTAAATAAATTAATAATAAATGTCCTAATCTAATCCAAGTGGGCCTAAATGGTCATTTGTTATTTCTAAGATTGTTTTTGGTCGAATTAAACTTATCCAATATAATTAGGACATGTGTTAGGTAATAGTAATATCATATTTACCCTTAGTTACCCTATTTACTATTAACCACGGTAAAAAAAAGTAAAAAATTACTATTCACCAAAAAATTATTTTCATCTCATTGAACCACATTTTAGTCCTTGATATTAACCGTGTTTCTCGGATTTTCGAAATTCCATTCACAGAAGCGGTAAAATTATGTTTTATGAAAAATTCAGTTTTTTTAACTACCACTTAGTAGTTTCACTATTCATAAAAAATTGATGTTTTTCATAACAATGCCAAAATTTCATCCTAAGCTGTATTTCATATTCCGAATTCAAAAATGAAGTCTATTTTACCAAATTCATAACATAAAAGTTGCATTAATTAATTTTATAATTAAATCCCGCTGTTAAAACAAATAGCGTGTTTTTAAGAAACAATATCTATCAAAAGATTGACACTTGTTTATGTCTAGTTTAAATGTGAAATTACATCCAATGACCAACATTGTATTAAATTGGAAAAATATATTCTAAATATACTTTAAAACCACTCAAATTAATAATTTATCACTATTAATTATTTCGATTAAAAAAGTTGTTTTTAATTATAATTTAGTAATTTTTCACTATTCATCAGAATATGAAAGTTATCCGAAAAGTACCAAAATTTCACCTTAGGCTAAATTCGATACTCCGAATCCAAGAATGAAGTTCATTTTGAAAAATAAGATTTACAGAATTTTAAAAAGTGGTTATTACTATTCATAACGGCTAGTTTTAATAATATTTTAATAGCACATCGTTGTTTAGTGAAACTCGGTATTGCGTATTACACACGCTATTGAGGAAGCTCGCGATTGCGTGTAATGAAAGGCAAGACAAGGATGCGTGTTGTGCAAGCTCCTTTTGGTGTAGCGTACAACACAAGACATTAATAAAATTAAAAAGAATATTTCTTTATAAAATCTTGGGCTGTTACACCTCATATCTAATGAATCAGATGGTACCTTAGATCATCACAAATTTATGGCTTTGTGATTTTTGGATTTTTCATAGCCATGTCCTCTACCAATCTTCATCAAAAGTTTATGGTTATATTTCTCTTCTATATCCATATTTTCACATATGTTCTCCTATGTGGAAACCCAGTGATGAGTTAATTTGGGTAACCATTACGTTTCATACATTAGTTTTCATAATTAAGTTTTATTATTCGTTTTTATGATGTGGGTTCCTATGAAAGAAACCTTCAAGTAGTAAATGATTTATAACCCCACAAATTTCGAGGGTGAAATTCATTTTAAGTGGGGTAGAATGTAACACCCCTAGATTTTATGAGAAGTATTCTTTTTAATTTTTTTGATGTCTTGTGTTGTATGCTACACCATGTTTATCATGTTCTATATGCAACACCGTATTAACTTTCAATATACCCAACACTATTCTTGGATCGTGTTACACAAAATTTCAAGTTCGTTTGGTAGATGTTATTCTATGAAACATTGAGTGTCTATATATATTCAATGTATAAATGAAATATGGATTAATTGTATTATACACAACAACAAATGAATCTTAGACTAAACACAACCCTGACTTGGTTTGCTTTACACGCAATCACGACCTTCCATAATAGCGTGTGTTGTACACAATACAGAGCTTCACTAAACAACGATATGCTATTAAAATATTATATAAACTAGCCGTTATGAATAGTAATACCCATTTTTGTTAAATTTTTTAAATTTTGTCTTTCAAAATGGACTTCTTTTTTGGATTAAGAATATCAAAATTAGCTTAGGGTGGAATTTTGGTATTTTTCTGAAAACATTCAATTTTTGATGATTACTGAAAACACTGGGTTACTAATTAAATACCGAATTTTTATTTAAATAATTATTTATTTTATTTAAATTTATTTTAAGTAAAAATTGATACATAATACCTATATAAGTTCAATTTAATTCATTGGAGTCATTTTATAATAATTTTAGATACATAAAAATTTTATTGAACTTTTCACAGTCTTTTACCCACCTCCTAGGAGAGTATGAAAATTTACATAAAACTTAATTTTACCGTTTCTGTGAGTGGAATTTATAAAATTCCTGAGACATGGTTAATATGAAGGAGTAAAATGTGGTTGAATAAGATAAAAATAATTTTTGGTGAATAGTATCTTTTTATTTTTATTTACCACGGTTAAACGTAAATACGGTAATTAAGGGTAAAAATGGTATTATTATTACCTTAACACATGTCCTAATTCTATTGGATAAGTTTAATTCGACAATAAACAACCTTAGGAATAAACAATGACCATTTAGGTCCACTTGATTTAGATTATGACATTTAATATTATTTTATTTAATGAAGAGTTAAAATAGTTAAAATCAAAGTTTAATAAATATAACATTTTTAATATGGGGTTATAAATAAGATAAATTCGACTATAAGTATTAATTATAAGTATAAATAGATTTAATACATAATAATATTTTATTTATAATTTTTAGACTTTATATAATTTAATTTATTTATGACAGAATGATGATGTTGTAATTACCATTTTAAGAAAATATTAAAATAATTGATATTATAAATACCCAAATAAATTAATTTGAGACTTTTTATGAATTAAAAAAATTGTATACGTTAATATGACATATTAGTATTGATTTAATGAATTTTTTTCTAACTAATAATTCTGTTATTATTTTCACAAAAATCTGTTAACAAATAGTGTCAAAATTGACATAAAATAGATTTTAAAACAAATATTATATTATTAATTGTTATTTTATTCTTAAAAATATATGATTCTCCCAAATGACTTAGATAAAGTTATATATGTTAATAATGAACCACTTGGGGTTTGTGTGGCTTGTTATAGTATGTTCATTAACCATATAATTTAAGAAAACAAGAAGACATGGTAAAAGTTAAATTATTTAACTTAGACATAAATCTAAATTATAAGGTTAAAATAGTAACCTAAACTTGTCTAAGATCTATTTGTTGTGATTATTTCAACCCATCCCCACCTTATATTCTAAATAAATCGATTATGAGCTATTAAAAAACGAATATTACTTTATTATAGAATAATATTTTAAGTTTTGTCTAAAGTGCCCCTCTCCTCCCTTATAAAAGGGAACCTCCTCCCTCTCCTCCTCACACAATTTTGATTCTTAAAGCTCGGCCAAAACCTTCAAATTTTCCTTCTCAATTTCCCTAGAAACATACTAGAGGTTTTTTTCTTCTTCAAAGCCCAATTCTAGTGCCCTAAGAGGAGGTTTCGAAGAGGCATGTCGAAGAAGAGGAAATATCTGTTACCAATTCTTTCAAATTTATTTCTTCTTCTACTTCCTCTTCTTTAGTTGTTTCATTATGAAATAATAACATAATTATCTCTCGTATAATCATATGTTATTATAAATATGAAACAACCATATTTAACCTTCTATCCATCCTACGGAAAATGAAATCACCGCGCGTGCGTACGTACGGAATACCGTCTCCACGCCGTGGTGTAATCTGTTTTTCCAACACCACCTTATTTGGATGGGTATAATGGTGTGAATAAAAAATCTATATAGTTATTATAACATCATTTTGATTATGAGATATTATATCATCTACTAAAATTCAATTCAATAATTATGGGAATTATAACATCGCTCGTGCGTACGTACAGATTACCGTCTCCATGACGCGATGAGATTCTTTCTCCATGTTATCCACTCAAGAATGATTATAAAGTATATATAATGAATAATAATGAAATATATTATATGATAATGAAACTGGATATTTTTATATATATATGTATATATATTTCATCTACTTACTTCCATTCAAGTCAATAAGGAAAGGAAAACCGCATTCTTGCGTATGTACGACCTACTGTCTCCATGAACGGTGTGTTTCATTTAATTTATCTATCTATTATATATATATATATATACTGAATATATATGATATATAAATCATGTTTTACATTGTAGATGTATGTAAATCATGATGTAAGTAATAATAATATCAAGAACAACAAGTCCAAACACGTATGATAAATGAAACGATTTTACCCAATACGCTACTTTAACATGGAATTAACAAACGAACGGGTAATATAAATACGTAAGTGAACAATATATGATATAATAACAATTAATATTATTCTGTAATAAGTCAATCAAATTATTTAAATCATTATACAGGATGTTCGGATACATAATAAACATATTAGATATAAGGTAATGGATAACTTTTCGAATCTCATTTTTATCCAAGATTGTTTTACTGGGGTTATATTTATCACCCACGTCCATGTTTTCTAAAAATGTTTTCATGTATTTTTAAATCCATTTTACCGATTTTTGACTTTTACCACATGTTATGAAAGGAATATTTCTTTTTTTCCCATACGAGGAACTTTTTGACTTTTTCGACCAAAGTACAAGGAGAATGTTTTTTTAACTTATACGGCATGAACAGAATTTTATGGTTTCATAACGTCTTATTTACATGAATCTTCCAATAAATGATTTCAATATTATTTTCAACAAAATCCTTTCTTTTAAAATTGAATGTCAATTTGTGAAAATAAAATGGTTTTGAAGAAGAAAGGGTATTTTCTTCAAGAATTCATTTCAAGTGTTTTGCCAAAACTATTTTACATCAAAGATGAAATTATTTAATATGTGTATGTTTCAAGTATAATGTATCTATGATTTTCATGGTTTCACTTTTCTTATGATGAAATTATATCCATTTGTTTTATATGGATTATGTTATGATGGGATGACATTTATGAAACCCATTTTATTCTTTCTGTTATGAGGAATGACTTATGTTTATTTTCTGTCACAAGTAAGAATGAATTCATTATGGGATGGGTGGGACCTATATCTCCCTCCAATGTATTGGGTAAATATTAATATCTCATGAGATAGACATGGTTGGAATGGTATGTTAATCCAGTTCAGTGAAACAGGAATGGAACGAGGACTGAACTCGATTCAGAAAGGGACTTTTTCCACTAAGATGGTCTAGGCAGCAATTCCTTGACAAATTTGGAAATAATATCATGTACTTAATGGTTTCCAAAATTACATGTTTTATTCCCATGATACTTTATCATGATTGATGTTCCATTATGATCTATGCCTCACGTACTGCCATGATTTATTTAACAACTCAAGATTTTGACGTTTAAACATTATGTATATGTTTTGAAGTTCAAATGTATATGGTTTGTTTTATTTTCTCTATGGATACCCTTACTGAGCATTTGAGCTCACCCTTTCTATGTTTTCTTTTCACTAGGACATAGAGAAAGGTTTTATGTAAAAAATGGTAAGATTTTTATGGGAGATGTTGAAGATCTTTCAAAAAGATTAGAAGATTATGTTCCATGTTTCCAAAGACACTAAACTATTACGGTCCTTTGTTGTCTATTTTTTTTATGTATTAGATATACTACAAAAGTAATGTAATTTCTATGTACGTTAGGCTTTGGGTCTCTACATAAAACTTTCCCTTTAAAACATAAGGTATCATTTTAATATATAAATTTGTGTCTGAAACCAATTTAAATTCAACAATTTCTCATTTAAAATCAACTTGTACATTTTTTTCAAAAACCTGGAGTGTGTAAAAAATTAACAATGCATATATCATTAAATATGAATCCTTTTTATTCATAAAAACCTGATATTAATTTTTCATCCCCTCATGGGTATCACATATAGGTGTACATTGGAATGAAAAGAAGCATAAACCACTGAACCATATCATGGAATATAATATAATGTTACAACATATAATAACATTATTTTTTTTAAATGAAACAATTCACATTGTGTTACAATCCATTGATAACAATGAATCAATTATGGTAAAAGATTATTTAAACCCTGATCACCAGGAAATGTATCATTAAAATAATATTAAACACAAAACAATCCCCAAAAATTATTTGGGTTTGTGGGATAATGAAAATATAGGGAGAAGGATTTGGGTGAATGGAAGACGTGAAAAGAGGTAGAATAGAATGAAAAACTACTCTGAATTCAAGTATGGTAGGGTTGAATTGAAAAATGAAAAGAGGGAATAATATCCCTATATATGAATATGAATTTAAAAAATTTAAAGAGATAGGAGAGTAGGATGAAATCATTATAATTTTTTGGAAAACATAAGATAATTTCAAATTTTTATAAAACTAGGAAGGCCGCATAATTACTGGATATTTATGAAAATTATTTTACAAAATTTAAAGAACAATTCTATGGAATTCCCTAACCACACATGGTTTTGGAACCATGATTTTACCTAAACATGTGTCAATAGTGAAGGTCACCCCCATACAAATAATTTAACACCTCCCAACTCTAGTAACCAAGAATAGGTGTATACTTTATTACATTTTAATAAGGTATAAAGAAACACATATCTAATGACTGAATAGTTCATTAGTCTTCATAAACTAGAGACATACATGAAATTTACATTAAATTTGAAAGGTAAAAAACAAAAATGTTTTTTCTTTGGGGTGAAATTATTTTTCATAGTATATCCCTACATATTAATCACAAAACACTTCCTAGTTTTAGGGGTATAATAATACGTTAAAATCAGTTGAGATCATATACTAAGTTAGGGTAATTTTATAGAAAAATATATCATGAATACATATTCATAATCAATATATAAATTTTTCTAACTGAAATGCATTCCATTTAATAAATAAACGTAGCCTAATGTGGTATAAATAAATTATGACCAAATAAAGGCATATAAATAATCACATGATATTTAATAATATACATGGATATTATAAATATTGAAATAATAACATGGAAATTAATAACTGATATAATAATAATGAAATGCATAATTCTAGACATCTAAAATTTTCAATACCTTCTGGAAGAATGTTTAAATCATTGGGTAGAAACCTATCTAATTTACCTAAATGTTTTATATTAGGATAGATTTTGATGCATCTAGGGGAAATATATAATCATTCAACTACCCTCACATACTAAATATAATGGTTTATTCATATTAAATATGGAAAAAATAAAAAATCATAGTCATAAAATATCCAAAATAAAATGGTGAATGGAAATAAAATTTTGCATACTCTGCCAAACTGTCATAAAATATCCAATGAAAAAATAATAATTATATAAATAAAACAAACCCTCAACAGATAATATGTAAAAAAATGGTATTATTCCATTAATGAATTTAAATACCATAAAAATGTCATTAAAAAAATTTTTAGGGGAAAAAATTTTCAGTTTGAAAATAACATCTTAAAAAAAATATTACTAATTTTTTTTTAAAAAAAAAACTTTGAATACACGAAAAATATTCTTTAAAATAATTTGTGGTTTTTACAGTCAAAAATTTTATTCATGATTTACATGTTAAAACAAATATTCATTAAACATTTTCAGTAATATCCATAAAAGAATTTATTTTAAAATGACATGAATATATTATTAAACTATATTTTGGAAAAGTAAAAATAGGTAAAAATTGGTTTATTAATTCATATTTATAATTTTAAAAACATTTAAGAAAAAGTTAATAGAAATCATGTATTTTTATTAAAAATTATTTTCGACCAATATTAGAAACAAATTTGGATGTTATTAAACAATTCTCACAAATTATAAGAAAAAAGCATTGAAAAAATAACACTATTACATCAAAATGTTCTTGAATAAACTAGAGAGAAAATTTTGACTAAGACTAAGAAAAAAATATTTAATAATTATTTCAATGTATAGTTAAATAAAAACAATCTTGTATAATGATAGGATTTTGAAATAGAACCTTAGCAATTTGGTAATATATGAATCATAAAGCCCACAAAAAACTAATAATTAAATAAAACATTAAATACCATGATGAAAAAGTGATTAATGATATAACATACCAAAGGGGTAGTGTATATATCATGTTAAGGAATAATTGGTGGATATGATATACGTCTCATATATGTAATAGTGAGAAAAGAAACCCTTGCATCATGTTCAAATGTCATCATATGTTTCTGTTTCATCTAGAAATGGGGATGACCTTGTTTGTATAAGGATCAATCATTCCAATCGGTTTCTAATAGGTTTATTCATAGAACCGGAAACATCCAATGATTCTATATCCATTTGGACCTACTTTACAAAGGTAGGTGCTCTTTTGTTGCGAACTGATGAGGCTTAAGAATTTGCATTAGTCGTGATGATGGGAGGTCAGACTCATCACACCTTTTTTAGGGGGAATTATTTTCTACTCCGGGACCCTCTTATAGATTTAAGTTATGTTCATGAATCCTTATTAATTTACCAAGAATGAAAATTAGTTTTTCCTTTAGACTTCGAAATAAATGATTTATATGTATGGGATTTAGAGAATCTTTTATATGTATTTGAGGTTCTTCATCAATAGAGATTCATCAATATGAATTAGAGATTTTTAGTCGATGGTATCCTTCAATATATTATATAGAAATATCTTGGTCACTATGATGACCATAATGGTTTTAAATCCACTCATTGCGGTACTTGAAGTTTATTGTCATTCAGAAAGACATGTATTGTTTTAGAGTCTGGATCGTACCCGCAGATGGGCTACCTACGTATCCTTCTTAATGATGGAATCATAACCAATGTAGTTCGATAGGAAGGATATAGTTTAACATCATACAAGACATAAAATAATTAGTGAAAGATGGGATTGAACCTTTAAAATTCTTCATATGTACTCTACTTTAAAGGCAGATATCAAATTTCACATAGTCCGAGTTAAAAATTATGAGGTTTATGAAAAATTGATGGCACAAAGAGATATGTCGTAATTAATTTAACACTCTAATCCCATGTGAGTCATGCTCGGTGTGGGAAACAAGAGGTATCTGTAAATCTGATGATTCTTCTATGAAAGATGAAATCATAAGAAATGATGTAGGGCATGCGTATGTATGATGGCCAGACTAAATGAAGATCAGGACACAGTTTAGGAAAAAAGCCCATGAGCAGGGTCCATAAATGTATTTGCGATTTATTGAGATTTGGAATTTTAACTTGAGACTTACTCCTGAAAAGGGAGCCCACAATTTAAGAGGGACTTATGATTAGGTTTTATTCTTGAGAAGGAAGCCCAAATCAATGGAAAATATGGTTGGGGCTTAATCCTGAGAAAGATTCCCAAAGTTAAAGGAAATTATGATTGGGGCTTAATCCTAAAGAGGATGCCCATATAATGGGGACTTGTAGTTAGGGGCTTACTCCTGAGAAGGAGGCCCAATTAAAGGGAATATATAACCTGCAGCTTAATCCTGAGAAAGAGGCCCAAAGTTAAAGGAAGTTATGATTGGGACTTACTCCTAATAAAGAGGCCCAAATTAAGGAACATGGGGCTTACTCCTAAGGAGGATTCCCATGAACAGGGAACTTGGGGCTTACTGCTAAAGAGGATTCTTAGATTAAATATTTTCTTATCTTAAAGCATGTGGATGAATGAAGTAAATATCTAACCTTAATGACATGAAGTTTTTTAAAATAGTTGGTTTTGAGAGATGTTCGTCTGAATTCATTTTAGATAAAGAAGAAAACTAAGGAACTATACCGCAAATGGCTTTGAAGAGGGTTTTGAAGGCTATCTTTGAAGAGGAAAGGTGGATTTGAGGAAATAAAGTGACAAGGATGGAGGCGCGCAAGTTTTTTTCCGGCGCGATAGTCCTGGTCGAGCAAGTATACTTGCACGACATGAGTCAACTTGGGTAACAAAGAATCCATAGGGTAATACTTTGGAGAAATTGAACTCAAGCCCTTAGTATCATCCATAGATACTTTCATAAGGGTGTCACGCTAGTTTCCTTGAGAGGTAAAGGTGACTTGCAAATATATTCCCTTCCCTTAAGGTTGGGATACTTAGGCGTGCATGTATTGAGGAGTTATAATACTTAGGCCTTATCCTTCTTCTTTATAGCTTACATTCTAGGTGAATAATTACCTTAGAAGTGTTCGGAAGATGTCAGTAAAAGACTTGGGTGAACCGAGCTTGAATCTATGTTTTGGAAAATTTGTCCTCTAAATGGGGGGCCCATAGGGGGTATTTATAGGCCACCTGAGGTTTAGGAGTAATTTCACCTAGGGCGCACAAGTGACTTGCACGCCTCATATCTGGCGCGCAAATGGATTGTGTGTCCAAGGCTCGCATGCAGGTATACTTGCGCACCTTAATGCCTTTGCAATATTTGATGAATCTTCCCACTTCATTGCTCGAGGTATTCCCCTTAGTCAATCTTTGGACTCTGTGACAGAACGTTGTGTCACAAAAGTCACCCCTCAGAGTTGGATCCAAAAAAGGAAATAGTATTTTACTCTGAGGTAAAGTATAAAACCATGTATTTTGGGCGTGCACGATGCAGCGCACAGGTATCAGCACGTAGGTGCATGGTGCGCAGGTTACAACTAGTAGGCCTACAACTTCGCCTACAAATATGGGCATCATTTTGTGAAAATCATCTAGATTTCGAACCCTTCTCGCTCTCATCGCACGGGTGTTTTGGTTTTTCGCTCATCCACACTTCATGTTTGTTGTGCCGCGCTTCCTCAGTCTGTTTATGACTTGTGTTCCGGTACTAGCGCGGAAAAACATGCACGACCAGATTAGACTGGCGCACCAATATTAGACTTGAACACCTTGATGCCTCAGTCATTTTTTCCCATTTATTCGCAAATTTTATGAAAAACCAACTTACTTAAAAGTTAATTATTCTATCTTTGTGAAGATTAAATGGCTCCCAAAAGAATTGTATCGGCTAATGAGTTGGACAGAAAGAGGATTGATGACATGATGAACATCATTGGCAATGATTACAATGTTATCTGCGACAGCACTCTCCCACATCTGGCCAAGTACTTAAAGAAGTATCATGTTAATTTCCCACAGAGAATTTACTTGCCTTTATATAGCCATGGTCATCTGCATGCAGTCAACGTTCCAGAGCTAAAGAAATATCTACCGCATTCTTGGTTTCAAACATAAACCATATTTTCTTCAGAAAATGTTTCAGTTGCAGGATCACTAGTTAATGCTCGAACAGTGGATAAGGCCTAAAAAATGAATCATAGCCCTTGTGCCCCAGATATGAAACCTCATAAGCCTGAGCTGTAGCCGCATTGTTATCCCTCAATCTTATGAAATTCTTATATGGATCAATCCAAGGGATTGGAAAAAAGATGGGATTTCTGTCTCCGAGGAGGTGTGAGGCCGACTTGGATATGGGTATATTGGGTGAGACAAACCTGTGCAGAGTTTGTAGAAGATAAGAAATGAGCTTCAATATATGAAGTTGTCTGGGCTAGGAAAACATATGTCAATAGTAATGTTAACATTGGGCCAGAGCTAATCAGACGGTGAATCCCAGAAACAAATTCATCCCATCTGACTCATGGAGAGGTAGGAATTAGTTTTGGGATGTCTACAAGATATCATGGGTTCCAATTTTGGTAGATATGTATGATGAATTCATCCCCCAAGGCGACCTGGAATGATTCAGAGAAGACTCTGGCTTTGGGTCGAGAATTATTGAAAATTTTCCAGAAGATCAAGAATTCAAAGACCACCAAAACTCATTCTAGAATGGTTATTCATCCAGATGAGTGGATGTATATGATTCTTATCAAGAATAAGGATAATGGGGCCACCTATACTCATCCTACCAGCTGCCCTAGAACAGAGAATAGGGGTGCTCTTGGCACATTCTGGCCATCCCTGTAAGTGGGAGAATTTGAAAAGTGGGGGTATGAAGTGGATCAAAGAATGCCAAAAATGACCCGTCTGGAAGGCTTCATAGCTTTGTGGATCAGCGTTTATCTTCTTCCAGTTAGGGATTATAAGGGAGGCGTTAGGCCAGGAAACTTTGTTGTGGCAGCCAAGTTAGCTGAGAAGAAAATGGTTGGGTTGGCCACCCCAATTTTGGAAAAAAAATCACAAGAGCTTATTCCATGTCTATATAGGTAAGTCTACATTAATAATAGTGGGACCATTCCATGTTCTGTGGGGATTGATCACCACCAACTTCAGGACATACGTTGTACAGAGTGGAGTACAGGTTCTTGGAAGTTCTTTCAGTCCATCAGTGAAGGCATATTCTGGAATTTTTTCGTTGTCCCTCAACCCCTATGATATGATGGTGAGGATGAAAATGTTCATGGAATTCCATTTATTTACTTATGGAAAACCACCAACTGGGAGGTTTGTTGATGATGGAACAACTGGTCTAGAATTGTGGTCGTACATGTTGGCTTACTAAGATGTTGTATTGGCCACCAGAATTGACGGAGAGATTATTTGTGAGGCCTATGATCTATATCGATTTGCACACCAATTCAAGTCTCTACAGAAGGTTGTTGTATCCCCTCCTGTTCATGTCAGGTCATATCAGCATCCAATGTTTTCCCAACAACATTGGTTTTTGACATCTATGGAGAAGACCAGGGCAGTGTTTGATCTACTAGTTACTGGAGCGATGAGTCACGTGACTACATGGTATGCCGAGAACTGGGTAGAATCATACGATAAAGGGGTAATGAAGCATCTGGTTCCTCAGGTGGGGGATAGAAAAGAGAACTGTTAGGAAATAAACCCTTCGTCTAGAAGGTGAATCTTCCTCACCCGAAGCTGATTCTCCGGGTTCCTCACCCGGGGCTAATTCGACTGATTCCCATGATGGGGATGATAAGGCACGACATGCATCAAAGTGGCCTCATGCCATATATAATCCCCCTGTAAGAGTTAAGAGACCTAGTCCATCTACTCTTACTGAGTTAAATCATTGAGGCAATTTAATCTTCATTATTTTATTGAGAAACAAGATTTATTTTCTTACCCTTTATCTATGATTGCAGGAGATGAGAAGAAGTTGATGTCCAAGATTGTAGGACCCTCCTCACAACCTTCTAGTGCACATGCTGAATATTTACGACCAGAGCATGTCCAGACATGGCAGAGTTTATACTGCGATGCTAATACCACCAGTCTGGACTTATGTGAAGGGCTACACATCCCTGGAGTAGGGAATCATCAGGCTTCTACGGATATCGGTTTTGAGGATAATCCTGATTATGTGAGGGCATACATTAGAGAGCTGTAGATTCTCATATATTCCACTAATGATTCTATTCATATCAACAAGAGGGTGAAAAAATGATGGATCATGGAATCACAGAGGGTATTGATGCTTCTGTAGATGATGAGTGGCACGATTACGTGGCTCATGAAGATGTAAGTCTCTTTCCTTATTTTATTTAAAACTTGATTTTAGTTAAAGCTTTTAACCGAGGTAAATTACTTTATTCATCCTGTATCTTGTGAAGAAAGGAACTACTGAGGTCCCTTCACCACTGTACAACCCTTGTCGCACCGCTATTGGAGCTACTGAATCTCCTCGTCAACTGGGCGAGGTATCTCCAGGCCGGAAAGCCATGGAAGAGGAGTTAGAAAAGGTTTTTCAATCTCCGATACATGTATTTGGCGGTGACGATGTAAACACACCCAAAAAGTAAAAGAATCAAACGCATCGAAAGAATATTTCCACAGCTAAACACTTCATCAGTAGTGATAAGTCCTTCAGATAATCATGAATCCTACCTCATGACAATATTGCTCATACTTCTTGGGATTGAAGGGGGCTTCCTTAGTTTCTCCTTCAGAAGAGAGGACTGACCCTCCACTAAGGACGACAGAGGGTGCTGGTGAATAGTCGCAAATTCATGATGACCTAGCTGCTCTTGAAGAAGAGCCAATGTCTCTTTCCAATTCTGCTCATGTTTCTACTGCAAGGAGAGAAGATCCTGCTTCATGTAAATGAACAATACTTCATAGAATGTTGAATGAACACATTAACTGAATTCCATTCTGTGATGTTTTAGGTTCAACACCTACACTAGAAAATTTAGCTTCTACTACAACTGATTCCATAATTTTCTTTGAAGAAGCTGTTCAGAGTTAGAGGCCATAGGACGAGGGTCGCCAAGAAGACATATCAATTGCTCCAACTGGAGAGAATAACCAGGAATATGAGACATCACTGGATGAAATGATGAAACTTGGCGCATATTTTGATGAAATTTTAGATCATGTTAAATAACCATGTGATTTAGATGATTTTGGACGTGAGTGTTATCCATCATCCTATTAAAAATTTCTTATTATATCTCTGACCATGATTGGTTGAAATGAACAGTTCTATCTAAGCAAGCTGCTGATCTTCCAATGCCTAAAGTGAGTAGAGACAACCCTATTATTGTATAGACGATAGCTCATGTAGAGCTTAACCCGTAAGAGCTTCCTGAAACCCGTCTAAAATTCCTACTAAGGATAGAAAAGATGGGGTGGAGCATTATCATACAATTCATCTACCATTGGGTAATATATGATTATATTTGTATTTATACTTAATTTTAAAGACATCTTAATCAACATTCATTATCCTTTGAAAATACCAAAAACCTTAAATTGACTATGTAGGGCCATCAATTTTAGTGGCTAGATCCGGAGTTGAAGCCTCAGCCTCAGCCCCAACTGGAGTAGAAAGTGAAGTACTAAGGGTCAGAGGGAGGAGTAGAACAAGTCACTTCTTTATGTGCATAATCCCGGGCAATATTCCCCCAACAAAAGTGATGCTGAGTTAGACCGGGAGGTGTAGAAGGTGCTCCAATTCTCACATCGCAAGGAATTGCAGAATATATGGAAGATCTTATCTAAAGTGCCTCTTAATGTGTTGTCTTCAAAGATCCCGTGACTGTCATCCTTGTTCGTCTTGTTAGGACTTGGTGGTTTTAAATATCAAGAGAACCATGTTGTGGTGAAACTAGTTATATTAAAGAGGGATCATGAGAAAATGTACCGTCAACATCTGACCAGAGTAAATATGTTGACCAATATCAGCGAATTAGAGGTAGCGGTGTCCCGAGCTGAGGCTGATCATGATTCAAAGTTAAAGGAGCTGAAGCATAAGATCAAGGAGAAATTTGTCCAGCAGATGCACCTTTAGCAATAGTTAGATGTTGTTACTAGGTAACTTGACCTGCTTAACAATTTCTTGGAAGGAGTTCAAATGAATGCTATGAAAGACATCGTAGATGCCATGAAAGCACTCCATGAAGCTGAAAAGAGTGAAGTTGATCGAGTGAATGAACTTCATGTGGCAGATGATGAAGATCAGGATTCCATAAATAAAATGAAGAGTTATGTTGAAAGCCACTTTTAATTATTGAAAAAGAGAAGAGACTCCAATCTGTAGATGTCCTTCTAACACTTTTGCATCAATGAAAAACACATTCATCTTCAATCATTTGTTCCTTCATTCTATTTCAACTTGAATTAATTAATTTTACCTAAGCTAATGGGAATTGTAATCATATTTTGATTTCTTCATAGGTGATACAAACAACCCCACAAACTTTGTATCTTTTGTTTCTTAATATTTCATAAATCATACAATATGTACGTTTAGCGAGCTCGGAATCGAATTTTGTTTAGAGTTCCTTTTACAAGTTCCCAATTTAATGAGTACCCTATCTCTTGGTGGAAGTTTAAAGTCATCCATGTCTGACATAAAAAGGCTAATGTTTATTGGTCGAATAACATTGAACGAATGGATTATAATTTACTCAATTCCTTGATAATTAGTTTGAAAACATATTACCACATTTATGTGTGGGGGAAAAAATGTAAACTATGACCTAAGGAATTTTGAATATGAGGGATGATATGAAAAAAGGGATATAAGGCATTAGAGGAAGTATTTACTAAGAGTGAAGTTACCACTATTTAACAAACCTTTTAGGGGGTTGAATTATGCAGGGACACTTAAGGGATTGGCTGCATAGTCAAATAATAGAATCTTTTGGCTGACAGGTTCGTTTTGTTGACTACTTATGCAAGTCCACCTAGGGGCACGTGTTTCATAGTCAAGAAAAAGAACTCTAAAAAATTTTACTTTTCTACAGTTAAAAATATAGTGGAAGTTTGTGGAGATTAAAATTTTCCAAAACATAGAGTTTGCTATATTGAGAGGGGTACTTGAATATGGGGAGGATATTTTCCAACAATATTGTCAACTAATTGGATGATTGTCACTCGTGTGAAGGTCTCACCCAAACGTAGCGAAGGTAAATATAAACCACTGACAAGAATACATTCATATCACAAAAAAGGGTATTGTTAAAATATGTTAAGGATGGTTATTTTTTTTGGATCCCTACATATTGTCGTTAATAATAATAAGGAAAAAAGAGGTTTTCCTCCTAAGAATGAAATTACCACTATTTAGGAAACCCGTTCGGGGGTTAAATTATGCAAGACCACTTAAGGGCATTGGCTTCATAGTAAAATAATAGTATATTTTAGTTGATAGGTCTGTTATGTAGACTACTTATGAAAAACTACCATAGGGCACATGCTGCATAGTCAGGAAAAAGAATTCCTGGGTATTAAACATTTTTGGTACCAGAAGTCAAGAAAAGGGTTATGGAGTTCTGGAAGTATTTAAGGTTAGGTGTTTGAAAAATCAAAATGGACATTGTCCGTTGCATGAAGGAGATACACAGACCAATGCTAACAATAATCATGTTGTGGCTGGGTCCTGAATTGAGCTGATAGACTTCACTACATATCCCATAAGGATGGGAATCAAGACAAACATAGTTCTTGAAATACAGTTTAACATCATGTCGGAAAAGAGTGTAGGAGATCTTAGTTTAGGGTCATGGAGCTCGTTCCATAACGAGGAATACCCATTGAGTGTTTTAAAAACCTGATGTAAATGAAGACCTGGGTTTTCATACCACATTCATGTTTTGATAGGGAGACTTTTCATCCAAGGGACTAAAAGTGGAATTTGGGGTTAGGCCCAATGACTTGAGGCTGGATTTGAGGGATGCTCAAATGTTCCTACATATCCCATAATGATGGGAATCAATCCATACATAGTTCTTGAAATACCCTCTGTACAGATTTGGTTCCTACAAGTGTAGGGTGAAAGTGGAATTTAGTGCAGTGACAGTTTGATCCAAGATTAACGGTTTGGGCATTACCATGTATGCACGTAGACATTGAAATCTATCATGATTGGAGATAAATGACAATGATGATTCCCTCTCAGGAGAGAGACAATGGGGTACTATATAGTTTAACATCATATAACAAGGATGATGGTGTTGCCCAGTTTAGTGTCATGTAGCAGGGAAAAAAGGGTCATACATAGTTTTGTGTCTTGTGGGATGAAGGTGAACCAACGTGAAGATATTGGTTTTGTGCTACTTCATGGATCAACATCATATGAGATGGAGGTGAACCGACGTGAAATGATTAGTTTTGGGATTCTTCACGGATCAACATCGATTGAGACTGAGGTGAACTGACATTAAGAGATTTGTTTTGGGATACCTCACAGATCAACATCCCATGAGATGGAGGTGAAACAACATGAAGAGATTGATTTTTTGTAGCTTCACGGATCAACATATCATGAGACGGAGGTGAACCGACATGAAGTGCTTGGTTTTGGGCTGCTTCACGGATTAACATCGCATGAGACGAAGGTGACCTGATGTGAAGAGATTGGTTTTGGGCTTGAACCTCAGGAGGTTTCCTATGTACCCAACCTAGAAGGAAAGGATCAATGTCCACGTAGTTAGATTGAGAATGAATTGGTGATCAAGTTGTATTTGAGTAAAACCTAAATATGATGTTGGTACTTATGCGTGGTTAGCGGCCCAGAGATGGTGTAATGGTTGAATCTTACTCTAAGCTCACGAGAGTCATAATCAGTGTGAGAAACAAGAGATAACAACAACCCTAACGATTCAATGTTTAACGTCATGTAGGAAAAAAGGGGAACAGTTTAACGTCATGTTGGATGATAGAGGGACCATGTAGTTTAATGTCTTGAAGTAAGGACTAAAGGGTCTATACAGTTTGATGTCTTGTAGAAAGGACTATGGGACTATGCAGTTTAATGTCTTTTAGTAATAACTAAATGGACTATGCAGTTTGAAGTCTTATTATAAAGACTAAATGAATTTATGGTCATATGCATGGACCAGTGCTGCAAAATTTAGCATCATGTAGCTAGGACGATTGGTGCATTTGTGTTACATAAAATAATTCTTCTAGAATATTGCATTGGTTGGATTTGTAATGAGTTCTCCATCTGTTGAGATTAAAGAATAAGCTCCATTGGAGTAGTCCTTATGTATTAAATAAGGTCCTTACCACATTGGATGAAGATTTGGATTCTTTTTCCCTAGTATCATTGGAGTTTGGAGGACCAATACCAATTCTCCTTGAATGAATGAACGAAGAATAAATCTTTTGTTGAACGCATGTGCTATCTGATTCTGATAGATTTCCAAGTGGTGCAGGGTGCACAATCTTTTTTCATATAATCATTCCAATTAATACAATTGCTTTTGAGATTGTTCATATATAGTTACCTGATCACAAATGTATACTCTAAACGAAGTTAATTGAACCTCAATGGGTAAGACTGCTTCTGTTCCGTATACCAATGAATATGGAGTTGACCGCATAGTAGTGTGTGTGGTGGTATCATAAGGCCATAAAGCATGAAAACTTTTATCATCCCATGATTTCATATCATTATCCACCATATTTTTTTATGTATTAAAGATTATTATTGAAGGATTCTATTTGGCCATTGGCCGCTGCATGATACCGAGATGAATGGTTGATTTGATGTTGTATTCTTGATACTACTTCCTTACCTTTGATAAACAGAAGTTGGTGCCATTGTCAGTCAATATAGTATGAGGGACACCAAATCTGGTAATGATGTTAGACATGATGAAGCTAACAATGATTTTATAACTAACATCTTTGAGAGGTATTGCATCTGCCCATTTGGAAAAGAAGTCAGTAGCAGTAAGAATATACTTAAACTGGTTGGATGTAGCCGAAGGGTAAGGTCCTACTACATCTATACCCCATGTGGAAAATTTCCAGGAGTATTTAGCTGTTTGGAGTAAATCTGGGGGTTGATTAATGAAATTGGAATATACATGGAAAGAATTACACTTCTTAGTGAAATAATCACAATCTTCTATCATTAAAGGCCCAAAGTATCCAAGTCTTCAAATTTGATCAAATAGTCTATGTCTAGACTGGTGGCAACCATAGACTCCTACATGTACTTCTTTCATGACATCCATTGTCTCTTCATCATCAATACATATGAAGAGAATTCCGTCAAAAACTCACTTGTAAAATATTTTTTCTAGCTTATCTTGGCTATCATAAAGAGTAAAATTGACCACACTTCACCAGATTTGTTCTATCCCAGATCTATCAGGTGGGAGTGTTCCATTTTGAAGGTATTCCCTGATAGTTGTCACCAATCCTGTAGTATGACCATATGGTTCAGAAATGGGATTAATTTCATTGATTTCCTCTATTCTGATTTGAAAATAAGGTGAAATTGTATGACAGTGGGCAATACGGATGATTGTTTAATCTCGATTTGGATCTTCCAGAGCTGTGGCTACATTAGCCTGTGCGTCATCTTGAGCATTTTCTGATCGTGGGACATAAGAAAATTTCGGTTCCGAAGTAAATTCCCCAATTAACTCTCTGACATAATCATACAAAGGGATTAACTTTTCTTTTCTAATGGCATAGTCCCCATTGTCTTGTTTTGATTACCAATTCTGAATCACCTTTAAAATTTAAGTGATTTACCTCTGCCTGAAGCGCCAAATCCAATCATGTGATAAGAGCTTGATATTCTGCTTAATTGTCTGTACCACCTTCCAACAATAAGACGGAATAGGGTAGAACTTACTTTTCTGGGGAAATAAGTACAATTAATAACCCAACATTGTCGAATTTAGGATCTTCCAATTTCTTCCCTGTTTGACTTTGGGAAGAACCATTAATGTACATTTCCATTGTTTTAAGATTTTCTTGAATAGAGAATACTTCTTCATCAGGAAGTTTAGAATCTAAAGTTGTATCTTCTACTGAAGGCTGTTCAACAAGGAAATCATCCAGAGCTTGGCCCTTTATTGCTTTTTGATACACATACTGGATATCGAATTTGGGAAAAATAACTGCCCACCTTGCCAGACATCATGTAAGCATTGGATGACTAAGGATAAATTTGAGCGGATTATTTTGAGATACCTGTTGGACATCATTATGTTGCAAGTAGTGTCACAATTTCTGAACTGCAAAGATTAACTCTAGACATCACTTTCCAATACATGAATATCATGTTTATTCCTCAAGCATAGTGCGACTGAGATAATACATGCTTTTTTTCTTCCCAAAATAATTTTTTTGGGAAAGGAAGGCACCCAACTATCACTCTAAAGATGATACATAAATAATAAGTGGTATTACTTCAACATATGGCATTAATACCATTGGAATGAAGTGATATTTCTTAATAATATTGAATGCTTCTTGACATTATTTATTCCACTGGTATGTGACTCCCTGCTTCATTAATTTGGTGAAGGGTAAAATTTTCCTACCATATTGGCGACGAAATGCCGAATATGGGCCAATTGTCCTTGAAGTCCTCTTATTTCATTCAAATTTTGTGGAGGTGACATATAAAGGATTGATTTTGACATCTTAGGATCAACATCGATACCATGATGGCGTACAACAAAGTGAAAAAATTCCCTGAGGATACCCCAAAAGCACATTTCAAGGGGTTCATCTTCAAATGATGCTATCGAACTTTGTGGAATATTAATTCAAAATCAGCCAAGGTATTAGAACATTTATTGGATTTAACCACCATATCGCCCACATAAAATTCAATAAATTTCCCTAAATTGGGTTTGAAGATACGGTGCATGGCAAGTTGATATGTTGCACCTACATTCTTCAGGCCAAAGGGAATTAACCCATAGCAAAACACACCTTGATGGGCTCTTATGTTTGTAGATTCATCATCTTCTGGATCCTTTTAGATTTGATTATACCCAGAATATTCATCCATGAATGAAAGTGCTTCATAGCCAGCTGTTGCATCAATTATTTGTTTTGTGATTGGAACTGGAAAATCATCCGTGGGACAATGCCAATTAAGATACTTGAAATAAATAAATACTCTTATTTATCCATTCTTATTTTTCATAGGGAGAATATTAGCCTGCCATTTATGATGTTGAACTTCTCTGAAAAAGTTATCCTTGATAAGCTTATCCACTTTAGCTTCAATTTTGGAAGAATAAGTTGGGTGTGCTCTTCTTGCGGCTTTCTTGAATCCTCGATGTTCTTCTGGGAAGCCCAAATGATGAGTAGTAATATCCGGATCAATCCCTAGCATATCTATATAATTCCAAGAAAATATATCTCTATTTTTCTTTATAAATGAAATATACATTTCTTTCTCTTCAAGAGTCATGGCCTCACTAATTAAAGTGGGATGTGGATCTTCTTTTATGACCATATTTATTTATCTATGTTCATTTATTGTGGTATAGATACCATCTTCAAATGCTGGAGGAGAATCCCTAGGATCTTCATCTTCTTCTTCAATATGTGTTACTTCTTTTGTTTCTACTTTCATAGTAGATGATGAAGTATAATTTCCATAATCAAGGGAGAAGTTACAATTTGAGTATCTTGAATAAAAGGACACCATTTCTGACCCTATTGATGATGAAGGGTCCTCCTTGTCTAATAAAGAGGAGATGATGGATTGAGAATTGACATCAATATTCATATATGGCATTACTATAACATCATCTGGCCTGGTTGATGACGTATTGAATTTCTTGTTTTCAGCAGATGAAATGATGACATCTCCATTTGAGCTTTCTTCATTGCCTAGTGAATCAACAATTTCTACCATGATGTCTGGCTTGGATGTTGTAATTGAAATTATGGAAGTTTCCATAAGAATGTCTGGATTTGGGTCTGTCCTGTCAAATAGACTGCTAGGAAACACCTAATCTGTACTCACATGTATGAATGGGTTTACTGAAATCTTTTCCAAACCATATAGAAAATTAATTTTTGTAACCTCTTTTGTATTAGAAATCTCATTTCCCTCCATGTGATAGAATTATGCCTCAATGTACTGAGATTCACATGTTTTGAATGGGGATTTATCACCATACAATGTCCCAATTTGACTGTTGAAACAGAATTTGAGACATTGATGGTATGATGAAGGTATAACCGCATGTTGATGTAGCCAGTGTCTTCCAAGGAAAATGTTGAAGGTTGTGTCATTATGAACAACAATGAAATCTGAATTGGATACAAGGTCTCCAAACTGAGTTCTAAGTGTAATCTCTCCCAGAGGTTCTTATTCATTTTTATCATATTCTTATAACATCAATGTAGAAGAAGATAAATCAGATTAGGTGAGTCCCAGTTGACAAAGTGTACGAATAGGGATGAGGTTGACTCCTAAACCATTATCCATGAAAGCTCGTCAGATGTCTACATCATTGACCTTTCCAGATAAATACAAATTTCTAATATGTCCATGCACAACATCATCTTCATCTTCATCTGTAAAATATATCACTGTGTGACATTTTGTAGGATCATTCTTTATATGGAAGACTTCAACTGCAACAATTTCAGTTTTGAATTCCTGAGGACTTGACAAAGCCTCAATGAGTGCCTCTCAAAGATCCATTGATTGATTCAAGGCATCCAGAATTGATAACATGGCTGGTACTTGGGCCCAATGTTCCAATACATCATACTTTTGGTCCAATGGTCTATGTTATCCAACAGGAACATGTGGTTTCACAGGTGCCTTAGAAGTTCATTCTTTGGAAGTAGATGTATCCTGTATCGGGGTAGGAGATGGAAATATTCCTAGATTTGGCAGATTAGACTGAATCGGTCTATTTAATTGCTGAGAGGAGGATGGTTTAACCCTTAACCGATCCTCGAAAATAACTATTCCAAGACTGTATCTACCATGTGGTGAAGAACATTACTATTCTAGATGAGCCCGCTGAAGGGCTTTTCCATGAGTTTCTACTGTATATACAGTTCTAGTAGGGGTAGGATTGGAATAGTGTCTTCTGAAATATCTACATCCTCCCTTGTATCCTAAAACTTTAACTCTTCCTCTAATTTCTCTATTTGACACAGGTAACTCAAGCCCATCTAGATCTGAACTGCGAATGTCATAATGATATGTTAAATGAATCATATTAATAGAACCAAAGATTAATTCTTCATCAGAAAAAGATTATGCTTGATTAGCTAGTTTAGGTTGTTCCATTTTCTGGGGTTTTACCCATGCTTTTGAACCATATGGAATTAAATCTGCCAGAGTCAAAGATAAATTAGGCTTTGAAATGAGCTCATCTTCTTCTGAATTCTCTTCTTTATTTGAATTATGACGCCTCGTTGAGGATTTTCCTTCTGATGAAAGAGGTTTTGCTCTGTCATTCATAAAAGAAGACAAAATTGGTTGATTCAATTTTGTTCGTAAAATGTCATGAGTTCAGTTGGTCATTTTCCTGACCATCCAATATTCATATTTCTGTGCATTTTTTCTTTTGAATTCATTCCACTTTCCTTCTTCTTATGGATTAGTAGCAGTAACACAAGCTACCAAGGCTAAAGAACCTTTCAATTTTACCTTTCTAGAGTCCACTATTTTTTCTAGGAGGTCTTTGAAGACTAAACACTCATTAATGGGATGCCCCAACATCTGATAAAATGGGAAATAATTGGATAGGTCTTCATCTCCTTCCTTGTTTAGATTTCTGGGCATTTTCAACTGAACCGGATTGTTTTCCAGAGCCGAGACAAAGTATTTAAGAACTTATTCTTTTCGAAAAGAATAAACCTTGTTATTCAAATCCTTATAATTTTTTCTCTCTTGATCTATTTGATCATCTTAATGAGGTGATCTTTTTTGTTACTCTCAGGAGGTGGAGCCCTTCTATTAAATGAAGTTTTTGAAGTGGATGAAAGCACAGGTGACTGTTTATGTGTAACTGTTGTAGTCTCTGCTTTCCCGATTCTCTTTCCTGTAACAGATGGAATTAAACGAGTTTTAGCCTTAGTAATTGTAAGAGAGTCTTCGATCTATAGTGATATTGATGTATGGTCTTGAAACCCTCCAGTGTATTTCACAGGGATCAACGGCGTGCATAATTCATCACACAATGTTTCCACATAGATTGGAAACATTTATTCTTGAGGGAGTGCTGAACTTAAAGAATATGTAAATCCCCTCCATCGAGCAATGAAATATGAAAGTCTTTCATTTTCCCTTTGAATACAATTTTTAAGATAAAAACTGTCATCTTTGGAAAAGTTGGGATAAATTGAAGATGAAATCTTGGACGGGGGTCTTCCCACCCTGTAATTGATCGAGATTGAAAACCTATATACCAGAAAAAAGCAGGCCATTGTAATGACTTCACAAAACATATGAGCTTAACTATTTTTTGTTGAGAATTTCCCATCATAATATCACAACAAGAAACATATTATGTTCAGTGTTGTTCTGGATCTCCTGAACCATAAAAAATTGGGATTGTGGTATTCGAAAAATTTGATGGGGGAGGAATTGCATCCACACATTCTAGGTAAACTCTCTTTTCTGGTTGAATTTGGGAAAAATTTCCTTCAATAGCTTCCAACCATGAATTTAATGACTCAATGGTAGTCATTAATTGTTGTGAAACATCTGTTTGAGCTTGGACCTGAGCAGGTGCAATAACTGGAGTTTGGATAGGTGTGGATACTGGTACTGCAACTGATGGTAGTACTACCGGTTGTTTTTGCTCATGACCCATATGATTGGACCTATGAGAGGGTATTTGTAAAGGAGGATATTATTGATCCATATCAGTAACTTCAACGAATTCCCTTGATTGACTGACTCCAGAACACTTAGGAGGAAGACTACCTTGAAGTTGTTCTACATTCGACCTCCTTAAATCCTTCATTTCTGCCTCTTGTTGTGCGAACCATTCCTCTAATGAGAGTTATTGGACTTCTCCAGAGGTAGGGTGGGGCGTAACATAACTTTTACCGTTTTCCTTGTCATTTTCCTCTCTAGTGTATGGAAGGTCATTACTCAAAGGAATATCTTGCCTCTAGGGAGCCCTCTGTCTTCTGGTACACACACTTTCTTCATTTACTTCTGTGTGTATTACTTCTTGAATATGAAAATCTTCATCTGATTCCTCCGAGTGAACCTCATGTTCCAGGGGATTAGTGAAAATGGAATTGATGAAATTTATCGATGCATAACGCATTGTAGTCCTATTTTGGGTATTTATAAAATATTGTCTTCTTCCATGTCCTTTATGAGACTTTGAATTTTATTGGGTTGATCCCTCAGGAACATCTTGATGAACTTTAATTTGGAGGGAATCTCCTAATAATTCATCTTTGCCTTCCTCCTGTGGCTTCTTCCCTAATCGAGAGAAGACTGACTTTCACTGAGGAAGAGATTGAGAATTTGAAAAATTCCCCAGTCTGGTGGACTAGGGTTGTTCTTGATCAACTACCTGAATCATATCTGTTGATCCTGAGGGTTCGATTAAATGGGCCCCTAGTCTGGAAAGATGAGGTGGCTCTTGAGCTGCTACATATGAGACTTTCTAAAAAGATCTACTGATTTTGTGGACATTAGTCCAGAAATTAGTGGGATGCATCATTCGACATTAACTCAAATCACCTGGCTCAAATGACCTTTGGATTATTTCTGAAACTTCTATCACCTGATAATAAGCATGTTCTAAATGAGAAGCTTGTTAGATATTCACATTTTCCTGATGTAAGAGTAATTAATCAACATGTTCTTTGTAAGCCCGACTTTGTGAAGAACTATTTGAGGCATGTTCTTGAGCAAGCCTTTGATTAGACACAAAACCAATTGGTTGTGGCCGACCATGGGCAATAAAATTGCATGAGAAGAGATTTTATGGTCTTTGTTGACTGGAGAGTACAGTGAAATGCAGTGCTCCATGAACACCCCATCCCCTGATATGAATACCAGATGGGGAATTGGTAATTAACTGGAAAAAAATTTAGTGCGCCAAAGCATGAACACTGAAGGGATCTCTGTTGCATTTCAACCATTCGATGTCGGGAAACTAGGAGAGATACCAAATAAATTTTGCGTTGTAACCCTTCTATAATATTGACATGATTTTAATATTCATCATAAGATAATATTTTCCCTTTTAAGTGACAAAGAGTTTTTCACATGTTGAGATGAATATTGTGAATACAATCTTCCATCAAAATTTCTGGAATATCATACTAAGAGTAATCCAAAGGCCAAAACATGACTGGTACTTCACCTTTCACCAATTGTTTTCTCGTATTCATCACTTCCTCCTTATCATTCGATGAATATTCTTCTACCTTATTAGACCAAAGCTAGGGATTCTTTGTTGTTTTATCATATCAAACAATATTGGTAGAGAATTAATTTATAAAATTAGAAGATGAATGACCCAGAGGTGGTTCGGAGAATGAACTACACCCCGAGCTATCTTCTGATTGAGAAAGTATTTCACTTGGTAGTGGTAAAGCATCAGACATGAGTGGATTCACATTTTCATGTGCCTCAAGATAATAGGGAATTCTAGTTACTGCATTGTCCTTTTAAGAATCTTCCAGGAAATGTGAATTACTACTGTGGAGAGTACTTTCATTGCTAAATTCATCATCATGGGTAGGACAACCATGGTGGGTTACAACAAAAGATGAAACCTTTTGTTCCTTCATATTCAAGCCACACAGAGGGTTATTGTGTCTTTCATCAGAAGATTATACTTTATCATCGACCGAACTATCATGAAGCAAGCCTTCATGAGTAAATGTCTGATGAAGACCTTAAGAATTGTTATTGTATCTTCCAGAATATGAAAATGATAGAGTAGAATCTTGAGTTGCAATAGATAATTGTCTGAGGGATTCAAGAACTACAACATCGAGCATGGCCTTATTATAGATTGGCACTTGATTTCTTCACTGTACTAGATGGGTCTTTTTCTTAGATACATTCTTACTCACTTTGGAATCCACTTTTTGATGAAAGTGGTTATTACGGGCAGGTGTATGTCCCTGCTCAGGAGAAATGGTCAGGTTATGCGGATTATCTCCATTCAAATCGAGTGTATGTGCCTGACTTGATTGTCTGTATTATATGGGGTAGTATGCCACAAAACCTCCCTAACTAGAATAGAGGTGTGCATCTATTGTGAAGTTATATATTGATGTGTCACTCCACTAATAGGCATAGATTTAGGATTCCTTCCTTGTGATGCTACTTTCCTTGTTTTGATATTCTAACAGGCATCCAGAATATGGGCATGGATTTTCTTCTTCTCTTTAAACATTGTCAAAATGTGCTTGGTAACGTCAGCTACCAGAACGGAAATATACATCCATTCCGTGCTTGGAGTAGGTGTCTATTCCCGCTCCCATCCTCCATTTCATGTCAGTGAATTCTGAGATTACTCATGTGTGGGGGTAGAAAATTGTGTCTTCCTCCTACTTGTCATTGGAACTTTCTAATTGACATATCTGGGTGCTACCAAACGAGACTATTGGTAAGCCTGATGAATTGCAGGGGTATGTGCATGTTGATTCTTCCCCACCAAATTTGATTGGTGAGTTTCGTTGGCTACATCGATATGAGACTACTGACTAACTAATGAATTATAAACAGGTGTATATGCATGCCTATAATACTCCACCGGAATTTCCTGGCAGGATTGGTGTGTTACAGCCAGACGAGTCTGCTGGGCAGTAACATCAGGACAGACAGGTTTATATGCCCATTCATTGTTTTCCATAATTTTGTCTTGATGGACTTCTCTGGAGGGTGCATAAGCATGAAACTGCTCTCTATTGACCATATTTCACCTCTGATGGTTTGTCTTGCGTGATCGTGTATGAGGAACCTGAACCAAACCCCTAACGATGATACCCTCATCATGTTGAGGGTTCACTACCACACGATTCTGGTGGTGATTATTGATGGGATCCCTCAGGAAGTATTTCTATCTTCTTGATTTAAGGTATTGAGTGACCTTCTCATTCACCTCCCCATAATATAGGAGGGACTGGTGATTGCGTTCCGGGGATAACGACCCGAAATGATTGGAGATGGTGGTTGGAAACACCTGCTTCTTGACCACTGGTCGTCGTTGTCCGGACAACCAGGGTGAGTTGTTAACTTGGAGGGATTCACGAGTAGCCTCCAGAGTTGTAAAAGTACCGTATGGATGGTATTATTTAACCAATGCATTTGAGACCCAGTGTTGAAGATGCGAAGATGGTGATGTTTTCCTCAGAGCAGACAAGGATCCAACATTAGTAGTGGCTGAGGTATTCATAGGTGTAAGCTTTAATGAATCCATTTATGTAATACATAGAGATCTTGGAAAAGATTTCATGTTTGATATAACAGACATAATCAAGATATGTTTGGCCAGCCAACATCTTTTGGATGAGCACATATGTTTTTGATTGCTTTGTTGGCCCTCACATTAAGATAAATAGGGGCATAAAAAATAAGTAAAACATCATTTTAACTTGATTAAGGATTCACGTCGGGTTCACCATGTTTTGTTTCTTCTGTAAATGGGGATGACCTAGTTTGTTTAAGTTTCAATATTTCTCATCGGTTTCTAACAGGTTTATTCGTATAACCGGAAACATCCAATGATTCTATATCCATTTGGACCTACATTCCAAAGGTACGTGCTCATTAGTTTTGGGCTGATGAGGCTTAAGAATTTACATAGGTCGAGAGGATGGGAGTTCAGACTCATCACACCTTTTTTGTGGGGAATTATTTTCTACTTCGGGACACTCTTATAGATTTATGTTATGTTCACGAATCCTTATTAATTTACCAAGCAAGAAAATGAGTTTTTTCTTCAGACTTTTCAATAAATGGTTAATATGTATGGGATTTAGTGAATCTTTTATATGTATTTGAGGTTCTTCATCAATAGGGAATCATCTATAATTATTAGAGATTCTTAGACAATGGTATCCTTCAATACATTATATAGAAATTTCATGGTCACTATGATGACCATACTGGTTTTAAAGCCAATCAATGGGGCACTTGATGTTTATTGTCATTCATAAAGACACAAATTATTTTAGAGTTTGGATCATACCCATATATGGGATACCTACGTATCCTTGTTAATGACGGAATCAGAACCCATGTAGTTCGATAGGAATGATATAGTTTAACGTCATGTGGGACAGAAAATAATTAATGAAAGATGGGATTGAACCTTAGAAAGGCTTCCTACATACTCTAATTTTAAGGCAGAGATCAAAGTCCACATAGTTTGAGTAATGAAGTATGAGGTTTATGTATAATTGATGAACCAATGAGATATTTAATAATTACTTTTACACTCTAATCCCACGTGATTCATGCTCGGTGTGGGAAACAAGAGGTATCAGTAAATATGACAATTCTCCCATGAAAGATAAAATCATAAGAAATGATGTGGGTCTTATGTATGTATGACAACCCGAGGAAATGAAGATCAGAACATAGTTCAGGAAAGAAGCCTGGGAGTAGGGTCCATAATGGTATTTGTGCTTTATGGAGATTTGTAATTTTAACATGGGACTTACTCTTGAAAAGGAAACCCACAATTTAAGAGGGACTTATAATTGGGTTTTATTCCTAAAAAGGAATACCAAATCAAAAGAAAATAAGGTTGGGGATTAATCCTGTGAAAGAGGCCCAAAGTTAAATGAAATTATGATTGGGGCTTTCTCATAAAGAGGATGCCCATATTATGGGGACATGTAATATGGGGCTTACTCCTGAGAAGGGGGATCAGTTAATGGGAACTTATAACCTGGGGCTTAATCCTGAGAAGAAGGCCCAAAGTTAAAGGAAATTATGATTGGGACTTAATCCTGAGAAGGAGGCCCAAATTAAGGAACATGGTTTTTACTCATAAGGAGGATTCCCATAAACAGGGAACATGGAGCTTATTCATAAGGAGAATGACCAGATTAAATATTTTCTCATATTAAAGGATGAGGTTGAATGAAGGAAATATCTAACCTTAATGAGATGATGTAATGTACATAAATAGGTTTTGTGAGAGGTTCCACAAAATTCCTTTCAGATAAGGAATCCAACAAAAAAACCATGTCGCAAATGGATATGAAGAGGGTTTTGAAGGCTATCTTTGAAGAGGAAAGGTGGATTTGAGAAAAAGAAGGGACTAGAAAAACGGAGCACATGATTTGTTCTAGCGCGCAAGTCTTGGTCGTGCAAGTATACTTGCGCAACATGATTCAACTTGGGTGACGAAGAATCCATAGGGTAATACTTGGGTGACATTGAACTCAATCACTTAGTATCATCCCTAGAGTCTTTCAAAAGGGTGGCACGCAGGTTTCCTTGAGAGGTAAAGGCGGTGTGCAAGTGTCTTCACTTCACTTAAGGGTTGGACACTTAGGCATGCAGGTATTGATGAGTTCTAATACTTAGGCCTTATCCATCCTCTTTAGAGCTTCCATTCTAGGTAAGGAATTACCTTAGAAGTGTTCAAAAGATGTCAGGAAAAAACTTGGGTGACCAGAGCTTGAATCTGAGTTTTGGAAAATTCATCCTCTAATTGGGGGGCCCACAGGGGGTATTTATAGGCCACCTACGATTTGGGCCAAATTTCACCTAGGACATGCAAGTGACTTGCGCGCCTCATATCTGGCACGCATGTGGATTGCGCGCCCAAGGCTGGCATGCAGGTATACATGCGCGCCTTAATGCCTTTGCAATATTTTATTAATATTCCCTCTACTTTGCTCTAGGTATTCCCCTTAGTCAATATTTGGACTTTGTGATGGAACAGAGTGTCAACAGTGTCCAAACCACATTTATAATAAATGTTGGGTTATTAAAAATATATTATAGAACCATACTCAAAAAAATCAATATTTCATGGTATGACTCTTTTTGAAAATAACATCTTTGATATCATATATTTCACACACAAAAATGTTTAAAACCACAATAAAATATTAAATGTTATTTTGTGGCTGCTATAACATAGCTGTTAAATTCATAGCTAACGATATGAATAACTAATTTCTAAATAAAATATATAGATCCTACTAAATATAAATATTTTGAAAAATAATCATAATATAATAAAAAAATTGTTAAGTCCTTTTCATTCTTTTGAAATAAGTTTTCATTAAAAATTATTTTTATTTCTCTTTATGAATTAATATCATAATTAATTTATGGAAGTTTAAGAAAATATATTTCATAAAAAGGAAATAATTTTTAAAATAATCATACCAAAACTTGTTTGTGGTGAAATTTTGTGAATTTAATGAATAAAGGAGAATTTTTTTGAATTGTAAAAAATACAATTTCTTATAAAATAAAGTTAACTTTTATGATATTTAAAAAATATAATGATGATATAAAAAATTATTATACTTACGTAAATATTGATTTATGATATTATAATAAAAACATTTCAGAGGAAGAATTCATAACATATTTGATATTATTTTTTCATGATAAATATATAAATCATATTCAGTGTCAACGTTGTGCAAGTGTAGTGTTGAAAAAGTAAAATTATGTTCCTCCTATATAATAATTGTGTGCAAAAAACAATTTACACAAAATAATTTATGAAATATATATAAATGATAATTATATATTATATTTTATAAATTTAAATTTATATGACATAAATATTATTCAAAAGCTTGTGGAATTCTTGCACATGGTATGAACATCCAAAATTAACAAATTAAATATGTTGTCATATCATGTATATGAGAAAATGATCATTATGAATGAATATAAAGGGTTATATTGAGCTCAAGTAATTGATATTTATTATATTAAATTTTTCTTAATTTTTAATGCATGAAGTAGTAAAATTAAATGCTTATGTGTTACTAATGCAGTGATAGTGAAAGTAAAAGAAAACGAAATGAAATAATTTTAACTAAAATTATAAGAACCCATAAAAACCCATAAATTTTCCTAAATATTATTTTGTGAGTTGTTCTCTACATATTCATCCTTTAGAAAATACTGGACCATTTTTACCAACATAGTTGATATTATTATGTCTTTTAAATAATTTTATTTCAAATAAAGTCGCATTATTCATGCTATAGTTTAAAATTAGTATAAATTTTTTAATATATGGTTTTCCAGAATTTATATTTCACCGTAACTATTAATTTTAAATCTAATAAAAGTATATTCTTCGTAGAAAATTATTTTTTATTTTTATGGAATAAATAATTTCCTTAAATGCATGCACAATGATAATGTACTAGATTTTAAATAGATGGGAAAATAGAAAAAATGATATTAAAAATATTAAAATAAATACAATTTGTGATAATTAAGAAGAAAAATGAATTATATACATAACTATGAAAATTTTAATTTATAATGAAATAGTTTTTTTTAATTTTTAATCTTTGTATGATATTTTTTATTTCATAGTAATTGATAGAGTTATTTTTTACAATAATGATATTTCATTAATATAATATTTTATTAAATTAATAAAAAATAGAAAATATAAAATTAATAAGGACAAATGGGAAATATTATGTCAAAAATGTAATCCTATGTGATTTATAGTCCAATTGGATTTATTTTCTTCTATAATGGCCATAATTATATTTCAATATTTTAAAGAGTTCTTTAAGTCCCCCTCCACTTAATTATAATGAGACACTCAATACTTCACATCATTTAACCACCTTCAGCATTATAGTTTGATCAAAACATTTCATTTTATCCTCCATCCTAATCCATGTTTTGGAGTACATGGTATTCTAAAAAAACCAAATCTGGATCCCTTGAGAATAATTCTAAAAAATTCTGCCAAAGAAGAGGTAATTGTTTTTACCAACTCATTCAAATTAATTTCATCTTCCAATTCTTCTATATGTTTTGTTTTCATTATAAAATAATAATTTAAGTATAATATATATAATTATATTTTATTCTCATTATTAAAGAAACGTATTCTACATTTTATTAATCCTATGAAAAATGAAAGCATCACACATGCATACATATACCTTACCGTCTCCACGTAGAAATGTAATTCCTTTTTCATCACCAATTTAATCATATGGTTTTAATAATGGGAATATTATATATATATAATTAATTTAAAATTATAATGATTTTTAGAAAATTAATATAACATTCACTTCCTTACCCATTCAACCATTCAGAAATGATATCATCTCTAGTGCGTGTGTACATCCAACCTCTTTCATGAAGCTATGCGAGTGATTTTCGATGTTCAAAAGTAATTAAAGGTTATCAAATTTTAATTAATGACTAAGGATTATATTTATTAAATTCATGTTTTATATATACCCACTTAAAGGGAACCATGACTTTTATGACAAAATAAGCACGAGAAACAATTCAATTATCACCCAAAATGGTGAAATGAGAATAATATTCATAATCAATGAGTTATAGATTATTATTTTGGGATAATATATGAAAACATAAATATTAATTCTGTTATAAGTTAATAAATTTTTTAAATCCACTATATATGATGTTTGGACACATTTAAAAGAAGTCAAACCTACGGTAAGGTAATTCTTAACCTAATTTCAATTCATTGGGTTAAAATTCTACTCCATTTATTATGTCATGCTATGATTATGTGTCAAAATATTTTTTATAATATTAATTATTATTTTAACCTTTTATGTGGATTTATATATCATATTAAATATTTATTCATTTAATTAATTCTCACAACAATGATATTATATTTTAATGGACTTTATTTAAAAAATACTATTTAAACTGATTCTTTTCCAATGTTTAAAAGGAATGTTTTTTTAACTTATATGTCATCAGATTATTTTCTTGATTTCCTAACACCTTATTTTTTCATACATTAAATTGTTACTAGGTTATTTTCAAATAAATTGTTTCCATTATAATTGCATTTCTTTTTTATGAATAAGTTTTTTAATGTAAAAAGAAGTATTTTCCTTACGGATTTTTCAGTAAACATATTAAACTATCTATGGAAATTTTCATTTGTTGAATACTATAAATCACTGAGTTTTATATCATAGGATATCATTTAACATATTTAATTAAATGTTCAATGATCAGTATGGTGGGGGAGTACAATTTTGATGATATTCACTATATTTCTATGTATGGTTTTAGATTGAGTGTATTGAATGGGAAAAATATTTACCTTTCTTATTCATGTTAAAATATGAATTTTAATTTGACTATGGTTCAACCCTTTATGAGTAATTAATTGGAAACAGTAAATGATATAAGGGTCTTGTTATATCCCCTCTATGAATCAGAAGGTCTCATGAGAAAAACAAGATTGGGTTTTTACATAAAAATATATAGTGTCGTGGCTGAAAAATTGACAGACTATTTATGATGTCATGTATTATGGATTTCCTCATTAGGATATTAGTTTTTAATAATAATTGGGATTATTTTTTTAGTAGAATATCCATTATTATGTTTCATTTTCATGTGACTATTTAAATGTAATAATTTGATTATTAATTATTTTTCCATATTATTCTTAAAACTATGTGTGAATTTCATGTGTTTCATTTGTTCACCATTCCTTTTTGTTTATTTTTATTTATTCATGATATATTTGGTTGTACGTTTTCACTTATTGAGCATTTAATCTTTCCCCATTTTTATGCAGTATTTTCCCCTAGGATTCCATGGTGCATGTTACGATTGAAATAAAAGGTTAAGATGAAATAATAATGGTGTTTTCAAAGGACTTACCATATTGTATTTTATATTTTCAATTATAATGAAATATCCATCTATGTAAACAATTTTTCAAAACAAAAAAAATTATTTTGTCTTTTGAGATTTGATTCTTTGTACCTCATAAAAATGAAATAATGTAACTACCATCTATAGGATACTAGGGTTGTGGAATATAATGTTGTTAACAAATAATGTTTTGTACAAACCTTATGAACTAGGGTAATGAAAACATATATTAGATAATAAAACCCTATGGGAGAATTTGTAAATATTCTCAAAGAATCGATGAATATGATTTTCACATTAAATATACCAACAATTTTAATTTACTTTAAGTGTTTCACTAGCTTTAGATTACAAAATTGTTTCATAATATTATGATCTAATATAGTGTGCTCTATTTTTTAGAAATGGTTGTTAGTAGAAGTAATGGAAACAGTATCAACACTAGTATTCCATATAGGGTTTTCCATTATATACACGATATTGATATTGGTTTTGGAGGTGAAAATGTTTTTGAATAACTTATAACAATACTGTAAAAACTATATTAGGGTTATGAGTAATTACCTTACTCTAATGGAATAAGATAATCCACCAAACGGTGTAATAAAGCCAGACCACTTCTTGCGACAAGAAACTCCATCATTAAATAGAACTAAATATGAATTTTTTAAATTATAAATGGATAAGTTCCTTAAAGAATATATTTATTGATTTGGGATTTAATAAAAGGGATAAGGTTTTCCAGGTGGTTATTCTTCTATATGGATATACAGATCAATGCTGGGCATCAATTAAAAACAATAATGAGGATGAGAAAATATCAAATATGAAATGGAATTATTTTAAAGAACCTTTCATCCAATATATTTCCCGAGTGAACAATAAACAAATACAAAGATATACTTTTTAATTTCAAGAAAAACGTTGATGAGAATGTTTCCATATATGAATCCAACTTTAGAATGTTTGAAAGGAATGTTATTGATTATATATGTAATCCAAAGAGATATATAGATCAATTATTTGATAGTCTTAGTCCAAAATTTAGAAGGGGAATAATATCCTAAATATCTTCATCATATGAGGATACAATATCTTATGATATCTAGATAGAGAAATAATTATCCAAGTATTACAGCTTTGGTGGAATTCAAGAGATGAAAACGGCAGTAGAGAAACTACGTATAAACAGAATAAAAGAATGAATGATTTTTCCACATGTTATAATTGTAAGAAGAAAAACCTTAGAACTTTCTTAAAGGTTATGGTATATTTCTACAAAAACAGAGAGAAAGGACCCCAGAATCATGTTTATAAAGGAAGGAATGAATCTTCCAATCTCTAAATATTTAATTATATGGAGATGTAGAACTATGTAATTGAATGTATGAAATATCAAGGAAATATATATTTGAAGATGTAAAGAGATCAAGGTCAATATTATGTTGTTATTTTAGTATAAGTGGAATTATTAAAGTGTTTTGGTATTTAGAGTCAATAATTATGTTTTAAATGTATTTTATCATTGATATTCTAGTCATAAAAGTCATGATATATATGTAGATTATATTGTATTAATTTTCCTTTAATGATTTGGAAGAATATGATGAATAATAACAAAAACTAAGTGGGGTTTTTTTTGGGAATATTAACTTTTGTAAAATACATGATTTGGAAAAGAGAACCCTAATTATGTTCCTAATGTTGAGAAAATAATGATAAAGAGAGGTTTATGGGATATAAATAGTGACCATGAAAATTTTTAATTTTTGTTACTTTTGTAGGGTTTACAACAATTTTCTTTAAAAATAATATATTCAACAACATGAGATATTTTTGGAAGCATGCATGTTTTCATTATAGTTATAAGGTTCTCAAGGTATTAATTTGACAGTAAAAGCTACATTATATTTATTTTAGAATATAATGTTATGTTGATAATGAAAATTTAGTGACCTTCTTTATAATGTTTTTCTCATTGAACTTGGTTAAATTTATTTATAATGATTATTAAAGTAACTACTTATATAATGGATTATGATAAACATTGCATATTATTATTTGAATTTAAAGTATGATTTAACATTTTGGATAATCTATTTTAACCATGTTGGTTTTGATAAATATTTAGAGGAATATGGAACGTCTTATAGACCTTAAAATTCACTAAAATATCCTTAGGTATGAAAAAATCATCTAGAATATCCATTTCCTCACATACGAAATGAAGTGGAAATAGATCAAAGCACAACCAAAGAAAGTGATTATTCTTATGACATAGAATGAAATAAAATGAGTTTATTTCATAATGATGTTATCTATTAATTAAAAGAAACCCTCATCTATAAGAAGAGTATATTGGAAGAGATAAATTTTCCATTTACTTTTCACAATGATAAATAAATGGTATTTTTAATGACAATAGATTTCTGGTTCTATGATAGTTAATTTTATAAGTACTATGTTCTCTATCACTCTCGATCAGAACATGATAGTTATATTTTTATTCGATTTATAAGTGTTTGAATTAAAAATAATTTATTCATATAATAAATGATATATTTTTGTAGACCATTACATTTGTTTTTATTAACTTTTTAATAGGATGCTTTATAAACACTTTTTCATATTTAGGTTTCCCAAAAATTAATTTTCAAATATGAACCATTTATTTTCACAATATTATTAAAATTGATAGGGTTAAATTTATTTATGGAGGTTATAATATAATAAAATAGTATTTTTAGTGTATTCATTTTTTAAATTTAACATATTTTATAGCTTATGGTGCAGGAAACATTGAGTTTAAAACCAAAATATACTATTAAATATTACAATGTGATTGTTATAACATAGCTCTTAAATTGGAGGGTATGAATCAAAATAACAAATTTATTAAATAAATTTATAGATCCAAGTTAATATGAATATATTGGAAAATTTTCAGAACATAATAGAATTTTTTTAGTAATTTCATTGAAAATATTCAAAAATATATTTTTTCAAAAAATTATTATAATTTCACATTATTAAAGAATCTTATAATTATTTTTATTCAATTTTAATAAAATTTATTCCATAAAATTAATTTCATTTCCTAAAAAATAATTCTAAAATCTATATATTTTAAAATTTTGAAAATCTACTATAATTGTTAAATTTTTGTTGAATAGTAATTAATATTGTTTTTTATAAAATAATGCATATTTAGAGATATTGAAAAGAATTTATTATGATAATAAAATATTATAAAATTATTTTATAACTAGTATATATGATTATAATATTAATTTTTAATAAAATTATTCATAATATGTAAATTATAATTAATTTCATGATAAATATAAAAAACATTTTCAGTGTCGATGTTGTGCCTGCGCATAATTGGAAAAGTAAAATTTTGTTACATATAGAAAATAATTGAGTTTTAAATATTCTTTGTAAAACATTTATATTATTTATTGTACATATGTGATTATTTTACAGATATTTTCTAATTTTAGTGTAATATGACATTAATATTATTCAAATGTTTGTTCAATGCAAGAGAAGTCAAATTAAAAAATTAAATAATTTTCCCTAACATGGATATTTGTTAACAAACATAATTAAAAAATATAAATAATTATATTGAGTCCAATTGATTTATTTTTTTGATAGTAATTTATATTTAATTTGTATGTATGAAATAATCAACTTTAATACTCATGCAATGCTAATAACGTGCTTGTGCAAGAACATGATAAATCAATAAAATATTTTTAAATAAATTTTTAAGAACCCTTAAATGACACATAAATTATTATAAATATTATTTTAGGAATTATTTTCTACAAAAAAATACTTTGGTCGAAATAGGACCTTTTGGACCCACTTTGTTGACATTATGTCCCTTATATTATTTTATTTAAATAAAAGTGAAACTTTTCACACTATAATTTCTAATTAAAATATAATTTGTAATATATGTTTTCAAGAGTCTATATTAAACCATAAATAATCATATAGAATATAATAAAATTATATTCATCATGTATTTTAATAAACTCTTATGTAATAAATAATTACCATAAAATCATCCCAGACAATGATGCGACATTTATAATAATAATTTAAAAATAAAATTAAATATATTAAAAATATTAAAATAAATATAATTTGATATAATTAAGCTCATTCATCAATTATCTATATAAATAAGACATTTATAAGATATAATAAAATATATTTTTCAAACATTAATCTTTATTAATGTTTTTAAATTCATAGTAATAAAATGTGTTAAATTTGACAACAATGATATTGCATGAATATAATATTTTATTATATAACTTACAAATAAAAAAATATTGAATAAGGTAAAATGGGATAATATTTCAACTAATATTTAATCCCTTATTATTTATAGTCATTTTTTAATACTTTTCATCTAGAATGGCCTTTATTATTTTTTAACATTTTAAGGGATTCCTTATGTGCCCCTCAAATAAATTATAAATGGGTACTCATTCCTTTATTTAATATCACCACCATGAGCATTATAACTCGACCAAACCTTACCCAGTTATCCTCCTAAAATACATAAGAAATTTATATAGGTCCAAGTATTGCAAAAGAGACCAATTATATATCCCTTGAAAAGATATCTAAAAGAAGTTTGATGAAGAAGAGGTAATTTGTTTTACCAACTCATTCAAATTCGTTTCTTCCTCCACATACTATTCATGTAATTTTCCCACATATTGAAATTTTTTAATATAGTATATATACTCTGATGTTATATTTATTATTAAAAAACAATATTCTTTATTTTTTCATCATATGAAAATACCACTGAATGGGCGTACGTATGGCATATCATCTCTGTAAAGCGTTGTAATCTTTTTCTCATCACCACATTACTCAGATTTTTATTGTGATATAAATTAAAGATATATATATATATGATAATTTTGAAGTTAAATTTATTCTTTAAAATTTATATAACATCCATTCCTTACCCTATCAACCATTTAGAAATGATATCATTGCTCATTAATATGTACTAATTACCGTCTCTATTGAGTGATGTAAATCATTTTCTATATTAAAAATTAAATAATGGATAAATTTTTTTTAATTATATAATTTTATATTTATTACATTAATGTCATATATATAACCTATGAATGAGAACTGTGACTTTTAAGAAAAAATAAGTCTGAGATATAATGCAATTAAAACCCAAAATGGTTAAATCAATAAAATATTCTCAATAAAAAAGTGTTAGATTTTGATAAGGAAATAATATATGTAATCATAAATATCAATTATATAATATGTTAATAAGGTGTTCAAAACAAATATAAAAGTTGTTTGGAAATATTTGAATAAATTTAAACCCTATGTAAGGGAATTAATAACCGAGTTTGAATTGTTTGAGTTAAACTTACATTCCATTGATTATGTCATGCTATGATTTTTTTCAAATAATTTTTTTATATTAATTTTATTTCAAATTAAATCATTTTTATTAATATATTATACACATAATTGAGTAATTTTATTAATGCTCACATCAAAGATATGACATCTTTTTGTGGATTTCATTAAAAATATTTTATTTAATGTATTTTTAAAAATTTTGAATGAATGTAATTTAACATTTATAGAATTAGTGTATTTTCCCAAATTCATGAAGGATTAAATTTTCTATTATTACATTACAAGATTAAAAATTAATTTTCAAATTAATTTGATTCATTTATAATTACACAACTTTTTAAGAATAAAAGATTTAAAAGTTAAAAAACGTATTCTCCTTAATAATTTTTTAGTGAACATTTTAATGAATCTTGGTATATATTATTTATTGAATAATATGATTCACTATGTTTGAAATCTTATGGAACCATTTACCTTATTTTATTGAATGGTTTATGATCAGTTTGACTAGGGAATAACTATTTTGATATCATTCACCATATTTTTGTGGATGGTTTATAATTATGTTTATTGAATGATAAAGGTATATACATTTAGAATTATAGTTTAAATATGAATTTGTATATTGATTATGTTTCACTCATTTCCTATAAGGAATTCATTGGACATATTAAGTGATGGGTGGGACCGTCTATATCCCATTAATGCATTATTAGGTCTCAAGTGACAAAAATTGACTGGGTTTTTACCCATTTATGTATGATTTATTAAAATAATACTTCAAGGAATCTTTATGATGTCACAAATTATGCATTACCTCACTATGATATTAGTAATTCATAATCCATGTGATTATTCTATTAATAAAATATCAATTGTTATGATTTATTCTAATTTATTTATTTATATGAAATCATTTTATTACCATTTATTCCTTCCATATTATTCATAAGACTATTTTTAAATAGAATTTATTTTAATTATACACCTTAACTTATTATTTTTTCTTATTTATTCATGATAGATTTTATTGAATTCATACACTTACTAAACATCTGAGATCACCCATTTCTTATGTTTTATTTTTCCCGAGGATTCCAATTATGTATCTAGTTTCCCAAAACTTCTAAAAAATTTGGTCCTTCAGGATGTGATTCCATATAATTATTAAAAATATCATGACCTAAACACCAAATAAAGTCAACTAGGGTTATTATCATTCCCCATACACAATTATCTCATTCTATATATGATTTTCTTATAGTCTGTTATCACCTATTTAACAATAACTCATTGATAAGATCGCTATTTCAAGTGATGATTGATATGTATTTTTAAGTATTTTTAGTTTGTTATATTGGTAATTTTAATTTCATCATGGTAAATAAAAAAATAATTTAAAAATTATATAAATATAATAAATATTCAATATATATGTATTTATGTTAATCTATAAATTTTATAGATTGAAAATAGATTACACCATTAAGGGAGACAGTAGGTTGTATGCACGTATAAATGTTATATATATTTTCTCAAAGGATGGAATGAAAGGAACATAAATACTAATATATAATTATAGAATAATATTTATTTAATATATATAATTTTTTTTAATTAAATACATACTTATTACAATCCATATAAATATAAAATGAAAAACATTTCACACATCTACATGGTATCAGTAGTCTATGAAAACAAACATGTGATGTTATTGTTTTCTAATTGATTGTAATCTAAAATTTTATATAGGATATTATATTTACATATGTAAATTTACATAATATATATCACACATATTCATTAAAATTTACCCTAATTCCATTCATTTAATTCATAAGTGAAAATATAATCACATCGCCTCATGCAGTGGTAGTCTACCATACACACAAGCGATGTTATTATATCCTCCAAAAATGTAGTGTAAGATTGTATATGTGATATAATATTTAAATAAGTATAATAATTTAATAAGTAACATATAAATATGTTAAATCCATCAATATATCCATTTTAGAAATGTGTTGATGAAAAATGATTTACATCGGGTTGTGAGGTGATAGCCTGCCTTAGATACGATCGAACGTTATTTTTATCATTTGTTATAAGCAGAGATGGACATGGGTTATTACATTAAAATATTAATATATAAGTATATAATATATAAATTTATTATTATATTATCAATTTTTATTAAGGATTCAATGATCTTGAACATAAAAAAATATGCATGTTTATGAATTTTGCATCTTCTTTAGAGAGATTGTAACACCCGAGACTTTTATAAGAAATATTTTGTTTTTATGTTATATAAATCATAAAAGAAATATTTCACTACACACAACACTAGCTTGGCTTTCTTTACATGCAAACGCGGCCTTCCTCGATAGCTTGCGTCGTACGCAATACTGAGTATCACTAAACAACGATATGCTATTAAAATATTTTTAAAACTAGCCGTTATGAATAGTAATAAACACTTTTTGAAATTTTATAAATTTAATTTTCCAAAATGGACTTCATTTTTGGATTCTTAATATCGAAATTAGCCTAGGGTGAATTTTTGGTATTTTTCTGAAAACTTTCAATTTTTGATGAATAGTGAAAACACTGGGATACTATTTAAAACCCGACTTTTTATTTAAATATTTATTTATTTTATTTAAATTTATTTTAGGTAAAAATTGATAGATAATACCTATATAAGTTCAATGAAATTCATTGGAGTAATTTTATAATAATTTTAGATATATAAAAATTTTATTGAACTTTGGACCGTCTTTTACCCACCTCCTAGAAGAATTTGCAAATTTACATAAAACATAATTTTACCAATTCTGTGAGTGGAATTTCAAAAATCCGAGAGACATGGTTGATGTCAGTAAGTAAAATGTGGTTCAATGAGATGAAAATAATTTTTCGTGAATAGTAACTTTTTACTTTTTTTCCCATGGTTAAAAGTAAGTAGGGTAATTAAGGGTAAAAATGATATTATTATTATCCTATCACATGTCTGAATTCTATTGGATTAGTGTAATTCGACCAAAAACAACCTCTGGAATAAAATATGACCATTCAGGCCTACTTGGATTAGATTAGGACATTTATTATTAATTTATTTAAAGAAGGGTTATAATAGTTAAAATCAAGGTTTAATAAGTAAATAATTTTTGATATAGGGTTATACATGAGATAAATTCGAATATAATTATTCATTAGAACGCTAAAATGATTTCCTACATAATGGTATTTTATTTCTAATTTTTAGAAATTAAATAATTTAATTTATTTATGACACAAAGATGATGCAGTAATTATCTTATTAATGAAATATTGACATAATTGATGTTATAAATACCCAAATTAATGTAATTTGAGATTTTTAATCAATTACACTAATTTTCTAGGTCATTATGAGATGTTAGTATTGATTTGAGTATCTTTTTTCGAATTAATCGTTCTGTTGTGATTTTCAAAAAAATCAATTACAAAATAGTGTTAAAATTTACGTAAAATAGTTTTTAAAACAAATATTATATTATTAATTGATTTTTTATTCCTAAAAACCTAATGTTAGGCCAAATGACTTATATAAGGTTATATATATTAATAATAAGAAACTTTGGGTTCTTTTGGCTTGTTATAGTATGTTTATTAACCTTATAGTGTAAGAACACAAAAAGACACGATAAAAGTAAAATTATTTAACTTAAAGTTAAATCTAAATGATAAGGTTAAAATAGGAACCTAAACTTGTCTAAATTAAATTGGATGAGAGTATTTAGACCCATACCCACCTTAGATTTTAAATAAATCAATTTGGATCTATTTAAAACCGAATATTACTTTATAATAAAATAATATTTTTAGTTTTTGCAAAGGTTCCCCTCTCCTCCCTTATAAAAGGGTACATCCTCCCTCTCTTCCTCAAACCACATTGAGAATTCAATCTCGGCCAACCACTGGACAATTCTCTTATCCACTTCCCGAGAAACATCCTAGAGGTCCTGGTCTTCTTCAAAGACCAATTTTAGTGCCCTAAAAGGAGGTCTCAAAGAGGCGCTTCAAAGAAGAGGTAATGTATGTTACTGATTCCTTCAAATTTATTTCTTCTTCCACTTCTTATTATTTAGTTGTTACATTATGAAGTAATTACATCAGTATCACTCATATACTGATATGTTATGATAAGTATGAAACAACCCTATTCCACCATATATCCATCCTATGGAAAATGAAATCACCGCGCGTGCGTACATACGGAATACCGTCTCCACGCTGTGGTGTAATCTATTTTCCACCACCACCATAATTGGATGGGTATAATGGTATAAATAATAACTATAAATTATTATTGTAAAGTGATATTGATTCTGAAATAGTATACATACACTCGATTACAATTTCACGATCATGGGAACGATATCATCCCTCGTGCGTACGTACGGAATACCGTCTCCACGATGTGATGTGACTCGTTCTACATGATCTTCATTGTATAATGATTATATAAATGAATTTAATTAATGAATATGATATATATTACACTAATACCATTCTCTAAATGAGGTATCTATAACCCAAAAAATGAATAATAATTTATTCGACAAAACACGCATAAGAACAAAAATGAGTAAACACCCGAATAACAAGTAGTAATAAAATATTACTAATAAGAAGCTACGAATATGACCATATATGATATCATAATAATGAGTATGATTCTGGAATAAGTCAATGACATTATTTAAATCATTATACAGGAGTTTTGGCCACTTATGAAGCAAATTGGACCTAATGTAAGGGAAAATCTTGCAATTTAAATTTTTATCTGAGATTGTTTATACTTCAGAATTTACTAGGGAATATTTATCATCCACATACATGTTTCCTTAATATGTAATATTTATATCCTTTTACAATAGTTTATATCAAATTTTACAATTTGGTGAGTTTTTTGTCATTTTTTGTACGAGGTACTTTTTGACTTTTCCGACAAAAGTACGAGAAGAATGTTTTATTAACTTATATGGAATGAATGTATTTTTAAAACATTATTTCCAAGAAGCTTCCTTTACAAGTTTTCAAGTTTATTTTTAATCAAATTCTTTTAGTTTAAAATTTTTTGACATATTAAGAAAGGAAAAATGTTTTTGAGGTAGAAAGGATATTTTCCTCAAGAATGGAGTTCAAGTGTTTTATCAAAATTATTTTCCATCTAAGATAATAAAGGGTTCTGTTTCTATCACTATTATTACATTGATTTGATTATGTTGTGATGGAATTATTTTTATGAATTCCATTCTCTTATTTGAATTGTTTTATGATGTCATGATGTTTAAGAATCCCTTTTTTATTACATGGGTTATGCAGTGATATATGATTTTTTTGATTTTGTGGAACACATAAGAATGGTATCATTATGAAATGGGTGGGACCTATATCTCCCTCCAATGCATTGGGTAATGATTTTATATCTCATGAGATAGACATGGCTGGAACGACAGGTTAAACTGGTTCAGTGAAACAGAACTGAAACGAGAAATGAACTCAGTTCAGAAATGGACTTTGTCTACTAAGATAGTCTTGGCAATGAGTCTTGACTAATAAGAAATGATTCCCCATGATTATGTGTGTATGTCACAAAGTTTCATGTTTTATGTTATGATTATTGCGATTACATTTCACTACTACGATTTATCCCATGTTATGAAATTATGATCTCTTTTTCAGGTTATGATTTCCAAAATGTTATGTTCTTATGAATATGATGTGATTGATATTTCTTTTGTTTACACTTACTGACCATTTGAGCTCACACTTTTGTATGTTTTCTTTCCCCAGGTCAGGAATAATGTTATTTAGTAGGATATGCCAAAAGGGACTCTAGATATGATGAAATAAATGGGAGGCAATGTAGATGCTTTATGAACAAGTTGTTTATGATTCCCAGTTTCTAAAGTCACTATACCTAGACGGACTTTTCATGGTTTGGTTATTTGTTGTAATAAGTATGCTTTAATTTTGAAGTAATAACCATGTATGTAAAGTATGGGTCATTATAGTTTGTATCAGAGGAAAGGTTATAGTCAACCTTTGGAAACTAGGATGTGAAAGCCTTAGTAAGAATCATAAGGATATGTCTAAGCATAGAACACAATCTTAGTGTTTTAGAAATGGCCATGAATAACCTAGGATAAGACCTTAAGTGTGAAATTTTATTCTTGATTATGTGGTTTTCCTATTATAATTAGTGTTTCTCACACTATTATTCTTGGTTTTAGTCAATGGCTGGAACCCAAAGGAACCGTGTTAATGTGGAATGCGACGGGAAATTCAATGATTGTCCTCCTGAAAAACCAAACGTTATGGTAGATGGAATACAAAATCTTTTAGCCATGCTCACACAAGCTTCTCAAGCTGTGAATCATGCAGTACATCCAAACGAGTAAAGGAAGGAGAAAAATTCTGTTGAATCCTTCATGAGGCAGCGTCCACCTTCATTCAGAAGGTCTACTGAACCATTAGTTGCTGAACAATGGATTAGTACTACTAAAAAGATATTTTCAATTCATCAATGTTCTGAACATGATAAAGTCATCTTAGCAGTGTATCGTTTGGAAGGTGATGCTGATCAATGGAGGAATATTATCAAGAATATGAGGCAAAGAGATGAAATTGAGTGCATGGAATGGGATGAGTTCAAGAACATATTTTTCAATAAGTACCTACCTCATATTCTTTAAACAAAGATAGAGAAGGAGTTTCTTGAACTAAAGCAAAAGGATGATGAATCTTTTGGTACCTACGAAACAAATTTTACAAGACTTGCAAGGTATGCTTCTGGTATTATTATCCAACCTGAGAGTAAGATCGATCGATTCTTTAGTGGATTAAAACCAAGTCTTCGAAGGGCATTAGCCATAAAAGACTTCAATAGCTACGAGGAAATCGTTCGATGTGCTCTCAAAGTTGAGATGAAGATTGGAGTATCCCATCAGTCATATGGGTTTGATAAGAAGAGGGAAATGGAATTCAAAGGAAAATTTAAAGAGCACACCGAAAAGAAGATGAGTTTTCCCTTATTCTCAAAGTGTGGAAAGAAACATGGAGGGAGTTGTCTTAAAGGGACATGTAAATGTTTCAAATGTGGAAAGGAAGGTCATCGGGCATTTGAATGCCGCAATGATTAGAAGAATATGTCTAGTGATGCGAACAAAGAAAAGTCTACACAAAGTGGACCTCCTACACTTCAATGTTACAAGTGCATGGAGATGGGGCATTATGCCAATAAATGCCCAAATCCAAGGGTTTATGATGATGGTCGACATCAAAAAACTCTTAAGGCTAAAGACAAAGGAATGTCACATGCAATTTCTATCAACGATGTGGAGTACGATAACGAAGTGGTGAAAGGTACACTTACCATCCACTCTAAAGTAGCAAATGTTTTATTTTATTATGGATCCACCTACTCTTTTATTTCTAAAGAATTTTCTAAGGGTATCACTGTATTACCTCAACAATTAGATATTGAGTTAGCTATGACAACCCCTAATGGCACAACAATCACATCAAAAGTTTATAATTCTTCTCCAATTGAAGTTTGTGGGAAAGTGCTTCTTGAAAATCTTGTGATCCTTCCTATAGTGGAATTTTATGTGATTCTTGGAATGGATTGGAATTATCTATATGGAGCTCATATCAATTTCCAAAGAAGGAAAGTCACATTTCATATTCCAGATCAATCTTTGATCGTCTATCGATGCAAGGATGAACATAACCTTCCAGTGGAAATTTCTTCCATCTTATGGGTCTTGATTCCACTAAATGAAGTTTACATATCTCAAATGGATGGTGAGAAACTCACAATTAAGAATATTCCCATTGTACGAGAGTTTGATGATGTCTTTCCAAAGGAATTTTCGGGTCTTCCACCAAATCGCGATGTTGTGTTCTCAATAGAACTCTAACCGGGTGCTTTTCCTTTTTCAGAAACACCTTATAGAATGGACCAAATTGAGTTTCAGGAATTGAAGAAGAAACTCTAATTGAATATTGATAAGGGGTTCATACGCCCTAGTGTGTCACCTTGGGGAGAACCTGTTCTATTTGTTAATAAGAAAGATGGATCAATGAGACTCTGCATTGATTATCGAGAACTTAACAAGATCACTATCAAGAACAAATATCCTCTCCCACGAATTGATGACTTATTTGACCAACTACACAGAGCATAATACTTTTCTAAGATTGATCTTCGTTCAGTGTATCATCAATTAAAGGTAAAAATGGAGGATATACCAAAGACGGCTTTCCGTACAAGGTATGGACACTATGAATTTATAGTGATGCAATTTGGTCTTACTAATGCCCCTGCTATCTTCATGGATATAATGAATAGAGTCTTTAGAGACAATCTTGATCAGTTTGCGGTAGTCTTTATAGACGATATTATTTTCTATTCAAATAGAAAGGAAGAACATGAAGATCACTTGAGAATTATATTGAAGACCCTAAGAAAGGAGAATCTTTATACCAAATTTACCAAGTGTGAATTTTGGCATCAAATAGTTTCATTTTCGGGTCACATAATCTCAAAAGAGGGGATATCTGTGGATCCAGAAAACACCGAGGTTATTGAAAGATGGTCGAGACCAACAATAGTAACATAGATCCAATGTTTTCTTGGTTTGGATGGATATTATCTACATTTTTTGAATGATTTCTCATGATTATCTCATCCACTGACCAAGTTGACTCGGAAAGGAGTTATGTTTGTTTAGATGGAGGAATGTGAAGAGAATTTCAAGGAGTTGAAAAGAAGGTTATCCAGTGCACTTGTGCTCACACTGCCTTGTAGTGGAGAAAGGTTTGTGATCTCTAGTGATGCATCCAAGAAGTGATTGGGGGGTGTTTTCATGCAAAATGATATGGTGATTTCTTATGCCTCACGAAAGTTGAAAATCCATGAACAAAATTACCCAACTCGTGATTTGGAGTTAGCTGCGGTAATCTTTGCATTAAAGATTTGGAGGAATTATATTTATGGAGAAAGGTGTGATATTTATAATGATAATAAAATTTTAAATTATATTTTCACACAAAAGGAGCTAAATATGCACCAAAGAAGATGGTTGAAGCTGATTAAGGATTACGACTGCTCAATTCATTACCACCCTGGGAAAGCAAACAAGGTGGCATATGCATTAAGTCGACAAGACCATGCCAGTCTATCCATTATGAGGATCACAAAAGATACAATATTTATATATTTACAAAGGTTGGATCTTGGAATTATAATGGAAGGGGAAAAATCTTATCTTTCTCAAATGAATGTTCAACAATCTATACATGTTAAGATTAAATAGGAAAAGAAAGAATATGTAGAGTTACAATAGAAGGTGAGAAATGTTCCTGAAATCAACCTTGATTGTGATGGGATAATAAAGATCAGGAATTGGGTGTGTGTTCCTCACATTTCCGAATTAAATAAGGATCTGTTGGATGAGGCTCATAGTTCTTCATTCTCTATTCATCCTGGAAGCACGAAGATGTATAGGTACCTGAAAGAGTTCTTCTGGTGGGATGGCATGAAAAGAGATATTGCGGAATATGTCTCTCGATGCTTGGTTTGTCATCAAGTTAAAGCTGAGAGACAAAAGTCTAAGGGAATGTTACAACCATTACCCATACCTGAATGGAAATGGGAAAACATTACTATGTACTTTGTCAGCAGAATTCCTAAAACATCCAAAGGAAATAATGCTATCTGGGTCATAGTTGATCATCTTACAAAGTCTGCACACTTCATTGCTATTAGATAGGATTTCCCTCTAGATCTTCTTGCCAGGATATATATAAAGGAAGTGGTAATATTGCATGGAGTACCACTTTCTATTATATCTGATCAGGATCCGTGGTTTACCTCAAAGTTCTGGAGAAGTCTTCAGCATACTCTGGATTTAGAGTTGAGTTTCAGCACTGCTTATCATCCTCAGATAGATGGTCAGTCTTAGAGGATGATTCAAACTCTAGAATATATGTTGAGAACTTGCTGTATGGATTTCAAATGTGGTTGGGATCAACACCTACCTTTGGTGGAATTTTCTTATAATAATATCTTTCACTCCAGTATTCAGATGACTCCTTATGAATCTCTCCATGGAAAGAAATGTAGGACTCCAACTTGCTGGGATGAAGTTGGAGAAAGAAAGCTATAAGGACCTGATCTTGTTGATGAGATGGAAGAAAAGGTCAGATCTATTCAACAACTCATAAGAGCAGCTCAGAGTCGACAAAAAAGTTATGCTGACAACCGAAGAAAAGACTTAGAGTTTGAAGTGGTTGATAAAGTGTTCTTACGAATATCTCCTTGGAAGAGAGTAATGAGATTTGGAAAGAAGGGAAAGTTGAGCCCTAGGTATATAAGTCCTTTCGAAATACTGGACCGTGTTGGGAAGGTAGCATACCGATTGGAACTTCCACCGAATCTCTCTCAAGTTCAAGAGGTGTTCCATGTATCTCTCTTGAGAAAGTACATACCTGATCCTTCACATGTACTCATCTCAGAAGTTGTACCATTGGAGAAAGATCTTTCTTATGAAGAACAACCGATATAGATTCTCGATCGTAGTGAAAAATTCCTACGGAACAAGACCACTCGCTTGGTGAAAGTTTTATGGAGGATCCACCAATTAGAAGAAGCTACATGGGAGCATGAGGATATGATGAGGGAGAGGTATCCTCATCTATTTGTTACAAGTGACAAATTTCGAGGGCGAAATTCATTTTAAGGGGGGTAGAATGTAACACACAAGACTATTATAAGAAATATTTAGTTTTTATGTTATATAAATCATCAAAGGAATATTTCACTACACACAACACTAGCTTGGATTGCTTTACATGCAAACGCGGCCTACCTCGATAGCTTGCGTCATACTTAATACCGAGTTTCACTAAACAACGATATGCTCTTAGAATATTATTAAAACTAGCCGTTATGAAGTGTAATAACCACTTTTTAAAATTTTATAAATTTTATTTTTCAAAATGGACTTCATTTTTGGATTCAGAATATCGAAATTAGCCTAGGGTGAAATTTTGGTATTTTTCTGAAAACATTAAATTTTTGATGAATAGTGAAAACATTGGGTTACAATTTAAAAACCGGCTTTTTATTTAAAAATTTTTTTATTTTATTTAAATTTATTTTAGGTCAAAATTGATACATAATACCTATATAAGTTTATTTTAATTCATTAGAGTCATTTTATAATAATTTTAGATATATAAAAAGTTTATTGAACTTTTGACTGTCTTTTACCCACATCCTAGGAGAATTTGAAAATTTACAAAAAACATAATTTTACCACTTCTCTGAGTGGAATTTAAAAAATACGAGAGACACGGTTGATGTCAGTAAGTAAAATTTGGTTCAATGAGATGAAAATAATTTTTGGTGAATAGTAACTTTTTACTTTTTTTACCACGGTTAAATGTAAATAGGGTAATTAAAGATAAAAATGATATTATTATTACCCTAACACATGTCATAATTCTATTGGATAAATGTAATTCGACCATAAAAACCTTAGAAATAAAATATGACCATTTAGGCCCACATGGATTAGATTAGGAAATTTATTATTTAGTTTATTTAAAGGGTTAAAATAGATAAAATCAATGTTTAATAAGGAAAAAAATTTAATATAGGGTTATACATGAGATAAATTCGACTATAAATATTAATTAGAAATATAAATATATTTCCTACATAATGGTATTTTATTTGTAATTTTTAGACATTAAATAATTTAATTTATTTATGAAACAAAGATGATGCAGTAATTATCTTATTAATGAAATATTGACATAATTGATGTTATAAATACCCAAATAAATGTAATTTGAGACTTTTTATGAATTAAACTAATTTTATAGGTTAATATTACATGTTATTATTGATTTAAGTATCTTTTTGTGAATTAATCATTCTGTTATGATTTTCAAGAAAATCAATTACTAAATAGTGTCAAAATTGAAATAAAATAGTTTTTAAAAAAAATATTATATTATTAATTGTTATTTTATTCATAAAAATCTAAGGTTTGGCCAAATGACTTATATAAGGTTATATATTTTAATAATAAACAACTTGGGGTTCGTTTGGCTTTTTATATTAAGTTTATTAACCTTATAGTGTAAGAACACAAAAAGACACGGTAAAAGTAAAATTATTTAACATAAAGTTAAATCTAAATGATAAGGATAAAATAGGAACCTAAACTTGTCTAAATTTTATTGGATGAGATTATTTCGACCCATCCCCACCTTAGCATATAAATAAATCAACTTAGAGCTATTTAAAACAGAATATGACTTTATAATAAAATACTTTGTTTAGTTTTTCCAAAGGTGTCCCTCTCCTACCTTATAAAAGGGAACCTCATCCCTCTCTTCCTCAGACTTCTTTGAGCCTTAAATCTCAACCAACCCCTGAGAAATTCTCTTCTACACTTCCCTAGAAATAACCTAGAGGTCCTGGTCTTCTTCAAATAGCAATTTTAGTGCCCTAAAAGGAGTTATCAAAGAGGCGCTTCAAAGAAGAGGTAATGTCCGTTACCGATTCTTTCAACTTTATTTCTTCTTAAAATTAATCTTCTTTAGTTGTTTAATTATAAAGTAAAAACATCAGTATCACTCATATACTGATATGTTTTATAAGTATGAAACAACCCTACTTCACCATATATCCATCCTACGGAAAATGAAATCACCGCACCAGAGTACGTACAGAATACCGTCTCCACGTCGTGGTGTAATCTATTTTCCACCACCACCTTACATGGATGGGTATAATGGTGTAAATAATAACTATAAATTATTATTTTAAAGTGATATTGATTATTAAATATTATACAAACACTCCATTACAATTTCAAGATCATGGGAACGATATCATCGCTCGTGCGTATGTACGGAATACCGTTTCCACGATGTGATGCGACTCATTCTACATGATCTTCATTGCGTAATGATTATATAAATGTATTTAATGAATTAATATGATATATATTACACTAATAACATTATGTAAATTAGGTATCTATAACCCAAAAATACGAATAAAAATTTATTCAACAAAACACGCATAAGAACAAAAAGTAATAAACACCCGAATAACAAGTAGTAATGAAATATTACTAATAAAAAGCTAAGAATATGACCATATATGATATCATAACAATGCGTATGATTCTGGAATAAGTCAATGACGTTATTTTAATCATTATATAGAGGTTTTGGACACTTACGAATCAAATTGGACCTAAGGTAAGGGAAAATCTCGCAATCTCAATTTTTATCCGAGATTGTTTATACTTCATAATTTACTGGGGAATATTTATCATCCACATCCCTGTTTCCTAAATATGTAATATTTATATCCTTATAAAATAGTTTATATCTAATTTTACCCTTCGGTGAGTTTTTTGTCGTTTTTCGTACGAGGTACTTTTTGACTTTTCCGACAAAAGTACGAGAAGAATGTTTTTTTAACTTATACGGAATGAATGGATTTTTAAAACATTATTTCCAAGAAGCTTACATTACATGTTTTCAAGTTTATTTTTAATCAACTTCTTTTAATTTAAAATTTTATGAAATGTTAATAAAGCAAAAATGTTTTTGAGGTAGAAAGGATATTTTCCTCAAGAATTGAGTTCAAGTGTTTTATCAAAATTATTTTCCATCTAAGATAATAAAGGGTTCTGTTTATATCCCTATTATTAAATTGATTTGATTATGTCGTGATGGAATTATTTTTATGGATTCCGTTATCTTATATGAATTTTTTTATGATGTCACGATGTTTGAGAATCCCATTTTTATTACATGGGTTATGCAATTATGTATGATTTTTTCGATTTTGTGGCACCCATAAGAATGGTATCATTATGAGATGGGTGGGACCTATATCTCCCTCAAATTCATAGGGTAAAGATTTTATATCTCATGAGATAGACATGGCTGGAACGACAGGTTAAACCGGTTCAGTGAAATAGGACTGAAACGAGGAATGAACTCGGTTCAGAAATGGACTTTATCCACTAAGATAGTCTTGGAAATGAGTCTTTACTAATAATAAATGATTCTCTATGATTATGTGTGTATGCCAAAAAGTTTCATGTTTTATGTTATGATTATTGGGATTACATTTCACTAATATTATTTATCCTATGTTATGAAATTATGATCTCTTTTGCAGGTAAAGATTTCCAAAATGTTATGTTCTTATGAATATGATGTGATTGATATTTCTTTTGTTTACCCTTACTGAGCATTTGAGCTCACCCTTTTGTATTTTTTCTTTACCCAGGTCAGGAAGAAGGTTATTATGAAGGATATGCCAAAAGGGAGTCTAGATATGATTGAATAAATGGGAGGCAATGTAGATGCTTTATGAACCAGTTTTTTATGTTTCCCAGTTTCTAAAGACACTATACCTATACGGTCCTTTCATGGTTTTGTTATATGTTGTAATAAGTATGCTTCAGTTTTGAAGTAATAACCATGTATGTAAATTATGGGTCATTATAGAGATGATATAGCTTTATAAAAAATTCAACCATATAAGGGATTACTAATAAAAATAATGATTTTGATTTGTTGGGAAGTAATTAATTGTGGTATTTGGGTAGTTATTTTTCAAACCAAATAGTTTTTTAATGTGTCAAGATGGGAGGATAGGGGGGACATCTTGTGAGTGGGGGTTATGACACATATGGAATTTTTTAAAAGATAAAATTATACCCACGTTTTTATCATTAAAAAACCTTCCAAAATAGGTCATTATAAAAAAATTACATATTATAGGGACACAATATTTTCATAAAATATTGTTTATTCATGTTTTATGTTATTTTTTTCTTTTTTTTATCTCTATTTAACCCTACTGTAAATCCATCTTTACTTTAATCGTAGTAATTAATATGTACTACTGCCACTGTCTTTCTGGTAAAAAATTTATTTTTCTGTATTAGATAAAATAAAATAATTTTATTCATAAAAATTTAATCCAATTTTTAAAATTAAAATCATATAATTGGTGGAATTCAATTTCAATGTAAACCACGAACATGATAATAGAGCAGTTTTTGAACGTGAAAATTATTGTTAGTATAAAATGTTTTGAAATAAAAACTCAATTTTAAATTGAAAAAATGAAAACAATTGCTGAATTATAATATAATTGAACCAATTTTACATTTAAACATATTTAATATAAAACATAACATTTTAATAATTTAAATGAAAATCCAGTTTTCGTTAATAATCATTATTTTTTACTATTCATCAAAACAATAATTCCTGAAAAATTAAAAAAATAGCCCCAAATAAAGTTTTGACAATTATTTTTCTAAAATGAAGTTTTTTCCAATAACGTTTATAAAATCGTTAAATGAGTACTTTTAATTTTTCTCCCAAAGTATGAATAAGGTGCCTTTTTAAAAAAATAATGTTTTTTAGATGACTTTTCATTATATTTAAAATAGTTATTATATTATTTCTAATCAATATATAAACAATTTAATTTATTTTACACATGGTTGAAACAAAAAAATTTGATAATTTATTTATTAATATTCATATCCACTAGTTTAATAGATATGTTATAATTTTCATGCTTAAATAATAATATTTCAATAGAGTGTCACGTTTCTCTAAAACCTAGTGTTGTGTGCATTGAATTATTTCGGTGAGATTGAATATATATATATATATGCAACTTTTTTTATACTATATTCTTATCATGTTTTCTTATGTCATACAAAATATTGAACACAGTGTTCCTCTTTTAAAATTCTTGGGTAAAACATTCTACCCCCATATATAAAATGAACATCACAATTTAATCTTGATTATATAAATTATGGTTTTGAAATTTTAAAATTAATTTTTTCAGAAAACAACATCATAAAATTTCTATCAGAACTTCTTAAAAATTCATCTAGTAATTTTTTAAATGGGTAACTACATGTTCATTTCAAATCAACGTTTTAAAAACTATAAAGAAACCATTTTTAAAAAACATTGACTTCAACACCTCACATCAAAAATAATTTCCTTTTAAATCATGATTTTCATGCTTTGAAAACTAAAATTGAATTAATATCTAATAACCAAAATAGAAACCATTTTAAAAACCAATAATGTAATTTCACAAAATCTTATTACATTTAAAAATCCCATATCAAACATAATAATATGTATTTAAAATGAAGAACCATTTTATCCAAGTTCAAAACACCAAAAAAGGATTTAAATGTCTAGAATGATATCAAATATATTCATAATTTCAACAAAAAATTAATTTAGAGAAAACAAGACCACCATGAATACCATAATGAAAAAATTTCATAGAATAACCTAAGTGGAAGAAGTGGAATCCAAGATGAAATGCTTCAAAACATTTCACCTTTTCTGATTACCACACTATCAAGAATAGAAATGGTTTCTAAAATCCATAGATACAAAAAATCCAACATTGAATTCACATGGAACCCTAAAATGAACCAGATAAGATATAGGGTTCATGGGGGAAACCAAAATCAATAGGTAAGAGAGAGAGGAGGGAGTAAGAGAGAAAGAGAGGAAGAATTACCTCAACACCTCTTGGAAAATACCATAGAGTAGACAAGAATCAATGGAAGATGGGTTGTATATCCTCTTTAGGATACTAAGGGTCAACCAATGAGACTGTGGAGAATAGTTTATGAAACCCAATAAATTTATAGAGGGAAATGTGAAATTTCAAGAATTTAAACATCGGGGCAGTATGCACTATATAGATGCATGGTTTTCCAAACTATGCACTAATCAATTGTTAGGCACTATCGATGCTATACACCAACTACAATGTTTGTACTTGGGTGTTACATATTTTGAGAAAACCTTGTTCCTCACCTCAAAAACACCCTAATACTTGCACGAAATATGGGAAGATATGAAGGGTTTGTCATACTGTACAGAATCTATGAAAATTGCATTGTCAAAATGACAGGTCTGTTCTCATAGGCCTTATACAATTACTGATAATAGTGTGAGATAACCATGCTTCTCACAAAAAAGCCTCATAAAACTAGAAATTCAATCTCAATGATTACTAAAACTCGATACAACTCAAGATTAGAATAAATAATATAGAAATAACTATATTATGACATGGGGAGGGTGGGGGTCATAATGTATGTGTATGTATGTGTTTTTATGTATGTATGTGTATATATGGGTTTATGAATCTATTAATATATTTTTGTATTATTTTATGTATGTGCGTGTATGTATATTTATATATCTTCGTATGTATATTAGTATATGAGTTTGTTAGTATATGTGTATTTATGTGTAGGTTTGTATATGTATGTGTATATGTATGTTTGTAAGTATTTCTTTACGTTTTTTATGTGTATGTGTAGGTAGGTATGTGTATGTAAGTATGTATGTGTTGTGTATGTGTGGGTGTGTTTGTGTTTGTGTATGTGTATGTATATGTGTCTGTGTATGTGTATGTGTATGTGTGTGCATATGTGTATGTGTATGTGTATTTGTATTTGTATGTGTATGTGTATGTGTATGTGTATGTGTATGTGTATTTGTATGTGTATGTGTATGTGTGTGTGTATGTGTATGTGTATGTGTATGTGTATGTGTATATGTATGTTTATGTTTATGTGTATGTGTATGTATATGTGTACGTGTAAGTGTATGTGTATGTGTATGTGTATGTGTATGTGTATGTGTATGTGTATGTGTATGTGTATGTGTATGTGTATGTGTATGTGTATGTGTATGCGTATGAGTATGAGTATGTGTATGTGTATGTATTTCTGTATGTGTATATGTATGTGTATGTGTATGTGTATGTGTATGTGTATGTGTATGTGTATTGGAATGTCTTTGGGTATGTGTATGTGTATGTGTATGTGTATGTGTATGTGTATGTGTATGTGTATGTGTATGTGTATGTGTATGTGTATGTGTATGTGTATGTGTATGTGTATGTGTATGTGTATGTGTATGTGTATGTGTATGTGTATGTGTTTCTGTATGTGTTTCTGTATGTGTATGTGTTTGTGTTTGTGTTTATGTATGTGTATGTGTATGTGTATGTGTATGTGTATGTGTATGTGTATGTGTATGTGTATGTGTATGTGTATGTGTATGTGTATGTGTATGTGTATGTGTATGTGTATGTGTATGTGTATGTGTATGTGTATGTGTATGTGTATGTGTATGTGTATTTTTATGTGTATCTGTATGTTTATGTGTATGTGTATGTGTATGTGTATGTGTATGTGTATGTGTATGTGTATGTGTATGTGTATGTGTATGTGTATGTGTATGTGTATGTGTATGTGTATGTGTATGTGTATGTGTATGTGTATGTGTATGTGTATGTGTAGGTGAATGTGTATGTCTATATGTGTATGTAAATGTGTGTGTGTATTTGTATTTGTATGTCTCTATGTGTATGTGTATGTGTATGTCTATGTCTATGTGATTGTTTGTGTATATTAATGGGTATAATGATTTATGTGTATTATTAGTATGCATGCATGTGCATCTATTTGTATGTATGTGTATATATTTTCATATGTATGTTTGTGTGTGTCTGTGTGTGTGGAAATATATATATATATATATGTCTATATGATAAAACATGTTTATGTATATATGTATGTATGTGTACGAGTGTATGTGTATGTGTATGTTTTTGTTTGTTTAAATGTATGTCTTTGTCTTCATGACTATATGTGAGTGTATGTATGTTCATGTTTGTATTTGTATATACAAATCTATGTATGTTCATATACATCTATTTATATTTATGTATATATATATATAAGTATGAGTATATGTTTATGTATGTAATTATGTGTGTGTGTGTCTCTATGTGTATGTATGTGTATGTGGGTGCATGTGTATGCGTGTTTATTCATGTATGTGTATCTATGTGTAAGTGTATTTATGTGTATATATGTTTATGGGATTGTATGTATGAGTGTGTATCTATGAATATATGTCTATATGTATATGTGTATGAAAGTTTGATTATGTATGTGTATGTATGTATGTATCTGTTTGTGTATGTTTGTGTATATATATGTGTATATATGTGTATAGATGTATGAATGTGTATGTGGTTGTATGTGTGTGTATGTGTGTGCATGTGTATGTATATTCATGTATCAACATGTATTTTTATCTATATCTGTATCTATACATATCTATATGTATGACACACCCATTATGTCACTATGGTGTTTATTTTGGGTTTATTTTATTTTGAGGGTTGATATAATTTTCTGTGATGTTATGGCACGAAACATAGGAAAAATGGTGTTTTTTATAGAACACTGGTAGAGAGAATGGGTTTTCGTAAACCATATTGAGACCCTTATGTGGAGAGGGATAACACGTATGCATAGTCATTTTTAACGAACATGGTTTGTGTAGCTCGGGGTTTTCATAGGTTGGTTCAAACCATTTGAGTCAATGTGGGTTCCTTTTCGGTGTAGAGTACTAGAACATGACTTACACATGATTTGGTATGTCGTGTGACGAGAATATGATTCGGATCTAAAATTTAGGAGTGCCTTTTCGAATATTTGAGGCATGGTTTTTTTAACTATTTGGAGTCCATGATAAATTAAACATGTGGGATTTGGTCAAGGAAGTGATTAGTACATTGTAGGGACACAGTTTTGAAAACTATGGGGAAAAACCATGTGCAAAAACCTTGAAACCTACAAATATTGTTTTAAAGTGGAGTTACCAGTTTTACCCTCACTCAGTTTTAACCCTCAAACCCTCTTCTCTTTCCATATCTCATTTTAATAGACCATGATACTCTCATGAGGGATTCCCATACCTCCCTATTACATTTTGATGGCCTCCCACCTCGGTCTCAATCAATTTCTCTCTTGGTAAATACTTCTTAATATTTACCTCTAGTCAGTCCCTCCTTTACTCCATATTTTTGTTTCTACTAACAACACTAGAAGACGATGGATCCCAATTTTATTAATGGTTGATTTAATAATGAGTTTCTCTCATTTTTAGTTCTTAAGAAAGACTTATTATTGCTCATTTGAGTGTTCTTCATCGTATGAGATGACTCCAAGATTGTTTCCACTGAAATAAGGAAGGTGTTTCTTTGTCATGCCTTTATATCACAAACCATTAATTTTATATTGATTTTAAATCTTTTCTTTATTAATGTTAAGCCTTTATGAGTGTCTTAGAGGGAAAATGGTGGTTTACAAATTTTTTTATCCCATGGCATGGAATGGGATTCCATGACAAGTGTTTGTAAAACTCGATAAGTGTATTTTTTAAAATCTAGTGTTTTTTATAATAAATTGTTGATGTAGTTTTGAGTTTTTTAATTTTTTTATAATGTGTGATTTTCAAATAAGGTGTTCATTTTGGTTTTAAGTGTTGAATTTTTTTAAAGATGGTTGTTTTCTTGGAAAGGGGTGTGTTAAACCATGCTAATGTTATCTTGAATCTCTTTTATGTATTAGAAGGATTTTAGAAAATATTTTTACAGATGTGTGGATTTACAAACTGTATTAAAGAATTGTTTTATGAAATTGGTCGCCAGGGTGGATTAATACAATATTTTAAAATTGTGTGAGTTTCCTTGGTATTTTAAGAGGGTTTTAAAATGAAAAGTCCAATTTAGAATTATATGAAAAATGAGATTTCGTAAAATGTGCAAGACCCTCTTGATCCCCATGTTATTATGTTATAATCATAGTTTATTGTGATTATGTGAGTGGATGTTTCATAATTTTTTCATCTTTTTATTTCATTGGTGAATAGATTTTCTTGGGGATCATTCTTTTGAGGGTGTGAGATGTGAGGTGTGAGTTATTTCAAATGATTTTTATTTTACTTCTAAAGTGTTTTATTTGAGATGAGAAATATATGACTTGTCAAGGGAGACCATGGGTATTGGGGAAGGTGTAGTTTGAATTTTAATCCATGAATTGGGTTGCCTACTTATTAATGGACTTGTCTTCTGGATAGAGAGATCTGATATAGGGGTGGTTCCCCATGTGATTTAGAAATCCCATGGAGAGGTTTTTTCCCAAGAGACTGAGTGGGCTTTTAGGAGGGTCAGATTTGTGAAAAATAAGATATATTCAAACAATTTTTGTGAAAACATGGGGACTAGTGAACACATAGTAATTTAGGTCTTGCATGATCCCATTGAGTAGATAAAATTGGTTAGATTCCATAAAACTAAGACCCTATTTTGGATCATTTTTAGGGATTTCTGATGTTATAATTAATTGTATCCCTTGTTTCATGTATTATTTAGTGGAAAATATTTTGACACCGAATTGGTCACCAATATTTGTTAATATTATTTTTATTAACTTACTTATTTGCCTCATTGGTTTTCTGGTTTCTGAGGTCAAGAAACAATGGATCATAATAAAGAATACTATAGCGCACGGTCATCACATGGTTTATCTAATTGTATGATTAAACATTTGAGGTAGTTCTTTGGGAGAAGTATATATTTTTCAATAATTGATCTTGGTTTTTTAACTACGAAACAATATCTATAAATTATAAAATTTTAGATTTTTAGAAACGGTTCCTCCCAAATGGTCGGTGCCTGGTCTGTCTAATTATACATCCAAATCATGTAGTTTCTATATGTCATTAAAAGCATTGTTCTTACTAAATTCTATTACAATTTATTTTGTTAATATCAATAATTTACCTCTTATATTTTGTACATTCTAGTTCAAAATCCTTGTTTTTTCTCCTTTCCCAATTTTAGTGGATTCTTCTTGGATCCTTCATGGTATTTCATGACGTAAGGAGATATCATCAAAATTTCTTCACCATCTCCACTTATTCAACATTGTTCATAAATTTTAATGGATTTTGGAATCCCTAGAAAATTTTTTCATAGAACCTAGGGATTTGTTTTATAATTTTTTTTGTTTATTTGAGGTTTTGGTGGGTAAGGAAATCCACTTCTCATATATAGTGATTTTTAATGGGGAGACAAATTTCAGATCAACATCACGTAGGTGTATCAATGTAATGTCTATTTTAAATGGATATAATTTAATTATTTATTTCTTTGGTGTTTTGCAATTATTTTTCCTTTGAAATATTATTTTGATAATGTATTATCCATGTTCGATGAAAATAATTTATTTTTCAAAACTTTGGAGTGTTACAAAGTAACTTTAAATAAGAATGAATTTGTTGCATGTGTAGAGTTTTCTAAAATTACAAAAATAAATTTATGATTTAATAGGGGGTTTAAAAGAGTTTTTAGAGAGGTTTCACTATGATTATGGTGTTTTTTATTATGGGGATTTGTATTTTAATAAATGGATATTAAATGGATTTGTTGATCAACACTATTATAGATTTATATTTTTATAATTTAGTATCACATGGGAGACCTTGGGTTTATTGGTGACATAAGAAGATGAATCCCAAAAATAGGTTGTTATATAGAAAGGGCTTTTATCTATATTTGTTGAGTGAGCCAATGGTATGATTTTTACCAATGTGACTGAGTAAGCCAAATGGAAAAGATGTAGGTTCTGAGTGAAGACCCAATGAGTTTACAGGGAAAATCAAGAGTGTTTCCAAAAACATTGTAGTCTCTTAGGTTCTAGTGAAACTAAATAAATAAAATTTCATGATAGAAGCCATTTTTCTAAATCCCATGATTTTTATTTCCTATAGCTGGTTTATTAATATGATTTAATGCTTTATGTTATTGACTTTATTGATTGAAATAATTTATACTATTCCCATTTTAATTTATTTAGTTGTATGATGTTGATTATGATTAAAATATTTTTTATTCCATGTTGGGTGTGATTTGAGCATGTTTCTCCATGTGTATTTACTTTATTTCTACTTTATCTCTATTTAAAACTATTTTGAAATGGGTTTGTCTTTTAGAAACATTAACCCAATTTTAAAGGAAAATATGTTTTTATGTGAGCTTCTCTGAAAAAGTAAACCTTTTTTTGAAAATGAGTTTCAAATTATATTTCAAAGAATAAATTTATAAATTATTTACATATTTTTAGTTTGGTATAACACTGGCCATTTTTCCTCACAAGCTTCAAATTCCCCTGGATATGTGATAAATTGATTTATAGGACACAGTTAAAGGAATGTGAACCACGAATTTCAATGTTTCTGGATGATTAATATCATACAGGGTGGTTATTATAGGGGATATTTGGTCTCATAGAGTTTATCTCATGTAGATATTCTTAAGGTTTTGTATAGTTAAGTTGAAATTTAATTCCCTTTTTGGGTTTGATCCCTATTTTGCGTTTTGAGATTTTAACTATAAATGTCATTTGTATATATCTTGTTAATGAGTGATGGGGTTACGATATCTGGTATTAGTCATTGTTTTATTTAGTATGATTTGTATATTTATATCTATGTAATATATTGATCATTTTTATTGGTTGAATGTACATCCAATAAATTACTGGTTCAGGTTGGGTTTTCAAAGGGTGAAACCATTCCCAAATTGTTATTTACAATTCCATGGTGTTTTTCTCTATCCTGTTGGGATCATACACGCACTTTGGGACCTATTGAATTTTATCATGGGTTTAATCCAAAATTTTATAAATAAACTAGAATTATATGAGAATGTTTTGGGGGGATATTGGTAGGATAAAGGTAGAATGATCGAGTATTGAGAGGAATGAGATAATGAGATACTAGACAGTTCATCAATGGGTCGATGCAAATGTTATCAGGGGTTCTTTATGATTTATTAAGATCTTGAGAAATTTTTTGTGTTGTTTTTAATGGGATTTGTGTATTAAAAAATAATTTATGAGCTTTAGGATGATCTTGTGAGTTATTTTGAGTTTTTGGGTGAAATAGGGGGATACGTATGTGCACAATTTTGGTGTATGGTTTTTCGTATTTATGGGGAATCTATGTGTCCATGTATGTTATAACATAATGCCTCTTTCATACTTTGTACAGGGTTTTCCTAATAGACGGGCCAAACCATGTATAATTAAAAATTGTTTAAAATTTTGATTTTTTTCAACCCTTATTCATAGAAAATTGTTGTTAGCGTTAATGTGCCTTTCCAAGACCTATTATAAGTGTCTCTTGTGATTTTTTTAATGATTTTTGAGATTTAATGTGTGTATTGGTTGATTTATTTTAATGTTATTTGTCGATAATTCCTCATAGGAAAACCTAATCTAGGTGTATAGGGTGTATTATGGAGTACGTCACCTAAGAAACCCCTACATTTGAATGAAATTTATGGGATTCAGTGATCCATAAAATATAGTCTTTGGGCAAGGATGGTAGTTGTGATATGACATAAATAGTGTACCATTCTTAGTAGTTCACTAAAAAAATTCATCAGCCTTCTACGGCAATAAGGAAAACCTATATCCAAAGGGTTAAATGCAACTAATTGACTACATAATTCATTTTTTATAACCCATGAAATCTCAATGGTTGGAATAACATATTATATTTTGGAAGGACCATGTAGAAAATTATCGGAATCCATGGTGCTAGTGAGTTGAAATGAGTGATTCACTTGGACTACATTTAAAATTTATTTTAATAAATATTTTTATATAGATAAATTATGGGTTATAATGGACCATAAATTAATAATGATCGATAAAGGATATGATTCATTAATGGATTATGTTGCATAGGTTTCTATGTTTCTTCATGTGTTTGTTTCGCTCATTGTGAACACTTTTGCTGAAGCTTGATGTTTTCAAATGTCCTTACAGAATGTGTAACATCCCAGGTAAATAAAAAAATTATAGAATTTTAATATTTATTAATATTTGGGAATTAAATATTAATTTTACTTTAAAAGGGTTTCTATGTTCGATGGCGTACCTGATAAGCAACAATGTGTTCCTTTGAAATATTACATTGCACAAAAGGTTGAGTCGTACCAAAAAAAATAATAATATAATATTATTATTTTAAATTATCATTTACGCCTAACCATTTTAATTTAGTGAATTAATATAACTAACTAAAATATTATTATAAATGTTTTTACATTTATCCAATAAAAGGAAGAGGCCTAAAATATGAATTAATCAAATTTTAAGCATAATTTACCTTAAAGCTTGATTTGAATCCTTTTGATGGTGAACCCTCTTTAAATCTAGATTTGGTTACTTTTATATTTTCTATATGACCAAATAATATTCATCTTCAAAATCGGGACATAAAAATTACTTTGGGTAAATTTTGGGTATGTTTTTTTGTAAAATTCAATTTTTAAGGGAAAGTGAGAAATGCACTATTTTAATTCAAAACTTCCTTTAATATAATTTATTTATATGGGAAAATTATCTTTTTTAATTTGTTTTAATGTTTAATTACATTATATATTTTAAAATTCAATCTAATGTTGGTCATTAAAAATAATTTCACTTTGAAATTGGATATAAACAATGTCAATATTTTGATAGTTAATATTTATAAGAAACACATTATTTGTTTTGACAGCGGGAATTAATTTTAAATTAATTTCTTCCTCTTTGGTGATTTCAATTTAGAAAAATGGATTAAATATTAGGAATAAGGAGGTCCAAATTTTGTTAACATTTCACTTTTATCTATTGACATTATGAATATTTATTTCAGTAAAAAATTTATTTACCATGGTTAAATGGTAAATCCGGTAAATAAGGGTAACAAAATATTATTATAAAAATATTAAATTACCCTAACATGTGTCCTAATCATATTGGTTTATAGATATCCGACCATGGAAATATATGGGTCGATTTGGGTCCCCATGGAGTCGTATGGGAGTGATAATGACACTTTATTTAAATTAACATAAAGTAAAGACTAAAATGAAAAAAAACAAATATCTTTTAGTAATTTAATTTTCACATAGGTTTATATAAGTTATCATTTTGACTATAAATGTTATTTGGAAAGATTAAAATATTTCCTACATTTTGGTATTTGTTTTATAATTTTTTGACATCAAATAAAAAAATTATTTATGAAACAATAATGATGCAGTGTTTACCTCATTAAAAATGATTTAAATAAATTATATTAAAAAAATAAAAATAATATCAAAAACCTATCCAATTCTTATTGGATGATTTTATTTAGACCATGAATCATCTTATTTTAGACTTTAATAAGTTTTGGACATTTATAAACCGAAAATAATTATATAATACAATTATATTTTCACACTATTCTAAAGAGCCATGACTCCCCATTATAAAAATCCCTCACCTATAACCCATTACTCACATCTCCCAAGCCCCATGTCACATCCTACCCCAACCCAAATAAGCTCTAAATATCCCTCTCATCCACCGGGATGCCTTAACAAAGGCATAAGTGACTTCAAGAAGTCATTTTGGTTCAAACCAAAGGAAGTTACTTGAATTAAAGTTAACAATTTCTCTTAAGTTCTTTTGTTTTATTTTAACTCTACAACCCCATAAACTCTTTTAATTATTTTATAAGATAAAAAAACCAGTATTATAAATATACTAGGTTGTTTTTATGTGAATTATTATAACTACACTTACACACACATCCATCTAATAGGTAAAGAACATATTATTTTTGTTGATGGAAAACTAACGCCTCACGAAATGATGAATGTTCCATTATATCCTACCACCTATCATTGTGGAAATTCTGATGGAACTGTACTTATATATGATATATATTATGTTTATTTTCTTTTATGATTCTATATTTCTCATTTATAGAATACCATTATGGTTTCCATTATGGGTAAATGCGATAATTTCATTTGAGGAAGTGCAGACTACCGCCCCTTCAATGTGATATAACTCATTAATTCCATATGTGGGACACATAAAGGATGTATTTAATGATATTATATATGATATTATAATGTAATTATAATATACCTATGTATCATTATGTTTTAATTCCATTAAAATAAGAAATAGAAATGAAAGTAGCATTCATGCGTACATAAGGCTTATAGTGTCCATGAACGGTGCATTTCATTTCTTATCTCCAAATTTTATTTACTATTATAAATACATAGATATACTATATATAAATTATATATATGATATCTACATCATGAATATCATTCTTGAGATAATGGATATTTTACAACATGAATAAATTTTAATTATAAGAAGTTCATTCTTATCTCATGTACCAAATATCGAAAAATCAATCGTTATTAACATAAATGATTAAATAATGATATTACATGGTAATAAGTGATTTAAAAGGAATGATAAACATCTTAAAAAGTTTCTTAATAACGTCAAAATTAACTTTTGTTTTTTATTTAGGAGATTAAAGAACGAACAGGTCAAATTGGACACGTGGTAAGGGACATCATATCAATATCCATTAATTGAGGCATATTTTTTTAATACATGACATTATTTTATAAGATCTATAAAAACCTTGGAATTTTTATTTCATTCATAGGTAATATTTTTATAAGAACTTTTTTACAAAATGAAAAAAAGAATGTTTCTTTTAACGTAAACCAGGACGGGTGTTTACATTATAAACTCCAATGCTTTGGGTATGGAATTCAGCTGTATCACTATTCCATTTAGTGATATGTGTGCTAGTCGACCATATGGTTATTCCATTTAAGTTTGTTTATGTCCCAAGTGACCTTTATATGTTATGTGTTATTTATATTGGTTGTGTGGTAATATTTTGGTTAAAAATGGGTAAGAAATGATCTTTTATTTATTGAAGAGTATTTACTACTTCATAAAGGTGAAAATTATTACTCATGATAAAGTATTCATAGTTTACTTGTTGTTTAAAAAAACTAACAGTTTTCCTTCTATGTGTATCCCATACTGAGATTTTTATGCACATACAAGTGTTTTGAAATGTTTTTCAAAGGTCATAAAGTGGAATAGGGTCAGGGATGGGATCTCAGAAAAGTCATGATGTCTAAATCATGAAACTAGATATGATACTTTTTTTTGATTTTGTATTTTTGTGAAAAATATGGGAACTGAGTAGAAGAGTATACTTTGTAACTTTTGGGATGTAATTTAATAGTTATGAACTAATTATTTAAAACTCTAAACATGAAAATATCTTTAATGTGAATAATTCATTTGATTCAAGATTATGAAATGTTTTAAGGCCGGGTCCTTATTGTTGGTATCAGAGGTCGGTTTAGATAACTTTAGGAGTTAGGGTATTGTTAAGTCAATTGATTAATGTTAAGATTGAAATGATATATCATTTAAAGATTACCATGTTACTTTTCATAATATATTTCTATGTAAAGAATTGTTTTATGTAGAGGAATCATGGCAGTTGTGATGGGAAGGCATACAGAGGGAAATTACCTTCAAAATAAGCATCCTAAAATGGTCAGAATCAGAATTGAACTGTTTGTTACAGGGATGGATCTATTGACTCGGTTGATAAATGGTGGTTTTGTTTATAGATAATATTTTGGTTTATTATAAAAGTAAACAGAAGCATGAAATTCATTTAACGGTTGTCTTGAAAACCTTAAAACAAAAGAAAATGTATGGGAAATTCCACATGTGTGAGTTTTGGTTATAATAAATTTCTTTCCATGGTCATAATGGTTCAAACAAATGCATAATTGTTGATCCTGGTCAAACAAATGTTCTTAAATAATGGATAAGACACACAAATATAACTTATATCCATAGTTTTTTTGGTTTGGCAGGTTATTATCAGAGGTTTGTTGAATTTTTTTCATGGTTATCTAGTCCAATGACTAAGTTATCTCAAAAAGGTGATAAATACATATGGACAAAATAATGTGATGATAGTTTTCAGGAATTGAGAAAAAGATTTGTGAATGATCCTGTTTTGGAACTACATTCCAGAAATGGTGAGTTTAACATCTACAGTGATGCTTTATTGAAAGGAAGTGGTTGTGTCCTTATGCTGAATGATCAGGTAATTACTTTTTCTTCACGTATGTTGAAACCACATGAGTTAAATTACCCTATAAATGATTTGGAACTAGTTGCTATTTTTTTGATTTAAAATTTTTAGGCATCATCTGTCTGGAGTAAAATGTGAAATAAATTCTGACCACAAAAGTTTAATCTATATATTCACTCAGAAGGAATTGAACATGAGACAGAGAAGGTGGCTAGAGTTAATCAAGGATTACAATTTCACGATTAATTATCATCTAATAAATGAAACTAAAGTTGCAGATGCTTTGAGTCGAAAATGTAATTAGACATTGACTATGCTACGTTTGGGAGTAGATCCTTTGGTTCTTGATTTGATGAACATTGGGAAAGAAGTTTTGATAAATGAAATTCTTCTGTTTTGTTTCTGGTGTCAGTGAAATCATCTTTATCAGACAAAATAAAGAAAGAACATAAGGAATATAGTGGGATGTAGAAAAAGGTATAGTTACTTCAGAAGGGTAAGTTTCCTGATTTTAACATTGATAATGATTATGTTTTAATATTTTTAAAGAGTTTATGTGTTCCTTGTGATTCACAGTTGAATGATGAGTCGTTATGTGAAACTCATAGTTCCCCATTTTCTAGTTCATCCTAGATGTACAAAGCTGTACTGATATCTTCATGAGTATTATATGTTGGATGGAATGGAAAGTGATATTGCTGAATTTACAGTGAAGTGTTTGACTGGTCAATAGGTTAAAGCAGAGCAGCAGTTACCAAAAGGGATGCTTCAACCTCTACTGGTGCTAGAGTGGAAATGGGAAAATATATCCATGTACTTTATTATGGGATTTACAAAGGCATCTCGAGTTAATAATTCAATCTGGGATATTGTTGATCGATTTACTAAATCATCTCATTTTCTACAAATTTGAGATATATTGTCTCTTGATCATCTTTCTCAGTTTTATGTTAAAGATATAGTCAGGTTGCATGGTGTTCCCCTCTCTATTTTATCTTATCGTGATCCTAGGATTACTTATAACTTTTGGAATGGCCTTATGAAGCTGTTGGGTACTGAATTAAAATTTAATACTGATTTTCATCCTCTATTAGATGGGCAGTCAGAACGAACAATTCAAACCCTGGAGGATATGCTATGTTTTTGTTCACTGAATTACCAAGGATGTTAGGACCAACATATTTCTTTGATTGAATTTTCTTATAATAACAGTTTTCATTCTAGTATACAGAAGGATCCATTTGAATCATTATATGGAAATAATTGTCGAACTCTAGATTTTTGAGATGATGTATGTGAAAGGAAGCTGATGGGACCATAATTGGTTGAAGAGATGGTATAAAAGGTTCCGTTGATTCATAAGAACATGAGAATAGCTCAGAGAAGGCAGAAATTTTATGCAAATAACCAGAGGAAGGATCTTTCTTTTGAGGTATGTGATCATGACTTTCTTAAGGATTCTTCATGGAAGAGTGTGATGTGTTTTGGTAAGAAGGAAAAGATTAGTCCAAGGATCATTGGACCCTATGAAATCCTGGAGAAAGTTGGATCAGTTGTGTACAAAGTGGACTTACCTCCATGTTTTTCCCAGTTACATAATGTTTTTCATGTTTCAAGGTTCAGAATGTATATGCCAGATCCATCTCATGATTTTAGCCTAAAGGTGGATCACATGGAAAATAATCTCACTTATGAGGAACAACCAGTCCAGATTCTTGACCATAGTGAGAAATTGTTGTCGAATAAGGTAATTCACTAGGTAAAGGTCTTGTGGAAGAAACATATAGTTGAAGAGGCAATATAGGAATCTGAAAATACTTTGAGGGATAAATTCCCCCATTTATTTGTTAGTGAATAAAATTACAAGGATGCAATTTCCTAATGGGGAAGGATGTAACATCCCATGTAAATAAATAAATATGATATTTTAATATTTATTAATTTTTGTGAATTAAATATTAATTTTACTTTAAAAGTGTTTCTATGTTCGATGGTGTACTATAAGCAACAACTGGTTTCGTTGAAATCTTACATTGCACACAAGGCTGAGTCATACTAAAAAAATAATATAATATTATTATATTAAATAGTATTTAACTCCTATCCGTTGTAATGGAGTGAATGAAAAAAACATACCAAACTATGATTATACATGTATTTAAATTTTTTTATATTTATCCAATAAAAGATACAGGCTTAAAATGTGAATTAATCTAATTTTAAGCATAATTTACCTTAAATGTTGACTTATCGCCTTTTCATGGAAAAAACTATTTAAAAATAGTTTTATTATCTATTATAGGTTCTATTTGACCAAATAAAATTATTCTTTAGAATCGGGACTTCAAAATTTACTTTGGGTAATGTTTTGTTATTTTTTCTTATAAAATTCAATTTTTGATGAAAAGTGAAAAATGTTGTATTTTAATTCAAAATGGCCATTGAATATAATATATTTATATGGTCACATTATTTTTTTAATTATTTTTAAAGTGTAATTAGATTATATTTTTACCATTTAATCCAATTTTGGTCATTTAAATTAATTTCATATTTAAATTGGACATAAACAAGGGTCAATCTTTGGATGGTTAATATATCTAAAAAACACGCTTTTTGTTCTGACAGTGGGAATTAATTTTGAATTAATTTATACCACTTCTGTGGTTTGAATTCGAAAAAATGGATTTCATATTTTGAATCAAGAGTTTTAAAATTTTTAAATAAGTAACGTTTATTTTTAGACTTTATGAATATTTAATTCGGTAAAAATTTTATTCACCTTGGTTAAAGGATAAATCTGATAAATAAAGGTTAATAAAATATTATTATAATAATATAAAATTACCCTAACATGTGTTGTAACCCTATTGGATTATACATATCCGACCATGGGCATCTTTTGGTCGATTTGGGTCCCCATGGAGCCCCATGGGAGTGATAATGACACATTATTTTAATCAACATAAATTAAAGACTAAAATGACATAAACAAATATTTTATAGTAATTTAGTTTTCACATATGGTTATATAAGCTATCATTTTGAATATAAATATTATTTCTAAATATAAAAATATTTCTTACATTAGTATTGATTTTATAATTTTTAGACATCAAATAAATTAATTTATCTATGACACTATAATGATGCAGTGTTTACCTCATTAATAAATGATTTAAATAAATAAGATTATAATGATTAAAATAATATCCAAAAACAGTTCAATTATTATTGGATGATTCTATTTCTAATTTGAGTCATCTTATCATAGACTTTAATATGTTTTGGACCTTTAGAAACCAAAAATCATTATATAATAAAATAAAAATTTTAAACTATCCTAATGAGCCCCTCCCCCCTTTATAAAAATCGTTCACCTCTAACACATTATTCACACCACTCAATCCCCTTGTCTCATCCATCCCCTACACATATAATCTCTAAAAATACCAATATTCCACCTAGAATCCTTTACATAGGCATAAGGAACTTCAAATTGTCCTTTTGGATCAAACCAAAGGGAGTTACCCAAATTAAAGGTATATGTTTCTCTTAATTTATTCTATTTTATTTTACTTCACTAACCCCCTAAAATATTTTTATTCTATTAAATTATAACAAAAACAATATCCCCAATATAATAGGCTGTTGTTGTGATAAGGATTTGAACAAAACATACACACACCTCTTACTAATGGGTAAAGAATGTACTGTTTCCTTGGACGGAAAACTAACGCCTCACAAAATGATGATTTTTCAATTATATCCTACCGCCTCTCATGGTGGAAATTATGATGACAATAAATTTATATATGGTATATATAATGTTTTTGTTTTCATTATGATTCTATATTTTCCAATTATATTAGACCTTTATGGTTTTCATTATGGGTAAACGTGATAATTTCATTTGAGAAGTGTAGACTACCGACCCCTCAAAGTTATATTACTCGTTACTGGAATATATGGGATGTATAAAAGATAGAAAAAATGTTATTAAATATGATATTATACTATAATTATAATAATCCTATGTATCATTATGTTTAAATTCTATTAAAATAAGAAATAGAAATGAATATATCATTCATGCGTACGTACGACTTACCGTCTTCTTGAATGGTGCATTTCATTTCTTATCCCCAAATGTTATGTACTACTATAAATACATATATATACTAGATATATATGATATATATGATATCTATGTCATTAATATAATTCTGTATATAATTGATGTTTGACCACATGAACAACTTGTAATTATAAGAAGTTCATTTTTGACTCAAGTACCAAATATTGACAAACCTACTGTTATTAACTTAAATGATTACATAATGTTATAACATTATAATTATTTATTTAAAAGAAATGGTAAACTTGAAAAAATGGTTCTTAATAAAGTAGAAATTATCTTTATCTTACTATTCAGGAGATTAAAGAACATACGGGTCAAATCGGTCACGAGGTAAGGGACTTCGTCTCAATCTCTTTTCACGAAGGCATATATTGTTTTAATACAAAACATTATTTTATATGATGTGTAAAAACCTTTTACATTTCATTCCATTCAAAGGGAATCTTTTTTTATGAATATTTTTAATTAATGAAAAAAAGAAGAATTTTTATTTAAACGTAAATTGTGACAATGAACATTTAGTCACCATGAGTATTATTTGATCTTTGGCTTCATTAAAAAGACATATTGGTTTTAAAAAGGAAAATAAATACCATATACTCATTTATTTATTTTGGTATTGAAAATGGTTTTTATAATAAATTTATAATGTCAATATATTTAAGTGTTATATTGTGATTGATATGTGGAAGTGTTTTCTTTTCATTATATTTGTAGTTTGTATAATGATTTTATAATGGTACTTGGACATTTGATGTGTGGTTACATTATAAACCAAATGAAGGGTAGTGTTGTGAAAAACCATGACAGGTGGTTACGTTATAACCTCCAATGCATTGGATATTGAAGTTGGCCGTATGGCTATTCCATTTTGGGATATGTGTGGAAGTCGATGGTATAGTTATTCCATTTAAGTATGTTTATGTCCCAAGATACCTTTATCTGTTATGTGTTCTTTATATTGGGATTATATTAATATTATGGTTACAAAAGGGTAATCAATGATATTTTATTCAGTGAAGAGTATTTATTACTTCATAATGGTGAAAATTATTACTTATGATAAATTATTCATGGTTTAGTTTTTGTTTTAGAAAAATACTTACAGTTTTACTTCTTTGTGTATCCCTTACTGAGCTTTTTATGCTCATCCCATGTTTTTGAAATGTTTTTCTCTAGAACTAAAAAGGAATAGGGAGAAGTATGGGATCAAGGAAAATTCATGTTGTCTAAAACATGGAACTAGACATGAATCTTTTTTTAAGAATTTTTATTTTCTAAGAAATATGGGAATTGAGTAGAAGAGCATACTTTGTATCTTTTGGGATGTAATGTAACATTTATGGGATAGTTCTCTAAAACTCTAAACATGAAAAGATATTTTATGTGAATTATTCATTTAATTTAAGATTATGTAATGTTTTAAGTTCGGGTCCTTATAGAATGAGATTATGTTAATGATGATAATTTTTTGTAGACACAAAGACACTAATGTAGATGATAAGGTACGTATAGAATAGGAATAACACACTAGGAATACATGTATTTTCGGTGTTCATTTTTTGAGTGGTAACCAGTGCTCCATATGTTTCCATAAAAGGATGAAAAAAACCACAATGAGAAATTAGTAAGTGAGTTCAGAATTAATCTAGTTCAGTGCTAGTGTATTCTTTAGGGAATAAGCTACTAGTTTATAATTTATGTGGAAATTATTTCTAGAAACCTTGTATTAATATGGTATTTAAGATGTTCCACAAATAAGATCATCTGGATAGTCTTCATAACTTCTACTAGACTCACCCCAAGGGGGTGGAGTTGGTTCCAAATTCTCTAAGGGTATAAAGGTTCTTCATAATACATATAATATTACATGATATTGATCTCTTGTTAAACATTATTCTCAAATGATGATAAAGGATTTGAGAAGTCTTGATCCATTTTGTCATTCTATAGTAGAAATGGGATTTGGGAACTCTGAATATGGTTCAGCCTTCATAAGAGTTATGGTGTTTATTAGTAAATTAATGTAATCTATTTTATTCTATTTGATAACTTACCAATCATGTATATCAGTAAAAATACATAACTCCATGGGAATATGGGAATATTAATTTCCTTTTAAGGTAAATTGTCCTACAGTATTGGGTAAGAAAATGAGTAATTTTTTAACTTCCTAGTGTGTCCTATTTTGGGTTTCTATGTAGAGGTCATGTGGGACTACACTCTTCAAAATATGGATGTTTGTTGTATCATCGTTGTAATGTATTTGATGATTGTATTTAAAGATTATATTTATGGTTATCACCAAATAGTCCATTTTCCATCTACTAATGGGGGAAATCATGTATTTTAGAGTGATATGGACCCATGGTCATAGATGGTAGAACCCATTGTTTTAGATTTTGGACTAATCTTGTGCCAAATTTCTATGTTATTCTTTGATTCTATAGGTCGGACTTTAGTTGGTTGTCTTATGGTGGTCGTGGACTAGTACATGATTTGTTTTCAAGGATTTATCTTGGTTTTTCCAATGAGAAGTCGAGTTCTCCATCGATCATCTCTTCAAGATGATCCCGATTTCATTTCCATCATATCATATGGACCTATCAAAGTTAAAAAGGTTGAAATATTAGTTGTCAAAGATTCAGAGTAAGGGATTTATTCATTATATTATGTAATTCTGGGTTTTTCAATTTATATTAAAAAAAAGGTAAACTAGAGTCCCCAGCTTCGAATATTTTACTGTAATATTATTCAGGTGACTACATAGAATAAACACCCATTTATCAAGATTTATGATATGTTTTTTCTGCTTATAAGAGCTTATTGTTTTTCTATGATAAAATTGATATCATTATACCACTAACTGAGGTTCCAATAGTAATATATTCCTAATACCACATTTTGAAGCTTGTATTGTCATTTTTAGTATTTTGTAATTAAATTATCACTTAAAAATTATATTATAGACATTATGGTCATGATGAAGAAGTTATTTTAACACTTTATAGAATCTTGTGGTTTTTTTCAATGAAAAATTGGTGTCTTCCAATTTTAATGAGGATCACATAGATAACATAGAGGTTATTTTTAGGATACTACGATAACAGAATCTATATTCCATGATTTCTAAATGTCATTTTTGGATACATGAGGATAATTTCATGGGGAATTTAATTTTTTTAAAATGGTCATCAATTTATCTAGATAAGATTCTAGATGTTATGTATTGGGAAATGAATGAGAATGTGTTTGATATTAGGATATTCTTTATTTTGGTTGGGAATTATTTTTTTTTTGTGGTAATTCTCAAGGATAGACTCCACCATAATGGCGTTTACATAGAAGGGGGTGAGGTTTTAATATAGTGAGAGCTTCTAGAGATCTTTTTAAGTGTCATAGTAATTTTTTGTATTAGATCTAGTCTTGATGGTATCTAATCATGGGAATAGGTATTTAGTGCATTATGATTCCATATTTGGGGGTTGGGGAGTGTGTTGATCCAGTATGATGATGTGGTGGCTTATGTCTCTCTCCAGATACACCAACATGAAAAAACATACCCCTATAATGTCATGGAGTTGGTAGTTGTGAAACATATTATTAAGACCCTATGTCATTACCTCTGCAGTGAGCCTTTATCATTTTACTCGGATCATATGACCCTATGGTATATATTCACCATGAATAACATGAAACTTAAATAGTTTTAATAGGATGCGAATATTAAAAAAATATATCTCGAAATATATTATAGACCATGGAAGGGTAATATAGTCATTGAATCCATTGGATAATGTTACTGGTCTATGATTTCTAAGAATCAACGAGTGAGTAGATTTTGATGATTTATTTATCTATGTATGTATTTATAAGAGGGTGGGGAGTATGTATTTTTGGAATGTGTGTAGGTAAAACCCTCCATTATTGATTGAGTTAAAATTGATAATTCATTATTCCCTGAGATCCAACATGTGGGTAGAGATTTAAATGATGGGATTCCTCAAGTTATTGATATCACTCTTTTAATGATTATGTCCTCTTTAGTAATGGGTTGTTGGTTCCTTTGACATTGTGGCAAGATATGATGCATAAGAGGTATTATTATAGTTGGTTTATGCATTCAAGGGCTATCAGGATGTTTCATACCTTGAGGATTAAATATTTTTGTCTCAAGATGGAGATATCATTTACTGATTTAGTTTACCTATGTTTTTCATGAAAAAGAATCAATGATGAGAACCAAAGACCAGTTGGGTTTTTCATTCTTATTCCCATTTTAGTGTGGAAGTGGGATAAAATTTCAATCTATTTTGTTATCTCACAACCTCATTAACCTTGTGGTAAATACCCCATTTTTATTATATTAGATTTTACAACCAAATCAACCAATTTTATTACCATTATAGAATTGGTGGATTCAGAGGACCTTGGGAACCACAAGTTCCGAGTGGTTGTTAGTCATCATAGACTGCCCTTATAAATAGTTTTTAATAATATTCCCATTTTATTTCTATGTTATTGGAAGGGGATCAATTAATATTTGAGATCTAACCTAATTTTGAGCGTTCTGAATCACTTATAGAGTGATGATCTATTTGAGTGGATCATACTTATTTTCGATGATATGTTCCAAGGATATGTAAATTATATCATGGGTTCATGAAAAATGATTCTTTTGATGGTATATTTTACCTGAAAAAATTCATTCCATCCCTTTATCATGTAGGATCCCTTTTAATAATTGTATGATAGTTTTTTCTAATCATTTTCGTGGTATGATGAGTTTGGTGAGCACCCCTTGTTTGAAAAAAGTATCACTAAAGTGATGATGAAGAATGTTTATTTGATTAGAAAAAGTTTACTGTCATATCTGAGTCTCCAAAAATGTTTTTCTGATCAACATTGTCACTCGTGGGAGTATGCGGATGTTGATTAGGCATTTCTTCAGGTACCTACATGAATGTGAAAATTTTACATGGGAAAGTGGGGGAAATAGTGTCTTGTTTCGTTGTGTAATTTAAAATTTTAAAACATAATATGAAGGAAACATTTTGGTAGGTGTTTAAACTATGTGTAACCAAGATTCACAACATCTTTCACACACCCTTACTGAAAATACATCATCCAAACCCATCTCATGTGATTTAGTTGGAGGATTTGGAGGTGGATCTTGATGTCAAGTTTCTAGACTAACCTCTTCATATCATGGATTTAGAGGAGAAAGTCGTTAATTGTAAAAGATACCATTGATCAATGTATATTTTTAGTGTTGTGGGACTAGGCATTATACATTGTAATGGGAAGTCGTGGTGAGGGAGTAGAGGACTCAACTATTCTCTTTTGTAGATGCCAGCCGAATTTCTTGGTATTGAAGTTGATGTTGTTGAGAGGTTTTTCACAACCACTTGTTCACTATTATGTTTAAATTTAAATTAATTTATTTACATATTTTTTTCAATTTTTTTTTTGTATTTTGATGTTGAAAACATAGGTTCTTTAGAAAAAAACCATGATAAATGGTTAATACATAGTTTGTCTAAACACGAGGTTAACCATGCATATGGGGGCATGGTATATTCAAAGATTTTTATCTTATTGATATTGGTATTTCTATCAATAAGAGGATATAAAAAAACTATGGAGGCTATGTTTTTGGAGGATATTGGATATCATGTTGTTGACACCTATTTTTTTTAATGATGCATTTGAACCTTTTATTTTTTTCTTGGTTATTGAAAACATTACTTTTTACCAAGAATACATATAGAGTTTTTATGTTTCCCACCATAATTTATCTCTCATTTCTTTTGATGATTATTCCCAAAACCTTGAATATTTATCCTATCCAATTTGTGTGGATTCCTCATTCATCCTTGTTTGTAATAACCCACACAATTATCAATAAAAACTCCTCTTGATCTAATTAAATGTATTATTATGTAATATGGTTATATAAAGTATGTGCTTCCTTGGTTTTTTGTTCTTGTATTTTAAAATATTATTATGAATTAGGACCATTGATAATATAGTTGTTCAACAGTGATCACATCATTAGTAAAAATATAGTTCTTTAACAAATCCAATTTACCCAGACAAAGGAAATTATGGCCTCATCCAGTATACTTTCCATATACGAAGACCATTTTTCGGAGCTCGAAAAGGAGGAGGCGTCATTGGGAATCATTCTTGACCATGCCCAATCTGATCCTCCACATGTTAAGCTAAAATAGAACTGCCTATAGAAGAAGTGTAAATTGATAGAGATTACGATGTCAGTGATGTTATCCAAGACACCCCAAGAGTCTATCACCCTCACACACCTTACCCTTCAGTATTATGTGGGTTTTATAAGGGGTTATGTAACCAGACCTTATTACTATGGTTATGTGAATTATTTTTTTATATAATAAATAATATACATTCATTTTTTTATTGTTACATTGTAAATAGTTTTTAAAGCACTAATAGTATTTTTAGTTAATATTAAACTAAGGAATATATTTTGATAAATTATTTTATTTTTTAATTAAATAATATTTTTATAAAATACTATTAATAAATGAATTTTTATGATATTTAAGTGATCATATAAATTTTAGGAATACAATTGTAATATTCATTAAGGTTTAAAAGCCATTTTTTGTCAAAACCCATGAATTTTTTATAAATGTCAATTTTTATTTGAAAAGAAAAAATTCATATATTTAGAAGATTATTTAAATAAAATGAATATTATTTTTTCAATTAAGACGTCGAAATTATCCAATCGTGATTTTTTCATAATTTTCTGATATAATGGAATTTTTCGGAAAAAATTAATCACCGTTTTAATATATAATGTGTTTTATGACATCATAATGACCCAATAGTGATGTAATAAAATACAATAATCACTATGTTAGTCCAAAATATGTTTTAAAATTAAGATAATGTGATTTAAATTTTTTTGATTAATTTTACAAACCCTTAGTGGACCCTTCAGGACTTTTAAAACATTTAATATTTTTAAATTGTTTTTCTCGGGAGTATAACTCACCTCCACATAAGCCAGCCTTTTATATTAATAAGTTAGGAAATTTTCCTTATAAATTTTTTTCCACTCCCCTTTGAAAAAACCATTGGTAGAAACCATGGGTTGGTTTGTGTTTTTTATTAGTTTAATGTGTGGTGACCCAGACCTAAATAGTAATGAATTCCCTCTCCTTTCATATATAAACCCACCGAATCTCCCACTTACTCTTCACTAAAAGACATTAGAGTTAAACAACCCCTACCCTATTCTCTCTATAATCCTCCCATGGAACCCCAAGCTCTCATGAATCCTCTCTCAATATCCTCCCAAGCCTTTGGGATGACACTTCCAAGTAAGGGATTCTCATTTTCCTCATTTATGTACATGTTTCCTTATTTTGTTATTCCATTTTATAATCAATAAAAAATGATGGATAATTATTTCACACCTCCCCCATACTTCCCAATTTATATTTTAATTATTAGAGTCCCCTTTAACTCTTAATAATGCCTCCTATGTACACCCATTAATATGCCAAATTTTCGTAAGGGACTCTTTCCTTTCTAATTTTATCCATGTTTCTTAATATTTTTATGACCTTTTATTTTCAATTATAAATGTTGGGGTATGATTTTTCATTTCCACTAAACAGCCCTCTTTATGTTAGGATTATTAGAGACCCATTTTTCTCTCATTAATGCCTCCCATGTACACCTGTTAACATGCTGAAATTTGGTAAGGAATTTATCTCTCCCCATATACATTCAATCAATTATTTTTTATTATGAATCCAAATTCCATTACATATGTTGGGACATGTATCCATATGACCACCATACATTAAATTTCAGGTAAATATGATGATACACCCCTTTCTGTCTCATCATATATTTTTATGAATTCTTATGTCACACCGTTATGCTGCTAAACTTTCATGACAATTTTCCAAGACAATGCCATTGTGTCATTAATACCATGCCCATTTATCTATCAAGGGTATTTACCTTTATGCAAGTTGAATTATTAATTATAGTGTTACATGTATTAATTTTACATTCCTTTATAACGGAATAAATAATGATATTTAATTATTCCATGTTGTATGATCCATGTGAAAAACTTATGCATGAAATGAAATATTTAAGAATGTTACACCCAAATAACACTCCAATTCATTGGGTAATGATTAGTATCATGATGTGTCAAGTGAAATGAGTATTTACTAATGATAATTCATGTTCAATTAGGATTTTCTCATGAAATATTCATGTGTAATGATTCTTTACTTGTGTATCATGTGCAATTAGCCTTGGCTCATGCTAATTCCTTTTAAGTGTTGTTGACACATTTTCATTTTATGATAATCATGCTATATCATTCCTCTATGTTCATATTATTTTATGCTCCATTAATATGCCTATTGCCAAAAATGTATTTTATACTTCATGTTATGCCTTTTTTACTCCCTAATTGGGCATTGTAGCTCACCCTTTTTACATGTATGTCTATAGGTTATCCCAACAAATACTATGTACGATGGAATGTCGTGGTTATGTAAAGGATGTTTTCAATAAATATGTTGTGTGTTTTATGATTTATGTTTAATTTTTTTATGTAATGTTCATAATACCCAATGACACTATACATATCAATCATCCTTGTTGTAACAAGTTAAAAGTTTATGAAATTAATTATGTTTATGTGTGTAATAAAGAGTAGGGTCTTTATATTGGTGGTTTGGAATCTGGTAATATTATTTATACAGTATTTTTTCACCCTCTCACTTATTATCCCTTGTCATTCAATTTTGATGAGATTGGGAACCTTGAGATTTTTTATAGACCCTATTATTGTTTATGGGGTTTTTAGTTCTTTTCCCCATTGTTTAGCTATGTGGGTACCTCTTATTGTATAATCTAGCAGTTTTCATCATGAAAAACAAGTTTAAGATAAATTTATGGAAGGATTCTCAATCTATGGTATCTTTTCCATGGATTTTCATTGATTCTTGTTTTCTCCAATAGTTATTATTATCAAATTTCTTTTAAAATTGTTTAATATTGATTAAAAATCCATGTTTGATGGAATTCATTGGTTTTGTTGGAAAATTGGGTGATTAAAGTGGCTTTTCCAAAAGGCATAGATTTAATGACTATTTTTTTGATAAAATGCCTCATAGATGATTTATTCATAAAATGGTTGTTTTTAAAGTGTTTTTATTAAGGTTTTACAATGATGATGGTGTTTGATTATTATTGGTTTATTTGGTTAAAAATGGATTTCAAATGGATTATTAGATCCACACTTGTTATAGATTTACATGTTTTGATTTGAGTAACACATGAGAGACCATGGGTTTGTAGGTGACATAGAAAAAAGAATCCATAACATTTGTTATTAACTTAGATGGGAGTGTTATACATATTTTCCATGTGAGTTAATCGTAATAGTGTTAACTATGAGGTCATGGTATCCCAATGAGAAGAATTTAGTGTATAACTAAAGATTAAGTAAACTTTTTGGGAACACCGAGTGATATTTTGATGACAACTGAGAGAGATTCAGAACATATTGTACTCACCTAGAGTTTTCTAATACTAGGTTAATTCTATGCCATGATATTTCCCATTAGTGAATATTATTTCTTAATAATTTTAATAGTTATTATATGTGATCTCATAGATTTTAATCTCTTAGGGAGCTGTATTGGGGGTTTTTATAGTTTTGTTGACATGCATTTCCATTTTTCGATTTTTACCCCTTTTATGAATTTTATGATTTTAAAAATAGATATCACATGTATATTTTTATTATAACTAGTGAAGTCTAGATATTTGTTATTCGTAATTATTTAATTTATTAATGTTTTTTATTTCGATCTATTATATCTGTTGATCTTGTTTAATGATTGGCATGGTTGTCCAATTCATGAATCGCGCATGCCTTGTCTTCCAAGAGAAAAACTATTCCCAAACATTTATTTGTGATTAAATAGTTTTTCTCTCCATCCAATGAAAATATGTTATGTGCTTTAGTATTTATGGTGATCCAAATCATGTTAACCCATGATGGATCACTACACATATGTACATATGATTTATTTCTCTTTATTATTTGACATTAACATAATGGTGTCTTTTTATGTTGTTTCCTCTATCATTACATGGGTTTTTAATATACAAATACTTTGAAAAAGTGTTATTTAATTTTTGAGTGCAAGAAATTTGAATTTTTTATTCTAATATATTTCCAATATATTTTATTTATGAATTTTAGTTGTGTGTTCTACAAATGTGAAATGTTTTTACCAATGATTTTTTTATCTTTCTATGAGATACACAGAAATAGATTTTTTTAAACTCTCGTGTGTATATATTTTTAAAACATTGTTTAAGGATGGTGGGACTAGTTTTACATAGAATTTGGTTTTCAAAACTGTTTTGGAAAATTGTTTGAAATTGAAAATAACTTTTATTTTTGAAAATGTGGATAATAAAATATGTAATATGGAATGGATTTAATTCGGGACACTAAAAACAATCATTTTGAGAATAATGATTCACATGGTGAAAAATGTTTCGTATGTCATCGTTTCAAGTTAATGATAATAATAAAAAAGTAGTTTTAACAAATTTGTGATGTGTTTCTTATTTCCTAAAATAAAATATTTTATAAAATTATATTTTTAAGGATTATTTAAAACTATAATTTTTTGGATATAGTATGAATGTGAATTCATTGATTTGAAGGGTGGTGAACTACTGGTAATTCTAGTTCACACCTATATATTTATAGGTCTTCATTCATCCTAGTTTCATTCTCTACTACATGGAATCTTGAGGGAGACACTTCATTCGAATGGTGATTGTGAGTCACAGGGAGGATCCTGAGTGTAGTCATGGATTTCCTTCCAACTTTTGGTTTTAATTTATCACAAGAACTATATTATTTTTTTCTTGAAATTTATTTTAATATTCTCCCAATATTGTTTAATATATGTATTTTTGGTATATAACATTTTGATTTGACTGTTTAGTTATTCTTATCTATTATTGGTTGGTTTATTTGTTTTGTTTCTAATATTTATATATATTAAATCATGATGGATAAATCATTCAAAATTTATTTTATGATTCTCCAGAACCAATTACTCTCCTATAGGGCTTGAGAACACTCTTTGGTCATTGTGGTGGACCAGGTTTGGTGTTGGGAAAATTGATACCCCAAAAAGAATTGATAAAAAAATATTAGAGATTATGATATAAGGACTTGATTTAAAAAACAAAATATTTAGTATTATGATGAAATTAGCCTCTATCACCACAAGTATCCTTTCAAATGTAGAGTTTTATTGAATTATTTAATTACTCATACATAATGAAACCATAAAATAAAATTTTTCCACTTTCAATTAGTATCCATTTTTTCCGTAATATAATTTTTTAAAAATGTAAGATTTGTTTCATGGAAAATATATAAAACATACAACATGACTCCTTCATTTCCCTTAAAAAACTTTAATCATTCAAAAATAATTTAAAAACATTGGGTGAGCACAAAAATCTCTGTAAGGGACACAATACAATGTAAAACTGTTAGTCCTATGAGTAAATGAAAACCTATGAAAACATTATAATAATGTAATAATTTTCACCCTTAGTGATTATTAAATAATTTATTTTGAAAAAAATATATCTTATTACCTTTTTTATAGTAATCAAAAGATTACCATAAAACCAATATCAATCCTATATAAATAAATATTGGTATCTTTGGACATCATTATAATTTTTACTATTATAAGTGGAATAACATTGCAGTTGACTTCCATAAATTTCACACATAAAAATGGAATATCCAAATAGATGATATCCATGCCAAATACATTATAGGGTTACCACGGACCCAACCATCATAGGTTTATCATTTAAACACCCATCATTGGTTTATCATGGAAACACCCATAATTGGATTATAAAGTTACCACCCATAATTTCGTTCAAGAACCATATAATACTCAAAAAAATTAACAGAATTAATTTTAAAAAATGTAACTCATAGTGTTTCAATTTACCTCATAAGAATAATAATTATTTAAATAATCAATCCATTTTAAAAACACATTTTCAATAAAAAATATCCCAGAAAAGGAAAAGAGGGTTTTTTTCATTAAAGACATGTAAGATTCTAAAGGTAGATAAAAGTTAAATATATAAAAAAAATCCATTATAATCCTTTCATAACCAGAAAAATAAATATGTAAAATAAAAACAAGAATATTTATGAAGATATTATTTCTTATATTAAATCATTAAAGATTCAAAGTGTTTGACATAACTTTTGACATTTGAATCCTTTTCCCCGTGAATGAGTAAAATTTAACAATAAAAATAACATGAGAATAAATAAATTTAGGATAGCATATATCAAAAAGGTCATTATATACACCTCATAAAATAATTTGGGTGTATAACATTAAAATATGCCTCGATGAAGGGATATTGATATAAAATCCCTTACCTGGAGTCTGATGGTCACATGTGTTATTATCTACCTAAATAATAAAACTATAATAATTATTTTAACTCTTGATAAAAAAATTAAATTTTATTATTACATGTATTTAACTTATTACCATGCTTTATAAAATTATGTAATCAATTATTTTTATGCCTACTGTTTTTAACATATTCAGTTTATGTCTGAAAAACGACCAAGGATGGTTGACTATGGTCAATATGAACATTATATAAACATCACAAAAATAATAATTATGAATTAATTATCATATATATATATATAAGTTATACTATTAAAACAATAATTTAATATTTTTATGAAAAACGAACCAATGTTACAATCATGGAGAAGGTAGTTTGTATGTACGCATCAACAAGGTTCCAATTTTTCAATGATCATTATAGAAAGAAGGTAAGTTACATTTATATTTATAGAATTGTCATTAGATAATATATTGGATAATATTTCATAATATATATTTATATATATTATTATTTTGATGTAAAATGAATCACATTTCTTTGAGGAGGAGGTAGTCCACCCATCTATGAGTGAAGTAATCACTTTTTATGTATATGAAAAGGTAATAAAGAAATTGATAAATTATATTGATAGACAGGTAGTTCTATTCAAAATATTATATATATTTAATTTATGTCATTTTTTAAAAATATACATAAAACACTCTATATAACTTATGAATGTATCGCATTGCTTTGAGGACACAATAGTCTACACGTCAAGAAACAATGTTATCATATTCCCATTAAATAGTAGGAATGAGGGTATGTGTTAAAAAAATTAATAATATTATAAAGAGTACATAATCTATATATATATATATATATCAATAAATTATGACCATTATTATTCCCAACCATGAGAGGTGGTAATAGAAGAACTAACGACATCAGTTCAAGAGGTGGTAATATGTCGTACACATGAATGATGATTGTCTATCTCAATTTATAGATGTGTGTGAAGATGTAGGTATTAAAAATAAAATAAAAACATATTTATATATTTAGTATTATTATGATATCATATATTCATGTCAAAATAATAATATTGTGGGTGGAGAAAGAAATAAAATCGAAATTCACATTGAAGAATGCCACCTCCTTTTCAAGTAACACATTTCTGTTTTAACCAATGGGCTACCTTGGTTGGAATTATATCCAAATTGAGGCTTATAAGTTTAGGGTAGTGTTATTGAAAATCAATTTGGGTGGGTTTCGGATGATCCAAAGGGCTTGAAAGGTGTTAATAAATGGGGGTTGAGTTTGTTTTGATAGTGGAAGAGGAGTGCAATTCTCGTAAATATAAATAGGAAAACACTCTTGGGAGGTCACCCTTACATCATTTGCCTCCAATAATGATACAAATTTTAAAAAATTGGGATATTTTAGAATCATGGTAACCCAATACCACTTGGATGTGTTTCTAGGTCATTTTTTCCTTTGAGTTTTATGTTCAACCACTATGTAATTTTTTTACTTTAATGGATACAATTTACCCATAATTCCCATTACTAAAATTTTTGGTCAAAAACCATGTTTATCTTAGTATAAATTATAAAATATTTTGATTATAAATGATGAATACATTTTTATAAATTCCAATAATATAAGTTTATGAAACTAATTTAAAATTAATACCGCATGTGGGTTGATAAAGTGGGGTTTAAAGTGAAAACATTAAAAAGTTTGAAAATTATTTAAATCAAAATTAAATAAAAATATATATCTTAATGAATTAAATTTGTTTCATATTTGAACAATTTAACTAATTATACATTAAAACTGATTCCTTTGGATTATTTTTAGATAACTTGGAGGGGGAAGGGTGAATCAGTTATTCTATTATCTTTTCCCAAATTATTCCTTTCAATTAAACCTATGTTCCTGGTTAATGCCTCAATCCACTCTTTGTGTGTCTCTTATACTTTCTTATAATAATGCTATAAATTAATATCTACATAATATATTGATTTAAAAATTTCATTATAAATACCTACACCATAATGTTTTGGTTATTTACCCCAACATTGATTCTCTATTATAATTTTATAAATAATTACAATGGTTGATACATTGTAACATTGTATCTCTAATGAATCCAAAAAAGAGTTTCTTTTTACTTCATCACAGAGTGTTATCAGAATCTACAATAGCATCCGCTAGAATCCACACTTTCATGCTCTAGAATACATAATAATAATCCTGAAATAATTATAACATTTATTCAAAAATTATTTTATAACAACTAATCATTAAATATGGTTATGAAAAATGATCCAATGTTATATTCTTAGAGACTGTAATCCATACATATGCATGTGTAACATTTCAATTTTTCAATGATTGCAATGGAAAGAAGGTCTGAAACTTTTATCTTTACTGAATGATCATTATATAAAATATACCATATTATTTAATCACACACACACACACAAATAAATAAATAAATATATAATTATTTTTAAGTAAAAATAATCACATTACATTGAGGAGGTGGTTGTCAACATGTTTGTTAACAACATTATCACATTTTCTTTATGTTACAAGAAATAAAAGAAACTGATATATTATATTTCAAGAAAGGTAATTATGACATGAATATTATATATATTAAATTAATATAATATATTTTAATTAATTAAATCCTTAATAAGATCCATTTAAGGTTTGATCGTATCACATCACTTTGAGGAGGTGGTTATCCATATGTCTCCAGATGAAGTTATCATATTCCCATAAAATAGAAAGCATGGAGGTGAGTGTTATAAAAAAACTTTTAGTAAGTATTATTAACAAATTAATATAATATATATCATATATAAACAGTATTTCCATCATTATTCTCATCCATGAGTGGTGTTAATGGAAAAGCGAACGACACTGGTTCATGAGACGGTAGTTCATTGTACACATGAATGGTGATTGTGTATCCCAATTTATTAGAGAGTGTTAAGGTGGAGGTCGATAAATTAAAATTAAAATATATATATGTATATTGAGGATACATATTTTATTTAATAATAATTGTAAAATAAAAATTTCATCGTTGGATAAAAAATAAAATAGAAATTCAAGTTGAAGAATACTACATTTTTTCGGGTTACTCATTTTATTTTTCACCAAGGGGATTACATGTCTTCATTTATGCCCAAATTGAGGCTTCTAAACATAAGAATTTGATGTTTTGAATCAATGATTAACGGTTTTGGATGATTCAAATGGATTTAGAGTTGTGAATAAAGGGACAGGTTGATTGCCTTTTTATAGCAGAGGAGTGGCATGCTTGTAAACATAAAAATGTAAACAGTATTGGGAGGTCCCCCATATATCATGTTCCTCTAATAATGATACAAATCTGATCCAAGATGGTATATTTTTAAATACATTTCATAAAAAAAATTTGGATAAATTTCTAGGTCATTTATTTCCTTAAGATTATTTATTAACCACTAACAAAAAACATTTTTATCTTAATCACTGTAATAAATTTTTAATTGCTTTCAATAATATTTTTTTTATCAAAATCTAATTTTACCTTAAAAAACTAAAAATATACTTATTAAAAATTTGGAATCATTTTTTCCAAATTCCAATCATATATGTAGTATAAATTATTTTTTCCAAATTCCAATCATAGGAGTGGTATAAAATATTCTTATTATTATTTCTTTATTTTACATTACGGGATGACAATGTGAGTTTTTAAAGAGAAAATATTCAAAAGGTTGCAAGCTTTTTATTTCTAAATTACAAATAAGAACGACCCTAATGACCTAAATTTAATTAATAGATGTAAAATTTAAATAATTATACATTCAAAACAATTAAAAACATATTTTAACTATATAATTAAATTAGATAAAAAATGTTTGCGTTTAATGTTTAGTATTTTTTTCTATTCATAAAAAATGAAACATTATAGAAAAATATAAACATTTATCCTAATGTAAATTTTAATATTCCAATTTCAAATAAAACATTTCATTTTATCATATAAAGATTAAAAAATGTAAAAAAAATAATTTTAAAATAGGTTTCCCATTAAAAGTAGGTAAAACATCTATTTAAAAAAATACAGCTTTTAAGCGTAATTTTGGATTTATTATCATCTTATACTCATAAAATCTATTGTATAAATTTAAAAATACATTTAAACACAGGTAATGATAATATATTGAGTCATATTCATACCTACCTTTATAATGACTAGGAAATTAGATCCAATCTTCTATCCAATGGCCAGAAGGCCTTCATTTTTTATTAATTTTTGATAATCCACCATTCAAGGGGTGAGATGTAACCCTTACAAGGCTCGTAGGCATATGTATTACATTTCCCATAGTCCTTAGATGAATTCATTTCCAGTAGGCTTAAAACATTACATACAATCTAGACTAACTACTTGGAACTGCTCCTCCCCAGAATCTTCATCATGAAACTACTCTCCACCTTCAAATGGCTATTCGGCTATGCTATCTCGTGCATACGCAGTCTTGTCCCGATGGAAGGTGATATGATCTTTCATTATTGCAATCCATGTATCTTATTCTATGGTGAAATCTTTTTCATGTTCCTCCTTATAGATATTGTTCCTTGTAGGTTTTTTGGTTTTCATGTCCACTTAAGGTGGCCCGAAGGCCTTGAGGTGGCCCGAAGGCCTTGAGGTGGCCCGAATGCCTTACTGGCCCAAAGGTTAGGTGGCACGAAGGCCTTTACATGGTCTATTACATCTTTCTAACCTTTTAGAAATTATCTCCCAGAAATTTCATTCACTTATCCAATAATTAGGGTTATTGTCCACATTTTTAATTTTCACACTACCATGTTACATCTCCAACCATATTGGTTTTCCATAAAGCATGTACCTAGTGAATTACATTGTTACTCAACACACTACCCGATGCGGCCATGAATAAAAAATTTTTATTCTTCATAAGAATCATTCTATTCCAATTGTTATATTTCATGGAAAAAAACATGAAATGATTTTGGTACAAACTTTTTTAACATTGAAACTTCATGATAAATTATGTACATGGGATAAACATTGAGGTAAATCCAACCAGTATTAAAATAAACCAATTTTCTCTATTATTTCATATATTCCAATAAAAAATAAAATCAATTTCCCCCTTTTAATATAACTCATCACACTTTTACATGGAGAAACGTTTTGAAAGATATGATCACCTTTCTCAAAAGAAATATCTTTCCTCCAGTTATCCACATAACTTTTCTAACGAATTTATATTTTTCTATTGTGTTTCTTAATCAAATTCACATTATCTATCATTTTATCTGCCAACTCTGGTCTCATAAAAATCTTTTCACCGACATCATCCCAAAAAAGATGATGTTCAACACCATTTTCCATATAATTTGTTCAGGTTGTCAATATATATACCTAAATGAAACCCATTTTTATAAAAAAAATTCATCCAAAGATAGACACTGATCCAAACATCCCTGGTAATTAATTATGAATGAATGAATTATTAATTACATGTTATGAATCATCCACTCAGATAATATATTATATTTGAGATGAAAATCCATACTAAAATTTAATTTAGTACCCAATGACTTATGATTTAATTTATAAAATTTGGATGTCAACCTAAGATAACAGTCAAGTAAAATAGAAAGAGGAAATCCATGTAACCAGAAAATCTATTTTGGATACACTGGGGAATGTTGTTCTAATGAAATTTTACGTCAAATGGGAAGGAAATGTGAAGACTTTGTTAATCGATCAATCATAACCCAAATCACACTATTACAATGAGATTTCTTTGGAAATATCACCATGAAATCAATTGGTATGTTCTCCAATGTCCTATATGGCACTAGAAAAGGTTGAAGAATCCCTTTTTGTATTTTTCATTCTCTTTTAACCTAATGAAAAATCAAAAAATTCATTTTAAATTCAGCAATGTCTCATTTCATTCTACCATTTCCTGTAAGGATTGATCCCCCATCTAATAACTCTTAATTATTTATATGAAAGACAAAAACATTGAAAAAATAAACCAATTTGAGGGTGTCTATATATCCAAAACGTATAATCCAAAATCCCCTAAATTATTTAAAAATGTGTCACATTCCAAATGTAACATGGTAAATATTTCATTAATTTCGTGAATCGAAGCATCATCTCCTTTTTTTCTTTTCAATGACGTTGAAATTATGTAATCAGTTCCATCCATATTATTTGTCACATATTCAAATACTTCTATGTGAATATATACTTTAAATTTTTTTCATCAATATATATTTCATACTTCACTCAATATATATGATGCTTAGAACATTAAATAAAAATACAACAATAACTAATTCTAAATCCTTCGTAGCATAATTTAACTCATGAGTTTTAAACTAACATGAAGTGTAATCAATTACCTTTATATTTTTTATAAGGACACAAACAAATACATATAATTAAGTATAACAATAGAGTAAAAATCACTATTTATGGGAGGTTTGTACAAAATTGGGGAATTTACTATAGTGACTCGACCCTAAATAGCCCAGTTCCAGTGTCTAAAAATGTTATATTGGCACAATTGAAAGGAATAAAATCTTAAAGAAACATGATTTTAGTAGTATTAGTAATAAAAATACATAAATGAGTCATGAATTACAAATGATTATACTAATTACAACATAATTTTTTATTCATTCTAAATAAATAAAATTAAGGATAACTCATATCCAATTTGTAAATACCTACGCATCTTTCAAAGTAAGAATCTTGGATTCCTATGGAAAGAAAAATAATAAGGGTGAGATAAAATTCATAGTAAGAAAAAAATATAGTAGAATAAATATAGAATGAATTATTATAATAATTATGACATGTTAAAAAACTGAAAACAGATTCAATATAGACAATAAACTAAGACGGAACTGCATAAAAATATAGAAAGGTAATAACTAAAAACACATTCCATTAAAAGAAAATGATAAATAAATAAATCAATTTAGAAATTTAAGATGATAAAACACATTCCATCAAAATAATTGGAAATGAATTGTATCTGTACATATGTCGATGTAAAATATCCTGGATGTCTAACAACTGAAACTAAATTGGGTAAATTATTAATAATTGGGAACAATGTTTCTGTGGTACATGGAACTATTACAATAAAAACCTTTCATAATACAATTTATCTATCATGAAAACCCCCATATATGGTGTCTATCCAAATATTTTGCCTCGTGAGACTACTAATACATCGAGACACTATCAGTAACTGGGCCCCAACCATGTTCTAACATTCCAAAACATTCCTCGTATAGAATAATAGAAATAAATAATATTCTTTAAAAAATAAATATCTAGAAAAAAATAATACTTAATTACTATTATTTGCAAAATAATCAAAAAAAAATGAAAGTAGGTATCACATGTCAAATGCTTTATACTTTTTGAAATATTAATATCCATAATGAATGATATGGATAGTTAGGGGAAATCCAATGTTCAATGATCATAAGAAATTGAATATTTAAAGGGAAATAAAATGAATCAAGGAAGTGAATGTGAATAATATCCTTGGACAAATAAAATACAAATCATCCTGAAGAAGAATAATTATACTATCAATAAAACATACCCCTTGTGGATTAAAATCAGATGTTTTTGTCATTGATGAATAGAAACATCATAAAAAGTTATTTTAAAAAATCGTGAGGAAAATACCCTTTTTTTGAAAAAACATTTCCATGAAAATAAAATTTGAAAATATTTTATTTAATAAGTAACATTTTAAACATTAAAATTATTCTTCAAATAAATAACAACGAGTATGTATGTACAAGCTGTGCAATGTAAAAACAACATTTCTTTTCCACATTTAAAGGTAAAATAATCCCTTTTTTGGATAGAGAAAACATGATTCCTTTGAAGAAGACTTTAAAAGAAAAAAGGTAAAAAATATATTCACCAACTCAATTTAAAAAAAATTAAAAACATTTTAATATAAAATAGTTTCTAGAATAAAATATGTTCTATAACTATAGATGGATAGAATTTTGGGTTTTCTGAAAAACAATTTCTAAAACATTTCGAGTACCGCAGAGTTGAAAAATGGTACTAAAACATTAAATTGGCCATGAATAACCATATGTAATAAAATTTAAGTTTTTACTAAAAACATTTCATATAATTTCCTTGAATTTAAATACCATTGGAAGATCATTAATGTTATTATTGCGGAAAATAATCATTAGACATTACAAAGTCTCACAAACCACTTTGATATATTTAAATCATAAACCTCAAAAAGTTATAATATTAAATGAAATTATTAAATACCATGAAAAAATATAATTTATGGTATAATATAAAAAAATGGGTAGTAGATACACCACACAAAAGATGTAATTTGTGAACATGAAAATTGTCTCTTGGACGTAAAAGAAGTGAGATGAGAATCTCTTGCGTTGTGTTTCATTTGGGTTGAATCTCTATTAACCTCTTATATAAGGGGTTTATAAATTTTAATAACTTATAAAAGAACCATAACAAAATTTATGATATCATATATGACCCTCTTATAATATCTTATTATTCGTTTTTTATTAACTTTTTATTATTTTATGTATTTTGGGTGTTAATTGGCTAGTTTGTTGAGTATGTTTTAACTTTTTATTTATTTTTATTATTAAATATTTCAAGGTTGCATCATCTCTATAATGTATGACATGATATTAATTTCATATATATATATATATATCCTGTTTATATGTATTAATAGTAGTCTATAATATATGGATATTAGAAATGAAGTGCACACTTTTTGGAGACGGTAGGCCGTACATACGCATGAATGCTACTTTCATTTCTATAACCTATTTAAAGAATATAATATTGATGATATATGTGTATATTTTAATTATAGTTTCAAATATATTATATATATGTTAAATATATTTATTAAACCCATCTTTTATACATTAAATGTTTTGCATGAATGGGTTATATAATTTTGAGGGGGTGGTAGTCCACACTTCTTCCATGAAAATCATTATATTTACATAAAATGGAAGGTATTAAATGAATGTGTTATAAAAGTATTATATAAGTATAAAGACTAAATAAATATCATATATATAATATATAAATAAGGTTTCCATCACATTATCCACCATGAAAAGTGGTAAGGGGAAAATGAACAATCATCCATTCATGAGGCAATAGTTCATCGTACATAAAAATAATATGTTTGTTACCCCTTAGATGTTGGTGTGTGTAAGTGTCAGTTGAAGCCTTATCATAACATCATCATAGTATATTTATGATACTATTTTTGTTTTAAAAGAATTTAATAAGAAAATATAATGGGTTGGATAATGGAATTAAAATTAAAAACCAAGTGAGAAGTCATTACCTCTAATTTGGGTAACTACTTTTATTGTACAAAAATGATTACAATGAATGATTTATTATAAATGGGGGGATTTTAGGTCAATGAGAGGGATTTAGGGATTATATTTAGAGAGAGATATCTGATACTATGTGTTTTCAGATGTGTGACTAATGGAGAGATGTGGTGGATTTATATATCGAAACAAAAGGAATCACTTGGAAATTTTTTAAACAAGTTTGGTGCACACATTTTCATACACAAAAAAATGTCATAACAAAAAAAACTCAATAATGGTATTTTTATTTCACAATTTCGGATATCTAATGAGTATTGGTCCATTGGTTATGTTATTTTGGCCCCTAAGTTAAAGGTTTATTCTTTTATTATTCTTAATTATACCTTAACAATTGTAATTAATTTAAATTACTTTCACTAATATTTTAGGTCAAAAACAAAGTTGGAATTATTATACATTATAAACTATGACTATGAAAAATGTGGAATAAACTTATCCAAATTCAAATCACATAAGTGGAAAATATTAATTTAAATTTAATCTCATAGCGGGACGACATTGCAGGGTTTTAGAGTGAAAAACATCAGAATGTTTACTATGTTTTTATAATCAATTTTATACCAAAATTCATTAAAGTTAAATTAATTATAAAAATATGTATAAATATTATCTAATTAAAATTTTAAACCAATTACAAGTAAAATTTAATCTTATAAATAAATTAGATGAAATGGTAGTTTTGAACTAAAATTCAGTATTTGTAACTATTCATTGAAAATGACATTATTCTTTAAAAAATCACCCTAACAATATTATTATGTTTTTATTTAATATATATAGTTAATTTTTACATTTTAATAAAATTAATATGTTAAAATTTATATTTAAAATGAGTTCTCTATTAAAATGCGGTGAAATTGCCTGTATAAAAATATATGTTTTTATATGTAAAATGGAGTTTGTTATTATTTAAGGTATATCCAAACTAATGGATGAATATATAAAATATTTTATTTAATATATAAAATATATATTTCATTAAAATAATTCACTATGAGTAGTTAATTATATTTATTATGACCAAACTACTTTGGATGAAAAATAATATTATTATTTCTTTTTATATCCAATTTGTTCTTATTTTAATTTCTTATTAATTGGTATCCAATGAATAAATTTTATATTTATATAAACCATAAATATTCAGAATTTCATTAATAATATTCATAACCACTAACATAACATATAGGTTATATCTCATTATATTTTAATAATATAATATTTTTCGATAAAATGCAGTCTTGCATGTAATGCAAGCTATCAAGGAAGGACGCTCTTGCGTATAATGTACGCTAACTCGGTGTTGCGTAAATTGAAATATATAGAATCTATTTTAAGTAGTAAAAACATTATAAAGTAACTAAATATTAAATTATATATCACTCTTGGTGGAGTGTGTCATATTTTCTAATGAATACAAAATTGTGCCTTAGATTTTTGGGGCATCATATTCTCCTAACCTTATTTAAATTACATCCTTATAATTTTAAATGTGTTCAAGGAGATTGATTGTTTTCAACTTCCAATGTATTAAATACCATATCATTATAAGGGTTCATAATTAATCATCTATAAAATAGGGAATTAAATGTTCATAGGTTACATGGATTACTATGTTTCTAGCTCTCTAAGTAGTAGGGCATCAGTGGAATGTAAAGTTATATACACGGAAGACATGTGTAAATATTTATAGGGAGTGGATGAGGTCATCAATAAAAAAATAAGTGAATGATAAACCAATTGTAGGGGGCCTAAAATACAAAATACATTGGTGATTTATAAGACCTTCGGTTCAACATAAATTACAATATTTGGACAATATTTTATTTCATTTTTATTTTCCTAATGTTGGGTAATTCTTTTACTAGCCTTGAATATACGGTATTATTTATACCTAATAGTTTTAATTTTCATATGAATAATGGTAAATTTAAATTATTCTTTGATGAAAATATAATTCAATCATTTATTACAATAAATTATTTACCAATAATAATTTTTCTTACTCTTGAAGCACTAAAAGTAACTCTTAAAGGATTAAAAGGCCTATCAAAGATTGAAAAGTATAAATATTTGTCTCTAACTATTTTACCAAACTAACATGGTTAATATATTAATCTATAATCCTAAAAATTGACCCAATTGGTTTATTGTTAACATATATTGGTAAAATTGTTTAACTAAAAACAATGAAAAATTAACCAAGACATTTAGTAGGTCATTGGATGGCGTGAAACACTTATCATCCTTCAGTCATCGATTCAAAACCCGCAGCCTTTCCGAATATGATTCCTTTTCACCCGACATATAGCTTTTAGTTTTCTAAAACCAAATTAATATAATTTCAAAAAATAAATATTATGGACATCCTTGAAATTAAGTTAATCACAAAATATCCTTTTAACTAAGGTTTTTAATAAAACATATACACATAAATACATCATCCAATTATTTCCACATAAGTCATTCTTTACTCTAGGGTTTATCCATAATATCCTTCATAGGATTTTTATACCATTACACCTTATCTATAATCTAAATCACATTATGTATAACCTAGGTAATTCATTGACAAAATACTTCATAGGGGTTGGTAAAGAAATGTGAATTATCTGAAAAATATCCCCATGTAGTATCAAACAAAGTGAAAAGTAAGACCAATTGTACTATAAAGGGTTACCCTGAGTCAGACCTAGAACACCTTGTAATAGTTTTTACTCCTTATTACATTTGTTCAAGAACTATGTCCACTAGTAGTGTCCAGACAGGGGTGTATTTCTAGGAACACCCCCATAATCAATACATTAAAAAAATTATATGGTGTTATTCTATACTTATCCTAATATTATACCTTAGGGTTATGTTCTCCAACCTATATTTTTTGTAAATCTAGTAGACAATGTTGGTACTAAACATCCTATTATAAAAATTTTAGAAACCCTACCCCAGATAGTCTAGAGCCAGTGTCTACTACTATTACATTGGCATAATTACAAGAAATCACATCCTGAAAGAATGATATATATTTAGTCTTGGTAAACGAGACACATAAATGAGTCTTTTATTACTAATTAATACTCTAATTACAATATAATATTTTTTTCCTTTTGAAATAAATTACTACGAGGATAACTCTAATCTATCAGGAAAATATCTTCATATATTTCATAATATTCTTCGTGGATTCCTAGGTAAAGAAAAATAAGAATAGTGATCTCAAATTCTCTGCATGTGAAAAATATAGAAGAACAAATAACTAATCAATGATAATAATAATAATTATGAAATTTTAAATATCATAAAACACATTCCATATTTTCAATAAACATAGAATAAACTTCATAAACAATATGGAATGGTAATAACTGGAAACACATGCCATTTAAATAACTAGATAAGAAAAAATCAATATGGGAAGGTAATAACACGAAACACATGTAAAATAAATAACTAAAAATGAAACTTATCCATACATATTTCAATGAATACTCTTGTGGATGCGTAATAACTAAAACTAAATGAGGGAAATACTAAATTATTGGATGTTATGTTTTCGAGGTAGATAGAACCAGTATCATCAAGACCTTTCGTAATAGGGTTTATATATCAAGTAAAAACCCATATAAGGTGGATTGATAACTATTTAATCTCATGAAACTACTGACACATCTGAAGGATATCTATAAATAGGCTCCAACCATTTCCTACTAGTCCAAAACATTCCTTATGTTGAATAATAAAATTTAATAGTATGCCTTATCAAATAACTGTATTGAATAAAGAATAAATAATAATAAATTTTTCCAAAATAATCAAATAACTATCCATGTATAATCCTCATGTAAAATTTTATATTTTTTAGGAAAAAATAATTTCCATGATAAATGATATGGATAATTAGTGTAAATTCAATGATAAATGATCATTGTAAAATTAATATTGAAATTAGACTAAAAGGGATCAAGGAAGTGAATGTGAATAATTTTCTTGGACAAATAAATTATAAAGCATCCAATAGAATATTAATTATGATATCAATACAACATAATACATGTTTATTAAAATAAATGTTTATTGTATTTGATGAATGGAAACATTATAAAAAGATCATTTAAAAACATTCTTGAGGAAAATATCATTTTGTTTTGAAAAAACTTTTAAAAAATATATATATTTGACAATAAATTTTTATAATTTTTTCATTAAAAAGTTACATTTTAAACATGAAAAGGAATATTCAAATTAATGATGGATTCTATGTCTGTACATGCCATACAAAGTAAAATAGAACATTCCTTTTTCATGGTTAAAGGTATAAAGAATTCCTTTTTGGGAAAGTGAGAAGAATATTACCTTAAAAAGTAGTAAATAAAGAGGGGAAAATTTTCATTACCAACTCATTAGAAAATATTTTTAATTTTTTTAAGAAAACATGAATTTTAGAAGAAAATAGCTTCTCCGACTATAGAGGGATATAAATATCAGGTTTTCATTCAATCATTTTCTAAAATATTTTGAGTACCAAAATGTTAAAAAAATAGTACAAATACATTAAAATGGTCATTAATAACTAGAAGAGATAAAATTAAAGGTTTTATTTAACTATGTTTATATAATATCCTCAAATGGAAATATCATTTAATGATAATTAATTTCATTTTTGAGGAAAACAATCTTTTAAATATTCAAAAGTGTCTCATACCACATTAAAATATTTTATGTCATAAACCTAATGATGGTATAATATTAAAAGAAATTATTAAATAGCATGAAGATAAATTAAATAATGATATAATATTTAAAAATGGGAAGTAGATACTCCACACAAAATTTGTAATTAGTGAACATGATATTTATCTCACAGATATAAAATGTGAGATGAAAATAACATACCATGCTTTTCCTTTGGGGTGAACATCCTTTAACCTCATGTATAATGGGTTTAAACATGTTACTAACTTAAAAAATAACCATATTATTATATATGATATAACATATGATCGTTATATATTAACTTATTACTCAATAATATGTTTTCATTAATTTAACAGTTTTTTTAATGGCCCTATTTTTTCGGGTAATTTTTAATTTGTTATTCATTGCTATTATTAAATATGTCATGGTTTAATTATCTAAATAAATAAAAACATGATTAGAATATCATATATATCTAGTGTATATATATTTATTGTATTATATATTATTTGGAGATTATTAATGAAGTGAACCATTCATTGAGACGATGGGATGTACGTATGCATGAACGCTACTTTCATTTCTATGTCATGTTAAAAGAATAAAATATAAATGATACATACATATATATATATATAAATTCTATTATCATATATTTTTTAAATATGATACATAGGTTTATTAAAACCAACATTTATAAATTCTATGTATGTCGTGAATGAGTCATATTGCTTTGAGGGGGCGGTAGTCCACACTTCCTCAAATTAAATTATCCTATTTAGGTAAAATGGAAGGTCCAAAATGTATGTGTTATAAAAGGATTAAAAATGTATAAATACATAACAAAAATAATATATATCATATATATGTACATATTTTCCATCATAAAGGCCACCATGAGTGGGTGTAATGGAAAAATGAACCATCATCATTTCGGGAGGCAATAATTCTCTGTATAAAGAAAAAATATGTTCATTACCCCTTAGATGGAGCTGTGTCTAACATTATTTAAAAACCTTATCATTAAAAAATACATGAATATTAATGATAATTTTGTTATTAAACAATAATATAAAATAATATGTGTGTGTTTGGAGAATGGAAATAAAATTTAAAAGCATTAGAGAAGACGTTACATCTTAATCAAGTCACTAGTTTTAGTTTGTACCCAAAGGCTTCCTTTGAAGGATTTATTACCAAATGGAAGCTTAAAGGTAAATTTTAGTGATATTTTAAAGTTATTTGGGAATATAATTTCGAAAACTATGTGTTTTGAGAGGTGTTAGGAATGGGGAGAGGAGGTTTCCGTTTATAGGGAAGGAAATTGACGAACATCGAATTTTAAGAAAAATGTACAGTGAACACATCTTCTTATATATAAAAACTCAGACAAAAACAATTAGAAATGGAAGTTTCATGGTCAAATTATGGAAATAAAATGGGTTTTTTCCAAGTGTATAGGTCATTTGGGCCCCAAATTTAAAGGTTTCGTTTTTTGTTATGCTTAATTATGCCTTAATAATTGTAATTAATTTTAATTTCATTCACTACTTTTTTTGGTCATAAAGAATGTTTTTATTATATGAAATTATAAATTATAATGATTCCAAACATGGAATCTAATTTTCCAAATTCTAATCCAAAAAGGGGTAGAAATTAATTTAATTTTAATTCTGCTGTGGGACAACACATCAGGTTTTTAAAGTAAAAACGTATGAAAGATTAATATGTTTCTATAATAAATTTAAAATTTAAATTTAATCAAATTAAATATATTGTATTAATTTATAAAAATTATAACTTATTAAAATTTTATAAAAATTAAAATTATAATTTTACTAGATAAATAAATTAAATTGGAAAACATATTTGAACTAATATTCAGTATATTTATCTATTCGTTAAAAATGATATATCTCCAAAAAATATCATAAATTTACCCTAACCTAATAATTATGTTTATATTTCAAATATAATGATTATTTTGTCATTTTAAATAAATTAATGTGTCAAAAATATGATTAAATATGGATTTTCCATTAAAAGGCAGTAAAATTACCTTTATAAAATATTTTTTTATGTATAAAATAGATTTTGTTCTTATCATAAGCATATAAAACCTAATGGATGAATATAAAAAATAATTTATTAAATATATAACATGTATATTTCATTAAAATACATTATTAATTGTAATTAATTATGTTTATTAAGTCATAACTCCTTTGGAAACATAATAATAATAATGTTTCTTTTTTATATCAAATTAGCTCTTATTTTAGTTTCTCATTAATTAGTAACTAATGAATTATTATTTTAATTTACATAAACCATAAATATTAATAAGTTATTTAATACTATTTATAACCACTAACATAATGTTGTCTTGTGTGTAATGCAAGCCATCAAGGAAAGTCTCTCTTTCATTTAACACATGATATCTTGGTGTAGCATTAATTGAAATATATGAAATCTATTTTAAATAGTAAATATACTATAATGTATCTAGATATTATATTACCTTACAATCTTGGTATCGTGTTTCATACATGATATTGAATAAAATGTTATACATTAGATTTTTGGGGTGTCAAATTGACCAATATCATTTTCCATTCCTAAAAAAACATCACATTCTTATTTTCAGATAAACCTTACTCCCTTTCATGTTAACGTAGTTAGTGAGATAGATAACTGAGAAAATAATTCAAAAAATAGTCTATAATAACCCGATAATCCATGAAATCTATGAGTCTATGTGACATTGATAGGTCTTGGCCACACATCAACAAATATTGTTTTAGAAGGGTCAATAGTAATTCTATATTTAGAAACAATATGTCCATGGAAGAAATTTTTACAAAAACATTTTTACTGTTACTTAAAATTCTAAATATTTTCTTTTTTATGGATTGCCAAAAAAATCCATTACGTGTCATTCATGTTCCCCATGGATATTAGAAAACACCAAACTATCATCTATAAACATAACCAAAAATAGATCCAAAAAATGATGTAAGACACTATTCATAAGATTCAGAAATATAGTAGGTGAATAAGATAACCCAAATGGAATGACTATAAACTCATAATACCCATATCTCATCTAAAATGTTTTCTCTGGAATGTCATCCTTCTTCACCTTTAGTTGATGGTACCCAGACCTCAGATCAATCATCAAAAAACACTATGCTCTAGGGCGTTGATCGACTAAATCATCAATATAAGTAAATAGATACTTGTTATTAACAGTGATGTTATTCAAGGAACTATAATAAATTAAAAGTCTCATAGAACCATATTTATCATAAAAGAATGGAGAACCCCATTGTAAAGTTCTATGTCAAATAAAAAATTTATGAAGAAATTATTACAATTGGGTTTTCAATTTCAAAAGTTATACTTGGGCCATTTGATAAGGGGTATAGAGATTGGCTTTGAACCAAGAACTAAATCAATAGTAATTCCAACTTCTTGATCAGGACAAAATTGGGTAATTCATTAAGAAAAACATTTGTAAATTAATTCACTTATGGTATGTCACTAATCATTACTATTTCAATCTTCTAAAAATCATGAGCTAAATGACATTCACTGCCATATTTCTTCAATTGTTTAGATTCTTATTATGTTATCAAAGGTATGAAATCATTTAATAAAACTTTATTGTCTTTTAATTCAATTTTATAATGATAAACTATAATCCAATCCAAATCCAAATTGATATCAAACTCTACTATGGGTAGTTAAAAAAGATTTATAAGAATGACCATCCCACTAATGACAATAGGATGTTTTTCATAAATCATAGTAGATATAATAATTCAACATGGAGCTTTTACTAAAAATTATATATCACATTGATGCAATATTCCAAATTTAGATGCCAATTTCTCATATATGAAAGAATGAGAGGGTCCATAGTCAAATAGATTATTGGAATAATTTTAATGGACCAATTATATATATATAACTAAATTATTTGATGTCTCAACATCCACTATGGTAGTGGAATAATATTTTTCTATACCCTATTGCTTTCAATATGAATGGGTTCCCTACTGGGTAATCATCCTTTTTCCCACATTGGTGTAATTCTTTGACTCATTACACCTTAAGAATCTTACAACTATATTTTCATTACATTATTTGTTATCTGCATTTCATTCACAATCCATATGACCAAACATACCACATAGTAACCAATTAAAAATCTTTGAAATAAATTCTCTAGGTTGATTCTTACTCCACTTCTCAGAAGATCGGAATTTTGATTTCTTACATACAAACTTTTTTGATGATTTCTTTTCCACTACCTTCCAACTGAAACTCTTCTTTTTGTTGTTTTCATGGGATATGTGATCATCAAAGAAACACCATTTTTTCCTTCTCATCACATCAAATAGGATTCTTATAGCTCTTGAACTCATGAGAAGATAATCCCCTTTAATATATTGGCTATAATCTTGAGTAAAACCAATTTATTGTTACTATTAATATCTTAGATAAAATTGTGACATACCTATCCAATTAATTGAATTTTAATTCTTATGCTTCCAGTGAATGTTACTTTTTTTTGTCTCAATTACAAGAATTTTCTTACATCATAATTCAAATGACCTTAGGAAAATATTTCTCATGGAATATATTCTTAAATTCATCATATTACAAGGGCTAAATCTCTTCAATTTCTATGATATTCTTAATTGTTAACCACCACTGGTTAGTTTGACCTTCAAAATGATAAATTTCAAGATTTTACATTGACAGATCTGAAAAATCCATGAATTCAAATATCTTTTCTTGGGATTTAATCCATACATAGGAACAAACATGGCCAAACGCTCCTCTGATTGATGGGGGATGTTTTCACACAAAATGATCAACTATTTTGTTGTTTCTCTATATTAGATCTAGTCTCTTTCTTTCATGAATATCACCACCATTTATAGCTTATGTAAACATGAAAACCCATGAAAACGTTATAATAATGTTGTAATTTTAACCCTTAATAAATAATTTTCTTTTCAAATAATGTCATTTATTAAGCTTTTTTGTAATCACAGTATTACCATAAACACAAAAGAATCACAGATAAAACATATTGGAATATTCTTAAAATATTATACTTGTAATTATTATTAATGGAATAAACATGTGATAAAATTCCATAAAAGTTACTCTTGAAAATGGAATAATCATACGGCTAAATTTCAAACCCAATGCATTAGCAGGATATAATGGGCATATTTGTTATTAGTTTATCACCGTACAACCCATCATTGGATTATCATGGAACCAACCTTCCTTGGTAAATAACATAACCACCCATCATAATGTAAAAGAACCATATAATAATTATAACACAAAATTCTTTCAATTTTAAACATGTAACTATAAAAATTTAGTTTTCTCTCATTATAAAACATTTCAGGTTATTCAAATAATCCATCCATTTTCAAAAATAATTTTCAATAACAAAAAAACACATAAAAAGAAAGTAGCGGTTTATTTTTTTAATGATAAAGTCTTCTAGAAGAATTAAAAAATCAAAATAGACATAAAATTTAATTATAATAATTTAATATCCATATAAATAAATATATAAAATAATAACCATAATATTCACATATGTAAAATATTTTCAAATTCAATATTTTAACATTTATAAATTCTCGTACCTAATTGAATATTTAAAATTTAATACCCATGAAAGAATAAAGTTTAACCAACACATTAAATTACATGTTATTAATTAAATTTATGAAATGATATGTCAAAAGTGTATGTATATACACCTCATAAAATAAAATTCATGTATAACATAAAAATAAGAATTAATGAAAGGAGATTGATATGAAATACCTTACCTTGTGTTTGATTGGTCAAGTGTGTCATTATATTCTTTAATAACAAACTTATGTTAATTATTTATATTCCATAGAAAATTTTTGAAGTTTATTATTAATTTTATTTATCTTATTACCAATCTGTAAAAAATTACTTAATCAATAAATTTTGTGTCTCGTGTTTTGAACATATTTAGTGTATGTGTAAAAAATGACTAACGATGGTTGACTATGGTCAAGAAGATCATTATATATAGAGCGAAAAAATATTAATCAGGACTCAATTATCATATTTATACATAAATTATACTCTTAAAAATAATGATTTAATATTGTTATGAAAAATGTACAAACCCTATAATCATAGAGATGGTAGGTCGTACGTACGCATGAGTAACATTTCCAATTTTCAATTCTCATTATGGAAAGAAGGTAAGTAATATTTATCATTTTAAACTGATAATTTTATAATATATTCGATATTATTTAATCATATATTCTTATATATATAATTATTTTTATGTAAAAGGAATCACATTGTTTTGAGGAGGAGGTTGTCCAGACATCCATGAATGACATTATCACTTTTTCTACGTGTTAAAATGTAATAAAAGAAGAAAAATTTTATTCATAGAAAGCTAAGTATTTCCTTAATATTATATATATTTCATTAATATTATTTTTAACCCCTAATTATAACATTTTTTGTAATGTGTTGCCTTATCACAATGCTTTGGGGATGCGGTAGTCCACACATCCATAAACGATTCTATTGTATTCTCATATAATGGAAAGCATGAAGGAATGAGTTTAAAAAAGCCATAATATAATAAAGAAAAATTAAATAATATATATATATAATATAAATGATGTATTTCCAATATTATTACCAACCATGAGAGGTGGTAATGGAAGAACAAATGACATCTGTCCATGAGGCAGTAGTTCACCGTGCACATGAATGTTGATTGTGTATCTTGATTGATAGAATTGTGTGATGGAGTAGGTCATAACCTTAAAATAAAATAATATCAATATATTTAGGATACTGATGTTATAATATATTCATATAAAATAATAATTTACGTGGTATATATAGAAATGAAACAAAAGTTCACATTTAATAGCGTTATATCTTTTTTGAGTAACTCATTTTGGAATTCAACAAAGGGAATTGATTAATGGATTTATGTCCAAGTGATTCTTATAATTTTAGGAGAGTGATATTTAGAATTAATTTTGTAGGTGTGTAATGATCCAAAGGGCTTTGTATATGTTAATAAAAGGGAGGGTTGAATTCATTTTTATTGTGGAGGAGGAGTCACATTTTTTGTAAACATAAAATGGTAAACACTATTAGTAGGTATCCCTTATATCACGTGCCTCCAAAATTGATAAAAAAATTGGTCAAATACGGATATGTTATAATAAGGTTATGCCAATATCTATTAGATAATATTCTAGGTCAAATATCCCCATAAGATTAATGTTTAACCACTATGTAAATTCATTATTACTTTAACTACTACAATTAATCATTAATTTCTTTCACTAACATTTTGTTTCAACAACTAAGTTGAACATACAATAAATTATAAATTAATATTATTCTAAATGTGGAATATTTTTTTTCTAAATTCTAGTAAAATACATGGATGAAATTAATTTAAAATTAAAACTGCATATGGGAGGAAAATGCGTGGTTTTAAAGTTAAAATGGTGACAAGTTTGAAAATATTTTATATCAAAATTCAATATAAAATTGATCCCAATAACATAAATTTTATTAATAGAAGTATAATTGAACTAATTATACTTTAAAAATGATGTTTCTAGAATAATTTTTGATCACTAGGGGGGAGGGGGTGAATCAGCGATTCGTTTTTCATTTTACAATTTTTTTATCTTCAATTAAACCTATGTGGTTTGTTAAAGACTCATTCTACAAATATTATGTAAATTAGACATTCCTAGAATAATGAGGTAAATTAAAAAGCACATTATACAGGGATTTACATGTTTCATTACAAATACCTACTTCTTCAGATGTTGGTTATTCACCCCATCATGGATTCTCTATTATATTTTTATAAAAAAATTAAAATGGTTGTTACAGATTCATACTATATCTCTCCTGAATCCAAAAAATATTTTCTTAATAAAACACCCACAATGTTTCAATAATCCACACTGGCATGATCCAGAATATATACTAATGACTTCTTCTCTTGAATCACACAAGAGACTACTCTCTCTTGAGTACACATGAGAGAATTCTTCCATTCTTCAAGTCTTGACCCACTATAGGTTGACCTATTGATATTCCTTCATGATATTTTTGGATTGTAATTTCTTATGTACATTCCAAGAACAATTTAGAAACATTCTAGTCTTTATCACACATATCTGATCACCCGTATTTCATCAGTTGATTTAGTGAATCAAATGCTCGATCATTAAGTTCATTCTTCTATTAATGATTTGACCTCTCATAATAATATACAAGTGGTGAAAAAAGAATTCATATATATTTTATACAATAAAATATAATTTCATAATTCAGATGATATGCTCAAATCCTCAAAATCTATCACCTCATATAAAAATTCTTTTAATATTTTACACGGATTCAGTCTCAATAATATGTGCCTCTTATATTGTATATAAAATTAACTTTGTGTGAATAAAATAATTATGGCATATCAGATATATCTTTTGGAAAACTATTTTCAAAAAAAAACTACATTTTGAAATGATATTTTTTATTCAAATAAATTGTCATATACTGTCTGCAAATAAAATGTATTTCTTATCTAGAAATATCTCAACATTTTGAGTGATAAATAATATTTTGAAACTATCTGTGTTAAACTTTAGTGAAACTACACTATAATATATGCTTCTCAAAATGTTTCTCATGTAATTTCAATTCACTTCAACCGATGTTAAATGAGACATTTATAATAAATTAACAATCATTTATTTTATTTGGTTATCTCATGATAACACAACCATAGTGGATAGCGGTTTAAAGCGGTTCATTAGAGACCACAAAGTAGCCTTGATAGAACATACCTGGAGACCACTTGATCTAAAAACCACTTAATTCATCCTCCAAATATCTTTCTCATATTGCTTAAAATAATTCATCTCCTATATGGAAGGATAACCATGTACCTCATGGAAGTCCACAGAGCATCTCATTAACAAACCATTTAATCTGTAAAGCATACACCCATTTACATTTGGTTCCTGAAGAAATCCTGAAAACAGCTTCTTGGTAAGTCATCCACACACAATGTGGTCTATTTGAAAACATATAATACATCAACTATGTAACGCATTGAAGTCCACGAATAATCTCATCTATGAACTGAAGTTTTCTGCAAAATTCTATTCATTCGTGGAGCACTGCCTGTGATGCTTCACCACTGTCCATTTTACGCAATGCTTCAATGAAATCCATATCATCCAAGAACTGTATGTCATTTTCGGATGATCACATTATTTTTAATGACTACAAATCGTTTTTGTATGGATCAACAAATTTATCCAAAAAATCATTCTTTCTCCACAAACTATCTTTTCATAAAGCACACATCATCTCAAATCATGATTGTTTCTTTACTTAAATCTTGCATAACCAATTTTTTAACTTCTCAAGAGTTTAAAGAAGATATCACATGACACCACATCTCAAGGTTGTTCGGTTATAAAAAACATCCTATGTGGTGTTCTCAACTGTAAAGAATCTATTAATGTGAGTAAGATGAGATCTCCCATAATATCAAACAACTCATGATTGAACATGGAGATCATATTAGAAGGCCTCTGTTCTTTCTATCGTTCTAATTTGTAGGTGAAAAATACCAACATACAATCAACCCCCATCGAAAGTTTAATCCTTAATTTATAATCTTTTTAATAAAATCCATTCATATAGTTATTCCAAATTCTGAATCCCCTTCTATTGTGGCACATTGCACGGTGGTACTGCTTCCGCTCTTCTACGAGATTCCTTTCTTAGTCAATGTGTGCTAACTTTTTCAGACTCTATGTTACCTATAAATTGGTCTTATCTTCTGGGCCTATACATGGACCCAACATCTGGCAAACTAGATCTGGTTATCCTCATTTGGGCATGGTTGACCACCCAATCAGATGAATACCTTGGTTAAGTATATCAAGGGATGATCTTGAGTTAGACCTTATTTTTTAATGAGGATATATTAATAGTAAATACATTGTACCAATCCATATAACCTCATCATCATCATTCAACATACCATCCGAACTCATCAAATCTGAAATTCAACTTAATCTATATCTTCTAAACATGTTGGAAACAATGTGTCTTTAGTAACACATTTCATTGACATTGATGATTAGAAAAACAACAATACAAGCTTAAAAATACCAAGAACTATCAAGTGTGACATCCAATTCTATTTAAAAAATAATTTCTGAAAATTTAAATCCAATTCAATTAGATGAATCCATAACAATTCTACATGCATCACCACTGCAAGCAACCTCTTCTTCTAATAAAATTCATCCACATATATTGACATTATGATATACTAACAACAAAAACAACATTCATTCATCAATCATGAATGTGTGTTCTTAAATATCCCAATTTTTATTTTCTGTCAAAGCTTCAACACTTCATAAAGTCTCTATTTTTCTCCCATTATTAAAAATAAATTAAATGGTGAAATGGGGTTTTTTAACTCATATTTATTCTCAAAAGAATAACCATGTCCCTTATATGAAAATGCGAAGAAAAATTCTAAGATATAAAATATCTCACTTGGTTACCATGGAAAATATCCTTTATGTAATCAACTCTACGTCTACATGGGCTAAAATGGTGTAGAAAATAATAGAGATAAAGATAAGATTTTCTAAGATGTCCATAAAATACCATGTATGTGAGATCATGATTATGAATTCTTAATACTCATTAATGGGATTCTAAATAATAAAATTATCAATGAAATAAAATATCATGTACATAATTCAAAAAAAACATAATTAATTTCAATTCAAAATGATATAGATATCCTTTAGTCTTATCTTGAAATCAATAGAGAACTCCCATATAATTGATAAGATTAATTCAATTAAGAACAAGGGATAAAAGTTTGATTGTCATACCTGAACTTCAAATTTTAAAAATATTTAAAAGTAACACATTCACTATATTGTTATGATTTGATATATTCATCTTATCAATTATCCCCTCAAGGGATATACACTTATCTTCCATTTCATGGAAGTAATTAGACTATGTGAAGTACAATATCATCATCTATTTAGAAGTTATAGCCTCAAAAATATCTTTTAAATAACTTAATGTTTAGTTCAAAACACTACAATATATAATGGAATAAAGAGGGGCCTATTTATTTTTTCATAAATAACATTCATACTCTAAGATTTCTTTTAATATAGAATTATTCTTACTTTTAGATTCTTTAAAAGGTGTGACTGATCTTTCCTCATCTGTAGATTCCTCTAATGTGGATTCCCATTTCATTTCTAGCATCATATGCATTAGTTTTTATCTGAAACTTTTTCCAAATGATTTCCGTTTGGTAGGATAAAATTGTTATACAATGATTTGCATAAATCTGATTTCGTTCCCACCTTTCACACTCAATGGTTTTAATTCTATGATATGTAGATAAATTCTTATTCACTTATACTTATTCAACTATTACCACTTTATTTCCTTTTTATTGATCATTTTTATTCTCATTCTCATTTTATTTATCCTTATAAATTTGGTTACACTAATAACTAAACATTCATTCATGATATTGTCATATTTTTTCTGTTTCTCAAATAAGACACTAGTGAATGTTTCATCCTTCAAAACCAATATTATATTCATATATACATTATCTCAGATTTCATCTGGTGAGAGAAATCTTCATTTCTCAACATTGTGACCTTCTTTCCTGCATCTATTAAAAACACCCTTCATACATGAAAATAAATTTGATAATTTTATATTATTTGTTCAGTAATGACCCCCATTGATTCGTGCATCATTCATGGTAATGAAATTTTACTCAACCATGAATAAAAATTATTAGAAAACATGCCACAACACCGGAAATATCCTCTAACCGTTAATAATCTAAAGAAATAATAATTCGGCTCTGAAAACTTTTGTTGTTGTTGTAACTTCATAGATTGTTAGTTTTGTGTCTTTAAAAGACACTTTCTAGGTGAATTAGTCTGATATTCCTTTGTAGAAGATGTTTTCATTTTTATTATTTTGGTCAATCATGATTTAGTATTTTCACTTAGTCCTGCATTTTCAGAAATCATAGAAATTCTTTAAGATTAATAAGCTATAGAAGAAACCCTTTTCTAAAAACCCTACTTCTCAATAGATTTACAATAATCACACTTAATATCAACATATTTGGGGAATTATTCATTTATTTACCACAACTTAAATTTATATGAAAGTAATGTTGATTTTTTTTGAGAAATTCTACCTCTTTGACAACAATTATTTCTTCATGGCCATTCACCATTTTTTCATGTTCATCTACCTTTAACCTATTTTTTATTTCTTGTATGAAATAAATGTCTTCTTTGGTGAATTATTATCTTCTAGAGGAATTTAATCCAATTGATTTTTGTTTCATTTCAGGATCATTAACCTTTTTCACATATTCCTTATCTCATTAGTATTTTTTTCTTCTTTCTTGACATGTTCATAATTTTTCTTTATGTGTTTTCATCCCTCTTTAATGATCTTAATATTATTTTCAATAGTATCATATAGATTATATTTCAAGTACCATTCAATCTTATTTCTCTATTAACATTTTAAACCTTTAAATGTGTCTTCATATATATTGGTTTTCCCATAAAAAAATATGATTTTAAAAGGTTGTTAAAATTATGAACCAATGTATGATAGTGATTAATCCATTTTCTTACTCATCAGAATTATTATATTTAACATGTTATTATTTTTTGTACCATATTCACCATTTCTGTTTCATTTATTTTTCATTAAGTAATCTTCTTTTTCAACATATTTGGTGACATTGGATTTCTTCCTTGGATAGCCATATGAAAATTTTTAAACCAATTGTAGTTGAAGAACATTACTATGTTATTTTGTTTTTCTATTCTATCATTTTTATAAATCTCTATAATCAATTCCCTCATTTTATTATTTTTACCTTTTGATTCATCATCCTCAAAATCTCTTATATTGGTTTCTCTTCAAATATGGCATTAACTTCTATCATTGATATAAAATCCATCTCATATTTTTCTTCTTCTTAAAAGATGGTATTTTTCTTATTTAATATGATATGGTATTTATATGGAGTTAATCTTGTGGTAGATCATTTCATTCCAATGCAGGTACTTTTTAAATCAAATGTATTTAGATAATTTCTCATAAACGTCATAAAAATGGCTGAGTCATCAAGCTTCTCCCTAAACCCTATGATTATACAAATAACCTCATTTAGTCTTGAAAAATATTCCTACAAAATTTTATCGTCACCCATTTTGATATATTCAAATATAATTATCCATATTTTCATTTTACCTTCTTTTACTTTACTGTTTTGTTACATAACAACATCCTAGTTTCACCCAGATTTACTTAAAAGTTCACAGACCCTTCACTTTCGTATATATATTATCTAATAAATACATAAACATTGCATTTTTAACCTCTCTGTCCATTTCAATGTTCCCATTATCTTCTAAAATCATAGTAATATTCTCAGCATAGGGTGTATATCCCATAGTAACTACGAATTTCACTTCTACCCCAAGCGATAGAAGATATGGTGTCATCCAATTTTTTTATCCCTGATAATTCTCACCATTAAATATGGGAAGACCCTAATATATACTAAACTTATGTTGTCCATACATAGGATAATATGGAAAATTTCATATAAAAATTGTCATTGATACTAATTGAAGTGTGCAAATCAGTGTGATATAATATAGTGTGGAAGGGAGTGAATCATTAACCCCTTTTTCTTTTCACAAATAGTTTATTTCAAATCAAACCTATATTGATGGTTTAATACTTGATCCATTGTTCGTCTATCTCTTAGACTTACCACTGACAATCTAGTAAATACCAAGTCACAAAACATAATTATTTACATGGTTCGTTACAAATAAATAATCTATTACATGTTTGTAATTCTCCCCAATATGGATTCTCCATCATATTTTTTTTATAAAATTACCATGACTGATACATATTCACACTATATCTCTCATTAATCTATATAGGAGGTTCCTTATAAATTATCCTACTATGTTACTAGAATACACAGTGGCCTTCTTTGGAATATTTACTATTGACTTGTCCACTTGATTCACATAATATCCATCTTACTCTCGAGTCCACACAAGAGACTTCTTCATTACATAGAGGAATTTTCCACTGTAGGTCGATATTTTTATTTTCCACTCTGAGATTCCTATATCACACTTTCCAATGTACTTTCCATGATCCATTTCAAAGATTTCTGGTATTGATCATACATATCTATCACATATATTTAATCAGTTTCATTATTGAAACAAATTATCATGATTTAAGTTCTTTCTGAGTTTGAAGACTTAGACTCACTAAATAAGTGCATGTTATGAAATAAATAATCTAATATATTTAATAAAATAATGAAATACTGGAAGAATTTAGATGATCATCTTGAATACTCAAACAAGGTCACCTCATATATAAATTATTGTAATATTTTACAAGGCGTCTATCTCAATAATATGTGCTGGTAATATAGAATTCCAAGTTATCTTTGTGTGAATTATATAATTATGGAATAACATATATATATATATATATACTGGAAAACAATTTGCAAAAAAATACACTACTTGAAATGATGTCTTCATTTAGATACACTTCAATTTACTAACTAATAGAACATTTTTATTTATTTTATTCACAAATCACTTTTAAAGGAGAAGTGAGAAATCCCAATTCTATCAAAATAAACAATTCAATAGTAAAAACAACCCCAAGAAAAATATTGGTCCCTCTTCTCCCCAAAAGCTAATCATTAAAAGGCCTCCACTAAATCACATGATCTAGATAAACTATCTCATGAAAAGATGCACGGGAATTGTACTTATGGCCAATCTATACCCTCTTATTCTTCCACTCCATGTACCCTGCAGAAGTGTTAGCCTATTGCTATGAACCTCCTCTAAAGAAGGACCGAGTAAAAAGATTGAATCAAAACACCCAAATTCACCTTGGGAGACACAAACTGAAAGATAATTTCCTCAATTACATACACATCATGTAAAAAGTGGGAAACCAAGAATTATTATGAAAATTCTATAGAAGAATCATTGAAAATCTATTTAATTCAGCTAGAGTCTATGTCCCTATACAACATCCAGGATATAGTAGATACCTGAGTGTGTGGATCTCCCCTTATCAGGTCTTCAAAAGCTAAAATCAGTTTATCCCAGACCTGAATATACTCCATGAACCTCATCATCCCCTTATTGAATCCCCCAACCAGTATAGTGTCCTGTTTTTTCCACCCAAAAATATTGTTCCTCATTTAGATTCACAACAATCTCACAACCCATCATCTTGGCTACTTCTTCATCTCAGGCATTGAGAAGTAACTCCAGCTTATTCACGTCATCATCCAAACTCAAAATAATATACATGTATAGTTTACGATGACCAGGTTGTTTTGGTTGACACTTGACCTCACTGTCCATCATCTCATCAATTTTCATTTTTTCTGACCGAGTCTTCATAGGAGGTGGAAAGGAGGAGTAGTCCTTTCTATGCATCCTACTTATATTACTCCTATTTCTCCTCAGACTGGAATCCTATGCATAAAGACTCTTACTGGCTTCAATGGACTCTTCCTTACGGCCTCCATCAGTATAATCTGAGTGTTGTTAGTGACTGTTCATACCTTCCATATTGAGGCCATCATGTCTCTTCATGCGGGTTTCATCTCCCTTAACCGGATTAGAAGATTAATCTCTCGAACCTACCTCAAAAAGACCTTCAGACCTTTTTTTCAAGGTTACTGGGGTCCAAATTGAAGAGTTCTCGCCCTAAGAAAGGTTGGAGGGACTTGGGATATACAGACACAACCGATTGAATACATCAACAACCTTCAGATTGGTTTAGAGTGTTACGGTTTTCCTCCCCGCACAAGAACCCACTACAGCCTCAGTACTACATTCCACTACCTTATTACTAGGATGTTTCTACACTCCCCGTTGTAATGACATGTATTCCCCAACTCTATAGTCTCCTCTTTTTTGCCTCTTTCTCGTTCCAAACTCTTCACTAGTTTCTGTTGTCTTACACTGAATGATGGCCACCATCCTTGGCGGACCAAGGGCCTCATGAGATCTGACCTTCAACAGGTTTTCTAAACCCTTTCCCACCTTTGATGAAATCTCTCAATGATAGAACTCTAGGGAATTTCAAAGCCATCTACATGAAGAGCAGTAGTCTACCCAGGTCACATAAACCACAAGCTACATGCATTTTTACACTTCTGTAATCGTAATCCAAACAAAATTGAAGGGGACTCTAGACACATTGACCTCGACATAGACTCGTGGATTCATATGGTGAAAAACTGAATCTGTGCAGCTATACAAACATAAATAACTATTGATGATATTAACTATAATTCTAATAATAGAGGGATTTTGTAAAGGTAATAAAAAATTTGGAAAACTAACCCAAATTGTAATGCAAGGCAAGTCACTTTTTATGTAGAATTCGAACGACCATCAGAACAGAAAAAACAAAATACCATTGTAGCATTGGGGGGACATTGACCAGGAGCGAATGAGTACTTACTCTTATGTGCCTCAGATCATAATATGTTGGTGGTTGTGCAAGCCCATTTTTTCCCTATTTCACAGATCCTAAGTGTTGATGATGAACTAGTGGAAGGAGTCAACTGAAGGCCTTCTCTGCATAAACTGCTTCACTAGGGTGATCTTCAAAAGCGTATAAGATTCCTTAAACTCGGATTTAGAGATCTGGAGGATCAAAATCCCATCGACGAGCTATGGTAAATTGGGGCATAACACTACCTTTGGGAATGGAGGTAGCAGGTCAGAATTCAAAAAGATGCTGAACTTCGAAGATCCCTCCCCCACCGAGAGGGTAGGGATCCACCCAGCCACTGTCATCTTCACTGCGAGACCACTTCCCACCTAGGGTTCCATAAACCATGGATTACCTCATAATGATGATCCCAAAATGTGATAATGAATTTTTTTTCATCATGAAAAACATATCAACTCTTTGAGTGATAAATAGTCATAAAAAATCACCCGGTTGAACTTAAGTGCTATTGTACACTACTCCATGTTTACAAAAATATTTCTCAGGTCTGTTCAATGCACTTCAACCTTTTGGAAACAAGATATTTATAAGCAATTATCCACCTATTATCACATGTGGTTATCCCACAATAACACTACCGTAGTGTGCAGAAGTTTAAAACAAGTTTTCAGAGCCCTAAAATATTTATAGATACAACTCATAAGCAAGAAAATTTATTTTTGAATCATGTGATTCATCCTCATAATTTATTCCTATATATTCCTAAAATAGTTCATCTACTACATAGTAGCATCACCCTATGTTGTAATACAGTCTGAAAGAATATCATCTATGAACCATTTCAACCACAAATCATATAACTATGTACTGATTCATCACTAATAACTACTACAAAAAACTATATGGTAACTCATCCACAAACATTCTAGACTATCCTATAACAACAAATACCTCACCCACATAATATTTTCAGTCTATGAAGCATCTCATCTACAAACTGATGTTTTACCCATAATTCTCTTAATCTACCATGCACTTTCTTAGAAAAATCATTGTGAACCATTTTCAACAAGGTTTCACTATAAAACATCCTATCCAAGAAATATATTTCATTTTTTGATGATGGTGGAATTTTTAATCCCCACTTTGTTTTTCAAAATGGATCTACTCTTTCATCGATGAAGTGTTTATTCATAGTGAAATATCTTCTCTGGAAGCACTCATCATTGTAGAGCATGTTTGATTATTTTTGTAAATCATTCACAGATGAATTTTTAAATTCCCAAGAGTTAAAATATGATTCTACATGGAACCATGGATTTAGAGTACTCAGATCTACAAACACTCATACATAGGGTACTCAACCTCGACGAATCTGTTCCCTAGAAGAAGATGACATCTCATTTGAGATCAAATGGATCATGATTGAATAAAGAGATCAAATCAGAATACATCCTTTATTTATGTATTATTAATCGGAAGGTGAATATAACAAATATATTATCATCCCAAATCAAAACATTATTGTGTCTTTTCTCTACTTTATAAGTGTATTCATTACTAGGGTCCATCGAAAATAATTCCTTCTTCGCACATGAAGCCTCTCACGGTGGACCTACATCCACTCTCCAATGGGTATCCTCGCTCTGTCCATTTGAAGTAAATGGTGAATTCTCTAAATTCCATTTACACTCTCTTTCTCTCTTAGGCCTATACGTGGCCAGATATGCCATTATGTCATCTCGAGCTAGTCTCTTACAGGCGTGGTTGCCTCTAATTCCCATTAACACCTTGGTTGAGGCTAGTCTGGGATGCTCTTAAGTCAGCCCATATTTTTGTATGGGGATATAATAATTTTAAATAATCAGTACAATTCCATATAATCACTTCATCAACTTCAATGTAACAATATTGACTTCTAAAATATAAAAAATCAACTTCCTTCATATCATTTAATCTTACTGAAAATAATGTGTCCTTTGTGACACATGTATTTGACATTGAATATCAGCACATCAAGATTTGTAACCTAAAAATACCAAGAACTTTAAAAAGTAGAAGATAGTTAAATATAAATAATAATTTTAAAAGAATGATACCTAATTCTTTTATATGAATCCATAATAATTCTAAAAGCATCAACATTGCAAGCATCCCCAACTCCTTGTATAATTCTTCCACTTATATTGACTTTATGATCTAATAACAATAATAAAAAACATAAATTCATCGGTCATGAACATTTTTTCTTAAAAAAAATTATGATACATAATTTAACTATGTAAAAATAATTGATTAAAATGATTTTTTCAATTTAAGTTCTGTATTTTTCACTGTTCATAAAAAGAACTAAAATTCTCAAAAAAATCAAAAAATCCCCCAAAATAAAATTTGATTTCATTATTTAAAAAATGATTTTCATTTTTCCATATTAAAATTAGAATTGTGTCAAAATTTATCTTTAAAATAGGTTCTCTATTAAAATGTTGTAAAACTATTTTTTAGAAAAATAGAGATTTTAAACATAAAACTCTATTTATTTTTTTATTATGCCAATAAAATAGATTGGATGAATGTAAAAAAAATTAGAAATATGTGTCAACATAATATAGTTAGTATTATTCATACCATCCAATATTTCAGTCTAGAAATAAATTTCATTTTGAATAACAATATTAATGTTATATTATTATTCAATATAAATTGATCTTGCATGCAACACAAGATTTCGAAGAAACTCATTATTGTGTTTCATGTGTGTTATAGTAATAGAGTCCTTTTATTGTAAAATTACTATCATGATCATAAATATTACTAAATATGAAACAAATTACTCTATAAATATCTAGGTTGTTGAATATGTTTTCAGTGGGATCTAGCTTTTAAGATACCTTCTTGTTATTTGTTTATGTTGGTTGTGTAAAAAAAGTCTATCATTACACGTGAAGTAAATTTGGGGAAATTATCCTACGATCTTCACTGGATAGAACCTTACTTTTCCAATTCCATTGGGAATTTTTGTATTCATTTTCAAATTTTTAATGGAACTCTAGGATTATTGTTTTACTCTTATAGAGATAGTTATTTTATCCTGAATAGAAGAGGCTGACTTTCCTTATAGAGATCGTGTTTGATGTTTGAGATGGAGACTAAAAAGGGATTGATGTGTTGGGTTTCATTATAGGTCAAAAAAACCACATGAAAACCAAACACTTTAGTCCTAATACATTGTAATAACTAATGAAAAAGTTTCCGGTAGCTACCAACCATGTGCCCAAGTAAAAAATTATTCCACATTCCATTGGATTTTCCTATTTAGAAAACCCGATGTTTGGATTTCCATGTGTGTTTGGGAAATAGTAAAACGGCCAAGGTTGGTCATGTTATATGTTGACATCATTGGATTGGATTTTTTTTCATGATAATCTTTTAATTTTTTAATTATGTGACTTTTCATGTGATGTGAAATCGGTTTTGTGTTTTTGAAAATTCATTTCAAGAGAAAATCATCATCATTTATAAAATAAGGTTCTGGGATTATTGGTAAAATTAGATTAGTTTAATGTATTTTTTTAAATGGTTAATTTAATTTTGAAATATAGAATGTATTTTTGATGTGATTTATTTCCAAATCAATTCTATATGGTGTTTTAAAATGCAGGACTTTTATTTTAAGAAAATTCCAAGATTTATAAAAATATATTTTATATTTTATTTACATATTTACCCATAGTAAATGTTTAAAAAGTGAATAAATTAATTTATCTTATTTAAAGGTATAATTTTTCAATTTATTATCAAACCTGAAATGGTGATTTGGTATTAAAAAATGATGATGATTTTCTAATTAATTTTGTAACATTTTAATGTTACCCTCGTTTAGATAAGTTATGGTATTGGAATTTTAAAATTATTTCATTTTTTTAGTGAAATAATGTATGGGTAAAATAGTTATTTTTTTAAATGATTTTTGTACCATAATATATGGGGCAACTCATTTTTAAAATAGCCGTTTAAAAATATATGTGATTATTTTAGTAAATAATGTGTTTCAATTTTTCCATTACCTAAATACAGAACTATTTAATGTGAGGTTATTCACCCCTAAAATGTTTTAACACTAAATTTGTTTTTAGAAAATTATGTTTGGGTTTAGGTCAGGTCTTGTGCAGTTTTATTTAAGCCTGTAAAAAATTTCTAGTGTGGATGTATACTGTTTTTGTAGAGGTTCTTTCCTCATGTTTTTCACATATCCCAAGCTCCAAATAAAGTTTTCTGTGTTTTCTTCTCCTCTTTGTAGTATATCGTGGGGAAATTACATGTTTTGTTAGTGGTGAGAGTTTCCATTGGTAGTGTAATCCATGTTTCCTAGATTTTGATTAATGGTTTTATGGTTAGAATAGAGATATTTGGTTTATAAGAGGATCTTTTTTATCTCTAGTTTGGTGAATTTCATTGATCAATTATGTTGATGTAGGAAATTGAGGGAGTAACCCTCATTTGATATATTATGCACATTCTTGGCTATGTCTATGTTGGAATAATGATTTTTAGAAATTTATTCTAATTATTATTTTTGCTGTAATGTATTGATGAAATCATAGTCATTGTATTCTTTGGTTTATTTTTACGAGCAGTGGTTGATCTGGGAATGTTCATGCATCATTTATAAATGATTTTTGTGTTTCATATATATATTGTAAACCCTGAGTGGGTTTTTTGTTAGTATTTACATGGTAAGAACCTAGTGTTAATTAATTGATAATTGTGGAGTATTTTTATTTTTTGTTGGATAGTGGGTGTCATTATAACTGACCATACTTTACATACTTATTTTTATTAATTCAAAATTGATTAGAAAATATTAAAAGAATAAAAAAACCACACCATGGCTGTATAGGATTAGTTTCTTTATATATTGGCCAATATAATCAAATATTTCATAATATATCTACATTTTTTCTTGCTTATTTCTTTCATAACTAGACCTCTTTTGACATATCATAATTAATACCTTTATTCATAACCTGGGTAAAAAATCATAGGAATGGGTGATCTCAAATGATCAGTAAATTTTAAAATGTAGATATCAATAATATCATAATCATAATACATAAGAACATAACATTTTGTAAAACCTATCCTACATATGAAAGGTCAGGATATCAAGTCGCAAGATAATTCATAAATGTTCATAAAGAATCAATGAACACATTCCCTAAAGTCATAACGGAAGAAATGGAATTTTTGGAATAAAAATAAGTATAAAAAATAATTTCATATTAGTAATGGTTAATTTACAAGATCACCATAGTGGAAAAATTCCATTACTTAACTGATTTTACTCCTAGTTCGATCCTTATATTATTGAACTGGGTTCACTTCCAATTCCAGCCATGTATTACTAAACCGAGATCATTTCCCATTATATCCCTGTCTATTTCAGGATATATATTTATATATATATACCCAATTTATTGGAGCGATATATTGGTCCCACACATAAAATAATGAAATCATGCTTACGTATTCCACAGAAACATTAATCATTCAATATATCATAACCCAAGGAATAAAAAATGGTTTCTTAAATAGCATTCCATCATAACATAATCCATGTAAAAAAATGGAAATCATTAATATCATTCCATAATAAAAAAAATCAATACATAGGAAATAAATGTATTTAATACTTAGAATATAACTCTATCAAATATTTCCATCACAAATGGAAAATAATATTCATTGAACACATTGAATTAATTCTTGATAAAAAATATCCCTTCTTCTCCAAAATATTTTTCATCTCTAAAAATTCCATGAAATTTTAAATGAAAGGAATTGATTGAAAAATAATATTTAAATAATATAAAGAAATTTTCATGGAAATAAGGACTTATAAAAAGTAAAAAAACCATTCATGCTATATAAGTTAAAAGAAAACATTCTTCTTCAATTTTTTCTAACAAGTCAAAACATACATCTTATCAAAAATGAAAAAATATTCATTTAATACCATTTAATTAAAATTAACCAATTGGTAAAATTATTATTAAAAAATTTTAGAATAATTGAAATAATATTTTTGAATACATATTTCGGGAACAATTAATTGGAAGATAAATATACCTTAGTAAATACTAATATATAAGAAATCCATGTTAATAATCAGATTACAAAATTATACATTGCCTTGGGTATGATATCCTTTGTATATATCCAAAACACAAGTATAATTTTTAAAATAACATCATTGAATTATTCTATAATCACATTCATTTTTATCAAATCATATTATCATCTGTTTGTTAATAACATTTCGTTGTTAAAATTTATTCGGGTACTAAATGATTTGTTTTCTTTTGCATGTTTTTTCAAATAAGTTCTCATTATCTTTATATGGATAAAGTTTTATCATTTCCAAAATGTTATTAATATATATTATATATAATCATTATTCATTTTATACATTTATATATTATTTTTTAAATTTATATCTTCTTGAATGAATCACATCACATCTTGGTGACGGTAGGTCATACGTACGCATGATCGACGATATCATTCGAAAAATTGTGAAATGGTATGAAAGAGGATGATATATATTTTTTTTCATAATCCATATCATGTTATAATAATCAAATATTGTTATTAATATCATCATTATTTCCATCCAGCTAAGGTGGTGGTGCAAAATAGATTACACCACGGCGTGGAGATGGTAAGCCGAAAGTATGAATATGTGGTGATTTTGTTTTCGTAGGATGGATTGAATGTAGATTATAGTTTTTAAATAATCATAATTACTTATAAACATATAATTAATACTTAATTTATTATATTATCATGGATATAATTCAAGGAAATTAAGTATAAGAAGAAATAATTTTGAAAGAATCGGTAGAGGAGATTACCTCTTCTTCGACGAACTCCCTCTAGATCACCTATTAAATCACATAAGTTGGTATTTGTAGAATACCATAACCTATATGATGGTACTAGAAAATTTTAAAATCGATATGGGTGTGGTATAGTCGATCATTATGGCTCAACGTGAATTGAATATGTGAGAGAGGATGTTCCCATTTATAATTAAGGAGAGGGGCAGTTTTGGGATCTCTAAATAAGATAATTTATAATAAAATAAAAACCCACCCAAAAACTGCCAAAATTTCTTATTATCATCGGTTAGACGAGATAGGGTTGTAATATTATTTTCCAACAAATTTTAGACTTTTTTTCTATCAATTTAAACACAATAATTTTAATTTACACTTAGTTATGCTATTTAATATTATCTAAGGTAACACATATTTCAATATTAAAAGGGTGAAATATTTACTTATTTGATGTCAATTAGACCATAAATAAATAATTAATAATATTTAAGACCATATAAAAATAATTATATATATTTTAAAAAGAAATTCTTTTTAAATATTTTAACAATGCATTATTTTGATAAACAATAAATAATATCGACTTTACCATTATTCAATTAATTGATTATTAATTATGTAAAGTTATTGAGCTACCTTTGAGCCAAATATTTTATTATATGTTTATGAGTTCATTGTCATCTATAAAATTAATTTGATATATTAATTGTAACAAATTATATATATATTAATATCTTTAGAAACATTTATTTGTTTTCTCCATTCATAAAATAATTTCTATATTAATATTGTGTAATTATTTAATATATATATTTGTTGAATAAAAATTAAAAATAAAATACTATGATGAAGATAAATCCTACATATTATATAGGAATACTTATATTTTAATATACCTTCTATAAATCCTATATTAAAAATGTTATATTTTTCAAAATATAAATGTGAAACTTTAACAACTCATCAAATATAATATTTAAAGTGTCATAATCAATTCCATATGTGTCCCAATGGTCAATAACTGGACCCTTGGATGATTATAATCTAGATATACTCAAAACAAATATTTGGTCATGTTTTTTGATCTTTTAATGATTATTATTGCAACACCCATGATTTTTATGAAAAATATTATGTTTTTATGTTATAAACATCATCAAAGGAATATTTAACTACACACAACAATAGCTTGGTTTTCTTTACACTCAATCACGACCTTCCTCGATAGCTTGTGTTGTACGCAATACTGAGTTTCCCTAAACAACCATATGCTATTAAAATATTATTAAAACTAACCGTTATGAATAGTAATACACACCTTCAAATATTTTATAAATTTTATCTTCCAAAATGGACTTCTTTTTTGGATTCGGAATATCGAATTATCCTTGGCTGAATTTTTGGTAATTTTCTAAAAACTTTTAATTTTTGATGAATAGTGAAAACACTCGGTTACTATTTAAAAACCAACTTTTTATTTAAATAATTATTTATTTTATTTAAATTTATTTTAGTTTAAAATAGATACATAATACCTATATATATTCAATTTCATTCATTGGAGTCATTTAAAAATAATTTTAGATATATAAAAATTTTATTGAACATTTCATCGTCTTTTACCCACCTCCTATGAGAATTTGCAAATTTAAATAAAACAGAATTTTACCGCTTCTGTAAAAATGATATTATTATTACCCTAAAACTTGACCTAATTCTATTTTATAAGTTTAATTCGACCAAAAAACAACCTTAGGAATAAAATATGACCATTTAGGTCCACATAAATTAGATTAGGATATTTAATATTATTTTATTTAAAGAAGAGTTAAAATAGTTTAAAGATATGTTTAATAACTAAAACACTTTTAATATAGAATTATACATAAGATAAATTTGACTATAAATATTCATTATAAATCTAAAATGATGTCCAACATAATTGTATTTTATTTATAATTTTTAGACTTTAAATATTTTAATTTATTTATGACACAATGATGATGCAGTAATTACCTTATTAAGTAAATATTAACATCATTAATATTATAAATACCCAAATAAATGTAATTTTAGACTTTTTATGAATTAGACTAATTTTAAAGGTTAAAATGACATATTAGTATTTATTTAATTAACTTTTTTATAACTAATAATGCTGTTATGAGTTTCACAAAAATCAATTACCAAATATTGTCAAAATTGACATAAAATAGTTTTTAAAAATATATTATATTATTAATTTATATTTTATTCTAAAAAAATCTAAGGATCGTCCAAATGACTTAGATATGGTTATATATATAAATAATGAACCACATGGGGTTCGGTTTCCTTGTTATGATAGTTTATTAACCATATAGTGGAAGAAAACAAGAAGACACGGTAAAAGTTAAATTATTTAACTTAAAGTTAAATCTAAATGATAAGGTTAAAATGATAACCAAAACATGAATAAAATATATTTGTTGAGATTATTTCGACCCAACCCCACCTTAGTTTTGAAATAAATCAATTTCGATCTATTAAAAACCAAATATTACTTTATTTTAAAATATTATTTTAAATTTTTCCTAAAGTGCCCCTCTCCTCCCTTATAAAAGGGTACCTCCCCCCTCTCCTCGTCACACCACTTTGAGCCTTCAATCTCGGCGAAACCCAGCCAATTTCTCTTCTCCCCTTCCCTAGAAATATCCTAGAGGTATGGTTCTTCTTCAGAGACCATATTTAGTGCCTTAAGAGGAGGTTAAGAAGAGGCGCTTCAAAGAAGAGGTAAGGTTCGTTACCGATTCTTTCAACTTTATTTATTCTTATAATTATTCTTCATTAGTTGTTTAATTATGAAGTAATAAAATCATTATCACTCATATACTAATATGTTATTATAAATATGAAACAACCCTATTTCACCTTCTATATATCCGACGGAAAACGAAATCACCACGCATGTGTACGTATGGAATACCGTCTCCACGCCGTGGTGTAATCTGTTTTCCACCACCCCCTTACATGGAGGGGTATAATGGTGTAAATAATAACTATATATGATTATTGTAAATTTATATTGATTCTTAAATAGTATACATACACTTCATTAAAATTCCACGATCATGGGTACAATATCATCGCTCGTGCGTACGTATGGCCTACCGTCTACACGATGTGATGCGACTCGTTCTATATAATCTTCAATGAATAATGATTATATAAATGAATTTAATGAAAAAAATGAAATATAATACACTAATACCATTCTGGAAATGATTTATCTATAACCTAAAAAGAAGAATAATAATTTATTCGACAAAACATGCATAAGATCAAAAGGCAATAAACTCCCGAATAACAAGTAGCAATGTAATATTACTAATACGAAGCTAATAATATGACCATATATGAAATCATAACAATGTGTATGATTTTTTATTAAGTCAATAACATTATTTAAATCATTATACAGGAGGTTCGGACACATACGAAGCAAATCAGACCTAAGGTAAGGGAAAAACTCGCAATCTCATTTTTATCTGAGATTGTTTATACTTCAAACTTTACTGGGGAATACTTATCATACACATCCATGTTTCCTCAATATTTAATATTATTTATATCCTCCTACAATTTTTTAAATCCTCTTTTACCCATTGGTGTGTATTTAGTAAATGATATGAATGGAATCTTTTGTCTTTTCTAGTACGAGGTACTTTTTTGACTTTTCTGGCCAAGTACGAGAAGAATGTTTTTCTTTAACTTATAGGGCATGAATGGATTTTTATAAAATTATTTCCATGAATCTTCCTTTACAATTTTTCAAGTTTATTTTTAATCAACTTCTTTTAGTTTCAAATTGTATGACATATTAAGAAAGGAAAATTGTTTTTGAAGTAGAAAGGATATTTTCCTCAAGAAAGGAGTTCATGTGTTTGATCAAAATTATTTTCCATCTAAGATAATATAGTGTTCTATTTCTATCCCTATTTTTACATGTATTTGATTATGTTATGATGGAATTATTTTTATGAAGTCTGTTTTTCTTATATGATTTATGTTATGATGGCATGATGATTAAGAATCCCATTTTTATTACATGGGTTATGCTATGACGTTTGATTTATGATCATGTGGCACACATAATAATGGTATCATTATGAGATGGGTGGGACCTATATCTCCCTCCAATTCATTGGGTAAATATTTATATTTTATGAGATAGACATGGTTGGAACGACAGGTTAATCCAGTTCAGTGACACAGGACTGAAACGAGGAGTGAACTTGGATCATAAATGGACTTTGTCTGCTAAGATAGTCTTGGAAAAAAGTCTTGACTACAAAGAAATTATTCTCTATGATAATTTGTGTATGCCAAAAAGTTTCATGATTTAGGTAATGATTATTGGGATTACATTTCACTACTATGATTTATCCCATGTTATGATATTATGATCTCTTTTGCAGGTTATGATTTCCCAAATGTTATGTTCTTATAATTGATATTTCTTTTCATTACCCTTGTTGAGCATTTGATCTCACCCTTTTTTATGTTTTCTTTTCCCCATGTCAGGAAGAAGGGTATTAAGTAGGATATGGAAAAAGGGACTCTAGATATGATGAAATAAACAGGAGACAATGTAGATGACTTATGAACCAGTTGTTTATTTTTCCTAGTTTCTAAAGACACTATACATATACGGTCCATGAAAGGGTTTGTTATATGTTGTAATAAGTATTCTTTAATTATGAATTAATAACCATGTATGTAATGTATGGGTCATTATAGTATGTATCAGAGGCAATGGAGGTAGAAATGAATCTGATCCGTGGGAACTCTCACATGTGATCGTTGGATGAAGCATGGCTCTCTACCCAAGGGCTTCATGAGGAAATGGATGCCACTGGGGATGGTGGTGTGTCCCACCTAGGGGGTGTATCCGACCATATAGTGCCCTGATAGGTATCAATTATAGTCCATTGGAAGTAATTTCATATCGTTATAGTTGCTATCAGAGGAAAGGTATAGTCAACCTTTGGAAACTAGGATGTGAAAGCCTTAGTAAGAACCCTAAGGATAAGTCTAAGCATAGAACACAATCATAGTGTTTTGGAAATGTCCATAAAAAACCTATAATAAGTCCTTAAGTGTGATATTTTATTCTTGATTATGTTGTTTTCATATTATAATTAGTGTTTCTCACACAATTCTTCTTGGTTTTAGTCAATGGATGGAACCAAAAAAAACGTGTTAATGCGAAATGCGACGGGAAATGAAATGATTGTCCCCCTGAGAAACCAAACGTTATGGGATCTAGAATGAATAATCTTGTAGCCATTATCACACAACTTTCTCAGGATATGAATCATGCAGTACTTTCAAACGAGCAATGGAAGGAAAAAAATTCTTTTGAATCCTTCATGAGGTAGCGTCCACCCACATTCAGCGGGTCTATTGATCTATTAGTGGTTGAACAGTGGATTAGTACCACTGAAAAGATATTTTCAGTACTACAATGTTCTGAACATGATAAAGTCATCTTAGCAGTATATCGTATGGAAGGTGAATCTGATCAATGGTGGAATATTATCAAGAATACGATGAAAAGAGATGAAATTGAATCCATGGAATGGGACGAGTTCAAGAAATAATTTTTCAATAAGTAATTCCCTCGTATTCTTAGAAAAGATATGGAGAAGGAGTTTCTGGAACTTAAGAAAAAGGATGATGAATCTGTTGGTACCTACAAAGAAAATTTTACAAGACCTGCAAGGTACACTCTTGAGTTTATTATCCAACCGGAGAGTAAGATCGATCAATTATTTAGTGGCTTAAAACCATGTCTTTGAATGGAGTTAGCCATAAGGGACTTCAATTTATATGAGGAAATCATTCGATGTGCTCTCAAGGTTGAGATGGAGATTGGAAAAACCCATCAGTCATATGGGTTTGATAAGAAGAGGAAAATGGAATTCAAAGGGATATCTTTAGAGCACACTAAAAAGAAGATGAGTTTTCCCTTATGATCAAAGTGTAGAAAGAAACATAGAGGGAGTTGTCTTAAAGGGACAAGTAAATGTTTCAAATGAGGAAAAGATGGTCATCGTGCATTTTGATTCCGTAATGATGGGAAGAATATGTCTAGTGATAAGAACAATGAAAAGGATACACAGAGTGCACCTCCTACACTTCAATGATACAAGTGCAATGAAATGGGGTATTATGCCAATCAAAGCCCTAATCCAATAGTTGTTGATGATGATCGATGTCAAAAAGCTCTTAAAGACAAAGTCAAAGGAATGTCATAGGCAATTTCAATCAGCTATGTGGAGTATGATAACGATGTGGGGAAAGGTACACTTACCATCCACTCTAAAGTAGAAAATGTTTTATTTTATTCTAGATCCACCACTCTTTTATTTCTGAATAATTTTCTAAGGGTATCTCTGTATTACCACAGCAGTTAGATATTGAGTTAACCGTGACAACCCCTAATGGAACAACAATCACATCAAAAGTTTATTATTCTTTTCCGATTGAAGTTTTTTGGAAAGTGATTCCTACAAATCTTGTAATCCATTCTATAGGGTAATTTGATGTGATTCATGGCTTGGATTTTATTTATTTATATGGAGCTCATATCAATTGCCAAAGAAGGAAAGACACATTTCATATTCCAGATCAATCTATGATCGTCTATCGATGCAACGATGAACATAACCTTCTAGTAGAAATTTCTTCCATATGATGGGTCTTGATTCCACTAAATGAAGGCTATTTATCTCAAATGGTTAGATAGGAACTCATGATTAAGAATATGCCCATTTTATGAGAGTTTGATGATGTATTTCCAGAGGAATTGCCAAGTCTCCCACCAAATTGTGAAGTTGAGTTCTCAATAGAACTCGTACTGGGTGGTTTACCTATTTCAAAGACACCTTATAGAATGGCCCCAATTGAGTTGTAGGTTTTCAAGATGAAACTCCAATATATTCTTGAAAAGTGATTCATATGCCCTAGTGCATCACCTTGGGGGGCACCTGTTCTGTTTGTTCAGAAGAAATATGGATCAATGAGACTCTCCATTGATTATCAAGAACATTACAAGATCACTATCAGTAACAAATATCCTCTCCCATGCATTGATGACTTATTTGACCAACTACGCGGAGCTAAATACTTTTCCATGATTGATCATCATTCAGGGTATCATCAATTAAGGGTCAAAAGGGAGGATATACCAATGAAGGCTTTCCGTACAAGGTGGTGGTGGAAAATAGATTACACCACGGCGTGGAGACGGTATTCCGTATGTACGCACGCACGGTGATTTCTTTTTCCGTAGGATGGATAGATGGTGAAATAGGGTTGATTCATACTTATAATAACATATCAGTATATGATTGATACTGATGTTATTACTTCATAATGAAACAACTAAAGAAGAAGAAGTGGAAGAAGAAATAAAGATGGAAGAATCGATAACAGACATTACCTCTTCTTTGAAGTGCTTCTTTGAGACCTTCTTTTAGGGAACTAAAATTGGTCTTTGAGGAAGAAAAGAACCTCTAGTATGTTTCTAGGGATGTGGAGAAGAGAATTTGGCAGGGTTTGGCCGAGCTGGAAGGCTCAATGTTGTGTGAGGAAGAGAGGGAGGAGGTTCCCTTTTATAAGGGAGGAGAGGGGCACCTTTGGGAAAACTAAAAATATTATTTTATTATAAAGTCAAGTTCGGTTTTAAATAGATCCCAATTGATTTATTTATGGCTAAGGTGGGTATGGGTCGAAATACTCTTATCCAGTAGAATTTAGACAAGTTTAGGTTCCTATTTTAACCTTATCATTTAGATTTATCATTAAGTTAAATAATTTTACTTTTATCGTGTCTTCTTGTGTTCTTACACTATAAGGTTAGTAAACAAACTATAAGAAGCCAAACGAACCCCAAATTGTTTATTATTAATATATATAACCTTATTTAAGTCATTTTTCTGAACCTTAGATTTTAGGAATAAAATAACAATTAATAATATAATATTTGTTTTAAAAAATATTTTATGTCAATTTTGACACTATTTAGTAATTGATTTTTGTGAAAATCATAACAGAATGATAAGTTCGAAAAAAGTTAATTAAATCAATAATAACATGTCATATTAACCTATAAAATTAGTGTAATTTATAAAAAGTCTCAAATTATATTTATTTGGGTATTTATAACATCAATTATGTCAATATTTCATTAATAAGATAATTACTGCATTATTTTTGTGTCATAAATCAATTAAATTATTTAATGTCTAAAAGTTACAAATAAAATACCAGTATGTAGTAAATCTTTTTAGATTTCTAATGAATATTTATAGTCTAATTTATCTTATGTATAACCCCATATTAAAAATGTTTTAGTAAATAAACTTTGATTTTAACTCTTTTAACCTTTCTTTAAATAAATTAATAATAAATGTGCTAATCTAATCCAAGTGGGCCTAAATAGTCATATTTTATTCCTAAGTTTGTTTTTGGTCTAATTACACTTGTCCAATAGAATTAGGACATGTGTTATGGTAATAATAATATCATTTCTACCCTTAATTACCCTATTTACTTTTAACCGTGGTAAAAAAAGTAAAAAGTTACTATTCACCAAAAAATTATTTTCATCTCATTGAACCACATTTTACTTACTGACATCAACCATGTCTCTCAGATTTTTGAAATTCCACTCACAGAAGCGGTAAAATTAAGTTTTATGAAAAATTCAGTTTTTTTAACTACCACTTAGTGGTTTCACTATTCATCAAAAATTGAATGTTTTCAGAAAAATACCAAACTTAGGCCTAAGGTATATTTGATATTATGAAATCAAAAATGATTTCTATTTTACCAAATTCAAAACATATCAGTTGCTTTAAATAATTTAAAAATTAATTCCCGTCGTCAAAACAAATAGCGTGTTTTTAAGAGATAATAACTATCAAAAGATTGAAACTTGTTTATAACTGGTTTAAATGTGAAATTACATCCAATGACCATCATTGTATTATATTGTAAAAATATATTCTAAATATACTTTAAAACCACTAAAATTAATAATTTATCACTATTAATTATTTCGATTGAAAAAGTTGTTTTTAATTAAAATTTAGTAATTTCTACTATTCATCAAAATATGAAAGTTATCCGAAAATTACCAAAATTTCACCCTAAGCTAATTTCGATATTCCGAATCCAAAAAATGAAGTCCATTTTGAAAAATAAAATTTACAAAATTTGAAAAAGTGGTTATTACTATTCATAATGGCTAGTTTTAATAATATCTTAATAGCATATCGTTGTTTAGCGAAACTTGATGTTGCGTACAACACACGCTATCGTGGAAGGTCGGGATTGTGTGTAATTCAAGCCAGGTCAGAGATGTGTGTTTTGAAAGGTCCTTTTGGTGTAGCGTATAACACAAGACATTAATGAAATTAAAAAGAATATTTTTCATAAAATCTCGGGGTGTTACACCTCCTCCACATGCTCAACAACCACCTCAGCAAGAGAACACCTCAATGTTAGAGGATCTAATGACTAAATTCATATCTACTACTGAGACTCGGTTCCAGAATCAGGAAGTTTCGATTCGAGGATTGGAAATCAGATTGGCCAGCTGGAAAATCAACTCTCAGGGAGGCAGCCTGGTACACTACCGAGGAACACCGAAAAGAACCCAAGGGAGGAGGCCAATGCTATCATGATCCGGAGTGGAAAAGATCTCCAACAGAACCAATCAGCACAGCAAGGTGCATCCACACCTACTGTTGAAAAAAAGGTACCAATACTGACCCCTCTTCATCCAAATTCTCGCATAAGGAGGCTTTACAAAATAAAGAAATGGAAGTAATCCAACCATTCAAGCATGCCTTACCCTTTCCGGAAAGATTGAAGTAGATGAAGCTGGACCACCGATTTATCAAATTCATGGATGTTTTCAGGAAGCTACATATCAACATACCATTTGCAGAGGCCCTGACAAAAATGCCAACATATTCCAAATTCATGTAGGAAATCCTCTCGAATAAGAGGAAGATGGAGGATTTGGGCATTATTTCCCTAACGATGGAGTGCTCCGTGGTGGTTCAACATTCCATTCCTCCAAAACTCCAAGATCCAGGTGGTTTCACCATTCCATGTACTATTGGATCATGTGAGTTTGGGAAGGCCCTCTGTGACTTAAGGGCCAGCGTGAACCTCATGCCCCTCGGAGTTTTCAAGAAGCCGAGACTCAACGAACTCAAACCTACCATGTAGCCCTTCAATTTGCTGATCGATCCATCAAATACCCGAAGGGACTACTAGAGAACGTACTGGTCATTGTGGGTAGGCTGATTCTCCCTACTAAGTTCATCATCCTTGACATGGGGGATGACCAGGAAGCACCTCTTATACTTGGAAGACCTTTCTTGGCAACTAGGAAGGTACTGATCGATGTGCACCAAGGGGAGCTTATTTTTCGGGTAGGTGATGAAAGAGTTTCCTATAACGTCCTCAAAGTCGTAAAACATGTTTCCTTATCAGAGCATGAGGACTATTATGCTGTGTCCACCATGGTTAATCATTTTAGCGAACAAGGGTATGATCTGGGATGTTCTTTTATTTCAAATAAATTAACTATTCCAGATATTTTATTAGAAGAAGCGCCATATGACTTGAAATTCATAGAAGGCCAGAGCGGCCACTATTTTCAACATGCAGTTGTTCCTGATAGTTTGGAACGGGACAAGGTGCAGCCACTTGTGCCTTCGATTTTAAAGGCTCCTGAACTCGAACTGAAGCCTCTTCCATCTTATCTCAAGTATGGGTATCTAGGACCTAATCAAACTTTGCATGTTATACTTAATGCAGAACTATCACAGGAGCAGGAAGATACACTTATGCCGATTCTCAAACGGTGGAAGCATGCTATTGGGTGGACAGTCGCTGATCTGAAGGGCATCAGCCCCACCATTTTCACTCACAAGGTTTTTCTTGAAGAAGGTGCCAAGCAATCTCGGCAACCACAACGGCGCTTGAATCCTCCCTTGAAGGAAGTTATCATAAATAAGGTGATCAAACTATTGGATGAAGGCATCATATATCCCATCTCAGATAGTCCGTGGGTGAGTCCTCTACAAGTGCTACCCAAAAAGGGGGGTATCACTGTGATTTCAAATGAAAAGAACGAGCTCATCCCTACACACACTATCAGGGGATGGAGAGTCTGTGTGGATTAATATATGATAAATGATCCCACAAGGAAGGATCACTTCTCCTTGCCATTCATGGATCAAATGATAGAGAGACTAGAAGGGAACAACTTCTATTTCTTCCTCGACGGTTTTTCCGGCTATAACAAAATCTCCATTACTCCAACGGATCAGTAAATGAGAACATTCACTTTCCCCTATGGCACATTTTCTTATCGAAGGATGTATTTTAGAATGTGTAATGCCCCAGAGACCTTCCAGCGTTGTATGTTGGCCATCTTCCATGACATGGCGGAACAAATCCTGGAGGTATTCATGGATGATTTTTCCGTTTACGGAAAATCATTCACCATTTGTTTACGACACCTAGATCTTGTTTTGGAATGATGTGATCACACTAACCTAGTCTTGAAATGGGAAAAGTGTCAATTCATTGTGCAAAGAGGTATAGTCCTTGGCCACAGAATTTCAGCAAAGGGGATAGCGGTGGACCCGGCGATGATCGAGGTCATTTCATGACTACCTATACCGACATCCGTCCGAGCCATCCGCAGTTTCCTCGGGCATGAAGGATTTTATCGGTGGTTTGTCCACGGCTTCTCCAAACAATCCCAGCCCCTCACTAATCTTAAAACCAAGGATTCCATTTTTGAGTTCGTTGAGACTTGTATCAGATCTTTTGAGAATCTAAAGTAGCACCTGGTGGAATCTCTGGTTATGATTTCTCCCAACTGGGAGGAACAATTTGAAGTGATGTCTGATGTGAGCGACTACATCATCGGAGCAGTCCTGGGACATTGACTTGACAAGATTTTCAGACCTATCTATTATGCCAGCAGGACACTCAATGAGGCACAGATCAACTACGCTAACACATAAAAGGAGATGCTTGCAGTGGTTTTCACATTTGATAGGTTTCATTCTTGATTAGTGTTGTCTAAAGTTATTGTTTATACTGAACATACAGCACTAAAGTACCTACTCAACAAGAAATACGCGAAGCCCTGATTGATCTGGCGGGTACTCCTCTACAAGAATTCGATCTTGAGATCCGAGATAAGAAAGGGAGTGAGAACTTCATTGCTGACCATCTCTCTCGCCTCGAGCTGCCTCATTTAGAGAAGGAAAAATATCGGGAGATCAGGGAGGATTTTCCTGATGAGCACCTCTTTTCGATCAGTGAAACACCTCGACCATGGTATGCTGATTTCGCTTATTTTCTGGTTACATGTTTCGTTCACCCCGACCTCTCCTTCCAGCAAAGGATACAATTTTTCTCTGATGTGAAAAGGAACTTCATAGGAGGACCCTCTCCTATTCTGATCTTGTGCATATGGAGTGATCTGTCATTCCATCCCATAGAATTATGTTCACAGTGTCCTGGAATTCTGTCACACCTCACCAGTAGGAGGACATCATGGGTCGGACCATACCATAGCTATGATAATGTAGTCTGGATTTTTCTGGCCCACCATTCATAGAGATTCCCAGGCCTTTGTTTCTTGTTGCGATCTGTGCTAGAGGACTTGTTATGTGGGACGTAGAGCCGAGATGCCTTAGCACCCCATTCTGGAGGTCGAGATTTTCGACTTTTGGGTAATAGATTTCATGGGTCCTTTTCCCCCATATTTTAGGAACACTTACATCCTTGTCTGTGTCGACTACTTCTCCAAATGGGTGGAAGCTACTGCTACATCTCACGACACAGCCAAGGTAGTCATAAATTACTTAAAGAAAAATATTTTTAGCAGGTTTGGAGTTCCACAAGTGCTGATCATCAATAGAGGGACCCACTTCGACAACACAGTGATGAGAAGACTACTGTCGAAGTATGGAGTAAAGCATCAGATGGGGACACCATATCATTCCCAGTCCAGTGGATAGGTAGAGCTTTCCAATCGGGAGCTCAAGAAGATCCTGGAGAAAACTGTGAACACATCATGGAAGGACTAGTCCAAGAAATTAGATGATGCCTTGTGGGCATACCAGACTAATTTCAAAACACCATTGGGAATGTCCCTGTTCCTCCTCGTCTATGGAAAGCCCTTCCATTTGAGAGTAGAATTGGAACACAAAGCCTACTGGGCCGTCAAAGCCCTAAATTTTGATCTGAAGGCAGCTGAAGAGAAATGGAAGTTCAAACTGTTGGAACTAGATGAGATTCGATTAGAGGAAAACGAGAAAACCATGTTGTACATGGATAAGACAAGAGCCATTCAAGACCGGATGCTATCACGAAAATCATTCCAACCCAGTGATCAGGTACTTCTCTTTAATTCTCGTCTTAGCTTATTTCCAGGGAAGTTAAAGTCCCGCTTGTCGGGACCATTCCATGTTATCCGCGTATTCCATCATGGAGCGGTAGAAATTTCTTGAGAAGATGGTCAACCATTCAGGGTAAACGGGCGGCAGTTGAAATCCTACCATCCTACAGACAACATGGTGGGAACGTTGTCCATCATACTCCTCAGGTAAGCACGGTAGGTAGGTCGAGCCAACGTCCTAAAACAATGGCGCTTCCTGGGAGGCAACCCAGAGGATACACGCCATGTCCCACTTATTTAGACAGCATGTACTTATCTTTTTAATTTGTAATCTTAATAGTATAAATCTATATAATAACAAATTAATAACTAGGGTTGATGCTGGTGCCGATGGCAAAGTCACCGGAGTTTATTCACGCCGTCCCCGGTTCGAATACTCCAAACCTACCTTCGGCATGGGGTTCCTTCTTTTATTTATAGGGAATGTGTGGTATTTTCCATATATGTATCTATATGAATGTGTTTAATAAAACCCATTAGGGGGATGGATCGGTTGGCTAGAATCGTAATCCGATTTCACAAGACCCGAGTTCGAATCTAGACAACCGTCCCATTTTTAACATTTGTTCTATTAATAAAACCACATGACGTGTATACCAATATATGTCGTGTGTCCCATAAATCTTCAAATATAAATTAAAAAAGTTTTAAAAATAATAAATTTCATGCGGGTGAAGTTGGCGGATTGGCAGAGTCTCGGAATCAGGTTCAAAAGGCCCGGTTTTGAATCATACTAATCTCCCCGCTTCACCCCCATCCTTTCTTAAATAAAAACCACACATCGTGATTTTCGTTCTTTCCATGTGTTTTGGCCGTATTTAATACATATGAATAGTAGAACAACCTTTGCTCAAGTGGGTGAGGGCGTTCGTTCGAATCGGCTGATCGCTGGTTTGAATCTAGCCCCAAGCACCGGACCAAAGGTTGTACTACTCTTTTTCTCATTTTAAAATACACGGCGTGTATTTCCCAATATACGTCGTGTATAGGTTTATGTATAATAGGATTTGTGGATATATTTATTTATTTTAATTATAAATAATAATAATTATATAGTTTACTATAATAATTATCGTTGTAAAAAAATAGGATACACAGCGTGTACCAAACATACACGCCGTGAACCTCGGCTATATAAGCCGTGGACCACCCAGATTGAGGCCATGTCGCACGGCCGTCCAAATTTCCTCCTTCTCCCCGTTTCTTCTCCCAAACGCCACCCGAACCCCCCCTTTTGCCAAATCTGTCGATTTGGGGTGTTTCAAGTTCTGATTCCTCTCACCTTGTGATCCTCGATCCAGGTACACCATTCTACACCCTATGTTTCAAATTTTGAGACTCATTTAGGGTATTTTTCAGATCGGCTGACCGTTCGACTTCCGGCAGTACACGACCAAGAAATGAATAACACACGCCATGTACATCTGAACACGACCTCACATAGAATTTTTTGAAATTTGAATTTACACAGTGTGTATTATCGGTACACACCGTGTCCGTTTCATCGTGCCCGAGTACACCTTTGCACACGGCCTCACACACTGTTTTAATTTACACGGCATGTGTGTTTGGTCACGTCCTGTCTGTTTTTTGTGTTTTCCCCTCTGTGTGTGGCACATAACACGGCCTGTCATCCCATGTTCCCGAACACAGCGTGTCTGTTCGGTACACGACGTGTCCTTTATATCTGTCACCGTCCCGTGTTTCCCCTCTGCACGACCACTCACCGTATTTTCCTTTACACAGCGTGTGTGTTCGGTACACGCCATGTCTGTATGATGTTTGACTGGCCCATGTCTCCCCCTCTACACGACCATGTTCTTCGTGTGCAGTCCACGACGTTTCCTGTACTTACACGACATGTATTGTTTTTCTATGAACTGATAAAAACATGGCGGTGCTATTTGTTCCACACGACCACCAACACTTTGAGTGAACACGACGTGTATGTTCGGTATACACCATGTACTTTTCCTTGGTCTGTTTTCACCCTCGGCATGTCTGTCCAGAGAACACGGGATACTCTTCATTTTGGACTACACGTCGTGTACTCTAGAGTGCACACCTTGTACTTTTCTATTCCAGTTTTCTCACATTTTCTTTGTTTTTTTATTTCCGTTTTCTTTTTCTTTTCTTTTTTTTCTATTTCATTCTATTTTAGGACATGGAAGATCACAATCCTTCGCATGGAAAGTGGCCAGCCTCCGCCACTGAGGGCGAGGAGTCCAGTTATCATTAGATCCGACTCCGACCACCTACGCAGCCAGACCCCGACGCTCCGGTCTTTGAGCTCCCTCCATTGGCCATTCTGCCGCCACTCACTCCCTCAGATGAGGCTTGGCCTACTTCTACTGCACCAGCTGCCACTTTCTCGGTACCCTCATCCGCAGCGGCTAGTCCCTCTTCGAGCACACCTTCCACCGATCCACATTCTTCTTCGCCGGATCCACCTCCAGAGCCAGATGTTTCTGCTGCACCGGCACCTGGCCCGAGACCTGCAGGTGCTCCCTATCCCTACACAGTATTCCCGGTCACCGACCTCACATACGATAGGCTCCGACTCTTACCTCGTCGGCCGATACCATTGAGCGGCCGGTACCTTGACAGCATCATTCTGTAGTGGCTCAGTATTTGGGAGGAGTTGGAGGTACTTCTCAGACACACCGCACTCCTCGAGATTTTCCAGGTCACACTCCTTTGTTCCAAGATTTATTTTTGGAGTTTGTAGCCTCCTTTAAGTTCGATGGAGTGGAGTACCGAGAGAATCCTGGCGATGCAGTGCCCGTAGTTCAATTCCGGCTAGGCGGCCGATGTTTTTCTCTGATGATGGTAGAGTTTGGCTGAGGTTGTGGCTTCTACCCCCATCCTTTCACCGCACCCCCTGTTTTTGACTTGACCCGACCTGAGCGCTCTGACCTCATTTCCATGTGGCGGGAGATCGCTGGGCCTGACCACCGGTACTCCCCCAATTCTCAAAAGAGTACTCTTATAGCTGACCCCGTCCTTCGCTTCACCCACCGGTGCTTCAGCGCCATCCTCTTCCCCAACCATGAGGATATGGGGGTCGTGACCAGCCGTGATATGGCACTTCTTACCTGTGCCATCCGACACGCCTACCTGAACCTCCCCAATCTTATCGCCTCCTATTTCCACTCCATGTTTATCGGCCGTCAGGGAAACCTGAACGGCGGGTTTTACACCACCCGTCTTACCCACCACTTGGGGGTATTCGAGCCCTCATTAACTCATGACATGATAGGTTCACCCCAGCGGATGGACTTCCTCATGCTCATTCACATGGGATTGGTCCAGATGCAGGGGGTGCGTACATCCTTGCTCAGGCTTGAGCCCCGCCACCTACTGACCCCCATGCCCCACCTGCTGACCCCACTCCTCCTTCCCCACCCGTCCAGCTTCTCCACCTCACCCACCTCCTACTGACCCTACTTTTTCTGACCTTCCTTCTTCTGTCCCATCCCCTATCCCACTTACCCCTTCACCCTCTATTGATCTGGCCATTTCCCTCTGCCTAGCCACGATGGAGCAGAAGTTAGCCTGTATCATTAGCCGCCAAGACACCATTGCACGCCATTTGATTCGTCTGGATGGCCGCCAGGACCGGATGGAGCATCTATTGGTGCATATTGCTCAGCATTTTGGTATTCCACTGCCTCAGTCACCAGCATCTGCCTTCGTTCCTGGACCTTCTGCATCTGCTCCTCCGCCGTCTCCTGCGCCGACCACAGATTCCGTTCTGATGACTACGGTGAGCTCTTCTTCTTCCACTTTTGTCAGGCCACGGCCTGCTGCTGAGATTCCAATCCCGAGTCTAGCACCTATGACTCCTACTTCTTCAGCTACCCTTTCCGATGCCGAGTCAGAGCATCCCCCTTCAATTCCTCCTGAGTCGTCTCTACCAGCCGATTCTGTACAGGATGATGCCTCCCTTAAGGCGACCCCATGATAATGACATTATTCTTTCTCTTATATATCTCTTTTTTCATTTTCTATGATGTGATGTTATGTATATTTGTGGTTTTCTTTTTTCTCGATAGTCACAGGTACGGGCAAGGAATGCCTTGGGCATCACTTTTCATGAGTGGGGTCTTTTTCCATTTCTCTTTTCATTCTTTTTATATTTACTTATTCCACTACTTTCCCTCATTTTGTCCCCCATTTCTCCTTGTTTCCCACCCTTTACATTGGTATTGCACTTGGTGGACCATGTTCCTTCTTCAGTGTGGGGGAGCATCTATCTCTTTCACCTTAGTCTTTTCCCTTACACTAATCTAGGAGACATCATTATTAGACTCTATATTTTAAAATTTAAATCAATTTTGGTTAATCAATATTATAAATGTTAGAGTTATCAGTAGGATCTTTTGGAAATGTTACATGCTTGTTTGATTTTTTAGGTATTTTAAAATGATTACTGATATAGTTTCAATTGCATCTTTTATACTTGATTAAATTACATTAATTAGGCTAATAATTTATGTGCATGTCATGACCTGATTGTCCCTTTATTATTTTTCCACTCCAGAGAGGTATTCTAAACCCTTTTTTCGAATTTCTTTTCTAATACCCTATTTCTTGAGAGATTCTTAGGATATGCATCACTACCATAATTTGAACGTTTTTCTTTTCAAAACATGGAGAGATTTTTGAATTACTTTAACATGATTGAGGCATTATATTATTTAAACCCCTTTATCTTGAGACCTACCCTACATTTAATCTTCGTTAAACCCATAAAAGTTGTGAACATCCTTTATAGGAAGCCACATTACAAGCCTATTTCCCTTCCTACCATATTTCTTTTTAAACATTCCATGATTATTCATTTACGTTTTAAAGAGGGAGTTGGAAATACAAGGCATATTTTTGTGTACAACCATGAAATACAATGTGGGGGAGTAACTCTTAATTATTTGGGGCAGAATGAGTTCCAAACATCTACTCATTGTATTCATAAGTGTTCCCCTTGTGTTTTGTTCTGAAAAAAAACAAACAAACAAACAATAAGGGAACCTTATGCTTATTTTCCCATAAACCCTATTTGCCTATGGAAGATGGTGATGATTACAAAAGCATTCGACTGAGCTTTTCAAGGAGGTATTTTCAGTGAGCTTTACTGTGAATATCATGCAATGTTGTTTAAAGGAATTAGCCTTCCTTTTTCAAGCCTCAGAATAATTTTTCACATCTGAACCTACCAACCCTTAGCCACAGAAACATATGAACCTTATTAATAAATCCCTCATGATTTTTTTTATTCAATTTTTCTTAAATGAGAACAAGATATCTTATAAACCTATGGATATAGTGTATATACCTTAGATTGATCATAACTCTGAATAAAAATATCTTGAGAGTGGAGTGTGTCTTTGACTGGTAATGTAAATCATCAAATGGCATGCTTATTTTTGAAAGGTTGAAAAATGCGTTGAAGAGCATGAGAGTAGTTAGTTGCATTATATATGAGGCATGATTTAAATATCATATGAATTGAATTTGTTTTTACATTTTAGAATTATTCCTCAGTAACTTTATCAGTTATATGTTTGATTAATTAAATGCCTTCCTTTTAAATGTATAGGCTCTTTTAATTAGATGTTGAGATTTTGTTTGAGGGAAAGAAAACGACTAAGTGTGGGGGAATTTGATGAACCCAATTTGTGTATACATTTCCATATATATAATTGAAAATAAAAGCATGTTTTCAGCAAATATATGTTGTTTTATGAACATATTATTTGATTTTGGTGAATCTGTTTACTTGAAGGAGCTTTCTGGCTAAATACACGGATCAAGGGAAGTTTGTGAAAATTTTGAAACTAAACGGCGTGTACTTTTATACACGTCGTGTACATCCAGAAAAGGACACGGACCAAAGCAGGGAGTACACACCCATGTCACTAGGAAAAGATACACGCCGTGTGGGGTGTCGTTACATGATGTGTACCACTTTCTAGAAGAGGTAGTTTTGAGAAAAGTCTACACACCCATGTGGTCGTTGAAAGAGACACGACATGTTTAAATTTCTACACGTCGTGTCTGCTGTTCTAGAAGGGGCTGGCGGCCAAAATTTTGATACTAAACGCCGTGTATGGCGGCTCTACACGCCGTGTACACTCAAATTGTAGGCAGAACCGTGTTCAAAAGTCAAAAACGGCGTGTTTTGACACCTGCCAGTGGAGAAATTGGTGCCAAAATGCGTTGACGAAAAGTACACGGTGTGTTCTTTCTATACACGTCGTGTACTTTATTTTTCAATAAAAAGAGGCCTTGGCCTATGGATTTAAGGATTTTAATCCTTTGGAGGAGAGAAGAAGATTTGTTTCTACCATTTTCTGAGCCACCATGGTGTCGTATTTCCACTACTCCACCTTCCGACACCCTACCTCAATGCAAACACGATGAATCCGTCAGGTATCACATATGTCGTTTCTTCATCAAATTCTATGTGTAACTAAACCCCTTGTGTTAGGGCTATGGATGAAGGGATCGTAATTTGTATGTTCTTATATATAGTTGTGTTTTATCGTTGAAATTTATCTTACTCTTCTTAATCTACTGTTAAATATAATTGAGAATTCTGACCCAGACCAAAGGAAGAATTCTCAGTGATGCAAAGTAAAAGTAACGGTGAAAACATCCATGATCATTGGAAGGATTTCACCGATTCAAATAATGGACTGAACATAGTAAATAATTAATAACACTAACTACCAGACCAAGGGGTCAACGGCTCTAATTCCAAACAAGAGGAACCAGACAAAGGAAATCTTGTAACAAAACAAAACCCAGAATGATTGAATTATTATGAACAACACAACCATTTAAACAATCTGCATAAAACCTCATTAATCACCATAGCCCCGACACGTCTTTTCTTCCCATTTTAAAATCTCTTTAAATTTACCTATTGTTTTCTTTCAAACTGTATCCATTTCTTCAAAGTAAATAAATTTATTTTCAATGAAAACCCAAAATCAACCCAATCAATTCTAAATTATGCTTATTTCACCCAATTAATTATTAAATCAATTGAATTCACACATGCCACAGTTCCCTATGGATCGAACCCGAACACATGCTATACTAAATTTCTAAGAATGATTAATTAATTTGGGATGCATAAAACTTTAATCAACAATAAACGATACCACCAGTATTTAGATGGATCCTTATGAAGCTCTATATGGAAAGAAATGCAGAACTCCAACATACTGGGATGAAGTTGGGGAAAGAAAGAAATTAGGACCTGATATTTTTGATGAGATGGCAGAAATGGTCTGATCTATTCAACAACACATAAGGGCAGCTCAGAGTCGGCAAAAAAGTTATGTCGATAACTGAAGAAAAGACCTATTGCTTGAAGTTTGTGATAAAGTGTTCTTACGAATATCTCCTTGGAAGAGAGTAATGAGATTTGGAATGAAGGGAAAGCTGAGCCCTATGTATATCGGTCCTTTAGAAATATTGGATCGTGTTGGGAAGGTAGCTTACCGATTGGAACCTCCATCGAATCTCTCTCATGTTCACGATGTGTTCCATGTATCACTCCTGAGAAAGTACATACCCTATCCTTCACATGTACTCAGCTCCCATGTTGTACCGCTAGATTAAGATCTTTCTTATGAAGAACAGCCGATAGTGATTCTGGATCGTAGCGAAAAAGTCCTGCTGAACTAGACCACTCGCTTGGTGAATGTTTTATGGAGGAACCACCAATTAGAAGAAGATACATGGGTTCTTGAGGATATGATGAGGGAAAGGTATCATCATCTGTTTGTTACAAAGTGAAAAATTTTGAGAGTGAAATTCATTTTAAGGGGGGTAGAATGTAACACCAGATATTTTTATGAGAAATATTTTTTTTAGGTTATATACATTAACAAATAAATCTTTCACTACACACAACAATATCTTGGCTTTCTTTACACTCAATCGCAACATTCCTCGACAGCTTGTGTTGTACGCAATACCGAGTTTCACTAAACAATGATATGCTATTAAAATATTATTAAAACTAGCTGTTATGAATAGTAATACCCCCTTTTTGAAATTTTATAAATTTTATATTTGAAAATGGACTTCATTTTTGGATTCGGTATATCAAAATTAGACTAGGGTGATTTTTTGGTATTTTTCTGAAAACTTTCAATTGTTGATAAATAGTGAAAACACTGGGTTATTATTTTAAACCTGACATTTTATTTAAATAATTATTTCTTTTATTTAAATTTATTTTAGGTCAAAATAGATACATAATACCTATATATTTTCAATGTAATTCATTGGAGTCATTTTATAATAATTTTAGATATATAAAAATTTTATTGAACATTTCACCATGTTTTACCCACCTCCTAGAAAAATTTTCAAATTTACATAAAAATTAATTCTAACACTTCTGAGAGTGGAATTTCGAAAATCCGAGAGACACGGTTAATATAAAGGAGTAAAATGTGGTTCAATAAAATAAAAATAACTTTTGGTGAATAGTAACGTTTTACTTTTTTGACACGGTTAAAAGTAAATAGGGTAATTAAGGGTAAAATTGACATTAATATTACCCTAACACATGTCCTAATTATATTGGATAAGATTGATTTGACCAAAAACAACCTTAGAAATAAATTATGACCATTTAGGTCCACATGGATTAGATTAGGATATTTAATATTATTTTATTTAAAGAAGAGTTAAAATAGTTAAAATCAATGTTTAATGAGTAAACCATTTTTAATATAGAGTTATACATATGATAAATTCAACTATGAATATTCATTAGAAAGATAAAACGATTTCCTACATAATGGTATTTTATTTATTATTTTTAGACTTTAAATAATTTAATATATTTATGACACAATGATGATGCAGTAATTACCTTATTAAGGAAATATTATGATAATTGATATTATAAATACCCAAATAAATGTAATTTGAGACTTTTTATGAACTAAAATAATTTTATATGTTAATATGACATATTATTATTTATTTATATAACTTTTTTCGAACTAATAATCCTTTTATGATTTTCACAAAAATCAATTACAAAATAGTTTCAAAATTGACATAAAATAGTTTTTTAAAACATATTATATTATTAATTGTTATTTTATTCCTAAAAATATAAGGTTTAGGAAAATGACATAAATAAGGTTATATATATTAATAATGAACCACATGGGTTTCGTTTGGCTTGTTATGGTATGGTTATTAACCATATAGTGTAAGAAAACAAGAAGACACGGTAAAAGTTAAATTATTTAACTTAGAGTTAAATCTAAATGATAAGGTTAAAATAGTTCCCTAAACATGTCTAAAATCTATTTGTTGAGAGTATTTAGATCCATCCCCACCATATCTTTGAAATAAATCAATTTGGAGCTATTAAAAAACGAATATGACTTTATTATAAAATAATATTTTAAGTTTTTTCTATTGTGCCCCTCTCCTCCCTTATAAAAGGGCACCTCCCCCCTCTCCTCCTCACACCACTTTGAATCGTCACTCTCATCCATCCCAAGACAATTTCTCTTCTACACTTCCCTAGAAATATCCTATAGGTCCTTGTATTCTTCAAAGACCATCTTTTGTGCCATAAGTGGAGGTTAAGAAGAGGGGCTTCAAAGAAGAGGTAATGTTCGTTACCGATTCATTCAACTTTATTTCTTCTTCTACTTCTTCTTCATTACTTGTTTCATTATGAAGAAATAACATAAGTATAAATAATATACTGATATGTTATTATAAATATGAAACAACCCTATTTCACCTTCTATCCATCCTACTGAAAATGAAATCACCGAGCGTGCGTATGTACGAAATATCGTCTTCATGTCGTGGTGTAATCAGTTTTCCACCACCACCTTACTTTGATGGGTATAATGGTGTAAATAATAACTATATGTGTCTACAATAACGTGATATTGAATATGAAATAGAATACATACACTTTAGTTCAATTCCACGATAATGGGAACGATAACATCGCTCGTGCGTACGTACGACCAACCATCTCCACGATGTGATGCGACTCGTTCTACATAATCTTCAATGAATAATGATTATATAAATGAATTGAATGAAAAAATATGATATATATTACACAAATACATTTCTGGAAATTAGTTATCTATAACCTAAAAATAATAATAAGAATTTATTCGACAAAACACGCATAAGATCAAAAAGCAATAAACTCTCGAATAACAAGTAGCAATGAAATATTACTAATACGAAGCTAAGAATATGACCATATATGATATCATAACAATAAGTAAGATACTATAATAAGTCAATAACAATATTTAAATCATTATACAGGAGGTTCGGACACATACGAAGCAAATTACACCTAAGGTAAGAGAAAATCTCACAATCTCATTTTTATCTGAGATTGTTTATACTTCAGAATTTACTGGGGAATATTTATCATCCACATCCATGTTTCCTCTATATGTAATATTATTTCTATCATCCTAAAATTTTTTGAATCCAATTTTACCCAGTGGTGAGTTTTTAGTAAATGATATGAAAGGAATCTTTTGTCGTTTTTAGTATGAGGTACTTTTTTGACTTTTCCGGCCAAGTACGAGAAGAATGTTTTTATTTAACTTATACGACATGCATGGATTTTTAGAAAATTATTTCCATGATGATTTCTTTACAAGTTTTCATGATTATTTTTAATCAACTTATTTTAGTTTAAAATTTTATGACATGTTAAAAAAGGAAAACATGTTTTTGAAGTAGAAATGATATTTTCCTCAAGAATGGAGTTCAAGTGTCTTATCAAAATTATTTTCCATCTAAGATAATATAGGGTTCTGTTTATATCCCTAATTTTACATTGATTTGATTATTTTATGATGGAATTATTTTTATGAAGTCCTTTTATCTTATATGATTTATGTTATGATGGCATGATGTTTAAGAATCCCATTTTTATTACATGGGTTATGCTATGATGTATGATTTATGATCATGTGGTACACATAAGAATGGTTTCATTATAAGATGGGTGGGAACTATATCTCCTTCCAATTAATTGGGTAATGATATATATCTCCTGAGATAGACATGGCTGGAATGACAGGTTAATCCTGTTCAGTGATACAGGACAGAAACGAGGAGTGAACTCGGTTCATAAATGGACTTTGTCCGCTAAGATAGTCTTGTAAATGAGTCTTGGATACTAATAAATGATTATATATGATTATCTGTGTATTCCATAATGTTTCATGTTTTATGTCATGATTATTGGGATTATATTTCACTAATATGATTTATCACATGTTATGATTTTATGATCTCTTTTGCATGTTACGATTTACAAAATGTTATGTTCTTATGATTGATATTTCTTTTGTTTTCCCTTAATGAGCATTTAAGCTCACCCTTTTGTATGTTTTCATTTCCCCATGTCATGAAGAAGGGTATTAAGTAGGATATTCCAAAAGTGACTCTAGATATGATGAAATAAATGGGAGACTATGTAGATGATTTATGAACCAGTTGTTTATGTTTCCCAGTTTCTAAAGACACTATACCTATACGGTCCTTTTATGGGTTTGTTATATGATGTAATAAGTATGCTTCAATTCTAAAGTAATAACCATGCATGTAAAGTATGGGTCGTTATAATTATCATTTTAATAAAAATTATTTTATTGATTTTCCATCAATTAAATAATTTCTGTGTCACTGTTGTATATGTTTTTAAAGTAAATATTTATATCATAAAAACTAATAAGATACTAACATGATGAGTAAAAAACATTTTATCATATAAATTAATATTTATATACTAATTTATCTACTATATGATTTTAGATTAAAAATGACATTATTAATAAAAATTTTGTAATCCATATTTAACATTTGTTTAAATAAAATAAATTAATGTCCTAATATCAACCAACTAACTTCCAAAGGATACCATTTAAACCTAATTATGATTTAAGTAAAACTGATCTAATCCAATGATATTAGGACACCTATTACAATAATTTTATTATTTTATTCATACCTTTAATTACCCAAATTACCCTTTTACAATATTAAAAAATTTCTCGATGTTACAATTATTAATGTACAAATATAGAAAAAATATGATTACATAATTTGTACGTAATGATTCCAAATATGTAAAAAATATTTCAAAATTCAAAACAAAAAATGTTATAGTGATTAATTTAAAATTAATAATGTTGTTGGAAAGAGAAAATGGGTTTTAAAAGTTAAAACATTTCAAAAGATTAAAATATTTTTACTATTAAATTCAATGAAAAATTATTTCTAATGTCCTATGTTATATTAACTAATGAAATTATAATCTATTTATATTTTTAAATAATTGACTAATATAATTTATCTGTGAAAATTATTTTTACTAAAAAAAGATGTTTTCAATTAAAATTTAGTATATTCTTACTACTCATCAAAAATATGAAAATATAAAAAACAATTTAAAAAGATAATCCATAGTAAATTTTTATATCCCTCTTCCAATGAATAAGTTTATATTGTCATCTAATAAATATAATTGTTTCATAATTTTTATTTAAAAGTTGTTCTCTATTAAAATGTGGTAAAATTAACAACTTGAAAAATATAGGTTTTTATAAATACAATATAGTTTATTCAAATATTAGGAATAAAAAAATATATTTTATGAATATAAAATATATTTTATGAAATATATAACCAATATGTTTCATTAATTTAATTTACTAATTGTAATTAAATTAATTTTTTAATACTAAGATACAGTTATTTCATTTAAATTTAATTGGTTTATATTTTTCAAAAATAATTGGCAGCTAATAAATTTATCATAAATTTTCCCTTGTTAGTTATATATATTCATGATAACTTAACAGCTATTTTATAATGTTCATTTTATAATAATGTTGTCTCATGGATTGTTTAAAATCATGATTGGATGCAATTAATGCTATTGATGAATTAAAACCATTTATAAAAAATATTTCATAATAACATCTAGGTTTTACATTCTACCACTATTAAACTGAATTTCTAAATGATAATTCCTCACTTGGATACAAATAGATGGGGATACCTCTACCTGAACACATCCACTTGTTCCTGCATAACTTCCTCAAATTGGTGGTTACTCCATAATATATTAACCAAGTGAGTGGTCTTGTTTTGTAGTAATTTTTCTCAAAAGACCAGAGTGTCTATCTTTTATTCTTCTTATGAATGATCTTTCTTCACCTGTAAGACTTATGCGTATAGTACAAGTGAAGGATTAGGTATGTAAATTCTTTGGAGAGATGAATGGAACACATAATGGACTTGGGATAAATTCAATGGAACAACCATTATATAAGTTACCTTCCCAACACAATCAATAATTTTAAAAGGATTCATATACCTAGGGATCAAAATTCCTTTTTTTCCTAATAACAGTAATCTTTTCTTGGGATATATATATAGAAACACCTTGTCACCCACTTCAAATTTTAGGTCTTTTTTCAGTGTTCATCAAAAAAAATTGTCAACTATGAGATTATTTTATGTGTGGTTGAAATGATCTGGCCTTTTCTATCATTTAATCAATAAGATGAGGTCCTAATATCTTTCTTTACCCTACTTCATCCCAACGGTTTGGAGTTCGGAACTTCCTCCCATATATATATTCATAATGTCCCATCAAAACTATGGAGTGAAATCTATTGTTTTAAAAAATATATACCAAATATAGGTGTTGATCCCAACCACATTTTAAATTCATAGAGTAAGATCTTAAAATTTCTTATAGAGTTTGAATTGTCCACTCAAACTGACCATATGTCTGAAGATGACAAGTTGTGATGAAACTTTACTCTTTATCCAAAGCCTGCTAAAGACATTTCCCATGCTTCAAGGTAAAACACACATCCTTATCTGATATAAAAGAAAGCGATACTCTATTTAATCTTACCATGTCAATTAAATATATCATTACTAGATGATCAAAGATAAATCATCTCTAATAGATATAGATTCTAGGCATAGTGGAAATGTGCAATGGTCAGGTCCCAACATTAATTTTTTTCCAAAAATCAATGATCAATCGAAGATATATATGATTAAGAAAACCTTGATTCTAGAATTATGTCAATGAAATAGAAAAATATCTATGTCACTAAAACTGAGAAAGATGATAATCAAATATTTTTATAATTAATTTAACTAAATAAATATTTACATTTGTTTGAATTATTTCTTCGTTGATGAATCTGGTGTCATATCTATAGTCCACTAGCATTACATTCTATAAACAATGAATAGATTTCCTCTAGGAGCGATCCACATGTGTTCCATGATTCTCTATATGTTGATGAAGGAATATATAGGTGCTAGCATGGTTGATCATTGTGCTTGTGTCATGCATTGAGAACCACTTTAAAAGGATTCTCATTGATCCGATGGTAGTTGACTACTCTATTTCCTTGAATGTTTTCATAGATAAGGGTAATCTTTGGGCATGAAAGGATTCCAAAAATCTGTTGTGCACAACCAATACAAATTAATTGAATCTCTTGAGAAAATAACATGATTGGGAATTTATACTACTAGGGTTTAAATAAAAATATTTCAAAAGTACACTTAATTATTTATTTAATACTATCATAATCACATGTCAAATAATAAAAATAATATAATTATTTCCCAATATGTACTAAAAGACCGAATTATAATTAATTTTTATTTAATTAAGTAATATTTAGAATTTTTTTATTCTCAACTGAACATTAAACTCTCTCCACCATTCCTCTTTAAAATTTATCAGGCCTTGAATAATTTCTATTTATTTATTAAATATATATCAGCACATTATTATTCAATAAATAAATAAATATTTTATTCACATAATAGAAAATAAATATACATTAAATATTCTACTCACAGTATATTCTATCGAATAACTAGTGAAATAATAAATGTGATCATGCATAAAAGAATAATTATTAAACCACATATGGGAATAATATTTACTCAATATGAAAAATAAAAAAAATTAATATATTATATGACTGAGATTCTAGATACACTTAGTGTGTAACCCTCTAGGCCTCGTTCTTGGTGGAATTAGGCGAAGTAGCCTCATGTGTAATTTTATCATCTAGCAACAAACCAAGGACCGCATAGAAAAATAATTTAATGCCATAATGTCATGTTAACTCATAAAAGTTCTTACAGTGTAATAAAATCCCATTATCACTATATCTCAAATCGAGCAGGTTGCATGTCAATGCCATCAACCTATATGATTGATTATCTCTTTCATTGAATTTCCAGAAATAGAACTTTTATATAGAATCCCATGCCCATTTATTTATTTCGGATATATCATTTCCACTAATGGTACTGAGATATTTACTACTATTACAAAATTGAATGGATAAATCTATTCTCGCATTATTCATTTATTCAATATTACTTCTGACACACCCAATGTATACTACCTCAACATAAACATATGTCATCTTGGTTTTCATCAATACATCAAAGCACCAAACTCATAATATTCATTAATAATAATCATAAAGTCTAATTACAAATATACATATCCTTGAATAATAAAATCCAATTAAATGTTTATATGTGGATTTCCTACTGGCGTGTCTCATTCTTATAATATCCTACTGGATACTACTAAGTTCTTACATAATGAGAAGGTTCCAAAAACTCTTATATGTCTCTGCCCCTGATTTCATATATCATTTGGGTCCCTCAAATGATTTAATCCCACTATATACCATATATTTTAGAATAGTTTCATAGCACTTCCTAGTTCTCATCATTACAGGGAACAACTATGAGATTTTAATGTGGCAGCTACTCTTAAAACATTATCACATACTATGTCGCACAGAATAAGAAACATGATTTAATAAGTATTTTAATAATTTTTAATAAAATTAATCAATGTTTTATATAAATAACATAAAATCTAGTTCTAGGGGAACAACTCCAAAAGACTCCCACATTCACTAGATACAACTACTAACAATCATCAGTGTTCTGGATCTCACATGACACTCATGATTTTGACGATATAGGTATTTAGTCAAGGGATCCACCAAATTATTTTCCTTAAATGCAATTCTTACTACAAAATCACCATTCTAATAAAAATCCCTAAATAGTTGATAAATCAAATGTATTTTCATTGACTGTTTGTGTGACCTTGTCTCTTTTACATGACCCACCTCTATATTATTATCACAATACAATGTGATATGTTATTTATTACTAGGGGACACATGAAGGTCTTGGAAAAAGTTCCAAATCCAAATGGCTTACATTGTTGCATCAAAATATGATATATATACTCAGACTCCACTGTAAAATCAGTGACAAATATATTCTTTGAACTCTTCCAACTCATAGAATCCACGTTGAGACAGAAAACATATCCCGATTGCAACATTAAATTATTCTAATTTTCCTGAAGACTTGCAGCAATATAACATCTAATCCCCATTTTAATGTCTCTTCCATACACCTGGAACATATCCTTAGTTCTTCTCAAATACATAAGGATATCCTTTAAATTTTCAAATGTTTTTCTCATTTATCATTTTGATATCTTCCTTCAAAGATCGATGCATAAGCACCATCATGTTTAGTACATAACATTGAATACACAATTTCTTCTATCAAAGAAGAATATGGTATATTACTCATTATATCTTTCCTAGGTTGTGTGTGAGAAGATATTTTCATATAAATATTTAAACCATTTGAAACTGGAATCAATCCCCTCTTGGATTATTCCAAACTAAATCTCTTTAGTATCTGGTCAATATATCATCACTGAATTTTCCGAAGAATACTTATAGATCAAAAAAGAATGATCTTGATCCATAAAATGTAGTCTAATTCACCTAAGTTGTTCATGAAGAAAAACATATTTAACCAATGCTAAAAAGATTTTAATAATGGTATGTAATTTCCAATAAGTATTATGTCATCAACATATACTACTTGGATAATGACTTCATTCCCACTAAACCCCTTGTAAACACATGTCTCAAATTCATCCTTAATAAAACCAAATTCTTTTATTGATTAATATAATCGAATGTTCCATAAACGAGATGCTTTATTAATTAAATAAATTGATATTTTCAACTTGAAAACTATTTTGGGATCACATGGAGTCACAAACCATTATGGGATTTTCATATAGACATTATCCCAATGTTTTTCATTAATAAATGTAGTTTTGAAATCAATCGTACCAATCTCATAGTCAATTTATTCTTCTATAGATAGTAGAATTATAATATATTTTAATATGCAATCTATCAAAAAGCTTGCATCCTAGCTAATTTCTTGATGATGTTTAAACCATTATGCCACTAGACATTCATTATAAGTATTTACATTACCTTCTATGTTATATTTTCTTTTGAATACAAATTTTCATCTAATGGGATTTACATTAGTTGGAATATTGACAAGAACCCTATCATGGTTCAGATACATGAAATCCATTTAATAATTCATGGCTTCTTTCCATCTTGCTGATTCTGATATTTCTACTTCCTTCAAATTGGGGAGGGGTTCATCACTATCAACCAATAATGAATCACCATATTCAAATAATATAAAACTATATCTATCTTTTTCTCTTAACTCTCTTACACTCCATCACAGTACATGTGTTTCAAGAACTACCTATTCCAAGGGGACCATTACAACTTGTTCTTGTAACAACACTTTTGTATCTACAAAATAAACTAAATCAAATCCAATCTTTTTCCCACTATCCATTTTTAGGATGATCACCCTCTCAATAAAGAAGACTTTTCTGGTGATAGTCACATTCTTTCTTGTGGTGTTGTATAGCTTTTATAACTTTTTTCAAAAGATACCCTATAAATATACACTTTATCCTCGTCTTGTCTAGTTTGTTTCCTAATAAAGCCTTAACAAACAGCTCATAACCTCATACTTTTGTATGTGGTTGAAATGGGTTTCTTCCCACTACAATTTTCGAATGTAATCCCCTCTAATGATTTAGTTTGTACCTAATTTATTTTTTTTATATTTGAAATATATATCCTCAAAAGGATAATGGAAGCACTAGATTACTCATTATAGATCTTACGATGTTCAACAAGGTATGGTTCCTCCTTTCACTAACACTATTCTACTATGGTCTATACGGTGGAGTGAGTTGAGATAGAATCTCATATTCCCCTTTAAAGTCGAGAAAATATCTATTAAGATATTGTACACCTCAATCTAATCGAACCTTCTTTATCATCTTACCATGTTAATTCTCTACATCATTATTGAATTCCTTGATTTCCCCAAAGGACTCGGACTAATATCTCATTAGTTTTATATATCTATATCTACTGATGTCATCAATAAATGTAATGAAGTAAGAATATACAACATTATCTTCTTCTTGAAATGGTCCTCACACATAATTGTGTTCCAATACTCGATGCTATGTGGCCCTTTCAACCTATTCACCAAAAGGTGGTTTTCTCATTTTTCCTTCTAAACAGGAATGACATCTTTCAAGTTCTTTTAGCTAATATGAGTCTAGATACCCATTTTGATAGAGATTTGTCAAATGTTTATCATTTACATGACCAAGATGGTGATGCTAAAGTTGGGTGTTATATAAGTCATGTGAATATGATTAGTTATCAATTTCCAAATGTGGGTTTCATAATTTTATACATAAATAGAATTATTTAACTGTTCCATACCTAAACATATGTTTTCCTTATAAAATAATAAACTTATATTTCTAAATATGGAAATAAATCCATTTTTTAATCTAGGCATGATATATTAAATTTGTAAATGGTAATGATAGGTACATAATAAAAATATCATAAAACCAAAATAATTTTAGATGGAAATGAAATTATGAAATCCCCATTGGTTATAGAATACATACCCACACCATTGGATGATCATAATGAAACAACTTAATAAGAAGAATTTGAAGAAGAAATAATGTTGAAAGAATCGGTAACGAACATTACCTCTTCTTTGAAGTGCCTCTTATTAACCTCCTCTTATGGAACTAAATATGGTATTTGAAGAAGGACAGGACCTCTAGGATATTTCTATGGAAGTGGAGAAGAGAAATTGGTAGGATTTGGCTGAGCATTAAGGCTCAAATTGTTGTGAGGAGAAGAGGGGGGAGGTGCCCTTTTATAAGGGAGGAGAGGGGCACTTTAAGAAAAACTTAAAATATTATTTTATAATAAAGTCATATTTGGTTTTTAATAGCTCCAAATTAATTTATTTAGAAGATAAGGTGGATATGGGTTTCAATCCTCTCATCCAATAGATTTTATACAAGTTTAGGTCACTATTTTAACCTTATCATTAAGATTTAACTCTAAGTTAAATAATTTAACTTTTACTGTTTCTTCTTGTTTTCTTACACTATATAGTTAATAAACTTACCATAACAAGCCAAAAGAACCCCAAGTGATTCATTATTAATATATATAACATTATCTAAGAAATTTGGCCGAACCTTAGATATTTAGGAATAAAATAACAATTAATAATATAATATTTTTAAAAAAACTATTTTATGTCAATTTTGACACTATTTGGTAATTGATTTTGGGGAAAATCATAAAAGCATGATTAGTTCGAAGAAAAATTAATTAAATATATACTAATATGTCATATTAACCTATAAAATTAGTTTAACTCATGAAAAGTCGAAAATTACATTTATTTGGGTATTTATAATATCAATTATGTTAATATTTACTTAATAAGGCAATTACTGCATCATCATTGTGTAACAAATAAATTAAATTATTTAAAGTCTAAAAATTATAATAAATGACCATTATGTAGGATATATTTTTATCTTCTTAATGAATATTTATACTCGAATTTATTTTATTTATAAACTGGTATTAAAAATGTTTTAGTTATTAATCTTTGATTTTAAATATTTTAACTCTTCTTTAAATAAATTATTATTAAATGTCCTAATCTAATCCAAGTGGACCTAAATGGTCATATTTTAATCCTAATTTTGTTTTTGGTAGAATTAATCTTATCAAATAGAATTAGGACATGTGTTAGGGTAATAATAATACCATTTTTACCCTTAATTACCCTATTTACTTTTAACCGTGTTAAATAAAAGTAAAAAGATACTATTCACCAATAATTATTTTTATCTTATTGAACCACATTTTACTCCTTGATATTATCCATGTCTCTCCGATTTTTGAAACTCCACTCACAGAAGCGGAAAAATTAGGTTTTATTTAAATTTTCAAACTCTTCTAGGAGGAGGATAAAAGACAGTGAAAAGTTCAATAAAATTTTCATATATCTAAAATTATTATAAAATGACTTCAATGAATTAATTTTAACTTATATTGGTATTATGTATCAATTTTGACATAAAATAATTTTAAATAAAAGAAATAATTATTTAAATAAATAGTCAGTTTTTAAATAGTAACCCAGTGTTTTCACTATTCATAAAAAATTGAACGTTTTCAGAAAAATACCAAACACTCACCCTAGGATAATTTTGATATTCTGAATCCAAAAATGAAGTCAATTTTGAATGATAAAATTTATAAAATTTCAAAAATTGGGTATTACTATTCATAACCGCTTGTTTTAAGAATATTTTAAAAGCATATCGTTGTTTAGTGAAACTCGGTATTGCGTACAATGCAAGATATCGACGAAGGTCGTGATTTCATGTAAAGCAAGACAAGATAGTGTTGTGTGTAGTGAAATATTCCTTTGATGATTTATATATAAAAACAAAATATTTCTCATAAAAATCTCGGGTGTTACATTCTACCCCCCTTAAAATAAATTTTGCCCTCGAAATTCGTCACCTTGTAACAAATAGATGAGGATACATCTCCCTCATCATATCCTCAAGATCCCATGTAGCTTCTTCTAATTGGTGGTTCCTCCATAAAACTCTCACCAAGCGACTGGTCTTGTTCCGAAGGACTTTTTCACTATGATCCAGAATCTCTATCGGTTGTTCTTCATAAGAAAGAACTTGCTCCAGTGGTACAACTTATGAGCTGAGTACAGGTGAAGGATCGGGTATGTACATTCTCAGGAGAGATATATGGAACAAATCATGATTTTGAGAGAGATTCTGTGGAAGTGCTAATCGGTATGCTTCCTTCCCGACACGATCCAGTATTTTGAAAGAACTGATATACCTTGGGCTCAACTTTCCCTTATTTCCAAATATCATTACCCTCTTCCAGGGAGATATTTGTAAGAACAATTTATCACCCACTTCAGACTCTTGTACTTTTCTTCGGTTATCAGCATAACTTTTTTGTCAACTATGAGCTGCTCTTATGTGTTGTTGAATAGATGGACCTTTTCTGCCATCTCATCAACACGATCAAGTCCTAATAGATTTCTTTCCCCAACTTCATCCCATCAAGATGGAGTCCTTCATTTCTTTGCATAGAGAGCTTCATAACGAGCCATCTGAATACTGGAGTGAAAGCTATTATTATAAGAAAATTCCACCAAAGGTATGTGTTGATCCCAACCACCTTTGAAATCCATAGAGCAAGATCATAACATATCTTCAAGAGTTTGAATTGTTCTCTCAGAATGACCGTCAATCTGAGGATGATAAGCAGTGCTGAAACTCAACTCTATATCTAGAGTATTCTAAAGACTTCGAAAAAACATTGAGGTAAACCTCAGATCCCGATCAGATATAATAGAAAGTGGTACTCCATGAAAACTTACCACTTCCTTTACATATATCCTGGAAAGCTGATCCAGAGAGAAATCCTCTCTAATAGCAATGAAGTGTTCCGACTTTGTAAGACGATAAACTATGACCCAGATAGCATTATTGCCTTTAGATGTTTTAGGAAGTCCGGTGACAAATTACATAGTGATGTTTTCCCATTTCCATTCGAGTATGGGTGATGGTTGTAACATCCTCTTAGACTTCTGTCTCTCAGCATTAACTTGCTGACAAACCAATCATCGAGAGAAATATTCAGCAAAATATCTTTTCATTCCATCCCACCAGATGTACTTTTTTTGGTCCCTATACATCTTCATGCTTCCAGGATGAATAGATAATGAAGAACTATGAGCCTCATCTAGTAGCTTCTTGTTTAATTCTGGGATGTTAGGAACAGAAACCTGATTCTTGAACCTTATTATCCCTTCATAATCAAGGTTGAATTCAAGAACATTTCTCACCTTGTCTTGTAACTCTACATCTTCTTTTTGTGCCTCTTTATTCTCCACATGTATAGATGGTTGATCATTCATTTGAGAAATATAAGATTTTTCCCCATCCATTATAATACAAAGATACATCCTTAGTAAATCCATAAATATTGGATCTTTTGTTATCCTCATCATGGATAAGCTAGAATGGTCTTGTCGACTTAATGCATCTGCCACCTTGTTTGCTTTCCTAGGGTGATAATGAATTGAGCAGTCATAATCCTTAATCAGCTTCAACCATCTTATTAGGCGCATAATCAGATCCTTTTGGGTGAAAATATACTTTAAACAATTATGATCTGTATAAATATCACACCTTTCACCATAAAGATAATTCCTCCATATTTTTAATGAAAAGATTACCGCAGATAACTCCATATCATGAGTTGGGAAATTTTTTTCATGGATTTTCAACTATCGTGAGGCATAATTTATCATCATATCATTTTTCATGAGAACACACCCCGGTCCCTTCTTGGATGCATCACTATAGATCAAAAACCTTTCTCCACTACAAGGTAGTGTGAGCACATATGCACTAGATAACCTGCTTTTTAACTCCTTGAAACTCTCTTCACACTCCTCCATCCAAACGAACCTAACTTCTTTTCGAGTCATCCTGGTGAGTGGATTAGATAATCGTGAAAAATCATTCACAAAACTTCGATAATATCCAGAAAAACCATGAAAAATTCATATCTCAGTTACTGTTGTTGGTCTCAACCATCCTTCGATAACCATTGTTTTTATGGATCCACAAATATCCCCTCTTTTGAGATTATGTGACCAAAAAATGCAACTTCTTGAAGCCAAATTTCACACTTGGTATGTTTAGCATAAATCTTCTCCTTTCACAGGGTCTTCAATACAATTCTCAAGTGATCATCATGTTCTTCCTTTCTCTTTGAATATAAAATTATATCATCTATAAAGACTACCAAAAACTAACCAAGATAGTCTATAAAGACTCTATTCATTAGATCCATGAAGATAGCATGGGAATTAGTAAGACCAAATGGCATCACTATAAATTCATAGTGTCCATACCTTGTACGGAAATCCATATTTGGTATATCCTCCCTTTTGACCCTTAATTGATGATACCCTGAATAAAGATCAATCTTGGAAATGTATTGAGCTCCACGTAGTTGGTCAAATAAGTCATCAATGCGTGGGAGAGGTTATTTGTTCTTGATAGTGATCTTGTTAAGTTCTCGATAATCAATGTAGAGTGTCATTGATCCATCTTTCTTCTTAACAAATAGAACAGGTGCTACCCAAGGTGATGCACTAAGGCATATGAATACCTTATCAAGATTCTCTTGGATTTGATTCTTCAATTCCTACAACTCAATTGGTTCTATTCTATAAGGTGTCTTTGATATAGGTAAAGCATCGGGTACGAGTTTTATTCAGAAGTCAACTTCACGATTTGTGGGATACCTAACAATTTCTCCGGAAAGTCATCATCAAACTCCCGTAAAATGGGCATATTCTTAATCGTGAGTTTCTCTCCAACCATTTGATATAAATAACCTTCATTTAGTGGAATTGAGACCCATAAGATGGAAGAAATTTCCACTGGAAGGTTATGTTCATCATTGCATCGATAGACGATCATAGATTGATCTCGAATATAAAATGTGACTTCCATTATTTGGCAACTGATATGAGCTCCATATAAATAAATCTAATCCATGAAAACAATCACATAAAATTACACTATATGAAGGATCAAAATATTTACAGGAAGCAGTTTCCCACAAACTTCAATCGGAGAAGAATTGTAAGCTTTTGATGCGACTGTTGTGCCATTAGGGTTTGTCACAACTAACTCAATATCTAACTGCTGTGGTTATACAACGATACCCTTAGAAAATTCTTCATAAATAAAAGAGTGGGTGAATCCAGAATTAAATAAAACATTTTCTAATTTAGAGTGGATGGTAAGTGTACCTTTCACCACTTCGTTACCATACTCCACATCGCCGATAAAAATTGCATGTGACTTTCCTTTGCCTTTAGCCTTAATAGTTTATTGATGTTGATCATCATCAAAAACCCTTGGATTAGGGCATTGATTGGAATAATACCCCATTTCCTTGAACTTGTAAAATTGATGTGTAATGGGAGCACTATGTGTAGCCTTTTGTTTGTTCGAATAATTGGAAATCTTCTTCCCATCATTGTGGCATTCAAATGCCTGATGACCTTCTTTTCCACATTTGAAACATTTACATTTCCCTTTAAGGCAACTCTCTCCTTGTTTCATTCTACACTTTGAGCATAAGGGAAATCTCGTCTTCTTTCCAGTTTGGTCTTTAGATATACCTTTGATTTCCATTTTCCTCTTCTTATTAAACCCATATGACTGATGGGTTACTCAAATCTCCATCTCAACCTTGAGATCACATTGAACGATTTCCTTGTAGCTATTGAAGTCCCATTTGGATAACACCATTCGAAGACTTGGTTTTAGGCCACTAAATAATCGATCGATCTTACTCTCAAGTTGGATAATAATCCTAGAAGCATAACTTGAAAGTCTTGTAAAATTTTCTTTGTAGGTACCGATATATTCATCATCATTTTTCTTTAGTTCAAGAAACTCCTTCTCCATCTTTGTTCAAAGAATACGGGGGAAGTACTTATTGAAAAATAAGTTCTTGAACTCATCCCATTCCATGGATTCAATTTCATCTGTTTGCCTCTTATTCTTGATAAGATTCCACCATTTATCAGATTCACCTTCCAAACAATATACTTCTATGATGACTTTATCATGTTCATAACATTGAAGAACTGAAAATATCTTTTCAGTGGTACTAATCCACTATTCATCCACTAATATAACAGTAGACCCAATGAATGAGGGTGGACACTACCTCATGAAGGATTCAACAGAATGTTGCTCCTTCCTTTTCTCATTTTGAAGTCCTGCATGATTCATAGCTTGAGAAAGTTGTGTGACCATGTCTACAGGATTTTGCATTCCAGCTCGTATAACGTTTGGTTGCTCAGGGGAAAAATCATTACATTGCCCATCACATTCAGTATTAACATGGTTCCTTTGGGTTCCAGCCATTGACTAAAACCAATAATAATAGTGTGAGAAACACTAATTATAATAGGAAAACCACATAATCAAGAATAAAATTGCACACTTAAGGCCTTATCATAGGTTGTTCATGGCCATTTCTAAAACACTATGATTGTGTTCTATGCATAGACTTATCCTTTGGGTTCTTACTAAGGCTTTCACATCCTAGTTTCCAAAGGTTGAATTTACCTTTCCTCTTATACAAACTATAACGGTCTGTAATTGCTTCCAATGAACTAAAATTGATACCTATCAGGGCACTCCATGGGTGGCTACACCCCCTGGGCGGGACACACCACTATCTCCAATGGCAGCCATTTCCTCATGCAGCCCTTGGGCGGAGAGCCATGCTTCATCCAATGCTCACATGTGAGAGTTCCCAAGGATCAGATTCATTCCTACCTCCTTTGCCTCTGATACCAACTATAACGAATCATACATTACATACATGGTTATTACTTCATAATTGAAGCATACTTATAACAACATATAACAAAACCATGAAAGGACCGTATAGGTATACTGACTTTAGAAGCTAGAAAACATAAACAACTGGTTCATAAATCATTCACATTGTCTCCCTTTTATTTTATCATATCTAGAGTCCCTTTTGGGATATATTACTTAATACCCTTCTTCCGGACCTAGGTAAAGGAAAACATACAAAAGGGTGAGCTCAAATGCTCAATAAGGGTAAACAAAATAAATATCAATCACATCATATTCATAAGAACATAGCATTATGGAAATCATAACCTACAAAAGATATCATAATTTCATAACATGGGATAAATCATAGTAGTGAAATGTAATCCCAATAATCATTAATTTAAACATGAAACTTTGTGTCATACACACATAATGATAGAGAATCATTTCTTAGTAGTCAAGACTCATTGCCAAGACTATCATAGCAGACAAAGTCCATTTCTGAACCGAGTTCACTCCCCGTTTCAGTCATGTATCACTGAACCGGATTAACCTTCCATTCCAGCCATGTCTATCTCATGAGATATAAATATTTACCCAATTCATTGGAGGGAGAAATATGTCCCATCCATTTCGTAATGATACCATTTTTATGTGTACACCAAGATCATAAATCATACATCATAGCATAACCCATGTAATAAAAATGGGATTCTTAAACATCATTCCATCATAACATAAATCATATAAGATAAAAGGACAACATAAAAATAATACTATCATAACATAATGAAATAAATTTTAAAATAGGGATAGAAACAGAACCCTATATTATCATAGATGGAAAATAATTTTGATAAAACTCTTGAACTTCATTCTTTAGGAAAATATCCTTTCTACTTCAAAAACATTTTTCCTTTCATAACATGTCATGCACTTTTAAACTAAAAGAAGTTGATTAAAAATGAACTTGAAATCTTGGAAAGGAAGATTCATGGAAATAATGTTCTAAAAATCCATTCATTCCATATATGATAAAGAAAAACATTCTTCTCGTACTTTGGCCGGAAAAGTCAAAAATTTCCTCGTACTAAAAATGACAAAAGATTCCTTTCATATCCTTTACTAAAAACTCACCGAAGGGTAAAATTGGATTTAAACAATTGTAGGAGTATAATATTACATATTTAGGAAACAAGGATGTGGATAATAAATATTCCCCAGTAAAATCTAAATTATAAACAATCTCGGATAAAAAACGAGATTGCGAGATTTTCCCTTACCATAGGTCCGATTTTCATCGTACATGTCCGATCCTCCTGTATAATGATATAAATAATGTTATTGAATTATTCCAGAATCGAAATCATTGTTATTACATCATATATGGTCATATTCTTATCTTCGTATTAGTAATATTTCATTGCTACTTATTATTTGGGAATTTATTGCATTTTGTTCTTATGCATGTTTTGTAAAATAAATTCTTATTCTTCTTTTTAGGTTATAGATACCTCATTTCCAGAATGGTATTAGTGTAATATATATCATATATTTTCATTCAATTCATTTATATAATCATTATTAATTGATGATTATGTAGAACAAGTCGTATCACATCGTGGAGAAGGTAGGTCGTACGTACGCATGAGCGATGATATCATTCCAAAGACCATGTAATTGTACTAAAGTGAGTATATAATATTTCAAAATCAATATCAATTTACTATAATAATATATAGTTATTATTTACACCATTATACCCATCCATGTAAGTTGGTGGAGTAAAACATATTACACCACGGCGTGGAGATGATACTCCATATGTACGCACACGCGGTGATTTCGTTTTCCGTAGGATGGATATAAGATGAAATAGGGTTGTTTCGTATTTTTAATAATATATAAGTATATGAGTGATACTGAGGTTATTACTTCATAATTAGACAACTAATGATGAATAATTATAAGAAGAAATAAAGTTGAAAAAATCGGTAACGAACATTACCTCTTCTTTGAAGCGCCTCTTCGTAACCTCCTCTAAAGGCACTAAAGATGGTCTTTGAAGAAGACCAGGACCTATAGGATATTTCTAGAGAAGTGGAGAAGAGAAATTAGCAGGGTTTTGCTGAGATGGAAGGCTCAAAGTCGTGTGGGGGGAGAGGGGGGAGGTGCCCGTTTATAAGGGAGGAGAGGGGAACTTTTGAAAAAACATAAAATATTATTTTATAATAAAGTCATATTCGGTTTTTAATAGGTCAAAATTGATTTATTTCGAAGATAGGGGGGATGGGTCTAAATACTCTAAACCAATAGATTTTAGACAATTTTAGGTTACTAGTGTATCCTTATCATTTAGATTTAACTCTAATTAAATAATTTATCTTTTATCGTGTCTTCTTGTTTTCTTACATTATATAGTTAATAAACATACCATCACAAGCCAAACGAACCCCAAGTGGATCATTATTAATATATATAACCTTATCTATTTCATTTGGCCGACCCTTAGATTTTTAATAATAAAATAACAATTAATAATATAACATTTTTTTAAACTATTTTATGTCAACTTTGACACTATTTGGTAATTGATTTTTGTGAAAATCATAACAACATGATTAGTTAGAAAAAAGTTAATTAAATCAATAGTAATATGTCATATTAACCTATAAATTTAGTTTAATTTATGAGAAGTCTCAAATTAGATTTAGTTGGGTATTTATAATATCAATTATGTTAATATTTCCTTAATAATGAAATTACTACATCATCATTGTGTCATAAATAAATTAAATTATTTAAAGTCTAAAATTTATAAATAAAATAACATTATGTAGAAATATTTTTATCTTTCTAATGAATATTTATGGTCAAATTTATCATATTTATAACCCTATATTAAAAATGTTTTAGTTATTAAACTTTGATTTTAACAATTTTAACTCTTCTTTAAATAAAATAATATTAAATGTTCTAATATAATACAAGTGGACCTAAATGGTAATATTTTATTCCTAAGGTTGTCTATGGTAGAATTAAACTTTTACAATAGAATTATGACATGTTTTAGGGTAACAATAATACCATTTTACCCTTAATTACCCGATTTACATTTAAACGTGGTAAATAAAAGTAAAAATTTACTATTCACTAAAAATTATTTTTATCTTATTGAACCACATTTTACTCCTTGATATTTACTTTGTCTCTAGGATTTTCAAATTTCCACTCACAGAAACGGTAAAATTATGTTTTATGTAAATTTTCAAACTCTCCTAGGAGGTGGGTAAAAGACGATGAAAAGTTCAATAAAATTTTTATATATCTAAAATTATTATTAAATGACTCCAATGAATTATTTTGAACTTATATTGATATTATGTATCAATTTTGATTTAAAATAAATTTAAATAAAAGAAATAATTATTTAAATAAAAAGTCGGTTATTAAATAGTAACCTAGTGTTTTCACTATTCATCAAAATTTGAATGTTTTCAGAAAAATACCAAAAATTCACCCTAGGCTAATTTCGATTTTCTGAATCCAAAAATGAAGTCCATTTTGAACGATAAAATTTATAAAATTTCAAAAAGTGGGTATTACTGTACATAACAGCGAGTTTTAATAATATTTTATTAGCATATCATTTTTTAGTAAAACTCGGTATTGCGTACAACACAAGCTATCGAGGAATTTCGTGATTGCATGTAAAGAAAGCCAAGATGGTGTTGTGTGTAGTGAAAGATTCCTTTGATGATGTATATATAAAAGAAATATTTCTCATAAAAATACCAGGGGTTATAGTTCCACTATTTCCCCACCATCAAACCATACACTTCTAATAAGAATAACCACCACCACTAAGTGGTAGTTCTCCTCAATGAAAATGGTTTCTAAACATAGTCTGCATACACCCATCAGGTGCAGGTCTGTTTTGAGCACAACTGTCCCTGTAGGTTCCCAAAATGTATTTCATATTCATTTTTTATTTAATTAAACTAAAAATGATTGTAAAGAAAATAATCTAGTTAAATCTTGGGTTCATTAATTTTTAAGACTAATGGAATATAATAATTGTAGGATAAAAAGATAAATAAAACAAGTAAGAAGAAAATAGAAAATAAGCATCATGGGGAACCCCTAAGGTATCGAAGGTAAAATAAATCTAGTATATTGACAAAAATATATAATTAAACCATATATAGACTCATATGTTTTTCCTCTAGGGTGAGTAATCACAAAACCTTGTGGGAAGGTGATCCCAAAAACATTGACCCCTTATACATATTATAAAATTATTTATCTTGTTTTATATTTTGAGTCCAATGTTTGTGAGGGTGTGGCTGGCCTAACTATATTTATCTTTATATTCCCACATAAGTACCTAGGATACCATGTTCTATTCCCTTATTAAAGAGTCATTATTTAATCAATCAAAAACCATTTCATATTCAAATGTGTATTTTTTGAAAATCAATATAAGCCACCTATCATTACATTCCATTTAAGAAACTTTAAAAACCAAATCCAAATGTAAATAATTTCCTATAATTTAAAACATATATATCAACATTATAGGATAAAATCCAGATTGAAAATAATTTTAATAATTCATTAGAAATAAAAAATCATTTAAATTTCATAAACTAAATATGACATATGAAACCACTAAACATTATCCCATAAGAATAATTGTTAATGTGGAGAATACACTTAAATATAAAACAAGGATCCTAAAGATTGAAGAACAATCCATTAGAATAAATGCCCTGATAATTAAATTTTTATAGGATAAAACATAATCTACCATGGCCTTAGGGTATAGATAATCCATAATATTGGAAGATAATATGAAAAGATATGATAGGAGGCATCACTGAGGAGATGTTTCCCATGATGACCTTTTAAGAAAATACAGAAAAATATAACCAAGAGAAGGGGTAGATAGAGACTCAATGAAAATGGTGCTATAGAAGTCTCATATTATGTAATAACAAGGTTTATAGAATAAAACATACAAATATAGATTTAAAAATATATAATTTTAAAAATATGGGTAGACTGTATAGTTTAGCTGCATTGTTTTCTAAATTTTACACCAACTAGGTGGGAGGAAATTTTTTCTCCAAGGAATTTACGTGACATGGTAACATTTTTTGTAAACCTATACAACAAACATGAAATTTTACACTACGAAAATTCTATTGGTTTTACATCGTCATTTTATGGATAGTATTAACCATGTTCGAACTATCTGATAGTTCCCATTTACATTTTTCAATTTTTCTCAAATGAAAATACCCAGAAATGATAGTTATCAAAAAATACAAATAAATAATACGTTTTATATCAAAAACGTTTATAGTGCTTGTGATAATTCCTTACACATTGAATCAGTCTGACCCTAGATATTTATCCTGAATAAAATTTGGTCAAAAATAAGATGAGGTCACTACTCTGTCACTAAATACTCATACTTCCATTTCTTATGTAAATCATTCACATACTAAAATAACACTCATACCAATGAGATAGATCTCCCATAAAGGACTATATCATGGGACGTTGTAATCTATTATAGTTTATCATTCAATTAGGCATAAGTTTCCAACTATATCTCATCACAATTCAGAACATGGTAAGGGTTATTATTAAACCTCTTGAATTGAGAAATATATATCATGCGATGGAGAAAAAATGATTGAAGATGTTTTTCAAAATGATAAACATACTTTCCAAACAACTTATTGATATGAAAATGTCCCATGTAACATGGAGAAATATTTCCATGTATTATAAGCCAATGATGACCCAATTGAGGTGATACATTTATAAACATCTAATAACCCACTAAAAAATTAAAGTCATGTAACTATTAAAAAAATACTTCTGGAGAATTAGAGTGTTCACAAACTATTTAAAAAAATTCAAAAAAATTAAACAACATTCTTGGTTCAATAATCATTCCCACCATGGAAGTCTCACCCACATCAATTAAACAGATGGGAGACTAGTAGGGACAACTATGCATGGCCTCAAAAGGATCCATTCTTATCAATGAATAGTATATATTATTATTTGTGAACTAAACATGTTAAATATGGTTATCCAATTATCCTTTTAAGTTTAAAACATATGCATGAATCATATCCTCTAGGATATATATTTTCCATCAATGTTGACTTTCTGACTATCGATTGTAGTCCATTTTCAACTTCATTTGAGACCTCATTACCTACAAGAGGCATTTCTAAAACAATTTTCTAAAATTAGGTTGCTGATATGGTATATATTGACATTATTTTTCATTTTTTATTTAATTCTATAAGTCCCACTTATTTATCAATTTATGGGTAGTTTTCAAATATTTATATTTTATGTGAAATTGGGATTTAATTGTAAAAATGGATTAATTCTTAAAAAGTTAATATTTTTATTCATTTTTTAATTCATATTTAATAACCAAATACAAAATCATTGTTTTTATAATTTTGATGTTCAAATGTTTATTAATTATCATCAAAATATTCTATTTTATTGTTAATGTCATCTTGAACTAATTGAACATAGAGTTGAGTAAGATATTTGAAACATTGTTTATCTTTACCTTATGAAGTATTTTTCAATGTGTTCACTAAAAAAATATATGGCTTAACCTAAACCAATAAACCTGGAGATCAATTCCACCACCAATTATGTAGATAATCTATCATCACTATCACCCCTATTATGGGTGAGCATGGATTAGGATAGGGTAGGTCAACCATAGACTATGAATAGTTTACCAAGTGGGATTTTCCACAGAGAGATAGGAAACAGATCCACCAAGAGGGTCAAGATAGATAGACCATAGGAGTGGTGCATTCCCTGTGGATTTTCATAGTGGTGTCTAAGAATATGTTGTGTAATATACATGTTCACTACTGAGATCTTCTTTGATTGGGGAGGTGGTGTGATATGTCACTATTATTACTTTGGAATCCTATAATTTGGATCTTGAGAAACATCATCATCTCGTGCTTCATTTTTCATAATACCTTATTACTCAAATGTATATCGACCCCCTTGACAAAAATTTACCATTACATATCCAATAACATGGGTGCACCATTAATTCATTTGATGGAGATTGAATATGACTCCTCACACCAAAATATTGTATGAGAGTCAACATGAAATTATCTATAAAGATAAAAAAATATTGATATCTTCCATTGAATTTTTTTCAAGCATGTATCCTTTATTAAATAAAAAAGTGAATCATGAGACCAATTATATAAGGAACGTTGAAGGATGAATCACTATGGTAGTTAATGGTTCGTCATTACCAATTTCATGGTGATCGTAACATAGCATTAAGGACTTTATGCAATTACTGTAAGAAAGTATAATTTTCCATTGTGAGTTTTAAGATCCTACATTTTTCTAGGAACATCATTCTCTATGTTTTGTATTGAATATTATTAATTGAGTTTTCAATTTTCATTAATTCTGGGTGTCCTAGGATAGTTCAGAGAGGGAGAGATGTTATTGATGAAAATTACGTAATGATCTAGAATTTATGTTTATTTGAAATAATGGATTCATTGTATAAAAATTTTAAATGGGATTATACATGATTCATGTGAGTTTGGACGGCTTCCAAGGTGGTTTTGGAAACCTTCACAGAAGTAGGGTTGAATACCATTCACTGGAAAAATACATACCATGTATATGTTACATGATGGGTAATTTCATAAAAACACATGCCGTAAACTGGTTCAATATGTGAAGTGGTTACACATAATGAACCAAGATGACATAGTGTATACATTGATTGGCATAAATATTAACCCGAGGTGATTAGTTTTTTTTCTATAACATATAAATCAGAAAATACACGACATCAAATTAGTTTTATGTGTGAAATTCACTTATGTTTTTAATTTCTTTGGGTTTAACACTTCTCCTATGATCCAAAGGTGAAATCCATGGAATTTTTAAGTCTCTTCCTCCCATCCATAAATTCAAATTATACAACTTATCCATGTTGATTGTTTCTGCTTATCTTTCCCTTCACTTCCATCATTTCTTGTTGTTGTGGGGTAAATATTTTGACGATGGGTTTGTTTTAGGGTTTTGATCTTAAATTGAGTTTATCTAGGTTATTCTAAATATCCTCTACACCTTCGTCCTTCTTGTGGTTTTTTAGAAGTGTTTCACTGGTCCCCCAATAAAGACAGCGAGTCTAAAACCTAACTATATGATATGGTTTCAATTACCATAGAGTATTAAATATCCGTGGTTTCACTAATTGAATGTGTAAATTAATTAATGGATTAGTTGGAGGTGATAATAATGATGTTAGATCTCTTCTTAGATCCCTTTTGATCTATTGATATGTGGACTCGCTTATAATCTAATTTAAAAAAATAATTAATTTGAAATGGATTACATATTACTTTAGCATTAAATGTGTTTTGAGTGTTTGATTGTTATAGATTCAAATTGGAAATTGGATTATTTTATTAATTGAATAAATGGGTTAATTAGAAGACAAATGGTGATTAGTAGAATTAACAATTTGGTCTTATGTTATATTTTTTTATAAATGTCTTGTTGATTTGAACATGTGACACTTGTTATGAAAATTATATACTAGGATAAGTCCTGAAACATATTTGGATTCTTATCTACTAGAATGGAATGATCACGGCGCAACGATTATAAACCAGGCTAGTCCTAGACACATGCATAAATGCATTTATTTTGGGATATGTCCTAATAAATGTTGTTATTCTTATATATAAGGATAATCCAAGATGCATGTTGAGATTCTTATATAATAGGTTTTGGCTAGTGATATATTATACCAAGTGTATGTGTTTGTGGTTGAAATGGTTATGCTACATTCCCATACATATTTAAAAAGGGTGTTGATGCATGTTTATTGATATATTATATTAATTTTTGAATCAATTTTTATACTTATTTATCATAATATTGTATGAACTTATTATCATACTAGTTTGTTTGGCCATTATGGTGTTGACCTAATGAGTTTCAGTCACACCATACTTGGGTAATTGTTTGGTACCCAAGAAGATTACATGTGTGCAGGTTTAGAAAAGGGAAAATGAACTTTGAGTTGATTTTTGCATACTGGAGGGGTTGGAGATTGGAGATGGGATCGTCAAGGGGTTTGGGACTGAGGTAATTTGATTCATCATTTGAGTATGGTAGTCTTTTATCTGTATTACATCCAGGATTAATTTTAGTTACATTTAATAATTTCATTACATTATTCTTTTATTATTTATTACATTATTTTTTTGGAATTTATTTTTTGGATTATCCATTATGTTGTATGGTTTCTATTATTTCCAAAATATAATATTTATTGAATTTACATTGTATTGTGACTCAAACCCCTAGGGTAGAGTCTCTCTGCAATATTCACCACAACCCCATTACTAGTCAACAACCTCTTCCATAAGGGGAGTCACTCTTGAGGTCATGTAACCAACCTAGTACGACCCCATGAGAGTTTTCTATACCAGGGGATGTTACAATGTTGTATTAAAGGATATTTCTTTCATTTATCTTGCTTTACTATTTTGGAAAGTTTTAAAGTATAATATGATGTGTTAAGACTTGGTAATGAGATTCTTCAAGGGAGGAAAAAACCCATGCATACGGGAAATATGAGTTCCCAATGATGGTAATTTTGTTCACGATGTTCTATTATTACTGTCTCTATTATTTCACCTATGGTGATCCACATGTTGTGTGATGTTACAGTTTCTTGAGATTTATAATCATGGCATGGTATCATGCAAGTTGAATATGTATGCATCAAGATACGCCCACAATACTAAAAAAAATCAAAAAATGATATGTTTTAAAACATCTCTAATTAATTTAACTATGTTTTTTAGAAACATTAATATTTAGAGGCACCTCATTTATTGAAATTTTTTAGAAACATTAGTAAATAAATTTATTTTATTTAGAAACACCTCATTTAATGACTTTTTTTTATAAACATTGGTATTATTTTTATGAATTTTATATTTTTTCAAAATTTTAATATAATTATAGGAAAATAATATAATATATTTTGCCAAAATTTCTATAAAACATAGTTTTTTTTGAATTTTATTATTTTTCAATTTTTAAATAATTAAAAAATATAATATTAATATGCAACTCGCCTCTATGCCCCCCATTACTCCATCTATCGTATTGTAATTTATTTTCACATCTCCCTTTCTATAATGTACACCCAGTATCGACCCTCCAATACTAGAATGTATTCCCAACTCTCCCATATGTGAATATACACCAAACTCTTCTCTCTCGTACTCATGGTTCATTAGGGAGGATAACCCAAAATACTCACTCTCCCATACTCACTCTCGTATGCCCCATACACCCTCTCTACCTATAGAAGATTCCTCATGTCCACTTTTTTATAGCCTCTCCCCCATCTTCTCATCCAACCCCAATGAAAATCGACCACACCCAAATTTGACCCCTCAACCTCATGCACCGAACGGAAAGGCATTACTAAATCACCTATTTTATTATATAATTAAATATTATAGTATTTTTTATATATATTTATAAATTGATTCTAGTATATAAAAATTTAATATTATATATATTAATATAAATATATTAATGTATATTATTGTCTATATTTTATATTTATTATTAGGTATTTTATATTTTATATATTATGTTTATATATATCTCTTTTTTTTTATATTTTAATTATAGTATATATGTGTGTTTGTTTATATATATATGTGTGTGTGTGTGTGTGTGTGTTTTTTTTTAATTTATGTTTGTGTGTTTGTTTATATTATATATATCTATGTGTGTCTATTCATATTATAGTAGGGACTGTAGTTGTGAGGGTATTATAGTAGTACTCTTCACCGAGGGGTCCTTTGGGAACAAAATGGACTTTCAAGCCTTGTATTCATGCCATAAGGGAATGGGCCTTCGGTATATGTAATGGGTCTTTATCTACCCACACTAAAGGAGTTATTTGCTTTAAAAAATAAATTGAGGCTTTATCCCCAACCTTTAAAAAAAATATTTATATTCAAATTTTTTATGTAGAAGTTGTTTAGTTCATCACTTGAATGAAAACTATAATCTATTTCAATTTATCCTGTGATTTTTAACCCCATTATATTTACAACGCTGGTAAAACATACACTCGTAATCACATACCCTTAAAAATCAAAGAATCTATTTAGATAACAATAATATCGACATGGATATTCATTGATGTTTTTAATCCCCTTTTGTTATTATAGATATCCCATCATATGGAATCATTACTCCTTCCTGATAATACCCTCAGGTTTAAAATAACATTAACTGTATTCTTGAAGAAAGATGCCTTTTCTTTAATAATAAATTGAGACATAAGCCCATACCATTTAATATATATATATATATATAGGGCCGCGGCCTTAAACATTACTTAATATTGAATGAAATTAATAATTACCATTGAGGATATTTTCAGGTTTATAGTTTTAGGGAATTAGATCATAACTATTACATCTCAAATGATTACAAAGTATACACTTCTACTAAGTTTCCATAAAATAAAAACTCTTAAAATGAAATATGTCTAGTTCCATGTTTTAGATAGCATGACTTTCCCTTGATCCCATCCTTAACCCTATTCCACATTAAGTCCTATGAAAATCATTTCAAAAAAACATGGGGCGAGCATAAAAATCTCAGTAAGCGATACACAAAGAATAAAAACTGTTAGTTTTTCAAAGAACAAGTAAAACATGTATACTTTATCATAGAAATACCTTCACCTTTATGAAGTATTAAAAACTCTTCAATGAATAAAAGATCATTACATACCCTTTTGTAACCAAAATATTACCATAAAACCCATATAAAGAACACATAACATATAAAGGTAACTTGGGACATAAACATACTTAAGTGGAATTACCATACAGTTGACTTCCAGACATATCACTTAATAAAATATCCATACGGCCGACTTCCATACCCAATGCATTGGAGGTTATTACGTAACCACCCATCCTGGTATTCATGGCACCACCCGTCATATGGTTTATCATGTAACCACCCATCAAATGTCTAAGTACCATTATAAAATCATAAGACATAAAACAAATATAATGGAAGGAAAACATTTCTACAATTTGATCACAATATATCACCTAAATATATTGACATAAAAAATCCATTATAAAAACCATTTTCAATACCAAAATACATAAATTTTTATATGGTATTTATTTCATTTTCCAAACATTACGGCTTGTTGAGAAAGCCAAAGACCAAATAATACTCGCGGCGGAGGAAAAGGTCGTTGTCACCACGTACGTTAAAATGAACATTCCTTATTGTCATTTTGTAAAATGATTCATAGAAAAATATTCCTTTTATATAAAATTAAAAGTCAAAGGGGTATATACACCGTATAAAAGAAAGCCTTGTATTAGAACAAAATATGCCTCAATGAATGGAGATTGAGACGAAGTCCCTAACCTCGGGTCCGACTTGACTCAATATTTCTTTAATGTCCTGTATAATAAACTTTAGTTAATTTCTACAAGCTTAAGAACCTTTTTCAAGTTCATTATTCCTTTTATAACATTTATTACCATGTTATGAACATTATTCAGTCATTTAAGTTAATAATGGTCATTTTGTCGATATTTGATACTTTGAGTCAAAAGTGAACTTCTAATATTTACAAGTTGTTCACGTAGTCAAATATACCTTATCTCAAGAATGGTATTCATGATTTAGATGCCATATATATCATATATATCATGTATATACAAGAATTTATAACATTACATAATCATTTAGAGGTTTGAAATGAAATGCACCGTTCATGGAGACGGTAAGTCGTACGTACGCATGAACGCTACTTTCATTTCTATGTCATATTAATGGAATTAAAACTAAATGAGAGATATGTATATTTTAATTCCAGAATTTTATTAATAATTTAGATGTAACATACATCATATATATCAATTATATATATGTACTTATAATAGTACATTACAATTGGGGATAACAAATGAAATCCACCGTTCATGGAGACGGTAAGCCATCAGTACGCATGAAAGCTACATTCATTTCTATCTCATAATTTAATGGAAATAAATAATAATTATATAAAGGAATATTATAATTCAAGTATAATATCATATATAATATCATTAAATCTATCCTTTATACATACCACATATGGTATTAACGAATCAAATCACTTTGAGGGGGCGGTAGTCCACACTTCCTAAAATGAAGATATCACATTTACCCATAATGGAAACCATAAAGGTATGCCATAAATGAAAAATACAGAAGCTTAAGTAAAACATAAACATATTATATATCACATATAAATATAGTGACATATTAATGGCCACCATGAATGGTGTTAAAAGAAGATTGGACAATCGTCGTTTTGTGAGGCAGAAAATCGCCAACCACAGAAACAGTATGTTATTTAACCATTAGATGAAGGTGTGTGTAGGTGTAGCTCAAACCTTCTCATAAAAACAACCTAGTATATTAAATATACTGGTTTTGTTACAAAATAAAGGGATAAAAAGATTTTAGGGGGTTGGAGAAGAAAAATAAAACAAAAGAACACAGGAGAAGACACTACCTTTAAATCAGGTAACTCTTTTTAATTTGAGCTCAAAGGCATCCTTGGGAAGACTTCTGCCCAAAGGGAGGATTCTAGGAGTATGATAGGGATGTGTAGAGACAAACTGGGCAGGGTTAGGCTGATCCAAAGGCTTGAGAGGTGTGGGTAAGGTGGTAGAGGTGGAGGCCTTTAATAAGAGGAGGGGAGGGGCACTCTTGGAAAGTTATAAAAGTTTACTTTATTATAAAATGAGTTTCGGTTTTTAAAGGTCCAAAAATTATATATTTCGAGGATAAGTAGATAATAGTTCTAAATACACAAATCTAATAGGATTTTGACTAGTGTAGGTCTTATATTTTACATTATCTTTTCATTTTATTTAAATCGTTAAATAATGAGGTAATCACTGCATCATCATGGTGTCATAAATAATTTATTTTATTTAGTGTCCAAAAATTATAAAACAAATATAATGATGTAACAAATCTTTTTATCTTTCTAATTAATATTTATAGTCAAAAATATGACTTGTATTACCCCATTTAAAACTTGTTTTAGTAAAACAACACATGTTTGTAACTTTTTTATTTTAACAATAAATAAAAAGATATTAATGTCATTTTCCTACCAATGTGGATCCATGGGGTACCCAAGATGACCCATGGATTGTCTTGGTCTACCATGAAACATCCAATAAGGGTAAGACATGTGTCAAGTTCATTTCATATTATTAAAACATTATATTTACCTTAAATTACACTGATTACCTCTAATCGCGATTAAAACTTAAAAGTTACTATTCACCAAAAAATTATTTTAATCCCATTGAACCACATTTTACTTCTTAATGACAACCATTTATGTCGGATTTTTGAAATTCAAAACACAGAGGTAGTAAAATTTCATTTAAACGAAAAAAATCAGTTTTTTAAGTACCACTTAGGGGTTTCACTATTCATCAAAAATTGTAGTTTTTCAGAAAAATACCAAAAATTCACCATAAGCTATATTTGATATTCCGAATTCAAAAAGGATGCCTATTTTAAAAAATTCACAACATAAATGTTTCATTAATTAATTTAATAATTAATTCCCACTGTCAAAACAAATAGTGTGTTTTTATAGAACAAAATGTATCAAAAGTTTGACACTAGTTTAAGTCCGATTTCAAAGTGAAATTAATTCCAACGATCACTATTGGATTAAATGGTAAAAATTTATTCTAATTTCACTTTAAAAAAAATTCAATAGATAATATAATCATATTAATAAATTACATTAAAAAGAGGTTTTGAATTAAAATACAACATATTTCACTATTCATTAAAAAATGAACTTTATCGGAATAATACCAAAAATATACACAAAGTAGATTTTGATGTCCCGATTATAAAGAAGAATTTTATTTGGTCCTATAGAAAGTATAAGAGTGACCAACACTATATTTAATGACGGTTCACCATCAAAAGGCAATAAGTGGACCTTTAGTGAAAATTAGAGCATATATGTCTAAAATTGAATTCTTTTCGTATTTTATGCCTTTATACTTTATTGGATAAATGTAAAAACATTTAAAATATATATATAATCATATTTTAGTTATTTATATTCATTCCCTCCAATACAACGGCTACTTGTTAACTACCGTTTAAAATAATATTATTTTATTACTAGTGTGCAACGTAAAATTTCAAAGAAACTCTTTGTTGCGTATCGGGTACGCTATTGAACATAGAAACCCCGTTAATGTAAAATTAATATTTAATTTGTAAATATTAATAAATATGAAAATGTTTTATTCTTTATTTACCTGGGATGTCACATCCTTCCCCCCTTCTGGGAATTGTGTCCTCACAATTTTATTCACTTATCAAAATAAGTGGGGGTATTTATCCCTCATAGCATTTTCAGATTCCCACGTTCCCTCTTCAACCATATGGGTTTTCCAAAAAACCTTTACCTAGTGAATTACCTTATTTCACAACACTTGCTCTCTTCGGTCAAGAATCTGGACTGGTTGTTCTTCATAAGAGAGATTCTTTTCCAACTGAACTACCTCTGGGCTCAAAACATGAGATGATCTAGCATATACTTTCTCAACATCGAAACATGAAAAACATTGTGTACCTGAGATAAACTCGGAGGTAAAGCCACTCGATAAGCAAATGATCCAACTTTCTCTAGAATTTCATATGGTCCAATGAACCTTGGACTCAGCTTTCCTTTCTTACCAAATCGCATCACACTTTTCCATGGTGAAACTTTGAGAAAAAACATGATCACCTACCTCGAAAGATAGATCCTTCCTCTGGTTATCTGCATAACGTTTCTGCCTGCTCTGAGCTGTTTTCATGTGTTTCTGAATCAACTGAACTTTTTTAGCCATCTCTTCTACCAATTCTGGTCCCATCTGCTTCCTTTCACCCACTTCATCCCAAAAAGCTGGAGTTCAACACTGCTTCCCATATAATGCCTCAAACAGATCCACATGTATAAAGAAATGAAAATCGTTATTATATAAAAATACAACCAAAGAAAGATGTTGTCCCCAAATTCCATGATAATCCATCGAACAAGAACGTAGCATATCCTCCAAAGTCTGAATTGTTCATTCTGACTACCCATCTGATTGAGGATGAAAATCTGTACTAAAATTTAATTTAGTACCCAACGACTTCTGAAGTCCTTTCCAAAAGTTAGAAGTAATCCTGGGATCACGATCAGATACAATGGATAGGGGAACTCCATTAAACCCGAATATATCTTTAAGATACAATTGAGAAAGTTGATCTAGAGAGAAAGTATCTCGAATAAGAATGAAATGAGTATATTTAGTCAAGCGTTTAACAAAAACCCAGATTGCATTATTAATTCGATATATATTTGGTAATCCCACAAAAAATTCCATGGATATATTTTCCCATTTCCACTCTAGCACTAGTAAAGGCTGAAGTATCCCATTCGGTAACTGCAGTTCTGCTTTTACCTGTTGACATGTCAAACACTTCATAGAAAAATCAGCAATATCTCTTTTCATTCCGTCCCACCAGTAATACTCCCGAAGATCTTATTACTTCTTAGTACTACCTGGATGAACTGAAAACAGAGAACTATGAGCTTCACATAACAACTCTCTCTTTAAATGTGAATCACAAGGCACACACAATCTCTTCCCAAATCTCAAAACACAATCATTATCAATGTTGAATTCATGAAACTTACCCTTCTGAAACAGCTCTACCTTTTTCTGCAACTCAGTATCTTGCTTCTGTGTTTTCTTGATTCTGTCTGATAGAGAAGATTTCACTAATACCGGAAACAAAACAGAAGGATATCCTACACCAACAACTTCTATGCCAAATTTCATCAAACCATTAACCAAAGGATCACGTTCCAAACGTAACATCGTTAATGAAGCATTACGTTTTCGACTCAAATCATCAACCACTTTATTTGCTTTTCCCGGATGGTAATGAATTGTACAATCATAATCCTTGATTAAATCTAGCCATCTCCTCTATCTCGTGTTAAATTTTTTCTATGTGAATATATACTTTAAACTTTTGTGATCGGTATATATTTCACACTTTACTCCATACAAATAATGCCTCCAAATTGTTAAAGCGAAAACAACAACAGCTAATTCCAAATCATGTGTAGGGTAATTTACCTCATGAGTTTTCAAATGACGTGAAACACAAGCAATTACCTGATCATTTTGCATAAGGACACAACCAATTCCCTTCAATGAAGCATCACTGTAGATAACAAACTCACCATTCCTATAAGTAAGTGCCGAAACCGAAGCATTCACCAATCTTCTTTTCAACTCCTGAAAACAAACATCACATTCTTTTGTCCAGATAAACTTAACACCCTTCTGAGTTAGCTTAGTAATTGGACTAGATAACCGTGAAAAAATTTCATCAAACCTTCTGTAGTAACCTGCCAAACCAAGAAAACTACGCATATTGGTTACATTTTTGGGTCTTGGCCATTATTCAACAACTTTTGTTTTAGTAGGATCAACTGTTATTCCATCTTTTGAAAAAATGTGACCAAGGAAAAAAATTTGTTGTAACCAAAACCCACACTAGCTAAATTTTCCATAAAGTTTATTTTATTTTATGGTTTTCAAGATAACCCTTAAATGAATTTCATGCTCTTCATTACTTTTAGAAAACACCAAAATATCATTGATAAAAACAAAAACACACTTATCCCAGAACTCATGGAAAATTCTATTCATAAGGTCCATGAATACATCAGGTGCATTAGTTAACCCAAAAGGCATAACTACAAATTCATAATTCCCATATCTAGTACCGAACGGAGTCTTCGTAACGTCTACTTCTTTTACATTCAACTGATGGTACCCCGAACTCAAGTCAATCTTCAAAAAATAATGAGCTCCCTGGAGCTGATCAAACAAATCATCGATATGAGGCAAAGGATACTTGTTCTTAACAGTGATATTACTCAAGGCTCTATAATCAAATCAAAGTCTAATTGAACCATTTTTATTTTTAACAAACAAGACAGGAGCACCCCATGGTGTTGTTCTAGGTCGAATAAAACCTTTATCTAATAACTCCTGCAATTGTTTCTTTAAATCTAAAAGTTCAACTTGAGCCATTCGATCAGGGGGTTTTGAAATTGGATTAGAATTAAGATCTAAGTAAATAGTAAATTCAACTTCCCGATCATGAATAATACCAGGAAACTCATCAAGAAAAAAATCAAAATACTTATTTACCACTGGCACACCATTAATCTGAACAGTTCCCTTGTTTTCAACGATATGTGAAAGATAACATTCATTTCCATCTTTTACTAGTTTCTCAACTTTCTAATATGTTATCAAAAGCAAGGGTTCATTCTTATACATAAACTGAAAATATATCTGAAAAAACCATTTTAGCTCTGCTGTCAATCATAGCATGATAAAAATAAATCCAATACATGCCCAAAATAACATAAAACTCTACTAGAGGCAAAAAAAATGTTTTCAGGTAGATTATTTTTGTACACAATGATAGGAAGTTTCTTATAATTTCTTTTTCTCTCAAATTTTCCTCCGGGTGTTTTTACAAAATGTTCAGGATTCATATCTTGAGATGGAATTTCTAATTTACTCGAAAACATCTCAAAAATGAAAGAATTTATAGACCCTGAATCAAACAACACATTGGCATAATCCGAACAAACAAACAGTGTATCTGATACTACTTCATTCGATGGCCCAACATCTGCTGAAGTAGTTGCAAAGGATTTAACCACCCCTTTCTTCTTGTAGTCTGGCTGCTTTCCCCCAGTTGAGTTCTTCGTTAGACACTCATTTTCATAATGACCCATTTCATTACACTTAAAACATCTTACCGCTGACTTTTCATTGCATGCTTGATCATATTCCTTATAGTTACGAGCTATATGACCAAACTTACCAAACCGAAAGCACTTTCCAGACTTGGATAAACATTCTCCAGGATTCATTTTACCACACTTCTCATAGGAGGAATATTTGGTTTTCTTACCTCCTTGATTCTTTGATGAATTATTCCCCTTTGCCTGCCAACTGGACCTCTTATTCTGTTGTTTGTCAAAGAACACTTGATCATCGACAAACTCCATGTCCACCCTCTCCGCACATCAAAAAAAAATTCATATCTTTTGAACTCACGAGAAGCTAAAGCCCTTAGATACATTGGATTTAACCCTGAGTAAAAATGGTTGATTTTACTATCAAGATCTCGTATGACGTTTGGACCATACCTTGCTAGTCAAGTGAGCATTTCTTCATAAGCAGCCACTGAGTCATCCTACTGCCTCAATTCTAGAAATTGTTTTTTTATCCTAAGATGAACCACCTTAGGAAAATATTTCTCAAGAAACGGACCTTTGAATTCGTCCCAGTGAAGATCATCAATATCATCACTATCCCTGATATTTTTCACCATCGACCACCACTGATCTTTTTCACCTTCAAAATGGAAAATAGTAAGACTATCCTTTTGATGTTCTGAACACCCCATGAAATCAAAAATCTTCTCCAGTGCTTTAATCCACCCTTCACCTAGCACAGTTGCCTCATGAAATGTTCCACCTCTAACATGTTCCTCTGTGGTTGAGATGGCTGATATCGTGCATGGATACGACCACCATTTATAGCCTGAGTCAACTGTGCTATCACTGCAACAAACTATTAAGTTCCAATTCCGACCATCTCAGGTTGTTGATTTGGAAGGTTGTCTTCCTCAAGATGTCGTCCCAATATAACTGCCTTGTTTCCTCTGCGGAAAACCATTCTGAACACAGAAATATCTTAGGCGATGTAACATGGTAATCTTTAAATGCTATATCATTTAAATTTTACCATAAAAAAATATTTTCGGAAAATAATTTGATATAATTCTAATTCCTAAAGTTGTCTAAACTGACCTCTGATACCAACTATAAGGCCCCGACCTTAATCATTACTTAATATTGAATTAAATGAATAATTCCCATTGAGGATATTTTCCGGTTTAGAGTTTTAGAGAATTATATCATAATTATTACATCTCATAAGATTACAAAGTAAACACTTCTACAATGTTTCCATAAAATAAAAACACTTAAAAAGAAATATGTCTAGTTACATGTTTTAGATAGCATGACTTTCCCTTGATCCCATCCTTGACCCTATACCACATTATGTCCTATGAACGAAATTTGAAAAAAACTTTGGGTGAGCATAAAAAGATCAGTAAGGGATACACAAAGAATGAAAACTATTAGTTTTTCAAACAACAAGTAAACCATGTATACTTTATCAAAGTAATACCTTCACCTCTATAAAGTAGAATAAACTCTTCACTGAATAAAAGATCATTACTTACCCTTTTCTAAACAAATGATTACCATAAACCCCATATAAAGAACACATAACATATAAAGGTACTTGGGACATAAACATACTTAAGTGGAATAACCATACGGTCGACTTCCACACATATCACTTAATGGAATTGCCATACGGCCGACTTCCATAACCAATGAACTGAAGGTTATAATGTAAGCACCCATCCTGGTATTCATGTAACCACCCGTCATATGGTTTATCATGTAACCACCAGAAAAATTTCCAAGTACCATTATAAAATCATAAGACATAAAACAAATATAATGGAAATAAAACATTTCCACACTTTGATAACAATATATCACTTAAATACATTGACATAACAAATCCATTATAAAAACCATTTTCAATACCAAAATACATAAAAGTGTATATGGTATTTATTTCATTTTAAAAACATTATGGCCTTTTGAGGAAACCAATGACCAAATAATACTCACGGTGGCGAAAAAGGTCATTGTCACCGCGTACGTTAAAAGAAACATTCCTTATTTTTGTTTTGTAAAACGATTCGTAGAAAAAGATTCCTTTTGTATAAAATTAAATTTCAAAGGGGTTTATTGACCGTATAAAATAAATCCTTGTATTAGAACAAAATATTCCTCAATTCGAGGAGATTGAGATGATGTCCCTTCCCTCGGGTCCGACTTGACTCGATCGTTCTTTAATTTACTAAATAATAAACTTGAGTTAATTTATACTTTATTAAGATCCTTTTTCAAGTTCATTATTCCTTTTATATCACTTATTACCATGTTATGAAAATTATGCAGACATTTAAGTTAATAACATTCATTTAGTTGATATTTGGTACTTTGAGTCAAAAGTGAACTTCTTATATTTACAAGTTGTTCGCGTAGTCAAATATGCATTATCTCAAGAATGATATTCATGATGTATATTCCATATATATCATATATATACAGTATATACATGCATTTATAATAATACATAATCATTTAGAGGTATGAAATTAAATGCACCATTCCTGGAGATGGTATGTCGTACGTACGCATGAACTCTACCTTCATTTCTATGTCATATTAATGGAATTAAAACTAAATGAGAGATATGTATATTTTAATTCCAGAATTATATTCATCATTTAGATGTAACATACATCATATATATCCATTATATATATGTATTTGTAATAGTACATTACATTTGGGGATAAGAAATGAAATGCACCGTTCATGGAGACAGTAAGCCGTACGTACGCATGAACGCTACTTTCATTTCTATCTCATACTTTAATGGAAAGAAATAATAATTATATAAAGGTATATTATAATTCTATTATAATATCATATATAATATCATTAAATATATTCTTTATACGTACCACATATGGTACTAACAAATCAAATCACTTTGAGGGGGCGGTAGTCCGCACTTTCTAAAATGAAGATATCACGTTTACCCATAATGGAAACCATAAAGGTATTACATAAATGAAAAATAAAGAAGCTTAAGTAAAACATAATAATATTATAAATCATATATAAATATAGTTACATATTAATGGCCACCATGAAAGGTGTTAAAAGAAGATTGAACAATCATCATTTCGTGAGGCAGAAAATCGCCAACCACAAAAACAATATGTTCTTTAACCATTAGACGAAGGTGTGTGTATGTGTATCTCTAACCCTTCTCATAAAAACATACTAGTATATTGAATATACTGTTTTGGTTACAAAATAATGGGATAAAAATAGTTTATAGGGTTGGAGAAGCAAAATAAAACATAAGAACACGAGAGAAGACACTACCTTTAAATCGGGAAACTCTTTTTATTTTGCGCTCAAAGGCTTCCTTGAGAAGACTTATACCCAAAATGAGGCTTGTAAGAGTACTATAGGGATGTGGAAAGACAAAATGGTTAGGGGTTTGCCGATACAAAGTCTTTAGTGGTGTGGGTAAGGGGGTAGAGGTGGGGGCCTTTTATAAGAGGAGAGTAGGGGCACTCTTGGAAAGTTATAAAATGTTACTTTGTTATAAAATGAGTTTCGATTTTTAAAGGTCCCAAAATTATATATTTAGAGTTTAAGGTGATAAGAGTTATAAATCCTCTAATACAATAGGTTTTTGACATGTTTAGGACTTAGATTTTACATTATCTTTTAATTTTATTTAAAGCGCTGAATAATGAGGTAATCACTGCATCATCATGGTGTCATAAATAATTTAATTTATTTAATTTCCAAAAATTATAAAACAAATATAATGATGTAGGAAATCTTATTATCTTTCTAATTAATATTTATAGTCAAAAATATAACTTGTTTAACCCCATTTAAAAATTGTTTTAGTAAAAAAACTCATGTTTGTAACATTTTTATTTTAACATTAAATAAAAAGATATTAATGTCATTTGCATACCAATGGGGCTCCATGGGGTCCCAGAGTTGACCCATGGATTGTAATGGTCAGCCATGACACATCCAATAAGGGTAGGACATGAGTCAAGTTCATTTCATATTATCAAAACATTATTTTTACCTTAAATTACACTAATTACCTCTAATCGCGATAAAAACTTAAAAGTTACTATTCACAAAAAAATTATTTTAATCCAATTGGAGAACTTTTTAATTCTTAATGACAACCATGTATGTAGGATTTTTGAAATTCAAAACACAAATGTGGTAAAATTTCATTTCAACGAAAAAATCAGTTTTTTACTTACCACTTAGTGGTTTCACTATTCTTCAAAAATTGATGTTTTCCAGAAAAATACTAAAACATCACCCTAAGCTATATTTGATATTACAAATTAAAAAATGAGTTATATTTTTAAAAATTAAAAAAATATAAGTTTCATTAATTAATTTAATAATTAATTCCCACTGTCAAAACAAATAGCGTGTTTTTATGAAACAAAATGTATCAAAAGATTGACACTAGTTTAAGTCTGATTTCAAAGTGAAATTAATTCCAACGACCACTATTGGATTAAATGGTAAAAATATATTCTAATTTCACTTTAAAACCAATTCAAAAGATAATCTAATCATACTAATAAATTAGATTAAAAAGAGGTTTTGAATTAAAATAAAACATATTTCACAATTCATTAAAAAATGAACTTTATCGGAAAAATACAAAAAACTTACACAAAGTAGATTTTGAAGTCCCGATTCTAATGAAGAATTTTATTTGGTTCAGTAGAATGTATAAGAGTGACCAAAACTATATTTAATGATGGGGTTCCATCAAAAGGTGATAAGTAGACCTTTAGTGAAAATTATTGCATATATGCCTAAAATTGAATTCTTTTCGTATTTTAAGACTTTATCCATTATTGGATAAATGTAAAAACATTTAAAAAACATATATAATCATATTTTAGTTATTTCTATTCATTACCTCCAGTAAAATAGCTACATTTTAAATACCATTGAAAATAATATTATTTTATTACAAGTGTGTAACTTAAGATTTCAATGAAACTCTTTGTTGGGTATCGGGTACGCTATCGAACATAGAAACCTTTTTAAAGTAAAATTAATATTTAATACGTAAATATTAATAAATATGAAATTTTTTTCTTCTTTATTTACCTCGGATGTTACAATATATATATATATATATTGTTTATATTAATATAAAAATTATTATATATATATATTTATATATCTGTGTATGTGTGTATATGTGTATGTAAATATATATGTATATATATATATAAATATATCTATATATAATTTCAGTTTTATTTTTAAGTATATAATTTTCCACATTTTTTAACAGTGGAAAAAATGTCAATAAAAAATACAAATGTTCTTTAAATGTGACTAAATTTTAAATATATATGGGATTTTATTTTCAAATATGTGTGTGTGTGTGTGTGTGTGTGTCTGTGTTTGTGTTTATGTATATTTAAATATTTAAATATATATATTTATATATATCTTCATATATGTGTGTTTGTGTGTATATATATATATGTGTGTGTGTGTGTGTCTATATTTATATATTTTTACATATATCTATCAATATTTGAAAAATTAATATTATATATATACATATATAACATTATATATTAATATATATGTATATATACATATGTTCATGTTTATGCTTTATATATTGATATGTTTATATTTTATGTTTATATATATATATATATATATATGTTTATATATGTGTGTGTGTGTGTGTCTAATATCTATATGATTATATTTTGCATATATGTTTATATTTTATATTAGATATAAATTTATATCATAGATATTCATTTCTATATATCTATAGGTTTTTATTTTATTATATATATATATATATGTTTGTATGTTATATATATGTATGTTTGTATTTTATATATATAAATACTTATATATATATATTTGTGTGTGGTTTTATTAATATATATGTGTATTTATATATCTAATTATAATTATATATATATATAATTATATAATTATCTGTGTTTTGGAACACTAGTAAAAATGTCACTAAAGTAGCAATGTTTTCATAAAATCATGACTAAATTTAAAATATATGTGTTTATATATATATATATATGTTTATATTTATATATATGTTTGTATATATATTTGACTATGTTTATATATATTAATATATATAAGTATTTTTAGATTGATGTGGGGAAATGATCAATATAAATATAATTTATTAGCGAAGTTTTCTGAAAATTGATGCTAATTTAGAGATGTTCCCATAAAAACATCACTAATTTAAAAAATTCTCCTTTAAAACGTGACTAATTTATCAGCATTCTCAAGAAACATTGGAAATTTAAGGATGATTTATAGAGATGAAGGAATTCATTTTTAATGATAAGGACACATTTAATGCATGTGGTATATTTTCCTATATGAGATATGAAATGAGACACCTGATATATCAAATAAATGAAATAAAGAAATTGAAATTTCATGCTAAATCACTCATTAATCCATGTATTGAAAGTACATGATCCATTTTTCACTGTTTTTGTCACCTGTTTAGGTTGAACATGTTTTTAGGATGTGTTATATGTTGTGTGTTGTTCTTTTAGATAAAATTACTCATTTTCATCATTGAATTGAGAATTATTAGAGAGACAATCAGCATACTCCTAACATAGCTGATAGAATATTTCCTATATATCTTGAGGATTAGATGGATATACATCTTTGAAACAACTTTTGTAGGGTCATGTGATCATTGTAAAGGGATAATATTCACACTATGCCTTCATTGCTTGAGCTGACAAGAGAGTTTTCATTGTATCATACAGTTAATTTAACTGGAGTGGGAGGCCCCTATTCATCCATGTTCTGGATCGAGTTAGTCCAGACAACCATTAAGCACCTCGAAACACCCGTAGAAAGGATGGTAATGCTTTTTTCCAACATGATTTGAAGAGAATATTAGTGTTGGTGGGACATTCTAGATTATTATTGTTAGTAAGAGGAGTTATCTTAAAAATAATTTGATATGAAATTCCCAAGTCATTTTTATCCTAAGACATTTTGGGATGAGGTGGATCATGAGTTCATACATTTAACACAATAGGTAATGTCTATGTTGAACTACATCTGACATTTCACTAAACCACATTTTTTTGCCATCTCTGAAACCTGGTAAGGTTCCCATGGTGAGGTATTTTCAGGATGGTAGTTTTTATGAGATGATTTGAATTGTGAACATGTTTTAGAAGTTCTGAATACATGGTGAATTAGGTAGTCATCGTGCAAGGGAATTTGATAAATTCCCTGAGCAGTGGCCAAGATATTTTAATAGGGAGAATTAGGAGCTCTTCTTTTGGTGGTAAGAAGCGCCAGTATGACATATTTCACCATTTAAATCATAAAAAGATCATTCAGGGTTGTGGGAATCCATCATAGAACTCTGTTCTATTACATTTCTATCAGTTTGGAATGATTGACCATAAATGGACTCATTTTTCTTACCTATCATTAGAGTGTCATGCTTGTGGAATATGGGGTCATCTTCAGATGTTTTTTCATAAAATTCTATAGTAGTGTAGAAAAAATAAATTAAGAAAGACTCTTGAGTAGATAAAGGGATCATCGACCCCTCAGCAGATAGGTATCTAGAGTTTCTATAACATCCTGAGTTTTTATGAATTATTTTTTTCAAATAAATTAAAAATCATTGATGGGTTTTATTCCAATATACACCAAATTAATATTTATTTATATAAAATAATAGATTTTTCATGTGAAACATGAAACACTAATTCTAAATTGTATTACATTCACCACAATGTCTAGCTGGTGTTAGACACAATTCCAATTTCCTTGGATATATTTTGTTATATGCATGACTGAGTTTTACCACACTACAATATTCTATTAAAATTATTATTATACTATTATTACAATTATCACCCAGATTTTGGAATAATATTAACTTATTTATGAAACTATATTTTACACATGTTTATAAAATTAATTCTTTAGTTATCAATTATTTATAAATAATAATAAAAATCAATTTAATATAATGGATGCATTTTTTTGAAAAAAATATTAATATTCCCACAAAGGTTGTTTACAATAATAAATTAAATTAATTTTTAATAGTGTGAAATTTTTTTGAAAATTAAATATTTGAAATTCAAGTAAATATTTTAACATTCATCAAATATGTTTTATAGGCTTAAAATAAGAAAAAAATCAATTTTGAGGCATAAATAGATGTATTTTTCTAAAAGGTAATTTTATTGCATTTTAATATAAAAAATATTTTAAATATAATTTTTGAAACATTTTTTATTTTTAATTAATAAAATGAACTTCACTTTTTTATGTAAAATATAATTTATTATATTGTGTGGGTTTTTTATTTTTCTATGATGTATTATTTATGATAAATAGTGAAAAAACACTAACTTTTAATTGGAAAATGAATTTTAATCCCATTTATTTATATAGTCAATTTTTTTAAATGGTTTTTAAAATATAAATATTTAAATTTTAAATCAATTAAACAAACTTATGTCATTATCATGAATTCCATATTGAAATTGGAAATAAAAACATTTAAAACATTTGATCTTTTTCACTTTAAAAAATGTTTTTCATCTCGTCTGAGGGATTAATTTAAAATATATTTCATCCAATTCTTTGATATTAATTTAAAAAAGTGTATAAAAAATTTATAACCATCATAAATTAAAATTTAAAATAAATTCATTTAATGTTTTGACCAAAAATATTAGTGATGGTAATTAAAATTAATTATAGTGTTTCAGGTAAAAATGTGTTCACACTGTGGTTAAACTATAACTTAATACGCCAAATAACCAATTAACTTGTCAAAAAGCCATTGAATTTAAATATTTATAACATATACCCTCTATTATCTAAAATATACCATTAATAGAGGAACATTGTGCAATGTGGGTGTCTTAATAATGTTTTCCTTTTTTATTTACAAGAATGTCACTCCTCCTCTACTATATATGGGCACTAACACCCCTCCAAATTTTTCAAACGTATCAAGACCTTTTAATAACTAAAAATATGAAAAAATAATATCCAAAATTTCTTCCTATCATCCTAGAAGCCTCTATCGTGGATGAAATAAAACAATTTAAGTAAATTGGTGCAAACCAAATTGAGTTACTTGAAAAAGAGGTAACATTCTTTAATGAGAACTTTTGTTTTATTCTTATTTACAAACCATCAATTTTTATTATTTTAATATTATATAATATAATTTTTATTATAAATATACAAATATTGGTTTATTATATGTGTACAAACTAGGAATTCACACACTTCCATCAAATGGAATACCCAATCATCATTCGTGTGTGCGGTGATCAACCGCCTCAGGAAACAATATTTTCTATTCTTCCAGTACCAACTCTCAAAGTTGGTAATATTTATTATATTAATATATTATATTATATATATTATATTAATGATTTATTTGTGGTATTATAATTATTATAGAACATTTATTTTCAGGCTTTTCATTTTTTGGGAATGCGATAACATCGTTTGTGGATGTGTGGACTACCACCTCCTCAAAGCGATGTGATTCATTCATTCTTTACATGGAATGTATTATAGATGATTTTAATAAAAATATGTGATTTATATGACATAATAATTATTCTATAATGACAATATATATTTATAAACATCATTTACTTTGTTTATTTTAATATGATAAAAAAGAGAAACCACATTTATACATACTTACTTTATACCATCTCTATGAACGATGTATCTCATTTTCCATTTCAATATTTTATAGATTATTATAAATACATATATACCAACTATTTATGATATTTATATGATGGTATAAAATCCATAAATAATTAAATAATTATCAATGATAAAAGAACAAAAAATAACAAGTCAAAACATATTTGTAAAACAAAATGGCTATTAACTGAAATATAACTTTAACAAGGAATTGTTATCAAACAGGTAATATAAATACATAAAAAATTTATATATGCTAAGATATATAATAATATTTTTATTTTTATTATTTATAATAAACTTATATTTATTATACATGTGGTTTGATAATGTAGGAATAAAGTAAATACTTAAGGTAAGGGGGTTTCTAATCTCACTTCTATTTATGTGAGACTTATGCCATATTAACCACTCATTTACTTTTTTGGATTTATATTCTTACCATTAATGTATTCAATTATTATTATAACTAAATTTATTTTTATTCATATATATATATTTTAGGACCTATCTTTCAGGGTGTCTAAGGTTAAAGATGTTTTCAAATCGGTAAGGAAATTTTGTCCCAATTTGACTTCATTGAGACACGTGTTTTGTATGCACATATATTATTTTATGAGGTGTATATACTTCCCTTTGAAATGTCACATAATAAATTTTAATATTTTTACGTTATATTAAACTTCTTATAAATTTATTATTTTATGGGAATTTGGATTCAAGTATTCCATGGTGGTAAGAGTTTATTGATACAATATCATCGTTTATCGAGATTATTTATGATTATGATTATATTTATGAGATATTATATTATATCACTCTATAATTATCATGAATTTTTTTTCTTCTAGTTAATCATAGTATATTAATGTAATTATACAATTTTCAATTCCCTATACGTAATATAATAATGAATGTTTTTTAGATAGATCGAATTTATTTCTCTCCTCGGTCGGAAATCCATTTTTTTCAAAAACCATGTTTCCTAAAAATGTATTCAAAAATATTTTGAAATTATATATTAATCTCATTTTCAAATATAAATATTTTAAAATTATTATTTTTAAATGATTTTAAAAATTCATTCAATATTCCTATATAATTCATCAAAAATAATTTTAAAGAAAATGTTTTCAATCATTCCTTATAATTTTTCAATGATATTTTTAAAAGAAAATGATTTAAAAATGTTTTCACGCCTCTTTGTAAGTTATAATATATTTTTTCAAAGAAAATATTTTCAAAAAAAAATTCAAGAATCCATTATATTTTTTAAAATATATTTTCAAATCATAGGTTTAAAAAAATTAAGATTAATATATAATTTTTGAAAGATACTTTCATGAAAATAGATTTGAAATTGTTTTCAATATTCTTTTATATTATTTCAAATATATTAAAAAAATATTTAATCAAGATTTTTCAAGCTTCATTTTTTATTTTTCAAGGTTATTTTTAAATATTATTTTTTTCAAATTATTTTTTGTTTTAAAATGTATTTTTCAAGGTTGAATGGATATTTTTCTCCAGAAATGTTTTAAATGATTTGTAAATATTAAATCGAAATATTTCAAAGATATTATCGAAGAAAATGAGTCTGAAAATGTTTTATGTCTTCAAAATTGAATTTTAGAGAAATGTTATTTTCTTTAAGAAATTATCCATGTGATGTTTTAAAATATTTCCCCTTTTGTTATGGAATCTGTTGTTATGTATATTATTTACAGTGGATATTATCCACGGAAACAATTATTCTTATTTCATTTAATGGTTCATGTTTAAGATGCCATGTTATTTATGAAACCCATTTCTCTTCCATTGATTACATGATGATATAAAACTTATAAAACCTGAGTCATTTCGTGATATATTCTATGATGAGATGATTATGAAACAAATCTATTTTACACATGTTAAGATATGATCAAATGATTATAATACCTAATTTTTATTTCATGGGTTATGATAGAATTATTTTTTATGATCATTTGGAAGTTTTATTAATGATGTAAATATGATATGGGTGGGGCCTATATATGCCTCCAATGAATTGGGAAAATATTTATATCACAAGGGATAGAAATGGTTGGAATGGGGAGTGAACTCATTTCAGTAATGGAATTCATATAATAATATGGTATTGGAAGTGAACCTCGACTACTATTATTATTTGGGGAGTGAACCCATTCCACTAAGAGGGAATATAAATTAGGCCTTGACTACTATGGAAATCATTTTATGTGTTTATGTGTTATCCACAATTCCATGCAATATTCCTATATTATTATCGAATGGATTATGATTGTGATTGCCTTATAATTAATGTCATAAGAACTACCACAATTTATTCCATGATTCAATATTATGATTTTTGATATGAAGGGTATGGTTTTGAAATGTTATGATCATGTTTTTGTACCCTTATGTTCTTGTAATACATACATATCTCCTTTGTTTATCCTTACAAAGAATTTGTGCTCACCCATTCTTGTGATTCCTTTCCCCATGTTATGAATGCATATTTTAAGTTTGACTAAAAATTTAAAAGATACTTATTTGATATTTTTACGATCTATCAATACAATTTGATGGATGTGTTCCATGTTTTCAAAGACACTAAACTATTTTGGTCCTTGGGAATGTATTTTTGTAATTTGTGGAATATTAATCTAAAATTATTTAATATCCATGTATGATAAAATGGGTCACTATAGTTGGTATCAAAGGAAATTTTTAGGTAACCATTTGAAAGTATGATGTAAAAAATTTAGTGAGATCATTTTGCATATTTTTAAGTATATTTATAGGGATGTATCTAAAGATAAGTAAAATGATTATTAAAAGAATTTGAAAATGTACTAGAATTTTGGTAAAGTATAGAATTAGTTCGTCCAAAAAAATCTCTTTATAGATATTATAAGTGGATGTGGCTCTAGAAAATATGTACATAGGGGTAACAACACTGAAAACATCCTATTAAGATAGACTAAATTAGGAACTATTGAATGAAAATGGTCCTAATGATATACCTATTTTGACACTCTATGGGGATATTATTTGGGAATTAATAAAATCATTACAAACTATCACGATGGATTAAAATAGAATATGATTCCGAATATCTTAAGATAAAATTATGGTTTCATATATTAAATAATATGGTGTCACGATTTAGATATCCTATAAGGGATTTTTCATTATAATGTGGGTTTATTCTATGATAAGTGGTGTTCACACTATACTTCTTGGTTATAGTCAATGGCTAAAACTACAATGAACTAGTTTAATATTGAATGTGTTGAAATACGTTTCTGATTAGTTGTCATATTAGATGATCATTGTATTAAAGAACATTTTGATCTGGCCTAATCTGTTTTCATGGAACATGATTAAAAACAAGTGACTTAATCAACCCTTAGACTCACCAAAGAATAAAAGGGAAGAGTTTTTTGAGAATTTGGCTAATGGAGACCATATAAGAATGAATATTTATTTTCTTTTGTGATGATAATGTGTAAATAATCACCAAATTTAACGTCTTAAAGAAACATGAATATGTTTTGATTTTGGGTAAGAAAGAGAGAATTCAAGTAACTACAAAGGGAAATTGAAACGATATGTTACCATAATGAATGAGAATAATGTCCTCTCTAAGATATCATCAACAAATATTTTTTTTATTGTGGAATGAATGTTCATTATGCAAATTTATGTCCTAAGTGGGAATATAACAAAGAGAATCAACAAGGTGGTATGAGTAATTGTTACATTGCTAATGATGATGAGACTAAAGGTGAAATGTGAAAGGAAATAGTTATTAATGAATAGGATGAAGTATCCTTGTTAATGGGTTAAAGATTTAGTGGAATATTTGAAGTGTGTATGTGTTTGGATTCCAGTATAATGTTATATGAACTGGGAAATATATAAGTATTGTTCAATTTCTATTTTTCACTAAGGATTTACATGAATATATTGAATTGTTCTGATGGAATGGATAATTTATTTAATATTAAGGTGATATTGATGTTAAACACATGATTATGGTAAAGATAACCATTAAGATGTTCCTGATGATAAGATAATGATGTTTGGATAAATAAATTGGATGGTAGTGATTACCTTACATCAAATATATGATTTTTTGAAATATTTTTTATGTTATCATGGATGGAGTTTAAATAAATTTTGGAATTATTAAATATATATAGTAATTATTGTTTTATCTATGTAATGAAGATGAATTAGTGTTTTCAAATGGTAATTATGGTTATTACCTTGTTTTAAGAGAATAAATAATGAATGTATTCACGTGTTTGGAATGTGAAAAACAAGATTTTCAATATGATATATAGGGGACCAGTACAAATATGATTTTAAAAAAATTAGTGACCTTCTTTATTATTTTTTGGATTTTCATCTTTTACAAGGGTTACAAGGTTAACCATTTATTGAATGTTTTGATTCAAAACTCTGATGAGGTTTTATAGATTATGATATTATCTCTCATTCGGAGTATTTATTCATATTGGATATCATGTTATAACCTTTATCATGTTGTTAACTAACGAAATATGGATAGAATTATCATTACCATGATCTATTTTTGAATCATGAATAATAAATTCCCATTCATTTCATAGAGTAAGATATGAAGTGGAAATCCAGTAAGGAACAAAAAAGGTTGATATTGGGAATAGGAAATTGAATAAAATCAAGTAAGCATATTTCCTTATGATTTTAGATAGTAAAATAATTACTCAAATCTAAGAAAGAGATATTAAAAATTATTCATCCTAATACATTCATTTCTATTGAACTGATGCTCTAACAAATCATCACAAAATTATTGTTTTGATTCCCTTAATGTTATAGTTATCAATAAATTTCTTGTGATAATTGATATTTATCACTCTGTATAATTATTTATGTTTTTCTTTCATTTCATGTTTACACTTTCCAACTATGTTCTCCTATATGCAAACATAATGATGAGTTATATTAGGTAACCGTGATGTTTTTAATTTTACCTATTTAAAGGATATTTATTTATTCATTTCTATAATGTTGTTTTATATGAAAGGATCATTCACGTATTAATATATTAATGATCCATATGAATTTTGAGGGTTAAATTCATTTTAATGGGGGGAAAATGTAAAACGTTGAGTTTATATGAATTAATGTTTCAAATAAATTAAAATTCTTTGATGGATATAATTTCAAACTACAACAAGTCAATAATTATTTATATGAAACAAAAAATTGATCTTCATCTAACCTAGATTACATTACACGAAACACTAATTTTGTCTTGTGTTACACAAAATACCATGTTCCTTCGACATTTTGTGTTACACTCAAGACAAAGTTTTACCAAACTATAATATACTATTAATAAGATTATTAAAATATTATTATACTTATCACCAAACCATTGGACAAATATTTACTATATTATGAAGCTATTATTTACACAAGATTATAAAATTCATTCTTTGGTAATCATTTAATTAAAAATGAAAATGAAAACTAGTTGAATAAAAAGGACGTGTTTTTATGAAATATTTTTTTTCTTACAATGATGTTTTACCTTATTAAATTAAATTATCCATCATCAGTGACAGATAATAATGAAATTTATATATAATAAATTCGACATAATATTTTATAATTCATCCAATTATATTTATATGTATAAAATAAGAACAAATCCGTTTTTAGGCACAAAAAGATGTATTTTTTAAAAAGAAATTTTACCATCATTTGATGACCATCATATTTTAAAAATAATTTTTGAAACATTAAACAATTTTATTTGAAAAAATAATTTTCATTTTGGAATTCAAAACATCAATATTTTCTTTCGGTGTATTTTGTGTATGTTTCTATGAAATATCATTTTTGATGAATATAGAATAATCACTGAATTTCCATTAAAAACTGTATTTTCATATAGTATATTTATATTTTTTAATTAAATTTTCAATTGGTTATAAAGTATAATTATTTAAATTACAAAAAAAATATCCAATTTAGTTCATTGGAAAAAATTTCATATTGAAATTGTTTATAAAACCATTTTACACTTTAGAGCTTTTCAGCTTTAAAAACTCATTGTTCCATCCGGTTCGTATGAGTAATTTTAAATTAATTTTTTCAAATTTTGTGATTATAATTTTTATAAAAATATTTATTTGGAATTATCATAATTTATAATTTATAATAATTTAAAATTAATTTTTTACCAAAAATATTTTGGAATGTCATTGTAACAAAATGCAGCGATGTCATTCTTTATTCCATTACAATCTCATAATGAATAGAATAATGATGGGATTGATATTTTATATAATATATAATATAATTATTATATATTTATTCTTATTTAATTATTTTAAAACACATACCTTCATTCTTTCCTTTTTTTGGGTATATGATATCATTTTTTATCGACGTGTGGAATATATCCTCTTTAAAGAAATATGATTAGTTCAAGATAAACATTTATTGTATTAAGGGTGGTTTTAATAAAAAAAATTGGTATATATGAAATAATAATTTCACCATAATTGTAATATATATAAATATAGGTCAGTTTCTTTCATTCTTTATGTATTTTAAGAAAACAGAAAAATTATTCTTGTGTATGTTAGACCATCCTTCTCTATGAATGGTGTATCTCTTTTTCTCTTTCTATATTTCATTGATTATTGTAAATATTTATATAATGAATATGTATTATATTTATATCATGTTTTACATTATGGAAGTATGGAAATCATTTTCAATGAAAAAAATAAAATAAATAAAAATTCAAAACATATATATATATAAATAAAAAATATATTAATTGAAACGTCACTTTATCATGGAATTGTTAATAAAAATGTGATATAAATTCACAATAAAATCAAATATGTTATTATATATATAATAATATGGTTCTTTTTTATATTTACAATCCAATTATATTTATTATTCAGGTGGTTCAAATGTGTAGAAATAAATTCAAGACTTAAGGTAAGGGGATTTCTAGTCTCAATTTTATTTTTGTGAGACTTATGCCATATTTACCACTCGTTTATTTTTTGCGATGTATATAAATTCCATGTATTTATTATATTATTTTAATAATTAAATTTATTGGTATTTACATATCGATTTGATGACTTCTCTTTCATGGTATTTACGGTTCAAAAGTTTACGAATCGGTAATGTAAATTTTTCCCAATTTTCCTTCTTTGAGACACATGTTATGTTATGAACCTATATTATTTTATGTGTGGTATAGACTTCAAATTTACATGTTATATAATTAATACAATTATTTTCATGTAATTTTACGGTTCATGAATTTTTATTATTTCAGGGGGATTAGAATTCAATGTTCCCAAGGTGGAAAGAGTTTATTGTTATAATCTCATCATTTACTAGGATTTTTTATGATTATGCTTCTATTAATAAAATTATGTTATCAATAAATCATGTGTCCTCAGGAATTTTATTATCCTGTTGTTATTAATTATATCTTCATTTAATGGTATTATTATCCCTCTCTTTGGTAATTAATATAATTAAGAGAAAGTTTTTATGAAAATTTGACATTATTTATCGCTTCACTTGGATATCAGTTTTATTCCAAAACCAATTTTCCTATTATTGTTTTTAAAAAAAAATCAATGATCTATTACGATAATTTTTTTAAAAAATAAATTTTAATGTGTTTTATGTTTTAAAATATTTTTCAAAAAAATTTCATGTATCCTTATAATTTTTCTAGAATATTATCAATTTTTTTTATAAATGTTTTCAATATTCCTTCATTTTTTTTCAAAGATATTTTAAATGAAAAGGATTTCAATATGTTTTCAAGCTTCCTTTATATGTTTCTTAATATATTTCTAAAGAAATTAATTTCTGAATGTTTTAATGATTTCTTTAGAAGTTTAAAAATATATTTTCAATGAAAACTTGTTCTAGTTGTCTTCCAAAATCCTTTATAAATTTCCAAATATATTTCTAATCAAAATGATTTAAAAAGGTTTTCATTTTTATGTTATGTATATTAAATATTATATTAAAATAAGATATTTTAGAAGTATTTTCAACATTCCTTTATAATTTTTCTATTATTTTTTAAAATAAAAGGTTTCTAAACTATTTTCATGCACCCACTATATGTATTATAGGATATTTTCGATGAAAAAAAATTTTCAAAATGTTTTGTGTTTTAGAAATTGTTTTCCAAAGAGAAAATGACATTTTTTACAAGAAATTGTTTAAATGGGTTTTTATGGTTAATTCATAAGTTATCAAAGTGGATTTGAAATTAAAGGATTTTAAAAATGTTTTATGTCTTAAAAAATTATTTTGAAGATATATTCATTTCTTCAAAAAATGATTTAATTTATATTTAAATATCATTCTCTATCTAAGATGAAATCATTTTATATAGTTTATTCATTACATGGTATACGATCCAAGTACACAATTACAATTATTTATTTTAATGGTTTATTATTAATATTTATAGTTGTTTATGAAACCCATTTATCTTTTACAGGTTATACCATGATAAAATGCTTTTGAAACCTGATTCTTTTCACGGGTAATTATATAATGAAATTATTATGAAATATATCTATTTTCCACATATTAAGATATGTTAAAATGATTATGGTACCCATTTTTCATTTAATGGGTTATGATAATATTATTTTTTATGATCTTATGACACACATATGTATGATTTCATTGTCAGATGGGTGGGACCTATATATCCATCCAATTCGTTGGGTAATGATATATATAGAATGGGATAGAGAATGATTGAACAGGGGGTAAAATCATTTTGGTAATATAATTTCTCTACTATGATTGTCTGGGGAGTTAACCTTGACTTCTAAGATGGTTTGGGGAGAGAAACCAGTGCACTGAGATTCCCTTGGAAGTTATCCTTTAATACTATGGAAATCATTTGAAATGGTTATGTCTCTTCCATAATTCCATGTCTTATTCTTCTATTATGCTCTCATTGCCTATGCTCTTGATTTCCTTATGGGTCAGGACTTATGAACTTCAAATATTTATGTAATGATTCATTATTGTGATCATATATATGCAATGTATGGTTTTAAAATTTTATACTTCTATTTTCATACCATTATATTCGTGTCGTACATTCATATCTCCTTTTTTACACTTATTGAGCATATAATATCACATTTTCCTATGTTTCCCTTCCCAATGTTCTAAATAATGGATTTAAGTATGAGTACTAAAACATAATATATATAAAGAAGATTTTAATGATCATTCCCCAAAATTAAATGAATTTTTTCCCATTTTAAAAAGAAAATAAATTATTATGGACCTCAGGCATGTATTTCTTTATTGTGAAGAATATTAATATAAAATGATGTAATATCACTATATTTTAGTCCTAGGTTGATATAGCTCCCCTTGGAATTTGGGATGAGGTAGGGAATGAGGTACCCCAGTACAATAGATTTTATACTACCCATAGGTAACAATAAAGAGGAGTGAAATTGGAGTCTAGGGTAAAGGGAAAAGAAAACTACATTCTTTACTGTCTTCTTCCACATGTTTTTATGTAAGACTATCCACTATCAGAGGCATGATTCTTGTATCATCTAAAGGTTCCGGGTGCATCAAAAGCTCGTGGGTGGATGTGCCAACTTGGATTATTGTCGTTAATGATGATCCATATGGGATCAATAAGAAGATAAACGCCAGTCTCCACGGATCGTATCACATAAATGAACAAAGAAAAGAAAATTCCAAGAACCACAATGTAGACTCGTTACATATTGATTATAAATAATTTAATCAATTTTAAAGAAATACCTTTTGGGTGTTCTTTATTCATTTATGTTCTTGATCGTGTTCCGATGTGATTTTTCATTACGTCGTAGAAGCCAAGTGTAGACTTCCTCTAGTGGTGATCCACACGTGTACCTCGTATCTTGGGATGTCGCCAAAGCAGTCTCCGGGTGCTAGCATGGAGAAACCTTTGTTGGCGTTGTTCGCCTTAGATCATCTTGATCTAATGGAAGAGGATCTCTCTCGGTCTTATGATAATTCTTAGAGGATGAGGTTGTTTCGGCCTTGAAATAATTCTACAGAGTTGTTGTGCACAACGATTCTCTTGTGTGTCAAAAAAGAGTTGGGGTTATGACGATATTTATAATCAGGATTGAGGATGTAGAGTTATGGCAAATAATTAAACGCGTTACACATTTTATTTATTTTAATGACTCTTTTTTAAAACCCCCACGTCGAATAATTAATTCCTTGACATGCGCCCATGCTGATTATAATAAATATCATTTAAAACAATATTATATCCTCAAAATCCCGATTGGAGAAACTACACGGCGTGTGTTAATAAATACATGATGTGTACTTGTTTTTCATTGAATACTACACGGCGTGTAAATTCAATGTACACGTCATGTATATGTTGTTTTCATTTATTCATTTCCATTATATAATGAAAACTACACGCTGTGTAATTATTAATAAATGGCGTGCACTTGTTTTCCATGAAAAACTACATGGAATGTAACCTTTAATGCACGGCGTGTACATCTTGTTTTTAATTTACTTCATCCTCGATCATTTAAACAATTTAGGCTTCCTTGAATAGTTATTAAACCACATATGAGAATAATCTTTATTCTACTTGAGATACTTGAATACACTTAGTGTGTGACCCTCTAGGCCTCTTTCTCATTGGCATTAGGCAGGATTACCAAAATTCCAAGATTACTGTATAGCAATGGGTCAAGGAACTCAAGAGAAAGAAGTTGACACCGCATTGACATATCACCTCATATGAACTCTTACTTTGTAATTTAATCCCTTTGTCTTGATATCTCATCAAACAGGTTTCATGGCAGTGTCATAAACCTATATGCTTGATCTTTCATTCTTTGACTTCCTGAAATAAACTCGTCATTTACACCATGGCCATGGAATTTAATGTGACGATTCTATTTCAATCAAAGGGTCGAGATATCATCTTCCATAAATGGGAGGGACAAATCCTTCCTCGACTTATCCATTAAAAACATGTCACTCATGAAGCACCCAATGTACCCTACTTCCCACCAACTATATGTGGGACTGTTTTTGTCAGTAAATCTAAGTCCACGAGTCATGACATGAGTCAACGAAAATCTTCTAGTCTAAGGACCATTACACACACTCATAGATAGAAATTTCTGATGACACCAAGACATGCGGAATTGCTTCTGGTGGGACTGTTCTCATAATCTCCCATCTTGGAGATTACTATGTGCGAACTCCATGAGAGAAAGTCTCGTCTTCTGATGAGTACTCGCACTTGACGGTCTGTATACAATGTGTCCTATCATAGTATATCATCCAAATGTAGAACTAATTTATGAATGTTGTTATAGCATTTCAAATTTCTCATCATAGCATGGATCTTCCATGACCTTATCAATGCAACAAATATTCCAGGACATTATTATATTTTATTCATGTAGAACAATGAACAATATATAATAAGTGATCATTCATGTAATCAAAGTACAAAACAGTTACTTCTCAGGACTCCAACTTTTACAAACTCCCATTTGGACTAGAGCTAACTACCTACGACTTTTAGTATGCTATACATCACATGATGATCGTGTTTCTACTGAGTCAAGGCATTATTCAAGGGGAACACCACGTTGTCTTCCATGGAAATACTGCTCACTGAAACTTCACCTCTCTGAGAAAAATCCCTCAAGAGATGATTCTTCTGAAGTATGTGATTGTTCTGCTGATGTGACCTTGGCTCTTTTTCAAGTGCCACCACTGTAGTATTATCACAATAGAGTTTTATAGGATCTTTACTACTTGGTACTACATCCATCTCTTGGAAAAAGCTTCACATCCATACTGCTTCTTTAGCTACCTTAGAAGCTGCGATATACTCGGAACCTACTGTAGAATCTGCCTCCACACTTTTCATTGATCTTTTCTAGCTCACTGCACCTCCATTAAAACTAAAGATGTATCCAGTCCATGACATCATGTCATCTTGATCAGTCTAGAAACTAGCATCTACATGTCCTTTGATGGCTAGTTCCTCATCTCCTCCATTTACCAAAAACATATCCTTAGTATGCCTTATATACTTAAGGATAGTCTTGACTTCTATCCAATAGAGGTCTCCTGAATTAGCTTTATATCTGCCTACCGCACATAATGTGTAAGAAACATCTAGCCTCATACATAATATAGCATACATGAATTACCCAATCGTGGATGCATAAGGGATCATTTCCATTCTCTTTCATTCCTCGTGTGTCTGAGGACACATTTTATTGGAATGATGAATTCCATGTTACACTGGCAATAATCCCCTCTTGAACTGTTCCATACTGAAGCTCTTCAGTATCATTTCAATGTATGTACTTTGAATTTGGCCCAACATTCTCTTGGATCTATCACAATGGATATTAATCCCATGAATATATGCTGCCTCACCCAAGTCTTTCATGGAGAAGCATTTATGCAACCATGACTTAATTGACTGTAAGACAGGTACTTCGTTTCCAATTAGTAATATGTCATCAACATATACTATTAGGAAAATGACTACACTTCCACTAAACATCATGTAGGAACAAGGCTCACATTCGTTCTTAGAAAATCCAAATTCCCTTACAGGTTCATCAAAACGAATGTTCCATGACCTTGATGCATGCTTTAATCCATAAATGGATTTCTGCAACGTGCAAACCTTGTTGGCATCCTTTGGAGTCACAAACCCTTCATGTTGTGTCATGTAGACATCTTCGTGGAGGTTCCCATTAAGGAATGTTGTTTTTGCATCCATTTTCCAAATTTCAAAGTCATGGTAAGCGTCAATGGCCAATAGGATTCTGATGGATTTCAACATCACAATCGGTGGAAAGGTTTCATCATAGTCAATTCCTTGACGCTGTCAAAAACCTTTTGCAACCAGTCGTGCCTTATAGGTGCTGACATGCCCATCCATGTCCAGTTTCTTCTTGAATATCCATTTATTACCAATAGGATTTACGTCAACTGGAGGATCTACCAAAATCCAGACTTGGTTTTTGTATATGGAATCCATTTCAGAATTCATGGATTCTTACCACATGGCAATGTTTGTTCCTTAAAATGCTTCCTTGTTGGTAAGAGGATCATCATTGTCAACCAATAATGATTCACCATACTCGGTGACAAGAAAACCATATCATTCTGGTTCTCTTGCCTCTCTCGTGCTCTTACGTAGTTATTGTGTCTTTGGAATAGATTGTTCTTACATGTGGAATTATGGAATATGTTCTCGTTCCAATTTTTGTGTATCTTGAGCCTCGACTTCATCGAAGTCTATCCCGCTCCTACCATATCTTTTGGAGATGTGCTCCCTCTCAAGGAATATGGTGTGTCTTGACACTATAACCTTTTTATCTGAGGGGTTGTATAGGTAATATCCCCTTGTTTCCTTGGGATATCCTATAAAGATAATCTTTGTGCCTTGGGGTGCATGTTTGTTACCTGAAGATGCCTTAACAAATTCTTCGCTACCCCACACATGTAAATTTGATAACATTGCTTTGCGTCCACTCCATAACTCGTATGGAATACCATTTATCAATTTAGTTGGTACTTGGTTTAGTATGTGTGCTACTCTTTGTAATGAATATCCCCAAAAGGATAATGGGAGACTCACATGACACATCATTGATCTCACCATATCCAACAATGTGTGGTTCCTCCTTTCACTTACACCATTCCACCGATGTGTGTAAGGAGGAGTGAGTTGAGATAGAATCCCAAACTCTCGTAAGAAATCAATGAAGTCCTGATTAAGATATGCGCCTCCTCTGTCTGAGCAGAGTTTTTTAATCTTCTTACCAAGCTGTTTCTCAACTTCATTCTTGTATTCTTTGAATCAATCAAAAGAATATGACTTATACCTCATTAAGTAGATATATCCATATCTACAAAAATCATCAATAAAAGTTATGAAGTACGAGAACCCACCCATTTCTTCAAATGGAAATGGTCCACACACATCTGTGTGAACTAATTCTAGAAGCTCTTTAGCTCTTTCACCTTTCCCACTAAATGGGGATTTGGATATTTTCCTTTGTAAACACACATGACATACACCAAGTGGTTTAGTTCTAAAGAATCTAAATATCCATCTTGATGTAATTTTTTCAAACGTTTCACATTGAAATGACCTAGTCGGTGATGCCAAAGTTGGGTGTGGTATGAGTCATGTGAAATAAATTTTTCATCGATTTCCATTACGTGGTTTGTGTAATCTAACACATAAAGGTCGTTATATAAATGTTTCCTACCAAAACAAATGCTATCATTATAAAAGTAGCAAAATTCATTTCCAAACAAGAACATGAATCCATAAGTATCTAATCTGGATACTAAAATATTGTTTAAAGTAACATAAGGTACATAATAATAACCCATTAACACCAAGATCATTCCAGTTGGTAATGGGAGGTGGTAGTCCCGACAACTACCGCATCAAGTCTGGCTTTGTTGGCTGCTCGTAGATCTACCTCCCCTCGATCAATGTTCGTGAATATACTTGGTTCTTGTATTTGGATACATGTGTGAGCACCACAAGTAGTATCTGATACCCAAATTACTAGAAACAGATAGATTTCATTCGATAACAAACGCACCTGAAGCTTCCCTTTGCTTCCTTGGCTAGGTGCAGTTTTTCTTCCAGTGGCCCTTCGTGCCACATGCGAAACAAACAACATCATGTTCCCTTGCATCCCCTTTGATCTTCCTTTTCATGGAAGGACTTTAAAAAGAATTGGGATTAAATATCATCACATTCACTTTCCTTTTATTTACCATGAGGATATAAGGCTTTTCACACTTCATGTAATTGTCCACTTGGCGAATAAGGATAAGACGATCAGACAGAGACATCTCAATGTTGTTCATGTTGAAGTTCACAACAATGTTAGAGAATATTTGGGGGAGTGATGCAAGAATGATATCGGTACCCAGTTCTTCTGGGAGTTCAAACCATAGAACCTCCAAGCGCTCAATATAGCCAATGAGCTTGACGACATGAGGCCCAGCTGGGGCACCCAATCCAAGCTTGTTCTGAAATTGAGCCTTGGAGATCTCAAACCATTACCGTCTTGCTCTCTCCTGGTATATACCACAGAGGTGCTCAAGAATGCTGTAGGTATCCATGTCATCATGAGACTTCATGAGCTCACTAGACATAGATGACAACATCAAACATTGAACATCGAGTGCATCACTCAAATGTTGATCATAGACCAGGAAATATTTATCACTCACCCCTTGGGCAGGCGGATGAAGAAGTGAGGACTCCAGCACGTAAAACATTCAATCAGGGCATAGGATAACCCGAAGATGCCTAAACCATTCCGGAAAGTTACTACCGGTGTGGATATTGTCTTTATCTAGAACTAATTCGTAGAGAAAATGTGGTTGAAGAGTTTGATATTTCAATTCTAAAAATTAAAAGAGAAGATTTATCAGTACTTTCTTAATTACATTTTTCTGAGAAATAATAAATTAGTTCTCCCAATATTTTATAAAGTCCCAATAGCCCTCACCATTGAACTAGGAATGTCCAGTTGCATTGAAATTCTAGTGGCAAGATTCCATATTCCCCTTTTCATAACCCCAACAAGGGTTTGTCGAGCTATTTCAAGGTATTTAGGTAGGCAGATATTTTCCAACTCTAAGCTTACAGATCCTTGATCGGTTGAGTGGAACCCCCAATCCTGAAATCCTGACTTGGATTTCCTCAACTCTTGCTTCTAATATTACACCAAGTCTAGAAAGGGCTACTCCTCTTGATGTAATATGGTTAAGTCAACTCGAGACCTTTTATAAGTCCTTTCTTTATAAAATTATGTGTCCCAACAAGGGTTGTTCAAACACATAGTTTTATTGAGTCTTTCCCTTAATCAAGTAACGAAAGTCTTGGTCTGACATAATATATTATTGAGGGATTTTAATCATTATTAGTATCTTTTCATTATCACATGCTTGTTAATATTAGGTTATGCTTGCTTAATTGATTAACCATGTTACGAAAATGTTTATGCATTGTCCGGTTTTTATTTTATTCCATCTTTGCATGTTTGTTTATTTCATTAATTATGTGATCGTGACAACACATACATAATAAATAAACCATGAAATCAGATAGAAATAAAATAAGATGGTATGATCATGAGCTCATATTGGTTATCTTATCTAGCGGTTTGGTAAGCTGACACTGACCTAGGAAAAAACACCTTGAACCGATGGTTCGGGTTTTGCAGCTCCCACCTTTCCATCTTTGTATCATCTTGGGTTGGTTTCGCCTCAGCTTTGGGTTTTGAACTGTCTCCTCTAGCTTGGGAGATCCTCCATTACACAGGTTTACTTTAATGAAACCATGGTCACACATGCCCTACATTTTATGGGAAGAAGGCTTGCATGCCAAAAAATTTAAATAAATTTAAAGGAAACCATATACACATATAATGGGTCTTTGGCCTATCTAATTATCATCCATATCATGCAACGACATATAGGCATATTTAGAATTGAAATTTTTTTAATAGTTCTATTTATTCATGATAAGACACGCTTGAATTCAATTAATTATCATCTTATAATTAATCAATTCATTATCTTAAATTTCATTATAAATTTTTTTCAGATTCTTCTCATCCATATTCCTTGTACAGGTCTTTGTACTTTTGGAGGAAACCTGGTGAAATTTATGGAAAGTACATGGTATGTAGTTTAAATTTACACGGCGTGTATCTCATTTCACCTTTTATCTAAAGTACACGTTGGGGCTTTGGGGTGTTCTCTGTACTTTGGAAATTTTCGAGTACATGGTGTGTATATAAATCATACACGGTGTGTACTTAGCTGTTACACGGTAACGAGCCTGGCGATCTTGTGTACGTGGTACGTGGCTTCTCCATTGTACACAGTTTCACTTTGGCCGGATCGGACTACACGACATGTTTCTCCAAAATACAATCCATGTATTCTGGTTCCCACGCGCCATTTGATTCTGGTCAACAAGGGGTGTTAAATACATAGGTGTAATCAATTCACTCGGCGTAGTTTGGCGGACCAGTATCGGTTCGTCGAACTAATGCACACGACGTGTAGTTTTTAATTACACATCGTGTATTCCCGTGTTGTGTAGACAAAAAGAAAGGATCCTCTGGATGAGTTCCCCGTTTTTATTTTAATCAAAAATTAAAATTAAAAGGTCATCTCTGTGATATGAATCGAGAAACTAAAGAGGAAGGTATGATCTTGTTTATTCAGATTTATAAAATGATTTATTTCAAATTGAATCAAATATAAATGTGTAGATTATTAACGAAAATTAAATAACTATAATCAACCTTGTAACCTCACTCTGATACCATTTGTTGGTTTCGAGCGTAGCGGATTCTCGTGGGTGGATGTGCCCACTTGGCTTTTTGTCCTTAATGATGATCAATCTAGGATTGTTACAGGTTGATTATAATTAATTTAATCATTTTAAAAGAAATACCTTTTGGGTGCTATTTATTCATTGAGGTTCTTGATCACTTTCTTATGTGATTTGTCGTTGCGTCGCAGAAGCCAAGTGTAGACTTCCTCTAGCTGTGATCCACATGTGTACCTCGTATCTCAGGATGTCGCCAAAGGAGTCTCTAGGTGGTATCATAGAGAAACCTTTTCTTGCATTGTCTGCCTTAGATTATCTTGATCTGATGGAATAGGATCTCTCTTGGTCTTGAGAATGTTCTTAGAGGAAGTGGTTCTTTTGGAGTTGAAATAATTTTCCAATGTTGTTGGGCACAATGATTCTATTGTGTGTCTGAAAAGAGTTGGGGTTGTGAGGATATTTATCACCAGTTTTGATGTTGTAGAGTTATGACAATAGATAAATGCATTACTCATTTTATTTATTTCATTGACTCTTATTTAAAACCCCCATGTCAAATAATAAATTCCTTGACATGCTCCCATGCTGATTATAATAAATATCATTTAAAACAATATTATATCCTCAAAATCCTGATTGGAAAAACTACAAGGTGTGTATTAATAAATACACGACATGTAATTGTTTTTATTGAAAACTACACGGCGTGTACATTCCATGTACACTGCATGTATATATTTTTTTCAATTATTCATTTCCTTTCCATAAAGAAAACTACACGGTGTGTAATTATTAATACATGGCGTGTACTTGTTTTCATGAAAAACTACACAACGTGTAATCATTAATACACAACTTGTATATCGTGTTTTTCATTTCCTTCTTCCTCCATCATTAAAATAATTTCGGCTTACTTGAATAATTATTAAACCACGTACGGGAATAATCTTTATTCTACATGAGATACTTGAATACACTTAGTGTGTGACCCTCTAGGCCTCTTTCTCATTGGCATTAGGTAGGCTTTCCTAAAGTCCAAGATTTCTATCTAGAAATGGGTCCTGAAACCCAAGATAAAGAAGTTGACACCGCATTGATGTATCACCTCATATGAACAGTTATTGTTTAATTTAATCCCTTTGTCTCAATATCTAATTAAGCAGGTTTCATGGTAGTGTCATACACATATTTGCTTGATCTATCATTCTTTGACTTCCTGAAATAAACTTGTCGTTTACACCATAGTCATGGAATTTAATGAGACAATTCTATTTCAATAAAAGGGTTGAGATATCAACTTCCATTAATGGAAGGGACAAATCCTTCATCGACTTATCCATTAACACCATGTCCCTCGTGACACACCCAACATACCCTACTTCCCGCCAATTGTCTGCGTGATGGTTTTCGTCAGTAAATATAGGTGTGAGAGTCATCACATGAGTTAATGATAATCGTCCAGTATAAGGACCATTACACACTCTCATATATAGAAATGTCTGATGACACCAAGACATGCAGAATTGCTATTGGCGGGTCTGTTCTCATAATCTCCCATCTTGGAGGTTACCAAGTGAGAACACCATGAGAGATTCTCGTCTTCTTATGAGTACTTACACATGATGGTCTGTATGGTATGTGTCCTATCATAGTATGTCATCCAACCGTATACCTTTATTTAAGAATATTGTTATATCATTTCAAGGTTCTCATCATAAAGGGGATCTTCCATGACCCTATCAATGCAACAAATATTCCAGGACATTATTATATTATATTCAAGAATAACAATGAACAATATTTAATAAGTTAACATTCATGAAATCAAAGTACAAAATAGTTGGTTCTTAGGAAACCAACCCTTACATCATCTACCTTAGTTTGTGTATTGTTTTATGTACAATAATCAAAGAAATTTATTCTCATTTTTAATTGGACTAGGTTTTTCTATAGAGATCATTGATGGTTTTATGACCATTGATAAACTATATAGTGTGATTTCAAAGGGAATCAAGAGATGTGATGTGTGTTCTCATAAAATTGGTGGCTATCATTTCCTTTGATAAGTTTTTGTGTTGTAAATGATAGGATTTAATTTTATTATTGTTATGGATTGGCTAGTTATATATCATTATCATATCGACTGTTATCACAAGATAGTATCATTTATATCTCCAGGTGGGGGGATCTATACATGACATTGTGTGTGGGATTTTTGGGATGATCATGCAGGACCAATTTATTATAGATTGGATTATCTCAAGCATCAGATGGAAAATTTTAATTATAATAATGGATGGATGAAGAAGGATACATTTCCTCTAGTGGATGACTATTTTTTGATGTATTCCTTAAATAATACTTTGGATTACCACCCATTGGGAGATTGAGTTCATGATAGAGTTGGTGTAATGAGATGAGATAATTTCTATCACACATTATTGGATAACCTCAGTAGAAATTCATGTGTATAACAATCTATTTGAAGATCTAAAAGAAATGGTTCTCATATGGACAAGTACATTCTGTGTGGTTATCTAGTTTTTTCAATAAGAAATGTGATGAGTATTTTCACTTATATGTGTTTTATTGGAGACTGAACATGATGAAGTTCAACAACTGATATCCCATTCTGTACATTTACGATCTCTTTGATCAATTTATATGTGTAAGGATATTTACAAATATCGACTTGAGGTTAGGGTAACACTTGTTGATACTATGACCATATGACATAACCAAAACTAATTTTAAGAGTAGTTATGCAATATATGATTTAGTAGTGACATTGTTCGATTTGATGAATGCACCATCAGTATTCTTGATCTTGATGAATCATATCATTAAATCATTTCTGTATCGGTTATTACTGCTTTTCATTAATGAAATCCAAGTGTAATACCAGTATATAGATGCTCATTCACAACATCTTTACATCGACTTGAGTACAATGAGTGATCATTGGGTTTACACCAAGCTGTTCAAATATAGTTTCCATATTAATAGTATGAAATTATTGTGTTATCTCATATGAGATTCAAGAGTTTTAGATGAAGTAGAGAATATTACAGCAATTGTATCATGGGGGTTACCTAATAATTTCATCAAGATTTTATGATTTAAGAGTTTAGTGGTTTATTACCTATGCATCATCTAAGACATATCCTATCTAATATTATCAATGTCTTAGATGACTAAAAAAGGGGTAACATTTTTTTGGTAAGATTATTGATGGAGGTATTTCCAATATCTATAGAGAATGCTAACATCCCCACCAATCCTCTCCTTAACTGGGTCTAGTAAAGAGTGTATCGTGTGCTATGATACAATTGGAGTTAGACTTGGAGATGTTCTTGTATAGGAGGACTGTGTGGTTTCTTATGGCTCCATAACATTGTGACTACATGAGAGGAATTAACCTGCTCAAGATTTGGAGTTTTTTGTAGCAGAAAATGACCTGAGATATTGGGGACACTATCTTATAGATGATAATGTTTTGGTATACATGAACCACAAGAGACTCAAGTACATGTTTTCTCAGTGAAACCAAAACCTTCTTTATAGGTGATGGATTATGTTTCTTTATTATTTTGACTATGAGTTTTCTTGAACACCTGGAATGGGAATCATTTATACTAACACCTTAGCTAGAAGACAAATATAGAGGCAATGAATGTGTCATTATATGAATGAAAGCTGATGGAACTACTTTCATATTCGCATATGGATGTTTTTGAGTCCCATGGATTAGTAGTGTTGAGTTTGACATTGTTTGTATCTATTCTTGATGACTGAATTAAGACAGACAAATTATCTAATCTGAAGGACTTAGCTATAATGGAAGTCGTATATGAAGGGGATCCACTTTATGGATGGTATCATAGTGGAATTGATGTTTTTATTTTTCTTGACCTACTATAGTTTCATATAGGATTTCATGGGGATCTAATGAAAGAGTATAAGGATTCTATATTGGTGGTACATCCTAGTTTGAGAAATATGTATCATGATATATATAGACATCAATATTTTTACAAGGATAAAGAAGAAGATGGCCAGATTGGTTAATTGATTTTCAATTATTAGTAGTTTAAGGTTGATCATTAGAGGCCTACATGGCTATTATATCCTCTTCCTATTCAAGAGTAGAGATGGGATGATTTTATTATAGAAATTGTGATAGGATTACACATAAAACCTCATAAGAATCTTGTTTTGTGGGTGATTGTATATCCTCTAATAAAGGTATCCTTCTTCTTTCCTATTAGGGATACATTATCCATTCAATATCTAGGTAGTATATATATTTTTGAGATAGTTCAATTTCATGGTGTTTGTGGAATAATTTTTTCGAATCAATATCCCCATATCACATGTAGGTTTGGGAATGGTCTTTAGAACACATTGGGATAATATGTTTTTCTGAGTATATCCAAACTTCCTCAGACTAATTACTAACCTATGTGGAGCATTAAACATCTAGGTGTTATCTTACGAGAGAATGTTTTTGGATATATATGGTTAATGAGATACTCATAAAGAACTCTGGGATTTATCCTATAATAACAACATCCAAATATCGATCCAAATGGAAAATTTCAGGGCCTCATATAGAAACTCATTTCATTATCCTCTTTATTGTTTTGTGGTGGTTGATACAATTCTTGATAGTCTTGGTCTCCTATAAGAGAATTATAAGTATTCTCATCAAATAAAGAGGTGGTTAGTGACCACACAGAGCAGGTAGAAATATACACTGACTATCAAAGATGAACTCTATAGATTTAAATTAATCAATGTTTTTCATTCAGGTGTCTCCTAGGTTATAGAAATTCCATATCAGAAATCATGGGAAGAATTCACCAATATTTTTATGTTTTTTTATAGTACTTAGGTTCAGTCTAGTGGTGTATCAATTATCCCTTCCATGTTGATATAGTTTCACGCACAACATGTTTCATGTGTTGCACCATGAGAGATATTCCCCGATACCTTTTAATGTTACATATGACGGGGAAATTGAGATTTCTGATAATGAATTATTTTAGGAGCATCTGATATGGATTGTGGAACATAGTGAGAAGTACCTCTGTGGTAGAACTATACCTTCGGTCCGAGTCCAGTGGTAAAATGGGTGTTTACATGAGGGGACCTAGGGAGGGAGTCTAATATGTGAGCAGATTTGCTAGAATTTTTCACTAAAACCCCATATCAATTCTTATATTATCTCGGGGGGACGAGTTTATTTATGGTGGGGAGGTTGTAAGATCTCATCCTTTATAGGTACATCTCTCTTTATGTTATTAATGAACTTTTTTTGTAGGTTTTCCAAATTCTTTAAGCCTCGGGGGATTAGTTTTATTTGTAAATGGGGAGCCATTAATTAGGAAAATTCCCTAATGTTTATGTATGAATGTTTATTTTAAGTAATGGATTCTAGTTATAAATGTGTTTAATGGTATTATGAGGATTTCCCATGAGTTTTGAAGGCTTCATAGTGGTCTGGGATATTTTAAAAAAGTTGGGCTAAAAAATATTTATTGGACAATTGCATGCCATGTATGTGTTACATGATGTGTAACTGCTTCCGGACACATGTGATGAACTTGTTCATGATTTGACGATGTTACATGTGATGAATTGAAGTCAGGTCCTATAAATTTCTATCAACATAAATAATAATTATAGGTGATTGGGGTTTTAGGGTAACATAAAAATGATGAAATACATGATGTAAATTGATCACATGCCATGTATTCCAAGGAAGAAGAAGTATAAGTGTGTAATTTAATTTTGTTTATTATTTATTTTAGTACAACCTCTTCCTTATTGATCCTAGGGAGAACCTCATGAAATTTTGATGTTTTCCTTCCTTTTGGATGTTCTGATTATACAAATGATCCATAGTCAGCACATATTTTTAGGTTTCCCTTCTCTTCTGTCATACCTTATAGTTTTGGTGTAAATATTTTGACCACAAGATTGTTTTGGATTTATGGTCTTGACATGGGTTGATCTAGGTTATTCTTTTGAACCGTTTCACTTTCAAACTTTTTTTAGGAAGAATTATATTGATCACTAGATAATGTTAGGGGTATAAACCCTATCACATAGGGTATGATTTAAATTACCAATGTTTTTACAACATACATGGTTTTTAACAATGAAATTTTTGGATTAATTAATAAATTAATTAGAAATTATAATCAAGAAATTGGATCAATCCTTCGATCCCTTTGGGTCTATTTAGATGGGACATGGCATGCAGACACCTTTATTATAAATAATTAGAAATGGGTCACATGAGATTTTAGTATGACATGTGTTCTAGGATATTGTTTATTATATATTACCCTTGGAAAAGGGATTGTTTGATTAATTAAAATAAATGGGTAAATTGAAAGAAAATAGTGATTAACATAGTTAACCAATTCTTATTTTATTATTATTTTACTATATTCGTTCTATTGTAAAATGCACTTGTGACACATGATGTTATTCCTATATACCAATCTAGGACCTTGCATATGTTTTGATGCTTATATACTAGGCAATTACCTAGCACATTCTATGATGCTTATATACCAACATAGTCCATGATACATTTTGTGATAACTATATATCATTCTAGTCCATTACACATGCTATGATGCTTATATACGAGGATAGGTTGTTTCACATGATGTGATTCTTATATACCAGACTATGCGCTGAAACATTCTACAATGATTATATAATAGGTTAGTCCCTGACACATGATGTAATGATTATATACTGGGTTTGGAAAAGTAATATATTACTACATGTGTATACAATTATTGTTGTCATGGTTATGTTACATACTCAGAGACATTCTGAAGGGTTCTAAATCAGGTTGATTGATGTATTATATTAATTGTGGAATTAATTGATACACGTGTTTATAAAATTATTTCATTCACTTATTATTATACTAGTATGTTTAGATGCAGTAGTATTTCCCTGAAATGTTTTACTCAAACACTACATAGGTCACCATTTGGTAGTTAGGAAGATAACATAGATGTTGGTTTGAACAAGGGAAATGGACCTTGTAGTTGATTGTTGTTTTCTAGATGGTCTGGGGAAGGTTTATGGGACTATAATGGGGTTCGGTACTGGGTTCATTTATGTAATCAATTGAGTCAGACTATATTTTAGATATATTAATTCCATCATAAATTTTAGATTCATTCCATCATGTAATTACATTATCCTTTCATTATTTATTATATTATTCATTTGGTATTTATTGTTTGGTTTATTCCTGGTGTTGTTTTGTTTATTGTTATTTTCAAACTATATGATTTATGAATTTTTCTATATATTATGACTCAAAAAAGGGTGTATACTCTCCCAGTATATTCATCACACCCCCACTACTAGTTAGAAGCCTATGGCGTATGGGGAGGAATGCTTGAGGTCAAGTAACCGACCCAGTTCAGCAACATGAGAGATTGTTGGGCTGGGTGATGTTATAAGATTATTCACATGAAGAATTACATTTAAGAGGAAGAATGTAATATCAAGACATCATGTTCCAGGTTAAAATTCGTTATTCTAAATCTAATTATTCGTGTAATAATTTATTAAACAAAGTATATAGCAATAAGAGTTTTTTAATTATAATTTTGGAAGAATAATATAATGTTTGATCACATTCCATGTAAGGGGATGAAATATTGAAAGTACATTATGTATAGTTATCATGCATTTGAAATTTTATATATCTTGAGATATTCAAAATATACCAGGAATGGAATAAAATCCTTTTGACAATTGTGTTTATTTTTATATTAAAATTTATTTTTCCATGAATGTAAGGAACATTATACCTAATAAATTCAAACTGAAGGCTACAATAGAGGGTATCAACCATTACATTGTAGAGTTCGTCATTGGAGTTTTCACAATAGAAACTCTTCTAGGTTGAAGTATAATATGATAAGTTGAATAATTTTATATCTATTATTTACTGTAATTTCATGCTATAGTATAATAATAAAATATTTCTCATTTCCCACTTTCTCTCTCCCTCGGCCTCCCCCTCTCCACCTTCTCTCCATTTTGATCTCCAAAAAACATCTGAATGAGTAATTATCAAAAGAAATATCTTGGTTGGGAAATCCGATTTTTAGCCCAAGTCTTCATGTGTAATAAACTATATTGTTACATACTTTTAAAATAAGTAGAAACATGATTTTTTTTTCTCTAAATGGATTTGATGGGAAACCATGAAATTCCCCAAGAAAATGGTCATAATTTTTTTTCTAACCGCTTGATTGGTCTAGAAATGGGGTGTTTACACTAGGGATCGAATTTTGTGGAATTATGAGGTGGCACCCATCAGAATGATGGTATATATTTTATATAAATTTAACTTCTATATTAAGTTTTTATATAGTTTCCATGGGTTTGTGGGTAAAAACATGAATTTTGGGAAAACTGGATGATGTTCATGGATGATTCACATTTAGGAGTAAATGGATTCCAAACAATTCAAATGGGGGTGAGGTCTTCTTATTCCATTTCTCATGGTCTTTTCATGGTGTTCAAAACCATGTGGTACATTCCATATGATCTTATAAATCTTATAAATGGAAAGGGTTTCCCTGAAAAATCAGTACAGGGTTTGGAAAACCATGTGGCCTAACATATTTTGTTAAAAATATTATTTAATACATATTACATCTTTAATTTTTAAACTAAAAGACTCTTATTTTGTCCCCTCATTTGACCAATCATCTTCAATCATCATCTACATCCTTACCCTTCAATTTTTTTGTGATATCTATTGGTATTTGGAGGATTCTTCACGGTAAACACTTGATTTGTCTTATATTTTCCCATCTCTCTTCCATAAATTAAATGTTCATCCATTTTCTTCTCATACCTCTAACACTAATGACAATGGAATTCGTATCCTATGGTTTATGTTGGGTATTTGGTGAATTTATTAATTTTTTATCTCAAAGAAGATACTTGTTCCTCCCAAATAGTCCAATTATTTTGAAAACGACACATTTTTATTGGAACCAATGTAAAAGTATAAACATGTTTATACTTTTCTATCATATTACCTTGGTTCTTGAGTTTTTCTTTTTCTTATATTGATATGTTATTCGTGAATAGATTTAATGATTTTCTTATATATGTGTTATTATTATACCTATGTTATGTTGAAAGAATAGTGATTTTATTTGGTTTTCCCTTTAAAAATAATGTTTAATCCTACAAAATGTTTGATAAAATGTCCTAAATGTAATTTTTTAAAATGAGATTGGGAAAATTATTTAATTAGATACATTATGAGACACCCACAAAGTAAATTTGGAGATTATCTTTTAATTTTTTTTGTTTTGTTAATACTTTTGTATATAAGTGGTTTTGTCCCAAAACATGGATAATATTGGGTTTTTCATTTTATTCATGGTTTGTACACTTGGTTTATAGGAAACCATATTATTAACCATACATTGATTGATTTTAAAATCAATTTTTCCTAGAATAGTTTTATATTCATGGGTAAGACCCAGTTTATTCTAAACCTAATAGAGATTAGGAGAAACTGTGGGAAACTATTGATGTGTATGGGTAAGGTCACATGACTTGCTGAAAGTTAGGTATACAATTGGACAAGCTTGGGAGTTGGATCTCCAATTTCACCATTCTATTTGGAATAGTCAATGCATGATTTTTTTCAAAAAAAAAGATTCCAATGTACTAACAATATAATTCAGTTTTTTCAAGGATTTGTCTTACGTATAGAAGGAACATTGTTTCATAAATGTTTCCCCCTACAAAGTTTTCAAATTCATTGTTATTATAATGTCCAGAACTTAAAAATTACACAATCTAGATATTTAAACTAGATTCCACTTCTTTAATTTCCTAAAAATATTTTTGGTTTATTGTTTTAGAAATTTTTAACATAAATCATACTTATCAACCCATAAGAATACAAAGTATGTTACATTTTAACAATATTCATTTCGTTCAAAACATTAAATTTTAACATAAATTAACAACATGATTTATTTTAGAAAACATTATATCATTTAACCTAACATCCTTCTTACTCTCACAATTACTTATATCCAATTAAAAACATTTAAAAACAAGTGATGATCATAAAATATCATTAAAAGATATAAAAAAGGAAACAAACCACCGTTCCATTAGTACTTATAAAAATATGAAAGCATTTCACAAATACATACTTCTCACCCATATATACTTACATTCTGAAACATGTTATTTCTATAAACCATTAAAAACATAGATTTATAACCATAACGTTATTTTAGGAATTAATTACTTATATTGTAACCCTCTCAGCTACCTTATGATTTTTTACCCTCACAACAACCTTACAATGTAACCCTCACGACTTCCTTACGGTGTAATAATCATAGTTACACTTGGATAAATCATATGGTCAACCTCCAGCATACACATATCCAATGAATTTGAAGGACATAAAGCTACAGAACTTCAACATAATCAATTAACAAGAACCATATCTTAATCATATATCATGAATAATTTCATAAAAACTTATTTTTTAATTTCAAAAAATAGAATTCTAAAATAATATTTTTAAAGGAATTTTAAGTACAAAAATTATATAATTGAAGTGTAAATGAATAAAATGAAAGGATTATGTTTATAAACCATAAATAAATGAAAAAACACAACATAAACGAAATTTTTTACACAAATTATCTCATTATCACATAATTAGTGAAGTAGAATGTTAAGCCAATGAATGGAAATTTGGTTATGAATTCCCTTACCTCATATTTGTATTACTTGAAATATTCATAAACCTACTATATAATTGTTAAAATAGTGTTATTAATATTTTACAGAAACATATTAATATTTATAACACATTATTTGACCATTTTATAACATCATTCCACCCATTTGTTAATATTATTTTGTTATTTACATTGATTCGGGTGCGTTCTTTACATGGTTTCCATGGTTGGCTCATAAAAAATATTCTTTTCGAAAGATTTTGAATATCCATAAGTGGAGTGAATTGTTTTTAATATGTTTCTAGAGTATTAAAAGATTCCATAGATATTTTTTGTTATGTGGTATGAGGATGAATTATTAAATAAATCATTTTTTTTATTTTTGTTTAGATCATTTTGGCAGTTCTTCGATAATTAAAACTTGTTTCATCCTATCCATTTTATATTATGCATATATTTTAATTAGAAAATGAAAGATAGGTAATATAATATAATTACAACACTATTTCAACCATTCAAATGGTTTTAAAACCTTATTTGAAAGAATTAAGAAGAAAGAAAACACATCGTCCATGATTTTGGTAAATCGGAAAATCACAGACGGTGTTTATATTTTTTAAATAATAGGGGGAGGAGAATAAGGGAATTGAATAATTTTTCCATGAGAATGATAAATAATAGAATATATAAGATTTTCAATCATTCAGTCATCTTTATTTATGTGATTATAAGATACTATAAGAATATAAAATAATTGAATAGAAGTCACAAGAAAATAAAAGAGGATTTTTACCTCTTGATGTCTTCTCATAGATATCTTTTTTAAGGCCATTAGTTTTGTCCTTTTGGTGAGAAAAAATGTATTGGACATGGGAAAGATCATTGGGAAGGAATTATGGAAGAATTTATACAATGATAAAAGCATGGTATGTGTGAGAGGAAGATGGGGAGATGGTGGTATTTATAGTGGAGGAGAATAGGGGTTTTCTATTATTTTAATCATCAGTGTAATATTTTTTTTCATAACTATGAATAGTATTGACAAATGTTATCTAAAAAATTAATAAGTTTATGTGAGTTTTAACCAATGCCCATTTACATCATCCATGACTCATGTATGAGGCATAAATTCATTTATTTAGCATTTTTCATACATTATCAAATTTAACTATTCACAAAAAATTCAAGTATTTAAAAAAAATCCCAATATTCACCCTAACCATATTTTGATGTTCCAAATCTAGTAAAGAACTCCATTTTTTTAAAAATAATTTACTAAATATTTTTTATTTAATTTTTAAATAAAAGCATAATTTATTTAAAAAATAACAAATCGAAATTATAACTCATTTTATATCACCAAAATAAATTAACCATGATCTTGTTATCTTATAAACAGAAAGAAATAATAGTAATAATATGGTTTTCTATTCATCAGCGTCAAATTACAATTCATGTTACTATTCATAATGGTATTTTACTATTCATATAAAACACATTGTTTCTTTTGGACTCCAAATAAATTACTAATCACTGCCATAGATGTTTGTTTTATGAAATTCAAAAAATATAAGTGGAAAAATTATGTTTAATGGATAGTTTATAACTATTTAAATAAAAAATTCTCATTATATAAAGACTCAGTTTTCATTCATTTCAAATTATTTTAAAACCACGGGGTGTTACATTCTCCCCACCTTTGGGAAATTGTATCCTTCAAATTTTCATTTCTTATTAATAAAATGAGAGTTCCTTTCCCTTATATAATTTTCAGATTCTCATATTTCTTATTCAACCATTTTGGTTCTCCACAAAACCATTACCTGATGGATTACCTTATTCTGCAATACTTTTTTTTATTTGATCAAGAATCTGGACAAGTTTCTCTTTTTATGAAAGAATATCTTAAAATTAAACTACTTCTGGGTAGAATACATGTTATTAATTTGGCACATACTTTCTCAACATCAAAACATGAAAAATATTGTGTACCTGAGACAAAATAAGAGGAAAATATACTTATTAGGCAACTGATCAAACTTTCTCCAAGATTTCATAACGATCAATGAACTGTGGATTCAACTTCACTTTTATACCAAACCACATAAAACATTTCCTTGGTGATATTCTAAGAAAAAAATGACCACCTATCTCAAGAATAACATTATTCCTCATATTATCCACATAACCTTTCTGCCTGTTCTAAGTTATTCTCATGTTTTTCTGGATCATCTTCACTTTTGAATCCACTTTCTCTTCTAATTTTGATCCCATAATCTTCCTTTCCCCAACATCCTCCTAAAAATATGTTGTTCGACACCTCTTCCCATATAATTCCTCTAATGGTTCCATCTATATAATTTAATGAAAACTGTTATTATATGAAAATTCAACTAAATAAATACGTCGATCCCAGAATCCCTGGTAATCTATTGAACAAGCTAGAATAATATCTTTAAAAGTCATACTCATCCGTTCTTACATCCCATCTGACTAGGGATGAAAAGCTATACAGATATTTAATTCTATTCCTAATGACTTCTGAAATCCTTTAAGAAAGTTATATGTTAACATGGGATCATGATCAGATACAATAGAAAGATGAACTCCATGTAACATGACCTTATCATTGAGGTAAAGTCAAGAAAACTGATCCAAAGATATAGTATCTCGAATAGGAATAAAATGTGTAGATTTATTCAGCCGATCAACAATAATCCAAAATCTCACTATTATGTTGACAAGTATTTGGAAATCCCAACGCAAAGTCCATAGATATATTCTCATATTTCCACTCTAGCACTGGATAATGATGAATAATTCCCTTCAGTAGTTTTCATGCTACATTATCTTTTTTTCATGTCAAACATTTCATGGTAAAATTTGAAATATCACTTTTCATTCCATCCAAATAGTAATACTCTTGAAGGTCTCTTTACATCTCAGTACATCTTGGATGAACTGAAAATGGGGAACTATGAGCTCTACACAATAATTTTTTCTTTAGTTTGGAATCACAAGGCACACACTAACTTTTTCGAAATCTCAAAACGCAATCTTTATCGAGGTTAAATTATCGAAAATTACCCATTTTAATGAATTATACATTTTCTTATAAGTCACCATAATATTTATGAACATTCATAATTCTATCTGGAAAAGATGACTACATGGAAAATTGAAACTAAATAAAAGAATTTGTTGTACCAACAATGTCAACGACAAAATTCAGAAAATCATTATTCAAGGTGTCAGGTTCCAATCAAAACATGGTTAATGTTTCATGATGTTTTAAACTCAAGGAATCTACCACTTTGTTTGTCTTTCACAGATGGTAATTGATTTTGAAATAATAATCCTTTACCAATGCAAGTAATCTTATCTGCCTCTTGTTTAATTCCTTCTGAGTGAATATATACTTAAGACTTTTTGGTTGGTATATATTTCATATTTGGCTTCTTATTATTGATGCCTCTAAATTTTCAAAGCATAAACCACAGCAACTAATTCCAAATCAATTGTGGGATAATTTAACTCATTAGGTTTTAGTTTTCTTGAATCATGGGAAATTACATGATCATTTTTCATTATAACACAACCAATTCGCTTCAATAAAGCATTATTGTAGATGAAAAACTCTCCATTTCTAGATGTTAGTGCCAAAACTAGTTCATTCACCAATATCTTATACAGATTATGAAAAAAAAATCAAATTATTATATCCAAACTAATATAACCCTTTTTCATGTTATCTTAGATAGTAGGTTGATAACCATGAAAGGTTTTTAACAAATCCTCTATAATAACCTTCAAATACAAGAAAAATATATTTATTTGTATCATTTGTAGGTCTTGGCCATTCATCAACCACTTTTTTTGTTAGTATGAAATGTTATTCCTTTCATATTTACAATATTCCCTTGAAAAGAAATCAATTGAAAAAAAAAATTCACAATTTCTAAAATTTCTATATAGTTTTTATGGTTTTAAAAACAACCCTTAGATTTTTATCATTCTTCTTTTGAAAGTTAGAATTTTCCTTAATGTCATCGATAAACACAACCACAAACATATCAAATAAATAAAAAATTATTCAATTCATAAAATCCATGAATACAGTAGGTTCATTAGTTAACCCAAATTTCATATCAAAAAATTCATAATGCCCATATCTAGTATAGAACACAGTCTTTAGAATTTTTTCTTCCATTACTTTCAATTGATGGTACCCTGAACATAGGTCAATCATTGAAAAATATTTTTCCCTATAGAGATGATAAAAAAAATACTTGATATGAGGAGAAGGATACTTATTATTAATAGTGACATTGTTCAAGGATCTATAATCAATGAAAATTCTCATTGAACAATCTTTATTTTTAAGAAACTTGATAGGAGCACTACATGGTGAGGTGATGGGTTGGACGAATAATTTATCTAATAATTCATTAAAATGCGTTTTCAACTCTAAAAATTAAATTTCAGCCATTTGATAAGGGGGTTTTCAAATTGGATTAGCATCAAAAGTAAAGTAACCAGTAATTTCAACTTCCCGATTAGTTATAAGACTACGTAACTCAATAAAAAAAATCTAGATATTCATTTACTACTAGCATATCATTAATCGGAATAGTTACCTTGTTTGTAATAATAAGAGAAAGATAACAACCATTTCAATCTTTACTCTGTTTCTTAGCTTCCTGATATGGTATCAATTGTATGAATTCATTATTTTATATGAACTAGAAATCTTTATGAAAATAACTTTTTGGATCTATAATAAATATTAACATAATAATCAGAAATCCAATCCATACAAAAAATATCATCGAACTCTACTGAGGGGAAAAAATATTGTAGTTAATGTATTTCCATAGACAATAACAAAAATATTATTACTATACATTTTTCATGTTATACTTATCCTCGGTGTTTTAATAATAAGTTTTGGTTTCATTTATTGAGGTGATATTTCCAATTTACACGAAAAATTTCTCAGAAATAATAAAATGTGTAGACCCCAAATAAAACAAAACATTAGAAAAATCAAAGTAAAAAAACATTGTACTTAGTACAACATCATTGGATGGCCTGACGTCTATTGATGTAGTTGTAATAGATCTCACTACACCTTTTTACATATAGTATATATTACTTTCAAAATTTGAATATTTATTTAAAAAGGAATTTTCATAATCATTCTTCTCACCACATTTAAAACTCTTTATAGTTTTATTATCAAGATTAGTCTTAGGATCAATTTCATTATAATCTTGGGTCATATGATCAAACATACCACATAAAAACACATCTTAGTTTTGGTAAGGCATTCCCCATGGTATGTTTTTCCATATTTTTCACAAACTAGAAACTCAACATTCTTACCATCAGATTTTTTTGACTGATTCTTATCAATTTCATACTATCTGGACCACTTCTTCTAGTTGATTTAATTGTAAAAATTGTCCTTAGAAAACTCTATTTCTACCCTGTCGTCATATCATATATGTTTCTTATTACTTTTAAACTCATAGGAAGCCAATTCCCTTCAATATCTTGGCTTTAATCCTGAGTAAAAATTGTTTATTTTTATATCAAGATCTATAATATGATTTGGAGCATTCTTCACTATTTGGGTGAATTTCACTTCATACACTGCCACTGAGTCTTCCTCATTTTCTATTAATTCAAGGATTTTCTTCTGCATCCTAAATCAAACCACCTTTGTAAAATATTTAAAAAAAAGAATTTTAAAATTATCCCACTCCAATGAATCTATATATTCTCTATCCCTAATATTTTTGACCATTGACCACCACTGATTTGATTATCCTTCCAAATGTTAAATGTAAATAATTTCATTTTTATTATCTGGATAACCCATAACATAAAATATATTTTCAATGGATTTAATCTATCATTCAGCCACTATTGGGTCAGAAGATCCACTAAAAATAGGAGGGTGGTGCCTTATAAAATGTTCCACTATCATAATGTACGTTTTTGGTAGCTCTGGATGTTCTCTTTCATGGATGCCTCTACCATTTATTTCCATCTTTAGCTGATCTATTACTATCACAAACTATTTAGTTCAAATTCCAATCATTCCCAGTTGTAGATTCGGAGAGATATCATCATCTCGATTCCTTCCAACATAAGCTTCCATGTTCCTTCTATAGAAAACCATTATGAAAAGACATTTGTTAAATAATATACCATTTCAACATAAAAATAAGCTAAAATTTATTTATGGTATTCTATTAACATCATCCAAACCCTAAAATTCATCAAAATTGTTCTTTGATTCCATATATAAGGACTTGGCCTAAGACATTACATAATATACCTATTTCAAGTAGATTACACCTCTTTACATTCCCAATGAAATTTTTTGTTTATAGTTTATAATGTTAGGAAATAACTCAAACATTTCAACCCACAAGAATACAAAGTGGGATATATTTAAAATGTTTTCATTTCATCCAAAACATAAAATTTAAAGACAAAATAACAACATGATTTCTTTGACAAATAATAGTACAATTTAATTGGACTTATTTATTTCTATTACAAATCATTATAAAATTTGAAAAATCATTTCAAAACTTGTTATGATCATAAAAATATTATTAAGAGATATAAGAAGAAATAATCAAATCATTATCACATATGTGCTTAAAAACATATGAAATCATTTCACAAAGAAATACTTATCACCCATATATACTTACTTTTTGAAACATGAAATTTACATAAAATATTAAGGAAAAAATATATATAACCATAAAGTTATATTTTTACATTAATTAATTATATTGTAAACCTCATGGATACCATATTATTTTTAACTCTCACGACTACCTTTTTATGTAACCCTCACGACTACCTTTTGGTGTAACTATCACAATTACACTTTGAGTAACAATACAACCAACCTCAAACGTACACAAAACCAATTTATTGGAGGGAGATATAGGTCCCACCATTCATCCTAAAAAATTCGCAATAATATGATCATAATCATAGAACATTCATAATTACATAAAAACATTCTTTTTGAATTTCAAAAAAAAAAGAATTTAAAAATATGGTTTTTAAAAGAAAGTGCCTTTCAAAAATCATATAATTGAAGTGAGAATAAATATAATTAAAGTATTATGTATATAAACTATAAATAAACATAATAAAACCTAATATAAATGAAACTTATTACACAAATATTCTCATTATCACATAATTTTTGATATAGAAGGTTAACCCAAAGAATGTAAATTGGGTTATCAGTGGCCTTATCTCAGGTTCTTCGATCATAAAATGTGTGTACCCCACCTATATAATGGTTAAAATAGTGTTATTACTATGTTATTGAAACATATTCGTGTTTATAACACCTTAAGTGGTAATTTTAAAACATCATTCGACACATTCATTAATAATATTTTTTTATTTACATTGATTCAGTTGCGTTCTTTACACGGTTTTCTTGGTTGGTTCGTAACAGATTTTCATGTTGAAAGGAATAGAATATCCTATAGTTTAGTGAGTTTTTATTAATATGTTTGGAGAATATTAAATTATTCCGTAAATAATTTTAGTTATATGGTATGAGGATAAATCATTAGATAACTCATTAGTGATTTTCTTTTAGATCATTTTGGATGTTCTTTGATAATCATAAACTTGTTTCATCATATAACATTAATGTAATGTGTATAAGATATTTTCAGAACATAATAGATGTAATACCATATAATTTTAAAATGGTTTCAACTGATAAAATTGTTTTACAGCAAGATTTTAATTAATTATGAAAATTTAAAACACACCATCCACAATTTTGGTAAATCGGCACATCACAGACAATGTTTTTATTTTTAGAATATGAGGTGGAGGAAAAGTAGTAAATTGATGATTTTTTACATAAGATTGATGAAATATAGAATATATAATATCATGGAGCTTACAATGATCTAGGATAAGCAGATTATAAGAGAGTATAAGGAAAGAAAATAAGTGAAAAGAAATCACAGGAAAATTAAAGATGATTTTACCAATTGATCTCTTCTCCTTGAGATCCTTTTTAAGGCCATTGGGTTTATCCTTTTGGTGATATAAGAAGGCCTTTGATATGGGAATGATCCATAGTAAAGTTATTTTTCAAAATTTAGAAAATTATAAATGCTAGATATGTGTGAGAGGTAGAGGGGTTGAGGGTAGTATTTATAGTAGAGGAGAGGGCGGTTTTATATTATTTTAACCATTAGTTTAAAATTTTTGATCATGAATATGAATAGTTTTGATTATTGTGACCAATAAAAGTAATATGTGTATATAGATTTGAAAAAAAATGGCCATTTACATCATCCATGACTCATGTATGATGTCGAAATTCATTTATTTAGCATTTTTTGAAAATTGTTGAACTTAACAATTTACTAAAAATTCAATTATTTCAGAAAAATCACATAAATTAAAAGTAAATATTTTTCTATGTGCATAATTAAAAAATGAAATCCATTTATTGGAAATAATTTTCTAAATATAATTAATTTAATTTCTAAATAAAATCATAATTTATATGAAAAATAACAATTTTAAAACTATAACTCATTTTATATCACCTTGAAAAATTAATAATGATATAATTATCATATAACCATAAGGAAATAATAATAATAATATGGTTTACTGTTTATATGGTTCATATCACAATTCATATTACTATTAATAAGGCTGTGTTAATGTTCACCAAAAAAACAAGTTGGTTCGATTAAACGCCAAGAAACTTATTTATCACAATTATTGAGGATGTTTTTCTGAAATTCAAATAAAAGAAGTGGAAAAATTATGTTTAATGGATATTGTATAAATATGTCCATAAAAAAGTCACATTATGTAGAGACTCAAGGTTTAATTAATTTTAAATTATTTTTAAAACCTTGGGCTGTTATATTCTCCCCATCATCTGGATATTGCGCCCTTGAAATTTTGTTTACTTATTAGATAAATGGGGGTACCTTTCCTTTAGAGCATTTTAAGATTCCCATGTTTCTAATTCAAAAAATATGTTACTCCAAAAAAATATTTACCAATTGGATTTCCATATTCTATAATAATTTTATCTTCAATCAATAATCTGAACAAGATTATCTTCTTATGAAATTTTATATTCTATATTAACTGATTCTGGTCTAAAAACATGTGATTAATCTAAAACATAGTTTCTCAAAATAAAATCATGAAAAATATTGTCCACCTGAGATAAACTCAGAGAAAAATCTACTCAGTAGTCTACTGGTACAACTTTCTCCAATATTTCATAAGGGCCAATGAACTGTAGACTATGCTAGCCTTTCATACCGAAACAAATTCCAGTTTTCCATGGTGAGATTCTAAGAAAAAATTGATTACCTACCTCGAACGAAATGTCTTTCCTTCTATTATCCGTATAACTTTTTTGTCTGCTCTAAGCTAACCTAATGTTTTTCTGGATCATCTTCATTTTCTCAACCACATCCTCTACAATTTTTCATCTCATGAACTTCCTTTCCCTGACTTCATCCCAATAATATGGAGTTCGACACTGCTTCCAATATAATGACTCAAAATTTTCTATCTATATAGTGGAATGAAAACTGTTATTATATGAAAATTCAAAAAAATAAATATGTTGATCCCAACTTCCCTGGTAATCCATTGAACAAGACCGAAGAAAATACTAAAATTTTTGGATCATCCATTCTTTCATCCCATTTGACTGAGGATGAAAATCTATTCTGAATTTTAATTTGGTTCCCAATGACTTTTAAAGGCCTTTCAAAAAATTAGAAGTGTACCTGGGACCACGATCAGATTCAATGGAATGAGGGACTCTATGTAACCTGACAATCATTTTGAGGTGTAGTCGAGATATATGATACAATGAAATAGTATCCCAAATAGGAATAAAATTTGAATATTTATTCAAACAATCAATAATAACCCAAATCACATTATTACCTCGATAATTCTCTGGCACTCCCACCACAATGTTCGTGGATATATTCTCCCATTTCTTCTCTAGTACTAGAAAATGCTAAAGCAACCCCTTTCATATTTTTTTCTCTATTTTAACATATTAACTTGTTAAACATTTAATGGTAAAATTTGTAATATCTATGTTCATTCCATCCCACCATTAATACTATTGATGATCTATTTACATCTTAGAAATGCTGAGATGAACCGAAAATAGAGAACAACAAGCTTCCCACAATAATTCTTTCTTCAGTTGTGAATCACAAGGAACACATAATCTTTTTCCAAATCTCAAAACTAATATTTATCAAGGTTATATTCTATAAACATACCCATTTTAACTGATTATACATTTTTTAATAACTCACCAGAGGCCTTTTATTCTTTCTTAATTCTTTCTAGAAAATATGACTTCACTGAAACATGGAACACAAAAATAATTTCCTACAACAACAAATTCTATGAAAAAAATCATAAAATCATTAATCAATGGGTCATGTTATAATTGTAAAATGGTTAATAATGCATGATGTCTTCAACTCAAGGCATCTGGCATACAGTTTTCCATCCCCGGATGGAAATTAATCTTGAAATCATTATCATTTTCAAATTCATTTCATCTTCTCTAACTCATGTTTAGTTCCTTATGAGTGAATATATACTTAGTAATTTTATGGTTAGTATATAATACATATTTGGATTCATATAAATGATGCCTCCAAATTTTCAAATCATAAACCATAGTTTCTAATTCCAAATAATGTAAGGGATAATTTAACCCATAAGGTATTAGTTGTCTTAATGTTTAAGAAATTACCTACTCATTCAAAATTGAAAAACAATGAATTCCCTTCAATGAAAAATTGTTGTTATTGGGAAACTCGCCATTAATGGAAAGTGGGACCAAAACTATATCATTCACCAATAATTTCTTCAATTCATGGTAACAAACATCTCATTTTTTTTCAAACAAATTTGACCCCTTTTGTTTTAACTTAGTTAGAGGGCTAGATAACCATTAATGTTTTTTAGAAAAACTATTGGTAATAACTTGAAAATCATAAAAAACTACAAATCCCTGTAACATTTGTCGGTATTGGTCATTCATCAACCAATTTTTTTGGGAGGATGAATTGTTATTCCATCCTTACTTACAATATCTCTATGAAATTAAATTGGTTACAATAATAATTTACACTTGCTAAATTTTACATATAATTTTTTTATTATTTTTTACAAAAAAACCCTTAGATGTTTTTCATGCACCTCTTTACATTTCAAATATACCAGAATGTCATCAATAAATATATCCAGAATCATATCCAAGAACTCATGAGATATTCTATTCATAAGATGTAATAATACAGATGGCGAATTAGTTAACCTCAATGGCATAAAAACAATTTCATAATGTCCATATATATTACAGAACATAGTCATAGGAATTTTTTCTTCCTTTACATTCATCTAATGGTACTCCGACCTGAGGTCAACCTTCAAAAAATATTATGCTCTCTAGAGCTAATAAAAAACATTGATATGAGGATAAGTATACTTGTTTTTAATTGTGACTTTGGAAAAGTCTCTATAATCAATGAAAAGTCTCATTGAACCATCTTTCTTTTTAACAAAAAAAAATAGTAACCCCCCCATGGTGAAGTCTCTAAACTGCCTTTTCGACTCTAAAAATTTCATTTGAGCCATTATTTTAGTGGGTTTTCAACTGGTATTAGTATTAATAACTAAGTCAATTGTAAATTAAACTTTATAATCAGTTATAACACCATGTAACTCATTAGACAAAAAATACATATATGCATTTACCACTGGATCATCATTAATCTAAAAAGTTCCATTTTTTAAAAATATGAGCAAGATAACTTTCATTTCCATATTTTCACAGTTTCTCATCTTCTTGATATATTATCATTTGTATGGGTTCATTATTGATTACATACAAAAAATATTTCTAAAAATGACTTCTTTAGCTCTACAATCAATCTTAAAAAGATAAAAATAATGCCAATCCATACTCAAAATGACATTAAACTCTAATATGGGAAAAAATACAAGGTTTTCAGGTAAAGACCTTCCATAGACAATAATAAAAAGATTGATAATTCATATTTTCTATAATATTTCCAACTTTTGATTTAACAATAAGTTCTGATATCATTTGTTGAGGTGATATTTACAATTTATAATAAAATTTCTCAGAAATAATGGAATGTGTAAACCCCTTATCAAACAGAACATTAGAAAAATTTGAGTAAAAAACAAGGTAGCTGATAAAACATCATTGGATGGCTCGACCTCTATTGATGTAGTTTTAATGGACTCTAGTACACCTTTCTACTTGTAGTATGACTTCTTTTCATCATTTATATATTTCATTAGGAATGAATTTTCTTAATGACCAATCTCACAAATTAAAAACTCTTTATAGTTTTTTTATAAATATTGTTGGTCAGAGTGGATACTCAAGAGGGGGGTGAATTGAGTTCCAATTAATATTTCTGTTTTAAAAACATTGTCTTAAAATCCCCCAGTTAAAATACAAAATTAAACTGTAGTGAATTTATACCAAAGTAAAGGTTCTGTTAGGTTCTAAAGGGATTGATTATTTCCCAGCTAATCAAATCAAAAGAGTTGATTAACTTTTGAAACTAACTTACTGATTTACAACAAATATAAACACTTGCGCGTTTAATTATCAAAGTGACTTTAAAACAGTTTTGGTTTAAAGTAATTAGCAGCGGAATAAAAGAATAACTTTGACAGATATAGCACAGCAGATATAACCAAGAGGTTCAGTCTCAAGCTGAGACTTAGTCCTCTCAAAACATTATATAAAAGTGATCCAAACCCTGTATTGGGGATTACAACAGTATACAACTGGCCAGGTCCAAGACCTCTACCACTGTTTTCCGTGGGAAATAAAAATAGCAGCACCACCTGTCCAGGACACACGGGACCTCTACCACTATCCCAATGGGAAATAAAAGATGTAAAGAGTTTCAGTGAGGATTTACAGATCCTCCAGTTAAAGTATAGGAGATAGTGTGTGTGTAAAATACCGCAGATAACACACACTATTCAAAATGTAAAAAGTAAATCACAGAGGCAAATATTTAGAGTTTTGAAATGGCTCTAGTGATTTTCGTGCAGCTCTGGACTCCTTTTCTTGATTAGAATTCGTTCTGAGTCCTCTTCTGATTTTTGTCTGGAAAACAGAGTATCGTCTGTTTCCTTGACTTCTAGGTGTAGAGATATTTGAAGAAGCTGTTGAGTGATGTTCTTGTTTTTGTTCTCAGGTCTTCTCTGGTATGCAGAAGTGTATGAGTTCTTCTTGTAAGCTCAGTCATCTTTTTGTATATACACCAGCTCGGTTTAGCACTCTGCGTATTCGTTCTTGTGTTCAACACATTTTCTCGCAGCACACGTGCACTTCTCTTCAGCTCGAAAGAAGCTCTTATTTAACGCACGAGCTCCGAAAAAAGATATGATTTCTTTTTGCAAGTACGAGGTATGGTTTCCTGACAACCAACAACACACATTAAATAAATGACAGAGCATTAAAATATTCCTAATTTGACCATTGGTTAGATTAAATAAATATAAAGAAATTCAAACAGCTGTTTATGACTATTGGTGAGTTAAGTGATCGGTAGGTCATCAGCATCAGCATCTGTGAGACATCTTTAGTGACTCAAATGATCAGCATTGGTGTGTCATGATCGGTGACACATTTGATCAGCATCGGTGAGACATCTTCGGTGACTCATTTGATCAGCATCGGTGATACATCTTCGGTGACTCATTTGATCAGCATCGGTGAGACATCTTCAGTGACTCATGTGATCAGCATCGGTGAGACATCTTCGGTGACTCAGATGATCATCATCGGTGTGTCATGATCGGTGAGACCATTTTCCTTTGACAAGGATCGGTGCGACCGTTGTTCTTTGATATGGATCGGTGAGACCGTTGTCCTTTGATATGGATTGGTGATACTGTTTCCCTTTGACATGGATCGGTGCGACCGTTGTCCTTTTATATGGATTGGTGAGACCGTTGCCCTTTGATATGGATCGGTGAGACCGTTTTCCTTTGACATGGATCGGTGCGACCATTGTCCTTTGATCTAGAGGACGTACAGAATACTTGTAAATCAATAACAAAGAGATAAAACATGATCCAACCAATATACACAGATTCACTAAGAGATTGTGATTATGAATATGAGAAATTCAACCAGATTAAGTAATTGATGATTTGTGATTATTAAAACAGCAATCATAGAAAGCATTCAACAATCTTCCAGAGGGATCAACAATCTCCCCCTTTTTTATAATCACAAATCTTAGCCAATCACAAGGATTATCCATAAACAAATATAATATATCATCAATAATAAGGCATAATAAGAATAAAAACATAATGAGATATAAATCTCCCCTAAAGTTATGCCTTTAAATACTTATGCAAGCATTTCCATAAAAAGATATAAATCTCCCCCTTGAGAGCTGCATCTCCCCCATATCCCCATAGATCCATAGATATACAGATTTTCTCCCCCTTTGGGATAATCAAATAGGAGGGAAAATAGATAAACAAGAGACGAAAAGAAGACATCAGTGAGAATAAAAAGAAAATAGAATAATGTTTATAAGATATCACAATACAATCACAACAGGGTTCACCTTATCAACAAAAACGCACAACTATTTCTTGGGATGTAACGGGGCTTTGCCCTTGTCAGAAGTATCAATGGTTGGTAAGTTGGAAGGCTTGGAGGCAGGTTGAACTGGGCGAATTTGAAACGGTGGTAAGATGACTCTGGAGGTTGGAGGAGAGGATGCAACTGGGATTTGTTGTGGAGCTGTAGGAGCTGGTTGAGAAGAGTGATGAGGAACTGGTCGAAGTTAAGATAGAGCTTGAGCAACAGAGATCTGATTTGGAGCAACAGCAGAGGCATTGAGAGGGTCAGCAGTAGGAAACACAATGGTAGTGGGTGGTGCATTCAGATAAGGCTTCAAAATATTTATGAAATTCTGAATAACTTCGGCACCATACAGAATAACCTTCTAAAAATCATCCTTATTCTCCATGAACCATCCCAAGGTTGGAGTAAAATCTTGCAACTATCGAACATGAGTCTTGAAAGCTTGAGTGACTGGAGGTAGTCTCAGATTGTCAGCTAACACTTTGAAATTCGTAGTCATCTCATGCTTGGTATAGATTTTTGAAAAGTAGTGATCAACCTTTTCCTTGATCTCTCTCTGAGATTTAGTGGAATCTACTAAATATACGGTTACCATATTATGAATGTGATCACTGTGCTCCTTCATATTCCTCAACGAGTTCAAATCAAGAACTTTCCTAATGGCGGCCAATTTATCATGCACAATCTGCCTTAGAGCCTCTAGCTCACGAGTAGTGATCTTGGTTACTTTGGTTGTACTGGATTGAGCAACTATCTGAGTAATCTCATCTTTCAACTTTCTCAGATCAGACTTCTTAAGTTGTTCAATCAGATTTCTCAACACTTCCATCATACCAGAGATGGTGGATCTAAATTCGTTGGATAAAGAAACTAAGACAGATTGTAGATCCTTCAGAATCTGATTTAGAGAGGCTATGTGCCTGCCAATAAACTCACCAGTATTGGCCAGGTCTGGTTTAAAAGCATTTGAAATCTCTTCTCTGACTATATCTCTCACAGCAGTAAGCAAAACACTTTTGAACTTATCAAAATCATACTGAGAGACAGTAGAACTAGGTAGATAGACACCTGCAGCATCAACAACATGAGCAGCCCTTGCCTCAACTGGTTGGATTTCCATCATAACCACAGTAGATTCTGATTCTTCTTCTTCTTCTTCTTCAGAATACTCTAAACCCAAAACCGAAAAACTAGGGTAATCATCTCAGACAGAAGCACACAGAGTATATTTCGGTTTATCATAACTTGCTTTTCCACTGATTTCAAGAGATTCTCTCTTGCCATTGGCATCTGTTTCTGGTACAGTTTGATGTGTTTCTGTTGGAGGTACATAAATACCATCTAATGGTCGGTAATCATCATCATCATCATCTCCATTCTCATTTCCATTCTTCACAGAAACGTCACTGTTAGATACTTCAGTGTCACTAGATTCTTCATCATCAAGAACTTGTTCTGATTCAGGTAGGGTTAAAGGTGGACTTTCAGATCCAAAGTCTATTCTTCTTTTAGGGCTCACAGTATCAGGATCACTCCTATCATCAGGAGGTGACATACTTCTTTCTTCTGTTTCAGCTTCTTCCATACCTTGTTTACCAGACTCTTCGGTGTCTTTATTCCTTTCAACATCTACTTCTTCCACATCATCAGAATAAATTGGCTCCTCATCTGATTTCAAACCAGGGTCTCTCAAACCCTTCGGCCTCTTTCCATGATCAGTGGGATTGTAAGATTCGTACAACTTGTCCTCATCAACAACCCAACATTTCTTACATGGGTTCCAGTTTATTTTCATCCGTTTACAAATTTCGTTATTAACACGATAATCACTATCATCTTCGTCTATCTCATCATGTTCATCAACACATTCCAGATTCATTAACATAGCAGAGATCATTTTGGAATAGAACAGGTCAGTGGATTTCTTAGAAGGTTTTACCATTCCAGCTATGTGCACCATTAGATATCTACACAAATTGATCTTCTCATGGGTATTTAGTAGAAATAATAAAAAAACATCCTGGTATCTTACAGCAGCAAAATCTCGTTTCCTGGGGCAAATTTGGTGCTGAATAAACATAAAGAGAATTCTACATTCACCATCCAGCTCTGAGGCTATGATTCTCCTTGACTCTCTGTTTCCAGTCAAAATCTCCCAAGCTAACTCATAAGTGAAATATTCAGTGGTTGGAGGAATGATTCCATCATAATCCTCATACCGACCCTCATGGGGTAAATTCAAACATTCAGGCCATTGTTTAGACGAAAAAGATATTTTCTTTCCTTTCACTACAGAAGACATTATGGAAGCCTCGACACCGTCTAATGTAACTTGCGGATTTATATAAAACGCATGCACTAGCTTTGGGTAGTATACACGAGTGTTATTTGAGAACCAGTTTTTCCATCCTTGCAAATCTAAAACTTGTAACAACAGCAACTTACTTGTAAAAGGCCAGGAAGAGCTGACTTCCTTTTCTACAGCAACAATCCGAGTTTCCATGTTCGGATTTACTGATCTTTGAGTGGTACTACTCGACTCGCCTCGAGAACGTTTTGAAGGTATAGGACTTTCTGATCCTTTGCTCGGTCTCTTCTGCTTAGCCATTTGATGATTCTGGGGAAATTAGGAGTTAGAAGGTTCGAAGTAGAGGAAAAGAGAAGAAGTAAGGTTTGGCGGGAAAGAAATGAAAGGTCGACAGTTTGGGGAATAGAGATAATTGTGTATCATTTATTTCATCATTTAGGGTTCCCATAATAGAGAAAAAAATAAATAGTTAATAAATAATAATAATAATAATGTATAAAGAAAGATCGGTTTCAGAGATCAGTTTCACAGATCAGTTCCACAGATCAGTTTCAAATATCAGTTTCACAGATCATTTTCACAGAACAGTTTCAGAGATCAGTTTCACAGATCAGTTTCACAGATCAGTTTCACAGATCAGTTCCACAGATCAGTTTCACAGATCAGTTCCACAGATCAGTTTCACAGATCAGTTCCACAGATCAGTTTCACAGATCAGTTTCACAGATCTCTCATACACAATTCTTGTTTAATAAAATTCATTCTTTCAGAACATAAAGGCTTTGTAAAAATATCAGCTAATTAAAGTTCAGAACTAATAAATTCTAGAGAAATATCACCTTTATGATAATGATCTCTTAGAAAGTGATGTCTGATATCAATGTGCTTAGTACTAGAGTGAGACACAGGATTCGTAGATATTTTAATCGCACTAGTATTGTCACAGTTAATTAAAACCTGTTTAAAATAAAATCCATAGTCTAATAAATTGTGTTTCATCCACAGAATCCGTGCACAGCAACTACCAGCAGCAATATATTCTACTTCAGCCGTAGACAATGCAACTGAGTTCTGTTTCTTACTACACCATGATACTAGGGACTTTCCAAGTAAATGACATGTTTTAGATGTGCTTTTCCTATCTAACTTACATCCAGAAAAGTCAGCATCTGAATAACTAGTTAGGTCAAATGATTTTCCTTTTGGATAAAACAAACATTAATTCACAGTATACTTAAAATATTTAAAAATCCTTTTAACATCCAGTAAGTGTGATTCTTTAGGATTAGCAGGAAATCTAGCACACATACACACACTAAACATATTATCCGGTCGACTAGCAGTAAGATAAAGTAAAATCCCAATCATGCCTCGGTAATAGGTTTGATCAACTGGTTTCCCAGTTTCATCAACATCCAACTTAAAGGTAGTACTCATAGGTATATCACTTTCCTTAATACTATCTAAACCAAAATGTTTTAATAAATCCTTAGTATATTTACTTTGATTTAGAATAAGACCATCTTTAGTTTGAAAGATTTGAAAACCAAGAAAATACTTATGCTCTCCCATTATGCTCATTTCAAACTCATTTTGCATAACCTTTGAAAATTTAGTACATAAAGAATTTTTAGAAGATCCAAAAATAATATCATCAACATATATTTGTACTATTAACACATCTTTTAAAATCCTTTTTATAAAAAGAGTGGGATCAGTTATTCCTTTTGTAAATCCTTTTGAAATAAGAAAGTTTGAAAGTCTTTCATACCAAGATCTTGGAGCTTGTTTTTAACCATATAAAGCTTTATAATGTTTAAAGACATGATTTTGAAAATGAGGATTTTTGAAACCATGTGGTTGTTCTAAAAAACATCTTCAACAATAAAACCATTTAAAAAATCACTTTTCACATCCATTTGATATAATTTGAAATTCAGATGTGATACATAGGCAAATAAGATCCTAATAGCCTCTAATCTATCTACAGGTGAAAAGGTTTCCTCATAGTCAATTCCTTCTTCTTTATTGTAACCTTGTGCAACTAGCCTAACTTTTTTTCTAATGATGTATCCAGATTCATCAACTTTGTTTCTAAACACTCATTTCGTGCCTATGGTTATAGTGTTCATCAGTCTTTCTACTAATTTCCAGACTTTTTTTCTTTCAAATTGATTTAATTCCTCTTGCATAGCCATTACCCAAAATTCATCATTGATAGCATCATTGATATTTTTAGGTTCTAACTGAGACAAGAAGGTTTGATGTTCAACTTGATTTCTAAGAGAAGCTCTAGTCTGTGTCCCTCTATCAAGATTTCCTACAACAGCATCTAAAGGATGATTCTTCAGAATTCTAGTCGATCTAGAAAAGGTAGGGCTCAAGATTTCAGGTTCATCTACAGGTTGAGGATCAATAGAAGCAGGGTCTTGAAAATCTCCAGAACTTGATGTTTTAACTACAGGTCCACTGTCTTTATCATTAAGGTTCAAACCTGAGAGATCATCTTCAAGATTTTCAAGAGAGTTATTAGGATCATGTGGATCAATTTCATCAAATTTTATGTGAATAGATTCTTCCACACATTTGTTTCTTTTATTGAAAACTCTATAGGCTTTACTGGAAGTTGAGTAACCTAGAGAAATTCCTTCATCACTCTTGGATGCAAATTTTTCGAGATTTTCTTTAGTATTATGAATAAAGAATTTGCATCCAAATACTTTGAAGTAGTTAACCTAAGGTTTCCTATGGTTCCACAACTCATAAGGGGTCCTCTTAAGAACAGGTCTGATCAAGACTCTACTGATAACATAACAAGCTGTATTTAGGGCTTCATCCCAAAAATAAACAGGTAGATCATACTCATTAAGCATAGTTATAGAAATATCTTGCAAGGTTCTATTTTCCCTTTCTACTACACCATTCTGTTGAGGTGTCCTAGGGGCAGAGAAAATGTGACTATAGCCATTGTGTGAGAAGTGAGATTCAAACTCATGATTTTCAAACTCACGACCATGATCACTTCTCCGGGTTTTAATCTTATGTCCACTAAGGTTTTCTACAGACTTGGAGTATTTTATAAAGCAAGAACAGGCTTCACTTTTGTGACCTAGAAAATATACCCAATTATATCTAGAAAAGTCATCTATAAGAACATAGACATAATGCTTCCCATTAAAAATAGAAACTCTAGAAGGTCCAAATAAATCCATGTGAACCAACTCGAGAGGTTGAGAAGTTGAAACTTATTTCTTTGATTTAAATGAAACTTTATGTTGCTTTCCCTTTTGACAGGGATTACAAACATTGTCTGCTGGAAATTCAATTTTGGGTAGGTCTCTAACTAAGTTCTTCCTAGAAAGTTTTCTAAGTGAATGTGCATTGCAATGTCCTAATCTTCTGTGCCAAATCCAAGACTCTTTATGAAAAGAATTTAAACAAGTAATATTTTTCTTAGCTAATTAATTTAAATCAACAGCATAAACATTTTCATTTCTCAAGGTAGAAAATACTAAAACATGTTTAGAATTAAAAACATTGCAAGAATCATTTTCAAATTTAACATAAAAACCATCATCACATAACTGAGAAATACTTAACAAATTGTATTTAAGTCCATCAACAAATAAAACTTTAGAAATTAATACTGAGTCAGTGTTACCAATCTGGCCTAAGCCGATGATTTTCCATTTATAATTATCACCAAAGGTGAAAAAACCTCCATCAACTCTGACTAAGCATTTAAAGCATGAAAAGTCTCCAGACATATGTCTTGAACATCCACTTTCCAAATACCAAGGCTTTCCATTTGAGCTCTTTAAGCAGGTTTCCTACAAAACAGATTTAGATAGGAAATGATTTTGGTACCCAGATTTTCTTGGGTCTAGACAGGTTATCCATTAACACTTTAGGTACCCATATTTGTCTAATGGGTCTCATAAATTTTTTAGAATTAACAGATTTTGAAAGGCAAACCTTATTAGATCCATAACTATGAATATATCTAGTTGAAACATATGATGTTTCAGAACTAGCTACTTTTCGTCCAGATTTAGGAATGAATTTAGTTTTGGTAATCTTCCTTTGTCCTGGTTGGTATCCTATACCAGTGTTGTATCTAGGTGTTATTTGCTTACCTAGCATCTGAGTAAGAATATCTTTACCATTTGTAAATTTCTCTAAGTCTTTCTTGAGTTTCTCATTAGATAATTTCAGTTCATTGTTTTCTTTAATCAACTGAGCATTCTTTTCCATTTCAATATCAAGATCAGATATATGTTTAACAGTTAAAGTATAATGTTTCTTTAACCCTTTGTATTTTTCTTTCAGCTCATTACAGGTTTCTTCTAACATATCACAATATTCAAATAGTTTAGATTTTGACATGTTTTCCGAGTCAGAATCACCTTCAGAATAATATCAATTTATAGAAGGAGTTTTAGATGTTACCTCAGAGGTGTTTTTCTTAAAACACATGTTTTCCTTATTTTTGTGTTCAGTTTCAGAAACTTTAGATTCAGTGGAGCTATCCTCATAAGCACTCCAAGTAGCCTTCATATCCTTTTTGTACTTATTGTCCTTGTAATCATACCTCTTCTTGTATTTCAACATTGGACAGTCTGCTTTTATGTGTCCCTTTCTTTTGCACTCATAGCAGACAACTTCATCTGATTTGTTAGATTTCATCCAATTCTTTTTCCAATGTCCCTTGTTATCATACTTACCTTTATAATTCAATTTTATGAAAAACTTCTTCTTCCTATAAAAATTTTTAAATCTTCTAGAAATGTGATCCATCTCAGCATCACTATCAGAAGCACTTTCACTGTTTTCACAGCTTTAACTATCATTTATAGTATGAAGCTTCTCCTTATCCTTGTTCTTTGAAGTTAAAGTCTTGAAAGCAACTAACTTCCTTCTAGGTTCTTCTTCTTCTTCTTTGTTAACCTTGAGTTCCTCTTCATACATCATCAACATGCCAATTAGTTCCTTGACTGGTAGTTCACCAATATCACATGATTCTCTAATTGAGATAGAAGTTCCCCTCCATCTTTTAGGTAGACATCTCAGAATTCTCATAATTTGTTCCTTTGATGAAACATCCTTTCCCAGAGAATTCATTTTGTTGACAATTTCATTAAACCTGAGATACAAGTCAGAAATGGATTCATCAGGTTTCATTTTAAAATTATCATACTTAATAGTATAAGTGTTCTATCTCATTTCCTTAACATTAGTTGATCCTTCATGAGAAACAGCTAAGGTATCCCAAATTTCATATGCAGTTTTACAAGAAGATATTCCATTAAATTCCTCATCTCCGAAATCACAGTACAAGGAAATCATAGAATTGAAGTTATTATTGTAGGAATCCTTAGTAGCTTCATTCCAAGTAGTTCTAACAGTAGTAGGAATTTTATATTCTGATTCTATAGTAGTCCAATTATCAAAACCCATGCTTTCTAAATGAATTTTCATCTTGATTTTCCACTGAGCATAGTTAGTGCCATTGAAAAATGGTGGTCTATTGGTAGCAACACCTTCAAGTATATTATCCATGATAGCTTACTTAAAAGAAATTATTTTAAAGAGATAAAAATTTAGAAATAACAGAAATTTTAAGAACTTTAAGATACAACTAAAATCACAGTTGAAAAACAGAGTACTTTTAGAAGATATTTAAAATCACCTAAAACCTATGATACCAATTTTTGGTTGGAGTGGATACTCAAGAGGGGGGAGAATTGAGTTCCAATTAAAATTTCTTTTTTAAAAACTTTGTGTTAAAATCACCCAATTAAAATAAAAAATTAAACTGTAGTGAATTTATACCAAAGTAAAGGTTCTGTTAGGATCTCAAGGGATTGATTATTTCCCAGCTAATCAAATAAGAAGAGATGATTAACTTTTGAAACTAACTTACTGATTTACAACTAATATAAACACTTGCGAGGTTAATTATCAAAGTGACGTTAAAATAGTTTTGGTTTTAAAGTAATTAGCAGCGGAATAAAAGAATAAATTTGACAGATATAGCACAGCAGATATAACCAAGAGGTTCAGTCTCAAGCTGAGACTTAGTCCTCTCAAAACATTATATAAAAGTGATCCACACCCTAGATCGGGGATTACAACAGTATACAACTGTCCAGGTCCAAGACCTCTACCACAGTTTTCCATTGGAAATAAAAACAACAGCACCAGCTATCCAGGTCACACGTGACCTCTACCACTATCCCATTGGGAAATAAAAGATGTAAAGAGTTTCAGTGAGGATTTACAGATACTCCAGTTAAAGTACATGAGACAGTGTGTGTGTAAAATACAGCAGATAACACACACTATTCGAAATGTAAAAAGTACATCACAGAGGCAAAGATTTAGAGTTTAGAAATGGCTCTAGTGATTTTCATGCAACTCTAGACTCCTTTGCTTGATCAGAATTCGTTCTGAGTCCTCTTCTGATTTTTGTCTAGAAAACAGAGTATCGTCTGTTTCCTTGACTTCCAGGTGTAGAGATAGTTGAAGAAGCTGTTGAGTGATGTTCTTGTTTTTTTTTCTCAGCTATTCTCTGGTATTCAGAATTGTACGAGTTCTTCTTGTAAGCTCAGTCGTCTTTTTGTATGTACACCAGTTCGGTTTAGCACTCTGTGTATTCGTTCTTGTGTTCAACACTTTTTCTCGCAGCACATGCGCACGTCTCTTCAGCTCGAAATAATCTCTTATTTAACACACGAGCTCCGGAAAAAGATATGATTTCTTTTTGTAGGTACGAGGTATGGATACCTGAAAACCAACAACACACATTAAATAAATGATAGATCATTAAAATATTCCTAATATGATCGTTGGTTAGATTAAATAAAGATAATGAAATTCAAACAGTTGTTTATGACTATCGGTGAGTTAAGTGATCGGTAGCTCATCAGCATCAGCATCGGTGAGACATCTTCGGTGACTCAGATGATCAGCATCGGTGTGTCATGATCGGTGACTCATTTGATCAGTATCGGTGAGACATCTTCGGTGACTCATTTGATCAGCATCGGTGAGACAACATCGGTGACTCATTTGATCAGCATCGGTGAGACATCTTCGGTGACTCATTTGATCAGCATCGGTGTGACATCTTTGGTGACTCATTTGATCAGCATCAGTGAGACATCTTCAGTGACTCAGATGATCAGCATCAGTGTGTCATGATCGGTGAGACCGTTGTCCTTTGACATGGATCGGTGCGACCGTTGTCCTTTGATATGGATCGGTGAGACCATTGTCCTTTTATATGGATCGGTGAGACCGTTGTCCTTTGACATGGATCAATGCGACCGTTGTCCTTTGATATGGATCGGTGAGACCGTTGTCCTTTGATATGGATCGGTGAGACCGTTGTCCTTTGACATGGATCGGTGCGACCATTGTCCTTTGATCCAGAGGACTTCCTGAATACTTTTAAATCAATAAAAAAGAGATAAAACATGATCCAACCAATATACACAGATTCACTAAGAGATTGTGATTATGTATATGATAAATTCAACCGGATTAAGTAATTGATGATTTGTGATTATTAAAACAGCAATCATAGGAAGCATTCAACAATATTCCATAGGGATCAACAAATATTATTATAATGATCATTTTCATTACAATCTCAGGCCATATGTACAATCATACCACATTGAAAACACTTCTCAGTTTTGGTAAGGCATTTCCCATTGTTCTTTTTTCCCCATTTTTCACAATCTTGAAACTGAACATTCTTACCATAAGATTTATTTTATTGATTCTTATACAATAAATTCCATCTATAACTCTTATAATATTTGATTTCAAAATACACATGGTCAATAGAAAACAAAATTTTTACCCTATCAAAATACTAGACCAGTTTCTCATAACTTTTGTACTCACAAGAACAAATTTCATTTGATATCTTGGCTTCATTCATGAGTAAAAATGGTTGATTTTGATATCCTGATCCAGAATAATATTTGTAGCATTCCTCTCCATTCAGAAGATGTTCTCTTCGTATATAACCTCTGAATCATCCTCATTTTTCTTAAATTAAAGGAATTACTTCACCATCCAATGTCTAACCACCATTGGAAAATACATTTCAAGGAAAATACTTGTAAATTCATCCCACTCTAAGGCATCTATATCCTCAATATCTATGATATTATTGACCATTAACCACCACTGATCAGCTTCTCCTTACAAATGATACCTGGAAAGTATTATCTTTTGATTATCTGAATATCCCATAACAACGAATATCTTATCAAGGGATTTAATCCATCTTTCTGCCGCTACTAGGTCTGCAGATCCACCAAAATCCAGTGGGTGTTTCGTTATAAAATGTTTCACTATCATCATGTTCAATTGTGGTAGCTCTAGTTTTTCTCATTCTTGTTTGTCGCAACCATTTATTTCGAGCTTCGGTTAGTCCATTACTATCACAAACCCCATAGTTCCAATTCCCACCATTCCCATATGCAGATTCAGAAAGATATCATCTTCTCGGTTCCTTCCAACATCAGCTTCCATGTTCCTTGTATAGAAAACCATTCGAAACATACGTATTATAAATGATAAAACATGGTAATTATTAAATTCTATATCATTTCAAAATAAAAACAAGGTGAAAAACATTTTTGGTTTCTATTAACATCATCCAAATCCATGAAGTAATCTAAATTGTGCTTTGATATCAACTATAAGGACCTGACCAAAAACATTACATCATCTAGCTATTCAAGGTGATTCCAATTCTTTACATTCCCAAGGATGTTTTTGGTTTATATTTTTAGAAAGTGAGGAAATAATCATACATATCAACCCACATTCATATAATGTTTTTTCCATTTAAATAATATTTATTTCTTCCAAAACATAAAATTTTAACACAAAATAACAACCTGATTTCAATGAAAAATATTCATAACATTTAATTAGACATCCTTATTTTTCTTACACATCCTTATAACCTATTAAAAACAATAAAAAGCATTTTATATTCATAAAAATATCAGTAATGGATATAAAAATAAGGAATGAAACCATTAGACCATTAGTACTTATAAACATATGAAATCATTTCACAAAGACATACTTCTCACTCAAATATAATTACTTTGTGAAACATGATATTTCCATAAAACATTAAAGAACATATACATAAAACCTTAAAGGTATATTTGAACATTACTTACTTATATTGTAACCCTCATGACTACCATATGACTTTTAACTCTCACAGCTACATTATAATGTTACCCTCATGGCTACCTTATGGTGTTACTATCACAGTTACAATTGGAGTCACCATACAGCTGATCTCCAAATTAAACAATCTCCATTCATTTTTAGGAGATATAGTTCCAAAAATTCATCATAAACAATGACTATAAACTTTATCATAATCATATAACATGAATAATTTCATTAAAACATTGTGTTTGAATTTCAAAAAAAAAAGAATTTTAGAAGATGATTTTTATAGGAAAGTCCCTTACAAAAATAATATAATTGAAATAATAATTATTATAATGAAATGATTATGTGTATAAACTATAAATAAAAACAATAAATAATAATATAAACTAAATAAATTACAAAAATAATGTCATTATAACCTAATTAGTTAAGTATGTGTTTAACCTAATGAATAGAAATTGGGTTTTGAATCCCCTGACACCAGGGTTGTCTTTTATAAAATGTTCCTAACCCTCCATTATAATGGTGAAAAGAGTTTTATTACTATTTCATTGAAAAATATTATTGTTTATGACATCTTATGTGATCATTGTATAACAACATTCCACCTATTAATTAATAATATTTTGTTATTTACATTGTTTTAGGTGTGTTCTTTACGTGGTTTCCATAGTTGGTTCGTAACAGATTTTCTTATCGAAAGGAAGTGAATTATCAGAAGTGTAATGAGTTGTTATTAATATGTTTAAATAATATTAAATGATTCCATAAATAATTTTAGTTATATGATATTAGTATTAATCGTTAGATAAATCATTAGTGATTTTTGTTTATATCATTTTGGCAGTTCTTTGATAATCACAATTTTGTTTCATCATATACAATTAATATTATGAATATAAGTTAATTATAGAACATTATATAGGCCATATAATAGACCATAAAAACGGTTTGAAATAATAAAAAAATTTAAACCTATATTGAAGGAACTAAGGAAATTGAAGACATATCTTCCATTATTTTCATAAATCATCACATCACAAGCGGTGTTTTTATTTTTCAAATAAAAGGGGTAGGAGAAGAAGTAAATTGATAATTTTTTCTATAAAAATGATAATATATAGAATATATAAGATTATTCAGATTTTATTATTCTTTTATAAGGGGAGGAGAAGATAGTATAATAAAATTAAATAATTGAAATGAAATCAGAAGAAAATAGAAGAGAATTTTAACCTCTTCATCTATTCTCCTTGAGATCCTCCTTATGAACTTTGGTTTAGGCCTTTTGGTGATACTAGAAAGTCTTGGAAATTGGAAAGATCATTTGAATTATAATTTGGATGAATTTAGATAATGAAAAAATCTTGAGAGTTGTGAGAGGAGAGGCGGTCGGGGTGGTATTTATAGTGGATGAGAGGAGGGGTTTTCCATTAATTTAATATTTATGATCAGGACTATTAATAGTATTTATTAATGTTACCCAAAATTTTCATAATTTAATTTTAGTTATTTACATCATCCATTACTCAATCATGATGCATAAATTCATTTATTTTGTATTTTTCTTAAATTATCGAATTCAACTATTCACTAATAATTCATGTATTTCAAAAAAATCCCAAAAAATTACGCTAACCATTTTTTGACAGGTAGAATTAAAAGTTGATCACAATTTTTTAATGATTATTTTATAAATATTATTGATTTTAATTTAAAATAAAATCATAATTTATTTGAAAAATTAGAATTTTAAAATTCTAACTCATTTTATTTTACCTTTAAAAATTAATCATGATCTCATTAACATATACGATTAACACAAAAATAATAATACTATGATTTACAATTTATGTGGGTCATATTAATATTTATATTAATATATATAATGGTATATTACTATTTAATAGAAAAATATATTGGTTTTATTAGACTCTAAATAACATATTGACCACAACTGTAGATGTCTATTTTTTGGAAATTCAAAACATATTAGTGGAAAAATTATGTTTAATGGATAATTTATAACTATCATCTTAAAAATTTTCATTATGTAGATACTCAGTGTTTCATGGATTTTAATTTATTTTCAAAACCTTGGGGTATTACAGGTATTTTCCTTTTAATCATTTTATTTTAACTCATTATCACATTAATTCTATGTAAACTTGCATAGTCAGACTTTGGGAGACCTATGGGGATCTCCAACATCCTTACCCCTTAAATTTTGGTGTCTCTAAATCAAATATCAAAGGATTTATAAGGTATTTCTCTTCTCTTTTCACCCTATCCTCCTCCCTATTCATCCTCTTCCTTACAAACGTTTATTTTCATCAACAAAATAGCCCTAAATTGTTCATAATGTGTGATAATAGGTTTAGGATTATTATAAAACAAGGATTTTATCTTTTAGGGTTTGGAGGGGACGTCATATTTATTGGGTTATTGTTCATCATTAAAGGAAACACTTTCCATCTTCATTGTCATTGAAACAAGGCTGGCGTTTCTTCTCCATCCCATTATATTCTAGTTTACTAGATACTTTCTTGATTTAAATAATACCTCATTTAAATAAGTTCAATACATGTATCGAATGAGGGACCATAGTTTGTTTCAAATTGTTTTTTATCATTGTTATGCAATGGTATATAATTCCAAGTGTTTATATAATTCTTAATTTTCCTTCTAATTTATTTAACAGTTTTAAAATGGTGTTTTTAACACCCGAGACTTTTATGAGAAATATTTTTTTTATGTTATAAAAATCATCAAAGGAATCTTCCACTACACACAACACTAGTTTGTCTTGCTTTACAAGTAACCGCGGCCCTCCTCGATAGCTTGCGTCGTACGCAATACCGAGTTTCACTAAACAACGATATGCTACTAAAATATTGTTAAAACTAGCCGTTATGAATAGTTATAAACACTTTTTTGAAATTTTGTAAATTTTATTATTCAAAATGGACTTAATTTTTGGATTCAGAATATCGAAATTATCCTAGGGTGAAATTTTGGTATTTTTTTCAAAACTTTCAAATTTTGATGAATAGTGAAACCGCTAAGTGGTTGTTAAAAAAACTGAATTTTTCATAAAACATAATTTTACCGCTTCTGTGAGTGGAATCTCAAAAATCTGAGAGACACGGTTGATGTCAGTAAGTAAAATGTGGTCCAATGAGATGAAAATAATTTTTTGTGAATAGTAACTTTTTACTTCTATTTACCACTGTTAAAAGTAAATAGGGTAATTAAGGGTAAAAATGATATTATTATTACCCTAACACATGTACTAATTCTATTTTATAAGTTTAATTCGACCAAAAACAACCTTAGGAATAAAATATGACCATTTAGGCCCACTTGGATTAGATTAGGACATTTATTATTAATTTATTTAAAGAAGGGTTAAAATATTTAAAATCAATGTTTAATAAGAAAATAATTTTTAAAATAGGGTTATACATACTATAAATTCCACTATAAATATTCATTATGAAGATAAAAAGCTTTACTACATAATGATATTTTATTTGTAATTTTTAGACTTTAAATAAGTTAATTTATTTATGACACAAAGATGATGCAGTAATTTTCTTATTAATGAAATATTGACATAATAGATGATATAAATATCCAAATAAATGTAATTTGAGACTTTTTATGAATTACAATAATTTTATAGGTTAATATGACATGTTATTATTGATTTAATTAACTTTTTTTGAACTAATCATTCTGTTATGATTTTCAAAAATATCAATTACTAAATATTTTCAAAATTGACATAAAATAGTTTTTAAAACAAATATTATATTATTAATTGTACTTTTATTCCAAAAAATCTAAGGCTCGGCCAAATGACTTAGATAATGTTATATATATTAAAAATAAAAACCTTGGGGTTCTTTTTGCTGGTTATAGTAAGTTTATTAACCTTATAGTATAAGAACACAAGAAGACACGGTAAAAGTAAAATTATTTAACTTAATGTTAAATCTAAATGATAAGGTTAAAATAGGAACCTAAACTTGTCTAAATTCTATTGGATGAGAGGCTTTCAACCCATACCAACCTTAGCTTCAAAATAAATCAATTTGGAGCTATTTAAAACCGAACATTACTTTATAATAAAATAATATTTTTAGTTTTTTCAAAGGAGCCCCTCTCCTCCCTTATAAAAGGGCACCTCCTCCCCCTATTCCTCACACCACTTTGAGCCTTCAAGCTCGGCCGACCCCTGCCAATTTATCCTCTACACTTTCCCAGATACATCCTAGAGGTCCGGTTCTTATTCAATGACCAATTTTAGTGCCCTAAAAGGATGTCTCAAAGAATCACTTCAAAGAAGAGGTAATGTCTGTTACCGATTCTTTCATCTTTATTTCTTCTTCCACTTTTCTTCTTTAGTTGTTTCATTATGAAGTAATTACATCAGTATCACTCATATAATTATATGTTATTATAATTATGAAACAACCCTATTTAACCATCTATCCATCCTACGGAAAATGAAATCGCTGCGCGTGCGTACGTACGGAATACCGTCTCCACACCGTGGTGTAATATATTTTCCACCACCACCTTACTTGGATGGGTATAATGGTGTAAAGAATTAATATATTTGATTATTGTGAAGTGATATTGATTATTAAATAGTATACATACACTCCAATACAATTCCACGATCATATGAATGATATCATCGATCGTGCGTACGTACGGAATACAGTCCCCATGATGTGATGTGACTCGTTCCACATGATCTTCATTGCATAATGATTATATAAATGAACAGAATGAATGAATATGATATATATTACACTAATACCATTCTGTAAATGATGTATCTATAACATAAAAAGAAAAATAAGAATTTATTCGACAAAACACGCATAAGAACAAAAAGTAATAAACACCCGAATAACAAGTAGTAATGAAATACTACTAATAAGAAGATAATAATATGACCATATATGATATCATAAAACTAATTATGATTCTTTAATAAGTAAATAACATTATTTAAATCATTATACATGAGTTTCAGACACTTACAAAGCAAATCAGACCTAAGGTAAAGTAAATATCACAATCTCATTTTTATCCGAGATTGTTTATACTTTGAAATTTACTGGGGTGTATTTTCTCATACACATCCATGTTTTGTCAATATGTAATATTATCCACCTACAATTGTTTAAATCCAAGTTTACCCTTTGGTGAGTTTATAGTAAAATATATGAAAGGAATATTTTGTCGTTTTTCGTATGAGGTACTTTTTGACTTTTTTACAAAAGTAAGAGAAGAATGTTTTTTTAACTTATACGGCATGAATGGATTTTTAAAACATTATTTCCAAGAAGCTTCCTTTACAAGTTTTAAAGTTTATTTGTAATCAAATTATTTTAGTTTAGAATTGTATGACATGTTAATAAAGGAAAAGTTTTTTTGAAGTAGAAACGATATTTTCCTCAAGAATGGAGTTCAAGTGTTTTATCAAAATTATTTTCCATCTAAGATAATAAAGGGTTATGTTTCTATCCCTATTACTACATTGATTTGACTATGTTGTGATGGAATTATTTTTATGAATTTTTTTATCTTATATGAATTGTTTTATGATGTCACGATGTTTAAGATTCCCATTTTTATTGCATGGGTTATGATATGATGTACGGTTTAGGATTCTGTGGTACACATAAGAATGGTATAATTATGAGATGGGTGGTACCTCTATCTCCCTCCAATACATTGGGTAATGATTTTATATCTCATGAGATAGACATGGATGGAACGGCAGGTTAAACCGGTTCATTGAAACAGGACTGAAATGAGGAGTGAACTCGGTTCAGAAATGGAATTTGTCCACTAAGATAGTCTTAGCAATGAGTCTTGACTAATAAGGAATGATTCTCTATGATTATGTGTGTATGCCACAATGTTTCATGTTTTATGTTATGATTATTGGGATTACATTTCACTACTATGATTTATCCCATGTTATGAAATTATGATCTCTTTTACAGGTTAAGATTTCCAAAAGTTATGTTCTTATGTATATGATGTGATTGATATTTCTTTGTTTACCCTTACTGATCATTTGAGCTCACCCTTTTGTATTTATTTCCCCAGGTCAGGATGAAGGTTATTAATATGGATATGCCAAAAAGGGACTCTAGATATGATGAAATAAATGGGAGGAAAAGTAGATTCTTTATGAACCAGTTGTTCATGTTTCCCAGTTTCTAAAGACTCTATACCTATACGGTCCTTTCCTGGTTTTGTTATATATTCTAATAAGTGTGCTTCAATTCTAAAGTAATAACAATGTATGTAAAGTATGGGACATTATAGTTGGTATTAGAGGAAAGGTATAGTCAACCTTTGGAAACTAGGATGTGAAAGCGTTAGTAAGAACCCTAAGGATAAGTTTAAGCATAGAACACAATCTTAGTGTTTTAGAAATGGCCATGAATAACCTAGGATAATAACTTATGTGTGAAATTTTAGTCTTGATTGTGAGTTTTTTCTATTATAATTAGTGTTTCTCACACTATTCTTCTTGGTTTTAGTTAATGGCTGGAACCCGAAGGAACCGTGTTAATGTGGAATGCGATGGGCAATGCAATGATTGTCACCATGAGCAACCAAACGTTATGGGAGCTAGAATGCAAAATCTTGTATCCATGATCACACAACTTTCTCAAGATATGAATCATACATGACTTCCAATCGAGCAAAGGAAGGAGAAACATTCTGTTGAATCCTCCATGAGGCAGCGTCCACCTTAATTCAGTGGGTCTACTAATCCATTAGTTACTGAACAATGGATTAGTACTACTGAAAAGATATTTTCAATTCTTCAATGTTCTGACATGATAAAGTCATCTTAGCATTGTTTCGTTTGGAAGGTGATGTTGATCAATGGTTGAATCTTATTAAGAATACGAGGCAAAGGGATAAAATTGAGTCCATGGAATGGGTCGAGTTCAAGAACTTATTTTTCAATAAGTAATTCCCTCATTTTCTTTGAACAAAGATGGAGATTGAGTTTCTTGAACTGAATCAAAAGGATGATGAATCTGTTGGTACCTATGAAGAAAATTTTTCAAGACTTTCAAGGTATGCTTCTGGTATTATTATCCAACCTGAGAGTAAGATCGATCGATTCTTTAGTGGCTTAAAACCATGTCTTCTAAGGGAGTTAGCCATAAGGGACATCAATAGCTATGAGGAAATCATTCGATGTTCTCTCAAAGTCGAGATGGAGATTGGAGTAACCCATCAGTCATATGGGTTTGATAAGAAGAGGAAAATGGAATTCAAAGGAAAATCTAAAGAGCACACTGAAAAGAAGATGAGCTTTCCCTTATGCTCAAAGTGTGGAAAGAAATATGTAGGGAGTTGTATTAAAGGGACAATTAAATGATTCAAATGTGTAAAGGAAGGTCATCGGGCATTTGAATGCTGTAATGATGGGAAGAAGATGTCCAATGATGCAAACAAAGGAAAGGATACACAGAATGAACCTACTACACTACAATGTTTCTAGTGAAAGGAGATGGTTCATTATGCCAATCAATGCCAAATCCAACGGTTGATGATGATAGTCGACGTAAACAAACTCTGAAGGCCAAAGACAAAGGAAAGTAACATGCAATTTCTATCAGCGATGTGGAGTATGATAATGATGTGGTGAAAGTTACACTTACCATCCACTCTAAAGTAGAAAATGTTTTATTTGATTCTGGATCCACCCACTCTTTTATTTTTGAATAATTTTCTAAGGGTATCACCGTATTATCTCAACAATTAGATGTTGAGTTAGCTGTGACAAATCCTAATGGCACAACAGCCGCATCAAAAGTTTATAATTCTTCTCCGATTGAAGTTTGTGGGAAATTGCTTCCTACAAATCTTGTGATCCTTCCTGTAGTGGAATTTGATGTGATTCTTGGCATGGATTGGATTTCTTTATATGGAGCCCATATCAATTTCCAAAGAAGGGATGTCACATTTCATATTCCAGATCAATCTATGATCGTCTATCGATGCAAGGATGAACATAACCTTCTAGTGGAAATTTCATCAATCTTATGGGTCTTGATTCCACTAAATAAAGGTTTTTTATCTCAAATGGTTTGTGAGAAACTCACGATTAAGAATATACCCACTGTATGGGAGTTTGATGATGTCCTTCCAGAGGAATTACCGGGTCTTCCACAAAATCGTTAAGTTGAGTTTTTAATAGAACTCGTACCAGGTGCTTTACCTATATCAAAGACACATTATAGAATGGACCCTATTGAGTTGTAGGAATTAAAGAAGAAACTACAAGAAAATCTTGATAAGGGATTCATACGCCCTAGTGCGTCATCTTGGGGAGCACATGTTCTATTTGTTAAGAAGAAATATGAATCAATGAGACTCTGCATTGATTATCGATAACTTAACAAGATCACTATGAAGAACAAATATCATATCCCAAGCATTAATGACTTATTTGACCAACTACGCGGAGCTCAATACTTTTACAAGATTGATCTTCGTTTAGGGTATCATCAATTAAGGGTCAAAAGGAAGGATATACCAAAGACGGATTTCCGTACAAGTTATGGACACTATGAATTTATAGTGATGCCATTTGGTCTTACTAATTCCCTAGCTGTCTTCATGTATATGATGAATAGAGTCTTTAGAGACTATCTTGATCAGTTTGTGGTAGTCTTTATAGATGATATTCTGTTATATTAAAAGAGAAAGGAAGAACATGAATATCACTTGAGAATTATATTGCAGACCCTGAGAAAGGAGAATATTTATGCCAAATTTACCAAGTGTGAATTTTGGCTTCAAAAAGTTGAATTTTTGGGTCACATAATCTCAAAAGAGGGGATATCTGTGGATCCAGCAAAAACAGAGGTTATCGAAAGATGGTCGAGACCAACAACAGTGACTGAGATTCAAATTTTTCTTGGTTTGGCTGGATATTATCGACGTTTTGTGAATGATTTTTCACGATTATCTAATCCACTCACCATGTTGTCTCGGAAAGGAGTAATGTTTGTCTGGATGGAGGAATGTGAAGAGAATTTCAAGGAGTTGAAAAGAAGGTTATCCAGTGCACCTGTGCTAACACTTCCTTGTAGTGGATAAAGGTTTGTGATCTACAGTGATGCATCCCCGAAGGGATTGGGGTTTGTTCTTAGGAAAAATGATATGGTGATAGCTTATGCCTCACGACAGTTGAAAATACATGAGCAAAATTACCCAACTCATGATTTGGAGTTAGCTGTAGTAATATTTGCATTAAAGATTTGGAGGCATTGCCTTTATGGTGAAAGGTGTGATATTTATACTGATCATAAAAGTTTAAAGTATATTTTCACACAAAAGGAGCTGAATATGCGCCAAAGAAGATGGTTTGAGCTGATTAAGGATTACGACTACTCAATTCATTACCACCTTGGGAAAGAAAACAAGGTGGTATATGCATTTAGTCGACAAGACTATGCTAGCTTATCCATGATGAGGATATCAAAAGATCCAATATTTATGGATTTACAAAGGATGGATCTTGGAATTATAATGAAAGGGGAAAATCATATCTTTCCCAAATGAATGTTCAACCATCTATACATGTGAAAATTAAAGAGGCACAGAAAGAAGATGTCGAGTTACAAAAGAAGGTGAGAAATGTTCCTGAATTCAACCTTGATTTTGATGGGATAATAAAGTTCAGGAATTGGGTTTGTGTTCCTCCCATCACCGAATTAAAGAAGGAGCTGCTGGATGAGGCTCATAGTTATTCATTCTCTATTTATCCGGGAAGCACGAAGATGTATAGGGACCTGAAAGAGTACTTCTGGTGGGATGGCATGAAAATAGATGTTGCTGAATATGTTTCTCGATGCTTGGTTTGTCATCAAGTTAAAGCTGAGAGATAGAAGTCTAAGGGGATGTTACAACCATTACCCATACCCGAATGGAAATGGGAAAACATCACTATGGACTTTGTCAAAGGACTTCCTAAAACATCCAAAGGCAATAATGCTATCTGGGTCATAGTTGATCGTCTTACAAAGTCTGCACACTTCATTTCTATTAGAGAGGATTTATGTCTGGATCAGATTGCCAGGATATATGTGAAGGAAGTGGTAAGATTTCATGGAGTACCACTTTCTATTATATCTTATCGGGATCCGAGGTTTACCTAAAAGTTTTAGCGATGTCTTCAGCATACTCTGGATATAGAGTTGAGTTTCAGCACTGCTTATCATCCTCAGACAGACGGTTAGTCTGAGAGAACAATTCAAACTCTAGAAGATATGCTGAGAGCTTGCTCTATAGATTTCAAAGGTGGTTGGGATCAACACCTACCATTGGTGGAATTTTCTTATAATAATAGATTTCACTCCAGTATTCAGATGGCTCCTTATGAATCTGTCTATGGAAAGAAATTCGGGACTCCAACTTGCTAGGATGAAGTTGGGGAACGAAATCTATTAGGACCTGATCTTGTTGATGAAATGGTAGAAAAGGTCCGATCTATTCAAAAAAACATAAGAGCAGCTCAGAGTCGATAGAAAAGTTATGCCGAAAACCGAAGAAAAGGCCTAGAGTTTTAAGTGAGTGATAAAGTGTTCTTACAAATATGTCCCTGGAAGAGGGTCATGAGATTTGGAAAAAAGGGGATGTTGAGCCCAAGATATATCGGTTCTTTCGAAATACTGGATCGTGTTGGGAAGGTAGCTTACCGATTGGCGCTTCCACCGAATCTCTCTCAAGTTCATGATGTGTTCCATGTATCTCTCCTGAGAAATTACATACCTGATCCTTCACATGTACTTAGCTCATAAGCTGTACCTCTGGAGCAAGATCTTTCTTATGAAGAACAGTCGATACAGATTCTGGATCGTAGCGAAAAAGTCCTACGAAACAAGACCACTCGATTGGTGAAAGTTTTATGGAGGAACCACCAATTAGAAGAAGCTACATGGGAGCTTGAGGATTTGATTAGGGAGAAGTATCCTCATCTTTTTGTTACAAAGTGTCGAATTTCGAGGGCGAAATTCATTTTAAGGGGGGTAGAATGTAACACCCGAGACTTTTGTGAGAAATATTTTGTTTTTATGTTATATAAATCATCAAAGGAATCTTTCAATACACACAACACTAGTTTGGCTTACTTTACATGCAACCACGGCCTTCCTCGATAGCTTGTGTCGTACGCAATACCGAGTTTCACTAAACAAAGATATGCTATTAAAATATTATTAAAACTATCCATTATGAATAGTAATAACCACTTTTTGAAGTTTTTTAAATTTTATATTTCAAAATGGACTTCATTTTTGGAATCGGAATATCGAAATTAGCCTAGGGTGAAATTTTGGTATTTTTCTAAAACTTTCAATTTTTGATGAATAGTGAAACCACTAAGTGGTAGTTAAAAAAACTGAATTTTTCATAAAACATAATTTTACCGCTTCTGTGAGTGGAATCTCAAAAATCGGAGAGACATGTTTGATGTCAATAAGTAAAATGTGGTTCAATGAGATGAAAATAATATTTGGTAAATAGTAACATTTTACTTTTATTTACCACTGTTAAAAGTAAATAGGGTAATTAAGGGTAAAAATGATATTATTATTACCCTAAAACATGTACAAATTATATTGGATAAGTGTAATTCGACCAAAAACAACCTTAGGAATAAAATATGACCATTTAGGCCTACTTGGATTAGATTAGGACATTTATTATTAATTTATTTATTGAAGGGTTAAAATAGTTAAAATCAATGTTTAATAAGAAAATCATTTTTAATATAGGGTTATACATAAGATAAATTCGACAATAAATATTCTTTAGAAAGCTAAAACTATTTCCTACATAATGATATTTTATTTGTAATTTTTATACTTATATAAGTTAATTTATTTATGACACAATTATTATGAAGTAATTATCTTATTAATGAAATATTGACCTAGTTGATGTTATACATACACAAATAAATGTAATTTGATACTTTTTATGAAATCCACTAATTTTATAGGTTAATATGAAATGTTACTAGTGATTTAATTAACTGTTTTTGAACTAATAATTATGTGATGAGTTTCACAAAAATCAATTAATAAATATTTTCAAAATTGACATTATTTAGTTTTTAAAACAAATATTATATTATTAATTGTTATTTTATTCCTAAAAATATAAGTTTCGGCCAAATGACTTAGATAAGGTTATATATATTAATAATAAACAACTTGGAGTTATTTTGACTTGTTATAGTAAGCTTATTAACCTTATAGTATAAGAACACAAGAAGACACGGTAAAAGTAAAATTATTTAACTTAATGTAAAATCTAAATGATAAGGTTAAAATAGGAACCTAAACTGGCCTAAATTCTATTAGATGAGATTATTTGGACCCATCCCCACCTTAGATTCGAAATAAATCAATTTTGAGCTACTTAAAACCGAAATTGACTTTATAATAAAATAATATTTTCAGTTTTTCCATAGGATCCCCTCTCCTCCCTTATAAAAGGGCACCTCCTCCCCCTCTTACTCACACCACATTGAGCCTTCATGATCGGCCAAAACATGCCAATTTATTCTATACACTTCCCTAGAAACATCCTATAGGTCTTGGTCTTCTTCAAAAACCAATTTTTGTGCCCCAAAATGAGGTCTCAAAGATGCACTTCAAAGAAGAGGTAATGTCTCTTACCGATTCTTTCATCTTTAATTCTTATTCCACTTATTCTAATTTAGTTGTCTCGTTATGAAGTAATAACATCAGTATAACTCATATACTGATATGTTATTATAAGTATGAAACAACCCTATTTAACCATATATCCATCCTACGGAAAATGAAATCACTGTGCATGCGTATGTATGGAATACCGTCTCCACACCGTGGTGTAATCTATTTTCCACCACCACCTTACTTGGACGAGTATAATGGTTTAAAGAATGAATATATTTGATTATTTTGAAGTGATATTGATTTTGAAATAGTATAAATACACTCCAATACAATTCCACGATCATAGGAACGATATCATCGCTCGTGCGTACGTACGGAATACCGTCTCCACGATGTGATGTGACTCGTTCTACATGATCTTCATTGCATAATGATTATATAAATGAATTGAATGAATGAATATGATATATATTACACTAATACCATTATGTAAATGAGGTATCTATATCCTAAAAAGAAAAATAAGAATTTATTCGACAAAACACGCATAAGGACACAAAGTAATAAACACCCGAATAACAAGTAGTAATGAAATATTACTAATAAGAAGCTAAGAGTATGACCATATATGATATCATAAATCTTTGCATGATTCTGCAATAATTCAATAACATTATTTGAATCATTATAAAGGAGGTTTGGACACTTACGAAGCAAATCGGACCTAAGGTAAGGGAAATATCAAAATCTCATTTTTATCTGAGATTGTTTATACTTTGAAATTTACTGGGGTGTATTTTATCATCCAAATCCATGTTTCCTCAATATGTAATATTATCCAACTACAATTTTTTAAATCCAATTTTACCCTTCATTGAGTTTTTAGTAAATGATTAGAAAAGAATCTTTTGTCGTTTTTCGTACGAGGTACTTTTTGACTTTTTTGACAAAACTACGAGAAGAATGTTTTTTTAACTTATACGGTATGAATGGATTTTTAAAAAATTATTTCCAAGAATATTCCTTTACAGGTTTTCAAGTTTATTTTTAATTAACTTCTTTTAGTTTAGAATGGTATGCCATGTTAATAAAGGAAAAGTGTTTTTGAAGTATAAAGGATATTTTCCTCAAGAATGGAGTTCAAGTGTTTTATCAAAATTATTTTCCATATAAGATAATAAAGGGTTCTATTTCTATCCCTATTATTAAATTGATTTGACTATGTTGTGATGGAATTATTTTTATGAACTCCTTTATCTTATATGAATTGTTTTATGATTTCATGATGTTTAAGATTCCCATTTTTATTACATGGGTTATGCTATGATGTATGGTTTATGATTTTGTGGAACACATAAGAATGGAATCATTATGAGATGGGTGGGACCAATATCTCCCTCCAATGCATTGGGTAATGATTTTATATCTCATGAGATAGACATGGCTGGAACAGCAGGTTAAACCGGTTCAGTGAAACAAGACTGAAACGAGGAGTGAACTCGGTTCAGAAATGGACTTTGTCCACTAAGATAGTCTTGGCAATGAGTCTAGACTAATAAGAAATGATTCTCTATGATTATGTATATATTCCAAAATGTTTCATGTTTTATGTTATGATTATTGGGATTACATTTCACTACTATGATTTATCCCATGTTATGAAATTATGATCTCTATTGCAGGTTAAGATTTCCAAAAGTTATGTTCTTATGTATATGATGTGATTGATATTTTTTTGTTTACCCTTACTGAGAATTTGAGCTCACCCTTTTGTATGTTTTATTTCCCCAGGTCAGGAAGAAGGTTATTAAGTAGGATATTCCAAAAATGGACTCTAGATATGATGAAATAAATGGGAGGCAAAGTAGATGCTTGATGAACTAGTTGTTTATGTTTCCCAGTTTCTAAAGACTCTATACCTCTATGGTCCTTTCATGGTTTTGTTAAATGTTGTAAAATGTGTGATTCAATTATAAAGTAATAACAATGTATGTAAAGTATGGGTCGTTATAGTGTTGGACAATTTATTATTATTTTAAGTGTCTTCCATGATATTTTATTTTCAATGAATGTGTTTCTAGTTTCTGAAATTGGTTTATTTGATTGTTAAGTGGTGTGTGGACCCACTTGAATATGGTTTTGAACCTTGTTAATGGATTTTTTAAATTAAAATTTTGTTTCAAGTGAATTGTGAAAAATCAAATGTGTTTCATGGAGAATTTCTATGAATTAGTATTTAATAGTTTATTAAAAATATATTTTTAATAAGGTTTCATAACAACTATCACACCATGATTATTTTAAGAGGTATTATTAAGAGAATTATTGAAAATATAATTTCATGGATGATTGTGAGGTCATCTTTATGCCATGTGTTTATACCCTTCCTTATTTATTATTTTTGGTGCCCCATGTATGTGGAGACTTCATAATAATAAATTTGTATGTTCCATGAAAGGGTGTTGGAGATCATGTGATAATTTAATTATAAATATACTGAACTTGTTGTTACATTATGAATTTAATTTCTTCATTTCCTGCCTTACTTTTTGATTACATTGGATTACTAGAGGACTAGGAATAGATTTGGATTAGTGAAATCTGTAGTATAGATAGTGAACTGACTATAGAGGGTATCCCATTATTAGAGGGATCTGATGTAGTTAAGTGTTCCCATTAAGTTAACAGATAAAATGGGAGTGCATATTTAGTGGTATTTGTTGTCAGTTTGGTATCAAGAGGAATATTTTTATATTTTATAATGGGACAACTAGAAATTTTGATTGGATCTGTAGTTACATCCTATGTTATTTGTTTTAATTCTAGGTCATTAATACCTGAGACCTTAAAAGATTACCATGATTCTAGGATTCTATTAATGATATTTCTGAGGGATTTATAATTTTCTTTTATTATATCCTCTATTTATCAAGGTATTTTCATTCACCTTTTCCTTGGTTTTATTATTTTACATTCATATTGATACATATGGTTCTGTAATTGTTTCCCTATTTTGAGTGTCGTGCTGGTGCCTTCCAAATTATTTTATAAATATGTTTTGAAGGTTTTGATTATGTGAAATTGAATTGATGTAAATTTTTAAATTTATATTCTAAATGTTAAGGAGAAAAGGAAAAAATGATTTTATTTCAAATATTATATGTGTGGTTTTTAAAATAATATTTTTGGACATCATTCATAGTATTATTTGTGAATTTATTTTCAAACTTATTTATAAAATATATTTAAATTCAAAAACCTTAATTTGAAGTTTGAAATTATATTTTAAACACACTTTTTATAAATTGGATTCCAAAGTGAATCACTCAATTTAGATTTTAAAAGCTAGTCTTTGGTTGAGAAAAACTATTTTGCAATAGATTTTTTCATTTATTGATAATAAATAAATAAAAATTAACACAACTATAATGTGTTGTTTGTCCTTCATGTGATGACTTCTGAAAAATTTATATTTTTAATTTTAATTTAAAACAATAATATATGGAATGTGATATGTTCAAGATGGAATATACTTTGAGGGTGGTGAACTATTTGGAATATTATCTCACACTAATATTTGATTACAGATTCTAGGTTGTATCAAAAATTTTGTTTCTTCTATTTGATCTTTTTGGTCCACTGAGGTAGATGTTGAGTTGGAAGTTGATAATAGGTAGTAGAGACTCAGTGGGGTGTTTCTAGGTTTTATTTTACCCTCAATCGTTTTAATTCGTCACATTGTCCTGGTGTATTTTTATACATTGGATTTATTTCTATATTATTTAGTTTTCAAATTATCTATTGGATTTAGTTTTACTTATCAAATAAATGTCTTTTTATTGTATTATGTTTATATAACATGTATTTTAAGATTCAATTAGTTATTTATATTACTCTAAGAGGGATAAATAATTCCCATGGTTTTTTCTAGGATAACTGGGAACTAGTTTCTAGACCATGCGTATCGAGGAGAACCATTGGGCGTATGATGGACTGGGTCTGATGCTAGTTTCGATGGCATCCCAAACTTGTTTGTTGAAAATTCATTCACTAGTGCAGAAAACGTTTTTTACGTCGGTTATTTTTTATTATTTACGTCGGTTTTTAGGCGACGTTAATACGGACGACGTTATAAATAACGTTTTTTACGTCGGTTATTTAAAACCGACGTAATATCCCTAACTTCACGGTGGTTATCACGTCGGTTCATATAATAACTGACGTGATAAATATGCGCGGGGGGCTTTATCACGTCGGTTATTCCCTAAACCGACGTGATAAAAGGCCTGGGATATCGTTTATCACGTCGGTTATGTCATAACCGACGTGATAAACCCTTCCCCTGGCCTATTACCACGTCGGTTATTTAGGAAACCGACGTGATAAAAAGGCCTGGGAAACGTTTTAGCACGTCGGTTATTCAATAACCGACGTGGTAAATCGATTCCCAGGCCTTTTATCACGTCGGTTATACTAAGCACCGACGTGCTAAAATCCCCGGGAAAGGTTTATCACGTCGGTTCTAGAAAAAACCGACGTGATAAACCCCTACCGATTTATTTACCACGTCGGTTATTTTATAACCGACGTGAAAGAATTTTTTTTTTTTTAAATAATTGCACTGCTCTCACCAAAAAGCAACCAGAAACCAAACAAAAATAACCATGCCAGCCCTCCCCCAAGCCCCAACTGAACCCCACCCTCATCTATACCCACCTAACAACCTGGCCAGCCCTCCCCCACCACATTGGAGCCCCACCACAACCCTTGGACACCCCTCCCATATCCCTTGGACACCCTCCACCCCTTGGACACCCCCAAGACCCCTAGTACAGCCTCAAACACCCATTGGACACCCCCCCACACCTTGACAGCCCTCCCAGACCCCTTGGACACCCCCCCCCCCTCATTTACACCCAACCTGCCCCTTGGACACCCCCCCCCCACCCCTTCGACAGCCCCCCCACCCTCATTTACACCCCCCGAACACTAGGACAGCCCCAAACACCCCTTGGACACCCCTCCCATATCCCTTGGACACCCCCCCACCCCTTGGACACCCCCCCACCCACTGGACAGCCCCCCACCCCCTGGACACCCCCCGACCCCTTGGAAACCCCCCCTACCCCTTGGAAACCCCCCTACCCCTTGGAAACCCCCCTACCCCTTGGAAACCCCCCCCCCCCCCCATCCCCTTGGACAGCCCCAAACACCCCTTGGACACCCCTCCTATATCCCTTGGACACCCCACCACCACTTGGACACCCAACCGACTCCTTGGACAGCCCCAAACACACCTTGGACACCCCTCCCATATCCCTTGGACACCCCCCACCCCTTGGACACCCCCACCCTCATTTACACCCCCCCCCCCGACCCCTAGGACAGCCCCAAACACACCTTGGACACCCCTCCCATATCCCTTGGACACCCCCCAAACACCCACCCACCCCCTTGGAACCTCTCCCCCCATACCAAAATCCAGACCAGAAAAACCATCAACAGTAGACCAAAACAAGAAGTAGAGAAAAATTAAACATTCACTTATATAACATTCAAAACTTACAATGTCAACTTCAAAAAAAACTAAATCCAACCTAAACGACTACGAAATACACAATTACATTGACAATATTCAAAATTACATTTTACATTACAAACAACTAAAAGTCAATCGAACCTGTAAAATAATTTGACCACTCCACTTGTAAGTGTTTGATATCTTCAGCAGTAAAGGGTTGAGGGTCATCAAAAAGCTACAAAGGAAAAGGATAGTAGTCAACGTGTATAATGAATAAATCAAATTGAAATATTATTAGAAAGAGGAAATCTTACCAGGTCAAAACTCAGAACTGTCCCAGTTGTTATTATTTCATACATAAATCTTAACATGTAATATCCGCATTCGATGATGCCTTGTTGCTCATGACATTTCTGTTTGAATGAGTGTAAATTCAATATATTATTTTTATGTAATAAATCAAAATGTACAAATTATAAATGGATATTTACCTTCGCATGTACATATTTGATCTTGTAATTCCTTTTCTTTGCGCTTTTTCGAAAGTGGACCCATGCCCTGTTAGAAAATAATACGAATGGGGTAAATTTAAAATTCATTATAATATATAAAACTATTGTGAAATTGAAACTTACGTTTCCAATATATTCTTAAAACTTTCTCGCACATCATCATGGAGAGAGCATATCCAATAAAGTGTTTTCTCCCTAGGGCAAAAAACCCCTAACATCCAATGATCCCTGAGAAAAGGAAATTTAACGTTAGTGGTTTTTTATGTTAAAATATAATTAACTCTTTGAGAGGGATGTGTTTCATACCTCTCACAAAAAGGCATCATCCAACACTGTGTGATTACATTCTTTTCAAATGTATCAGCAATATAAAGCATTCTTTGTTCCTCATCCAATGCACATGCTTCAGGGGAAATCAATTGTGGGTCCATGAATCCATATACATCTGTCAGCTCATTCCTCTCACAAATTTTATACATATACCTAATACAAAGCAGACATAAGTATACATTTTTAATAAATATAACGCAAGGAAAAGGAGTTAAGACTTACATGATAAAAATTTGCACCACGTTGATGCCCATCTTATCTCCAGTGACAAACTCCATGATATCACTTTTCATAATCCCCACACATAGTTCACGTCCACAGACATGAGCTTCCATTGTAAAGTCATAATGATCCGCCAACAAATTTGAATATCTTGACAATTTGTCAAGACTGCTAGTATCTGCATCTGATGTCATAGCTATCTGTCTTTGTTGTTGTCTATACAGTATTTCTTTACCTTTGAAGTATTCCTGTAAAAATAAATTGAAAAATATATTAGTTTTCAAATGATAAAACATTAATAAAAATATAAAATAAAAGATATAACATCCATACCTCTATGGTAATGAGTCGAAGAAGTCTGGATGGCCAAAGTAAAAAATGGCCGATACTATGTCCAACTGTCGTCACCTCATCTGTAGGTAATGGTATCCGAGCTGATCTATCTATAATATCCTGTACAGTGACCCTCTGATTCTCTACCTCTAACTGTTGATGATGAACTGTATCTCCTATACAATATACCATCCCATATGCAACTATATGATGTTGAGGATCATCAACATACAACTCACAATAAGTAGGTAGCTGCGGCGGAGGAGGAGGATCAAAAATGGGGTCCGCAGGCTGAGGTGGGGGAGTGGGAGCTACTGGGAGAGGTGGAGTGGGAGCTGCACCCTGAAATTGTCTTTGCAAGTCTGCAAACATTAACTGCACCGATGCTCTAATCTTGTCCTCCATTGTCGCATTAATATTATGGACTTCAGCCTCCAACGATTCTATTTTTTTTTTATAAACTCCCTCAACGTTAGAAGTTGAGGAACGTGGCAACACTTTTCTTACCGATACACCTGCCGAATATCCTCTTACACGGCCAGGATGTTCGGGCTTTCCCAATGCCACAGATAAAATATCTTCCCTCCCAGATGGTGTAAATGTCCCCTGTGAACTCTGCTCTTCAAGAGAGTCCTGTAATAATTAATTGAACTTTTCTATAATGATTGGAAATATATGACGAAAATAGTAAACTTAAATAAATAAAATAGATATCTTACAATCCTCTCAACTACGAGTCTCGATTCTTCCGAAAGATATTGTCCTTTTTTGCCCTTCCGAGCTCTTTTCCATTTCTCATGTCTAGATGGAGGGGATGGAGGGGCCACCTCTCCAGAGCTTGAAGACTCAGCTCTTAGTTGTTGAAATTTTTCTGCCATCATTTGTTCTTCCAATAATGCATACCCTCCCCGAGATAAACTATGAGGGTATACATTTTTAGATTGGATCTCTTGATGAGCTTTCCTTGTTTGCTGTAAATTAAGAATAAGTAATCATTAACAAAACAATAATAAGATCATTTATATAAGAAAGCTTATAAAAGTTTACATTGCCCTTACCAAAAATGATTCTTTTCTTCTACTTTCAAAAAATTGTCTCCATGTGTCTTCATCTATAAAAGGATATATACGACATGGATTCTCACGACTCCTATGACCATAAATGAAATCAGATGAGAGGGTTGATTTGAAATCCCTCCATCTCCTAGCAGCCAACGATAAGCATTTCTTCCTGACTCCTCCAGTGTCAGGAATATCAAATGTCATCTGATAAAAAAGAGGTTAAAAATATTATATATACTAGAAACATTTAAAGAACAGTCAAACAATAGCAAAAGATCTTACCAAAATGGTCTCCCACAGCTGAGAAATTATCGCCTTATCCACACTTCTCCAATCATCATAAAGAATGCTTACTTTGCTCTTAGCCTGAGTTGCTACAAAACCCTTAAAATCTTTAGCATTTGGACCTCTAGGAAGATCATCCTCATCAAACTCCACGACTATCCTCTCCTCCTTCGTACGGGCAAGTGATAATTTTGGTAAACGTGTGCACCCACGCTTACCAACCTTTGAACTCTTTTTCGTAATAGGAGCATGTGAATGTTCCTCCCCAGATGTATGACCAATATGCTCATCTCCAGAATCATGTGGCTGATCAACTGATTGATCTGTCATTTTCCTTCAAATCAAAAAAACAAACATTAGTTCACAAATAGAAAAGTGTACTAAATTACATAATAGTAAACATCGGTAATATGATAAGCATGTTAAACAATGATAAACATGGTAAACACAGGCAAAATGTTGCCAAGGAGTTGGCATAAGAAAGCTGAAAAGTGGACTCACTGATGCCACCGGCCGGCCGCTGGCTCACCACCGGCCGGCCGGTGGAGCAGACAGCCTTCCTCTGTCTGGACCACCGGCCGGCCGCTGGATCACCACCGGCTGGCCGGTGGTCCAGACAGAGAGCCTTCCTCTCTGTCTAAACCACCGGCCGGCCGCTGGCTCCTCACCGGCCGGCCGATGGTGATCCAGACAGAGAGGAAGGCTCTCTGTCTGGTCCACCGGGCGGCCGGTGGTGATCCAGCGACCGGCCGGTGGACCAGACAGAGAGCCTTCCTCTCTGTTTGAACCACCGGCTGGCCGCTGGCTCAACACCGGCCGGCCGCTGGTGATCCAGACAGAGAGGCTCTGTCTCTGTCTGTACCACCGGCCGGCCGCTGGCTCACCACAGGCCGGCCGGTGGTTCAGACAGAGAGCCTTCCTCTCTGTCTGAACCACCGGCCGGCCGCTGGCTCAACACCGGCCGGCCGCTGGTGGTACAGACCGAGACACCACCCTGGACACCCCCCGACCCCTCTGGACAGCCCCCGACCCCTCTAGATAGCACCCCCACCCCTCCTGGACACAACCCCCCACCCCCGACCTGCTTGGACACCCCCCTGGACACCCCCCAACCCTCTGGACAGCCCCCCCACCCCTCCTGGACACCACCCCCCACCCCCTACCCCCTTGGACACCCCCCTGGACACCCCCCAACACCCACCCACACCCTTAGACAGCCCCCCACACCCACCCACCCCCTTGTAAACCCCCCTGGACACCCCCCGACCCCAAATCCATGCACCTATGCCATGGTTGTGTGTGAATAAAGTAGTAACAACTGTAAAAGGGCAACCCATCCAAATGGACACGCCCCAACCCTCTCGGGGATTTATAGAAAACGATGAAAAATTAGTGAAATCATAAAATTACTCAATATTGCAAGTCGAACAAATAGATCTAGGGATGATAAATAAGATTATGGTGCCAAAACGAGTTAAAAGGGTTCGCAATCGAAGAATCTTAGCTAGTTTCAACAAAAAAATCACAACACATATATATTTACTATCCGCGAAAAAAAACGAACGAGTGGGAGGATTACCTGAGTGCTGCGAGTTTAGATGATTGATCCGAGGAGATTAAATATGAGAAACGATGATCGCAAAACGAATCTAAACCAACGAAATGGACGAGCCGATTCGGGTTTACGCGCGAGAGAGACGAGTCGCGACTGTCGAAGGTAAACTCGCGAATGACAATCCACGGGTCTGGGTAAATTTTTAATTGAGTTATCACGTCGGTTATTCAATAACCGACGTGATAATTGTTTTAAAAACATTTATAACGTCGGTTATTTCAATAACCGACGTAAAAAACTTCCTCCGATTCATTGTTTACGTCGGTTATATAATAACCGACGTAAAAAATGGCTCAAAATCCGCGTTTTTTTACGTCGGTTATGGAATAACCGACGTCAAAAACATCTGCGGATTCTTTTTTTACGTCGGTTATTTTATAACCGACGTCAAAAAGCCTTCAAAAACCGCGTTTGTTACGTCGGTTATTCAATAACCGACGTGAAAGGGCCTTCGAAAACCGCGTTTTTTACGTCGGTTATAAAAATAACCGACGTAAAAAACGAAGCCGCGAGATTAATAACGTCGGTTATTTGTATAACCGACGTTAAATGTGTACCGAACACAGGTTTTTACGTCGGTTATTTCTTAACCGACGTAAAAAACCTCGTTTTACATATTATGACGTCGGTTTTATATAACCGACATAAAAAATGGTGACGTAAAAAACGTTTTCTGCACTAGTGATTCTTTAACATGGAACAAGTTTTGTATGATTATTTTTGTTATGGGTATATATGAGAGACCATTTTTAAGAATGCAAAATTTTATAAATAAAAAATCTTTTTGAATGAATAAATTTTGTTTAAGTAATGTAGTTATGGAAAAAACATGCATTAACTTGGTTATTTTAGACCGTTATTAAATATAGATAGTCAGGTTTAAAAGACTATTAATAATATTAACATTGATAATGTATCCATTTTATATTTATCATTAATTTTAGAATATATTAAGGGTTATGATAAATTATATTTTTCAAAAATAGAATAAGAAATGGCCTCGATCAGTTGGATCCCAATATACGAAGACAAATTCTTAGAGCTTTAGAGGGGTATGGCATCACTATAATTTTTTCTTAGACAATCCAAAGTTGAAAATTAAACACTAAAATAGAAACAAAAACATTAACTAGACAAGATAATGTATATAAGGATCATGTCCAAAAAAAATTCTCCCAAAAACCCCATGAATGTTCAATAATCACACACCTTACCCTAAAGATATATGATAGTGTAAAAGTTATTTTTTATTTAAACCCTAGTTGTATATATTTTTTCCATTTCATTGAAAAAATATAATTATCAAATTTATACATTTTAATTATAATATTATATATACAATTATATATTATTTGAGGAGAATTATATATAAAGAAGCCAAAATTTTAATTTTGGAAATTAAACATTTTTTAAATTTTTTTATGAATTAATGAATTTTTAGTATATATTACATTGATATAATTTTAATATAGAATAATATATATTCAAATTAAAATGATAACATAATGTAATTATGTCCAAAGTAATCATTATAAAGATTATAAAATCATTATTGTCATAAAAAAGTATTTTCTAGTTAATATGGATTTTTATTTAAGTGTGAATTCTCATATTTAGAGTATTATCTGATAAAATAAATATTATTTTGGACATCATAACATATAAATTAGTAAATGGTGGCCTTTTCAAAATGTTCTATGATTACCAAATTTTTTAGAATAAATTATTTACAGTAAAAATATACATTTTGTCTTATAGCATCATAATAGTCCAAAAGTGATTGAATAAATCCTATAAAATGAATCCAATAACAAATATATATTTACCTTAGAAAATATTTTTTTGAGTTACATGATTAATTTTATATATCATTAAGCATTCCATGAAAACCAATATTATTTTTTATGTCTTTTAAATCAATTATTTATGGAAAATACTAACTTCCACCCCACAAATGGTATTATTTTAATATTAATGGTTAATAGAATTATAAAATATTGAGAAAAACTCCTATATAGAAAAACCCATTGGAGATAAAAAATTCAAGGTTTGTGTTATTGATTATTTTATCATATAGAGTCCAAAACCTAAATATAAAAATTAATATAGAATTCCACTACCTTTCTCTATAAATACCCCCAACATCCCACTGCTCTTCACTCAAACCCCTTTGATTATGAATTTATTCTGATTTTCCTGATAAAAATCTATCCAAATGTGTTCCCAATATTATAAGAATATTATCCCAATATTTTAGAAGATCCCTTTTAAGGTAAGGAGATTATCTACTCCACCTCTTTATTCAGAAACATTGTTTATACAAGGCCATTTGATTTCTGATTTTTCATGTAGTATTGTCTCTCCATATTTAGTTTTAAAATCCCTGGGGATATTCTTTGGTAAATTGACAGTCTCATTACAAACCATCATAAAGGTAAAAAATTTATATAAAATTTTATGTTCAGAAATAAACCATGGATATCATAGATTGAATCCTAGAGGTATATATACTATGGAATGTATTCCATTTATAATTTATACCTTAAATGTTATTTTTCTTCACTTTAAGGTGTGGAATATTTTAAAAATTCACATCCCTAATTTTCCCATTATTTTAGTTAATGGATAAATATTATAGGAATATAGTCAATAACCAATTTTATGGGAAATGTGAGAACAACACAAATGAGATTCTTAACCCAATGGGTGTAGGATTCAGAAACTTCAAGGAAATAATTTCTAATTTAACTAGTGTTTTTAATAGAAACATGAATGAAGGTTAAAACCCAAATCCCCATTCGAAAGATATTGTTTCAATTGAGACATTTATGATATAAAGAACCATACAGTTCAATGGATATTTTGATCCTTTAATCATTGAAATCATCTTGATGGGATATTATGGAGAGGGAGATTGTAGAATTTGTATATTGATTCTTCATATAATAATAAGTTAAAGCAGAAAAAATTAGTCTAATGTTATATTGAAACCATTTCCCATACCAGTAAGAAAATGGGAAAACATAACCATTTATTTCTTCATCGATGTGCCTCCTCTAAATCATCTCTTAGTGTACTAGAGTTGGTCTTTGAAGAATTAAATGACACATATATTGTATCTAGGTAACTTCATAAGGGAAATGGGAATCTAATAGTCAATCTTGAAGGCTCAAAATGAAGTGAAGTGTTGAGGGAGGAAGTTCCCTTTTAAAATTTAAGAGAGGGCCCCTTTTTGAAACATCAAAAATATTAATTTATAATAAAATAATACCCCACTTAAAAACCCTCAAAATATATTAATTTCTCATATGATATTATATAGTGTTGTAAACTCATTAACCAATAAATTTTAGATAATTTTTTATGTCAATTTAAGCATTATCATTTTTGTTAACACATAGTTACTCTATTTAATCATTAACTAGGGTAACAAATATTTCAATATTAAAAGGATAAAATATTTAATTATTTGAAGTAAATTAGACAATAAATTAATAATTTAGAACCTTTTGTAAAATATCATAATTATTAAATATTTTCAAAAATGTTTTATGATTTTTCAATAATTTAAGAAATCCTTATTTTGACAAATCAACACTCTTTATTTCAGGGAATTTAGAAAATATAAAACTAATAAATGAACCTAGATCAACATATTTTTCAAAATCTTTGAGGTTTTAAATAAATTTTTTTTAAAAAAAAAATAATTATCCAAAATTATATGTATTAAAATATTTTTAATAATATATATTTTATCCTTTCATTAATAAAATAATTACATCCTAAATTTTGTTTAATTATTTAATAAACTTATTTATTGAATAAAAATAAAAAATACTAAAAATAACATGATAAATTTAAATCCATTATCTTTTAGAATAATACTTTTAGTAAAATTTATCTTTTGAAAAACCCAACATTAATAATTTTATACTCTTTTAATACATGAATGTGACAAATTTATCTTCACATTAAAAAAATATAAGATTCATGATCGCTTCTATACGCATCAAAATGGTTAATACATTGACCCATGAATACTTATGGTAGATATATACTCAACCAATAATTTTTTGTAAATTATTTATTTGTTTTTATGGTTATCATAATTTTAAGAAAATTTGTTTTATAGATTTTTCATCAATAAATTAATATTTACATTATCCAAGTATAAGTCTTTAAGATAATTATTTATTTCTGAAAAATGACAAATAAATTTTCATGATAACTAAAAACAATCTATCTTTAAAATTAGTACTTATAATAGAAGTTATCTTTTGTATTACCTTATAGTAAAATTAATTTAATTATTAAAGTTTGTGTGAGACTTTTTTTACATTTCATTAAATAAAATTAATTAAAAGTCCTAATGTCATCCAAGTGGGTTAAAATGTATACAATTTCAACCCAAATATGTTTTAGGGAAAATTATAATCTTAAAATTATATTAATACATGTGTTATGGTAATTTTATAATATTATTTTTAAACTTATTTACCTGATTTACCCTTTTACCGTGTTAATAAAATTTACTGAAGTTTCTATTCATATTTCCAAAAAATAAAATAAAGATATTTAAATAATTTGGACATATTGATTCCAAATATGGAATATATTTTTAAAATGAAAAACACAAAATTTTTAGTAATTAAATTAAAATTAATCACGTAGTCTAAATAAGAAAATGAATATTAAAAGTTAAAATATTATAAAAGATTGAAATGTTTTTACATCTAAATTTGATGTCAAATTAAATCCAATTACCTATATCATATTAAATGGTAAAAATATATTCTATGAATAATTTTAAACCATTAAATAATATATCTTAACCATATAAATTATCTTAATGAAAACAATTATTTTCAATTAAAATTTAGCGTATTTTTTCTATTCATCAAAACATGAAAGTTATCAAGAAAATATCAAAAATTAATTCAAAGTAAATTTTTATATACCTATTAAAAATAACATGTTTTTTTGTCATATAAAATTTCTTAATGTGTAAAAATATTAATTTAAAATTTTTTCTCCATAAAAATGTGTAAAATTAACATATTTAAAAATAGATTTTTATACAACAAATATGGTTTTATTCATACCCTATGAATAAAATATCCATTGGAAGAATATAAAAAATATATCAATATGTATATAACATAGATATATATAATTAAATTCACTAAAAAATGTAATTCACCCAAAAATACAAATTTCAAATAGATTTATATTTTTTATAAATAATTGATAGCCAATAAATTAACAAGGATTTTTCATAAGTTAGTTATAATTATTCATGCTAACCTAATGAATAAGATATAATCGTAATTTGATAATAAGGGAATCTCATAGTTCATTTAAACTCATGATTTCAGGAAAATAAATATATTAAATAATAAATATCATCTAATTAAAATAATTCATAAAAACATCCAGGTGTTACATTAAACCCCCCCCCATAAACTGAATTTCTCTATAAAAATTAGTTACTTGGAAAAAGAGATAGGGATACCTCTCCTACATCATATCCTCAAGTTCCCATGTATCTTCTTCAAATTGGGGGTTCCACCATAAAACATTAACCAAGACAGGGGTCTTGTTTCATAAAACTTTTTCAATATGATCCAGAATCACTATCGGTTGTTATTTATAAAAAAATATCTTGCTCCAGCGGTACAACATATGAACTTAGTACATGTGAAGGATTGGATATTTATATTCTTAAGGGAGATACATGAAACTCTTCATTGACTTGAGATAAATATGGTGGATGTGACAATTGGTAACTACTGTCACAACACAATCCAAAATTTCAAAAGAACCAATATACTTAGGGCTCAACATTCCCTTATTTCCAAATATCATTACTCTCTTCTACGGAGATATTTGTAGAAACAACTTATCACCAACTATAAAGTCTTGGTTTTTATTTATTTGTTAGCATTAATTTTTTTTCGACTCTCACATACTTTTATATCTTGTTGAATAGATATGACATTTTATGCCATTTCATTAATAAGATCAGGTCCTAATAGAATTATATCCCTAACTTTATCTCAACAAGTTGGAGTTCTGCACATCATTCCGTAGAGGTCTTCATAAGGAACCATTTGAATACTAGATTGATTGCTATTTTTGTAGGAAAATTCCACCGAAGGTGTGTGTTGATCCTAACTAACTATGAAATTTAAAGGGAAATCTCTAAACATGTCTTCTAGAGTTTGAGTTGACCTCTTATAGTAACCATATGTGTAAGGATGATAAGCAGTAATTAAACCTAACACTGTATCTAGATCACGTTGAAGAATTTTCCAGAACCTTGAGGTAAACCTCAGAACCTAATCAGAGATAATTGAAAGTGGTACTCTATGAAATTTACAACATCCTTTACATATATATTGAAAAGATGAAAAATAGAGTAATCCTCTCCAATATAAATGAATTGTGTCAACATATTATAGAGATAAACTATAACTCGTATACCATTATGGCATTTAGATGTTTTAGGACGTCCGAAAATAAAGTCCATAGTGATGTTTTACCATTTTCATTATGGTATGGGTAATGGTTGTAACATCCCATTAGAATTCAATCTCTCAGTATTAACTTGATAAAAAAACAAGAAAAGAGAACCAAATTGGAGAAATCTCGTTTAATTTCAACCCTCCTGATGTGCCTGGATTAGTGTGATTCACTGATAGGTAGAGTGGGTGAATCAGTGATCCCTTTAAATATTTTTACTAATTTATTCTTTTCAATTAAACCCCTTTGTCTAGTTAAATCCTCAATCCACTCTTCTTATGTCACTCAACCTTACCTAGAATGATGTTATAAATATATGGAAACTGAACATAAGGATTTATAAGGTTAAGTTCAATCACATAATCCTTGTTGTATTGGTTATTCTCCCCAATAATGATTCTCTACTACAATATTATTATCAATTACAATGGATGATACAGAGTCCCATTGTTTCTCTCCTAAATTTTATATGAGGTTATTTGTACTGTTTCCCACAGTGTTACTAGAGTTGCACTGGCCTGCTCCAGAGTCTCACTGAAGTATTCTTCTTCTCCCGGAATCTTAGAGGGTTCTTCAGGCTCTCAAGTCACACGAGAATCTTCCTTCTTTGTTCTTTCTAGATTCACTGTAGATGATCTCCTACTCTTCCCACACAGGTTGCTGAATCACAATTTCATGTGTATCTCTTCAATAGTATTCAATATACTTATGTATGGTATGTTTTTTTACTCAATGATGAAGATCACTTGTGTTGATCAGTTCCCTCAGTGCCACAATTCTCATGAAATTCATTCTTCTTTTTTATGAATACCTAGCCTCACTATGATTTGTGCAAGTAGTGTACACAACTTTCTTAAGAATTTTTATACACAAGTGTGATCTTTAAAAATATCATAATTGTCTATCTTCTTGGAATCTCAAACACTATCAACTCAGATATAATATCTTATTTAATTATGTTTGTCTTCAGTCTCAATTCTCATCTACTTCATGCATGGATTTCTTGTAATTAAATACCTCTTGTTTTGGGTTTCTCAATTCTCTTTACACATCCATGTGGTTATGCATGTATGAATTCTTGTGTGATGTGTTTCTTGTAAACCCAAGCACACACTATTCTCTTTTATCAATTTTTTAGGTTCAGTGTGTGTGGATCATGAAATTATACATGAACTTTCAACACAATTTCTTATTTATCAATATGCACACAATTTCTTCTTCTTTAGGTTTTTCACACACACACATGTTCTTTTAATTTGGCTTCAATGTTTGTTATGTATGTGTATGTGTTATCCTCTTGGTGAAAGTCAATATCTCTTCTTTATCATATTATCATTCCCTCTCTTCTCATGAACCAATTTTTGGTGACTTTATCTATTATTAGTTTTCTTATTCAAACCCAAATGGGTTACTGCCTTTGAATATGATCTCCACCATTCCTCATATTTCTTCACACGAGCACAAACATTGTCTATTGTTTTCATTGCATATAAATGGTCCCAACTCATGCACATATATGCATGATCACTATGCATGAAATTATTGTTTCCATTTGTGAAAACATGAGGCCTAAAAGAAATCACATGAGTTCATATGCTCAATGCATGCACGCACTACCTCCTGCGTTCATGCAATTTCATTCTTCATCCCAAACGAAACCCTACAATCATATTAAAGGTGAAAATCTAAAGGTATTATTCTTCTATTAGTGAAACCTAAGGGCTCATGAGTCGTTGTTTCTTCATGTATAAGCTGCACATGGATCTCCACCAGAGAACATAGGGTGGTTCTTGGTTCAATCATCGCAAAGTACAACTGGGTGGTGTGCACCAGTTATGTACCCATGGATTCTTGTTCATGCATGAAACACGATGAAGATTTGAGTAAAACCAGTCATGTTTCCACGGTTCTTTCTTTTCACAATGGTGTAGTTATTTTCCATGAAGATGATTCAAGAGTGTGTTTCACTTGTTGAATGGATGCAAAACTCTTCTCCTCCGCCTAATAGAGCTATGCCAAAACATCCAGGGCTCTGTTTTTCAAAAAATAAGATCTTTTTTCTATTTTTACAACCACATAATGAGTCGTGGTGATCTTTCTTGAATAGAAATAGTATGCACATTGAAATTCATTAAAATACCTCATGATATGTTGTGGTATTCAATTCTTCGAAGAGCGGGTATCTTTGGCATTTCAATATTTTAAACACTGATAAAAGATATGCTGAAATCATGGTTTGTTTCGGTTCAATGTAGACTCATTATTTCATGAAAAAACATCACGTGCATGTGTTTAAGAATTCATGCGAGGTTCTATTTGAGTACTCGAGCTTCATGACATGACCTCTCACCTTCGGTTGCTTCATCCATGTACAATATCATTATTTTGATGCATGCATGAAAATTTCAATGCATGCATGACATCATAGCCTTCCAATGAGCATTTTTCATTGGATTTAATCATCAATAGTGGTGGGATTATTTATCATGGTGTATCGATAGTGGGGATGGTGCAATGGTGTTTTCCGGGTATCCAGAGGTTGAATACGAACCTTGATCAAAGATCAGATGAATCTGATTCAATTAGACGAGATGCAGGATCAGATGAGCGGTGGTTATTAAATTATTTGATCTGAATTTAGATGTGTGACAAAGATCTCTCGCAAAATAAGATGGATGAATCAGATGGGTTCCTCATTTTTAAATTTTCTCCCACATCAAAACCAACACATGGGGCACGACTTTATTATAATACATTGTGTGACAACCTCGGCTCATAATTCTCCATATCCTCGCACGATACCGCCACATACCATGTTCACCCTGCGGGGCGCTCTACATACAATCTCTGTTATCACTTCATGGGTTCACCACCATGCACACACCTATGTGCTTATACATGTCATGCATGCCATGCGCCTCTTTCAAGGCTGGATTGAGGCTTCCCTTAGGTGCGGTTGACCCCCAGGTCCTACATGTGCCTCAGGTTGAGGACCTCGGATAGCCTTGCTTGGTTGACCTATTTTTTTATATAAGTCCATGATAAAATATACTTGGTTAAAAACTAAGTGTCTAGTACCAGAGTAGTGCATGTCCACCTTCTTTATTAAAATACCATGCATGGGGAATTTAGTTAGTAGATTCCAACTAAACATACTAATCCCATTTATGCTTCCACTATTATTATTCATCTTCAAGCATCATCCTTCTTTTCATTTGAGAATAACAAATCAAAGGTCTTAAATATTAATAATTTATCAAACCTTGGATAACATATGGATTTTTCTTCATTCCTCATGAATTAAGACTATGCATAGTATCATTTTTATAAACAGTTTGTTCTCATTTTACACATGTATTTTTCTTTGAAGATCACCTCTATCGATCATCTCGATCGATCCTCTAATTTGATTCAAAACCATCATCCGATTAGAATCCATTGGATGGATCTTCCACATTCATCATGAAATAGATTATTGCATGGGGTTTTTCAAATTTTGTAACAATGTGTCATTATTTGAAACATGATTTGGAACATAATACTAGTTCTACAAACTTAGGAATTGGGGAAAATATGGATAATTATACAAACATGTCATCCAATGCTATGAATCCATAACAATTCTCCATGAATCATTATCATTGTAACAACATAATCAGATTGATACTATAACGACCCATACATTACATACATTGTTAATACTTCAAAATTGAATCATACTTATTAAAACATATAACAAAACCACGAAAGGACCGTATAGGTATAGTGTCTTTAGAATCTGGGAAACATAAACAACTGGTTCATAAAGCATCAACTTTGCCTCCCACTTATTTCATCATATCTAGAGTCCCTTTTTGGGATATCCTACTTAATAACCTTCTTCCTGACCTGGGGAAAGAAAACATACAAAAGGGTGAGCTCAAATGCTCAGTAAAGGTAAACAAAATAAATATCAATCACATCGTATACACAAGCACATAACTTCTGGAAATCTTAACCTGCAAAATAGATCATAATTTCATAACATGGGATAAATCATGGCAGTGAAATGTAATCACAATAATCATAACTTAAAACATGAAACTCTGTGGCATTCACACATAATCATCTAGAATCATTTCTTATTAGTCAAGACTCATTTCCAAGACTATCTTAGTAGACAATGTCCCTTTCTGAATCGAGTCACCCTCATTTCAGTCCTGTTTCACTGAACCGGTATAACCTACCGTTCCAGCCATGTCTATCTCATGAGATATAAAATATTTACCCAATGCATTAGAGGGAGATATAGGTCCCACCCATCTCAAAATGATACCATTCTTATGTGTGCCACAAAATCATAAATCATACATCATTGCATAACCCATGTAATACAAATGGGAATCATAAACATCATGACATCATAAAACAATTCATATAACATAATGGAATTCATAAAAATAATTCCATCACAACATAATAAAATCAATTTAATAATAGGGATAAAAACAGAACCCTTTATTATCTTAGATGGAAAATAATTTTGATAAAACACTTGAACTCCATTCTTGAGGAAAACATCATTTCTTCTTCAAAAATTTTTTTCCTTTATTAATATGTCATAAAACTTTAAACTAAAAGAAGTTGATTAAAAATAAACTTGAAAACTTGTAAAGGATGCTTCTTAGAAATAATTTTTTAAAAATCCATTCATTCCGTATAAGTTAAAAAAACATTCTTCGTACTTTTGTCAGAAAAGTCAAAAAAGTACCTCGTACGAAAAACGAAAAAATATTCCTTTCATATCTTTTACTAAAAACTCACCGAAGGGTAAAATAGGATTTAAACAATTTTAGGTGAATGGAAATAATATTACATATTGAGAAAACATGGATGTGGATGATAAAATACACCCCAGTAAATACTAAAGTATAAACAATCTCGGATAAAAATGAGATTGTGATATTTCCCTTACCTTAGGTCCGACTTGCTTTGTAAGTTTCCAAAACTCCTGTATAATGACAATGTTATTGACTTATTCCAGAATCATACTTATTTTTATGATATCATATATGGTCATATTTTTAACTTCTTAGTAGTAATATTTCATTGCTACTTGTTATTCGGGTGTTTATAACTTTTTGTTCTTATGCGTGTTTTGTCGAATAAATTCTTATTCCTTTTTTAGGTTATAGATACCTCATTTCCAGAATGGTATTAGTGTAATATATATATCATATTCATTCATTCAATTCATTTATATAATCATTATGAAATGAAGATCATGTTGAACGAGTCGCATCACATCGTGGAGACGGTATTCCATACGTACGCACGAGTGATGATATCATTCCTATGATCGTGGAATTGTATTGGAGTATATGTATACTATTTCATAATCAATATCACTTTATAATAATCATATATAGTTATTCATTACACCATTATACCCATCCTTTTAAGTTGATGGTGGAAAATAGATTACACCACGGCGTAGAGACGTTATTCCGTACGTACGCACGCGCGGTGATTTCATTATTCCGTAGGATGGATAGATGGTGAATTAGGGTTGTTTCATATTTATAATAACATATAAGTAATTAATTAATACTGATGTTATTACTTAATCATGAAACAACGAAATAAGAAGAAGTGGAAAAAGAAATAAAGATGAAAGAATCGGTAACGGACATTACCTCTTCTTTGAAGTGCTTCTTTGAGACCTTCTTTTAGGGAACTAAAATTGGTCTTTGAAGAATACCATAACCTCTAGGATGTCTCTAGGGAAGTGGAGAGGAGAATGTTTCAGGGGTTGGCCGATCTTGAAGGCTCAAAGTGGTGTGAGGAAGAGGGGGAGGAGGTGTCCTTTTATAAGGGAGGAGAGGGGCACCTTTGGAATAACTAAAACTATTATTTTATTATAAAGTAAAGTTCGGTTTTAATTAGCTCCAAATTGATATATTTAGAAGATAAGGTGGGGATGGGTCGAAATCCTATCATCCAATATAATTTTGACAAGTTTAGGATCCTATTTTAACCTTATCATTTATATTAAACATTAAGTTAAATAATTTTACTTTTACCATGTCTTCTTGTGTTCTTATACTATAAGGTAAATAAACCTACTATAAGCAGCCAAACGAACCCCAAGTTGTTTATTATTAATATATATAACCTTATCTAAGTCATTTGGCCGATCCTTAGATTTTTAGGAATAAAATAACAATTACCAATATAATATTTGTTTTAAAAACTATTTTATGACAATTTTGACACTATTTAGTAATTGATTTTTATGAAAATCATAACAGAATTATTAATTCAAACCAAGTTAAACAAATAAATACTAACATGTCATATTAACCTATAAAATTAGTGTGATTCATAAAAAGTTTCAAATTACATTTATTTTGGTGTTTATAACATCAATTATGTCAATATTTTATTAATAAGATAATTACTCCATCATCATTGTGTCATAAATAAATTAAATTATTTAAAGTCTAAAAATTACAAATAAAATACCATTATGTAGGAAATATTTTTAGATTTCTAATGAATATTTATAGACAAATTTATCTTATGTATAACCCCATATTAAAAATTATGTACTTATTAAACTTTGATTTTAACTATTTTAACCCTTCTTTAAATAAATTAATAATAAATGTCCTAATCTAATCCATGTGGGCCTAAATGGTCATATTGTATTCCTAAGTTTGATTGTGGTCGAATTACACTTGTCCAATAGAATTATGACATGTTTTATGGTAATAATAATATCATCTTTACCCTTAATTACCCTATTTACTTTTTACCGTGGTAAAAAAAGTAAAAAGTTACTATTCACCAAAAAATTATTTTCATCTCATTGAACCACATTTTACATACTGACATCAACCATTTCTCTCAGATTTTTGAAATTCCACTCACAGAAGTGGTAAAATTAGGTTTTATGAAAAATTCAGTTTTTTAACTACCACTTAGTGGTTTCACTATTCATCAAAAATTGAAAGTTTTCACAAAAATACCAAAATTTCATCCGAGGTTAATTTTGTTATTCCGGATACAAAAATGAAGTCCATTTTGAAAAATAAAATTTATAATATTTCAAAAAGTGGTTATTACTATTCATAACGGCTAGTTATAATAATATTTTAATAGTATATCGTTGTTTAGTGAAACTCGGTATTGCGTACGACGCAAGCTATCGAGGAAGGTCGCGATTTCGTGTAAAGAAATCCAAGCATGTGTTGTGTAGAAAAAGATTCCTTTTATGATTTATATAACATTAAAGTCTTGGGTGTTACATTCTACCCCCCTTAAAATGAATTTCGCCCTCGAAATTTGACACTTTGTAACAAACAGATGAGGATACCTCCCCATCATCATTTGCTCAAGTTCCCATGTAGCTTCTTCTAATTGGTGGTTCCTCCATAAAACTTTAACCAATCGAGTGGTCTTGTTTCGTATGACTTTTTCGCTACGATCCAGAATCTCTATCGGTTGTTCTTCATAAGAAATATATTGCTCCCGCGGTACAACTTCTGAGCTGAGTACATGTGAAGGATCAGGTATGTATTTTCTCAGGAGAGATACATGGAACACATCGTGAACTTGAGAGAGATTCGGTGGAAGCGCCAATCGGTAAGCTACCTTCCCAACACGATCCAGTATTTCAAAAGGACCGATATATCTAGGGCTTAACTTCCCCTTCTTTCAAAATCTCATAACCCTCTTCCAGGGAGATATTCGTAAGAACACTTTATCACCCACTTCAAACTCTAGGTCTTTTCTTCAGTTGTCGGCATAACTTTTCTGTCGACTCTGAGCTGCTCTTATGTGTTGTTGAATAGATCTGACCTTTTCTGCCATTTCATCAACGAGATCAGGTCCTAATAGCTTTCTTTCCCCAACTTCATCCCAGCAAGTTGGAGTCCTGCATTTCTTTCCATAGAGAGCTTCATAAGGAGCCATCTGAATACTGGAGTGAAAGATATTATTATAAGAAAATTCCACCAAAGGTAGGTGTTGATCCTAACCTCCTTTGAAATCCATAGAGCAAGCTCTCAACATATCTTCTAGGGTTTGAATTGTTCTTTCAGACTGGCCGTCTATCTAAGGATGATAAGCAGTGCTGAAACTCAACTCTGTATCCAGAGTATGCTGAAGACTTCGCCAGAACTTCAAGGTAAATCTCAGATCCCGATCAGATATAATATAAAGTGGTACTCCATGCAATCTTACCACTTCTTTTACATATATCCTGGAAAGCTGATCCAGAGAGAAATCCTCTGTAATAGCAATGAAGTGTGCAGACTTTGTAAGACGATCTACTATGACCCAGATAGCATTATTGCCTTTGGATGTTTTAAGAAGTCCTTTGAAAAATTCTATAGTGATGTTTTCCCATTTCCATTTGGGTATGGGTAATGGTTGTAACATCCCCTTAGACTTCTGTCTCTCAGTTTTAACTTGTTGACAAACCAAGCATCGAGAGACATATTCCGCAACATCTCTTTTCATGCCATCCCACCAGAAGTACTCTTTTAGGTCCCTATACATCTTCGTGCTTCCGGGATGAATAGAGAATGAAGAACTATGAGCCTCATCCAGCAGCTCCTTCTTTAATTCGGGGATGGGAGGAACCCAAACCCAATTCCTGAACTTTATTATCCCATCACAATCAAGGTTGAACTCAGGAACATTTCTCACCTTCTTTTGTAACTCGACATCTTCTTTCTGTGCCTCTTTAATCTTCACATGTATAGATGGTTGAACATTCATTTGAGAAAGATAATATTTTTTCCCTTCCATTATAATTCCAAGATCCATTCTTTGTAAATCCATAAATATTGGATCTTTTATGATCCTCGTCATGGATAAACTAGCATGGTCTTGTCGACTTAATGCATCTGCCACCTTGTTTTCTTTCCCAGGGTGGTAATAGATTGAGCAGTTGTAATCCTTAATCAGCTCCAACCATCTTCTTTGACGCATATTCAGCTCCTTTTGTGTGAAAATATACTTTAAACTTTTATGATCAGTATAAATAACACACCTTTCACCATAAAGGTAATTCCTCCAAAGCTTTAATGCAATGATTACCGCAGCTAACTCCAAATCATGTGTTGGGTAATTTTTCTCATGGATTTTCAACTGTCATGAGGCATAAGCTATCACCATATAATTTTGCATAAGAACACACCCCAATCCCTTCTTGGATGCATCACTGTAGATCACAAACATTTCTCCACTACAAGGCAGTGTGAGCACAGGTGCACTGGATAACCTTCTTTTCAACTCCTTGAAATTCTCTTCACATTCCTCTGTCCAAACAAACTTAACTCCTTTCCGAGTCAACATGGTGAGTGGGTTAGATAATCGTGAAAAATCTTTCACAAAACGTCGATAATATCCATCCAAACCAAGAAAACTTCGGATCTCAGTTACTTTTTTTGGTCTCGACCATCTTTTGATAACCTCTGTTTTTGATGGATCCACAGATATCCCCTATTTTGAGATTATGTGACGCAAAAATGCAACTTTTTGAAGCCAAAATTCACACTTGGTAAATTTGGCATAAAGCTTCTCCTTTCTCAGGGTCTTCAATATAATTCTCAAGTGATCTTCATGATCTTCCTTGCTCTTTGAATAGACAAGAATATTGTCTATAAAGACTACCAAAAATTGATCAAGATAGTCTCTATAGACTCTATTCATTAGATCCATGAAGATAGCAGGGGCATTAGTAATACCAAATGGCATCACTATAAATTCATAGTGTCCATACCTTGTACGGAAAGCCATCATTGGTATATCCTCCCTTTTGACCCTTAATTGATGATACCCTAAACTAAGTTCAATCTTGGAAAAGTATTGAGCTCCACGTAGTTGGTAAAATAAGTCATCAATGCGTGGGAGGGGATATTTGTTATTGATAGTGATCTTGTTAAGTTCTCGATGATCAATGCAGAGTCTCATTGATCCATCTTTCTTCTTAACAAATAGAACAGGTGCTCCCCAAGGTGACGCACTAGGGCGTATGAATCCCTTATCAATATTCTCTTGGAGTTGCTTCTTCAATTCCTGCAACTCAATTGGGGCCATTCTATAAGGTGTCTTTAAAATAGCCAAAGCACCCGGTATGAGTTCTATTGAAAACTCAACTTCACGATTTGGTGGAAGACCCGGTAATTACTCCGGAAAGACAACATCAAACTCCCGTACAATGGGCATATTCTTAATCGTGAGTTTCTCACCAAACATTTGAGATAAATAACCTTCATTTAGTGGAATCAATACCCATAAAATGGAAGAAATTTCCACTGGAAGATTATGTTCATCCTTGCATTGGTAGATGATCATAGATTGATCTGTAATATTAAATGTGACTTCCCTTCTTTGGCAATTGATATGACCTCCATATAAAGAAAGCCAATCCATGCCAAGAATCACATCAAATTCCACTATAGGAAGGATCACAAGATTTTCAGGAAGCACTTTCCCACAAACTTCGATCGGAGAAGAATTATAAACTTTTGATGCGATTGATGTGCCATTAGGTGTTGTCACAGCTAACTCAACATCTAATTGTTGAGTTAATACGGTGATACCCTTAGAAAATTCTTCAGAAATAAAAGAGTGGGTGGATCCAGAATCAAATAAAACATTTTCTACTTTAGAGTGGATGGTAAGTGTACCTTTCACCACTTCGTTATCGTACTCCACATCGCTGATAGAAATTGCATGTGAATTTCCTTTGTCTTTAGCCTTAAGAGTTTGTTGATGTCGACCATCATCATCAACCCTTGGATTTGGGAATTGATTGTCATGATGCCCCATCTCCTTGCACTTGAAACATTGAAGTGTAATAGGTTCATTCTGTGTATCCCTTCCTTTGTTTGCATCATTAGACATCTTCTTCCCATCATCGTGGCATTCAAATGCCCGATGACCTTACTTTCCACATTTGAAACAATTAATTGTCCCTTTAAGACAACTCCCTCCATGTTTCTTTCCACACTTTGAGCATAAGGGAAAGCTCATCTTCTTTTCAGTGTTCTCTTTAGATATTCCTTTGAATTCCATTTTCCTCTTCTTATCAAACCCATATGACTGATGGGTTACTCCAATCTCCATCTCTACTTTGAGAGCACATCGAACGATTTCCTCGTAGCTATTGAAGTCCCTTATGGCTAATGCCCTTCGAAGACTTGGTTTTAAGCCACTAAATAATCGATCGATCTTACTCTCAGGTTGGATAATAATACCAGAAGCGTACCTTGCAAGTCTTGTAAAATTTGCTTCATAGGTACCAACAGATTCATCATCCTTTTGATTTAGTTCAAGAAACTCTTTCTGCATCTTTGTTCGGAGAATACGAGGGAAGTACTTATTGAAAAATAAGTTCTTGACCTTGTCCCATTCCATGGACTCAATTTCATCCCTTTACCTCGTATTCTTAATAAGATTCCACCATTGATCAACATCACCTTCCAAACGATACACTGCTAAGATGAATTTATCATTCTCAGAACTTTGAAGAACTGAAAATATCTTTTCAGTAGTACTAATCCATTGTTCAGAAACTAATGGATCAGTAGACCCACTGAAAGAAGGTGGATGCTGCCTCATGAAGGATTCAACAGAATGTTTCTCCTTCCTTTTCTCGTTTGGAAGTCTTGCATGATTCATAGCTTGAGAAAGTTGTGTGATCATGGCTACAAGATTTTTCATTCCATCTCCCATAACGTTTGGTTGCTCAGGGGGACAATCATTTCATTTCCCGTCGCATTCCTCATTAACACGGTTCCTTCGGCTTCCAGCCATTGACTAAAACCAAGAAGAATAGTGTGAGCAGCACTAATTATAATAGTAAAACCACATAATCAAGAATAAAATTTCACACTTAAGGTCTTATCCTAGGTTTTCATGGCCATTTCAAAAACACTAATATTGTGTTCTATGCTTATACTTATCCTTAGGGTTCTTACTAAGGCTTTCACATCCTAGTTTTGAAAGGATGACTATACCTTTCCTCTGATACCAACTATAACGACCCATAATTTACATACATTTTTAATACTTCAAAATTGAAGCATACTTATTACAACATATAACCAAACCACGAATGGACCGTATAGGTACAGTGTCTTTAGAAACTGGGAAACATAAACAACTGGCTCATAAAGCATCAACTTTGCCTCCCACTTATTTCATCATATCTAGAGTCCCTTTTTGGCATATACTACTTAATAACCTTCTTCCTGACCTGGGGAAAGAAAACATACAAAAGGGTGAGCTCAAATGCTCAGTAAGGGTAAACAAAAGAAATATCAATCACATCGTATACACAAGCACATAACTTTTGGAAATCTAAACCTTCAAAATAGATCATAATTTCATAACATGGGATAAATAATGGAAGTGAAATGTAATCACAATAATCATAACTTAAAACATGAAACTTTTTGGCATTCACACATAATCATAGAGAATCATTTCTTATTAGTCAAGACTCATTGGCAAGACTATCTTAGTGGACAAAGTCCCTTTCTGAACCGAGTCACCCTCGTTTCAGTCATGTTTAAATGAACCGGTATAACCTACCATTCCAGCCATGTCTATCTCATGAGATATAAAATCTTTATCCAATGCATTGGAGGGAGATATAGGTCCCACCCATCTCATAATGATACCATTTTTATGTGTGCCACAAAATCATAAATCATACATCATTGCATAACCCATGTAATACAAATGGGAATCTTAAACATCATGACATCATAAAACGATTCATATAAGATAAAGGAATTCATAAAAATAATTCCATCACAACATAATAAAATCAATGTAATAATAGGGATAAGAAATAGAACCCTTTATTATCTTAGATGGAAAATAATTTTGATAAAACACTTGAACTCCATTCTTGAGGAAAATATCCTTTCTTCTTCAAAAAAATTTTTCTTTTCTTAACATGTCATTAAACTTTAATCTAAAAGAATTTGATTAAAAATAAACTTTAAAACTTGTAAAGGATGCTTCTTAGAAATAATGTTTTAAAAATCCATTCATTTCGTATAAGTTAAAAAAAACATTCTTCGTACTTTTGTTGGAAAAGTCAAAAAAGTACCTCATACGAAAAACGACAAAATATTCCTTTCATATATTTTACTAAAAACTCACCGAATGGTAAAATAAAATTTAACCAATTGTAGGTGAATGGAAATAATATTACATATTGAGGAAACATTGATGTGGATGATAAAATACACCCCAATAAATTCTAAAGTATAAACAATCTCGGATAAAAATTAGATTGTGATATTTTCCTTACTTTAGGTCCGACTTTCTTTGTAAGTGTCCGAACCTCCTGTATAATGATAATGTTATTGAGTTAATCCATAATCATATTTATTTTTATGATATCATATATGGTCATATTCTTAGCTTCTTAGTATTTATATTTCATTGCTACTTGTTATTCGGGTGTTTATAACTTTTTGTTCTTATGCGTGTTTTGTCGAATAAATTCTTATTCTTTTCATTAGGTTATAGATACCTCATTTCCATAATGGTATTAGTGTAATATATATATCATATTAATTCATTAAATTCATTTATATAATCATTATTAAATGAATATCATGTAGAACGAGTCGCATCTCATCGTGGAGACGGTATTCCGTACGTACGCACGAGTGATGATATCATTCCTATGATCGTGGAATTGTATTGGAGTATATGTATACTATTTCAGAATCAATATCACTTTATAATAATCATATATAGTTACTCATTACACCATTATACCCATCCTTGTAAGGTGATGGTGGAAAATAGATTACACCACGGCGTGGAGACGGTATTCCGTACGTACGCACGCGCGGTGATTTCATTTTTCCGTAGGATGGATAGAAGGTGAATTAGGTTTGTTTCATATTTATAATAACATATCAGTATGTAAGTAATACTTATGTTATTACTTTATCATGAAACAACTAAATAAGATGAAGTGGAAGAAGAAATAGAGATGAAAGAATCGGTAACGGACATTACCTCTTCTTTGAAGTGCTTCTTTGAGACCTTCTTTTAGGGCACTAAAATTGGTCTTTGAAGAATACCAGAACCTCTAGGATGTCTCTAGGGAAGTGGAGAGGAGAAAGTGTCAGGGGTTGGCCGATCATGAAGGCTCAAAGTGGTGTGAGGAAGAGGGGGAGGAGGTGTCCTTTTATAAGGGAGGAGAGGGGCACCTTTGGAATAACTAAAACTATTATTTTATTATAAAGTCAAGTTCGGTTTTAAATAGCTCCAAATTGATATATTTGGAAGCTAAGGTGGGTATGGGTCGAAATCCTCTAAACTAATAGAATTTAGACAAGTTTAGGTTCCCATTTTAAACTTATCATTTAGATTTAACATTAAGTTAAATAATTTTACTTTTACCATGTCTTCTGGTGTTCTTATACTATAAGGTTAATAAACTTACTATAAGCAGCCAAACGAACCCCAAGTTGTTTATTATTAATATATATAACCTTATCAAAGTAATTTGGCCGAACCATATATTTTTAGGAAAAAATAACAATTACCAATATAATATTTGTTTTAAAAACTATTTTATGTCAATTTTGACACTATTTAGTAATTGATTATTGTGAAAATCATAACAGAAATATTAGTTCGAACCAAGTTAATTAAATCAATAATAACATGTCATATTAACCTAGGAAATTAGTGGGATTCATAAAAAGTCTCAAATTACATTTATTTTGGTGTTTATAACATCAAGTATGTCAATATTTCATTAATAAGATAATTACTCCATCATCATTGTGTCATAAATAAATTAAATTATTTAATGTCTAAAAATTACAAATAAAATACCATTATGTAGGAAATCTTTTTATATTTCTAATGAATATTTATAGTCCAATTTATCTTATGTATAAACACATATTAAAAAATATGTACTTATTAAACTTTGATTTTAACTATTTTAACCCTTCTTTAAATAAATTAATAATAAATGTCCTAATCTAATCCAAGTGGGCCTAAATGGTCATATTTTATTCCTAAGTTTGTTTTTGGTCGAATTAAACTTATCCAATAGAATTAGGACATGTGTTAGGGTAATAATAATATCATCTTTACCCTTAATTACCCTATTTACTTTTTACTGTGGTAAAAAAAGTAAAAAGTTACTATTCACCAAAAAATTATTTTCATCTCATTGAACCACATTTTACATACTGACATCAACCGTGTCTCTCGGAATTTGGAAATTCCACTCATAGAAGTGGTAAAATTAAGTTTTATGAAAAATTCAGTTTTTTAACTACCACTTAGTGGTTTCACTATTCATCAAAAATTGAAAGTTTTCAGAAAAATACCAAAATTTTACCCGAGGCTAATTTCGATATTCCGAATCCAAAAATGAAGTCCATTTTGGAAAATAATATTTATAAAATTTCAAAAAGTGGTTATTACTATTCGTAACGGCTAGTTTTAATAATATTTTAATAGCATATCGTTGTTTAGTGAATCTCGGTATTGCGTACGACGCAAACTATCGAGGAAGGTCACGATTTCGTGTAAAGAAATCCAAGAAAGTGTTGTATAGAAAAAGATTCCTTTGATGATTTATATAACATAAAAGTCTCGAGTGTTACAGATACCAATGAGATATTCCTATCTTATTGATCACCATTTCCAACTAAAAACTATTGATAGTACTTTTCATCTAATACAACTCATAATCAATGTTGGATTTTCCAGTGAATCAAAAATATCACATTATGCTTCACCACATCAATCTTCACCCCAACATCAAGCATGACCTTTCCTTAAACATATTGACACCTTACTGACAAAAAATGAAACTTTATGCTCAATAATCTCCCATATTGTTTTTTGTTTTCAATGTCACTTAAGAAAACATTGTATGGGTCAATGTGTGTGTGAATATTTTATCCCCCTTTTTGGAAACCAAATGCAAATATTTAGTGTGGTCTGATTAAAATCATATTCCCCTCCCATTAAAGAATATCTTCATGAATATTTCTAAGAGAGAGATGATGTCACATGGTTTACTTAGCAAGATTCCTTTAGTTAATCAAATATATTTATACTTTCTTTAAAATAGTTTAGAAAACAATAGATATATGTCCAAGGATTTCAATGTTATCAAAAAAACCATGTATGTGAAATCATGATCATAATTTATCAATTCTAAACTAGGTGGTTTAAAATTATCATACTTTTCAATGAAATGATAAATCATATGCATACTTAAACAGAAATATTATGACCTTCACCTTCATCCAATTATCATATTGAGAATGACCTTCACCTTCAATATCCTGCAATGTAAGCACTAATATACACCAGAAATATAAGGGAATAAGTTGCAATACATGTGAGCTTCATACTAGGAGAAACAAGGATAAGAATTTCCTCTCAACCTAAGAACTCCTTTCCTTTTATCTATAATGTGTTTTGTTCTCTTAATGATGGTGTCTTCTCTCATTTTAAAATTTTAATATTTCAACGTTATCATTGACTATTTATTTCCATAAACCTTCAACTTTGGTGGATTATTTTTCTTTACTTCATCCAGTAGTGAAGTAACTTCCACTGGTGCGTGTTTTTCAATTTTTAACATCTTCATTTGACATAGTAAAACAGTTATAAGTTTTTTTTCATGATTTTTAGGCTTCTTGAACCTTCCAAACACTATTTGTGAGGCACTTGGGTTGTCATATGCTGACAACGTCTCCTGAAATTCTAATTATCCTTTATTTAGAATGACATGTTTCCCCTTTTACATTACTTTACCCAGTTCTTCATCTTCAACTATTTATAGTTCCCATGAAATATTCAATTGATTAGGCTAAATAACTAAACACTCCTTCTTAATATATTCTGGTTTTGAGCTTCCACACAGCTTCGTCAATGTTTTCATGTTATCTTTATTAGGAAACTTATCTTCAATAAGTATTTTCTTCTCTTTGATTCATTGTCTTTTTAAGATTAGCATTCTTCAAATCATTTCCAGGGCTTGTTTTTAGTGATCCATTCTATGACCTTTCATTCCAATATAGTTGAATATTTTGTTGTTTAAAATTACACTCTTGTCTTATAGATTAATCTTCTTCTTGGGAATAGTTTATTTTATAGTTTTCTTAACTTCATTGTGTGGCATATTCCCCATGGAAGACTATTCAAATATTCTTTATTTATCTAACCTTTGTTGTGGTATATGATTTTTATCAACATATGCATGAAGAATGGTAGGACTAAAGTAGCACTCATCATAACTGTGATAATCTTTGTTGTAATTATCATTGAATTATTCAAGATGATCAAATCTGTTCTTGATAGACAGATTCGTATTCATCTGTTTTCTCTATCATTGCATTGCATAATGTTTCATTTAATCACATTTACATTCATTGAATGTAGGCCTTCCATAATTTTCATATGCTGACAGATTATTCAAGAAATCATTGGCAGGATTCCAAAACTTCCAGCACCACCAACAATATCCAATAAATCTCTTTCTTTTTCATGTTCTATAAGTCTGGCTAAATTTAGTACTTTGTTTTCATTGGAGAATACATTTGGGAGTTATTCTTATTAATCATCCCAGTATCCATCCTTATTCTTTTGATGTTTTTATTAAAATTTTTATCAATCCACATCTTCTCGGATTTTAGTTTTGAACTTGTGCATGTATATTACAATACCTTAATAGAAATTAAAATAACTGGGTTTTGGGATACCTTTTTCTTAGATGATGTTAACATTGGATTAGAAGATGATATAATACTCTTTTTAGAATAATAGCTTTCATGGAAAAATTTAGTGGAAACATTTCTTCTTCTGTCTATTTGGTATGTTCATACAGAAGTTAAAGATGATTCTCCAATTTCACCTCCAACTCTAGACATTTAATATTGAGAGAGTTATTTTCATCCTCAACTAATATCATCTTGCATTCCTAATTATCCTTCATAATTTTTATTTGTTCTTCATAAATATTTCTTAATTTTTAGAAAAATATGTCAAGATCATTTACATTGTTGGCTTTGTCTTCTAGTTGGGTAGCATTGACCACCATAGAGACTTTTTGTAAATTTTCAAATGCATAGAAAGATTCTACAAATACAATCTCAAATAATTTTTTATCACAAATATTCCATCAAAATTATTTAGTAACATGAACATGTATTTCATTTCAAATAAAATTTTCTTTTTACCATACTTTCACAAGTTTTTTGATAGTGTTGGATATGCTAACCCTTTTATCCAAATCTTCCTTCATGGAATTAGATTCTTCTTCAAGCTCTAATTTTTCACCTTCAAGAGAACTAATGTTTGAAATAAAATATGTGTCCACTTATCTAGGTATTTTATTCATATGATCTTTTATTAAAGAATAAAAATAACTAATTGATCTATCACCATCACAGCTTGAACATGCTTCATCAGAAGAGGTATAATAGAAATAGTTATCACATGTTATACCTTTCAAATTTCCTCTAGTAGATGGTGTCTCCCCATTAGCAGTAATATTATTCTTCATCTTCCTTTCATGATTCTTCTTTCAATTTTTCTATTTCTTCTATGATATCTCCATTTGAGGTTTCTCACTCATTTCCTAAAATCTTCACTTTTTGAAGACTCTCATGTATCTTTTAGAGTAAACCCTCTCTAATACTAATTGAAGTGTCTAGATCAGTGTGAATCACTAAGAGGGGGATGTTTGAATCAGTGATATCTTTAAATATTTTTACATATTTATTATTTTCAATTAATCCTCTATGACTTGTTAAATTTTCAATCCAATATTCTAATGTATCTCATCCTTTCCTTGAATGATGTTGTAGATATAAAGGCACTAAACATAATGATTTACAAGGTTCTGTTTAAAGACATACTCTTTACTATGTCTGTTATTATCCCCAACACAGATTCTCCACTATGATATTATTATCAATTATAATGGCTGAGACATAGTCCCACTATATCTCTCCTGAGTCCCATCAGAGGTTCATTATACTGCTTCCCACAGTGTTACCATAGTCCCACTGGCCTCCTCTGGAGTCTCATTGAAGTCTTCTTCTCCTCCCTGAATCTCATAGGGTTCTTCTAGATCCCAAGTCACATGATCATCTTCTTACATTGTTCTTTATTGATTCACAATATATTATCTTCTACTCTTCCCACACATGCTTGATGAATCAAATTTTCAGGTGTATCCCTTTAAGAATCTTCAACAGCCTTTGGTGTGGTCTATTGGCCTTGGTAAATGATGTTGATTTCTTGTTTTGATCAGTTCCCCCAGTGCAATAATGCTCGGAAAATACTTTCTTCTTCTGTTGAATACCCTTCCTCACTATGACATGAGAATGTGGTTCATAAACCTTATACAAGAATATTAATATTCAAGATTCATCTAGAACAAAATTATCACTGTCTGTATTCTTGGATTCTAAAACATAGTAACCTCAGATATAATATCTTCTTTAATTATGTCTGGCTTGAGTATGAATTATCATCTACTTCATGCATGTATTTCCTGGCATTCAATCCCTATTGTTTTGGGTATCTCAATTCCTTTCAGGCATGTATATTTTTATTCATGTATGCATGCATGTATGATATGTTTCTTGTAAACCAGGGCACACACTACTCTCTTGTATCAATGTGTTAGGATCAATGTGTGTGGTTCATTCACTTAAACAAGCACTTTCCACTCAATTTATTCTTTCTCAATATGCACATAATTCCTTATTCTTTAGGTTTTTCACACACATAGAAACTTTTTTTTTAATTTGGCATCAATGTGTGTTATCAATGTGCTTATATTCCCTTCATGGTGCAAATAAATATCTCTTATTTATTATATTCTTTTTCTATCTCTTCTCATTCACATGGTTTGGATGACTTTATGGTTTATGTGTATTCTTCTTCAAACATGAATGGGAGTGTGTCATTGAATATGTTCACTTCCTTTATTTCTATTTCTTCACATGTGCACCCAAATTATCTATTTATTCTCTTTGCATATAGATAGTCTCAACTCATGAACATGAATGCATGTGCACTATGCGTACAACCTCTATTTCCCTTTGAGAAAACATGTGGCCTCATGTTTCTTCAAAGAAATCACATGAGTACATATGCTAAATGCAAGAATACACAAGCTCCTACCTTCTTGAAAGCTCCTTCTTCAAAAATGACTATTTCCCAACATATTAAAGGTGAAAACCCGAATGTAGTCATCTTTTGTCCGTCAAAACAAAGGGCTCATGAGTCCTTATCATTTTATTCTAAAGGAGTGCATGGATCTACTTTATATAACATGTGATGGTTCTTGGTTATGTCTTATCAATGCACAGTAGTGTGGAATTCACTACTTGGGTACCCACATATTCTTCTTCACTCATGAAGCACGACCAGGGTTTAAGTAAAATTGGTCTTGTGTATGTTGTTCCTGATTTTCATAGATGTGTCGTTCTTCTTTGTGGTGATGATTCATGATTGTGTTGAACTTGATGAATTCTTGTGGTTCTCTTCTCCTTTGCATAGTAGAGTTTCACAGAAACTCTCGGTGCAATGTTTTTCTGAAAACATGGATTTTCTCTATTTTTCCAACCCGCGAATGATGTTAGCGACTCTTCCATTTATAGGAACATGAATCATTTTTCAACGCATTATAATCCCTCATGTTATTCCATGGGATTTAATTATTTTAATAGTGGAGATCTTCGACATTTGTATATTTCATATATAGATAAAAGGTATGCTGAAATCTTAATTTGTTTTTATTCAACGCAATCTCATTCATTCACATGAAAACATCACACACGTGCCTTTAAGAATTCATGAAAGGATTCTCTTTGAGTACTCAAGCTTCATGGAATGGACTTGAACATTAAGTTTCTTCGGCCAAATATGATCTCATTATTTTGAGGCATGCATGGAACTTTTAATTAATGCATGATATAATGGCCTTCCAAAGATCCTTTTTCACTGGTTTTCATCATTAAAAATGGACAGATTCTTGATCATGGTATTCCATTATAGGCAATTCCGCACTACAGTTCGGCGGGTGGACATAGGTTATAGACAACCTTAATTCGAAGATCGAATAGCTCTGATTCTATTAGAAAAGAAGTAGGATTAGATGAGTGGTGGTGATTAGAATCTCAAATCCAGATTTAGATGTGTTGCTGAGATCTCATGCGAGATCAGATGGATGACTCAATTGGACTCCACATTTTTAAATTTTGCCCTACATTGAATCCAACACATAGGTCATGGATTGTTTATAATACATGGTGCGGCAACCTTAACTCTGAATTCTTCCTCTTCCCTAACGGTAACACACTGTACTTTTTTCACCCTACGAGATCATTCTGCGCCTATTCTATGCTCTTTCCACATAGGATAACCATCGTGCATGCACCTACAAGATTATACACGCCCTACATGCTCGGTACCTTTTTCTACTCTGGATTGAGGCTTCACTCAGGCGTGGTTGACCATCGGGCCCTGCATGTGCCTAAGGTTGAGGACCTCAACTGGCCTTTCATGGTTGGCCTATTTTTTTTAATATAATTATATAATAAAATATACTTGGTTAAAATCCATGTGTCTGATATAAGAGTAGTTCATGGACACCTATTCATTCAAATTCCATGCATTGGAAATGAACTTATTAGATTCCAAATAAAAATTATATACCCATGGATGTTTCCTCTATGATTCTTCATCATCAAACATAATCCTTCTTTTCTTTTTGTATTAAAAAATAAAAGGTCTTAAATATTCCTCCATTAACAAACCATTGATAATGTATCAGTTTATCTTAATTCCACATTCATTAACACTATGCATGTTATCACTGTAATAAACAATGCGTTCTCCTTTACGATATGTATTATTCTTTGAAGATAAGAACTATCAATAATCTGATTTGATTCACAACCTTCATCCAAGTAGAATCCATTGGATGGATCTTCCACATTCATTATGTAATAGAGTATTTCATGGGGTCTTTAAAATGTTTTAAAAATGTTTCATTCTTTGACACATGATTTGGAACTTAAGAAAAGTTTTTCAATCTTCTGAATTGGTGACAATTTGTAGAATTTCCCAAACCTGGAATCTGATGCTGTGAATCCATTACAATTCTACAAGAATCATGGTCTTTTTAACAACTTCATTAGATTGATACCAATATGATATTCCCATCATATTGATCACCATTTCAAACCAATAACTATTGACTGTACTTTTCAACTAATAAAATTCATAATCAAATTGGGCTTTTCCAGTGAGTCAACAACATCACGTTAAGCGTCCAAACTCCAATCATCATCCCAACATCAATCATGAACATTCCAAACACTTATTGAAGCCTTATTGAGAAAAAATTCTACACTATACTCAAACCACCATAAATACTCTTTCATGTCCCTGTACATTTTTGTGATTCAAGGGTGAATAGAGAATGAAAAACTATGAGACTAATCCAATATCGCATGATTTAATTATGTTATGGTATGAATATAAACATTATTCATGAACCTTATTATTCCAATATAATCATGGTAGAATTCAGGAACATTTCTCACCTTATTTTGTAGCTCTATATCTATCTTATGCACCTACTTAATCTTCAATTATTTAGATGGTTCATCATTCATTCTAGAATGATAAAATTTCTCCCCTTCCATTAAAATTTAAATATCCACCCCTTGAAAATCCACAAATATTGGATCTTTTGTGATCCTCATCTTGGATAATATATCAGGGTCTTATTGGCTCAAATCATCTCCCTCTATGTTCAGATTCTCTGGGAGGTAATTTATTAAAAATATGTAATCTTCAATCAACTACAACCATATTCTTTGGTGCATATTCATCTCATTATATGTGAAAAAATACTTTAAAATTTTATGATCAGTATAAATATCACACATTTCAACCATAAGGATAATTCCTCTATATCTCTAATGCAAAGATTACCACAGATAACTCCCAATAATGAGTTGGGTAATTTTACTAATGGATTTTCAACTTCCAAGAGGCATAAGCTATCAACGATGTTATTTTGAATGAGAACACATCATATACCCTTTTGTAATTCATCACTATAGATCAACAAACATTCTCTATTACAATACAGTGTGAACACAGGTGTGTTGGCTAACCTTCTTATTAGACAATTAAAATTATCTTTACATTCCTCTATCCAAATGAACATAAATCATTTTTTAGTCTACTTGGGGAGTGGATTAGATAATCTTTGAAAAATATTTCACAAAACGTCAAAAATATTTAACCAAAACAAGAAAAAATCGGATCATAGTTACCATTTTTGGTCTTCGTCAACATTCAACAACCTTTTTTAATAGATCCTAAATTATCCCTTTCCTTGAGATTATGTGTCCCAAAAATGAATCTTCTTAAAGACAAATTCAAACATGGTAAAATTTTCATAATTCTTCTCCTTTCTCAGAGAATTACGTGAATTCTCAATTGGTCCTCATGTTCTTCTTTTCTCTTTGAATAGACAATAATATAATCTATAAAGACTACCAAAAATTGATCAAGATAGTCTCTAAAGACATTATTCATTATATCGATGAAGATATAATGGGAATAACTATTACCCAAGGTAATCACAATAAGTTCATAGTGTCTATACCTTGTATGAAATTTCATCTTTGGTATATCCTTCTTTTGGCCCTTAATTGATGATATACTTCGTGAAGATCAATCATGGAAAAGTATTTATATTTGTGTAGTTGGTCCACTATGTCATCAATGTAGGCAATATGATATTTTTTATTTATAGAAATATTGTTATGTACTCAATAATCAATACAGAGTCTCATTGATCTATATTTATTATTAACAAACATAATAGGTGTTCCCTAAGGTGATTCACTAGAGTATATGAATCACTCATCAAGATTCTCTTTGAGTTTCTTATTCAAATAATGCACCTCAATTGGGTCCTTTCTATAAGGTATCATTGAAATAGGCAAATCACCAAGTATATGTTCTATTAAAAACTCAACATCACGACTTGGTGGAAGACCTATAAATTACTTCAAAAAAATCATCAAACTCTCATAAAATGGGTGTATTCTTAATCATTATTTTCTCCCCAACCATTTCAGAAAAATATCATTTATTTATAGGAATCAAAACCCATAATATGGAAGAGATTTATATTGGAATGTTATACTTTCCCTTGAAATGATAGATGATCATAGATTGATCTAGAATATGAAATGTGACTTCTCTTCCTTGGAAATTGATATGAGACCATATTGAGAAAGCCAGCCCATTCCAAGAATCACATCAAATTACACTATAGGAAAGATCATAGATTTTTTCAGAATCACATTCCCAAAAACATCAACCAGGGAAGAATAATAAAATTTTGATGCAACTGTTGTTCCATTAAGAGTTTTCATAGCTATCTTAAGATCTAGTTGTTGAGTTAATACTGTGATACCCTTATAAAAGTCTTCAGAAATAAAATATTGGGTGATCTAGAATCTAATAAAACATTTTCTACTTTAGAGTGGATAGTAAGTGTACCTTTCACCACTTCTTTATCATACACCGTGTCACTGATAGTGATTTCATGTGACATCACTTTATCTTTATCCTTAAGAGTTTTTTATGTTAATAATAATAAATAACCCTTGTATTATAGAATTTATTGAAATAATGCCCTATTTCCTTTCACTTATTGCATTGAAGTGTAGGAGGTTCATTCTGTATAGCCTTTTAATTTTGTGCATCCTTAGATACCTTTTTCCCAACACTTTAGCATTCAATATCCTGGTGACCATATTTTTCACACATAATACATTTACATGTACTTTTAAGACAATTCCCTCCATGTTTATTTGCACACTTTCAGCATTTAGGAAGATCACTTTCTTTTCAATGTGGTCTTTAGATTTTATTTTGAATTCCATTTTTCTCTTCTTATTAAACCCATATGACTGATGGGTTACTCCAATATCTATCTTAAACATAAGATCACATTGAACGATTTCCATTTATCTATTGATGTCCCTTATGGATAATTCCCGTCAAAGAAAAGGTTTTAAGTCACAAAAGAATTGATAAATTTTACTCTTCAGTTGGATAATAATTCCAGAAGTGTTCCCTGAAAGCCTTCTAAAATTTTCATTGTAGGTACCAACAGATTAATCATCCTTTTTCTTAAGTTCAGAGAACTCCTTATCCATATTATTTTGAAGAATTTTAATAAATGACTTATTGAAAATAAGTTCTTGAACTCATCCCATTCCATGGATTAAATTTCATCTCTTTGCCACATATTCTTGATATTATTCCATAATTGACGAGCTTCACCTTCCAAATAATATACTATAAATATGAAATTATCTTGTTCAGAAAATTGTAGAACTAAAAATATCTTTTTAGTCATACTTATCAATTGTTCAACCACTAATGTATCATAAGACCCGCTAAATGAATTTGGAAACTAGCTTATGAAGGATTCAACAGAATGTTGCTTCCTCTTTTTCTCCTTTCGATGTCCAGCACGATTCGTAGCTTGAGAAAGTTGTGTGAGCATGGATAAAATATTTTTCATTCCATCTCCCATAACATTTAGTTATTCAGGGGACAATCACTATATTTCTTATCGCATTCAGCATTAACACGGTTCCTTTTTTTCAAGCCATTGACTAAAACCAAGTATCATAGTGTGAGAAACACTAATCGTAATGGGAAAACCACATTATTAATGAATGAAATTTCAATTTAGTACACTATAGGAATTATCCAAGGTTATTCATGTACATATTTAAAACACTAGGATAGGATTATATCCTATTCTTAGACATATCCATACGGTTCTTACTAAGGTCCTCTCATCATACTTTCCAAATATTAATTATACCTTTGCTCTGATACCAACTATAATGGACCATAATTTAAATATATAATTTACTGCTACATTATAGAATATTTGTTACATAACGTAATAAAAACCACACCAATACAGTATAAATTTAGTTACTTTAGAAACAAGGAATCATAAACAACTAGTTCATAAAACAACTATATTGTCTCCCACCTATTTCTTCATAACCAGACTCCTTTTTGACTTATCTTACTTAATACCCTTATTCGTGAACAGGGAAAAAGAAAAAATTGAAAGGGTAATCTCAAATACTCTATAAGGTTAAACAAAGGAAATATCAATCATATAATAATCCCAAGAACATAAAATCTGAATATCTTGTCCTACATAAAACAGATTGTAACATAATGTCATGGGAAAATTCATAAAAGGGAAAGATAATCTCAAAAAGTTATAAAATATGACATGAAATTTAGTGTAATAAAAAAATAAGAATAGGAAATTATTTAATATAAGTAAAGTCACATTTCCAAGAATATCATAGCATAAAAATTCAATTACTGAACTAAGTTCCCTACTCATTCTAGCCCGGTACTACTAAACTAGAAGTACATGTCATTGTAGTCTTATATATCTCATGATATATAAATCATTACCCAATGCATTTTGGATAGATATAGGTCTCACCTATATCATAATGAAACCATTCATACATATTTCACGAAAACATAAAAACATTCACCATTGCATAACCCATGAACTAAAATGGGTTTCTTAAACATCATTCCATCAAAATTGATATAAAAAAATGGGTTTTATAAATAAAATTCCATCATAACCACAATAAAATCATAGTAATAAACAATTTCATCTTATATGGAATATAATTTCCAGGAAACACTTGAAATTAATTCTCAAGTAAGATATGATTTCTTCTTCAAAAATATTTTTCATCCTTAATATGCAACACAATTTTAGAAGAAGTCATATTATGTGAAAATAACTTTGTAATCTATTATGGGAAGTTTCAAAGAAATAATGGAATATGTAATCTAAAATTTCATTCATTCCATACATGTTAAAAACATTCTTCTCGAACTTTTTCCAAAAAAATTAATAAAGTAACATATGCCAAAAATAACAAAATATTTCATTCATATTGTTTAGTAAAAAGTCACCAATGGGAAAATGGACTTTAAACAATTATATAAGGATATAATGAATATTTTTGAAATATAAGGTACACATGTGAGCTTCTTAATAAGATAAAAAAGTATAATAATTTCTTCTCTACCCAAGAACTCCTTTCCTTTTAGCTCCAATATGTTTCGTTCTCTTCAAGCTGGTGTCTTCTCTCCATTTAAAATTTTAATATTTCTTATTTATCATTGACAATATATTTCCATTCACCTTCAAATTGTTTGGATTATTTGTCTTTACTTCATCTAATAATGATGTATCTACCTCTGGTGCATGTTTTTCAATTTTTAACATCTTCATTTGACCTAGTAAAGTAGTTATACATTTTTTTTCATGATGTCCATCCTTGTTTAACCTTCCACACACTAGTTGTGAGACACTTCAGTTGTCCTGTGCTAACAACCTCTCCAAAAATAGAAACTCTCCTTCAGGTGGAATGACATGGTTCCCCTTTTACTTATCTTTTTCTAGTACTTCATCTTTAGCTCTTTGCAGTTCTCTAGAAATTTTCAATTTATTATGCCAGATAACTAAATAGTCCTTCTTAATATATTCTGGTTTGGAGATTCCATATGGCTTCATCAATGTTTTCATGTTACCTTAATTAGGAAACATATCTTCAATAAATGTTGTATTCTCTTGGATTGATTGTCCTTTTACATTTAGTTTTCTTCTGTTTATTTCCATGGCTTATTTCAGTGATCCATTGTATGACATTTCATTCTAATGTATAAGAATCTTTTTTTGTTTTAAATGACATTATTGTCTTCTAGATTAATCTTGTCTTGGGAATAGTTTATCTCCTAGTTTTCATTACTTCAGTGTGTGGCATATTCCCCATGGAATACTGTTCGACTCTTTTTAATTTCCCCTACATTTGTTGTGGTATATGATTATTATCAACTCATTCATGAAGAATGGTAGGACCATACTAGATCTCAACATAACTATGAAATCTTTTATAGAAATTATCACAGAATTTATTCAAGATATTCAAATCTGTTCTTGATAGACAGATTCTTCTTCATCTGTGTTTACTGCCATTTCTTTACAGGAATCTTCATTTCTTCACATATACATTCCCTAAATGTATGCCTTCTCTAATTTTAATATACTAACATATTATTCAAAAAATCATTATCATGAATAAAAAACTATCATCAACACCAACAATATCCAATAAATATCATTCTTTTTCTTGTACTATCAGTATGGATAAATTCAGTGCTTTGTTGTTTATATAATTTTCTTTTTTTTATTGGAGCATCCATTTACAATTTATTCTTATTAATTGTCCTAGTATTTATCCTTGTTGTTTTGATGTATGTATTAACATTTTTATCAATCCCCATATTTCCTTACTTTTAGTTTTGAACTTGTACTTTAAGATTCAACTGCATTAGTAGAAACTAAAATAACTGGGTTTTGGGTTACCTTATTCTTGGAGGATGTTTCAATTGGATTATAAGATGATATAATAATTTTTTTGGAATAATATTTTTCAATAAAAATATGAGTAGAAATATTTTTTCTTCTATTTCTTTGGTATGTTCCTGGTATAAGTTATTGTTGATTTTTCAATTTCACCTCTAGCTCTAGACATTTCATGTTGAGAGAGTTATTTTCATCCTCAATTGATCTAATCTTGCTTTCCCAATTCTCCTTCATCATTGTTAGTTTTTCATCATGAATATTTAATAATTTTTTCAAAGAGATGTCAAGATCCTTTACCTTGTTGAATTTGTCTTCTAGTTGAGCATCTTTGACCACCATAGAGACTTTTGGTAACTTTTAAAATTCATGGAATGCTTCTACAAATTCAATATCAAAAAATTCTTTCTCACAAATATTCCCTTTATTTTCTTTATTAACTGGAGCATGTATTTCATTGCAAATAAAATTTTCTTCTTCCTTTTCTTTAACTAGATTTTTTGATAGTGTTGGATATGCAAACCCTTTTAGGAAATGCATCATTCATGGAATTAGATTCTTCTTAAAACTATAATTGTTCATCTTAAAGGGAACTAATGTTTGAAAGAATATGTCTGTCCACTTCTCTATGGATTTTATTCAGATGATATTTTATTAAAGGCTGAAGATCACTAATTCGTCTATCATAATCACAAATTGAAATGGCTTCATCATAAGAGGAATTATAGAAATAGTTATCACTTGTTATACATTTCAGATTAACTTCATTAGAAGGTGTATCCCCATTTGAAGTAATATTCTTCTTCATATTCCTTTCATGTTTCTTCTTTCTATTTTTCTAAGCCTTGGAAGATATCTCCATTTGATGTTTCTCACTCATTTCCTAAAATATGCACTTTGTGATGACTCACAAGGATATTTTAGAGGAAACCCTCTCTGATACCAATTGAAGTGTTTGGATTAGTGTGAATCACTAAAAGAAGGAAAGGGGAATCAGTGATCTCTATAAATATTTTTACTAATTGATTATTTTAAATTAAACCTCTATGGATGGTTAAATCCTAAATCCACTGTTCTTGTGTGTCTCAGCCTTACATCGAATGATTCTATAAATATAAAGGCACTGAACCCAAGTATTTACAAGGTTCAGTTTAAAGACATACTCATTACTGTGTTGGTTATTATCCCCAACATAGATTCTCTACTATAATCTAATTGTCAATTGCAATGGATGAGACAGAGTCCCACTATATCTCTCATGAGTCCCATAATAGGTTCCTTATAATGCTTCCCACAGTGTTACTAGAGTCCCACTGGCCTCCTCCATAGTCTCTTTGAAGTCTTCTTCTACTCCCTGAATCTCATAGTGTTCTTCTAGATCTTGAGTCACATGAGCATCTTCCTTCTTTGTTCATTATTGATTCTCTATAGATGATATTATACTCTTCCCACACAGGCTTGATGAATCACTATTTCATGTTAATCCCTTCAAGAATCTTCAATAGCCTTTGGTAAGGACTATTGGCCTTGGTCAATGATGTTGATTGCTTGTGTTGATCAATTCTCTCAGTGAAAAAATTCTTGGGAATTTTTTCTTCTTCTAATGAATACATGGCCTCACTATGACATGTGCAAGTGGTTCATACAACTTCTTCATGAATATTAATATGCACGAGTCATCTTAGATAATATTATCACTCTTTTAATTCTTGGATTCTAAAACAGAGTCAACTCAGATATGAAATATTCATTAATTCTGTCTGGATGAAGTGTCATTTATCATCTACATCATGCATAGATTTCATGGAATCTAATACCGATTGTTTCAGGTATCTCAATTCTCTTCACATGTTCCAGTGTTTTTTCATGTATGCATGTATGTAGGATGTGTATCTTGTAAACCCAAGAACACACTACTCTCTTGTATCAATGTGTTAGGTTCAATATGTGTGGTTCATGAACATAAACATGAACTTTCCAGTCAATTTATTCATTCTCAATAAGCACACAATTTCTTATTCTATAGGTTTTTCACACACACACTTGTTCTTTTAATTTGGATTCAATTTGTGTTATGTGTGTGCATGTCTTCCCTTCTATGTGCTACTCACTCTCTCTTATTATTCTTGTTCTCTTTCTCTCACTTCTCATGATCTTGGTTTGGGTGACTTTCTGTTTTAAGTGTATTCATCATAAAACATGAATGGGTTTGTGCTATTAAATATGTTCTCTTCCTTTCGTCCTCTTTCTTCACATGTTAACAAACATTTTCTATTGTATTTATTACATGTAGATGGTCTCAAATCATGAACATGTATGCATGGGCACTATGCATGAAACCTCTATTTCCCTTTGTGAAAACACGAGGCCTCGATTCACTTCAATGAAATCACATGAGTGCGTATGCTCAATGCATAAATACACTAGCTTCTACAATCATGGAAGCTCCTTCTTCTTTAAAAACGAACCCCTGCAAACATATTAAAGGTGAAAAAGGGAATGTATTCATCTTCTGTTCATGAAAATGAAGGGATCGTGAGTCATTGTTTCTTCATTCAAAATGTGTACATGGATATCTTTCATAGAACACAAGGTGGATATTGGTTTGGTCTTTGAAAATCACAATAGGGTGGAATGCACTAGTTGTGTACCCACAGATTCTTCTTCATGTGTGATGCACAAAGAGGGATTGAGTAAAACTAGTCATGTGTATGTTGTTCCTGATTTTCATAGAGGTGTGGTTCTTCATTGAAAGAACTATTCATACCTGTCTTTCACGTGTTTAATTCATGTGGATATCTTTTCCTTTGCATATTAGAGTTTCACAAAAACTCTCAGTGCACTATTTTTATGAAAATAGGGCATTTATCTATTTTTACAACCACCGAATGAGTTTAGGGACTCATCATTTTATAGGAACATGATTCACATTTCAACACATTCAAATACCTCATGTTATTCTGTGGGATTAAATTATTTTAATAGTCGTGATCTTCAACATTTGAATTTTTCAAATTTGGATACAAGATATGCCAAAATCATGGTTTTTTTCTATTCAACATGAACTCCTTCGATCACCTGAAAACATCACGTGCATGCCTTTATGAATTCATTCAAGGATTTTCTTTGAGAACTCGATCTTCGTGACTTATCCTTGCACCTTCATTTTCTTCGGCCACATACGATCTCATTATTTCAATGCATGCATGAAACTTTTAATTAATTCATGATATCATGGTCGTAAAATGATCCATTTTCAGTGGTTTCCCTCATCAATAGTTGGTAGATTGTTGATCACAGTGTAAAATTAGTGGCAAAGGTGCACTAGAGTGCGTCGGGAGGTTGGAGGTTGTAAACAACCCTTTGTTGATGATCTGACGGCTCTGATTCAATTAGGCAAGAAGGGGGATCAGATGAGTGGTGGTGATTAGAAGATTAGATCTATATTTAGATGTGTTTCTGAGATCTAAAGTGAGATCATATGAACGAAACAATTAGCATCAGAATTTTTAAATTTCTTCCCATATAGAATCCAACACATTGGTCATGGCTCCTTATAATACAAGGCACGACAACCTTGGCTCCGAATTCTCCGTCTCCCCTCACGGTACCACCTCTTAAATATTTCACCTTATGGACACATTATTGGCCTAATCTTTACCCTTTCCACTTGGGTTCACCACCATGCATACACCTACGGAATTATACACGGCCTGAATTCCTTGAACCTCTTACTGGGCTGGATTGAAGCTTCCCTCAAGTGTGGTTGACCCTCGGGTTCTGCATGTACCTGAGGTAGAGTACCTCAGCTGGCCTTGCATGGTTGGAACATTTTTTAGTAAAATTCCTAGATAAAATATACATGGTTAAAAACCAAGTGTCCATTAAAAGTGTAGTGCATGGACACCTTCTTCATTCAAATCACATGCATGGGAAATGCACTTAGTAGATTCCAAATAAACATACTAATCACATGGATTTTTCCTCTATGATTCTTCATCATCAAACATAATAGTTCTTTTCTTTTTGGAATGAAAAATACAAGGTCTTAAATATTCATCCACTATTAAACCATTGATAATTTTTTGACTCTTATTCATTCCACATTCATTAACACTATGCAAGGTATCATTGTAATAAACAATGTGTTCTCCTTTAACATATGTATTATTCTTTGAAGATCATCTCTATCAATCATCTGATTAGATTCACAACCTTCATCCAAGTAAAATACTTTTGATGGAACTTCCACATTCATCATGTAATAGAGTATTTCAAGGGGTTATTCAATTGTTTTAACAATGTACCATTCTTTGACACATGATTTGGAACTTAAGACCAGTTCTACAATTGTATGAATTGGTGACAATATGTAGAATTTCCCAAACATGGCATCCAATGTTGTGGATCCATAACAATTATCCAAAAATCATTATCTTTGTAACAACTTCATCATATTGATACCAATGATATATTCCCATATTATTGATCACCATTTACAACCAACAAGTATTGAAAGTACTTTTCAACTAACACAATTCATAATCAAATTGTGCTTTTCGAGTGAGTCAACAAAATCAATTTAAAAATCACCACTCCAATCATCATCCAAACTTCAATCATGAACATTCCAAACACATATTGATTCCTTATTGACAAAAATTGAAACACTATGCTCAAAACCACCATAAATACTCTTTCATTTCCCAGTACATCTTTGTGATTCTAGGGTGAATAATGATTGAAGAACTATGTGACCCATCCAATAGCTCATGATTTAATTATGGTATGGGATGAATTAAAACCCTATTCCCATACATTATTATTTCACTATAATCATGGTAGAATTTAGGAACATTTCTCATCTTATTTTGTAGCTCTACATCTTTTTCATGAACCACCTTAATCTACACTTGCCAAGATGGTTGATCATTCATTTGAGAAAGATAAAATTTCTATTCATCATTTATAATCTCAAGATCCACCCTTTTAAAATCCATAAATATTGGATATTTTGTGATCCTCATCATGAATAGGCTATCATGTTCTTGTTAACTCAAATCATATGCCACCATGTTCTCTTTCTCATAGAGGTAATGTATTGAGAATTAATTATCATTAATCCACTCCAATCATATTCCTTGGCACATATTCGGCTCCTTCACTGTGAAAATATAATTTAAAAATTTATGATTAGTATAAATATAACACCTTTCAAAATAAATATAATGCCTCTATATCTTTAATTCAATTATTAACGCAGCTATCTCCCAATCATGAGTTGTGTAATTTCTCTCTTGGATTTTCAACTTCTGTGAGTCATAATCTATCAACATATCATTTTTCATGAGAATGCATCCTATTCCATTTTGGAATGCATCACTATTGGTCAAAATCCTTTATCCATTACAATGTAGTGTGAACATAGGTGTGCTGGCTGACCTTCTTTTTAGATCTTTGAAATTATCTTCACTTTCCTCCATCTAAATGAACATCACTCTTATCCAAGTCAACTTGGGGAGTGGATTAGATAATCCTGAAAAATATTTCAGAAAACATCAAAAATAACTATCCAAACCAAGGGAATATTTTGGAACACATGTGAGCTTATTAATAGGAGCAACAAAGATAATAATTTCTTCTCACCCCAAGAATTCTTTTTTCAGCTCTAATGTTTTTGGTTCTCTTCAAGTTGGTGTCTTCTCTCCATTTAATATTATAATAATTCATAGTTATCATTGACCATTTATTTCCACTCACCTTTAACTTGTGTGGATTATTTGTCTTTACTTATTCAGTAGTGAAGTAGCTCCCACTGGTGCATGTTTTTCTATTTTTAACATCATCATTTGACCATGTAAAATAGTTATACATTTGTTTTTATGATGTCCAAACTGCTCGAACCTTCCACACACTAGTTGTGAAAAACATGGTTTGTCATGTGATGACAACCTCTCTAGAAATTTGAATTCTTATTCAGGTGGAATTACATGTTTACCCTTTTACATTGCATTAGATAGTACTTCATCTTCAGCTCTTTGCAGTTATCTATAAATTTTTAATTGATTAGGATAGATAACTAAACACTTCTTCTTAACATATTCCTTTTTGGAGAAACCACATGGATTCTTAAATGTTTTCATGTTACCTTTATTAGGAAACATATCTTGAATAAATCATGTCTTCTCCTGGATTGATTTTCCTTTTAATTTCATCTTTATTCCGTTAATTTTTATGGATTGTTTGAAATGATCCATTGTATGACCTTTCATTCCAATGTATAATCATCTTTTGTTGTATAAAATTACATTCTTGAATTATAAATTAAGATTCTTCTTGGGAATATTTTATTTCATAGTTTTCTTAACTTTAGTGTTTGGCATATTCCCCATGGAAGACTTATCAATGCTTTTTTATTTCCCCTACATTTATTGTGATATATTATTATTATCAGAATATGCATGGAGAATGGTAGGACTAAAATATTTACTCATCATAAATGTGACAACTTTTGTTGAAATTATCATTCAATTATTCCAGATATCCAAATATATTATCAATAGACAGATTCTTCATCATCTGGGTTTTCTTCCATTGCATTATAGGATGTATCATTTCTTCAAATATACATTCCTTGAATGTAGGCCATTCATAATTATCATAGGCCAACATATTATTCCATAAATCATTGGTATGATTCCAAAACATCCAGAAATACTGATATTATCCAATAAATCTTCTTCTTTTTCTTAAAGTATAAGTATAGCTAAATTCTGAGCTTTGTTGTTTCTGTAATTTTCTCTCTATATTTGGAGCATCCATTTTGGAGTTATATTATTAATCATCTCGGTATATATCCTTAATGTTTTGATGTATGTAATAACATTTTTATCAATCCACATATTCCAGCCTTTTAGTTTTGAACTTGTACTTGTAGATCCAACTTCAGCAGAAGAAACTGAAATAATTGGGTTTTAGGATCCCTTCTTATTGAAGAATGTTTCCATTGGATTAGAAGATGATCTAATACTCCTTTTGGAATAGTAGTTTTCAATGGATAATTGATTTGAAACATTTATTCGTTTATCTTTTTGAGAAGTTCCTACAAGAAGTTATTGTTGAATCTTTAATTTCACCTCTAGATCTAGATATTTCATGTGGAGAGAGTTATTTTCATCCTCAACTGATCTAATCATTCTTTCCCAATTCTCCTTCTTCATTTTCTGGTGTTTTTCATGAATATTTTTTAATTTTTCCAAAGAGATTTCAATATCCTTTACCTTATTCGAATTTTCTTCTAGTTGAGTTGCTTTGACCACCATGGAGACTTTCTGTAACTTTTCAAATGTATGGAATGATACTACAAAAACAATCTCAAATAATTCTTTCTCAAATATATTCCTTTGCAATTCTCTAGTAACATGGGCATGTATTTCATTATAATGACAATATTCTTCTTCCTTTGATTTCACTAGTTTTTTTATATTGTTGGATATGGAAACCCTTTTAGACAATACTTCTTCCATGTCATTAGATTCTTCTTGCACCTATAATTTTTTATCATGAAGAGAACTAATGGTTACAAGAATATATTTATCCACTTATCTAGGGATTTTATTCAGATGATCTTTTATTGAAGATTGATGATCACTAATGGATCTATCATCATCACAACTTTGAAAGGATTCATCAGAAGTGGAATAATATAAAATGTTACCACAAGTTATAGATTTTATATTACCTTCAGTAGAAGGTTTCTCCCCATTAGAAGTAATCTTATTCTTCATCTTTCTTTCATCATTCCTTTTTATATTTTTCTATGTCTTGGAATATATCTCCATTTAAGGTTTCTCACTCATTTCCTAAAATCATCACTTAAAAAACACTCCCTTGATTCTTTTAGAGGAAACCCTCTCGGATACCAATTGATGTGTCTGGATCAGTGTGAATAACTAAGAGGTGGAAGGTTTAATCAGTGATCCCTTAATTTTTTTTTACTAAATGGTTATTTTCAATTAATCCTCTATGGATTCTTAAATCTTCAATCCACTCTTCTTGTATCTCTCAGGCTTACCTCAAATGATTCTATTAATATAAAAACACTGAACAAAAGGATTTACAAGGTTCATTTCAATGACCTACTCTTTTCTATGTTTCTTATTCTATCCAACACATATTCTCCTCTATAATCTAATTATCAATTACAATGGTCGAGACAGAGCCCCACTATATCTATAATAAGTCCCATCAGAGGTTCTTTATACTTTTTCCCACATTGTTACAAGAGTCCCACTGGCCTCCTACGGAGTCTCAGTGAACTCTTCTTCTCCTCCCTGAATATCACAGGGATTTTCTATATCTCTAGTCACATGAGAAGCTTTCTTCTTGGTTCATTATTGATTAACTATAGATGATCTTATGCTATACTCACCCAGGATTTATGATTCCCACTTGCATGTGTATCCCTTAAATAATATTAAATATCCTTTGGTATGGTCTGTTGGACTTGGTCAATAATGTTGACTATTTGTGTTGATCAGTTCGCTCAGTGTAACAATGCTCGTGAAATTATTTCTTCTTCTGATTAATACCTTGCCTCACTATGAAATGTGCAAGTGGTTCATAAAACATCTTCAAGAATATTAATATGCAAGAGTCACCATGTGCAATATTATCACTCTATGTATTCTTGGATTCAAAAACACATTCATCTCAGATATAATATCCTCTTTAATTCTATTTTTCTTGAGTCTCAATTATCATCTACTTCGTGCATGGATTTCATGTAATTCAATACCTATTGTTTTAGGTATCTCCATTCTCTTCACACATGCATGTGTTTATGCATGTAAGCATAATTGTATGATGTGTTTCTTGAAAACCTGAGCACACTCAATTCTCTTGTATCAATGTGTTAGGTTCAATTTTTGTGGTTCATTAACATAAAAATGCACTTTCAACTCAATTTATTCATTCTCAATATGCACACAATTCCTTATTATTTAGGTTTGGAACACACACACACTTGTTATTTTAATTTGGATTTAATATGTGTTATGTATGTTCATGTATTCCCTTCATGGTGAAACTCACTACATATTCTTTATCTTTTTCTCTTTCTCTCTCTTATCATGCACATGGTTTGGGTGACCTTATGGTTTATGTGTATTATTCTCAAAAATAGAATGGGTGTGTTCCATTGAATATGTTCTCTTCCTTACGTCCTCTTTCTTCACATGTGCACACACACTGTCTATTGTTTTCTTTGCAAGTAGATGGTCTCAACTCAGAAACATGTATACATGTGCACTATGCATGCAACCTATATTTGCCTTTGTAGAAACATGATGCCTCGGGTTTCTTCAAAGAAATCACATGAGTGCATTGGCTGAATGGATGCACACACTAGCTCTTACCTTCATGAAATCTCCTTCTACTTCAAAAAGAAACCCCTCCAAACCTATTAATGGTGAAAACCAGAATGTAATCATCTTCAGTTCATGAAACTAAAGGTCTCATGATTCTTTGTTACATCATTAATAATTTGTGTGTCGATCTCTTTCATAGAACCTGAGGTGGTTCTTGGTTATGTATTTGTAGAGCACACTAGGGTGTAATGCACTTGTTGTGTACCCACTTAATATTCTTCACTCATGATTCATGACAAGGGTTTGACTAAAATTGATCATGTGTATGCTGTCTCTAATTGGAACAATGGTGCGGTGCTTCTTTGTGAGGTTGATTCAAGAATGTGTTTCACTTGTTGAATGCATGTGGATCTATTCTCCTTTTCATACTAGAGTTGCACTGAAACTCTCGATGCTCTGTTTTTTGGAAGACATGTATTTTCTCTATTTTTTCAACCATCGAATGAGTTTAGGGGCTCCTAATTTTATAAGAATAGGATGCATGTTGCAACACATTCAAATCCCTCATGCTATTCCATGGGATTCAATTATTTTAATAGTCGAGATCTTTAATATTTGAATATTTCAAATGTTGAAACACAATATGTTGAAATCTTGGTTTGTTTTTATTCAATGAGGACACCTTCTTTCACCTAAAAAATCCCATGCATGCCATTAATAATGAATTTAAGGATTCTCTTTGAGAACCTGAGCTTTATGTTGTGTCCTTACACCTTCGGTTTTTTCATCCACATACAATCTCATTATTTCGATCCATGCATAGAACTTCTAATTAATGCATGAAATCATGTCCTTCCAATGATCATTTTTCATTTGTTTTCATCATCAATGGTGGATAGATTCTTGATCGCAGTGTACCATTAGCAGCAAAGGTGAAATTTAAACTAATGCATGATATCATGGCCTTCCAACGATCCTTTTTTCACTGGTTTTCATCATCAACAGTGGCCATATCCTTCATCATAGTGTACCCTCAGGTCCGTCATGTGCCTGAGGATGAGGACCTCAGTCGGGCTTGCATGGTTAGCCTATTTTTTCATATAATTCCATGATAATATATACTTGTTTAAAACCAAGTGTTTAGTACAAGAGTAGTGCATGGTCACCTTGTTCATTCAAAGCCCATGCATGGTAAATACACTTATTATATTCCAAATAAACACACTAATGCCATAAATTTTTCCTCTATTCTTCTTCATCATCAAACATAATCCTTATTTCATTTTTAAAATTAAAAATATATGGTCTTAAATATTCCTCCATTATCAAAACATTGATAATGTATTGATTCTTCTTCATTCCACATTCATTAACACTGTGCAAGGTATCATTGTAATAAACAATGTTTTCTCATATAACATATGTATTCTTCTATGAAGATTAGCTCTATCAATCGTCTGATTTGATTCAAAACCATAATCCAAGTAGAATCCGTTAGATTGATCTTCCACATTCATCATATAATACAGTATTTCATGGGGTCCTTCAAATGTTTTAACAATGATTCATTATTTGACCCATTATTGGTAACATAAGACTAATTCTACAATCGTCTGAATTGATGTGACTATGTAGAATTTCCCAAACATGGAATCCATTGCTGTGAATCGATAAAATTTTTATAAGAACAATTATAATTTTAACAACTTCATCAATTTGATACCAATTAGAATATTCTCATCAAATTTATCACCATTTCCAACCAATAACTATTGATAGTAATTTTCAAATAATATAATTTATAATCAAATTGGGCATTTCCAATGAGTCAAAAACGTCATGTTAAGAATCACCACTCAAATTATCATCCCAATATTAATCATGAAATTTCTAAACAAATATTGATGTCTTATTGACAAAAACTGCAACACTACGCTCAACACCACCATACATACTCTTTGATCCCCCTTTATATCTTCGTGATTCCTGGTTGAATAGAGAATGAAGAAAAATTAGACTCATCTAATAGGTCATGATTTAATTATGATATGGTAGGAATACATACCCTATTTTGAAACCTTATTATTTCATCATAATCATGTTTGAATTCAGAAACATTTCTCACCTTATTTTGTTGCTCTACATCTTTCTTATGCACATCCTTAATCTTCACTTGTCTAGATGGTTGATCATTCATTTGAGAGTGATAACATTTCACCCCATCTTTTAAAATTTCAAGACCCCCCATTGGAAATCCATAAATATTGGTTCTTTTGCGATCCTCATCAAGGATAGGCTATCATGGTCTTGTCGACTCAAATCATCTCCCACAATGATCACTTTCTCAGGGAGGTAATGTATTGAGAATATGTTATCTTTAATCAACTCCAAATATATTCTTTGGCACATATTAAGATCCTTCTCTGTGAAAATATACTTCAAACATTTATGATCAGTATAAATATCACACCATTCAACATAAAGATAATGCCTTTATATCTTTAATGCAAAGATTACCGCAGCTAACTCCCAATCATGAGTTGGGTAATGGTTCTCATGTATTTTAAACTTCAATGAGGCATAAGATATCAACATATCATTTTTCATTATAACACATCTAGTCCCCTTTTGGAATGCATCACTATATATCAAAAACCGTTCCTCATTACAATGCTGTGTCAACACAGGTGTGATGGATAACCTTCTTTTTAGATCATTGAAATTATCTTCACATTCCTCCTTTTAAATTAACTTAACTCCTTTCCGAGTCAATTTGGGGAGTGGATTAGATAGTCATGGAAAATATTTCACAAGACAACAAAAATATCTATCCAAACCTAGGAGAATTAGGATATCAGTTACTATTTTTGGTCTTGGTCAACTTTCCACAATGTATTTTTTTGATGGATCCACATATTTCCCTTCTCATGAGATTTTGTGTCCCAAAAACGAATCTTTCACATCCAAATTCACATTTGGTAAATTTTTCATAAAGCTTCTCCTTTCTCAAGGAATTTAGTGAAATTCTCAAGTGGTCTTAACGTTCTTCCTTTTTCATTGAATAGACAATAATATAATCTATAAAGACCACCAGAAATTGATCAAGATAGTTTCTAAAGACATTATTCATTATATCTATGATGATTGAAAGGGAATAAGTAAGACCCAAGGGAATAACTATAAATTCATAGTGTACATACCTTGTACGAAATTACATCTTTGGTATATCCTCATTTTGGCCCTTAATTGATGATATAATTCATGAAGATCAATCTTGGAACAGTATTGAGCTCCATGTAGTGGGTCAACTATGTCATCAATGCATGGAATATGATATTTTTCTTGATAGTGATCTGGTTATGTTTTCAATAATCTATACAAAGTCTCATTGATCCATATTTCTTACTAAAAAACATAATACATGCTCCCTAAGGTGATGCACTTGGGTATATGAATCGGTTATCAAGATTATATTTTAGATTATTCTTCAATTCTTACACCTCAATAAGGTTCTTTATATAAGTTATCTTTAAAATAGTCATAATAGCTGGTATAAGTTCTATTGGAAATTGAACTTCACGATTTTGTGGAAGACCTAGAAATTCCTTAAAAAATAAATCATCAAACTCCCACACAATGGGTGTATTCTTAATAAAAACATTCTCCCCAACCATTTCAGATAAATATCTTTTATTTATAGGAATTAAAACCCATAATATTGTTTAAATTTATATTGTAAGGCTATATTCATCCTTGAATTGTTATATGATCATAGATTGATCAATAATATGGAATGTGACTTCTCCTCCTTGGAAATTTATATGAGATCTATATAGAGAAATCCAACCCATGCCAAGAATCACATTAAATTAAACTATAGGAAAGATGACAAGATTTGTAGGAATAATTTTAACAAAAACTTCAACCAGAGACGATTTCTAAATTTGGATGCGACTTTTATTCCATTAGAAGTTCTCATAGCTAACTCAACATCTAATTGTTGATGTAATACATAAATACCCTTAAAAAGTATTTAGATCTAAAATATTTGGTGGATCCCGAATTATATAAATCATTTTCCACTTTAGAGTGGATGGTACGTTAACCTTTCACCACTTCATTATCACACTCTATGTTTTCGATTGTGATTTCATGTGATATTCTTTTATCTTTAACCTTAAGAGTTTTTTTACGTCAATCATAATAAATAACCCTTGGATTATGGAATTAATTGGAATAAGGTCCCATTTCATTACATTTGTAGAATTGAAGTGTATGAGGTTCATTCTGTGTATCCATTTCTTTTTTTACATCCTTAGATATCTTTTTTCCCATCACTTCAGCATTCAACTTCACAGTGCCCTTCTTTTTCACACTAAAAACATTTACAAGTACCTTTAAGACAATTCCATCCTTGTTTCTTTCCACTCTTTGAGTATAAGGGAAAATCATATTTTTCTCAATGCGGTCTTTATATTTTCCTTTAATTCCATTTTTCTTTTCTAATCAAACCCATAAGACTGATTGGTTACTCCAATATCTATCTAAAACTTCATAGAACATTGAATTATTTCCGCATACCTATTGAAGTCACTTATGGATAATTCCCTTCAACGACTTGGTTTTAAGCCAATAAAGAATCAATAAATTTTAATCTCAGGTTGGATAATAATTCTAGATGTGTGCATTGAATGTCTTGTAAAAATTTTCATATAGGTTCCAACTGATTCATCATCCTTTTTATTAAGATCAAGTAACTCCTTATTCATCTTTTTTTGATGAATTTGAGGACAGTATTTATTGAAAAATAAGTTATTGAACTCAATCCATTCCATGGACTCAATTTAATCTCATTGACTCATATTATTGATATTATTCTTCCATTTATCAACTTCACCTACCAAATGATATATTATAAATATCACTTTATCATGTTCTAAACATTGTAGAACTGAAAATATCTTTTCAGTAATACTTATAAATTGTTCAACCACTAATGGATCAGAAGACCCGTAGAATGAATTTATATACTACCTAATGAAGGATTCAATATAATGTTGCTCCCTCCTTGTCTCCTTTGAATATCCAACACGATTCATATATTGTGAAAATTGTGTGATCATGGATACAATATTTTTAATTTGATCTCCCATAACATATAGTTTTTTAGGGGAACAATCATTTAAATGCAGGTCACATTCATCATTAAAACAGTTCCATTGGTTTCATGCCATTTACCAAAACCAAGAAGCATAGTTTGAGAATCACTAATCGTAATAGGAATACCACATTATACAAGAATGAAATTTCAATTTAGTACACTTCAGGTTTTATCAGGGGTTATTCATCAACATCTCTAAAACACTAGTATTAGATTGTAACATATATGTAGACATATCCTTACGGTTCTTACTAAGGTTATCTCATCATAGTTTCTAAAGCATAATTATACCTTTACTCTGATACAAACTATAATGGCCAATAATTTACATATATAATTTACATCAACATTAAGGAATATTTGATACATAAAATAATAAATACCACACAAGGACCATATCGGTTTAGTGTCTTCAGAAAATATGAATCATAAACAAAGGGTTCATAAAACATCTATATTGTCTCTCGCTTATTTCTTCATAACTAGACTCTTTTTTAAAATATCTTACATAATAACCTTATTCTTGTCATGGGAAAAGGAAAAAATGAAATGGTGATCTAAAATACTCAGTAATGTTAAACAAGGGAAATACCAATAATATAATAATCAAAAGAACATAACATTTGAAAATATTATCCTACATATAAAAGATCATAACATAATGTCATGGGATAAATCATAAAAGTGAAATGTAATACATATAGTTATAAAATAAGACATGAAAGTTAATTGAATACAAAAATACTAATAGTAAATAATTTCATATTAGTCAAGGGTCATTTCCAAGACGATCATAGAATACAAATTCTATTACTAAACTGAGTTCACTCCTCCTTCTAGCATGGTACTACTAAACCAGAATTACATGTCGTTCCAGCCATATCTATCTCATGATATATAAATCATTACCCAATGCATTGTGGTTAGATATGGGTATCACCCATCTCATAATTAATCCATTATTACATGTGTCACAAAATCATAAAAACATTCACCATTGCATAACCCATGAAATAAAATGGTTTTATTAAATATCATTCCATCATAATTAATATAAAATAAAGGGATTTTATAAATAAAATTCCATCATAACGACAATAAAATCATAGTCATAAAAGGGAAAATAATACTTAAATAATTTAATCTTATATGGAAAATAATTTCAAGAAAACACTTGAAATTAATTCTCATGGAAAATATGCTTTCTTCTTCAAAATTATTTTCCTTCTTTTAAATGCAACAAAATTTTAGAAAAAAATAATTTTATGTTAAAACAACCTTAAAATATAGTATGAAAAGATTAAAATAAATAATTAATTATGAAATCTAAAAAACCATTCATGCAATAAAAGATAAAAATCATTTTTCTCGATCTTTTTCAGAAAAAGTCAAAAAGTACCTCGTACTGAAAATGACAAAAGATTCCATTCATACTATTTAGTAAAAATTAACCAATAGGAAAAATGTAAATTAGACAATTATATAAGGATATAAAGAATATTTTTCAATTAATATTTAGGAATCATGTACATGGATGATAAATATGCACTAGTAAATAATTATGAACAAACAATCTCATATAAAAACGATATTTGCAAAGTTTTCTCTTACCTTAGGTTAGATATGATTTTTATGTATCTGAACCTACTATATAATTATTTAAATAATTTTAATGATTTATTCCAAAATCATAATAATTTTTATGGTGACAATTATTATCATATATTCATATTTTCATTAGTAACATTTTTTTTGTTACTAGTTATTCAGGTATTAACTGCTTTATGTTCAAATGAATGATTTATCATATAAGTTCTTATTAATATTTTTGGTATATAGTTGTATCATTTAAATCATGGTATTATTATAATATATATCATATTTATTTATTAAATTTTATTTAAACAATCATTCTTTATGTGGGTTATATAGAATGAATCACATCACATCGTGGAGATGGTAAGTCGTACGTACACACGAGTGATGATATTATTCCATTAATTATTGAATGGTACTGAATTGGATGGTGTATAATATCTTAGAATCAATATGAATTTATATTAATCATATATATATTTATTAATTCCATCATTATACCCATCCATGTAAGGTGGTGGTGAAAAATGGATTACACCACGGCGTGGAGATGGTAAGTTGTACAAACACACATATGGTGATTTCATTTTTTTATTGGATGGGAAGAAGGTGGAATATGGTTGTTTAAAAGAATAATAATCTCTAATTATATAATTAATTCAATATTTTTTTACTTTATAATGAAAAAACTCATGAGGTGGAAGTAAAATAAAAATTAAGTTTGAAATAATCTGTAAATGATATTGCATATTCTTCGACGTTCCTCATCTAAAGCTCCACTTAGAGGCATAGATTTATACTTTTAAGTAGACCGAGACCTATATAATGTTTTGAAGGAAGTTTATATGATATATGGTCAGGGTATATTTGACCTTTAAGGCTCAAAATAAAGTGAAGAGTTGAGGGAGGAAGTTTCCTTTTATTATTGAGGGGAGGTTCACTTTCGGAAACCTCAAAAAAAATAATTTATAATAAAATAAAACCTCACATAAAAACATAAAAAGTGTTTCAATTTCAAATATTATAAGATAATATGTTTTAATATCATGAAAAAGTAAATTTTGGAAAAGTTTTTCTGTCAATTTAAGCATTATCATTTAATTAACACTTAGTTAATCTATTTAATTTATAACTAGTGTGACAAATATTTCAATATTAAAAGGGTGAAATATTTACTTATTTGAAGTAAATTAGATCATAAATGAATGCTTTATAACATTTTAGACCATATATTAATTATTATATATTTTCAGAAATTTTTCTTGATTTTTAGATAAATTAAGTTAACCTTATTTTGAAAAAATGTTAATAGTTTCTATTTCGACACTATTTATTTCATGGTTTTTTAAAAATATAAAAAAAGAAGTGAATCTCAATCGAAATATTATTTTATATCACTATGTGGTTAAATTAATCTATAAAATTTATTTTATATAATATTTATCTCAAATTATATTTATTAAAATATTTAATAACATTTATTTGATACCTTCATTAATAAAATAAATACTACAAAAATTTTGTGTAACTATTTAATATAATTATTTGTTGAATAAAACTAAAAATAAATTAATATAATGAATATAAATCCATTTTATTTTAAAATAATATTTTTAGTATAATTTATGATTTGAAAAACCCAACATAAAAAATGATATACTCTTTTAAAATATGAATGTGAAAAATTTATCATCACTTTAATTAAAATAATTTAAGGGTCATAATATCTTCTATAAGACTCAAAATGGTCAATAAGTAGACCCTTTTATGATTAGTTACTATATATACTCGACCAATAATGATTGGTCAAGGGTTTGATCCATTTGATTGTCATTAATTTTTTAATAAAAATTGTTTTATTTATTTTTCATTAATTAATTCATTTTTACATCATCCAAGTATAAGTTTTTAAGGTAATTATTTCATTCCTAAAAATAAAAAATAAATTTTCAAGATAAATAAAAACATTTTATATTTTAGATGATTATTTGTAATAGAATTTATTTTCTGAATGACCTTATAATTAAAATAATTTAATCGTTGAAGTTTGAGTGAGAAATATTTCACATTTCTTTCAATAAAATAAATTAAATGTCCTAATCTCATAAAAATGGATTAAAATGGATACCATTTAGACCCAATTATTTTTTTATGGGGAATTAATATCATCTAATTATATTAAGAGAAGTTTTAGGATAATTTTATAATATTAGTTTTACCCTTGATTACAAGATTTACCCTTTTACCGTGTTAATAAAATTTACTGAAGTTACTATTCATATTGCCCAAAATTAAAATAAATCTATTTACAATTTTTTCCCTTTTTTACAAATATGGAATAAATTTTTAAAATTTAAAACACATAAGTTTTAGTAATAAATTAAAAATTAATCTCGTTGTTGAAATGAGAAAATAGGTTTCAAAATATAAAATATTGCAAAAGATTGAAATGTTTTTACATATAAATATAATGTCAAATTAATTTAAATTACCTAAATTATATTAAATGGTAAAAATATATTCTATTTATACTTTTTATCCATTCAATAATATAATTTAACCATATAATTTATTTCAATTAAAAAATTTATTTTCAATTAAAATTTAGCGTATTTTTACTTTTTATAAAAACATGAAATTTATTAGAAAAATATAAGAAATTGATCCAAAGTAAATTATTATATCACGATTCAAAATAAAATTTCTATTAATAGTATAAAAATTTGTAATGGGTTAAAATTTTTTATTTAAAATGGGTTCTCCATTCAAAGGTGTTAAATTAACTTTTTAAAAAATAGGTTTTCATACATCAAATGGGGTTTTATTCCTACCCTATGACTAAAATATCCATTGGATGAATAAAAAATATTTTATTAAGTATATAGAACATATATATCTCAATATTCTAATTACCAAAAGTAATTCACTCAAAAATAAAAATATCTAATAGATTTATATTTTTATTAAATAAGTGATATTCAATAAATTCAAAATGCATTTTATTTAGTTAGTTATAATTATTCCCACTATCTGAATAGAAAGTCTATAATATTAATTTTATAATAAAATAATCTCATGGTTCTTTTAAACTCCCGATTTCATTCAAAGAAAAATACTAAAGAATAAAAGTTATTTTAAAAAGATATTTCATAAAATCATCAGGGTGTTAAAACCTTAACATTGAATCTGAGGAGATGTCTATAAGAACATTCTCAAGTTTTGTTTTGATATAGATTATGTGAGTCATCCTAGAAATAAATCCTTGTCTATAATCTATATTTTGATATAGTTTTGTAATAAATGTACCTAGATGTATTAACTCTGACAAGGTGTGTCGGGCCTAACTCATCGTAACCTGTTACCTGACATCAAACCATAATGTGCACCTAGTTTTACATTCCTAGGGGATACACATAAAATTATTCACATTTTATTTATAATCCAATATGAAGTATTTTTACAATGAATAATAAAGGATAATCCTAATGTGTCTTATATTGAAAATAATGTGTCATGATTTAGAAAAATTAAATATGTTTATATGTTTTTTACCAATATGATAATTGATTCTAACACTATGGTTTTTTGTTTTATGAGATATAATACTCAATTAGATAAAATCAAAACTAAGTTCTAATTCTTTTTGAATAAATGATTTCATTATTTATGTATTGGTGTTGTATTGAAAACCTTAGTTAAAAGTATATTTTTGGAATAACTTTTTTTCAATTATGTCTATCATATTTATTTTGGTAATTATTTTAATTTTGTTTTAGAAAAGGACAGCATATATGTCAGGTGAAATCCAATAATGTCTGACAAGGCAGCATATCATGAAACCATGATCTAAAGACTATAAGGGCTTCATTCAAACCACTGAACTATTCAATGTCCTAGTGAATATGTCAAATATTTTAGAGAAACATATTGGAAAATAAAATATTAATGATGACCATTTAGTTTTTTAGGTTTATATACTAATTAATTATGGAACATAAATGACTTATTTTAAAGGTACATTTCATTAAATTTATATTCTTTCTTTTTTTGTTGGGGTTTCCCATGAATATTTTGAGGAAAGGATGATTTTTCATGATTTGGGTCAAACCATGAGCCCATTTATACATTTAAAAACAAATTTGGTTTCAATTATAAATCATTCTTTTTGTCAAAATTTTTCACCCATTCTACATAAAATATGGCCTTCCATGACACATTAAAACCACAATATCAATTTGGACCATTTAGGAATCCCTAATCATTGTGGATTTGTGTTTTAAATTAATGAATTCGGCCATCCCGGAAGCCCATTTCCAGTATTAAAAAAAGATGATTATTTATTATCATTTCCAATTTTTATGATTGTTTGGTGATTACAAATCTCACCCAAGCCCAAGGAATGCAGGAGCACTCCCATTCATTGTAAAGACCCGTAAAATTCCATGGATAATTTTTCTTAATTTTTTTTTGTAATTTTACAAGAGCGCGGTTTCTGACGGCACCTGATTCCGAGGCCCGGTGTGCCCATAATCATTTTCCAAAGTTTGGCTCGGATATGTTCAGTGAACGAACGAGCGGAAATTTCTAACTTTTGAACCGGTGCCCGGAATCGAATTCTGAGGGCACCGATGAATTCGCAACGCCGATTTTTTCTTAAGGAGACCTTTTCCGAGGTTGCGTTTTATGCGGGTTGAGAGTTAGTTTTGGGGAAAGCTGGATGTAGTTAAATAAATTGTGGAACACAATTTATTTTAAACCATGTTGGTTATATCCTCCCAAAGGGAGTTAGAGGTGGGACCCACATCCACTTAACCACCATTGAGAGGATTAAGTGTGGTGGGGGCCACACGAACCCTAACTCTTCAACTCCCCTTTAAACTCCCAATACCTCCTCTTCCTTTTTAATTTTGACAACTTGTGTTATTAATTAAGTTGAGTTACTTAATTTCAAACCTTTGAAATTCAAAGAGGTAAAGTTGAGTAAATTAAATAAGGTTTAGACTTATTTTATTTTGGTTAGTTTTCTCTTGCCACCTTAAGAGGATTGAGAAGCGTTCTTCATCTTCTTCAACCTTGCCGAAGAACGTGAAGAATACTTAGGCTCCGACGAAGAACACTATCACCATAAGAGAGAAAGACGTGTCGTCTCTTCTCTTCTTCACAGCCGGTGTGTTTCCGAAGATCGACGATGCCGCTTCTTTCGATCTTCTTCCCATGTCAACTAATAGAGACGTCGCTTCCTCCTCGGGCTTCCTCCGTCATCTTACGAAGATTCTCCATCGACGTTACCTCTTCGGATGCACCTCGACGTCAACGGAATCGACATACGTTTACCGCGACGCCTGACCTCCGCGACTCTTGTCTTCCACGGGTCATTGACGAACATCATTCCTGAACCAAGGTAGGGGTTTTATTTTAAATTATTTCCGTTCTTGATTCTGGCATGTCTAATTTCATGGTTTTCGACTAATTGTTATCGAATAATGCGAGGGGGCCGGTCCGCACAAACACGGAAGACCCTCCTCTTTATTTCTTTAAATGTTTTCTTTGTGGTTGGTACGAGGGAGCGTGGTGTCGTCGCACCACGCGGTTTCATGCGGAAGATATGTGTGGCGCCATCGCGCTGCGTCGAAGGAAACCGAGGTAGCCTCGGCCGGAACGGGGCCGCGGCGGAGGGGCGCAGTGCCGTCGCACCGCGCCGGATGACAAAGGCCGCGGCCGGTTCCGGGCCGCGGTGGAACAAGATGACCGGCGGCCAGCCGGGCCGCCAGTGTCGGAGCCGGAAAGGCATCGGCCACTGCCGGTCCCGTTGAGAGGGAGCCGGCCGGAATGAAGAAATCCAGGGGAATTAAATTCCCCTGGCCAGATGAACGGCCCCCCATAATGAGGGGGGGCCTCAGTTAAAAAGGGGGGCAGGCGCCCCCCGTTTTTTTTCAATCAGCTCGGCTGAAGCCGAGATGGCAGCGCGCCCAGCGCGCTGCGCTGCGCCGGACCGGCGCCTGGCCGGGTGGCCGGGCCGGGCTGAGCCCAGCCGGTCCGCGCCGCGATGCGCTGCGCCGCGCCGGGATGACCCTGTCCGGGGCGGGTCCACCCAGTTCGGGCCAGCCGGGGGGGTCTCGGGCCGGGTCGGCCCGGGCCCAAGACCCCCGATACTAAACGGTTTGGGTTCAAATGCCCATAACTCGGGCTACGGACCTCCAAATGACGCGCCGTCAGTGGCGATGTGATCCTTGGATCGAGACGGTCGTTTAGGTATATCTCACTCAAGGTTTAAGAATACTTTGAGTTTGGTCGGGTTGGTTCGTACACGAAACCAACCAGGTCCTCGGAGCGGAAACGCTCATATCTCGAGCTACGGACGTCCGAATGACGTGCCGTCAGCTTTGTTGAGTTACTCTTAGTGAGAAAAATCTTTTGGAATACTCTGTCCGATGTTTGGACGCAGGTGGAGTACGGTCGGGTTGGTTTTTCCTTAAAAACCAACCGGGCCCCTGGAACGAAAAATCCAATAACCCTCAAATGGGGCGTCTGATTGACGTGCCGTCTGTTGTGTTGAGTTCCTGTTGACGATACAGAACTTTTGGATACATCAACTCTGGAATTTGTGATAGTTGATATATCAGCCTCTCGGCTCGTGAAGCGGACCCTTCCGAACGAGCTTTCTGTGTGCGGGAACCCTAGAGCTGGCTGCGACTGCAACAGTGACTATGACGACGATTGTGCAGAGATCCTTAGTGGATACGACGACGACGACTACAACACTCAGTGATCCTGTGTGGATCAGTGCTACCGATCCTGTGTGGATCTGATCCTGTGTGGGTCAGTGCTCAGCAGTCCTGTGTGAACCAGCGCCTACAGATCCTGTGTGGGTCTGATCTTGTGTGGGTCTTTGCGTTGGTTAGTATCTATCGATCCTTTGTGGGTCCGACGACTTAGATGGATTAGTGATCATCTCTATCGTCTTCGAAGAAGTATACCTGTGTGAGCTGAATCCTATTTGCTTTCCTGTCTGGATTGTGTTGTACTATCCTGTTTGGATTACGTTTTGCTTTCCTGTAGGGAATACATATACTATCCTATGTGGACTGAGTTGTACTTGGGCTCGGAGGTTGGAGCGTATTGGAATTGATGACTTAGGTATATGTATGGGAATATACCTAAGCAGTGTCGGTTGTCACTTCATGATTGTATCTTTATTTTGTGGTTTATCCTTTTTGTATTTTGGGGAGACCTTCGGGGGTATCGGGGTCCCTACTGAGTAGCTTATACTCACCCCTGCACGGGCTATGCCCGCACTACGTTGTATTGGTTGCAGAGGACGGACAACGTTGATCATGGTTGAGGCTCACAGAGCAGGACGGTACCTGGAGGTGGACCACTGGGCGGGACGTGCTCGGAGCGGACGGCGGGACCCGAGGAGCAGAGTAGCTCTCTGTACCCACCCTTCAGATGGAATTTCCAGTGGACAGCTCGGTGTAACGACTTTTACTTTACAGTTTTTGTTTTCCCGTTCGAGTTGTACTTTACTTTCAGTTTGGGTTTGTATACTGGCCCATTTACTTTTCCGCACTTTCAGTTGTACTCTGTTTTTACTTAGTGTTTACCTTTCCGCTTGCTTACTCTGTGGTGCTTGTTTACTTTACAAAGGCAATGCCCTCCCTTTTTACTGGGATTTACGCCTTGGTGCTAGTCACCAGCCCCTGGCCTATGGAAGGCGGGCTTGGGGTAGTCACGGCACGGGCCCTGAGGACGGGTCGTGACATTCATATTCTCCTTCTTTGGAGTACATATGTATTGCTAATTAGGGAAAAACTTCTTAGGCTCTCTCAAAACTTCCAAATTATAAGAGGTAACTTGTTTCATTCATAAGCCCTTAAATTTTTACTGTTTTCCCCCATTACAATTCAAAATTGACATTGTCAGTCTAATTTGAAACTCAAATGAATTTTTGGTTGTTTGGAAATTCCGATACATGTGTATTTGGGGCGATTTCATCAAAATCACTCATGTAAGAGGATATCCTTCCTTCTTTTTTCAATTTTCTTAGTGTTCCTTCCTTTTTCATTAGGTTTCAACCCTTATTCCTGAAATTCCTTAGGACAATCAAGTAGGGTTTCAAACCTAGAATTTGATCTTGGGTTTCTTGGCCTATTATTATGGTTTTAGGCTTGATCTAAGGCTCTTATTGTGTGGTTGTATTTTCGCACAATGATTCAAGGGTTTTGATACTTGTGGTAGATGATTCTATGTGTAATCAATTCTAGATGAGTTATCGTTGATAAATTTCTATTTTTAGAACACTTCTCCTTCATTATCATTGCTTCGAAATTTGGTTTTGGCGAAGTTTGTTAAGAAACATATTTTTAGGTTCCAATTATGTTTTAAATTGGTTGTTTTACATGACTATTTTATGTTATTCCAATTGGGATTGTTTTATAACTCATTTAATGGGTTTATGTAAGTGTTTTTGGTGATGAAAATTATGTTTTGGTAAATATGGGTATGCACCTGGTGTTACAAGTGGGGGTTTTAAGAGATTATATGTGAAATACATTTTTATATTTAGTGAAGTTATTGTATTGAAATCCTAATGGTTTTATTGTTAGGGTTGGTGTCCTGAGAACCAATTGTTTTGTACTTTTATTAAATGAATGTTCACTTACTATATATTGTTCATTATTCTGCATGACTATAATATAATAATGTCCTGAAATATTTGTTGCATTGATAAGGTCATGTAAGATCCCCTCTATGATGAGAACCATGAAATTATATAACCATATTTCTAAATAAAGTTCTACAGTGTGATGACATACTATGACAGGACAGATAATATACAGACTGTCATGTGTGGGTACTCGTAAGAAGATGAGACTCTCTCTCATGGAGTTTTCATTTGGTAATCTCCAAGATGGGAGTTCATGAGAATAGACCCGCCAGAAGAAATTACGCATGTCTTAGTGTCATCATACATTTCTATCTGCGAGCGTATGCAATGGTTCATAGATTGGAAGAGTATCATTAACTCATGTCATGACTCAGGCACTTAGATTTGCTGATGAAAATTCCACAAAGACAGTTGGTGGGAAGTAGTGTACATTGGGTATGTCATGAATGACATTTTGTTAATAGATATGATGAGGAAGGATTTTTCCCTTCCATGTTTATGGATGTAAATATCGTGAGCCCTTTTATTGAAATAGAACTTTCAAAAAAATTCCATGGCCATGGTGTCATGACGATTTTATTTCTAGAAGTCAAAGAATGACAGATCATGCATATAGTTTTATGACAGTTCCATGAAACCTGCTTGATGAGATATTGAGACAAAGGGATTAAATTACATAGTAAGCATTCGTATGAGGTGACACGTCAATGTGGCATCGACTTCTTTCTCTTGGGTGCCTTGACACATTGCTAGACAGTAATCTTGGTCTTTAGGAAAGCCCGCCTTATGCCAATGACAAAGAGGCCTATAGGGTCACAAATTAAGTGTATTAAAGTATCTCAAAAAGAATAATGATTTTTCCAGTATGTGGTTTAATAATTATTCATGGAATCCTAAATCATTTTAATGTTGGAGAAGATTAGAAACAAATACACAACAAGTATTAATGATTACAAGTTGTGTAGTTTTTATTTTGAAAAACAAGTACACACCGAGTAATAATGATTATATACCATGTAGTTTTCATCTTGGAAAAGAAATGTAAAAATGAAAACAAGATACACACACCATGTACATTGAATGTACATGCCATGTAGTTTTCAATGAAAAACATGTACACACCGTGTATTTATGATTACACAATGTGTAGTTTTCTTATCGGGATTTTGAGGAAATAATAACATTTTATTAAATGATATTTATTATAATCAGGGTGGGAGAATGTCAAAGAATTAATGACTTGACATGGGGTTTTAAAAAGATTTAATGAAATAAATAAAACGCATAACATGTTTATTTATTGTCATAACTCTACAACCTGAAACCTGATTATAAATATCCTCACAACCCCACTCTTTTCCTAGGAGAATTATTTTTCACAACAATTATGGAGAATTCTCTCAAGACCAAAAGAACGTTGTCCTCCAATAACGCTCTCAAGAATGGGAGAGATCCACCTCCACCAGATCAAGGTTATATAAGGCGGACAATGCAAGTAAAGGATTCTCCACTCTATGAACTGTAGATTCCTTTGGTGACATCCAGAGATACGTGGTGTACGTGTGGATCACCACAAGAGGAATTCTACACTTGTATTCTATGACGCAATGACAAATCACATTGAAATATGATCGGAAATATCAACGAAGAAAGAACGCCATAAAAGGTATATCTTTTCAATTAATTAAATTAATTATAATAAACCTATGATGATATTTCCTTTGTGGATCCAGGACTTTTACTTTTCTTTGTCTATTTTTGTTATTTGATCTTTGGAGACTGGAATTTATCGCTGTATTGATCCTGGATTGATCATTGTAAATGAAAAAAGACAAGTGGGCACATCCACCCATGAGCTTCCTCTGTGCCCGAAACCTTCAATTGGTATCAAAGGGAGGTTACAACTTTGATTATAGTTATTTAATATTTGTTGATAATTTATGAATTTATATTTGATTCAATTAAAGATAAACTGTTCTATAAAACTAAATGAATGAAATCTATTCTTCCTCCTTAGTTTCTCGATTCACATCAACGAAATGAACTTTTAAATTTAATTTTGATTAAATTAAAAGTGATGAACTCATCCAGATGAGATTCTCTTTCTGTCTGTGCATTAGAAGAATACACAATGTGTAGTGAAAACTACATGCCATGTACTTAGGTTAAACGAACAGGTACTGGTTTTCCGAACCACACCATGTGAATTGAGCATGCTGAGGTATTTATCACACTGTGTTGACCCGAATTAAATAATGCGCGGAAACTGGAATACACCGCATGTATGATGAATCAACACGCTGTGTAGTCCGACCCGGTCCAGGTGAAAACTATGTACAAGGAGAATCTGTGTTCCACGTACAAAGGATTTCCAGGCTGGTAACCACATAACAAATAAGTACACGCATTTTTAGATTAATCTACACAACATGTACTAAAAAAATTCCAAGGTACAGAAAACACACCAAATCCCCCGACATGTACTTTGGATAAAGGGTGAAAAATACATGCTGTGTAATTTCTAGAAATAGAATTTCACCAGGTTTAATCCAAAATTACAATGACCTATACGAGGAATATGAATGAAAAAGATCTCAAGGAAATTCAGAAAGGAATTTAAGATAAAGAATTGATTGATTATAAGATCATAATTAATTAACTTCAAGTGAGAATTATCTGAAATAATAGAATGATTAAAATAATTTTAATTCTAAATATGTGTAAAGGTCGTTTCATTCTATGGAAGATCATGAGCTAGACCAAAGACCCTTTGTATGCGTGTATGGTTTCATTTCAATTTGTTTAATTTAAATTCATTGGTATGTGAGCCTTCTTCCAATAAAATGTATGGCATGTGTTCCCATGGTTTCTTTAATGTAAACCCCATGTAATAGAGGATTTCCCAAGCTATAGAAGACTATTCAAAACCCGAAGTTGAGGCGAAACCAACCCGATAAGATACAAAGGTGGACAAGTGGGAGTTGCAAAACACGAACCATTAGTTCATGGTGTTTTTTCATAGTTCTAGGCTATCTTATCAAACTACTAGATAAGTTAAACAATTGAATCTCATGATCATTCCATCATATTTTATTTTTTCCTGGTTGCATGGTTTATTTATTATGTATGTTTTGTCACGATCACATAATTACTGATATAAACAAGAATAAAAATATTGTATAAAATAAAAACCTTACTATGCGTAAACATTATCAGAACATGGTTAATCACTCAAACTAGAATCTCTTAATATTAAAAACCATGTGATAATGAAAAACAACACATAATGAATAAAATCCCTAAAATACCATATTAAGTCAGACCAAACATTCCATTACATGATTAAGGGAAATACTCAATAAAACTATGTGTTTGACCAACCCATTTTGGGAAACCTACTTTTATAAAGGAAGATCTTATGATAGTTTCGGGTTGACTTAAACATTTTACATCAAGAGGAGTATCCCTTGTTAGACTATTTGTAAAATGGGGGCATCTGTTGAGGAAATCAAAATTAGGATTTCAGGATTGGGGAGTCCACTCAATAGATCAAGGAATTGTAAGCCCACAGTTGCCAAATACATGCTTACCTAAATACCTTCAAATAGCTTGACCAAACCTTGATGGGGTTATGTGAAGGGGAATATGGATCCTTTCCACTAGAATGTCAAAGAAACTGGACATTCTGAGTTCAATGGTGAGGTTTATTAGGACTTAAAAAAATAGTGGTAGAATTAATAAATACATTATTTATCATAAAATGAAATCAAAGAAGTACTAATAAATCTGCTCTTTTAATTTGAAGAATCAAAATGAAAAGTTCGTCAACCACATTTTCTCAACGATCAATTCTAGAAAAAGACAATATCCTCACTGGAAGTAACTTTCAAGAATGGTTTAGGCGCCTTTGGGTTATCCTATGCCATGAACGAATGTTTTTCATGGTGGAGTCCCCACTTCCTGATTCTCCTTCCCAAGGGGCGAGTGAACAAGGTTTCTTGATCTATGACCAACATTTGAACTATTCACTCGATTTTCAATGTTTCATGCTATCAAAAATGTCTGGTGAGCTCATGAATTCTAATGAATAAATGGATGCATATAGCATGATCGAGCACCTCTGTGGTCTATACCAGGAGAGATTAGAACATTAATGGTTTGAGATCTCAATGGTTCTATTTCAGAGCAATCTTGGAGAGGGTGCACTATCTAGGCCTCATGTAGTCAAGCTCAATTTGTACATTGAGTGCTTTGAGGTTATTGGGTTTAAAATACCTGATGAAATGGGTACCAATCTCATTCTCGCATCACTCCCCATAGCTTCTCTAACTTTGTGGTACAATTCAACATGAACAACATTGAGAAGTCTCTATCTGATCTTTTTATCCTTATTCTCCAAGTGGACAATGATATGAAGTGTGAAAATCCTTCTGACCTTATGGTGAATTAATGGAAAGGTAATGAGAAGAGCATTAAGACCAACACTTCTTCAAGGTCTTCCAAGAAAAGGAAGATCAAAGGGGAGACAAGAGGACATGATGCTGTTTTTTTCGCATGTGGCAAGAAGGGCCACTGGAAGAAAAACTACACCCAACCAAGGAAGTAAGGGGATGATTCAAGTGCGTTTTTCATCGAATACAATATATCTATTTATAAAAATTGGTTATTAGATACAACTTGTGGTGATCACATATGTATCCAAATACAAGAACCAAGTAGATCCGAGAAGATTGATTGAGGGGAGGTAGATCTATGAGCAGCCAATGGAGCTAGACTTGCTGTTGTTGCTGTCGAGGAATACCACCTCAAATTGACAACTGGAATGATCTTGGTGTTAATGGGTTGTTATTATGTGCCTTCTGATACTAAAAACATTATTTCAGTTTCCATATTAGATACTGATGGATTCATCATCATGATTGGAAATGAATGTTGCTACTTTTATAAATATGGCATTTGTTTTGGTAGGGCACATTTATATAACGTCCTTTATGTGTTAGACTACACAAACAAAGTAATGTAAATTGATGAAAAAGTTAATTCACATGACTCATACCACACCCAACTTTGGCATAACCAGCTAGGTCATGTCAATGAGAAATGTTTGACAAAATTACATCAAGATGGGTAATTAGATTCTTTCGAACTAAAACCACTTGGTATATGTCATGCTTTTCTACATGGAAAAATGACCTAATCCCCTTTTAGTGGGAAAGGTGAAAGGGATAATGAGATTCTAGAACTAGTTCACACAGATGTGTGTGGACCATTTCCAGTTGAAGCAAGGGGTGGGTTCTTGTACTTCATAACTTTTTCTGATGATTTTAGTAGATATGGATATATTTATATAATGAGGTATAAGTCAGATTATTTTGATCGGTTCAAAGAATATAAGAATGAAGTCGAGAACTAACATGATAAGAAGATTAAGAAACTCTGCTCAGAAATATGAGTTGAATATCTTAATCCAAAAATTATTAATTTCTTACGGGAGTTTAGGATTCTATCTCAACTCACTCCTCCTTACACGCCTCAGTGGAATGGCATATGTGAATGGAAGAACCGAACCATTCTGGACAAGGTGAGATCAATGATGAGTAATGCGAGTAATTCATTATACTTTTGGGGAAATTCATTAGAAACAGCAGCACACATACTAAACCAAGTACCATCGAAATCGATAAATGGTATTCCATACAAATTATGGAGTGGACGAAAATCCATGTTATCAAATTTACATGTGTGGGGTAGTGAAGCATTTGTTAAGGCCTATTCAGGTAACAAGCATGCACACCGAGGCACAAATTGTATCTTTATAGGATAGCCTAAGTGAACAAAGGGATATTACCTATACAATCCCTCAGATAAAAATGTTACAGTGGCAAGACACACCATATTACTTGAGAGGTATCCCATATCCAAAATAGATAGTGGGAGCGAGGTAGAATTCGATGAAGTCAAGGCTCAAGATACAGAGGAGTTGGTACAATAATAGATTCCACAAAGCCCCGTGGAATAACAATCTGTTCCAGAGACTAAATAACTTTGTATGATAATAAGAGAGGTATGAGAACCAGAACGATGTGGTTTTCTTATCACCGAGGATGGTGACTCGTTATTGGTTGACAATGATGATCCTCTTTTCTACAAGGAAGCAGTTGAAGGCACAAACACTACCAAGTGGAAAGAATCCATGAATTCTGAAATGGATTCTCGGTACCAAATACAAGTATGGATTTTGCTAAATCCTCTAGTTGAGGTAAAGACTATTGGCAATAAATTGGTACTCAAGAAGAAACTGGACATGGAGAGGCAAGTATGAACTTATTAGGAACGACTAGTTGCAAAAGGTTTTTGAAAGCATCAAGGAATTGACTATGATGAAACATTTTCTCCAGTTGTGATGCTGAAATCCATCAGAATCCTATTTTCCATTACTGCTTACTGTGACTATGAAATTTGAAAAATGGATGTAAAACGATATCCCTTAATGGGAACCTCCAGGATAATGTCTACATGACACAACCTGAAGGTTTTGTGACTCCAAAGGATGCCAACAAGGTATTCAAGTTGCAGAAATACATTTATGGATTAAATCAAGCATCAAGGTCATGGAACATTCATTTTGATGAAGTCGTTACAGAATTTGGATTTGTTAAAAATGATTGTGAGCCTTGTGTCTACAAAAGGTTTAGTGGAAGTGCATTAATTTTGTAATATTATATGTTGATGACATATTACTAATTGGAAACTATGTACCTGTCTTACAGTTAGTTAAGACATGGTTGGATAAATGATTCTCAATGAAATACTTGAGAGACACAACATATATTATTGGGATCAAGATCCATCGTGATAGATCCAAGAGAATGATATCCCTAAGTAAAAGTACATACATTGACAAGATACTGAAGAGATTCAGTATAGAACATTCCAAGAGGGTATTGTTGATAGTGTCACACGACATTCATCTTTCAAATAAAATTTGTCCTCAAACACATGAGGAAAGAGAGAAAGTGGAATGGATCCCTTATAGATCTATGATTAGGTCAGTCATGTATGTTATTATATGTACAAGTAAAAATTTATCTTATGCATTAAGTGTAGTAGGAAGATATCTTACTGATCCAGGAGACCACCATTGGATGGCAGTCATGGAAATACTTAAGTATCTGGGGAATACTAAGGATATGTTTTTGGTTTATGGAGGAGATGAGGAACTAGTCATCAGAGGACTTATAGATGCTAGTTTCTAGACTGATCAAGATGACATTAAATCGCAGAATAGATACATATTCAGTTTGAATGGTGGTGTAATGAGCTGGAAGAGCTCAATGCAAGGTGTGGTTGTAGATTCTACAGCAGAGTCTGAGTATATCGTAGCTTCTGAGGCAGGTAAAGAAGCAGTATGGATGAGAAGATTCATGCAAGAGCTATATTTAATACTTAGTAGTAAATATCACATCACACTCTATTGTGATAATACTTCTGCGGTGGCACTTGGAAAAGAGGCAAGGTAATGTCAGTAGAAAAAACACTTACTTCGGAAGTATCATCTCATGGGTGATTTTTCACATAGAGGTGAAGTTGTAGTGAGTAGTATTTCCATGTAATACAACGTGGCGTCCCCCTTGACTAAAGCCTTGACTTAGTAGAAACACGATCATATTGTGAGGTCTAGATAACTAAATGTCATAGGTGGTTGGCTCTAGTCCAAGTGGGAGTTTGTTAGGGTTGGTGTCTTGAGAACCAATTGTTTTGTAGTTTGATAACATGAATGTTAACTTATTATATATTTTTCATTGTTCTGCATGACTATAATATAATAATATCCAAGAATATTTTTTGCATTGATAAGGTCATGGAAGATCCCTACTATGATGAGAACCTTAAAATTATATAACAATATTCATAAATAAATTTCTATAGTTGGATGACATACTATGACAATACACAGAATACAAACCATCATGTGTGGGTACTCGTAAGAAGACAGAACTATCTCTCATTGAGTTCACACTTGGTAATCTCCAAGATGGGAGATTTTGAGAACAGACCCACTTGTAGCAATTCCACATGTCTCGGTGTCATCAGGCATTGCTATTTGCGGGCATGTGTAAGGGTCCTTAGACAAGAATATTATCATTAACTCTTGTCATGACTCACGCAATTAGATTTTCTGATTAAAGCCATCACAAAGACAGTTGGTGGGAAGTAGTGTACATTGGGTGCATCACAAATGACATGTTTTTCATGGATAAGTTGAGTAAGGATTTCTCACTTCCATGATTATGGAAGTAAATATGTTGGGACCTGTTGACTTAAATAAAACCGTTGAAAAGATTCCATGGCCACGGTGTAACAACGTGTTTATTTCTGGAAGTCAATGAATGACATATCCAGCATATAGGTTTGTGACCCTACCATGAAACCTTCTGGATGGGATATTGAGACAATGGAATTAAATTACATAGTAAGAATTCGTATGAGGTGACACATCAATGCGGCATTAACTTCTTTCTCTTGGGTTCCTTGACCCGTTACTAGACAGTAATCTTGGACTTAAGGCATGCCCAACTAATGCCAATGAAAAAGAGTCCTAGAGGGTCACACACTAACTGTATTCAAGTATCTCAAGTGGAATAAATATTATTCACATACATGGTTTAATAATTATTCAAGAAATACTTAATCATTTTAATGTTGGAGGAAGAATAAAAACAAGTACATGTTGTGTATTAATGATTACACGCCGTGTTGTTTTTTTTGAAAAACAAGTACACACTTTGAATTAATGATTACACGCCATGTAGTTTTCATATTAGAAAGGAAATGAAAAAATGAAAACAAGATATACATTCTGTGTACACTGAATTTAGATTCCGTGTAGTTTTCAATGAAAAACAAGTACACACTGTGTATTTATGATTACACGCCGTGTAGTTTTTCCAGTCAGGATTCTGAGGAAATAATATCATTTTATTAAATCTTATTTATTATAATCATTGTGGGAACATGTCATGGAATTAATGACATGACATGGGGTTTTCAAAAGAGTTAATGAAATAAATAAAATGTGTAACAAATTTATTTATTTTCATAACTCTACAACCTCAAACCTAATGATAAATATCAGCAAAACCCCAACTATTTTCCTAAGAGAATCATTGTGCACAACAATTCTAGAGAATTATCTCAAGACTGAAAGAAATGCATCCTCCAAGAACTCTTTCAAGACCAAGAGAGATCCACCTCTACCAGATCAAGGCGATCTAAGGCGCACAACGCAAGTAAAGGCTTATCCACGCTTGCACTCGGAGATTCCTTTCGCGACGTCTAGAGATATATAGTGCCTTTGTGGATCGCTGCTAGAGGAATTCTACACTTGGCTTCTACGACACAATGATGAATCACATCAAAAAATTATAAGAAATATCAATGAAGAAATAATTCAATAAAAGGTACTTCTTGTAAATTAATTAAATTAATTATAATCAACCTGTGATGATCGTTCCTTTGTGGGTTCCAGGACTTTTTCTTTCCTTTTCCTATTTATGTGATTTGATCTGTGGAGACTACCATTTATCGTCGTATTGAACCCAGATTGATCATTGCAAATGACAAAAAGCCATGTGGGCACATCCACCCATGAGCTTCCACTGCACACGGAACCTTATTTTTGTGTGTGCTGTAAGTGGTGAAATGAATGTATAGCTAGTGTTTTTAGTTTATTATTAACATAAATGAATTTTTTATGTGATAATGTCTTTTTGTATCATGTGAATGAGGTTTGAGCACAAATGGGGAAGCCTAGGTAACTAGGAGAGAAGATATGTACTAGTACGCTAGTGATCCAGAGAGGTTTTATCCATATTTTACTGAGAATAATGGATAACGACAACACTAACCAAACTATATTGATGATGTTTTGGAACCACTTGGTTATGGGTTTTTCCCTACTTGTGCCTTATGCATGATAATGGATTTTTTCTATAGTTACTTTACACCGAGGTATGAGGTACATGGAGCTTGAGACTAACTAGTTCCTAGGGGTGTTCCCGATATCAGTGATCATTAAAAAAATTGTAATTATATTTGGAATATGGAGATTTTTTCAGGAAAATAATGTAGCTTACATGTTTTACTTAAATGTGCTTTTTCATGGAATATTCCCTTTGAAAACTTTTTAGATTTAAAAGTTTCATTATTTTAAATTATTTTTACCACTTTCTACTTATCCAAATTGGCATGCTTTTTATTTTTTATTTTTTACTCTAGGGAATATATTGGTTGTATAATATTGGGAATATTCTCACACCCTACATAAACCCCTTTGGTGTAAGTAGAATTTATCTTGTTTGACACAGGTAAGGGCAAGGCCTTGGGTGATGGTGATTTGAGTTGTTACTTCATATCCATTGTTTAGTGTTGTGGAGAAGGCTTGTGGGTGATGTCACCTTATCGTGTGGTGCCTTGGTGCTATTTTTTTACTACTTTTCTTTTTCTTTGGACCTCTTGTTTTATGTTTAATCTTATGTATTCAGTAATGGATTTCTTAAAGCCTGTTTGGCCTAAATTTTCAGATTCATTTTATCGATTGTTTTTTAGGTTTTATGTATCCATACTCGAGTAAATCATTCTAAAACCATAATTTATTTTACTCAAGAACTTGTTCCATACCATGGGGATAGGGATCACCCTTTGGGCCTTGTCACATGCTAATTTTGGGGCCAGTTTTGATTGAGACCAGATTTGGTTCTTGACAAAATGGTATTAGAGGAGGTTCATGTTTTTGGGTTATATTATTATTTTGGGATGACCCAAGCTAGACAGAATCTTGGACTATAGGGACTAGAAATTTCATACATGAGTAGGGTACTTGACCCACATCTCTCTTGAAAGACCTTCAGTCACCATGGGACATTAGAATTATTTTTTTGACTTCACTTCCTAGTGAGAAGTGGGGGTTGTAGACTATACGTGGATATCCGGTGGGTGGGGTAGTTATTTATTTTATCATTGTAATGTGTTTGGATTTTTTATATTTGATGTTATTGATAAAAATTTCATAAATTTTTCTACATATTTTTTCCCTTATAATTATTTCTTATTTATAGAATCCTGCCTCCCTAGAAAGCTCTCATGCACCCACAGGAGGAAGTCATAGAGAAAACTCCACCACCTCTTGATCAGAGGTTAGTAGAGGTCGTGTTTTGGGATGTCTAGGATCTAGGAAATAAACTAGATCATGTTCCATCTCCTATAAGATAATATTATAATGGTCCAAGGAAGGAAACGGCCTAGGAGTTCCTGAAAAATAAGCCTCGTACATTCTAAGGTAGCATAGAACCCCATGAAGAAAAAAAAATGGCTCGATAAGATGAAGCACATTTTTGAGTTCTTGGATACACCTATTGAGCTCCAGGTGAAGTATACCTCTTTTTTTTGGAGGGTCCTAGTAAGAGGTGGTGGGAATCGGTACTTCAAATTCAGAAAAATGAGTAGATGCATTGGGGATATTTCAAGGCCGCCTTCAATGAAAAGTACATCCCTAAAGTCTTGTAATTTTCTAGATCATGAGAGTTCATGGATCAGGTTCTGCGGGATATTTCTTTGATGGAGTACGCCAACCGTTTTTCCAAGCTAGATCAGAATGATCCTGAAATAATCTCTAATGAGAAAGTGAAGGACCAAAGTTTTGAGAAAGGCTTATAGCCAGATATATACTCATAGGTTTTTTTTATTTGATTACCTTTATTGAGGTGTTTGACCAGAAATGTATGGTAGAGATTGGACAAAAATGGAGGGATGGTTTCTCCCTGATAGTATCAGTAGTTGGTAGTAGAATCTATTCAGATATGAAAAGAAAGCAGGATGAGCAGTGGAAGAAGGGAGGTGGTAGTTCATACCACTCTTCTAGGGAGTTTTCATCTGTGGATTCTGATGTGAGATCTATCATCTACCACCAGTATAGGAGGTCGGGGAATATCTGAACAACATTCCAATTTCCTATGAATCCCTATTATCAATGTGGAGGTATGGGTTACTTGCAGTTCTTTTGTGGGGTGGAACGTCAACTTCAGAGTGTGGCAGGGTCAACGACATAAAGATGAGTCTCTGCTCAGTTAGAGTCATCAAGGATGGGGGGATCTCGATTTAGTGGCTGTTGTGGTAGGGTTGGGTCACCTTATTGGATGATCCAGTTTAGGGAACCACTAATTAATAGTGGTCTTCCTCTTACAAAGACTAGACATCTCTATGTAGTGGATTAGGCACTAGTTGGATCAGAGACGAGACTATTGATAGTTCATGGTACAATTTTGGTTGAAATTTTTATAGTTATTACAATTTTTGATATAGGTTCCTTTGTTTCATTAATTTTTTCACATTTTTTGAACATGCTAAAATTGTTAAATGAGTTTTTTCTTCTACGATGGAGTTAGTGACGTTGTTGCAAATGAAGAATGAGTAGGGTCTCAGGTGCCATTCGTATGTGCTTTCCACCTCTTGGGTTAAGATGTAGTAAGACCTATTGGTATTACATATTGATTTATTTGAAATTATATTGTTCATGGATTTGATAGTAAACATATAGGTGAACATCGATTGCTATATACGGGGAGTGCATTTCACAACAACTGATGGGAGTCGTCATGTTTTTTGTGTGCAATGGGATTCTAATTCTAGTCATGTGGGACCTCCACTCCCAGATTTGGGTGATCCCATTTTTTAGTTATCATTTCTCATTATATATGACGATGTTATTGCTCTTGAAGGATGACTAGATCATGTAGTTGCTGAGTTTCTGGCGGTATTTCCCGATGAATTATTATGTTTTCCCTTGGAGCGAGATGTGGAGTTCTCGATTGATCTGGCACCAGGAACACAACTGATATCACTTCCCTCACATCGCATGGCCCCCACCGAGTTAATTAAATTAAAGATACCAATGAAGTACATATAATACAAGGGATTCATTCACCCAAGCATCTCTCTTTGGGCCTCTCTTGTGTTGTTTGCAAAAAAGGCTGACGGATCCCTCCATTTGCACATTGACTACTGAAAACTGAATAAGGTAACAATCAAAAACAGATATTATTTTCCCCGAATATATTAATTGTTTGATCTGTTTAAAGGGGAATGGTGGTTTTCTAAAATAAAATTGTGTTTAGTCTATCATCAACTCCGAGTGAAAGAGGCGGATTTCCCAAATACAACCATCTGAAGCTCGTACGACCACTTCAAGTAATTAGTCTAGACATTTGGATTGACCAATGCTACAGTGGTGGTTTTGGAACTCAGTAATAGGGTCTTCCATCAGTATATTGATTCTTTTTTCATGGAGTTTGTAGATGGGATCCTTGTTTATTCGGGATTCAAGGATGAACATGAGAATCACTTGCAAATCATTCTAGTCACTTTGTGAGATCATCACCTTTATGCAAAGTTGTCCAAATTCACTTTCTAGATCATGGAGATAAAACTTTTGGGTCATGTGATCTTAGATAAGGGGGTTATAGTGAAACTTGAGAAGATAATTTCGGTTGTGTCATGGGAGTAGCCGAAGACCGTGTTCGATATCAAGAGTTTCTTGGCCTGGATGGTTATTACATGTTGTTTGTTTGCGATTTATCACAGCTTGCTTCACCAATGAACGCGCTCACCCCAAAATGGGTGAATATTGTATGGGCCCCAGAATTTCTGGAATACTTCGAGGAGATAAAGAGGCGGTAGACTAATTCCCCCATTCTAATTTTTCCAGAGGCTGGAAAGGGGTATGTGGTGTATTGTGACTCTTTAGGTATATGTATTAGGTGTGTAATTATATTTGATGATCACATGGTGGTGTATATCTCATGCCAACTATGAACACACACAAAAGAATTACCAGAACCATGACTTAGAGTTAGCAGTTGTGATGCATGCTTGGAAGACTTGGTGTCACAACCTATTTAGGGAGAAGTTTGGGGTCTACTCTAATCACAAAATATTGGCATATATCTGGTCGCAGAAGGACCTCAACAAGAGGTATAGTCATTGGATCAAGTACTTGCAGGGGTTATAATTTGACATTGTCTATACCCCAATAAAGGGTAACGTGGTGGTCGATGCATTAAGAAGAAGAGTCCCAATGAATTCTTTGAGTAAGTCTAGTGATGAGTGGAATATGATGGCACACTATTCTCAGATGCATGTAGAGACCAAGGAGAAAAATGGGGGTGTGTTATTGGAAATCTGTTATTTGAATCCTTATCTGGTAGATATTATTCAAAGGGAATAGCCTTGGGTTGATCTTTTTCAGTGTTTGAAGTAGTTTATTCATGGTGGGGAGACATCTTAGGATTGATCATCATCTCCCGAGGGCATCTAAGGCTTCAAGGGATGTTCAATAGTGTCATTATCTCTGTAGAAGGTGGTGATTAAGGATAGACACATATTTAATGGTTTTTCCATCCGAGTGCCACCAATATGTGTTATGATGTCCTTCGGAAGTTCTGGTGGCCTGGTATGTTGTGAGAAATAACTGACATCGTTTTGAGATGCAACACATGTCATCAGGTGAAAGAGAAGCACCAAAGCCCTCTGGTTTGCTCAAGCCATAACCCATTCCTACCTGGAAGTGGGATGAGTTTTCTATGGACTTAATTATTGGCTTACCATATACACCATAGGGTAATAATACACTTTGGGTAGTGATTGATTGTCTGACCAAATCATCCTACTTTATTCCGATCAAAAATAAAATTAAAGTAGAGGAGTTGGGTCTTTTTTACCTTCAAGAGGTGGTGAGGATCCACGGTGTTTATTTACCATTTGTCTTAGACAGAGACCCAAATTCCACTTCTTGACTTTGGGAATGCCTTCATAAGGCCTTGGGCTCTCAGATCAAGATGATCATGGCATACCATACTCTAACGGATGGTTAGATAGAGTGGGAGAATCAAATTTTGTAGGTCATGCTCAGTGCATGTGTTCTGGACTTTGGAGGTTCTTGGGATAGCCATTTGGTATTGTTTCAATTTTCGTATAATAAAAATTACCAATCCTCAATTTGAATGGATACTTTTGAGGTTCTGTATGGTCGGCCTTGTCGATCTCCCCTATGTTGGGAAGAGGTTGGAGAGACCTCACTACAGGGGCCGAGTCTGGTACAGGAGACGGCTAAGAAGTTCAAGTTGATTAGGAATCTCTTATTAATATCTTAAAGTCACCATAATGTATATTCTTACCACAGGTGTTGAGACCTACAGTTTTCTATGGGTGACAGGGTATTCTAGAATGTGGTCCCTCATCTAGGCCATCATCGATTGGGAAAGATAAGAAAGATCATATCATGGTATGTTGGACCTTTTGAGATCACCGAGCATATTGGCATGGTGGAATACATGTTGGCATTGACTTCTCAATTGAAATCCATGAATGACATCTTCTATGTCTCACAGTTGATGAAATACAACCCAGATCCACCCCATGTACTGATCTGGTTGGATTTGGATGTAGAGCCTGATATATCTATTTTTGAGTGGTCGGTACGAATAGTGGACATTCCAAAAAAAGTGATTTTTGGAAAGTCTATTCCACTTATCTAGGTTCTTTGGAATTAGGGAAATGATACACATGAGACTTCGCAATGGATGTTTGGGGTTGAGAAGGACTTCCCATTCTTGTTTTCTGATCATGTTTCAGGTGGATTTTCATGGGAAGAATGTCTTTCATGGTGGGTAGGATTGTCACATCCATGACTTATTTTAAACTTATGTTTCATTTAATTTCCCTTATTTATTAATTTTGGGGGTTCCCCATGCATTTTTTGATGAATGGGTGAGTTTTCATGATTTGCGCCAAACCGTGAGCTCATTTCTAGATTTAAAAACCAATTTGTTTATATTATAACACTTTCATGTTTAGACATTTTTCACCCATTACACTTTCAAAATGGCCTCCCTAGACCTATTAACACCACAATATAAATTTTGACCATTTATGAATCCAATATCTTGGTGGATTTATGTTTTTAATGAAAGAATTAGGCCATCCTGGAAGCACAATTCGAGTTTTTAAAAAAAGTTTATTTAATAAATTATTCAATTTTTATGATTTTTTAGTGATTCCATGTCCTAATCGATACCATGTAAACAAAGAGAGATACCATTATATTTTCCCCCTTTTTGGATCTAATATAAAAGTGAATTAGTGCTTAACTTCTTATGCATTCTCAAGTCATCCATATCTAAAGAGGTAATTTACTTCCTCTATAACTCCTTCAATTTTTTTTTCTTTTTCACCCAATTTAGTACCCACTTGAACTTAACATCCTTATTCGAACCTAAATTTCATTTCTGGATGTTTGAAAATTCATCTACTTGTGTATTTGGGGCAATTTCTTCAAGATACCCCATCTAAGTGGGTCTCTTACCTTTATTCAATTTTCTTAATGTTCCATCATTTTCCAGGGGGTTTCTTCCCCTATTGTTGAATTTACTTATGAAAAAAAATTTGGTTTTTAGTCCTAGGATTTTATCATGGTTTTTTGGCCTTTTCATCTAGTTTTAGACTTGATCTAAGTCCATTGTGGAGTGAGGGTGGTACGTTTGAATTTTAGCACAAAGATTCAAGGGTTTTGATACTTTTGGTAGGTAATTAGATTTTTAATAAATGATAGTTGAGTTAGCATTGATAAATTTTTATTTTATCACCGTTATTATTTATTATAATTTCTATGAAATTTGGTTTTGGTGACATTTGTTAAGAGAAATATTTTTAGGTAACAATTTTCTATTAAATTGGATGTTTTATATGTCTTTTTTCAGTTATGCCAATTAGGGTTGATTTGTAACTCATGTAATGGGTTTATGGGAATTTTTTGCGTGATGAATTTTTTTTGGTAAATATGAGTATCAAAATAGTGTTCAAAGTGGGGTTATTATGAGATTTTTATGAAAACCATTGTTAAATTTTGTGATGTTATTTTACTGAAATATAAAATGTTTTGTTAGGTGGTGTAAGTGGTGAAAAGAATGTGTTCATAATTTTTTGAGTTAATTATGACCATAAATAATGTATTTATGTGATAATGGATATTTTTTATCATGTGAATGTGGTTTGAGAACAAAGGGGGAAGCCCGAGTATCTAGGAGCATGCATATGTACTAGTATTCTAGTGATCCGGAGCGGTGTTATCCTTATTTCACTGAGAAAAATGGCTAACGACAACACTAATAAAACAATATTTATGTCTTTTTCGGGAACTCCAGGTTATGGTTTTGTTCCATAATAGTGTCTTCTTCCCGAGAACAAATTTTTTCTATGGTTACTTTACACTGAGGTATGACGTGCATGGGGCCCAAGATAAACTAGGGCCCATGGGTGTTCCCGAGATTAGTTCTCAGTGACTCTTTTGTAATTATATTTGGGATATTGTGGTTTTTCTAGAAAATATACTATCATAAATGTATTACACAAATGTCCTCACGCATATAAAATTCACTTTAAAAACTATTTACATTTAAAAGATTCATTATTTAGAAAATATTTCCACCACTATCAACTTATCAAAACTGGCATGCTTTTTATCATGTATTGTGTACTATATAGAAACTCTTGGTGGTATAATATTCGGATTATTCGTACACACAAAATACACTCCTTGGGTGTTGTATACTTGATCATGTTTTACACAAGTGAAGGAAAGGCATTGGGTGATGGCGATTCGGGTTGTTAGCTCCCTTCCATGGTGCGGTGTTGTGGAGACGGATTGTGGGTGATGGCCCCTTGTCATGTGAAGTATTTGGGGATGTTTTTATTCAACTTTTACGTGACATTGAAAATATTGTTTTATTTATAAACCTTTGTATTCAGTTATGTATTATGTTTAATTCTTGTTTGGCATGAATTTTCAGATTCAGTTTATCAAATTGTTTTTATATTTTATGTATCTATACTCGGTTGAATCGTTTACAAACCAAAATATATGATACCTAGGAACTTGTGAAATCCCATGGGAATAGAGAACACCATTCGGGCCTTGTCAAGGGTAGGGTTTGGTGCCAATTTTGATGGAGACCGGATTCGATTCATGACATCTTAACCATGTTGGATTTGGAATATAGTTTGAGAAAAATATAATATCTTGTCTTATAGTTTGATAATTAAAATTATTCCTTCAAAAAAGGTGGTTAATTATAGGATATACATTTGATGAAGTAAGGTATCAATTATAATTTGAATGAAGTGAAACCAAAAAATTAAATTGTGTTTATTAATGTATATAAAATAGTTATATTTCCTTATACAAATAGGTAGTAAAGTAATTTTTCAAAATAAGTAAAATAATCTTACAAAAAATGTTATCCTCCAACTAAAACTTTTATTAAACCAATGGGCTTACAAATCATTGCAAATTTTGGATTTGAGGCCTTCAAAATTCTATTAATCATTCACTTTTTTCTATTGATGGCCATAATAACTCCCTAAATATATTTATTATTTTTTCCATGTTTATGTTTTCACATTCCACCTATGTTCTCCTATATGAAACCTATTGATATGATACATTGCGTAATTATTATGTTTCTAACTTTCCTATTCTAAAAAATGTTTTATGATTCATTTATGATGAAGTGGGAATCTCTAAAAGGAACATTCATGTACTAAACCTTTAATATCCCAGATTAATTTGGAAGGAAAATCATTTCAAGGGGGGTAGAATGTAACACCCCAGGATTTAAAAAATAATATTTTTTAATTAATTTAATCTTTTTGGTTTTTTTAATTTCAGAAAACACGTAAAATTATTTATTTTACATTAAAGAACCATTTTTGGATTGTGTTATAAACAACCTCATGTTAATTTTTTACTACACTAAACATAATATATAGATTTAATTACATGGAACACTTCAATAATATTATGTTACTTGAAAGACAGACGTTTCTCAATGGCTTGCATAAGATGTAAGACTGTGTATTATAGAACAATAATATATTAATAAAAGTATAATATTTTAATATAATAATTTATAACCAAGCTGTTAAGTTGAGGGTTATGAAAATTATTAACTAACATATGATAATACATGGTTTAATTCATTAGTTACAAATGAATTTTACATGGATATAATAACCAATTGAATATAAAGAGAATACTTTTATAGAAAACATTTTCTATACCCACAAAGTTATTTTATCATAATAAATTAATTCAATAGTAATTAGAGAGTGATATTAATGTAATATATTTTTTTATATAAAAAAATATTTTTGATATTAATTAAATATATTTGATAAATATAATATATAAGGAAAACCATTTTTATACATAAAACCCATTTTTATACATAAAACCCAATTATTTTATTAAGGCACTTTTACCACCTTTTAACAGAGAACCCATTTTAAATACAATTTTTGGCTCTATAATAAATCTTATATGTCAAAATAAACATAATATTAAAAATAATAACAAAAAAATAGGTTATGATGAATTTCATGTAGTTTTTGTGAAGTTTAATATTTTGATGAGTAGTAAAAATAATGAATTTTAATTCGAAAATTATTTTCCATGTTATTTATTTTTATGGTTAAATTATATTTTTAATATGTATTAAAGATTAATTAAATTAAATTTTCATCAAATAATATATGTTAGTTAGTTGGATTCAATTTAATATTGAATACTAATGATAAAAACATAGGAATCTTTTAAACATTCTTACTTTAAAAACCCACATTTTTGTCCCGTCTGCAGAATTAAATTTAAATTAATTTCTGCCACTTCTACGAATGAATTTTATAAAAAGGGATTCCACATTTTTAATCATAATAATTTGTAATTAATAATTTTCAATATGGTAAACACGGTTTTTACCAAAAATATTAGTAAATTTAATTAAAATTAATTTTAATGAATAAGAAAAAACTTACCTTCAGAAAGGAAAAAACTGCAATCTTAAACCCAAAAATACCTATAAAATTTTTCAAAATCCATTTTAATTCCATATTTAAACCATATTATCCCATGAATCACCTTGGGTCCATTATTTTATTTAAATTACACTAGAATGATGTGGGTGAAATTCTTTTTCCAATGATTTACAAGACTATGACTCCTCCTCCACTTTAAAAAGTCGTTCTCTCCTCCCACCATCTCCCACCTCTCAAGTCATTTTTTCTCGACCAATATCTACAAAAATATCTCCTTAAAATTCCTCCCATAAACTTCTATATCTAAATTTGGTCAAATATCCATCCAAGGAATCTGTTTGGTTCAAACGAAAAGGAGTTACTCGATTAGGAGGTAACATCATTCCTTAATCCCTTTAGTTTTATTTCCATTAACCACCCACTAAACTCTTATTATTCCATGATTATATATCAAAGTTGTATAATAAATATACTATGATTTTTCATGAAATGTATTATAACTAAAATCTAACACATTTCAATTTAATGGGTAATAGAGATACAATTTAAATTAATATTGAACTACCTCCTCACAAAACTATGATTATTAATATATTCATTACAACCTCCCATAGCAGTCATTATGATGGGAAAACTATTTATATATTAAGTATATGATAATTATTAGGTATTTTTTATTATTTAATTCTTATATAATTCATAAACTTATACATTCAATTATGTTTTAATATGATAATAGCATTTATGGTTGTGTGGAGTACCGCCTCCTAAGAGCGATGTGATTCATTCACATGATACACAGAATATATAAAGAATTGTGTTAATTAAACATATTTGAAATAAATATATATGATATTCCTGAAATAATTAAATTTATGTAAATAATATATATATATATATATATATATATATCATTTTCTTTATTACCCTTTCACTCATTAAAAGGTAATAACGTCAGTTGTCGACGGTTGGACTACCGCTTACTCGACATGATGTGATTATGCTTACATAACTAGAAATATATATATATGATTATATAAGTCGGTATTTAAAATATAATGATCATTCTTGAAATATATACTATTACATTACTTCTTTTCATATCAATCATTGAAAAAAAGGAACACTACTCATGAGTGTATATGCCCTACTATCATCATCATTGTAACGTTGGTTCATTTTACATAACCATATTTAAGTATATGCATTAAAAATATAATTTATGTATAAATATAATAAATATTTAAGGATTATTATTCTAAAGATGTTGTATAATGACACCTTTTTCCATAGTTGACCTACAAAAGTTGTTTTAGACAAAAAACTGAATTTGGTCAAAACACATGACATAGAAATAATTTTTTTTGTAGTATTATAGAATAGGTTAATAATTGGAATTAAAATTTTTATAAACAATAATAATGTTATAAAATAATTCATTAATTTATTTATATTTTTTATTCACAAATATAACGACACACAAGACAAATTGGATAATAGCTAAGGGATTTTCATCTCACTTAAATTTTTTGAGATAAATGTCATATTCACCACTTACTTCTTTTGTATAGTGTACCTACTTCCACATTTGATATATTATATAATTAATTTCTTTTAACTTCATTGTATTTACAAATTTTATTTAATGTTATTCCTTTTCTAGAGTTATAATTCAAATATTTCAAGGTGGTATGGGACACATTAGAATGTTTTAGGATTATATTAATAAAGATTTCTTTTAATGATCATTTAATGGTATTTCAATTCTACGAAATTATATGACCATTGTTCAATAAAGACATTAATTTTCCTTTCCTCTCGTTATTCGTGACCCCTTTCGTGTATTACTACCATTTTTCCACATTTTGGTACTCAAAATATTTTATAAAATGATTTTAAGAAAACCTGACATAATTTATATATTTAGTCATAGAAACTATATTCCTCTAAAAACCATATTTTGTTTAAAAAAAATCAAAATTGTATTTAAAATGAATTTTTAAAATATTTTACACATTTTTTCTTTTACCAGTGCTTTTAATCGAATCTTCTTTATTAGTTTCCAAAAAAATGCATTTTTCAAACCATTTCACCATACAAATGGAATTCTATTTTACCCAATATGACATGTATGAAATTACCCACCATAATTTATTTGAATATTTAATTTTCATGTTTAGGATGTTATGATAATTATATAAAAATTTCTTAAACAGGGTTTTCAAAGAATATTTTTTTTCTAATGTTTAAAAAAAGGATATCTTCTTCAAGCATGTTTTTAAATTATTGATATATAATATTATACATTCATCAATGAAAAAAATTCTTTATTTTACCCACTTGGGAAATGTTTTTTATATAATCCTTAATAACAATATTTATGGCTTATTTTTTATTCAAAAAAGGATAGTATTAACTTTCACTTCCTTGATTCCTTTTAGTCCCCTAGATATTTTCAATTTTTTACAACCATTTGAAATTGAATTAAACCTAAATATCCATATCAGGTTTCATGTATATGACTATTTCATTAACCATATAACATTTTTCATATGGTTTTTTCATTGAAATTTATTTTATTATTTTGGGAAATATTGATAAATCTGTATTTATTATTCAAAACAGGTATTTGATAAGTCATAATGTTTATTTGATATAAGGAATTATTTGGATATGTAAGAAACATGTTGGGGACCATTTAAGGTAAGACATAAAGGTTGGTAACTGGTTAATTAAGTCACCTCTATAAATGAGTAGTATCATGGGATGAAATTATGTTATACAAACCCTTCGCATTTGTAACTAATATGTTATAAACTATAATGTGAAACTTTTTGAATGTATAGATAAGTTTTTCCAAACAAAATCTATTTTTCCTGGTAAATTATAAACCATCTTGTGAAAGGAATTGATGATACTCATTCCATGTACTAAAAAAATATGGCATATAATAATTAAGAATTTCATTTATTTAAATTAATTAATTATATATCCACAAGATTTTCCCTTGATATATATATGGATTCATTTAATTTTCAGTTATTTTATTAAATGTTACTTGTTTCAAAGTACAACCTTGATATATAGATTTTTCCTTGTAAAGTTATTTGAATGGAATGTTTTTAAATTTACCTTGTCTTATAGATTATTCACATACTTTTATACTTTTGATTACATGGAATTTTTGTTTAGATATTTTCCTTTTGATTTTGATTTATTCATTTTGATTAATTTTTCCATTAGGTATACATTACCCTTACTGATCATTTGATATCACCATTAATATGTTTCCATTATAGAGGAATCCAAGTAGCGTCCTATGAGAGAAATGAAGGGATATACTAGACCGAATAAACTTTTCCTTGATGTTATTTATGAATTAATTATGTATTAATTAGTGAATTAATTTGTAATAAAGGACTGATGTAAGAATCTATTTTACCAAGGCTACTAAACTCTCACATCATTGGGATTTGATACCTTGTAATCATGCTAATACAATTATAGTAGAAACCCAATCTTGGATTTCTAGGGTTGGGTGTCCATAGAAGAATCCTAAAGACTAAATAAATAATCAATCATTGAATCTGTCATCCCTCTTAGTAAATTTCTATTGTGAAGGGATTGATTTCAATTGTTCATTTATTCATATGAAGGGTTTTCCTATTTCCTCATTGTAAGGAGGGAGATGTGATGTGTAATGATATTGATTACATATTGAGTATTATTGAATGTTTATGGTATAAAATTTTAGGTTAGTTATATATAGTATAGAGGTAAAATTTTTATTATTTCATTTACTTCTTCATGAAATTATTTCTAAACATTATTGCACATAATGAGATTTCATTATTTATGTCATAATATTTTTGAAAGATTAATTCTAGCTTCATTTTTGAAATAATTTTATAGTCAAATATATTATTAATGTAGTGAGATGTAAGAATCATAATCCCACATGATAAAACTCTAAGTGAGGTAAGTTAATATTTAAATTTTTCTACAGTGCTAGAATAATTTTTCTATGAATAAAAAAAATATTTTTAATCCTTATTGTTGAATCATCACTGAAACTATTTTTATACACACTTAAATTTATTTCCCTGCTCAAATTTTCATTATATCTTTATTTCTTCTATTTTAATTATTTTTTTAATTCATCATTATTTTTTAATGTTTTATTTTCATCTTTTAAATAGACAAAAAATGATTTCTGAGGTACCAATTGGATATAAACACTACATATTTGATACCAACCCTTGGGTTAGCCACTATGATATACCTATAAAATTATTAATATATTTTTGATAACACAAATGAAAATCTAAAAATAAATTTATAAGATATTGAGAAAAATGGATTCATTCACTTCATAATGTCATAATGGGCATTGTGATCTTTGCAAAAAAGATAGATAGGAGACTTAATACTCATATTAACTTCTAGAAACTCAAGATGATGATGATTAATAATAAGTATCTATTTACAAGGATCTATGTTTTTTAAAATTATCTTGGGCATTCCAAATGGTTTTCAAAGATTTAATATAGTTCAAGATACCAGCAACATTGTGTGAGAGATATAATTATTCTAAAGACCACCTACTAAATCTAGTGTGGATATTATGAGTACCTAGTTATGCCATTTTGATTCATTAATACCCCAACAGTGTTTATGGCCTTAATTGATAATATTTTTAATCAGTATAATGACTCTTTAATTGTATTATTTCTTGACAATACATCTGTTTACTCAAAAAACAAAGAGGATCATTATAGCTATTTAAACCATATCTTGGGGCATTAAGGGACCACCTTCTATTTGTAAAGTTATCTATGTATTAATTTGACATTAACGAAGAGAAATTATTAGGTTACGTGGTTTATAAATGTGGAATTTAAAAAAACATGGAGAATATTTGAGGTATTATTTCTTTGGGGAGACCCAATAATGTATTTAAAATTTACAGTTTAATTGGTCTAGTGGGATATAATAGGTGTTTGATCCAAGACATCTACATGATATAATTGAGGAGACCCAAAAAATCATATAATAATATTACATTATTTTAGATTGATATTCAACACATCCTATAAAATTACACACCCTATTAATGTATAGGTTTAGTTTCATTGGAGACTGAATACAAAATCATGTTATTAATTGAAAGACATTTAACGTCTCTTAAAAACGTTATCTCAAAAGTTGCACTTGTAAGATAAAACCTTTTTTTTTTAAATAATTCATCATAAACAAGGGAAAGGAAACATAATAAAGAGTGAGATGAGATGTACATTAAGTGTAAACATATGAGATATTAATCATTAATCATAAATCATCATAATATAATCATAAGGAATTTATATCATGATCATAACTTATAAAAGGAATACACAATAATTCAAATATCTTTAGTAATGAAACATGGAATTAATATTTCTTAATGGACTTATGAGATAGGTTAACATCATACACATAATCATTTAAATTCATTTCCTTATTTATGGATGCTGAAATATTTAAAAAATATCTTATACAAATTATTTTAAACTACATGTTGAAAATAAATAGAAAAATCCCATTTATTTTGATAAAATTTAAAAAGTAATAAGTGATCAGTATTAAAAAAATTATTCATTTTAATCAATTTAAAAAAAAATTTAAATGTATTAAAAATAATCTTTCTCAAATATTTAAATATATATATATATGAATAAATTTATAATTTTTTTGGTAGAATGTAGACATGGAATAAATAGTTTATCAACCAGAGATGAAATATGCATGTATGTTATTAAAATCATTTTCAATATCATTTTAAGTCCCAAAGAGGGTAAAATAGTAATAACACATGAATTTTATATAAACAACCAAAGGAAAATAAAATCATATGGGTTTTAATGGATAATGAACATATAATTTCTCTCAATGAAAATTTATGATAGAAAATTTCAAAAAGAAGTTACATAGATACATAAACCCTTACCTTTACTCTCATATTTCATAATAAAAATTAAAAATACCTATATAATAAGTATATATTTAGTTTAAATATACCCCATTATCATATTTACACAAAACAGACTCTGAATCATCCATTTATATTTTCTAATTATTCTATTAATTATAATTCTTCCCTAAAATGAATATTCTGCTAAAAATAGTCTTTTTCCATGAAATATTCAATATTAGGGTTTTTTCCAATCATATTTGTCATATATTTATCATATATGGAATCATAATCATTTAATATGTATCAAATTAAATCATACATATACTTTCATAACCATTCATATAAAAGGTGGTGAATAATAAATTACATCACTTCAGGTAAATGGTAGTCCATACATATTCATGACTGAAGATTCCATTTTTTATTAATGATAAAAGAATCGTACATAATAATTAACCGTTTAATAATCATAATTATTGCATAAAACAATTTATATCTCTTCCTGGTGGTGGTAGTCCACATGTTCACATGATAGAAATATCAATGTCCATCTATTGTAAGGAAAAAATGTCTGATAATATATTTTATTTCTAAAATAATAATTTTTTACACATTACATATATCTATTATACTGATCAATATAACCATCCAATAAATATTGTGATAAAAAACGTATAACATCACTACATAGAGATGACAGTCTATAAGTATGCATAGCGATGTTTTTTATTTTTCATTAGTTATAATGTATATAAAAATGGATGTAATAATAACATAAAATAATTTCAATACATTAAGTATATTAAATTTTTCATGTTAATATGGTTATAGAATATTTAATGAATGTACAAGAATAAATAAACATAATGGTTTTTGGAGAAGCTGATTGCCTCTTATCTGAGAAATAACTTTTTATTCTCTTAAGTAGACCATCGGGTTTCTCTTTTAAGAATTCCAAAACCTATAAAATGTAGATTATTAAGTTGATATTAAATTAAGATAGTGTTTTTTTGAGCTAAGTGTCATAACATATTATAAGTAAGATATAAGGAGAGGATCCCTTTTATAATATAGGTTAGTGGTACCCATGTAATTATTATGACTATTAAAATATTATAGATGTGTTATAATCATAATGTGGCCCCATATTAGATAGAGTAAAAAACAATTGTGATATAGTATTGAAATAAATTCTTCAAATAGGATATTTTTAAAAAAAGTGCTTATTTTAGATGATATATCTTTAGTTTGACAACATGTTAACCCATTTAAAATTTACCATTATAATTAATTTTTACCACGGTTACTATTAATAATGACCAAAAATAAAACTGAACATAATACTAAATTTTTAAATACTGATTAAAAATATGGAAACCAATTTATAATATTCAATTTTTATATGTTGACGAAATAAGTTTTATAATAAGTTCGTATAGTGAAAAGATAATATTTTTAATAAATATTAAATTTGAGCATAAATGTAAATTACTCTTATTCCTTACCAAACCATTTGATGGATTTTGAAATAATTTATTGGAAATATTATATAAAAATTTCATTCAATTTATTGAGTAATAGTGACTAATTTTATATATTAAGGTAAAAATAAATTTTTAGCATAAAAAGAGTTTTTAAGAAAAGAAAAACATATATTTTTTACCTTCAAGTGATTTTATTTTAATTTTTAACTATTTTTAAATAAATGATTTAATAATAAAAGATTAAACAAAAATTCTTTATAATTTAGATATTCCTATTAATATTATATAATCCAATGTCTTATAGATAATGGTAACAATTAATAATAATATTTTAGTAGTATACCACAGTTATTTTAATATTGATGTTGTGTGTATAGAAAAGTATAAAACATATTTAATTTATTTAAATACATATATATATTTAAATAAAGGGGTGTTAGAAGAATATTCATTTAATTCTCTAACCTATAAGGTTGTAATGTTTTTTATGAAGAGAAATGTAAGAGATGTATTAAAGAGATAAAACTGATGTGGACTATAACGCGTGTTTTGATCCTCCTAGAACCAGGAATAGGATACATTGTGTATTGTGACACATCAATAATAGGTTTGGGTGTGTATTTATATAGGGTGAACATGTAGTACTTTATGTTTCTTGTGAGTTACTCAATCAATAAAATAACAACCCCACTAATGATCATGAAATTGTTGTGGTAGTTCATGCTCTAAAAACATGACACCACTACCACTTAATGGAAAACATCATAGTGTATTCAAACCAAAAACTAATGAAGTATATCTTCAATAAATGAGAGATAAATATAAAACCAATGTTGTCGGTAGGGTATATATAGACTATTTATTTTTATATAGCATACTATCTGACAAAGGGGAATATGGATTATGGAATTATAAGTAGAAAATTACTAATTTACGATAGTAAAAGAGTCTTGTGAAGAATAGAACCTAATAGGGAGGTTCATAGACCATTAATTTTTAATTTAAGAGAATGATAAAAATCAATTTTTTAATTATTGGGATGGTTTAATCCCCTATGTATGATAACATCACCCATTAATATAAAACAAACTCATATTTGTAATGTATTAGAGAAATCATAAATATTGGGGATACCTTCAGTGATTTGTTTAGGTCACTTGATGGAGGCCTCTATTTTCAAAAGTTGATGATAGTCCCTTTTATGTATAGGTTGGTTGCAATGAATATTATTCAGCAGTGAATCTAAGTTATTCACAAAATATCTACAAAGATGTTTTAGGATATGAAACATTGACATTAGTGGTTTGGGAAGAATTGAAAAGATGTGGATTTTTTGTTTGAGTGCCTCATTTTAATTGAATAAAGTCTCTACACTAGATGCCAAATGGACTATTATATCCTATACCTTTAATTATGTATAAATAGGATGATATAACGTTGGATTTCATTTTTTTATTTCCATAGACTCTTTGTGGGAAGGATTATGTATGGGTAGTAATCGATAGATTAACTAAATAAACTTATTTCATTCTAATAAAGGATAAAAAAAATTGGAAGAGATTGTATGTATATATGTCTAAGAGGTTGTTAAAATTTATGGTGATCCCTAAAAAATCATATAAAAAGGTGTGCCACAATTCACACCCTATCTTTTTTAAGTCAATCCAAGAGGTTTTGGGTTCCAATTTGAAATTAATCATAGACTACCATTCACAAACTGATGGCCATATGGAGTAGTCTATCCCGATTCATGAGGATATTCTATGATATTATTTTGAAACTTCAAAAACTCAAGGGAGAGGCAAATAATCGGATGTGTTTTACAATAATAAGATATATCATGCCTTTATAAATATGGCTTCATCTAAATGACCATAAACATAGTCATGTTAGTCCCATTTTTGTTAGTCTTAGAAGGGTGAAAATTTTCCTTTGGGGTTGATTATTATTCTGTAGACAATGATTGGCGTCTACCTAATCGAAAAAAATATTGTTATGAATTAGATACATCAGAAATATTAAACTTATTATAATCAACATCAATAAGAGTTTTATATAGGTAATTGGGTGTTTATTAAACTATCAACTCATCTAGGAGATTATTTTTTGGGAAAGTAGGGAAAGCTAGTTTCATGTTATGTATGGATTTTATATAGTATAGAGTGCCTTGGAAATTTATCAAATAGGTTTTACATAAAAGATTAAATGAAATTGATCCATAACATAGTATTTTTTCCTATCTCAAAATGTATTATCCATAACCAACACACATGATGGAATGGGATTGTTTATATTCAGAGGCCAAAATCAGTGTGGTTAATAATATTTTCCATATCCTGGACCTTTATATAAAATTATTGGGGGGAAATTTTATTACCCTAGGTGTTGTGTTGTGTAAAAATGTCTTGTATATCCATGATAAATGAGATTTATAAATGTTATGAGAGATAAGATACCTCATATTTTTTTAGAAAACTATCATTGGGGATTTTTTGGGGTAGAGAGTGGTATGTGGGGAGAATTGTGTCACTGAACAGGTCAATTCGATGTATTTAATTGGAATGTTCCTTTTCTTTTACATTCTTTAGGATTTTATAAGTATTTTTCTATAAAATATTAATTTTTGAAAACAAAATTGACTGCACATGGTTGGAACACAATAAGGATTAATTATGTGTCCAATCTAGAAAATTGGGGTGGGGCTTTCATATCCATTATTCACTATCCCTTTATAGTCTTTATAGATGTGGAAAACATTCTGGGATATCATGTGATGTGTATATATGTATATGGTAACCCTGAAATATTGGAAAACAATTGTGTAACCCAAGTAGCTAAACCATACGTCCTAATATGGTTTTTTAAAATTTGTTATTTCACAAATATTCCATCGTCGATTTTTTTCCTTAAGGTTTATCATTTTATCCCCTCATTCGACTAGTCATATGTACCATCCATTACCTCACCCCTCATTTTTTTGTGATATCCTTTCAGATATGGTGGATTCGTCATGTAATGCTCATCACTCATATTTGATTTTCATTCTCTCTCTATATAATCAAATATTATTCCATTTTCTTATCATCCCCATAAACCTAATGGCCGTATAGGTTTGATCAAATTATTTTTCATGGGGTTGTTATTGATTTCCATGATTTTTATGTCATTTTGGATCCATTTTATTCCCTCTTAGAAAATATTTTTTTTAATGGTGTCATGTTTTTTGAAGGTTTTGTGTATTAATTTATACTATATATTTCCCAAAAATATAATTTTAGTCTCTTCATATCAAAATATAATTTTCATTTCACTCATTATATATTAATATATATATTATGAAGTAATAAAAGTGGATTAATATAATTATTATTTTATTAAAAAATACAAATTCATATTACAATATTATAGATACATAACCTCTTATTGCACTCCTATAAAACGTAAGGGTAAGTGATGTGATGGTGGTATTTTATTGGGGTCGTTCAAAGAACATGGTTTGAGTGATGATCATGATATATATAGACATCTCTAATAAACTATTTTGATTAAATTTTGGTTATTGAATATTGTCTTGTTCTTGGTCCACGACAATGCACGATTATTCTATCTATGTTAGAAGCTCCAATAAATGGAATTCATATTGTGATTTCATATTATTTTAGGCCATCACTTCTTCCATAAATATAATTTAAACTATAACATAACCCCATATATATTATAATCTTAATGGTCACTAAATAATGTCTATATTTTCGAATTTTATGCTCCACAATAGTCTTTTAATCCCAACCGACAAATTATGGCCACATTTTATAAAGGCATAAAATAGTAAAATGAAATTTTAGGTATTTGTTTTCTATAACCACATTATAAAATAACACATTAATTAATTAAAAAGGTAATTTAATTTATGAAATTTTGGGTCATTACGAAGATCGCATGTAATTTTTTTCTCTATTTCACCTCTTAGGTGTAGAGAGGCCACCAGCGAACTTAAATCTCTCAACTAAGTCGATACACATGTTATAATCCACCAAATAATGGTTAATGGATTATAATATTTGAGAATTAGAAGACATGTTGTATTTATGTGTTTCATATTTTGTATTCCTGTGGGTATATCATTTACTATTGGATGAGTTTTTTAAATAAATATTAATCACTCTACCATTGGCAAGGACCAATTTGAAGTGTTGTACGGTCGAACATTCTCGTTTTTTTATGTTAGAATGAGGTTAAGGAATAAATTATTGTTAGAACAATATTATTGAATAATATGATAGATAAAATATACTTTATATGATATTGGTTGAAGGTAGCATACGATCTTGTAAAATACTATTATGATATTAGGAGGAGGACTCTAATATTTGATGTTGGGGATCATATATTCTTGAAGTAATCACCTAATCCTGGGAAGTGAAGGTTCAATGATTAGAGTAATATTTTCCCCTAGTTTGGATTCCCTTTTGAGGTTCTAGAGCCTGACTATGTTGTTGTGAATTGGTAATCACCACCCCCACCCCAGATGAGTTATATACATTATGTTTTACATATGTCATAATAATGCTGATATATCCATGATTATTCCCCTCCCATTTAATAGGGTGAGAAGAATGTTATATATTTTATTAACTTTCAGTAATAATCTCTTTATATTTAGGTCCATAAATAGATGGTATTTCATTTTCATGTAATCTCTTCGGTTCATGTCCTAGGTGGCACAGTGGTTGGGTGGAATGTAATTTGGAATGAGAGTCTCAATCTCTTGTTAAATATCCTGATTTTGTAGTTTTTGGATATTTTGATGATATGTAGGATTTTTATTAATGTATGATATATATGAGACTTTTTATTCACTTGTAATGGTTTATTTTTCCTTATTATAGTGAGATCCCTATTGGAGAGCTATGTCACAAGTTAGTTGCTCAAGTTTCTCCACTTTTTTCCATTCTTTTTTTCTATTCTGAAGGATGATAATAGTTAGATAAGTATTTGATTTATGAATTTTTAACTCCAATATCATTCCAATGTTAATTAATACACATTATAAGTGATTATCGAGATATTGGAATAATTTTAGAGAGGTATGATCCGATTTCTCATTCTTGAGGTTTGTCATGTCATGAGAACAGGTGTATTGAAGGGTGTCTTCTAGATGAGGCAATTGAGTTGACCATTTAGAATTGATAATTTTTTAATTTCTAGAAACATTTGATATTTTAAGGTTATATGTCCAAAATCCCCTATGGGATTCAACCTTTATGGTGGTAATGGATTCTCTCAATGTGCTCAGGGAGAAAAAAAATCCTGGGGAAACATGTATTTTACACGCCTTGGTTCCCGGGTGAAGCCCAAGTGCACCAATTCAAGTTCAACATTTTAAACTGTTTGTTGTTTCTCTAAGGCAGTATCTTAGAGGGGATATATGGAGACAACCACATCGTATAACTAGACCATCTATTCCTAGTCGAGGGGATATAGAATAGTGAATTTTTGATTGAAAATAGTGAGCATAGGACCTCTATGTCATAGAGGATCAAATGGTGGCTTCGAAAACTAAGATGCGTTATACACAACATTTTATGGTATTCCCATTTCAACCAATATTGAATGAAATAAGGGTGTTTCATCTCTAGGATACCATGCTAGCATATAGTATCATTCTACCTAGGGATAGAAATCTCAATTTTTTATTCCCCATTCCTCCCATCATTTAGTGCCTCATTTATCAAGGATGTGGATAAGTGTTGATCTCATAACACTAGTTTCCCCATTTTTTGTATTGATCATGAATGGTGAAATTAATTCTCTTAGTTTGAATACCTACTGTAGGTTCACCCCTTTATTTATGGAGAATCATCCACCCCATTCATGTATCACTTTCTCTCTCATACTAATGTAACATGAGATAAACATAGGTTCCCCTTGAGTTAAATAGGGAGACCCCAAATATGTCTTATTTATCTGTTTTAGGTAGTTGTTAATTTTCTCTATAATTATTCCCCAGAGTATTTTTAAATCTTTAAGAGCTTTTATTATAATGTTTTTCTTGTATGAAGTTTTTTTGAAGCTTATTTTTCATGTTATGAGATCCAAATACTTCTCATATATATATATATATATATATATGAATGTTTTAGGCGGTCATGATTTATCTTTAATTACGGTAAATGGTTGGATTTAACAATTATGCATCTAATTAATGGAAGGGAATAAAATGAAGGAATTTAAATGAAATTATCTGATTTAAATTATTTTGAGACTCATTTCATGATGGTTCTTCTATTTTATTTACTAGGTAGTGTATACACAATATTCTGTGTGTATTCATGATTTCTTCTAGATATTGAAATACTAAAATTTAATAAGAATTGTTATAAGTCCAGGATGATAATGAATTATTTAATTGTGTGAAATTGTTAATTCTACATTAAATCTAATTCTTATGGATAGTGTTGTTGTGAGAATGTATTTTAATGGTTAAAGATAATATTAAATTATGAATAGATCATAAATTCAATTTATTCATGTGATATTCCTAGAGTATAAATATAATATATTAAAAGCGAAAAACATATAACTGATTTCAGTCATTGGGTTCTGCTATTTACACTATGATTATCCCAATCTATCCTTAGCTTTTTTTGAGGTGTATTTGAATATGTCAAGTAATCATGCCAAACAAGTCTTATTTTGGTCCCTAAGAACCACTCAAAGGAACCCATATCCTATGGGGGATATATATCCAAACTCAAAACCATTGTATCCCCTCATGTCCAAGGAATGATTCTAAGGCTTCTCAAATCATGATATATGAGTTCCAAATCTATGGAATCCCAAATCAATGTAATCCCAGATACAAATTCCTGGTTACCCAAATCATGGTACATCATCTCAATATTGAGAATCCAATCCAATATAGCCTAAATAATAGTTCACCCTACTTTAAACAATGGTTTCCTAAAATAAACCTGTAGGACACATATGACTCATAGGATAATATCTTAGGTAGCCCAAACAATTTTTCATCCTAAATCCATGGATCAATCCATGGAATCCCAAATATCGAATGAAATCCTCATTAGAAGCATATGATAATTTCTTACATATCCCAATCCAATATGACATGTATGGAAATGTGTCCCACACAAATCATCACATATAACACACATCAATGGGGTATCCTCCTACATATCCCCATCCAAACCCCATGTTCTTACATACTAGGTCATCACCTATCCATATCACAACCATAGAAGGATCAAATTATTCATATAGATTCTATGGTTACCCCTTAAATCATCATTATCCATTTCATAGGATCGTTTATAGGTGGAAACATGTTTTTGGGAACCCATCGGTGCTTCCTATGTCTCCTCACAGTGAAAGCACACTTCATGTGTTCCCTTATTTCAACAAATCTCTTGGTTCAACACCCAACAATTGGTGGGAATAGCATCCCATGGAATTATCAAATTCTCATTGAGGTATCACAATCCACCTAGGAAATTCTCACACCATTATAACAGAAACGAATATTCCCTCAAGCACATCTCGTTCTTAAGTCATTACTAGGTCATTGATTTCACAAAACCTATCTAACATGTCATATTCATTGTATATCAACCCAATACCTAAAAATGGGAGGAATATTATCCCCACAATCATATTAAAAATCCAAAAGTATATAAGGAATTTCATGGTTCTATCATAGACTATTTAGGCCACAATTATCAATTCATGCTCCCCTATACCATATGGAATCCTAGGAAAATGAAAGTAAATGAAAAGGGACATATATAAAATCCAATAAAGTAAAAGAAAAATTATGCTTACTGGCATTATTAAATATTTACATCTATTTGTAGACTAGTTTGGACTGTGATACGTTTGAGTGAAATATTTAATGAGACGTATTTTTGGAATTGATTTATTATGCTAGAATTATAATTTATTAATTTTTTGTTTTTTAGATCAGTTATTGTGTTCAATAAAAATCTAAGTGTGGTGGTTTTATTTGATGAGGGAAGATGATGGGTTTATAGAGTTATAGAAGTGATTAGGGGGTCAAGGATGATGAAATGATTTATTAGTTAGGTTAATATTTAGGTTTTCATACTTCTATTTTTATGATTAGGTGGATGTCTGGATAGATTATTTAGGTTAAGAGAAAGGCTCATCCAATTTTCTATTCATCTTGATCTATGTTGATATTTTGACTCTTTTTAATTTATTTCTTGTTTCGTTTGGGTATATATTACTGTGATATCATTTGGGTAAAGTCTTAGAATACCAAATATGTTTTTTTGTAACTTAAATATGAATGAACACATACAAAGGTGTGTTGATAAAATTAAATGTTCAATAGAAACAAAGTGATGGTTTGGAATTTTATTAGATTATATTAATGAAACTTGGAATTTAAGTGATAATGTATAAGATCCTAGGAATTAGATTATTATTAAATAGTTTAAATAGAATATATTATTGGTTTATAAATGAAATGTAAATTGATAGATTACATGATAAACTTTTAGTGAAACTTTGAAGCTTGTGTTCTATAATATTTAAATAGTTAGTCGTACATATGGAAGTGATGACGTCATATGAAATGGTAACTATAGCTTGAATCTAGGGTAGGTAGTCTCATTTAGTGTGTTTGTTTGATATCTATATCATTATGATATATGGATTATTATAATCCTCTATAATATTTGGTTGGGATATACCACATTCATTGTGGTCATGGGTTCTTTTGTTTCCTAATATCTAGGTTGTTGAGGGATAAAATGGTTGAAAACACACCAAATATTTATCTCTCCTCAATAAAGACTTGGTTTTCTGACATACCCAGGTTGTGATGGATTACTGTTATAGTGTATGTGCTCGTATGGGTTCTGATGATTCATTGTTACAACATAATTATTTATACAAGATATAATTGATTGAGGTCATATTTTATACTTACATTAAAACTATAATTGAAATGGTTATTACATGAATATTCATTCATGTGATGTAATGGTTTGGGTTTTAGTTAATGGTACATTAGATATGGTGTCTTCTATACATAATTCCTAGTTAAAACATGTGATGTTGATGTGATTTTGACGATTTTCATGGGGTACATGATGCAATAATAAAATTGGAATATAATCTGATGTCAACACAAGATGATCGTCATTGTATGTGACTATATTACATGGGTTCAAGGCTCAAAATTCATCATAGGATGTCTTAGGAGGAGATGAGCTCACATTAATATGATTCATTTGGGTATTGGGTTACTAGTTCAATGAGAATGTTCTAACAAGGTACCATTTTATAAATATGATTTTGATATGATATTTCCACCTTCAATTGGTTACATGGTCTATGATCCTTGGTGAGTATGAGAACATAATATACATGATTAGGTGATGAGTTGGTTTCCATGTTTATTCATTTGGGATTTAGTATTATTCTTCCAAATTTTCATGAGATGTTTTGTGGAAGATCCTAATCAGTGTAAATTTATGCTCACCCTATGAATTTATAAATTGTTTTCCATGTTATTAGGTGATATTTGGTGGGATATCTAATGATAATAACTCATGAGGTTATTTCAATACCTATAGGAGCTCATGGTTATTGTCACAGGAGTGGTTCATTTTATTTATTTTTAGTATTATTTCCACTTAATATGACATGTCATGTACTGGGATTATGTAGATATATGCTTTATTTATATGATAGAGTTCTTTGGTGGATGTTTCCTTTTTTACATATATATTTATTAATTATAGTGGATTAATTTTTTTTCAATTATAATATATATTACAGTTTCAAACCCACAGCCTATTGGATGTAGGCTTTATAAGATCACTTCCCAATTTTACTATTATCCATGTAGGTGTACCAGTGGGTTCAGTTTGAGACACTATCCTTATATGTTATTGGAGAAGGGGATTTTAATTTTTGACACACTATGTTATAGGAGATAGGGTTTCATCTCTTGGTCCACTATGTTATGAGAGATAGAGACATGAATTCATGACTCCCTATCTTATGGGATATGGGGATGCAATTTACTAACCCATAATGTTTTGGGTGATGGGATGTGCATTATTAACACGCTATATTATGGGATACAAGAACACGAATTCATAACACACTATGTTATGGGAGAAAATTACATGACTTCCTAACAAAATATGTTATGGGTAATAGGGAAGTGAATTCATGATGCAATATGATATGGTTTCTATACTTATTTATGTTCCAAATTTTTATGCCTCATTATTATACCTTGTTCGATTATCATTACTCATGGCCATTGACTCATGTTTTAACATATTTATAATTCATTTTTATGTTATGAAAAAATTATGATTCTATACCTTTTTTATAAAATATTTATTGGCTATGGTTATTTCATGTTTTATTCTGTTACTTGATTAGGTACTCATGCCATTATGCTCATATTATAATTACTTATACTTTTGGATTGAAAACTAATATGTTCATCATTACTGATAGTTTAATCTCACTGATTTATTATGTTTCAATTACCTAGGTTATCAATACGATTATAACCAATGATATGTCCATAAAGGGATCTAGTATACTATTATTATTGTGGAATGATCACAAGTTTTTCAAAATGAGATAATTTTTTATTCAATATTTTAAAAAAAATTATCCTTTGGGTTCTGTTATAGTAAAATTATTATGTGATATAACGTTTACGTTATATATATATATATATAGTTTTATATTGGGTTGCATCAATTGGTTTGGGATCTGCTATGTCAATAATGCGTTTTTATTACTAGATGATAGAGTAGAGGTCTGGGCACATCACCCGTTATGCCATTATTAATTTTCTGTATGGATACGCTTTTTCACCATAGAAAGGGTTCTTAGGCCATAGGTGGGTGATGTGGGTGAGGTTTAACTATTCTTTGATACAGAATGTTATGGATTATATCCATCCTCAATCCTATCCTCATATGAATTCCTAATCCCATATGAACTATGCAAAGTCCCAGACCTAGATGCCAATCAACAGTGCCCTATTCTCGGTTAGCTACATGACCTCAAGAGTGTCCCCCCAAATTCCAAATTCTATCGACTAGTATTGAGGGACTAGGGTGTGTCTATGGGGTTAATATTTCATGTTATCATATTGTAGCATAGTGGTAAAAATCATACAGATCAATAATGGAAGTATTATAATGGTCATACCATAGATAAACAATAAGATTAAATAAATAATGCTAGAATTAATCTCATATATTAAACATGATGATACATTTCATGTCTCTAAAAAATCCAAAACAAGTTTACATGGATTGTGTATAATACATATATGCAAAACTCACAAAAAAACCCAAAAAGTTATATCTCCATATAGGATCATGACCTTTTGCTCGGTCATGTGCTCCCATACTCTTAATAATGGCACAAATTCAAGCATCGAACTATGGGAGCTTTCCTCAATCCCTAACTGCAAAGATATAGTCTATCCAGATACACAACAGTGTCCTAAACAGGGTTGGAGATATAGTATCGGTGGGTTACCACCCAAATATCTATAACAAATCATGACTGTGTAATATAAAAGTCTAAATCATTGTTCAATGTAAATTTTTTAAGATGTATGAAAATCTAATTGGGTATGGAATATTTTCTACATGTCCAGTGATACTATATAGCTATATAAAGATACTTGGAAAATAAGAGACCAAATCCTATAAAATTGGAGCAAGAAAAAATATATAAAAAACAATTCCTCATTGTATATCCATACATATCATGTCAACCACATCCTCTCCATATAAACTATGTATCAAACAACCATGGAATTATCCTATAACTAGAATTTTTATATCAACCACAATTGCACTATACAACCAACAATATCAAATTTAACATAGTCATTCCATGTTAAAAACTGTCTCATTTTACCATGGTCGTTCCATATAATCAATGTTTCATACCCCGCAAGGAAGGATCCATGGTGTAGTGGAAAAATTCATCCTCATTGAGTCTCGAGATCATCTTAATGGAAACACAGTTAGGCATGAATTATGGTCCAAGGAGCATGTATACTGACTATGTCCATGGTGATCCCAAACAAACCAGATCCAAGGGGCATCGAGGCTGAAGTAACCCCACATAATCAATACCAAAGTAGCAATCACTTCAAACTCATCCACAACTATTATTAAGATAAAAATATAACATCCAAGGCTTCTTATAGAAGAAATAATCATTCGTTCCATTTATCATTTCATGTCATGAGTTTTCCCACTCATATAATCATTCACTAACATTGACATTTCTTATGTTTACCAACTCATTTCCACAATTCACATTCAATTCCATTCCATGTGTTTACTTACTCATATAAATATTTCTATAAAATACATTCATGAAATTAAATCATACAAAATCATCATGTATTACTTGAAAAATGAGGAATAAATATTCAAATCTATCAATTCATTTCATTTCATTTATTTACAGGCTTCCTCAAACTATAAAAACCCAAACACTCACCCTATGGGTTGTTTAACAAAGACAACGACATAGGTACACCCCATTGGAGACTTTGGTTTGGGAAAAACCACAAACAAGTCATAGGTGAATTTTGTAGAATCCATAACATGTTCAAATTAATTTAAAATAATTATTCAACTCATTTTCTAGGTTTTTTTAGAATTCCCAGGGTAGACCAGTATAAATTATCCCTATAAATCACCAAACCATTCCAAAAAAGAATATACCACCTATCACAGGACTGTATTAGAGTGGTTATCCAGTATTAATTTCTGATTTGACTTAGTTCAGAATAAAAATAAGAATTAATGAATAAACTAAAAATAGGTCAAATTAACTTTCACTTAAAGAACTCCATAAATTAAAGAATAATGAAGAATAATATAAAAGTAATTGTTTACTCACCGATGTGGATCAAACGAGACTGATGATGCTTTATTCTGAGAGTAGACGAAAGAGAGGGATCAAAAGAAACAAATTGGATTCAATGAGGGATCCCATGACTTTTGTACAACATAAGAGGAGATTGAGAAATAAAATTAAGTTAAATATTTCTTTAAGGATAAAATGTTAAATTCACAAAATATTCCTAGGTTACACAATTTGGTCGCACTGTTGGCCAAATAGGTTGACCACTATTATCCTACTATTATAAGGAAGAAAACCTCTCATGGTTAGTGCATACAGTTTATCAAACCATGTGAAAACTGTGTGATTATGATCTTCTAAAAAATATAGGTTCCTCGCATGGGCATGGATCTCCATCGATATGTCTTGAAAAACTGTGCGGGATCCTCCATCCCGCTATCTATCTCCTACACGGTTATTCAAACAATGAAAACTTCCATGAATGGTTTCTATTAATCATGTGGCCTACCTATTTTTTCCCAAAAGTTTGGTTCTAGGATCTAAAAATCCCTTTTAAACCCTTGGTACCCCCAATATCCTCAAAGGGTATTCACATTTGGGTGTATTTATATATTTAAACCAAAAAAATATTTATACCTCATACAAAAACCAATGTTCTAAAAAACTAACCCGGATGATAAATAAATATTGTTCCTCTACCCAACCTAAAATTGTTGTCCTTAAAGTCTTCCAAGGTACATAAGTTTCATCATGGCTCACTAATGGTGTCTGTAAAACTCGGTAGGATTCCACCAAAAAATTCCCATACATAAAACATAAATACAGTATATTCGTGTGATATTATTAGAAAATTAAAATAGATAACCACTATGAATTGTTAGGTTTTACCATTAAAACTGGGATCAACCCAAACCTACTTTGACCAGATGTAAGGGTAATTTGAGTACATTTTGTAATCATGCCAACTAAATTTCATTATATTCCACATGAACTATTACAAGTAAACCCATAAAATAAGTGGATATATATCAAATCTTTGAACCAATTTATCCACTTGATTTTAAGAATACAATCTAAGGGATCCCAAATCATTGTATCTTGACTTCAAATCCATGGAAACTAAATCACGATTATCTAAAATCCAAATCCTTATTAGCCTAAATCATGGTACTTTATCTCGATTATTAGAATAAAATCCAAGGAAACCAAAATCTTGGTACTCCCTACTCCGATAAATGGCATCTAAAAATAAACATGTATGCCTCATAGAACTGATTGGAGGATATCCTAGGTATCCCAAACAATTAATCATTCAGACTCCATAGAATTACAAATCATTTATTTATTCCACATCTGACTCCTACGAAAATTTTCTATGCATAACAATCAAATATTTATTGATGGACAGTGTGTCCCAAAAAAATCATCTCATATAATGAATCTCAATATTATAAAACTCCTACCAAATACCATCCAAAACCTAATGTCTACTATACTAGTGAATTCCCTTTCCACATCAAATCCATAGTAGGCACACATAATTAATTCAGATTCTAAGGTGACACCCTCATCCATCATTACCCATTTCATAAGCTCTCTTACAATGTTCAACAAGTTATTGATCACCAAATAGGGTCCCCTAGGTCTCACCATAGTACAAGAACCCTTCACCGGTTCCCTTATCTCAACACATCTATGAAGTCAACGCTCATCACTCTGATCATATTCCAACCCCAACATTATCAAATTCTCAATGGGGCCTCATTGGCCACTTATGAAATTCTCACATTGGTAGCACACAAGGGGGATTCCCTTAAGCCCACCCCATCACCATTAATCACTAGGGAATCCATCTCTCCCAACCTATAGCCACATCCTACTAAGGATATACCCACCCAAGTACTGTCATCTAGGTGGAAAATGAGCTCTCTCACCAAGATCATCTCAACTATCCTAAAGGATCTAAGTAATTACAAGTTTTTATAAGAGCCTACACATGATAATCATTAAACATTCACACACCAATATATTATATGGATCCCAACTACCAGTATTGAGAACCTATTTTACATTAAATTATCAAATGTCTCTCCCTTCAGGGTACATTTACATTGATGAATACAATAAGATCAATGAAAAGGACATTAAAAAAATTAGAAAATCAAGCCAGTTCCAGGGTCTATTGAGTCCCTTGGTATTTTTTCATCTCATTATAGATTTTTTTAAATAAATCATTTCATTTAATAAGTTCATTTCCTTCAATATAGAGATGAAATATTAAGAAAAAGAATATATAATACCATATTTCATGAACGGGTTACCTAATACCTCAATTATGAAGCCATTTTTTTTTTGATCATAACCTATAATCCATGCTCAGACTCGTCCAAATCCATCTAGTTAGAAACCATCATTGTAAGGATCTAAATCATGCTAAAACAACATAAATAATTAATTGAAATATTTTATCATTTATTGACGAATTTAATTCAAATAGGAATAAATGAAAAAACAAGTTGGTCAACCTATTCATAATAAAATCTTCAGCGATGGGATATGATCCACTACCAAAGAACCCTTAGAGCTAAAAAACACAAAATACATAAATAAAAACATCAATTTGATGACTTATTTAACCAAAAAACCCAAATACCAAAATAAATTCACACAATCAAATACCTAAAACAAAAAAAATGGTGCGGACAAAATTATATTCATTCATGTACACTTCAACTCATTTTAAGGAAAACATCAATCTATAAGGATGATTTCAACCAAGATCTTACGGAAATAATCAAGAACCCTATTACAAAATTGATAAAAATACAAGGGGTAAAAATTAAAGGAATGGATGATAGTTATGAAGTAAGAAAACACCTTAATTTTATAAAAGAAAGCACATTGAATCATCCTAATTTCAAGGTAATCAAATGATATGTGAGGGAGTTAGAGAACACATAGGAAATGGACTTTCTTGAGTCCCCATTCCCATTATAATGGAAACCCCCAAATTATTAAATGTCTAAAGTTCCACATGTCTGGAACACCATTGGGTATGATTCAGATAATTCCATAGGGATTCACATTATGAATCCATACCCCTTATAAAAAATCATTGGTTGAACTAGAGTCCAAGACACAAGTTTTTTCATAGATGGTTCACCCCTCTGTCTAAAAATTCATGGAATGACCCTCACAGTCACATCACTAGTGGCCAATAGTAAATATTATAATCTTTCTGGAAACTCTGTGACTTATTTAATACCATTTATAACTCTCAAGACATCCAATTATCCCTATAAATTTATAACAACACTTTTTATGTATATTTTACCCCTTGATGCCTCATTCAAAGTCCCATTTCTCAAAATGAACCATCCACTAAATCAAAATAAATTACTAAATTTCAAAACCTATTCATAAACATGGTATTAAAATCTCACCCCCCCACCCATTGAACTTATCATCCCTTATAATTATCATCAACTATAAAAACAACATGAATAACCTACTTAGTTCACTAAACCAATAATGATTAGCCTCATTTTACATCATGACACCAAACAAGTACCTAATACACATATCTAAATAAGAGGTTAATCATTAAAAAATGTTGTTTTGTCATTCTATTTCTCTCTGAAACCTATATATATAGATCCTCCTATCACTCACGAATCCTAATACACCGCTCTATGTTCAGTCAACTCATCTATGAACATATAGTTACCCCCACTTTATGGATCACCTCACAGAGCCAGATTTCAAACCATGATTCCCCCACCAATATAATCTCTTACTGAAAACACAATCTCTATCAGTCCAATGACCCATTTAATGAAGTTTTCATCTCACCACACCCAAATATATATTAATACAACTGCTTAAATTTTTTAATACCTCTATTAAAAAATTATAAACTAAATTAGAAGGTCCCCACCACTCAAGTACAAGACCCACATACACTAACCATACCTAGATAAGTCCTTTCCAACCCTCATAATACCCCATAATCCTAAATACAACCTGCTAAAACCAAAATACTATAATTTATTTCTTCCCCATTTTTGACACCCCATAATGATACTTAAATAAATATCATCACATGATTCATGCCCTGAATGAAGCAAAGAACCATAACTTACACACTGATACTATTCATGAACCGAGTTTCACCCCTAAAACATGTCACAAACTAGGACTTGCCCCTTAAAACATGTCATGAATCACATTTCACCCCTGGATTCACCCTTTTATGACATCAAAAATATCATGAGACTTATGTCAATGGAAATAACCTATTCAATATCATATTTGAAACTAAAATCTAGTATTGATATAGTATTCGATAAATTGGATCTATCGCTTGATGTCATCCCATTTCCACCCATGGCATCTAACGAAAAGTCTCATCATATCCAATACCAAACAAAAACTATGCGGAACCACTATGGTGTATTCTCCATAAATTATATTATATAAAGACTAGATGTAACAATATCATTCATTCCATAACACTAACATGAAACATCAAATACCACCCATTCCTTGCCTACAAGACCACCATCCTTAATATTCACTAAATTCCAATTATAGTGAGGGTCACACTCTCCAATATCTAAGGGTAAACTCTCCACTATATGGGTTACCTTATATCTATCCTAAATTGAAACATCAAAATGTTCTATTAATCATTGTTCTTGTGTCTCTCCTCCCGAGCCACACTCATTTAAACCATGGAAAAACATGTCCCAAATCGAAGATTGTATTGACTATTCCACTACGGCCAATAAAATTCAAATGTCACATCTACCACAAAGGTATATTTCCCATTTTCACTAAAACTATTGGGAAATTAAGACCATAAGAATTTCACTCATTCCATCTTTCCTCAGCTCAAACATGGTCCCTCACTGATCCATGACTCAATTTCACTGCATGTAACCAACAAGTTTCACCTCAATATCATCCGAACATGATAGTTGTATGATCCTATTATTCTCAATTTCATAACTTGAATCTTTTACCATGATTTATACATCATTAAAGAAAGGATCATGATCCTATTTCACTAACTATGCTTCATATCATATGAACCACGTCCAAATCCAATTCCCCTATATTCCCTTCTTAATAATATAGGCATTTATCAATTCCATGTTATATAACATTATCATCATCTAAGAGGCTTTATCTCAAAATAAAAATCATTCATCCGTGTTCTGTAGCAACACCATCCCCATTAGATCAGATCCAGTGTCTACTTTATAACATTGGTATAAAAAATAAGGAAACACATCCTGAAGTACAAAATAATTTATCAATCTATGTCAAACAGATAAATAAGTGAAATTATTATTAAAATTGAAAACCTTAAATAAAAAAAATGTTTTTTGGAAAACATTATTATTCTTTATCATGAATGCATAAATATCAATAAAAAAACTTCCTAGTGCCCTAGGAAAAATAAAACATAATAAAGGGGTGAGCTCAGATGCTTAATAATGGTAAATGTATAGCTGAATTTATGAATAAAAAAAATAATCAATATGTAAATGTAAATAAATAATAAACATTCCATTTAATCAATACCATGAACATAATATATCCTGAATAAATCAAAATAAAATAATTCCATACAAATAATCCCCGTAAGCTTAAAAAATTATCCAAGGATATTTTAACTAAGAGGATAATGACTTGGAATTTCAATAATAGAATATATAATGATATAATTCATAATTTTTGTCATCTAAAACATACCATTGAGAAATTTTTCCATCAAATAAAAATAAATGTGTAAATCACCATCTGAAACGCAATATCATTCTTCTTAGGAGATATATTGATGCTTCGAGGGGCTATCTATTACTGGACCCCACCCATCACATACAGAGTACAATGAATTCCTCCCATCAAACGGTTGAAACATAATCAACATAAACATTCATATTGAAAAACTAATATACAAAATGCTAATACTTACCCCAAAAAAACATAATCATAAACCGTCTAGACTAATATTTTAAATAGTAATAAAATCTTACATCCTATGTCAAGATAATAATAAACCATCGAAAGAAACAATAAGGATGTTATAAATAAAAAATTTACCCATTTGATCATAATTAAAATTAATGGTTCATTACATTGATGAATATAAATACCATAAACATATCCTTAATGTAATTCTTGTGTAATAGGACCATTTCATTTTGAAAACCGCCTTTTAAAGCAAAAAGTTCACAAAAAATTTTGGAAAAAATTTTCTTAAAAAATATCCTTTTAAATCTTGTAAAATAATCTTTAAAACATTGATTGGTCATGATGGTGGAATATTTTTTTCATTATGTACATGTTACAAAAAAAATTACATTTTTGTTAAAATAAATAGCCATTATTTTTATAATGACATGAATAATCCTTTCTGAATTTTTTTAAAAAGTAAAAAAAATATTTAATAAATTGTTTTTGAAATGTTGAAAACAACATTTAAAATATTTTTAGAAAACATAAATTTTAATTGAAACATGTTTTCGATCGAATAGATAAATATTTTCATATTTTATTAAAAACATTTTATTCTTTATTCTATATACCAATGAGTGGGAAAATAGTACATTACATAAAAGAATTCATTAATAAACCTATTAAAGGAAAATATATTTATTGTAAGCCATAAATATTACATAATTCCCTCCTATAAAATATAAACATAAACAATGTTGAATAATGATTAGATTTTGAAACAAACCCTTACCACATTATTTAGCTTACTGAATTACAAAATTATGTTAATTATTTGGTTTTATGGTAAAAATTTTCATTCTTATTATTTTGTTAATATCAATTATTTCCATGTTATATGATATTGCTTCATAAATTAAATTTACATTGGTTTTTTTGAAAATATATGATTTATGTTTCAGAAATGACTTTGGTAGGTTTACCACTAGTATAGGAGTATATTTTTATAACATCTACATAATAATAACAATAAAAGAATTATAAAAATTATATAAAAATTATTCCTTTAATATAAGTAATGAAATATGGTTTTGATAAATGAAGTATGTTTCAATTATAGAGATGGTAGGATGTACGTGCACATGTGTAACATTTTCATTTTTCAATGATCATTATAGAAAGAATATAAGTAATATTTTATCTTAATAAAATTATAATAATATCATAAATTACATATTATTTAATTAAATATAATTATATATATCACTTGTGTGGTTTGGTTATGAAAAGATGGGAATATCACTTCGTGTATGTGATAATCCACATATACATGAACATCATTATCATATTTTAATGAGAGTAAATGTTATAAAATAAATGATATATTATCTTTTTAGAATGATATATATGTAATTAATATTATAATTATTTCATGTATATCATATATATTCATTAAATGTTTTCTTATTACCTTCTTTGTAAATAATTTCTGAAAAAACAAATCTCTGCATTTCGTGAAGAAGTAGTCCACCGTACACATGAGATACATTATTATAACAACTATGTAATAAAAATTAATAAAATTAAATATTTTATAATAGCTCTAGAGATAAAATTTTATTATCAATAATATATATATTTATATATATATATATAAACTTTTGATACATCTTCTGTACACACGAGTGACATTCTTCATTCCTATATGAGGGAAGGAGGTGAATATAGGTTATGAAATTAACACAATAATTTATAATTTTATTATATATACTAGTTTTAATATATCTTAATAATGTAATAATTCTTGAAGGATATGGTATAATTAATAAAATAAAAATGTGTAGTTAGGAATATTACCTCTTCTCAGATAACCTCCTCAGAATTATAAAGAAAAGTATTCCAAAGAATGCATTTCTAGAAAAACAGGCTTCTAGGATGAGGGTATTGATGTAGGTGTGTCATTTGGGTAGGTATGGAATTAACCAAAAAAGTTTAAGGTCAGAATAGTAGATGGTATAGGGTTTCATTTTATAAGTGAGGTGAGTGGAAAACTTATAATTTTTTAAAACAAAAATGGTGAACCTAGGTTTTTCACATGACAAAAAGTTTCTAAGAAGAATTATTATATAAAATTATACATAATAAGTAAAAATATATAAATAAAAATGTTTTCAGAAATGTTTTGGATCATTTTAAACTCATATATTTTTAGTTTAACCCCCAACAAATTAGTTTTTACTTTAACTACAGTAAGTAATATTTAATGTTTATACTATTAATTATGTCCAAAAATTATGTTTCCCTTATTATATAATATACATTATGATCCTTCCAAATATTGAATCTATTTTTTCAAAAATCATTCACATAATTTTCTTGATTTAATTTAAAATTAAACTTAACGATGAGACTATAAATTTAACCTTCAAAGAGAAAATGTTCACAAATTTACAATGTTTTTATATCAATGTTCAAATGAAAATGATTATAATTTATAAAATTTAATTAATATATAAATAATAGAACTAATTTTAGTTTAAAACCATATTAAAATATAGTTAAATTTTAAAAATTATTTAAAAAGGAATTATTTAATTAAATTTCAACATATTTCACTTTTTAGAAGAAAAACAAAATATTTTCAGAATATTATAAACAAATCACACTAAGATAATTATTATATGTTTATTTATAAACTAAAATTTATTTTTTCAAATAAAGTTTGTAAAATTTTATAGATAATTATAATAAATTATGTGTATAAATCCCCCTTTGACTGCCTTTCAAAAATATATAGTTTTTAAGAAAATATTTTATTATTTCAAATGATTCATATGTTATTTATAATCAATATATAACAATTAAATTTATTATACTGGTGTTTAAATATTTTAATTTTCATAATTTATTTATTTATATTCATACATTCCGACTTAATTTCTAGGTTATAGTGGCTAGGATTGAATAATTATTTTTTAATAGATTATTGTGTTTTGTTTAAACCTGGTGTTGCGTGCATCACCAGCTACTAAAGAGACTAAATTAATATAAAAAGAAATATATTTTAATTTATCAATATATTATATTATATTATAATCTTGGGTGTTTTGTGTCACGTATTCTATCGAACATGATGATCATACTTTAATGTCTATGGGTGTAACATTATTCCCCCTAAATAAATTATGTCTTCACAATTTAATAATTATTTACTTAATCAAGGGTTTGAAATTTGAAAATAAATATATTAGAATCGATTTTTTTAAAAAGGGTTTAAAAATATTATTAATAATAGAAAAATGTAACTACAATGGTCATTTTTAATAACACATAACTAGGTTTCTAAGTATGATAACATTGTAGGAAGTGAAGATATGGACAAGGAAAAAAAGCATAAATAATTATAGAGAGTTATAAAGGTCATTGATCACAATAATTTTAATGATCAATGGAATGTTAAGGACCTAAAAAACATAAAATTATAATTATTTAAAACACTTTCAGTTCAACATAGGTGAATTTACTAGAATAATATTTTATTCAATATCCTTTTCCTAGAGGTAAGGAATTCCGTTACCATATAAACTAAGAATATATGAAATTATACATACCTGATATATTTCAATTTTATAGGAACAATTTAATTTTGGTTTGTTCTTATATTATAATCCAATTAATTTATTACTACCACAAACGAAAATCCATGATGAATTTGTTTATACCGAAATCTGTAAAATTAAATTTTAATAGAATATACGATCTATAAAAATGTAAAAATTATTTCTATCTCTTTAATAATATTTTTGAAAACCAAATTTTTATCAAAAGTTATCCAATATAATACATTAATCTCTAACACACAATAGTAACACCACTAGTTCAACATTAATATTTATCCATCAAATCATTTAACTAAAAAATAAGACATATTAATAATAACATCCCATAGCCTAGTGGTATGCTCTAAAACTTTATCATCATTTAGTTGTGCGTTCAAGCCCTTTGGCCATGCAAAATGTTATGGGTTGTCCCCCATAATATGGGACGCCCTTTTTCTAAAACTATGTTATTATAATTTCTATAATGTTATTATATTTTAATAATCAATAATTACCTCAACATCAGGGACTAGTTAACCAAGAAATGTTACCAATACCATCACAAAAAAGCATTATCATGATTATATAAACCTTAGGAATATATTAAGTGTTGTCCTCCCTCAATAATGAGTTTTCTAATAATTTTAACTTTCCACTAAATTACTTTTATTGGTCATCATTACCATTCTATATATTCATTCAACTACTTAATGAAATAATACAACAGTACAACCCTTATACATTTCATAATTCTTATAAATAGAATTTAATATATTAAAATAATCTTATAACATAATTCATTAATCTTAACACAATATTAATAAACATTTCACTTAATCTTTAGTCATATCATACACTTGAACATGACCCCTAAGCTTAATTTAATATATAATCCCTTAACGGTTGGGGAATTCCTTTGTGTAGTGCCCAATATCCTTATAGTGAAATCATTTAACATTATAATATTATTTCATTACCACTAAATTACAACAATAATGTCCTCTTATTATACACTTTATTCAAACATCCATTACTTTCAGGAAAGTAAAAAGATTTTTCCTTCCATAATTCTCACATGGGAAAAAATCCATCTTTACCCTCTTCCCTATATTAAATTTTTTTTATTCCATTCCATTCTATTATTAATTACATTGAATCTGTAATTATTAGATAATTCTTTATCTATGTTCACATCACATGATATTATGTCCTTATATGATCAAAATGTTACGGAGACTTGTTCTCTTTGAAATAATGGCCTAATCCTACCAAGTAATGATCATTCTTTCTCTGTGGATTACATGAATTGATACAATTCTCATTCCTTCTATTATAATCCATTTTCAAATGATGTAATATACTATATTAGAACATATAATTAGAAACATAATGTAAATTCACATAAATAGTTAAATACTTAACGTAGATTGAAAAATTTATCCACAGATAATCTCATAGTAATAAACATGGATTCTTTGGGGGTATTTTTATTTTCAACTCACCATAATTGTTTATAAAAAATTGGTTTTATACTAAGAATATCCCATGGGTGTGTCAAACTAGGTGAGTAGTAAGGACTATTTTTATGCACTAGGTGATGATAGGGTCAATCCTAATGCACCCATTTTTATAGTTATTTCCCAAAGGTACATCTTTTCTAGGACCAAATAAACTTGTAATATCAAGGAAAAGATGCAATTCTATAATAAAACATTAAATTTTTTTATATAAAACTTTACAATTTTCTTCTATACATATCATATAAGTGTATCATAGTTATATGTTCCCCAATATATTTTTCCTTAAATCTAGTTCAATGATTTCTACTAAACTTATTCAGATACAAACTACAACAACCTAGAAACATGTTGCTCGAAGCTAGTGTATACATTATTACATTGGCATAAGATATAAGGAATCACATCCTAAAAGACTGGGTAATTTAGAAGTCTTGGTAAAATATATATATAAATAAAATTATAAATATAACAAAAAAATAAAATACATAATGTATTTTATTTGAGAATGTCATAATTCCCCATAGCATATCCCTGAATATCAATCACAAAATTCTTTCTATTATCCTTATAAAAATAAAACATAAGAAAGGGGTGAGATCATATTCTTAGTAGGGGTATATGTATAGTGAACTCTATAAATAAATAATGCCTAACCAATATGTAAAGGTAAATAAATGAAACTCATTCCATTTAAAAAATATCATAAACCTAATATGGCTGGAATAAATGATGATGAAGTAATTTATATAAATAATCCCACTAGACTGAAAAAATGACTATGGATATTCTAAAAAATTTAATAATCACCTGTAATAACGATAAATAAATGCATAATAATGTAATTCATAATTTTATACATATGAAATATACCATCAAGGCCTTGTCCAAAAAAATCTAAATAAATAGGCAAGGTCGTTGCCAAAACCCAATCACGTTTGTCTCATGAGACCTTCTAATGTGTGGAGGGGATATATCTAACCAGTCCCCATTTATCACCAACTAAGCCCAGTGAATTTCTCATATGAAATGAGTTAAACATGATCACCATCAATATTCTTACATAAAATATAACATACGAAATCCTAATACATTCCCCCAACAAATAATCATAATCACAAACTGTCCAAATTAATATGGTGAATGGTAATAAAATATTACATCCTCAGTCAAAATGATCAAAAACCATAAATATGAAAAATAATGATTATATAAACAAACATACCCCTAGTGATACATATGTATAATTAATGTTTTATAATGTGGATGAATAGAAATACCATTAAAAGATCCTTAAATTCATTCATGAAGAAAATAATCATTTCATTTTGAAAAAAATACATTTAAAACAAAAATTTGAAAATAAATTGAAATAATTTTGTTTCAAAATATCCTTTTAAATCATGTAAAATAAGCATAAAAACACTGATTGTTTATGAAGGTGTAAAATTCTTTTCATGTCTCACATGTTAAAATAAATATTCCTTTAAGTGTTTCAGTAAAATCCAAATAGAAATTATTTTGAAAATGACATTAATATTCCTGTAAGAACATTTTTTAAAAAGTTAAAATTTGTGAAAATTATTTAATAAATTCTTTTTAAAAGGTTAAAAAAAATTATTTTTTTTAAAAAAAAAATGGGAAGTGATGAAAATGGATTTTCGGCTGAATAGAAGAATAATGTTATATTATCATAAAAATAATATCCCAATCTTTTAAAGTACAAAAGAGTGAGATAATGATAGTATTATTTTAATAATTTCTTGAATAACTAGTGATGAAGAATATAAATTTAATTTATGATAGAGTTATTATATAATTTCCCCATGTTAAAATTTAACATAATCAGTCTCAAAAAATGTTGAGATTGTGAAATAAACCCTACCTACTTTTTTTATTTATGAATTGTAAGACACATAAAATAAATGAACTAAAATGAAAGATTAAATATAATAAATATAAATAGTTTAATGATATAATATATACTACAATAATTATATACACCAAACAATGAAAATAAGTGGTGAATATGGAAAATATCTCATGGAAGTAAAAGTGAGGCAAGAAATCCTTACCTTTAGTCTGAATCACCAGGTACCTTATTTATCTTCTAGAATAATAAAATTATATTAATTATTTACTTGAGTAGGAATATTTTTCAAGTTTATTATTCCTTTAATTTATATTTTTACAATGGTATAAGTAATTACTTAATCAATTATGTTTACATTGCTTGTTTCAATGATATTTGATTTATGCGTCAAAAAGGAATTCAGTAAGATTATTATGGTTAAAAGAGATAATTATTTCAACATCTCCAGAATAATAATCATGAAGTAATTATAATAATTATAAATATATTATACATTAATACCATTAAATAAATATGTTTTTTATAAATTAATTATGTTAAGATCATAGTGACGGTAGGTCGTACACACATATGAGTAACATGTCCATTTATCAATTATTATTATAGTAAAGAGATAAGTAATATTTTATCTTTAAATAATTAATGTAATATCATAAATACCTTAATATTTAATTAAATATACTTATTTATTTCACATATGTGTTTTGGTGCTGAAAATAGAGTCACATCACTTCATGAAGGAGGTAGTTAACACATAAATGAACAATGTTATCATATTTTAGTGAGTGAAATAGTAAAAAAAGATATATTAAAATTTAATAATAATAAATATGTCATTAATACAATAATTGTTTCATATATATCACATATATTCTTTATCATTTCCCTTATTACCTTCTACATAATGTTTTAGTGAAAAATAAAACACCACAATTCATGAGGTGGTAGTCTGTCGTACACATGAGAGACGTTATCATATCCCATATGAAATGGAAATTAAAATGTTATATATTTTTTAATGGATTCATAGGTATAATTATATTGTAAATAATATATATATATATATTATCCATTATAATACCAAATCATGAGAGTTATTGATGGAAAACGTGTCACATCAGTTAGTGAAGCTGTAGCCCACCATACACACAAAAGACATTATCATTTCACATTTGAGGGAAGAGAAACAATATATAGATCACGACCATAACAAAATAACATCTCAGTGTATTTCTTATACTATATTTATTGTATAATAATAAATAAATAAATTTTTAATGAGGTGGAAGAATAAATAAAAAACTTATAGTTAGTAATTTTACCTCTTCTCAGACCACATATTTAGGATAATACCTAAACTATTCCTGGAAATAAATTATGACAAAAAAATAATCTAATATGAAGACATGGATGATAAAAGGTTATTTTGTCTACTATTTTATGAACTAATCGGGTTTGAATGTGTGAAAATAGAGGATATAGAGTGGCCTTTTATAATTGGGGTGAGTGGTACACTTTTAATTTGTTAAAAGGAAAATTTGTAACCACATTTTTAACATGAAATTTTTTAAAAATAGATCTTTATAGATATTTTTATAAGATAATGTAAAAATATGGGAGTATAATGGGTTTTGGACTTGTTTTGGTTAATTTTTTACCCAAATCTTCTTAGTTTAAACCCTAGTAAATCAGTTTTTACCTTAACCACTGTAAATAATTATAATTGTTTTTATAATTATTATGTTGAACAAAATTATTTTAGCATATTATATAATATAAATTATATTGATTCCAAATATGGAAACAATTTTTTTCAATTATAATTCACATAATTGGTAAAATTAAATTTTAAATTAATCCCTTACACATGATGAAAAAGAAGGTTTTCAAGGAGAAAATATTCAAATATTTACAAAGTTTTTATATGAAATGTTAACATGGACATGATTAAAAAGACAAAAAAATAATTAATAAATATATAATTTAAGTAAAATTTCTTTATAAAAAAATTAATATATAATTTAATTTTATAAATAATTTAAACAAAGATGAATTTTCATTTAAAATACAATATTTTTGAGTATTTCTCAAAAAATTAAACATTTCAAAAAATTATAAAACCATAGAACTAAGATAATTTTGATCTGATAATTCAAAAAATTATTTTTATTTCTTATAATAAATATTCTAAATGTTTGAAATTTTTATAACAAACTACTTTTTTAAAGAATTAATAGACCACCTTTTAGAAAAATATTATTTTTAAAAAGAAATCCTTTTTTGAAAAGATTCTTGTTTTACTTATTATAAATAGATATCCACTAATTTTATTTGATACATATATAGGCCAAAAAATATTCATAATTCTGTTACTATAATTTAAAACCCTTAACTTAACAGAAATGTAATAATGGTCATGTTTAAATAAAAATATTTTAATAGAGCGCTGCATTTCATTTAAACCTGACGTTTTATGAATCACAAGTTATTGAAGAGATTTAATTTTTTATATAATAAATATATCGTAAAGTATATAGTGTTATATTATCTTATAATCATCTCCATTCATGTCATATATGAAACTAAACATGATCTTCCTATTTTAAAACCTCTGGGTGTTATATGTTCTACTACTGCAATACTCAGAAATGCATCTAAATTCAATAGGGTTTGGTACTCAACTGACCTTTCCCTGAAAATAATATATTTATACCAAAGAACAATCAGTTAAGGATATAAAGAATCAACATGCCTATAGAACATATGTACTATCATATCTGATGAATTGGTCTCAACAATAGTCACCTCCCCATGCTTCAAATCTCTGTAGAACTAAAAAGTCTAGGATATCCCCTCTCTCTTTGGTTACCCTCACATATCAAATCCTTTATTATCCATAACACTTGAATCACCTACCCTTATCAATCTATCAAATTAACTAGTCCCTCACACCTAATTCATAGGTCATATATCATGTATTTCACATCTCATGAGTAAATTTTATCCACTCTCATATCAATATAACACGAAAAATTAAATTCCAACAACTCCACTAGGGTATCACATGCATCTCAAGAAACACATGTTAAGTCATTGTCCAACATGGGAATAGATTCACATTGAGTATCCACATACAAGACTACCCCTTGATAATCCAAATCCTTAGATGATCTTAACTAAGACTCTTTATATGGGAGTCCCCACACCAGTGATCACATTATAATATTTCATTGTATACATATATCAATATCATAAAACCATAATCTTTGCAAACCACTATATAATAATGAAATTCAATTATTATGAATGCCACTAGGAACTATTACAAGGATTCATATGCATATATTGACCTATTAAGGGTCATTATACATCCCTTAATATAGGGACTGTATTGTCATCACTATTAATAAACACATTTTAATTCTCTATGATGTTTCCAAAGAATAAAAAAATAATATCGTCATGTTATGTTGAATTACAATCTAAGTTATAGATGAAAACACTATATATATTTTTACTGATACTTTAATCAACATAGTCCACTATCATCAAAGTTATAAAGTCACAAACAAATATTTCTATGTCATGTGAATCTTATGTTCCCAATATGATGTATGAATATTTCCATCTTTCTAATGTCCCATGTTGAAAAATCCATAATAAATCATAAATCATAAATCTTAATAATAATATGTTACATGCTAGGTAAAACCATAAAACTATAAAATTGATATCCTATAATTGTAATCACATGCCCCAAAAAATCTGGAATTAATATCTATAAGGGTGTTAATAATTCACAATTCTGTTATCCATCATAGGATTTCACACATTCCTTTTTCATTTTCATACCATATCGAGAAATAGTAATAAAAAACAAAAACTCTAATATGGTCAATGATAATTTTCAACTAAATTCACTTATGTAACTTTTTAACATCCATCCCCTGGTCTATGGCCATAGATATGTTCCTGAACTAGGGGTTTCATCACTAGACCTCATGAATTCTTCACGACATGATAAAGGTTTCCCACTTGCACCGGTGGTCTAAGGTCATTCATTGGTGAAACCATACCCCCATAAAATAGTTCACAATTATATATAAAATATATTAAATGTCATTCAATACAATAAAAATCACATTTTATCAAAGGGAAGTATATATACATCAGTAAATAATAAATTAATGAATACATTCATATATATGCACATTTATATAAAAAAAGAACTCCCATCAGGCATATTTCAAATAAAAATATATAAAACAAATAGATGAAAATTTGTATCTACTATTATCCTTGTCAATAACCCTATCCCATTATCCAAACCCATATGAGATATCAGGATCAATCAAGCACTCTTTCCCTCTTCCCAATAACAACCTATAATTAGTGAGTTCTTCTCGGGTACCCATGTTCAATGGTTTCCCGAGAAGGGTGTGATTACAACTCAAAAGGGCACCAAAAACACATTCCTAAATATGAAATAAATTGTATATATTTGATATAAATAGAATAATAAATAGTGTCATAGTGTAACTGAATTACCACTATTGATCCTCAGGTTGTAAAATTGAAATTGGGATTAACTCAAACCTTATTCGACCAGTTTCTAGGTGTGTATGAGAATATCACAAATCTTTATCATTTGAATATCATCCTGGATCCCAAGAAAAAGTACAAGGAAACCCAAACCTATGTATGGATCTATATATTTCCCCATAACCCATGTATCCTATGAAATACAGGGATTGAATCTAAGGAATCCCAAATCAGGTTATCCTAGCACCAAATACACTGTAGCCTAAATCATGGAACTGAAAACTCCAAATTCATGTAGTCTAAATCCTGGTAAATCTTATCAACTATGTAAATAAAATCCATGGTAGGAAAAATAATGGTACTATCCAATCTAATTCAAGGATATATAAATCATGGTACATCATCTAAATTCTAATAATCTAATCCAAGGAAACCATAATCATGGTACTCTCAGTTCAAATCCCAAGCATCTGAAAACATACATGAAGGCCCCAATAGACTCCTAGGATCATACCATATGTAACCAAAACTAGTAGTCACCCCATTATTATATATCAATCAATTTTATCCCAAAGCACCCTTTCATGCCTCGTTTATATTATTAGAGACTTTTATAGGTATCTTAATCCTGTATGTCTTAGTTGATAATGCATCCAAACCAAAGTATCTCCTATAAATAATGTTAATAGCGTTGGCCTCTTACTAGATCCCGTCAAACGAATAAGGTTTGACACACGAATATCCAACCATTCTACTAAATTGGAATCAAATTCATGAAACATTGATTAAGGATTGAAGGTAACACCTTTAATCTTTACTAATTATTTAGAAATATTTATAATAGTTGTCAACATAACATTAAAAAAATACCGAGGTCCTCTAAGCCTCGTCACAACACAGACACCATTTATGGGATCCCTTATATCAACACATATCTTGGGCTATCACCCCTAAATCAATGGGAGTAGCATTTATTCACATTGTGAAAGTCCTATTAGGGCCTCATTGGCCCCCTAGTTAATTATCACACTGGTATCACACAAGGGTGATTGCCTCAATCCCATCCACATTCCAATTCATCATTATGTCAATCCTTTCACAAACATTATCTTACATATCATACCAAAGGTTTACCCACATGGTCACTCAAATATCAAATGGGAATGAAGACTTTCCCAATGAACATCTCAACTATCCCAAAGGCTCTAAGGAATCCCATGGTTCTGTGACATCATAATCGTACCAATCATTATTTGGTCACAATATCCCTACCTAGAGTAATCCTATAAACCTACACTAGAGGACTCCATGATTATTAAATTTATTAATGTATCACCACTTAGGATCCTTTCACCTTGAGGAATTCTATATGATCAATGATTTATCCATTTATGGATGAGGTAATAAATCCATTTTCCAAAGGTTCAACATGGACCTTAGAGGTTTTTTATTTTCTTTCATTCATTTTATAATAAATAAATTTTTTTAACAAGTTTACAACCCATGTTGTAAATAACACATATCACATTCCTCGTAAATAAATCATAATACCATAGGGAATGTTTGAGGGACCAAACTCCTCATTTACGTAACAAATTTCATTTTTTTACACAACTCAGTGGTCTTATCCCAACTCTTCCAAATCCATCTAGATATTTACCATCACTATAATACCATATTTCAATCACAAAACCCAAACAAAAATTATCTATAACAGTTTATAATTAATTATAACATTAAATTTAAATAGATATAAATGCCTAAAAATTATATTTCAACCTCATTCCATCAAAATCACTAGCAATAAGGTGAGATCCACTCTTTACACAACATCATGCCTAAGGAAACTAAAATAATAAATTAGAAACACTAATTAAATGGATGATTTATCTCAAAATTGTCCAAATCCCTAAATAAACTCTAAAAACAACATACCTAAACTAAAATGGAATGATAGGGTCTACAGATGATTCCTTGGGACCACCTCTATACAAACTGGGAAAATAACTACAGAACAAGATTATTTATACCATGATATAGTCCAAATGTCCAAAAACCATGAAATAAATGTAATCCAGATCAATGTGATTCTAAAATAATGATGGTCAATGGGTTACAGAGGAATAACATAGCTTACAAATACCTAATAACACACCAAAAATCATCCTTGGTCAAAGGGAATACAAAGAGAGGTATACAAGGGAGGGGGAATCCAATACATAGTCCATTCTAAGTCCCCTCTCCCATTAAATTGTGGGACCCTAATCATTGAAAAAAATACGAACTTCCCCTACTCAGAAACAAACATGGTAATGATTTAATGTGTGACCATGGAGTTCATGCCCTGAATCCCAATCCCATTAGAAAATTCAAGGCTTAAAATAATGTTTACAGGCTAAATATTTGGAATTTTTGATTTACCCCTATCCTTTAATAATCCATGATGTAACCCTTATGGTCACACTATGAATGGATTTTACCTACAGTCATAAGCTACCTGGCCACTATTTCACTTCTATGATTCCCTCTCGAACACCTGTGGCATCTAGTAAGCCTTAAACAATATCTAATAACACATTTTATGGATATTTAAACCCTTATAATCTCATTCTGTGTCTATATTACCAAAATTAATGACACACTAAATAAATTATTGAAATTTATACTCAATTTCAAAACCAATCTAGACATGGGTATTACATGTTCCTTCTCTTATATACCTTGGTCATTGTACATGGATTTGGGTGAAATTATTTTTGTTGAATCCTGTCTTCTTCATGAATTCCTTTTACTATCTTACTCTTCCCCCTTATTTACTCTTGTTATTTTCCTATAATAATCATGGATACCTAGGAATTTTTATTTCAAGATTTCTAGTAGGCTTTTTTCATGTTTTTTTATTTTCTTATACTTTTAGGGTTCCATCATCCCTCTTCTTGGAAATTCACACACCTGTTCAATGGATTTTTTTATCAATCATATGTGGGAATTTAAATTTTCATTATAAAACTATAGTTTTTTACTTATTTAAAATGATGAATTATTTTATTTAAAGACAATTTTTTCAAAATCATTCTAATATGTTTACTTTTAGTAATTTTTATTGAAAAATCACATAAAATCATAGATAATTCTTACTTTTAATGTGTATAGTTATTTTTTCACTAAAATGTTCAAATCTAAGTGTTTTATTAAATACCTTGAGTTTTAGTCTAAATAAATATCTGAATTCTAATTTATGTATAACTTATTCATCATTCCCAAACATTTTATAATATTGTTTTGTTACCCGACCCTTCGTAATGAAGGGTCCTTCATACTCAAAGTATTTTAGTGTGATTTATGGTTTCTTTTCAAATAGAATAGATGTTTTTTAGGTATAATGGACCGTTTTTTCATTTCCGTTTTGAAGTATCCATTTTTAAAATTAATAAAATGACTCTATTAATTGTTTTTACCTTTTTTGACATTCCCATTGATTATTTATTCATTGTGATATTATACAGTATGAATTATTGTTTGATTCCAAGCCTATATGTTTATTATTGAATGTGGTTTGGTCTATTTAAGAGTGTTATGAGGTGATTTGTGATTTTATGATTTTATTTGTTTTGATTTATATTGAGATATATATTTATATTTATATTTCCTTGATTACTCTCCAATATTGATATCATGGGAAACCTTATGTTGTTAAGTTGGAGTTTAAGAGATGTTACTACACTTGTTGAGATCATAAATTGGGTGATATACCTAGTGTAGCATTTTTCTATAAATAAGGATTTATTGTTACACATAGAGTCTAGTAAATAGAAATATGAGTGTAATTTTGGTTTATTTTAATAATATAGCCATATTATTTTTCACAATTTATATTGGTCAAGGAATTTCTCTTAAGAACTATAAGTATTTACCATAATTATTATTGTTTACTACTTGTATGATATTATTATTCTTGAGTTTCATATAGTTGTTTTTTATAATTCACTGGGTTTTGAATATTGTTTTACATGTTCTTACATATCTCTTATATAGTGTTTTGTTTTTATAAAACTAAATGTATGTTGTTTTGAATTCTCAAAATTATTCTCCTTCTAAAATTTAAAGTTTTATTTACATTTATTCATTTATCATTTCAACTGTTGTGGTTTATAATTTTATGTTCAAGGTTTTAATTCATGAAATATATAGTTCCATTATTTTATGAGTTAATGTAACCTAGTTCATTAATAAAATTATAAATATATTTTTTTCTTATCTTTAATAAATTATAAGGGATAATTTGGTATATGTATGTTTCAAACTAGTGTATAAGGATTTATTTTCAATATGAAATGTAAAAGTGTGATTGGTGGTATTATAAATAGAATTTTTATCTCATATCACATGAGCACACTATGTATGTGTATGTTGTATTGTATTCTTCTCATGGGTATTGACAGGGTCTTTGGATATCACAATTTCTTATGAAGGTAGTGTGTATATGATCGATGTGGTAAGTTATGTATATCCACTTACTAATTGGTGAAGGTTGGTTCGTTTATTTTTTTCCTTTATGGTCTTTCTGGTGATTTATAAATTATGTTTTATAGTTTTATATCATCTTTATTCCCTTTAATGTCATCTATATTTTTTTTCCTTTATAAGTATCCATGTTAGATAACTTTTGGGTTATATCTATTGTAGGATATATTTACCATTATTATTCCATGGTTTTTTAATATATTTTAAACCGGTTAGTCATTATTTTTTGTATTCCATCATCAAGAAAGGTCATGTCATAAATTATTTTAAAGGTTATTCTTTCGATTTATATTTATCATGTAAAACCAATAAAAATTTCATTAAGGTTTATGACCCAACATTATTTTCAAGACAATAGTTACTAGGAACGTGCTTAAGGTCTTATATATAGACAACTAGGATACCAGTATAGGGAATATCGAGTTTATTTATTTTACACAAGGCCCAAAGGGCATTCCTAATTTAGAAACTAGTGTATAGTCATCAAGGAAACACTCTTGGGAATATTTTTTCCTATGAAATGATAATTAAATAGAGTTTGAAACTACCAAGAATTTTTCACGGTAATTCCATACATTGGACTACAATGCATATCTATAAAAAATCAATTCAATAAATAAGAAAAAAATTGTATGCATAAAAAAAATACATTGAGACATAATCAATAACAATGATTACTCTCATCTAAGAGTATATATAATATTAAACAACCAAAAACCTTCTATACCATGCAATGGAAGAGTAAATAAATGATAATCAATGTATACTATACACCTATACAAATTTTCTGATATACAAACATCCCAAAAAAATGAACAATTAGAGCGATAACTCAAATATCTCTACATATCCCATGGTCGCTCACTACATATTAACACATTAATTAGTTAAAAAAATAACATTTAATCATTGATAAATATAATAACATAATAACCTATATAAAAATAAGAGATCTATTAACAAACACTCATGAGTCTGTATGTATGGCGTGAGATCAACTGGACCAAAAATATTTCACCAAATAATTGATGTAATAAATTTTATAAAAATATTTCTTTAATTATAATTTGAACAAAATATAGAAAGTAATATTTCAAAATTAAAATGATAAAAAAAATTACATGCATTTTACCTTTCTCAAAAATATCATGTTATAAACTTTTTAGAAAATAAACCACTATCAGTTTTGAAAAAATATGATTTAAAAACCGTTGAAATTAAATCCATCATTACATTAAAATATCATTAAAAAACCCCATCTTTAATCGTAGAGTAGAATACCTTATTTGATATATTAAAAACATTTAATCATTTAAAATAGTGGATATAAATTTTACATAATGAATTCCAAAAAAAATTTCCTTCTCCTAAAATGTTTCAAAAATACCTTCTTTTCAAGGAAAATTAAAAAAACGCCTCATAATGAAATAGGGAATACTTAAATGTCAACCATAATATTTAAATGTAAAATAATAATAATAATAGTTATTATTATTATTATAATCCATGAAAAAATTAAATTCCCAACAGATCTCAGATTAAGTACACAATGAGTATCCATTAATTGATGCCATAATAAAACATATAACTATCAAGGGAAACTCTATACTTAATATCATGATAAGGTCTCACACATACTCAAATAGAAAAATAATAGATCTTATAATGGGTTTCGAAGATGAAATCTCTCCCTTATATCTCACATTATCACTATTTTACTCCTCCCAGTTAGTTCTCACAATCAGGGGCACACATTTCTGCTAGCTACAATAGTCTAATTAGTGTACTCAATCTGATTATATCTTATATTATAATCAATATGATCCATTAAACAATCTCACATATTCTAATAAGGCCTATCCCTATAAATGTAACAACCAATAGTATTGTTTATTAGAAAATTATATAATAATTTTATTATAGTAAAAATTGATTCCTTTATTTATTTACATGGTGTCCCATGACATAATCAAAGTAGAGATGCGAAAACCAAATTTACATGATCAATAAATAAATAAATAGTAAAATTAGTCAATAAAATTCATCTCACATCCAACATTCTCTTAATAAATATCCATTTTCACATTATACAAGCATTAAATAATAATAATCAATTCATATCACATAATGGAGGAAAGTCCCAAACAAGGCATAACACAAAGGGGATCACAACAAGGGTCATACAATAATTATGAAATTTAAATTTTTTAAGAATCATCTTTTACATTAAAAAGATATAATTCCTTGTCCTAAAACCATCCCTACGACTTACACTAAGGAAATAATTATGTCATGTACCAAATGGTATTATGAGTCTAACATAAGAACCACATTTCAAAAATATCCCTAGATAATATTAACAAGGATACAACTACTTATTTATAAATAAAATACATTTAAAAGATCCACATTGAAATTTTTAGATACATTTTAAATTCAAATGAAAAGAGGGAAACACCACTTTAAATCAAATAGGGGAAGAACAATAAAAAACACTAGGAACAAGAATATCACAACCTGACATTCCCCAATGTTTCCTGAAATTTCTCACTCAATAGGACCAAATGTTTTGTTTCACTACCCCAGCTACATCACAATGAATCCTTCCCACATCATGTTTTTACCACCCCACATGAAAGCCTTCATTGAATAAAAACAACTTTCATGGAATGAAGCTACCACTAGAAATTCAAGCATACTAACATACATTCTTCCAGTGTCTCAACATGACCTATCTTGGCCAAAACATGACCATTTTATAGTCTAAAACTATAGAACTATAAAAATTACACAACACCTAGAAGTATTTTTTTATAACCCAAATTTATATAATTTTAAATACCATAGTTTTGTGGGGGTTTCATAGTATATATGTGTATTTATGATTATGTGTATGTATTTATATGTGTACATCTCAGTATGTGTGTTTTTATTTGTTTTTTTATGTGTATATTTGTCTAAATATGTGTATGTGTGTATATATTTGTATATATATGTGTATCTATGTGTATCTAGGTTAATATATGTGTACCATTGTGTATACATATATATTTCTATATATGTCTATATATGTGTATGTTTTTTATCTATGTGTATATATATATCCATGTGTATGTATGTGTATTATTGTGCATGTATGTGTATATGTATGTATCTATGTGTATGTGTGTGGATAAATATGTATCTATGTATATGTATATGTATGTATGTGTATATAGATTTATGTATCTTTATACATATGTATATATGTATGTGCATATATGTGTATGTATGTGTGCATGTGTGTATATATTTGAATGTGTATTTATGTGCAAGTATATGTATATATATATCTGTGTGTGTATGTGTGTCTATGTTTTTCTGTGAATTTATATGTATATATGTGTATGTATGTTTATTTATGTAATGAACCATCTCTGGGTGACCAACCTAGCCCACCACTAGGATTGAAGGGTGTTCCTAAACCAAACGGTTTGTAAAATAGTTCATGGTTATTAAGAATACACACTTGTGAAAGTTTTCAACCTCATATAAACATAAAACAATAATGTGGAAACTAATTGATAATATGGCATGGCGTGTCAATAGATTGAGCTTTCAGAAAAATAAAAAAGCAGTTCCATGTAAATAACCAAACTATATGATGCATAAATAATATAAAAATAAAAATGAGACATAATAAAAAAATAGTGACCTATATCATTCTCAATTATACAACATATAAAATATATCACAAAACCAAAACATGAAAGGAAATATAACCCACTACAACTAGATGGATTGGTCTATACATTCACATCCAAAAAAATAATCCGAAATCTTTAGCCACATTAAGGCGATCTCCCTGTCCCTCATGGTCACTCACCCTATCTCAGAATTCAATCCAATGTCCAAAAAATGACAATTCCTCGAAGGTAACAACCTAGAACCTATATAAATATGTAAAATGTTCATACATGTGCATAGGTGTGTGTGTATTGTGTACGCTAAATAGTCTCAATTGAATTTTACCCAAGATTTTATACAATCCCTTTCATTAAATATTTCATAAGTTTTATTTATAACATCTATAATAAAATATGGTTTCTTAGATGTAGAGAATAGTAAAAAAATCATTTCTATAACAAAAATTAATCCACATTATAAAAATAAAACATTTTCTTATTTGAAACCCCATATTTCAATCCCAAGACCATAAATCAAAATTCCATTTAAATGTATTCTGAAACCAATTTTTATCCAAATTGCTGGAATCCACCATTTCAAACCTAAAAGAACATTAAAAAATGGAATGTGAACCTCCAATTTTAAAAATATAAAAATAAACCCTTTTTATATCAACCCAGGCTTGACTTATATGTATATTACATCATTTTAGATTAATATTCAATAATTTACAAAAATACATCCTTGAGGACCATAATTGTATATTGTATTTGGAAGCATGGTAACTAAGTCTTATGTCATTGTGAATGATCTAAAACATCTCCCATAAATATGTCCACATTTAGTAGTTCTACATAAAACCATTCCTTATAACCTGGGTAAGGAGTAATAAAAAATGGGTGAGATCAAATGCTCAATAATGGTAAAAAAGTGAGATATGTAAGAATAATAATGTGGATAAAGGGTATTAGAATAGGAGAAAAATTATATGATCACACATTTCATGTAAAAGATCACAAACATGAATCATAGAACAAATCGCGGCAGTTAATAATTCTGGAATCATAATGAAATAGAGGAAATAGTACATGAAAGCACAAAATAGGAATAAAACATGGAATTGTGTTAAAGAAATAAGAATATAATATGATTTTTATAGTATCTACTCCATAACTTCCAAGACTGTTTTAGTTGACAAAGTCCTGTACTGATCCAGGTGAACCACCATTTAATCCATGTATTACTAATCTATATAAACCTTCATTCTAGCCTCATATTACATAACTGAAGAAAGCCTCGTTCTATCCCTATAATAAATAACCAATTAAAACCTTTCTTTATCCCTGTATTACTAAACCATTTAAACCCTTGTTCCATCCCTATATTACTGAACTATTTATAACCTTGTTCCAGCCCTATATTACTGAACTGAGTGAACCCTCACATTATCCTTTTATTATTGAACCCATTGAACCCTCATTTTTGGCCAATATTATTAAACTGAGTAAACCCTCATTCTAGCCATGTTCTACTAAACTGAGTACACCCTCATTCTAGCCATGTATTTACTAAACTGAGTAGATGCTCATTCCAGTAATATCTATCTCATGAGATTTAAGTATTTTCCCAATTATTTGTAGGGAGATATACGTCCCACCCATCACATAATTAAAGCATACATACATGTGCCACAATGTCATAAATGAACATATCATAACACATGAAGTGTAATAGGTACAACAAACGTATAAACATACCATAACCTATGGAAAGTGACAGGTTTCATAATCATTTAGTTATAATCATAACTCAAAAAAAATCAGGTTTCGAAATCATATTACCCATAAAAGAGAAATAGGTTTGATAACATAATTCCGTCAAAACATAATCGATTCAAAAAATGAATATGAATAGAGATATTGAATAATATCTTATAAAGAAACTATTAACATAAATTTATGATATCTTATATGGGAAATAATTTAGAGTGATCATTTAAAAACACTTCCTAATGGAAATATCATTTCTTCTTTAAAAATTTCTTATTAATATATAAAACCTTTTGAAAAATTTTTCTTTTGAAAATAGATTTGAAAATTTTCAATATAATATTTTAAAAGTATAAAAAAAATTAAAATCCATTTATCATTAAGAATTATCTTCAATGATCATTTTAAAATATTTTTTAAATATTTTTGGAATTTTTTTTGAAAATATGGTTTTTTAATATAATACACATCAGACCAAAGAGAGAGGTGGTCAGATTTTTCTGAAACATTATATTAAGTACCAAAGAGTGGACAAATTGAACTAAAAATGAGTATATATTTAATAAATAGTGTATAATGAAATTCATGAATATTTTTGATATATTGATCATAATATCTCATCAAATGTGTTTTAAACACAAACAATCTCAGAATAAATGATGAGATTGTCTCTATATACTATTATAACATGGTAACTTGTGATCTTACTATCCATGTAAGAGAACAAACATTCATGAATCTTAATATTTCATTAAAATAATCAGATTCAAGATATTACATGTCAAATTGAAGTATATACACCTTGAAAATGTGTTTAGGTGTATAACAAAACATGAGTCTCAAAGAAGGAAGATTGAGACAGAACTATTTTACCGATTTGGTAATTTTTTAAAGCTAAACCCAATGAAATAAGGATCTTAGAATGGATATGTTACTAACCATAAATTGAAGAATAATATAAATATAATTAAATATGGTTTTGTGCATATACCGTACAAAAGTAGAGAGTAGTTAACATAGCTTTTATCCTCTTGAAATTAACAGTGAGATAAAAATCCCCTTACCATGTGTCTTAACTATCTCTGTATGCATAAAATATTCCTGTATAATAAATATAATTTTATTATAAATATTTTATAGAACAATATTACTATAAATTATAACATATTATGTTTTATTATAACCTTATATTATACGCATGTTAATGATCATATGTTAATGTTTCACATCAGGTAATATTCTCTTTTTTCATCGTATGTGTATTAATTTGTTATTTCATTGGTCCTTATAAAAATTTAATGATCCAATAATGTAAATAATAATATAAATATCATGTATATTTAATATATTCATATTATAATAAATTATATCATAAATAAGTATGAAATAGAATACACAGTTTATGGAGACGGTAAGCTATATGTATGGATGAATGATGTTTTTGTTGTTTATTGTCATGTTGAAAAAATGTAGGTAAATGAAATATGTTTATATATGTATATATATATAATTATTATAGTAGCCTTAATATTTCATATATATCATATAATTTCAATAAAACCTTCCTTGATACATTGCATGCTGTGTGTGAACAAATCACAACTATTTGAGGGGGCGGTAGTCCACACTTCCTCAAACGAGATTATATTCTTACCAAAAAATGGAGGGTAAAAAGATGTATGGTGTAAAAGAAATAAAAATACATAAATAAATAATAAATTTAATATATTAAATATATAAAAAAATTCCATCATAACGGCCACCACGATTGGTGATAAAGGAGAAATGAACAATCATCGTTTCGTGAGGAAGTAGTTCAGCGTACACTAAACAAGTGTGTTCAAAATATATTAGATATAGGTGCATGTAATTGTAGGTCAGAAACATTTCATAAAAAAATATTAGTATAGTTACAATAATTTTTTTTTCACAAAATAATAAAATAAGGATATTTTATGTGGTTTATATGTAAAATAATGGAAAAGAGATTGAGAGATGGTGTTACCTCTTAATCGGTTAACTCCATTTGGTTTATAAAAAAAGGATTCCTTTAGAATATTTCTATGCAATGCGAGGCCTCATGGTTGAATTGAGGAATTTTGGGATGATACATTGGAATATCTTGGACTAAATTAAATGTTTTGGGATTTTTGAGGAATGTGTAGAGGTGGTGGCCTACTATAGGGAGGAAAATGACTCATTTGGAATCTCTTGAAACACGTTAGGTGTGCACATATTATTACCCCAAATAATTCGTACCAAACTAACCAAACTAAAAAATGTAAGGTTTTTTGTAAAACTATGGACATATAATTGGTTTTTTATAAGTTTCTATGTCATTTAGGCCCTTAATATTAATATTTAGTCCTTAATCTTAATTTGGCCTTAACCGATGTGATTAATTTTATTCACTTTTACTAATCATTTTGTTCAAAAAATAACATGGTATTTGTAACGCCGCGACCCCAGCTACCCAGAGTCGGGGCATTACTTCATAACATTGGCATGATCACAAAAGATAAAGTCTAGAGAGACCGATTAGTTTTGTAGCCTTGGAAACACTAGATACATTCATAAGTCATACATTACATCATAAAGTAAAACAAAACTACAACAACATCTTGTCTTCATATCCCCTCATACTATCCTTGTAGGTCATTCATAATATACTTCTTCACATCCTGTAAAAATTAAAAAATTGAAAGGTGTGAGCTCAGATTCTCAGTAAGGATAACAATATTGCAGAAGAATTCATAAATAAACATAAACATTTAAGGAAATGTATAACTAAAAAAAGCCTTTTGAACTTGAACTTCAACGTAATATGGAAAAAGAAAAATGAAATAATGCCATTTACTTATTCACATGGATATTCTACTGGTCGAATAATCACATGCAATATCAATAAACACTTTCATAATGATGGAATTCATAATGCCAGACTATCATAACCACGTAGTCAAGGCCTCGTTCCAAGACCACTAATAATATTTTGTCAAGGCCTCGTGCCAAGATACTAGTTTGTCTCATGAGGCCTACCGATGCGTAGAGGAGCTATAGCGGGCTCCACCCGTCACTTATTAAGTCCAATGCATTCCTCATATGATCAGGTTCAAACATATCATAAAACATAACATAATTGTATCACATAAAACATGCATAAAGGAAACATAAGATTCCAACACATCAATCACAAGATATCAATACAACACATTGATGTAATAAAAACACTTTCAAATCCATTTTCAATACCAAAATTAAAGAAAATTAAATCTTTGTATTTATTTTTCATTTTAAAAAGTTATAGCTTGTAATGGAAGCCAAAACTCAAATAATGGTCACGACGGCGGAGAAGTCATTGTTTCCACATAAGTACGACAAAAACATTCCATTTTTTCGTTTAGTAAAACGCTTCATATAAAAAAGATTCCTTTTGGATAAACGTAAAAGTCAAAGGGTTTTATACACCTTATAAAGGAAGGTTTTGTATAAAACAAAATATGCCTCAATGAAAGGAGATTGAGACGAAGTCCCACACAAATATCATTTTTAAAATAAAATAGATATATTATTTGTATTAAATATAAGTACACAAAAAGAAAGTATAAATACAAGAATGGACATAACAATATCATGACATAATTTGAAATTAGGATATTAACCCAATGAATGGAAATTGGGTTAAGAAATTCCCTTACCTTGCGTCCTGTCTTGACTCGACCGTTCTTTAACCTCCTGAATAATAAACTAGAGTTAATTTATAATTTCATAATAACATTTTTCGAGTTCATTATCACTTTTATATCATTTATTAACATTTTATGAACATTATGTAATTATTTAAGTTAATAACGGTCATTTTGTCGATCTTAGGTACTTGAGTCAAAAATAAACTTCTTATAATTAAAAGTAGGTCATGTGGTGAAATATTCATTATATCCAGAATTATATTCATGATTTAGATATCATATATCTCATATATATCCAGTATATAAATGCATTTATAATATTCCATAACATTTAGAGGTAAGAAATGAAATGCACCGTTCATGGAGACGGTAAGACGTATGTACGCATGAAAGCTACTTTCATTTCTATTTCATATTTAATGGAATGAAGTTATAATTATATAAAGGTATAATATAATTCCAGTATAATATAATGTATAATACCATTTACTCTATCCTTTATACATCCCACATATGGCATTTACGATTCAAATCACTTTGAGGGGGTGGTAGTCCGCACTTCCTAAAATGAAAATATCGCGTTTACCCATAATGGAAAAAATAAAGGTATGAAATAAATGAAAAATATAGAACCTTAAGTAAAACATAAACATATTATATATCATATATAAATAGAGTTACATCTTAATGGCCACCTTTTAAGTTGTTATATGAGTGTTGAACAATCATCGTTTCGTGAGGCAGAAGTTCATCATCCACAGAAACCATATGTTATTTAACCATTAGATGTAGGTGTGTGTATGTGTAGCTTGAATACTCATTATAAAAACATCCTAGTATATTTAGGATACTGGTGTTGTTAAAAAATAAATGAATAAAAAGAGTTTAAGGGGTTGGAGAAGCAAAATAAAACAAAAGAACAAAAGAGAAAACACTAACTTTAAAACGGGTAACTCTTTTTGATTTGAGCCAAAGGATTACTTGGGAAAACTTATGACCAAATTTTGGCTTCTAGGAGTAAAGGAGGGATGTTTGGAGAGTATTTCGACAGAGGTTGGCCGAGCCAAAAGGCTTTGAAAGTGTGAGTAAGGTGGTAGTGGTGGGAGCCTTTTATAAGTGGAGAGGAGGGGCACTCTTGGGAAGTAATAAAATGTTACTTTATTATTCAATTATTTTCAGATTATAAAGGTCCCACACTTATATAATTCTAGGCTAAGGTGATAAGGGTTCTAAATATTCTCATCCAATAGGCTTTGGACAAGTGTAATTCTTAGATTTTACATTATCCTTCCATTTTATTAAAATTGTTAATTAATGAGGTAATCGCTGCATCATCATGGTGTCATAAATAATTTAATTTATTTAATGTATAAAAATTATAAAAACAATATCATTAAGTATGAAATATTTTTAGATTTCTAATGAATATTTATAGTCAAAAATATGACTTGTATAACCCCATTAAAAAATTGTTTTAGTAAAACATCTCTTGTTTGTGACATTTTTATTTTACATTAAATAAAATGTTATTTATGTCATTTTCCTACCAAAGTGGCTCCATGGGGTACCCAAGTTTACCCATGGATTGTCTTGGTCGGCCATGACACATAAAATAGGGGTAGGACAAGTGTAAAGGTATTTTCATATTTTTATAATATCATTTTTACCTTAAATTTCACTAATTATCTTTAATCGCGATTAATTAAACATAAAAGTTAATATTCATCAAAAAATTATTTTAATCCCATTGAACCACATTTTACTTCCTAATTACAACCATTTATGTCGGATTTTTGAAAATCAAATCACAGAAGTGGTAATGTTTCATTTAAACGGAAAATCAGTTTTTTAACTACCACATAGTGGTTTCACTATTCATCAAAAATTGAAGTTTTTCAGAACAATGCCAAAATTTCACCCTAATCTATAATTGATATTCCGAATCCAAAAATGATGTCTATTTTAAAAAATTCCAAACATATAAGTTTCATTAATTAATTTTATAATTAATTCCCGCTGTCACAACAAATAGCGTGTTTTTAAGAAACATTATATAACAAAAGATTGACCATTGTTTATGTCCAATTCCCAAGTGAAATTAATTATAATGATCACCATTGGATAAAATAGTAAAAATATATTCTAATTATACTTTAAAACCAGTCAATAGTATAATTTATCACTATAAAATACTTTGATTAAGAAATTAGTTTTTATGTATTTTTCACTATTCATAAAAATTGGAATTTCTCAGAAAATTAAAAAAAATTCAACTTTGGATAATTTCGATATTACGAATATAAAAATGAAGGCCATTTTGAAATATAAAATTTCTATAATTTTAAAAAGTGGGTATTACTATTCATAACAGCTACTTTTATTGGTTGTGGTGTGTGTTAGAACTCGAAGTTGCGTACAATGCAAGCTATTGCATTATTGAATGAGAAGCATATCATAGAAGCTCGGGGTGTTACATTCTCCTCTCCTTCAATAAATTGCGTCCTCGCAATTTGAAATTTTTCTTTGAATATAAAAGGTTGAAAATAGAAAATACCTTTGTAGAAAACCCACATCGGAAATATGGTTAATAAAAATATAACTTTAAAATAAAGATAAGTACAAAGGTCACCCGAGATAGCCCATACTAGGATTCTATGAAAATATGGATATGGAAGAAAAAAAACCATCACGGTCTGATGGAGAGTTGTAGAAAACTGGATTAGGAGAAAGTTAACAATAAGAAAATCACAAACTTGTGATTGGTTAAACGGTCATTGAATCCCCAGTTGGAAAAGTTAACCGGTAACGTTTTTGTTTTAAGTTACCTTTTATAATGTTGAGGAATTTATTTAGGAGATTTATTAAGAACGTAAGGGAATATACATAATTGTCATGTAGACTTTCATTCTTTAAAAGAATTTTACCACAAACCCATCTTTCACTCTAAAAGGTTATAGAACTCAAAAATATTCTATTTATCCTAATTGTATAAGGTTCCAACTATTAACACATACCATTTAGATTAGTAAAACTTTTTTGTAATAACCAGGGACTTCTTGTAGGCTAGTGGTAGTTAATAAAGGCTTGTCTCACTATGGTTGTGGGTTCAATTCCTGCAGCTTTGTCCGACGCGACGGGTTATGCCCCACCCTTCAGGTTGTCCTTTTCCTAAAAATATAGTATTATAATATTCCAAAAATATTCTTCAGAAATGTTTTAACCTTAAACAATACTATTCAAAGTTCAACTTAATCAATCCCAACCTTTATAGTTATCCAAAATACCTCTGTCCAAACTTTCTCTAAAAGGTCTCTTAATTCCAACATCAATTTATCAGATTCCCCAAACAAAGTAAAGTTTCTCTTATTGTCACATACTAAAAATATTATTACCTTCATCATATTAAAACCTTACTGAAACAACAAGTACTACAGTACAATCCATATATATATATCACATTATTTTAATAACCAGAATATAATCCATGAGTCCAAAAGCACCAATACATTAATTATTCCGCTTCAACTGTAGTCACAACATAAGACTGGCCTTGATCCCTTTTCCTTTTCTGAGGTAAGGTTTCCTGACGCTTAGGATATTCATTTCCATAATGACCCATTTCTCTACAATTTTAGCATTCAACATTGATAGCCTCTTTCTTTCCCTTGCAATCACGTGCCTGGTGACCTTTTTCTCCACATTTATAACAAACTCTCATTCCTTTTAGGCAAGTATCGGGGTGATTCTTCCCACAATTATCACATAGTGGAAAATCCTTCTTTCCCTTTTTCCCTTTATCTGTATATTGTTCCATAGTTCTCTTCTTCTCTTGTATTACTTTATTGTCATAAGATTTAGAGAATTCCTTTTTTGTCTTGATAGCACATGAGACAATGTCTTCATATGATTAGATGGTTTGTGAGACTAATGCTCGACGATGAAATGGTTTTAACCCATCAAAGAAACGATCAATATTACTTCTCGGGTTACGTATATAATCTTCTGCATGCCTCGCTAACCTTGTAAAGTTAGCCTCATACATTGCGACATTCTCATCCTCCTTTTGTCTCAGACTCAGAAATTGCCTTTCCATATCTTCTCGATGGTCATGTGGAAAGTATTTTTCTATGAAAAGATCTTTGAACTCCCTCCATTCCATGTTTGATACTTCATAATATTCCTTTGTGTTTTGAATCAATGACCACCATTGATCGGCATTTCCAATGAGGCGGTAGACTGCCATGATAACCTTTCCCTTTTCACTACTCCCCAAGGCGTGGAATATTTTTTCTAAGGAATTTATCCATTGCTCAGCTACTAATTGATTTATACCCCCATTAAATGTTGGCGTTTGTTGCCTCATGAAGCGGTCTAACATTGATCCTCCACGTTGCGGATCAGGGTGCTCCATACGAGTAAGGTTATTATTCATAACATGAGTGAGTTGTCCCAGAATGGTAATAAGTTGATCAGCACCAGTTGTATCTCCAGATCCACAATAATTATCTTGAGCAGGAGGGAAATCCCTACACGGAGTGCGTGCATTGATACAGTTTCCATTCCTTCCACTAGGCACCATTTCTAAACAATGGCATAAACTAGATTAGTTTATGAATCAAAATACATAATTCCATACCTGTAAAACACTTAACGCTAATTGAACTATTTATTGATATAATCCATAATCATAAAAATGTTTTTTTGAGGAAGTATATACTCAAAACCCTTCATAGTGGTTTGTAAAGAAAATGAGAATTGTCCTAAGCATATCCCCCTGGAGTGTCGTAACCAAGAGTGCAACAAGGCCCGTTGTCGTGCACCAGTTCCCGTTCGAGTCTAGCTCAAAGCGGTGTTTTCGGGTTTTACCCCTAGGTACATCTATGCCAGAGCCACCTCTACCTGCTCGTATCTAGACAGGGATGTATTGCTCGGAAAACTCACAAAATCTCTATAATACCAAAATTCTAGGAAGTTCTTCTATACTAATCCTTAAAGTCTATCTTCAGGTTATGTGCTCTAATCAGAGTTTGTCTAAATCTAGCTTCCAAGGTTAGTAATAAACTACCTCTGATACCAACTGTAACACCCCGACCCCAGCTACCTAGAGTCGGTGCATTACTTCGTAACATTGGCATGATCACAAAAGATCAAGTCTCGAAAGACCGATTAGTTCAGTAGCCTTGGAAACACTAGATACATTCATAAGTCGTAGATTACATCATAAAGTAAAACAAAACTACAACAACATCTTGTCTCTATATCCCCTCATACTATCCTTGTAGGTCATTCATAATATACTTCTTCACATCCTGGAAAAATTAAAACATTGAAAGGGGTGAGCTCAGATGCTCAGTAAGGATAACAATATTGCCGAAGCTTTGATAAATAAACATAAACATTTAAGGCAATGTATAACTAAAACAAAAGCCATTTGAACTTGAACTTCAACATAATATGGCAAATGTAAAATGAAATAATGCCATTTACTTATTCACATGGATATTCTACTGGTCGAATAATCACATGCAATATCAATAACCACTTTCATAATGATGGAACACATAATGCTAGACTATCATAACCACGTAGTCAAGGCCTCGTGCCAAGACCACAAATAAGATTTTGTCAAGGACTCATGCCAAGACACTAGTTTGTTCTCATGATACCTACCGATGCATCGAGGAGCTATAGCGGGATCCACCCGTCACTTATTAAGTCCAATGCATTCCTCATATGAAAAGGTTTAAACATATCATAAACCATAACATAATTGTATCACATAAAACATGCATAAAAGAAACATAAGATTCCTACACTTCAATCACAAGATATCAATACAACACATTGATGTAATAAAAACACATTCAAAACCATTTTCAATACCAAAATTAAATAAAATTAAAACTTTGTATTTATTTTTCATTTTAAAAAGTTATGGCTTGTAAAGGAAGCCGAAACTCAAATAATGGTCACGATGGTGGAGAAGTCGTTGTCGCCGCATACGTACGACAAAAACATTACCTTTTTTCGTTTAGTAAAACAATTCGTATAAAAAATATTCTTTTTGGATAAATGTAAAAGTCAAAGGGTTTTATACACCATATAAAATAAGGTTTTGTATAAAACAAAATATGCCTCAATGAAAGGAGATTGAGATGAAGTCCCATAAAAATATCATTTTTAAAATAAAATACATATATTATGTGTATTCACTATAAGTACACATAAATAAAGTAAAAATACAAGATATGACATAATAATATCATGACATAATTTGAAATTAGGATATTAACCCATGGAATGGAAATTGTGGTAAGAAATTCCCTTACCTTGCGTCCTGTCTTGACTCGACCGTTCTTTAACCTCCTGAATAATAATCTATAGTTAATTTATAATTTCTTAAGAATATTTTTCAAGTTCATTATCCATTTTATATCACTTATTACCATGTTATGAACATTATGTAATTATTTAAGTTAATAACAGTCATTTTGTCGATCTTAGGTACTTGAGTCAAAAATAAACTTTTTATAATTAAAAGTTGGTCATGTGGTGAAATATCCTTTATATCCATAATTATATTCATGATTTAGATATCATATATCTCATATATATCCAGTATATACATTCATTTATAATATTCCATAACGTTTAGAGGTTAGAAATGAATTGCACCATTCATGGAGACGGTAAGCCGTACGTACGCATGAACACTACATTCATTTCTATTTCATATTTAATGGAATTAAGTTATAATTATATAAAGGTATAATATAATTCCAGTATAATATAATGTATAATATCATTTACTCCATCCTTTATACATCCCACATATGGCATTTATGATTCAAATCACTTTGAGGGGGCGGTAGTCCGCACTTCCTAAAATGAAAATATCGTGTTTACCCATAATGGAAACAATAAAGGAATGCCATAAATGAAAAATACTGAACCTTAAGTAAAACATAAACATATTATATATCATATATAAATATAGTGACATCTTAATGGCCACATTTTAAGGTGTTATATGAGTGTTGAAGAATCATCGTTTCGTGAGGAAGAAATTCACCATCCACAGAAACCATATGTTCTTTAACCATTAGATGTAGGTGTGTGTAAGTGTAGCTAGAATACTCATTATAACAACATCCTAGTATATTGAAGATACTGGTGTTGTTACAAAATAAATGAATAAAAAGATTTTAAGTGGTTGGAGAAGCAAAATAAAACAAAATAACACAAGAGAAAACACTAACTTTAAAACGGTTAATTCTTTTTGATTTGAGCCAAAGGCTTCCTTGGGAAAAATTCTGCCCAAAGTGTGGTTTCTAGGAGTAAGGGAGGAAAGTTGTGAGAGTATTTGGGCAGAGGTTGGCCGAGCTAAAAGGCTTTGAAAGTGTGAGTACGGTGGTAGTGGTGGGGGCCTTTTATAAGTTGAGAGGAGGGGCACTCTTGGGAAGTACTAAAATGTTACTTTATTATTCAATGCTTTTCGGATTCTAAAGGTCCCCAACTTATATAATTCGAGGCTAAGGTGATATGGGTTCGAAATATTCTCATCCAATAGGCTTTGGACAAGTTTAATGCTTAGATTTTCCATTATCCTTCCATTTTATTAAAATTGTTAATTAATGAGGTAATCGCTGCATCATCATGGTGTCATAGATAATTTAATTTATTTAATGTATAAAAATTATAAAAAATATCATTATGTAGGAAATCTTTTAGATTTCTAATGAATATTTATAGTCAAAAATATGACTTGTATAACCCCATTAAAAAATTTTTTTAGTAAAACATCTCTTGTTTGTGACATTTTTATTTTAACATTAAATAAAAAGTTATTTATGTCATTTTCCTACCAAAGTGGCTCCATGGGGTCCCCAAGTAGACCCATGGATTGTCATGGTCGGCCATGACACATACAATAGGAGTAGGACAAGTTTAAAGGTATTTTAATATTTTTATAATATCATTTTTACCTTAAATTTCATTAATTACCTTTAATCGCGATTAATTAAACATAAAAGTTACTAATCACCAAAAAATTATTTTAATCCCATTGAACCACATTTTACATCCTAATGAAAACCATGTATGTCGGACTTTTGAAAATCAAATCACAGAAGTGGTAATGTTTCATTTAAATGAAAAATCACTTTTTTAACTACCACATAGTGGTTTCACTATTCATCAAAAATTGAAGTTTTTCAGAACAATGCCAAAATTTCACCCTAAGCTATAATTGATATTCTGTATCAAAAAATAATGTATATTTTAAAAAATTCCAAATATATAAGTTGCATTAATTAATTTTATAATTAATTCCCACTGTCAAAACAAATAGCGTGTTTTTAAGAAACCATATATATCAAATGATTGACCATTGTTTATGTCCAATTTCAAAGTGAAATTAATAGTAATGATCACCATTGGATAAAATTGTAAAAATATATTCTAATTATACTTTAAAACCACTCAATAGTATAATTTATCACTATAAAATACTTTGATTAAAAAAGTTATTTTTAAGTATTTTTCACTATTCATAAAAATTGGAAGTTCTCAGAAAATTACAAAAAATTCAACATTGGATAATTTCGATATTACAAATACAAAAATGAAGTCCATTTTGAAATATAAAATTTATATAATTTTAAAAAGTGGTTATTACTATTCATAACGGCTACATTGAATGGTTGTGGTGTGTGTTAGAACTCGAAGTTGCGTACAATGAAAGCTATTGCATTATTGAATGTATTGTGTATCATAGAAGCTCGGGGTGTTACAGTATTATTAGAAAATAAACATAATTCTAAATTATATTATTTATTATGGATTTTTAAAATTCAACTTGTGGAAGATGAAAAATTATGATTAGTGGTAGTCATGCAGATGGGACCAAATAACGGAGTTCAAAAGTTTATTAAGATTTTATATTCAGTTACACAGTGATGTTGATTATAATGAATTAAATTTTATTAATATATATAATATTTTTCTTGTGTGAAAAAAAATATTTAAATTATCATTTATCATTAATAATTATTTATATAAAAAGATAGTTTTTAACTAAACATTAGTATTTTTCAGTATTCATCAAAAAATAAATTTTCTTAGAAAATCCAAAAAAATCACCCAAGGGTAATTTTTATATTATTAATTAACAAATTAAGTTTAATTTTTCAAATTCATTTTATAAATGAGTCTAAAATTACTTTAATTATTAGAAGAAGTTCCATCAAGAGAATAATATTTTTAAACATATATGGACTTTAACAAAAATCTTATCATAAATTAACAATATATTTTTTTTTATAAATCAATTATAAATAATATTTTTAAAGTAATTGTTACTATTATTTTTAAAATTATAATTTTTAGGTTATAATATTTTCATTTAATTCAATATATGTAAAGTTTTTTCATAGAAACTCAGTGTGGCGTGTATCGTACACTAAGTTAGTGTTGCTTGTAGTGCAAGCTAAGTTGGTATTGTGTGTAGCACCAGAGAAGTTGGTATTTTGTGATAACAGAAAATATGATTTAGTTTTTTAATATATATATATATATATTACTATTTCTTGTTTTATGGGAAATGAAAAAAATATATTGAAAATATTATTTAATTTGAAAAATAATTATTTCTCAGAACCTTGGGGTGTTATGATTTCTTACTTCATTCAAATTCATTCACAAATACTATTTTAAAAAAAGGTAAAAATTTGAAAAACACAATGAATGAAATAAGTTAATAATAATGGGAACCACCAGAACCAAGAGGTATTATATAAATAATCTTCAATCATGGAAGAGGTTTTAGAAAACATAAATAGGAATGTTGGGATTTAATAATTGTGTATTATGAAAATACCCAAAATAAAACCATCAGTCAAAGAGTAGGTGTCATGGGAAACTCCCTTGGTCCTAAAATATTAAATTCCTTGACATACCTAGGAAAATTAATTGTTGGGTAAGATTACAAAATCGTAACATCCTATTTTCATCCTCTCATGTAGTCCAATTAAGTTATCTGGATTATCTCTCATCATTTAATCAAGTCAGAAAATGTTATTATAGCCAAAACCAAATCAATTATATATCAATATAGGTTCCCATGACATGTCAATGATATGGTTAGTAGACCAAAAAAATTATAAACACATACATCTATAATTCAAAAATATATAATCTTTAACCCACATCAAACACCATCACATGAAATGTCCCATTTTCAGATAAACGAAACATCACATAATAATAATCAATGTACATCCTTTAAATTTTTAATAATTATATACAAGACATACATTGAAATGGGGTCTCTTAGTTAGTGTTCATAATCATAAAAAATTAATTTTTTCAAATTCCATCTAGACTTTAAAATAATAATGGATGTTCATGCCTTGAAACACATATTACAAACACACAATGGGATCCTTTTTATCAAAATTCAAGGGTCTTTATGTGTATCAATGAAAAAAAAGTCTCAAAAAATTACATTGAAATTAAAAACGGTTTCATCACTTAAAATAATAATTTTCTCTCGTAATAGTTACTCAACAATACAAAAACATCCTTTTTAATTAAAATAATTGATTAAATAATTTAATTTATTTATAATAGAAACTAGTATAAAAACCATAATTTATTATAAATATATTTCAAAATAAACTGATAACAATTCATAATAACACATGGAATAAAAAAATAGTTAAGAAATAAAGAAAGTAATATTATTAAACCATCTATTTCTAGTCAAGAAAATTCTTTGAACATTTTATAATCCAACCATGGGAATAACTTATATAAATAACTTCATAGTAAAATACATTTTAAACCCTAAATAACATCATGAAAACTCAAATAAAATAATATCGTAGAATTACATACCTCAATCAAGTATAAATCAATAACAGCATATAACTTTTTATGGTGAAATTAAAACTATGCAAGATAAAGACCTTTCTAATCCATAAACATCCAAATCACATAATCAAACCCAAACCAAACAATAAATCAATCATCCATTAAGGTTATGTTTTAGGAGTAAGAGACAATTTGTTGGAGGGAATATATGGGAGGATAATAAGAAGAATAATGGTATGAACCCCATTGAACTACCTGATATCAATGTAGGAGACACTAGGAACCAAGGGTGAAAATAGTGGAATCTCATAAGAGCCTTTCATGATTCATTTATATAAATAAGAAATGAAAATAAGGCCATATCCTTTTGTAATATATGGATGGAAACAAAATTTCACAAAATTGGAAAACTGGGTAGGCATCCATCATAGTGCAATGCCTACTACCTTGGCACAACACTCCTCACTAGGTACCCAACATATTATACCCTACCAGTCCACAATATATAGAACCTCAATTGGTTTCATTTAAATACCCTAAACCTTATAACACGATGGAATTTTCATCAACCCTGCATGAATTAGATTACTAATCAAAATTGTCACCCTGGTATAACATACCCTGGATGTCGCATGATCTTCCATCCTTTGAGAAATCTCATGAATTAAAGAAACAATACCTCTCTTGAAAAAAAGACCAATATGATATGTCTTACCCGTCCGTTAAATATCCATACCTCCCCTAAAAATTCAAAAATTCAAAATGGTAGGCTATTTTAGGGCCTCACATGGCCATGATGTTTCCATCATCAGTTCATACATGTTTCTCCTTAAAAATACCCCAAACACTCAAATAATGCTAGAAAAACTAAAAACATTGAAATAACACTTAATTTATTAATATACCCTGAAACAGTGATATGTTGGTGTCAACAGTCTAACCTCATACCACATTCTATGCCCAAAAAAAGTTTTTATGCCATATAGAAGAAAAAAAGGTCAAATCATAATCTCTAAACCTAAATGGTGGAATTGCAGTGAAAATAACGAATAAATCTTAGAAAAGGGAGACAATTTACGTAAGATATATTCTCTAAATCAGTGTAATGAATCTTTAATCATGAAGAATCCTCAACAAAAAACCGATCCACAACCATACAATATGAAGTTTAAATAAATAGAATACCTCACATAGGTCTCCCAACCCTTTATAATTCATCAAAATGATAAAATAGTGGAAAAACACTTACATAAAGAGAGTTATATAGAAACAAACATGTTTCCTCTACTCAATAATGGTGACAAATAATTAAAAAAACAAAAAAAACCTGCTAAATATCTATCTTAAACTTCAATATAGTAAATATAACCCAAAGTAAACCTAATGGGGCATGATCTAGATAAAAAACCATTATCATCCGCTAAAATAAGAATGGAATAATTCCTTAAAATAAATAAATAATAATGAAACATGCTCCAAACTATGATGATGAATCTAATGTGAAAGTAACATGTGAACTCACTCATAGAACACAATCCCATGGCCATCCCAACAAAACATCAGTGGTATAATCTCCACTAGAAAACCCATTCATAACATAATTTATCATTATAAATAACTCATCCCAATTAACCCAACCATTTATCCAAGGTGAATCATCTTGGATCCTTAAAACTAAATATTTTCAAATAGTTAACCTCACACACAATTCTTATCAACCCTAAAAAAATCTACGAGGCATGAGAAAAGCTAAGAACAGTAAAAACACCACATTAAAATACCAGATAGAGCATATAAAGAGTGCCCCAGTCCATAAAAATTCTCAAAACTCAATTATCTCTAAATCCAATAGTTAATAACATTAAAAAATATTAATATGTTTCACTCCTAAAACATATTCTCACAATAAGTAAAAAACTGAATAAAATAGGAACCTCATCATCCTAGCATCTAACTAAAGCACATATCTCTGGTGAGTAAATTTAACCTTTAAGTTCCATATAATATCTTTCTAAAAACCATCAGTATGTTCTTTTAATACTCACCCACTAGGATAAAGTCATATGACCAAATTACTTTTAATCCCAAAGGAATATTAATAATGACTCAATGAATTTGTTAAAAAGTAGTAACTCTTCTCCAACACTCTATTTAGATTCTGGGATGATTTAATAATTAGAAGAGTCACATCACATTGATAAAGGAGTCACCCTATGGATCATCTGTAGAAAAAATATTTTTATATAGTATTTTTACTATTAGAATAAAAATATCTAAATATAAAGGGTTATAAATCCAACATATTAATAACTCATAGCTCAAATTGATAATATCTATCACAGATAAAAGATTAAATAAAACAATAATTTACTAAAACAAGAATATTTAATAAAAATATATTTTTCCATTAAAATCACGTCACTTGAAAATGGAATAGAAAATATCATTTGATAATTGAAAAGAACCCTCTGAATATTTTCCACATAAATTAGAAAACTATATAAAAAACATCTAAAAACTATTTTAATAGATTAAATATATATTCCCATAATAAGGAATCAATTTTTTAAAGAAAATATACTCCCATTTTAAAATATTTCTATTAAATATATTTTCCTTTTGAAAAACAAATAAATAAAATTTTTAATCCAACCACTTTTGAAATCATAGCCTAACAGAGAAATAATTCATTACTAATCAGTAATAAAAAATTTTAAAAATCAAACTATTTAATGAAATTCCTCTTTCTGCAAACAAAACTAAATTTAAACCAAAAACTATCCACATAAACACTTCACAAAACCCTCCTTGATTATCATACCATTATTAAAAATCACTTGAGTATAGTATAATAATTTTGAGTTCTAAATAAAATATCAAAATTTGATACAAAACTATTCACAACATGATGCCCTGATTTTACTGACCATGCACTAGTTTTGGTTTAACATATAAAATTTTTTAAGAATTATTTTCTTCATCTTTTAATAGTTTGTTAGGTCCTTTTGAGATGAATAGTAAAAGTTTTTTATTTTCCCCTTCTATCCCTAAAATTCTAATGAAATCCCCAAAATTACAAATTTAATCAATGTGGATCAATACAACATCATATAATTTCAAAATAATTCAAAATATTCAATAATAAAACTCATATTCAAGATTCAAATTCTAACTACCCATAGTAACTCATGTTTTATCCCATAATTTTTCATATTATGAACCTAATCATGTCCTAACTATTGTGTTTTTATAGTAATATTATGTACACTATTAGACTCCATAGATAACAATTAGTATCTCTAAGAACATAGGTATTTCAAAAAACAAGGCTATGAATGTATTTGTGACAAACTATCATGGGATGAGCCAACATAGTACCTAAAATTGCCCATCACTATTATTGAAGGTAATTATAATTCCCCATGGGTTGTAAACTAGTGAAAAAATATCAAGAATAAACACCTGGGAATAGTTTCACCTCTATATAATAATAAAACTATTCATGTAACAAACTGGACCTAGATACAATATGAACTGGTACCTGGACTAGTCTTCCTGGGTCATAAAGCATGTTTTTAAACCCAATGAGATGGAATTTAGTGTCTAGGAATCATATAAAGCACATTGGGAATGATTTATCTATCATGAAACAATATAAATATTAATTGTACATAATAACAATAAACTAAATAAACATGAGATAAAGGGAATGAGTATCCAATAAGAAATATACAATTGAATCAAAATCAATACACCCTGGATTAATATAAAAATAAATCCATGGAAGAAAATATGAGAGGTTAATGTGGATAATAAAAACCAAAAAATCCAAAATAATTCCCCAAAACACTCCAATGATCCCCTTTATTCCAATAGTCACCGTACAACTCAAAATATCCTTCAGAAGATCAACCTTATAAATAAGAAGAAAACTCAACCCAATTATAACCTTGAACCTATAAAATATGGGAATGAGACAAAAAACCAGTAGTTCAACACCCAGTGAATATATAAAATCTATTTTAATTGCATTCCATAAAAATTATAGTTTAAAATAAATAAATGTTTTTTAAAATTTTGACGACTCTTTATATAAAAAACAACACATCAATATTATGTTAAAAATAATTTTATTTATTTTCATTAAATTAATTTAATCACTTATAAAACACTTTTATCCTAGTTAAATCCTCTTTTACTAGTACCATTTTTAAAATCCCCACATTAAAACCATCTCAAAAAAACCCTTTTGAAAAATCACTTTCAAAAACAAAAAACATGTTTCGAATACCAAAAGGATTTAAAAAACAATGAAGAACCAACTTACATATAAACATAACACATAGGCCATTTTTTTTAAAAAAAAGACATACACATTGGATTCCCCAAAACAAAGGCATTTATTTTCTTTTTTTAACAACAAAATTCCAAACACACCTTGAAAAATAAATACATTTCATTTTCCAAGAATCGTATCTTTTGAATACATTTATAAAACATTATAGAAAAAAATAAACCACACCTAAAATAAGAAATAATCACAAGTAGGATCCAAGGGGTCTATGAGAAGGTAAAATGAAACAATCAAGAAAGGGATTCAGGAAACCACACAACCAATTGGTTATGAAAGAAAAATATAAGAAATTAACACCTAAATGATTCAAGATGTGATCCTACCATCAAGTGAATCATCATAGGACACAAGTGATTAAGACTAAAATTGGTGAGGAGGAACCTAGTCCAGCACTACTGAACCATTCAATTTCCCTATTATTTTCATTACACTATCTAAAAATTTTCCTCCTATGATCACACCACTAGCACAATCCATAAATAATTTCTCATGTTATCTCCCTCATTCAATTGACAATAATTCATTCTACAAACATCCTTAGTCAAGAAAGAAATACTCCCTAGTCAAGTCACTATTTATATTAGGGATTGAACATATCTATATCTCTACATATTACACTATGAATCCTATGAAATCAATCAGGAATGTGATCAATCAGTAAATTAAATGCATAATTTATCAGTTATGTTCTATTAATTTTTAAATAAATACTCACCGAACATTGAACACCATTATAAAAAATAACCCATAAGTTTATCATAATGTCTTCACATACATGAATCACTAATCATAAAAAAATGTAATGGTCGGCACATTTGGCACAAATAGGTTCTCAAAATATTTCATGAAAACTCATTTTTATAATGATCCAAATGGGACCTTCTAAATATTCTTTGAATCCAATGCTAACTCTCACTATTTACAACCAATCTTAATCACCCCATATCAGTATTTTTTTATTAATAATTTCATTAAATCTATTTGAGAACTAAAATGTACTTTAAAATCACATTATAAAACATTCAAATCTATCAAAAAGTTTCCAAAGGTGACCCACATTGGTTAAGAGACCAATTTTATAACAAAAAAAATTATATACTTTAAAAAACATCAAACATTTATATTAAACATCATTATATATATATAATAAGAATCCAATAAATCCAAAAAATTTCATTGAAAACACTCACAAGATTATATTACAAAAATGGGAATTTTTTCAAACACTTTTATGGAATTTCATTCCATGAGAATGGTTAAACCAATTTAGAAAACATCATTGGTACATTATAGGACACATATATATGCATATATATTTTAATGACTCAATTTAAAACCAACAATAATCCAATATAATAAAATTTAATGTGAAAAAAAAGTAATTGTTTCCTCCCATAAATGGAAACAAACATCAATGCATCACCCTCGATGATAGATGTTCATTGAATCAAAGTAACACCCTCAACAATTCATATACAATAAAACCCCAATGATTTAATAATCAAAAATAAAAAATATAAACCCAATAATGCAAGGGTTTTTGGGGTAAGTATAGATTTAGGAAAAATAAATGAATGGGATATGGGGAGAGGAAAGAGAATACAAATAACATAGAAACCCCTTTTAATACTAAGTAGATAAACCAAAATCAAACTAGGATAGAGGTTGTAGATCCTCGATGACCTCCTAAAGACTGACCATGTGAATGTGATGAGGATCGGGGTGAGGGTGTCTTAAAATCAGATGGTATTTTATGAAATACCTAAAATTTTAAAAGTTGGATAAAATTTATTATGCGGACACATAGTTTTGTAAACGATGGTACCCTAATTGTATACCCAAAATACCCCCTCACTTTTTCACCAAGGGACTCTACATGGTTGAATAAACTATTCTAAAACTGTGATAAAAGGAACTATAAAATTTTTGACCCATATCACTGTCTTTTTGTATGGATTAACTAAACATTCTCAATTCGTACGCCCTTAACCAATTCCACCAAAGTCCCCACAATGTTTCTTCAAGGATCTATATATTATTGACTAAAATATACAATACCTTTAGAGGATAAACTATGCTATAACAAATTGAATTGAAGATCAATCTGCATAATGGTAAATGCATTGTTTCCACTAATCCATGTATATAAGGAAAAACACTATATTTTATTTTTTTAAGACTAAAAAATCTCAAAAACATAAACAAACCTTCAATCTGATAAAAAAATATTAAATATACCTCCAAAGTGTTATGAAGGGTGTCATTATTCTACCCACCAAATCACTTTCTTCCCTTGAAAGTCCCACATCAAAGTAGGTGACAATGAAAAAAATTTATAATAAATCAATAATTTTTCCCAAAAAAACATCTTGTTAAAATTACAACCAAAATTTAAATAACCCTAAAAAAGAGATAAATACATGAAAATTTTGGTGGGTCCTCAACAACATCAATCTAACATAAATACAAACCAATCCATAATTGATCAACAAATATCTAGGGATATGGAGGCCTAGTGTAGTTCTTCCCACTATTTAGAAAAAACAAGTTGGAACATGCCACATCAATAAGTAACACTACTCTAACTATTGTTCTATAAGATTCACATGAGGATTCATCATTCCAACCCAGTGGAATACCATCACATGAGTATTTGGATGATAAAATACACTTAGTAACACCCATGGTCCAAATAGAAAAAAACCATTTCCCATGTTATCCATGAATGTTACCTGGATTTTCCCATTTCCAAAACAATTAACCAAATCCAAAATCAAGGTCTACACCATTTACATAAAATACACCATTATTCGGAAATTAGGAATTAATATCACCAAAACACCCATCACATATAAAGAGATACCAATGAGGCACAAAATTTAAACATCAAGTACGTATTTTCAAAAACCATAACTACTTAAAAACTATAGAGAATAAATATTAATACTTTTTTCATCAAAAAATATACACAAAAATAGACCTAATGGATACATAAAATAATTTTCACTCTATCAATCCTTGGACATCTCCAAGCTCGATCCAACAAATGTACCAAACAAGATCTCATATCTGAATCTCTACGGAAAAAAATCATCACAGATCCAACAATCAATCTAGTAATTCCTAGAAAAACAACCAGAATACTATAGTACCCAAATATAGACACTCGAAAACACTACCTTGGAAAATTACATGACATTACACCAATAGATAAGAAAGACACATTCAACACCTATCGCAGCATGGGATGTGCTTAAAATAGGAAGGATGTAAAACATTGAAAGAGCAAAAATATACATTAATTATAGACATTTCTAAGAGTATTACAGTAATTAAACATTACACACAAACCCAATTTGGTTGTATATCAAAAATAAAACCATAAAAATGTCCCAAAATAAATCAATGGACATTATAAAAAGCATGAAACGTTAAAACAATCAACATTTTTTAAAATTGCATCTCTTAAACCCTTGAAAACATTTTACCATATACCCAAAAAATCATATAAATAAAGAAACATAATGAATAATTTTTAAGATAAACCAATCAATTTTACAATTTTAATTCCAATTCCGAACCGAACATGGTCGCTGAAAGATGCTTCAAAACACAATTTCAAAACAGACACCAGTCAGTTTGAAAACCAAAACTCCTTCAATATTCCGTTATAAAAAATTACTTAAAATTTTAAATAATTTCAAATTATATACACTTTCTGAAAACATTATATGGGTAAAACCCAAAAAAGAACCATAATATAGTCTGTAAAATCACCGAATTCCAATAAAATGGGATACCACCATTACATTTTTCCATTAAATCATAGTGAAAAATTCATCAAATCCTTTCAAAACCCAACATGAATTTATAATAATATCCACTATACTATATAAATAAAATATATGTTTAATTTTCATTTAAAACACCATTAAAAAGTTTAAAACCATTGATGTTTACAAATTTTTAAATGGAATCAGCTATTTTTCATGAAGAAAAATCATTTCAACAAAAATTCTTGAGGCCGCATTTCCCACCATAAACAATTTTCTTATGAAAACAACATTTCTCATGCACAAATATATAATTGAAAATCATATATGAAATAACATATGAAATAACATAAAAAATAGATTACACAAGACTCAACCAAAATCCAATCCAACAACGCCGACAAATTAATAGAACCACCTTGATCTTTTTCCTCATTTTCCTAACCACACATAAAAATATAAGGGTTTATCGGTATAGATATAAACACAAACTAGAATGTAGAACCATGATTAACATTTATCATATGTTTGATGGAAATGTTCTAATCATGCAATGTTCCATATTATATTCCTTGTATCAAGCACTTTTCCCCCAAATGGTTTAGGAAGCCTTAAAAACAAACCCCATGCCATGATTTTATTTTTTTCATACCATACTATCAAATAATACACTTAATGAAACTCAATATAACACCATTCATAAGAAATAAATCTTAATCCAATAATTTTGATAAACATAAGGTTATAATTAAATCAAAAATCTAAAGAACCCCATGAAACACATGGATATTGTTGATAAAGAGCTTATGAAACACAACATCTACCTAACTCTTGGGTCCTAACATCCTTTTATCCAAACTACTAATTTTAAAAATTACAATAGCGCTTATAGATCATATGCTACACATAGAATCTTCAATTTGATATCATTTTGTAATGAACTATCCAGGGTTCTATATGAACTAGTACTTGATCGAGTAAGTAATGAGCATAAAGGTGTTCCAGGTCCCTATACGATGGAAACTACTTCCTTGGAATCATAAGAGGCACATTGGGAACAATTTCTCTCCCATACAGTAATATAAATAATTAACAAAAACAAAAGATTAAAAATAAATAATAAAAGATAAGTAGAATGAGGATGCAATTCAAAATAATAAATTGAATCAAAATTATTACGCAATGGAATTAGATACAAAAAATTATAGTAAGTAAGATTAGATAGGACAATGTTGTCAATAAAAACACAAGAACCCAAAATATTCACCAAACCTCTCTAATGGGAACATGTGTGAACTACAGTCAATATCCAATAAAAAATATCCCTCAGAATATCAACTAGGTACTAAAAAATAAACATCAGCCCAACTAAAACCTAGATCTTATAAAATATTCTTCTAAGATAAACATCCAAATAGGTCAACACACACTTAATCAATTAAATATATTTCATATTACACTCTATAAAAAATATGGTTTTAAATATAGAGGAAAGCTATTTATTTCTAATTACAATTTATATAATGAATAAAAAACACATCAAGGTTTTGTTTAAACACATTTTATTTATTTTAACTAAATTAAATCAATCATTTGGAAAAAGCTTCTCTTAGGGATGAACTCTAATTTATTGAACAGACATTTTAAGCCCCACTTTAAATGAATATTATTAAAAACCTTTTTTAAAGAACCTTTTGAACCCCCAAATAATTTTCCTATTTACAATTTTTGGCTATAAAATCATAAATAAATAAATTTATTTTTCAACCCAATAAACTAGCCTAAAATGATACTTTAAAAACCCATACACCTACTATTTTTAAAAAAATCCATCTATTACCACTTTCATACCAAAACATTCAAAATATAATTTCAAAAATAAACATATTTTATTTTTAATGAATCACATCTTTCCAACTCTATTTCTAATTTTGTTTGGAGAAATATCAAAATCAAACATGAAATGTGATATAATAACAAGATCGAACTAAGGGATCAATAATATTGTAAATATAAATAAACAAGTAGGGGGTGTCAGGAAATTTCTCAATCAATATGGGATACAATAAAGACAAACTAAATAATCCACTAAACCTTCCAAAATGGTATCCTAGAGTCATGAGCATTATCCTAGGTCTTATGTGATATAGAACCAAACCGGTGATGAGTAAACAGGTCCAATACTACTGAATTTTGCAATATTTTAGAAATGACAATTAATTTTTTTATATTCAGGTTTGGGTCGGCCTAACCACCTATATAATAAATGTTACAAAATACAATTATGGATGAATATGAAAAAATGGTAATTTATGTATAGAAATGTAAAAAATGATATTTTTTTGAATATTAAAATTAATATTAAAAACATATATTAAGATACCAATGTTTTTTCGTTAAAAATTAGTGAAACAAGTTCAGCATTGACTTTGTCTTTAGGGATAATAATAATAACTACAATATAAATACAATATAACATTATAAATAATTATAAAGTTTCAATTAAATTACGTTTTATGATCCTAGAATAATGATTCTTTGGAGAAGAATAATGAAAAAAAAATGATATCAAACAATTATGTTTACTCTCACTCGATATTGTAAACATAATTAAGATGTTTATTTTTTCCATATAATAGATTAACGCTCATTACTGGAAGTTGATAATTAAGGTAAAGGATTCTTTTCTTCAAATTTAGTTTTTTTAAGAAAAAATTCTTATTATATACCCTGATTTATTTAATATGGTGTGATTACTTCTTAATTAATATCTTTTACTATATTCATGTAATTAATGGGTTTTGAATATCCATATCATTCTATTTGTTCAAATGGATTTCAATTCAAAATATATTAATATTTAAGGGTCATTTGTCTCTATTTTAAATTCCATGAGAGATGTTTCATATTACATGCCATAATTTCATTTATATCACATCCATATAACCTTCATGTTTAATGAGTATAATTCATTTCATTATATTTGAAATTCCATTCCATTGTAAACCTCTTATGTTCTTTTGATTCTAATATTACCATCACCTAAGTGTTTATTAATCATTATTAAATTCAAATTGGGATTGTTTTTGAAAGATAAACCACTTGGGTAATTTCAATTATATTCCATTATAACACCTATAATCATTTTCATATAGTCTGGTAATTTTTCTGGCTTATGAATTGTTCTTTTCTATTATAAAAATTATACATCACTACATTTTCCCTACCTTATTATTGAATTTTTACAAAAAAAATATTGAAATGTATTTCATTTGTTAATACTCTATATCTACTTCCATTGTTTGAAGGGTGTTCACCAAGATTCCATACATCAATTGATTGGGGAAATTATTGGCATAACAATATACCTATTACTCTATATAGTGTTAGTTTGAGGTATTAAAAAATAGAAATATATTACATTTATGCATTAGGTGAATAATGAAAAATTATACACTTTTTATTCAAATATATAATATTATTGATTACTATGGAATGTTGGATATGTATCTTATAGTTTACTTAGTAATTTATATGATTAATGAATTGAGGTTAATAACCTTTCCTTATAAAAACACCATTTCAAAACTAAAGTACACAAAATAATGGGTTTAATTTTAAAAAATAATTGAATATTGTAAAGGAATCCAAACATAAAATAATTATTGTAACAGTGGGAAAATCCATTTATTTCATTTAATAAAAAAATAGAACATTTATTTTTCCCTTGTGTAAATAAAATAAAATATTTTTATAGAAATATTCCTTTTTAAAACGATGGAAAATTTTCAAAATAAATATAAAATAACCTTTATAACTATTTTATATTCATATAAATGTATTAATAAAATATTTTTAATAATATGGACATGGAAGGGAAAGAGTGGTAAAGAAAATTTTAAGAGGTTATTTTTCAGGGAAACTCACTTAACTCGAGTCATACCCATCACATATGTTATTTATATTCCTAAATAAAAAAATTCTATTATTTATTTAAATTGTTATAAATGTTTTCTAAATTCATTATACCCTTTAATTTATTTAAAACCATTTTATTAAAAATTATTTAATTAATTAACCTCACATGAGATATTTTGATGATATTTAACTCATATATCGTAAATAAATTCGGTTGGCTGATTATGGATAAAAGAGTTCATTATTTAATCATCTATAGAATAATAACAATTACATAATTAAAATTTTTTAAATCAGTTGTACTTATTAAACTATTCATGAAATATTGTTATGAAAATAGTAAATATGTTACAATAATTGGGATAGTATATTGTACATATGCATGGGTAACATTTCCATTAATAGATGATCATTATGGAAATGAGGTGGGTAATATTTTCTCTCTGCATAATGGTAATTATATAATAAATGATACTTTATTTATTCAAATATTCTTATATATATCATTCATGTGATTTGGTGATTAAAAAATAATTTTGCTTCGTGGAGTTTGTAGTCCCCACGTACGCATGAACGACCATATCATTTTCTAAAGAATGGAATGTTAAGAAATTAGATGATATATTACATATAAAAAATGATAATTATTCATTAATATCTTATATATAAAATAAATATTTATTATAACAATATTTGAGACGTGGTCATGGAAAATGAATTACATTTATTCTCAAAGAGGATGTCCACCACGCACATGAATAATGGTTTTCTTTCTCATATGACAGAAGAGAAGATGGATATATATTATTCAATAAACATAATAACATATATATATATAGGGTACTTATTTTATTATTTAATCATGTTTGAAAAATATTTGAAGGAGGTAGAATAAGAAATTAATCAAAAATGATATGTTAATAACTATACATCATTATTGGATAACCCTTAAGGTTTAAAGAATAATAATTTAAATTTTGGTTTCATGATTAAACCAAGGCCTCTAGGGTATTTTTCTATATATGATGAGGGTATTTTGGTATGTATTGGCTAAACTAAAATTCTTATTAAGTGTTATGAAAATATGACAGGGTGTTCCCTTTTATAAGAGAGGGTAGTGGCACTCAGGGAATTTCTCAAAGTAATAAATTAATATAAATTTATTTTCATACTCAAAGGGATCATAATTGATAATACTAAAATTTAATATGTTTATTAATAAAATTAATATGATAAAATTAAATATTAATAAGTTTATAGTGTATGATAAATTTATCATTTTGTAATAACCCCTCATTAACCCTTTTGACAATTAAAATGATATTAATGTTTTTAAATCATTAAGGGTCAAAGTATTTACTGTAATAGAAATATTGGATGATGCATGGGCCATACTTTATATTTCTAAATATATAATAATTAGTTATCTAAATATATGATTTTAATAATTTATAATAAAAAAAAATTATTTATTATAAAATATCATTAATTTCATTTTTTTGAACCATTCTTCTAATTTGAACTTGAAAATATCATAACAGAAATGGAACTAAAATAAAAAAATTATCCTAAACAGAAAAGTTTTATGTTTATAAAAAATTTATGGAATAAATTAATTCATTTATATAATATTATATTTAATATTTTAAGAATTTTATTTTATTTTATTATTGATTAAATTAATATTATGTTGGTGTTGTGTCAAAATTTATGGTAATTATTTAATTACCACAAAATTACAAATAAATAAACATGATAAATAAATTATTAATCCTTAAAACAACTTCTTATTTCTAAAAAAACCATCTTTTTATCCCCATGTAAAAATTTAAATATAATAAAACAAAGGGAATAATTTTTTTCTTTTATTCAAATAAAATATTATAAAACTAAAAATTGTAATCTCTGGGAAATAAATTTAATATACTAGTAGATTATATTATTATGGATGAAGCATAAAAAGAAATTAAAATAAAGGAATTTGTTAGTCTTTCTTTCTAGTCCTTATTATAATTTTCCAACCTTAATTAACCCATTTTACCATTAGAGTCGTAACAAAATTTACAATGATTACTATTAATAATAACTAAAAATAAAAAAGTGAATATTTACCAAATTTTTAAATATTGATTCCATATATGGATACTATTTTTAAAATTTTTATTCACTGAAGTGAATTAATTTAATTTAGAATTAGCCACGAAAAATTGATGAAAAATGGTTTTTCTACAAAAATGTCATTTAAGAATAGAAATGTTTTTATCAAAAATTCAAGTATATACTTCCATCAAAGGATTTTATATTGACTATGAATAAAAAAATGAAGAAATTTTATAACCAATACAAATTGAATATGACTATGTAAACATTTTAAAAGAAAACACACTTATTAATTAAAAACAGTATTTAAACTATTCATTGAAAAATCAATATTCATAAAAAATTCTCAAAAACTCTTCTTATGAAAATTTTAACATTATTAACTCAAAAAATAAGTTCATTTTTTCAGATAAGAATATATATTTATTGAATAATTATTATAAGTATTTTATATAATACATTAATTCCTATTTTGGTTAGAAGTAAGGATTTCTTCCTCTTGAATGAATAATTTCTTAATTTTCTTATAATGAATGTAACTCTATAAAATTGAATTACTATAAAATTGGAAATTATTTATATTAATATTAATTGAGTTTTTACATTTTTCAAAAAAAATATTAAATTACATCCTCATATTTTATTCACTTATTTAACAAGTGTGGATATCTTTCCGTCATATAGTTCTCGTAGTTCCATATTGATTTGTCAATAATATAGTTTTCCAAAAAACCCTAACATGATGAATTACCTTATTATGAAACACTTTATCTCTACGGTAAGGATTCTATAAAGGTTTCTCTTCATAAGAAAGGATATCTTCCAACTGAATTACACCATGTCTCAAAAAAAGAGGTGAATTCAAAACATATTTTCGTAACATCAAAACATGAAATATGTTATATATATGGGATAAACATAGAGGTAATGCTACTCACGGGGAAAAAGATCCATCACTCACTATGATTTCATAGAGTATAATAAACCATGGAATTAGATTCCCCTTTTTACCAAAATTCATAACACTTTTCAAGGGAGATCCATTAAAGAAAAACATTTTTACCTACCTTAAAAGAAAGATCTTCCCTTTTATTATCCACATAAATGTTCTGCCTACTCTAAGACTTTATCATATTTTGTTTAATAATCTCTACCCTCTAAACTAGTTCATATACCAACTATCATACCATCAACATAATTTCACAAAATCCATCCAAACAAGATAGAGTAGGACTCCCTTTTCTATATAAATCTTCAAAATGTTATAGAACAATACTCGAATAAAAACATTTATTATATTAAAACTTTACAAATAAAATGTGTTGATTCAAAAATACCAATTAATCCAATGGACAATAAAAACATTTTTATTAAAATGTATAAATCCTTCAGTGGGACATTTCATCACATTGAGGAATAAAAGTTTTAGTGAAATTTAATTGAGTAAATAATAAATTCATAAAGACTTTCCAAAAAATAGAAGTAAAAATGGTAATATAGATAGATACAATAGGGATATGAACACCATTTAGCTTAATTATCTCCTTTATATATTGTCAATAATGATAATCAAACTATATAATATCTTGAGTGTGAATGAAATGTATATATTTAGTTAATCCATCAAAAAAACACAAACTGATTTATTACCTCTAGATGGCTTTTCCAATCACACCATGAAATCCAAATATATACTTTACCATTTCTATAGAAACAATATAAAATGTAAAATCATCCTCATTGTAAATTATAATTATATTTTAAAATTTCACATGTTAAACATTTCCGGGTAATGGGAACAATATCTATTTGCATTCTATCCCATCAATAATAATCCCAGTGCTCTTTATACATATCATTTCTACTATAGTGAATAGAAAACAGGGAACTATATGCTTTACATAAAATTATGTCATTAACAGGGAATTTTAAATCAAACATAATCTCTTTCAAAATATAATAATATGTTTTTCATTAAAAATGACCTACTAATACATACCTTTCTTATCATATTATACATATTCTTACAAAACATGATCCTCCATATGGGATTGTATAAGTATTTCAAATAGATGTTATTGAACATTCACCTATAACGAAAAAGGGAGTATATTAATGTATAAATTCTTGGTTGAAAAACATAAAATCCTTAATCAATCAGTTTTATTCTAAATGTTATATAGTTAATCTATTCTTTTTTTAGACTCAAATCAATAGAGAGTTTTTTTCCACCTTCATTATGGTAATGAATTGTGTATTAAAAATCCATAATAAGTTCAAAACATATTTTATTCCTCATGTTCAACTCGTTATGAGTGAATATATTCATCATACATTTATGATCATGTTATATTTTGAAAATGACTATATATAAATTAAACCTTATAATTTAATAAAGAAAAACTCAAGATAGTAAATTCTAGATGATGTGTCAGGTAATTTTACTTGTGTGGTTTCTGTTGATGTGATTCGTATGTAATTACCTATTCATAAGGCATTAAAACCCAACCAAGTCCTTTCAATGAAGCATTAGTATACATGAAATATTCACCATTTCTAGTGGTTTGGTCCAAAATTGGATAATTATGAAATATTTTATTCAATTCATGGAAAAAAAAATAATACACTTTTATCAAGATGAATTTAAATCCTTTTCAAGATAACTTATTTAGTTCTCATGATAACTGATCAAACATTTCAATAAAACATGGGTATTAACTATAACTCCTTGAGTTTTTATGAATCTTTTTTTTATTAAATTATTTTTTTGTAATGCCTACCATTACACACTTCACTAAGTCAAACTATAGATATATAATACACCATGATAATCGTGTGCTGCACACAACACTGACTTGGCATGAGTTACACGTAACACATAGTTTCTAGGAAACGAAATTTTATTATTATAATTATTTGAAAGATATAGTCATTACGTAACTATTAAAGATATCAAAATTTGTATAATTAAATAATTTTTAAATTTTTTTTATAATGGTTTCATATAAATAAATAATAATGATAATGAAACATATAAATTTTGGCAAAAGTTTTATGTTTGAAAATACTATTTTCTCAAAAGAACTTATTTTTTTCTCCGTCTATGAAGAATAATAAAAATAAGTTTAGAAACATTTAGAATTTTAATTTGAAAATAAATTTTGTTTTTTAATTCATAATTACTAAATTATCTAAGGATAATATTTTTTTTGTTTATTTATGAAAAACATCATTTTTGGATGAATAGTGAAAAATAAAATAAAATTAATTCAAAACTAATTTTCTATCTAATTTATTTAAATAGTAAAATCATATTTAAATTTGGATTTAAAGTTTAATTGGATAAATTTTATATCAATTAAACTATTTAATGAAATTATATCCAAATTAACATTAAAGTTATATATAAAATCATTTTAATCTTTTTATCATTTATGCTTAAAAAACCCGATGTCGAGTCACGTCTATGGGATTAAAATTAAATTAATTTATACCACTTATATGATTATAATTTTGAAAAATGGATTAAATTTTTTGGATCTGAATAATTTATAATTCATATTATAGAAAATTTATTTTTTGACTAAAATTAATAGTAAATGTGATTAAAATTAATTTGTAGTGAATAAGGTAAAACCAAAATTACTTTATTGTTAAATATTACCTTTAGTGGCCAAATAACCAAGACAACTATTAAAAAAAATTATAGAAATATTTTGTCCAATTTCCCTCTTGTATATAAAATGAGATATTATTTGAAGAACATTATGTAAAGTAGACCTCCTAATAGTGTTTACCTTATTTATATTTACAAGAATGTTAGTCATCCACTATAAAAGGGAACTCCCCCCACCCTAACTTATTAACATCTCTAAAGCCATTTATATCAGCCAAAACCCACCAATATCTCTTCCAAACTTCCCTCAATTCATCTTATAATCCTACCCTTGGGAATAAACCCATAAAAGGAATCCATTTGGTCAAAACCAAGAGGAGTTACCCAATAAAGAGGTTAAATAATTCCACAATCTCTTTTATTTTTTTCATTCTCCACCCACTCAACAATTATTATTTCATTATTATATGAAAACCATAGTTTACTAAATACTTATGAGCTTTTTTTTAATGGTTCAACCTACACCGAGAGAAAATTCCATCAAATGGGTAACAAACTTACTTTTTGTGTGTACGGTGGACTACCGCCTCAGAAAACAATGTCATTATTTTTTTACTTTACCACCTCTCATGGTTGGTTATTTTGATTTACATACTATTATTAGATATTATATATGATATTTATTATTTAATTATAATTATTTAGTTATTATATAACACATACATTCATCATTTCTGTTTTTTGTAATTATGATAACTTCATTTGCGGAAGAGTGGACTACCACCTCCTTAGAGCAATATGATTAGTTCACACAATACATGGAATGTATTAAGGATGGGTTTAGTAAATTTTTTTGATAAATTTGAAATATTAATTCTATGATTATCATATTATATAAATGTACATATATTTTTTTTAGTTTCATTCATTCAATGTGATACAAAAACATAAATAGCATTCATGCGTACGTACGACCTATTGTCTCCTAAAACAGTGTATTTAATTTTATATTAATATATTATTTATATTATTATAAATACATATATAATACATATATATTATATTTAAATAATTTTTTACATTCTATAAATATGTAAATCATGATCTATGTAAGAGGATAAAGAATAAAAAGATAGAATAAATGTGAATATCATAGCGGTTATTACCCGAAATGTTACTTTGACATTGAATTGTTAATAAATGTGTAATACAAAGTAAAAAATAAATAATATATATATATATATGTATGTATATTTTAAATAATAATAATAAACATATAATTATAAACAGGATATTTGAATGAGTACGATAATATTTAAGACTTAAGGTAAGCATATTTTTGTCTTACTCTTTTTTGTGAAACATATGCCTTATTCACCACATGTTTATTTTGTGGGGTGTATATTCTTACAATGAATGTATTATATTATTATTATGATTATATTTATAGTAATTTAAATATCAATTTCATTATCTTTTTTTCATGAGGTTTTACATTTGAAAAGTTACCAAATCAAAAAATTTATTTTCTCCGAATTTGTCATCATTGGGATACATGTTTTGTTATGCACCTATATTCTTTTACATTGTGTATATACATCCATTTGAAATGTTATACCATGAGTCTAATTATTTTTATAGTATTTTATTTTTAATGTAATTTATTTCTCTTTCATGGTATGTATGATTCAACGTTACCAAGGGGATGTGTTTATTGAAACAATCCTATTATTTATCAGGATTGTTTATGATTATGAATCTATTGATGAAATATTACAACAAAACTCCCATGAAAACTCATGAATTTTATTATCCTCAAGTTATTCATAGTTTATTCATGTATTAATACAATTTTTAAATCTTTTTTATAAAATATAATTAATAAAACTATTTCTGAAAAATGATGAACTCATTTCTCTTCTCAAACAGAAATACATTTTATTAAAAAAATGTTTTAAAAAATGTTTTAAAAATGTTTTTAAGATGATATTTTATCCTAATTTTAAAAAATAAGTATTTTTAAATTGTTTTATTGTTTTAAAAGCATCCTTTTTAAGTTATCAAAACTATTCTCAAAGTTAAATATTTTCAACAATATTTTGTGATTTAAAAATAAATTTTAAAATAATAAATGATATTTTTGTAAATAAATGTTTTCAAAGGAAGTTTCTAAGTTATTTTACATCTAATATGACACATGTTGGTGTTATCATTACTTTCTATAGAAATGTTTCAAATTATCCATTCGTATTATTCCTTGAATGGTTTATTCTTTGATGGTGTGACATTTATGAATTATATTTATCATTCCTTAGTTATATTATTAGGACACAAACTTCTTTTCAGCGAATATAAATTGATGAAATGACTATTAAACCTATATCTTTTCAATATGTTATGATATGATTACATTTTAATTATACCCATTTAATTTAATGGGTTATGATAAGATGGATATATAAGATCTATATCCACATATATGTATGATATCATTATGATATTGGTGTGACCTATATCTCCTTCCAATAAATTGGGGAATGATTTATATCTCATTAGAAATAAATGGCTAGAATAGGGAGTAACATAGGTTGATTAAATGAATTTTTCTGCTAAGATGTTCTTGGGAGTTAACCTTGTCTTCTATGATGGTCAAAGGATTGAACCATGACTACCATGATGGTTTAGGGAGTGAACCTATTCTAATAATATATCTTTTGAAGTGATACCTTTACTAATATAGAAACAATTATATATGCTTATGTTTCTACCTCAATTCCATGTCTTATTCTTTTGTTATGCTTCTATGTCTTTTGCTCTTGATTCAATTATGATTCATGTATTATGAATTAAAATTAATTATTCCATGATTTTGGTTTATGATCTTTTATATGAATGGAATGGTCTCCTAATTTTATGATCATGTTCTCATACCCTTATGATCATTTTTATGCTTATATATATTCCTTTTTTCTCTTATTAAGTATCTATGGTCACCACTTTTTATGTTTCCTATCCATGGGTTATGAAGATTTGTATTATTTATCATGTTCCTAAGAAGGGTGATAGTCATAAATAATCTAGTAGGAGATATTATTTCATACTTATGTTCCATTATTTATGTTTCCATGTTTCCGAAGGCACTAAACTAATATGGTATTTGGAATTTATTTGTGTATTGTATTTAAAATTCTTTAAATAATCATGTAATGTAAATTCATATTATGTAATATTCTCTATAGTTGATATTAGAGAAAATGATTATTTATCCTTGAAAAACTACGATGCTAAAATCCTAGTGATAACCCGGAGGATATGTCTAAGGATAATTCCGAAGATAAGGAAAAGTATAGAAAAATGTCATAGAATTTTTCTAAAGGATGGAAAGAGATGTTTCCTAGAAATAAATAACTATCTTAATAATATAAGTGGATGTGGATCTATAACGTTTGCACATTAGGGTAACAAACCCAAAAACACCATATTGACAAAGACCCAATCGAGAACCGGTGCATAATAATGGGCCATGCTGCATACCCAGATTGACACTCCTAGGTGATATTCTCTGGAAATCCACAAACACTTCATGAACCATCATGAAGGATATTAACAGAATTTTGATATTAATAACCTAGTATAATCATAAGTTTTAATATATTAAAGATTGTTTCATAATTTAGACATCCTATAAGTGGTTTGTCATGATTATGTGGTTCCTTGTAGTGGTAATTGTTTCTTACTATATGTATTTTTGTTTTAGTCAAATGTTTGAACCTGAAGGGTCCACATAAATAGTGATTAGGAAGAAAAATAAAATGATATTACTCCTAAGAAAATAATTTGTTAAAAGATCTAGAATGAAAAATATTATTTCTATGCTCCCCCAACATTATCATGCTTTGAATCATACAAAACATCCAAATGATAAAAGAAGGGAACAACGTTATATTAAGTATTTTATGAGGCATTGTAAACCTTATATCAGTGGGTCTTATAATCCACTTGTTTCTAAACAATACATCAGTACCACAAAAAAATACATTCTCTATTCTTCAATGTCTGAAACAAAAAAAAGACATTCTGGTGGTTAATTGGTTAAAAAGAGAAGAGTACTAGTGGTCGACTCTAATCATGAATAAGAGGTAGTAAGATGAAATTGAATCCATGGATTGGGATGAGTTCAAGAACTTATTTTTCAATAATTACATTGCTAGTATTTTTTATACAACGAAGGAAAAATAGTTCCTCAGGTTAAAGACAATGGATTAGGAATATATTGGTACTCACAAGGCTAATTTCACAAGATGTAAGAGGTACTCTTCAGGTATTATCTTCTAACTCAAAACTAATGTTGATAGGTTCTTCAATGTATTAAATCTACATATCATAATGGAGTTGTCCATAAGAGACATTTGTTTAAATAAATATGTTGTACATTGTGAAATCAGGTTTTAAATAGATGTTGGAGTTATGTATCAATCTTAAGGTTTTGATAATAAAACAACTAAGGAGTTCAAAGTAAAAAATTAAAACCATATAGAATAAAAGATGATCATTAATTTATGGTCTATGTGTCAGATGAAGGGTAGATAAAATTGTATTAAGGGCTCTAATAAAATTTTTAAGGGTATAAGTATGGTCATCTAGAATTTGATTATGGATGTGACGAGAAGAAGTTAGATAACAATGCGAACGGAGATAAAGCTTCACAAAATGAACCACCCCTACATAAGTGCTAAAAGTGTTAGTATAATGGGGTCCTTGGTAATCATTTCTCAACCTCAAGGGATTTTGATGATTATTGACATCAAAATCCGCTTAATCTGAGGGAAAAAGGGAAATATCATGTGATAATTGTTTCTAACGAGGGGCGTGATAATGATTTGGTGAAAAGTACACTTATAATATACTATAGAACTACTAATGCATTATTTGATTTTGTATTTAACCACACTATCATATCTAAATAATTTTATAAGGGTATTAAGATTCCCCCCAAATGATTATATATGGAATTAGTAGTTCAAACCCCTAATAGTATTATGATATAATATCAATTCTATGATTCCTATCCAGTTTATGTTTGGGGGAATGTGCTCCCTAAAAATCTCATCATTCTTCCTATGGTTGAATTTGATGTTATCTCAGTCATGTATTGGATTTATCTACATAAATCCCACAAAAAGTTTCAATTAAGGTAAGTTACATTTGGTATTTCAAACTAAACTATTGTCATCTATCAATGTCACGATAATTATGAACTTCTTATAGAGATTTCATCCTACGTATAGGTCTTAATTCCAATTCAAAAGGGTTTTTATCTCAAATTGTATGGGAGAAAATCCAAATCGATGATATGAATATTTTTTAGGATTTTTTAGTTTCTTTCATGAAGAGTTTTCTAGCCTTCCATCATAATTTGTTGTTGATTTATCGATAGCTTTCATACGTGGTTCAACACTAATTTAAAAGAAACCCTATAGAATGTCCCCAATTGAGTTGAAATAATTAAATAATAAACTCCAATAAAACTATGATAAGGGATTCATTTGAATAAGTGTGTCACCATGGGTTGTACCTATTTCTATTCTGAAAATGAAATATAGATCAATTCCCCATTGAATTGATTATTGAGAGTTATTCAAGATCGCGGTCCATAAAAAGTATCCTCTTCCCAGTATTGATGACTTTTGTCATCAACTGTGTGGATATCAATACTTTTCCATGATTGAACTTCATTTTAGATATCATTAATTTGGGGTTTGTAAGTAGGATATATCTGAGATGGAATTTTATACAAGGTATAGAAATTATTAATATATAGTGAATCCTTTTGGTCTTACTAATTCCCCTTATATATTCATGTATTTAATTAATATAGTCTTTATATAGAAGATATATCATTTTGAAATATTCTTTATTAATGATATTCTTATTTATTCAAATAGAAAGTAATATAATTAAGACCACTTGAGAATTGTACTAAAAACCCTAAAAAAGAGAAATAGCATGAAATTTTTAAAAAGTGTTCTTTTTGGCGGAAAAAGGTTTCATTTTTATGTGTAATGTAATCTCAAGATAGAGTACAATAGAAGATTATTTAAAGAAGGAGGCTACTAAATATTGGCCTAAACCAACCACTATGACTGAAATCCATAGTTTTATTTTTGTACCTAAATATTTTTTACGATTTGTGGATAATTTTTCATGTCTATCTAATCCCCTGACCCGTTATCTAGAAAGGGTTCCCTCTTCCTCTGGATAAATGAATGTGATGAAAATTTTGAGTTATTTAAGAGAAGGTTAGTCATCACACCTGTGATTACATTACATTGTAGTAGAGAAGGGTTTGTAATAAATAGTGATGCATACAAGAAGGGAATGTTATGAGTTATTATGTATAATTAAATGGTTTTTGTCTATTCCTCAAAAAATTGATTATTCATGAGAAAAATTTCCCAACTCATGATTTGGATTTAGCTGTGGAATATTTTCATTAATGACATGGAATCTTAATCTTTAGAGTGAAAATATATATACATATCATAAAAGTTTGAAATATAAATTTACATAGAAGGAGTTTAACATTCTCTAGAGAATATTGTTAGAGATGATAAATGATATTCGCTAATTAATACATTACATCCATAGGAAAGAGAACAATGTTGATGAATCTTTGAGTCTAAATGATCATGCTAGATTATCCATATTAAGGATCATAAAAGTTTCAATAGTTATGGATTTTGAAGGTATTGATCTAGAAATCAAGGAGGAAGGAAATAAATATTAAATTTTATAATTTAATGATTAACCCACTATCAATGTGAATATTAAAGACACACATAAGGAAGATGTAGAGTTGGAAATGAAGGTTAGTAATATTCTTGAGTTTAACAATGATCATGATAGAATGATAAGGTTTAGTAATAGTGTATGAAATCCTTAAAAATGATATTTTAATGCGTTATTAGAAAAAGATAATTGTTCATCATCAATTATTTATCTTATAAGTATGAATATGTGAAGATATTTAATGTAATACTTCTGGTGGGATGTAATAAAGATAGATATTATAGAGTTTGTATCCTGGTTCTTGGTTTTCCAGTAAGTTAAGGCTGAAAAACAAAATTCTAATGGGATGTGGCATACATTAACCATAACAGAATGGAAATGGGAGAACAACACTAAATATTTTATCATTGGACTCCCCAAGACCTCTAAATGGTTTAATTCAACATGGATTGTATTTTAATGCCTTAATAAGACTACACACTTCATTACAATCAGATAAGACTTCTCTCTAGATCTGTTTTCCAGAATATGCATTAAATAAATGCTAAGGATTCATAGATTACTAAATTATATTATGTTTAATTAGCAATCATGTTTTATCTCATATTTACGGTGAAGACTTTAGAATTCGTTTGAAATGTAATTGAGTTTCATCACTTCTTATCATCCTTAGATATATGGTTAGACTAAGAGAACAATTGAAACTCTAGAGGATATGTTGAGATCTTTTTCTATGGATTTAAAAGGTGGTTGGGATCAACACCTTCCCCTAGATAAGTTTTTTTAAAAGCAATATATTTCTATTTATAAGTTATATGGAACCTTATTAATCCCTATATGGGAATATATTTAGAGCTCCAACATGCTGGGATGATGTTGGAAAAAAAAAGCTATTTGGAACTAAGATCATTGATATGATTAAAGATTATGTTAGAGATATTCAGCACAAAATTAAGGGATCAAAAAGTAAATAGAAGGGTGATGTTGATAACCATCAACATAGTATATTATTTGAATTTTGTGAGAAATTTTTTCTATGAATCTCACCCAAGAAAATGGTATTGAGTTTTGGGAATAAAGGTAAACTAAGTCCTAGGTACATGAGTCCCTTTGATATTATTGATCATTTTGTGATGGTTTCCTATATATTAGAACTTCCTATATACATATATATCAATTATATGATCTTTTCCATGAATTAATACTAAGGAATTTCTTACCTAACCCTTCACCTGTAATAAACTCAAAATTAATACTACTGGAGAAATATCTTTCTTATGAGGAAAAACCAATTGAAATTATGAACCAAACAAAGAATGTTCAATAAAAGATTACCACTCAACTAGTAACATTTTTGTAGAGAAACTAAAAAGTTAGATGAATCAACATGATAACATGAGAATATCATGAATCATACGTATCCTTAATTGTTTGTATTATAATGATGAATTTTAAGGGAGAAATTCATTTTAAGGTGGGAAGAATGTGACACCCTGAGATTTTATGAACCATTTTTCAATTAAATTAATTTTATTTGGTGTATTTAATTAACTGATACTCTAATTCAAAATCTCATTTTATGATAAACCAAGATAATATTTCACTATACAGAACACTGACTTGGATTTCATTACATGCAACATAGAGCTACTAAAAACAACATTTTATCATTATAATTATATAAATGAGATAATCATAACCTATGCATTAAAATTAATAATATTAACTATAATAAAAAAATAAAATATAATTTAAAATGGTTACATATAAATAAAAAAAAATTATAATTAAAATTTTATTTTTATTAATGTTTTTATTTGTTTGAAAATACTATTTTCTCAAGGGAACTTTTTTAGGTCCTTCTACGAATAATAATAAAATTATTTTTAGACACTTTTAGAAATTTAATTATATAAAATAAATTTATTTTTTAATTCATAATTTTTAAATTATCATAGGGTTATTTTTAAGGGTTTTCTCTGAAAAAAATCATTTTTTGATGAATTTTGAAAAATACTGGATTTTAATTCAAAATCCTCTTTAATATTTTTTATTTATATTGTTAAATTATATTTTTATTTAGTTTTAAAAATTAATTGGATAAATTTTAAATAAATTAATCCAATTTAATTCATTTTAAACAAATTCAAATTGAAATTATATATAAAAATATTTGAAGCTTTTAATCATTTATGTTTAAAAAATTGTTTATTTGAGATGTCTGTGAGATTATTGTTAAATTAATTTCTACCACTTATGTGATTATAATTTGAAAAATGGATTACATATTTGGAAGTACCACATTTTTTAATTTCTATTAAGGTAAAATTATTTTTTTACCATAAATCTTTTTAAAAGTAATTGAAATTAATTACAGTGATTAAGGTAAAAACAAGATTACTTAATGGTTAAAATTAAACTTCAGTGGCTAGAAAACCTAGAAAATGTCCAAAATCCATTGTCTATACCTTTTTTGACAAAGTATATTATTTTCTCTAGTATTTCAAATTATTGGAGTCACATGATGTATGGTAGAACTTTCAATAATTTTTACGTTTTTATATTTACTAAAATGTCACTCATCCACTCTAAAAGGGCACTAACCCCCCCCCCCCCACACACACCCCCTCCACATTTTCACACCAAAAATAAATTTTTATTGGAAACCCCTTAACCAAATAACCTCCAAACTTACATACCTTCATCCAAGAAGCCTCTCTTTGGGACAAAATCCAACCAAGGAATCCCAATGGTGCCAACCAAGAGGAGTTACACAATGAAGATGTAACATCCTTCCACATGCTCTTTTATTTTATTATAATTCTCCAACGCCAAAAATATTTTTATTACCTGAATATATAGTAAAATACATATCCTAAATTTTTTATTTTTTTATTATAAGTGTTAGACCTCCACCTAAAGGCACTTCCATCACATGGGTAATGAACTCACCGTTCGTGTGTATGACAGATTACTACCTCGCGAAATGATATCATTCATTTTTACTTTACAACCTCTCACACTTGGGAATTATGTTGGAAGTACTATTTATAGACGATATATATGATATTTATGGGGTATTTATGCTTCTTTAATTTTTATATTACACACACCTCCACGCTTCCCATTTTTTTAAATTTGGTAACTTTGTTTGTGGATGAGTGGACTACAATCTCTTCAAAGTGATATGATTCATTCACACATTACATAAAATGTTATAAGGATGGGTTTAGTAAAATTATATGATTAATATGAAATAATAATTCTAATTTAATTTTACTATATATATACATATTTTTAATTAACTTTATTTAATTCAATATGACAAGAAAAAGGAAACATCATTCATGCGTACATACATCCTAACATCTCTACGAACAATGTATTTCATTTAATATATATATATTATATTATAATAAATAAATATATAACGAGTATATATTATATTTAAATCATCTTTTACATTCTCTATATAAATATATAGTGATATAAGTATGAGGATCAAGAATAACATGTCAAAAAAATGTGAAAAAAACAATTATTACCTAAAAAGTAAATTTAACATATAATATTAATAAAAAGATAATATAATGAAATAAGTAAATAAAATATATAAATATATATATAAATACATTTATATGACAAATTTATACGAAACTTATACTTATTACCCCAGAGGTTTGAATGAATAAAGTGTGATTCAAGACATAAAGTAAGGGTTTTCTTATCTCACTTTTATATTTGTGAGACTTATGCCTCATTCACCACTCATTTGTTTTGTGTGGTGTATATTATTCCCATGAATTTATTAAATTTTTCTTATTATTATATTTTTGGGTATTTATATATATATTTAATTATTTACATCTCTTGGGGTTTTAAGGATCAAAACATACAAAATTAAAATGGTAGTATTGTCTTAATTTTCCTTCTTTGATACACATGTTTTTTTTTTGATCCTGTATTATTTTATGAGGTCTATATAATTTCATTTGACAGGTTATATCCGTAATTTAATTATTTTCATGATATTTTAAGCTTCATTTAATTTATTTTTCGTACATGGGGTGTACGATTCAATGCCACCAAGTGATACAGGTTTATTGAAGCAATCTCATAATTTATCAATATTGTTTATGGTTATTCTTTTATTTATTAAATATTATGATCCAACTTTCAAAAACTCTCATGAAATTTATTATCCTTTGTTTATTCATGTATTAAAACAATTTTATGCTCTTTGATAATTAAAAATTTAATAAAATATGTTTAAGAAAAATATACCTCATTTCTCTATTTAATGGAAAATATATTTTATTTAAGAAAATATGTTTTCTAAAATGGTTTCAATGAATTTTTTTAAAATTATCCTTTAATATGATTTTCAGGGAAAATATATTTTAAATATTTTTATGGTTTTCAAATCTACCTTTAGTATTTTTCAAATCCATATTAATTTATATAGATTCTAAAAAAATTATTATGTTTTAAAAAGATCTTTTCAAAAAATAAGATTTATTTCCATCAGGAAATGTTTTAAAGGGTATTTCCAAATTATTTTCCATTTAAGATGACATCTGTTGGTGTTAATCATGATTTTTTGGGGAGATGATCCAATGCTTCCATTCATATTCTTTCCATGAATGGGTTTTGTTTTGATGTCATGATGTTTATGAAACCATTTTTACTTTCATGAGGTATATGATTATGAAACCCACTTATTTTCACAAGTTATACTTTGAGGAGATGATTATGAAACCTGTCACTTTTTCTATATATTATCATATGATTATATTTTATGATACCCATTTCATTGTAGGGGTTATTACCTAAAAAATGTTTATTATCTAGTGTTACACATATCTATAATTTCATCATGATATGGTTGGGACCTATATCTCCCTCATATGAATTGGGCAATGATTTATATCTCATTTGATAGACGTAGCCGGTATAGGGAGTGATCTCTATTTAGTAAAGGAAAATATATGCTAATATGGTCTTGGGAGTGAAACTTAACTACTAAGATAGATAGGGAATTGAACCATGACTACCAAGATGGTTTGGCGAGTGAACCCATTCCACTGATATGGCCTTGGTAGCATTACCTTGACTATTATATAAATCATTATATATGTAAATGTCTCTTCAAAAATTCCTTGTCTTTTTCTTATGTTAATCATTCATGGATAATTCTCTTGAGTCCCTTACGATTCATGTCATATGAAATCATAATATTTAATCCATTATTAAAGTTTATGATCTTTTATATGAAGGTTTTGATCTTATAATGTTATGATCCTTTTCTTATACCCTTATGCTCTAGTTTTTTCTTAAATATCTCCCTTTTTTACCATTACTGATCATCAGAGATCACCCCTTTTATGATTCTTTTCCTCGGGTTATGAAAATGTGTATTATGTATGATGTTTCTAAGAAAGGAGATCATAATAAGGATCCTATTATAAGATAATTTATCCCAGTTATGTACTAATGTTTATTTTTTCGTGTTTCTATAGGTATTAAGCTAATACGAACTTTGGGATGCTATTTGTGTAATGTATTAAGTATTTTGAAAAAAAAAGATGTCATGTAAATTCATGTTAGGAGAGGGTCACTATAGTAGCCCAATGATCTCAAAAAAACTATAAATATTTGTTAAATTTTTATGTATTGATAATTATTCAAAAAAAAAGTACTATTAGTAGGTTCAACAATCATACCATCTTTCATAAAAATATGCCTATGGAATGAAATTTTTTTGTAATGAAAATAAGAACTTATTAAATTTTTCTTATATCTTATTTTCTTTTATGGTTTTTAGAAGAATGAATTTGTTTGTTTTATATTCCTCGTGAATTTTAGTATGTAAAATTATATTATTAATAAATAAAAAAACAAAAATATAAAAATATTCATGGAAAACATTATTCATAAGATCCATGAAAAAAACCAGTTGCATTTGATAACCCAAAGAGAATAACTAAAAATTTATAATGCTCCTACCTAGTCTAAAAAGTTTTCATTATAATCTCTTCCTTCATCAAGTGATGGAAACCAAACCTATGATCAATATTTTAAATATACTTCTCTACCTAGATATAACCAACCAAATCATCGATGTGAGGAAAAATATTTTTATTATTAACATTGATTTTATTCAAGGATCTCTACCCTTTTAAAAGTCACATTGAACCATATTACTTTTAACAATTAAAAATGAGCACCCTAAGGTGAAGTAGTAAGATGAATAAAACATTTATCTATGATTTTTTTCAACTAATTTTTAAACTTAATAATTTATACTTTAGCCAATTTTTATGGGGTTTTTAAATAGTCATATTATAATGTACTAATTCAATAGAAAATAAAACCTCCCAATCATAAATAACCGAAGAAAAATCATCAAGAATTACATCAATAGATTCATCACTACTTGGACAACACTAATATTAATGGTCTCTTTATTTTCAATAACATGATCCAAGTAACATTAAATGACTTCTGAAATCAATTTCCCAGCCTCATGGAAGGTTTTACAAGTTATAAAATCAATAAATAAAAACTTATCATCTTTTCAATCTATTTTCACATGATAAAATTAAGGAAAATAAATTACCAAAATTATATCAAACAACACATTAGTAATTTCAAAAATATCAATAGGAATTACCATCCCACTAATAACAATAATAATAATCCTATAAACGTGGCCGTATTAATATTTCTACTAAGAGATTTTACCAAAAGATTTATATCATTTTCATGAGGTGATATTATTATTTTACTTGTAAATTTCTTAAAAATGAAGGAACTTAAAGATCTAGATTCAAATAGTTCATTTTAAAAATTAAAATAAAAAAGTAACATACTTTTCACCAATTCATTATATGGCCCAACATTATCCTTTATAGTAGAAAATGATTTTCCCATAGCCTTTTGTTTCTGATCTAGTGAATTCTACCCTATGTAACTAACATCATACACCTGTATCCTTAATGAAAAAAAATTAATTTCAATTAAAATATCTCACCATTGGATGGTTATTATTTACCACATTCGTAGAGTGTGAGGGACTCTTTTATTTAAATTAAATTTCTATATGAACAAGCTAATAACCCTGGTGAAACTTTCCAGATCCTATCAATCATTCTGTTGAATGTATTTTACCACACATATAACATGTTGGGGGATTACATTAAAATTTTATAGTATAATTATTACCTATCACTTTCTACTTTTATAACTTCTTACAGTTGTTATCATGAGGTACATAATTATCTGAAGACATCATCTCTACTTTCTAAACAAAACAAACTATATTATCATGAGTTTTGTTATATTTTGAGGAAAAATTAGTTCAGAAACATTGCTAAATTCCTAATAATAATATATTAATCTAACAATCAATTACCTGACTAAAATTTAGTATGAACCTCGATAATATTTTAAAATTTCCATTCTATACGTCTACTGAGTCTTCATATTTTTCCTCAATTATATGAATTTTTTTCTCCATTATTAGTCAAACAACATTCTGAAAACATATCTCCAAAAAACAATTATAAATGTATCTTATTCCACGGAATGAAGACTATATATCTCTCTAGTATTATAAACTAAATACCTTCATCAATCATCCTCATATTAAAAATGATAAATATATTGAGATTCCATTTTATGTTATGAACATATTATGACATCAACTATCTTTCTAGATATTTAATCCAACCTTTGGATTCTATTGGATCTGAAATTCCACCAAAATATAATGTTTTTTATTTCATGAAATTCTCAACTATTTACATGTTTGTATATTGTAAATCCATTTTCTATCTGACATAGATTCGACCACAATTTACATTCTATGTCAATTTCTCCATCACTATGGAAAATTTGTCTTTTCCAATTCAGAAAATTTCCAGATGATGATTTGGAATTATATTATTCTCTTAATACATTATAACTATATCTTCACTATTTACTAAATAGAAAACTATTCTAAACAAACACATGTTTGACAAAGAAACATGGTACTCTTGAAATGATATATCATTTTAACTTAACCATAACGTAAAATAATTCAATAGTATTCTATTAAAATTTTCTTAAACAATAATGTTATCTAAACCTTCCAACTAATACCAACTATAAAGGAAAAAACTTAAACATTATATAATCTTTTGTTTTTCATTAAGAATACATTTTCATACATACCTAAGGATCATTAGGGTTTATATATTTAGAGAATTATTACATCACTCAAAACTAAAAACTCATATTCTACAATGTTAACACTTATAATCAGTATAAATGTTTTCCACAATATAAACATTTTAAAAATAAACACCTATTATTTTCCTGAAAAAATTCCATGACATTCAACATTACTTATATGTTGATCTAACACATACTTAAGCCTTGTAAAAACATTTTAAAACATGGGATAAGCGTAAAAAATCTTAGTACGAGCCAAAAAAAGAAAAAAATATGTCTAGTGAAAAACATAAAAATACCAATAATTATGACCATTATCACAATATTCATTGAGAATAAGAAAAAAATAATTTTCACATGAAAAAATACAACTTTTGATCAAATAAAATCTTTAAAAATCATATTATGAAAATAAAATCTTTTTAGGGATACACATATCTAACTATATTTTTATCCCATGTTAGAAATTATTAGAGCCTTGTTAAATTCATAGGATAACCCTCCCTAGTTAATTTTTTCATTATTAACTACAGCTATAAGGAATATTTACCAATAAATTATAGTATTATCTTAGTGCACCCATCATATAAGCTATATTGAGCATACCCATCAAATAAGTTGTATCAGAATCACCCATCATATAATATGTATTGTTCTCAACATTAATCATCTATAATTCTCATGCACCATATCTTGAATAAAAAAATTATTATTTCATCATTTATCATAAATACATTAAAACACATTACAACCCTTATGGAAAACATTTTCAAAAATATCAAAATAATATATCTATTTAAAACCCAATTTTAGAAATAAATTAACAAGAAAAAAGGAGTTTTATTTGAAGAAAAAATTAAATCCTGTAAAGGAATCGAAACATTAAATAAATTTCTTAGAAGTAGTAAAATCTATTGACACTGTATACGTTACAATATAAAATTCTTTTTCTTTTTGGTATATAAAGTCAAAATATTCTATAAAAATATTAATTCTAAAAACCATTTAAATAAAGTGAAAATTGATAAAAAAATTCGTTATAAAATATTTCTATTCACATAGATACAATAATAAATATTTTTTTAATGATTGGGCATAGAAGAATAAGGGATGGAATGAAAATATAAAAATATTATTTTTAAAAGAAAGTCCCCTACCTCAAGTCTGACTCCTCATGTATGTTCTTTATCTTAATAAATAAAAAAAATATTGGAATTATTTTCTTTATTGTAAATTTTTTTAGGTTAATTATTCCTTTTATATTATTTAAAAATATTTTATAAAAAATTACTTTATCAATAAACTTTACATCAGTTGTTTTTCGGATATTCATTTCATATGTCAAAAATGACTTCAGATGGTTGACTATGGTAAATGTGGTCATTATTTATCCATATGAAGAAAAATAATAATGAATTAATCTTCATTTTTATACATAAATTATAAATTTAAAACCAATCATGAAATATGGTTATAAAAAATGAACTATGTTACAATAATGGGGATGGTAGGTCATAAACACGCATGAGTAACGTTTCCATTTTTTGAGGATCCTTGTCAAGAATATTTAAGTATTAATTTACTATTAAATAATTATAATAATATGATAAATAACATATATTTTATTTAAATATTATTATATATATTATTAATTTGCGTCAGTAAAGACAAAAAATTCAAATCGCATCATGGAAGTGGTATTTCACATGTATGTGTGAGAAACATTATCATTTTTCAGTGAATTTGATATTTATAAAATCATTGAAATATTTAATCTAAAATATAATAAATATGTAATTAAAATAATATATATATATATGTATATATATATATATTAAATAAATCCTTATTTATTTCATAAGAGGTGGTGGTGGAAGATAAATTTTATCAGTTCATAAGGCGATAGTTTGATGAACCCACGAATGATGGTTTTGTTTCCCATTTGATAGAAAATGAGAAAAATATAGGTTATGAAATTAAAATAATAACATATAATTATATATTAGATACATATTTTATTATCACATCATTATTGAAGAATATTTTAAGGAGGTATAAGAAGAATAAAAACAAAAAACCTTGGTTGGTAATTATACTTATATTTCAAACAACCTATAAATGTTTACCCCAAAATCATTCTAACGATAATTTTATGATCAAGAAAAGGCCTCTAGGATAAAGAGATTGATTTAATGAAGATATTTGTGGAGGATATTTCTAAAATAATTTTTTTATATGAGAATTAAATAAAAAAAATAGGTTTCCATTAATAAGAGAGGAGAGGGTCACTCCTAAATTTTCATGACAAATTATATTAATAAAAATTAATTTTCATATCGAAATAGAAAAAAATTGATAATATTAAAATATAATATGAGTATTAGTAAAAAAAATATCATCAAATAAAATTTGGAGAAGTTTATATTTTATTTTACTGTTATTTTTTGTTTTAACTCCCTATTAACCCTTTTGAGAATTACGATGATATCAATGGTTTTTACTTTTTGAGGTCAAAATATTAACTATAAGGAGAAAATTGGACCATACATGGATCGTTGGTTATATTTAGAACCATATCCCAATCTCTTAGTAAAATATAGTATTTTTAATAATTTTGAATTATTTAATAAAATAATTTTTATTATAAAATATCATTAATGACATTTTTTAACAATTCATTCAATTTGAAATTGAAAATATCATGAAAGAAAGTTAGTTATAATATAATCCTTTCAAAGATCTCTAAAATGATTTATTTTTCTATTAAATTCAGGGAATATAATAATTAAATCATATAATATTATTTTTACTGTTTTTATTACCATTCATTTTATATATCTAATAATTAGAAAAATATTGTGTTGGTGTTTCATATGAATTTGAAGTTATTATTTCATCACAAAAAAAATGTAAATAAATAATCATGTTTAAAAAAATATTAGTTAAAAGTTAAATAAACATTTATAACCATGCACAACTTCTTTTAATCCTTATTTGAAACATTATAAAATATTAAAACAAAGAGAATAATTATTTTTTAATTTTTGATTATATAAAATATTATAATTGAAAAATTATTTTTAAACATAAAAAAATGCCATATATTAAAATTTTGTATTATTATGGATTAAATATACTCATCCAATAAATTCAAGTCAAGTGTTATGGTCACTTTTGAGTCCTTATCACAATATTTGTACCCTAAATTAACTTATTTTACTTTTATTATGGTGACAAAGTTTACAATGATTACTATTAATAATGCATAAAAATAAAATGGATATATTTACAAAATTTTTTACTCTTGATTTCAAAAATAGAATTAATTTTTAAAAATTAAATTTAATTCATTTAAAAAACATAATTAAAAATTAAAATAAAAAAATGTTATGAAAAATAGGTTTTCATAAAGAATGCATTTTTTGAATAAAATGTTCTTATACCAAATTCAAGTATAAAATTAATTATATGGACTATAATGGGATTATGAATAATCAAAATGAACTGTAAAAATTTTAAAACCAATCCAAATATAAAATTAATTTTCAAATATTTTTAAAGAAAATATAGTTTTCAATAAAAAAAGTATTTTCACTATTCATTAAAAATCATTCTTTTATAGAATTATAAAAAATTCATCTTAAAATAATTTTGAAAAGATGAAATTTAAAAATAAAGTAACATTCTACTTATTAAAATTCTATAATTTTTAAAACAAGATTTTAATGAATCCATATAACACATGAAAACCTAATTTGGAAAAAATAAATAATTTTTTCCACTAAAAGAAATATTCCAAGTATTATTTTAATGAATATAAATCAAGAAAATAAAGTTAATGGAAATTTTTATATGATTAATCGTCGTAGTACCTTTGTGTTTACATTGAAATTATTTACATTATGAATTTTTATAATATAATATCAATAACAATTAATGTTTAAAAAGGATATTTTCAATAAAACACATTTTTCTTTATATTCATTATTTTCACTAAAAAATTAAATTTATGAATTTTATAAAATATATTTGTTAAAAAATAATCTATTAATTTTGAATGTTAATATTTAATTAGTATTTATTTTTAAAATTTTCAAAAATAATTAACTTTTTTTAACATAGAAATATATATTTTTTACTATAATCATATCGTTTATGACTCTATTGTGAAGTGGGTATAAAATAAAAAATACCTAAATATTTTTATTGATAAATAGGTATTTAAGGATTAATACTTAGAATTAATAAATAACATTATGAACTTACAAAACCTATTTATAACATTTTATGATCTTAATTAATATTTTCCAATAAATGTTATTACTTTTGGTTTTTTATTTAAATTAAATATTATTTTGGTAAAATTCAGTTATAATTCTTTTAAGGCCACATAACATTAATTTTTTATAAAACAAAAAATTGAAATATAAAAATCAAATACGTTGATACATTTTTTATGCATATAAATTTTAATATTAAAAATACACTATTTCTGAAAATGGGGTTTTACTTGTCACATATGAAAATTATAAAAGTAATATCTCATACAATATTGAAATTTTATTTCAAAAAATGAATTTCATATTTGGAATCATTATGTATAAATTATTTAGTAAGGCCTATTTTATTTTTATGCAATACAATGAATTACTTATTAAAAACTAGTTACTCAAGTAAAACCCAAAACATTTAAATTAGTTAACCAAAGTGGTAAAAGGCATAACATGTTAAAAAAGGTTTCTAATTGTGTTATTGAGGTTTTGTTCAACCAAAACAAATCATAAATCCATTTTCTTAAAAAAATTCTTGACATGCAAAACATGTTATCTAATTATATTAACATGAAATAATTAAAAAATAATTCTCCCCACATGTAGAAGTGGATTTCCATCACACCTTCAAGAAAACATAAAATTTAGGTTTCCTATTGAAATTAGGACATATTTGACTTATATATAAGAAATTATCACTTCCTCAAGAATATATACACATTAATTAGTTTCATTTTCCCAATTCTATGGAACCATCAAAGGGAGCTCAATGTTCTTAATATAAGTACTAACTTTTCACTGGATTTTTTTAATTTTTATATTTCTCTTTCATATCTATTTTACCAATATTAAATAAATAAACACGTATTTATATTAAAAAAATGTTTTAATGTTTTAATAAAACCCATTAACCACTTATCCCTTTTTATATTATGAAAATTGAAAATAGTATTTGTGTGTTTGTGAAGACAAATGCCTCAAGGAAGTAACATATCCTTGTTTTTATCCAGTTACATTCTTATTTATTAAAATTTCTTAAATTATTTTTATAACCTTAAAAACCGAACAATAATATCATTATTCCTTGTTAATTTATGTATTATTCCAAAATAAACTACTTTCATAACCATACTCATCCATTAATAATTTCATGATAGTTTTTTGTTTGATCTAACCACCAAATTAATCAATGATATAGAATAATATCATAGATTACAATGATAACTTAATTTCTAAAAATATATGATATAAATAAGTCGATAATGATATTATTTCTTTTATTAAAAATATTAATATTAATATCATTAATTAATATACCAATGTATATTCATTAAAAATATCTGAAATGTGCTCATCATCAATTTACTCTATAAGGATCATATCCAAAACTCTCATAAAAGGAAATTATAAAATTTTAAATAATTATAAAGATTAAAATATAGTACCATTTATGATATGGGATTAATAAAATTTGGGATATGAATTAAGAATAATACTTATATTATGAAACTAATTCAAAATGATAAATATTATTCACACCCAATATAGAAAATATATAATCACTAAAAAATAATCATGATGAGAATAAATATAAATGATGTTTATAATAGGTTATAGATAATAATATGTTTATGAAGTATGTAATTAATATTTTATTTTTTATAGGACCTTCATTCAGTTTAGATAATGTTAGGAATTAAGGTATAGGGTTCTTTGTACCATTTTAAATTTCTTAAGGCAAAATATTTTTTGTGTACCATGATACCATTATTATATGATAATTTATTAAAAATACTTTTTTTCCATATCAATGAATGTTATAGGGAATAATAATCCATATCTTTTTCTTTATTCAAATGGATTTTTATTTAAAATATGTTAATGTTGTAAGTGTTATTATTCTATATTTTAAATTTTCATGACACATGTTTGATATCACACCCCACTGTAACTTTTATATTATGTATTAACATCCAAATTACCTTTAACTATAATTAATATATTTCATTCCATAATATTGGAGTTTCCATTTCATGTTAACACTCTTATTGTCTATTTATTCTAAAATTACAATCACCGTAATAGTTTATTCATTAATCTCAATTTCAAATTGAAATTTTTTGTTGAAAATAATATATCTAGGAAATTTGTGTGCTATTTATTTATAAAACACAACATCATTGTAAAGACCCGTAAATTTCATGTAAATTTATTCCTTAATTTATTTGGGTTTTTATGTGTACGTAGTTTTGACATCACCCAATTCCGAGGCCCGGTGTGCCCGAAAACAATTTCCGAATTTTAGCTCGGGTACGTTCAGTGAATGAACGAGAAGGTTTTTATAACTTTTGAACTAGTGCTCGGAATCAAAATTCGAGGACACCGATGGAACCACAGCAACGGTAATCGCTTACAAAGACTTTTGCTGGAGTTGTGTTTGCTTAGGAGGAGTTGTTAAAAAAGGTAATTTTACGGAAGAGTTAAATAAAATATGTGTTACAATTTTATTTCTCTTCTATGTTGTTTAGTACCAAGTGTGGGAGTTGGGGTGGGACTCACTTGATCCTACCTCCTCTTGATATGATATTTGTGAGGTGGGGCCCACACGAGCCCCACCCCTTCAAATTCCCTAACTCCTCTAAACCCCTATTTTGTTATATTGACTCCCCATTAATTTGAGACCACTCACCTCCTTCTCTATCCCTATTAAACACTTGACAACCCAATTAATTTAATGTTTCAATCACTTAAATTAATTTGAATATTTGTAATTTTGAGAGGCTTGGCATGTGTTAATAAAATAAGGGAAGGCCTTATTTTATTAGGTGGCTTGTTCTGTGAGAATATTTGGAGACAAAACTCTAAGTCTTGGAGAACTCCATCACCTTCATTGAGGAACGTCGAGACTTCGATGAAGATCGCCGTCACCATAAGGAGAGATCGGCATGTCGTTTCTTCTCCTCTCCACATCAGATGTGTTATGTTATTCCCTCCTTGGACGTACGTCAACACCGTCGTCAAAAACACCCCCCGTGATGCTGGCTTCTGCAAGCTTCTTTTGAGGTAGGGGTTGTTTCATCGTTCAAGTATTATTTAATGTTTTTTGATAATTTAATTCACCTCTTTATATCGATATCACGGGAGGAGAACAGACTGCACAAACACGACCGATCATCCTCCCCTTTTTGTTGTTGATCATCGTTGTGGCTTGGAACGGAGGCGACGTGGTGTCGTTGTACTGCGTGGGGACGAAGGGGACTCTGGCCAGGGTGGGCCACGGTGGAGGAGCGCGGTGTCGTTGCGCCGTGCCAGTGAGGCCAAAGGAGGTCGCAGCTAGGAGCGGGCTGCGACGGAGGGGCACAAAGCCGTCACGCCGCACCGGATCATCTAGGGGCTGTGGCTGGGGCGGGTTGCGGTGGAGGGGTGCGGTGACATCACACCACACTGGTCGGATAGGGGCTTGAACCTAAGGCCGCGTCGGTTGCAGAGGGGGAGGCCGGACTCGGTTGGCGCACCCGGAGGTGGGATCGGTGGGTCCCGCGGCAGCCACACCGGCCAGCCATTATGGCCGGCCGTTTCCAGGACGTCCGAGGGTTCAAAACCCCCTTCCAGCTCAGCTAGGGCGGACCCCATGGGTCCGCCGTTTCCTCAATAATGGGGGGCTTCCCCCCCCCCCCCCCCCCTTCGCATCCCGCTCGGCCGAGAGTCGAGCTGCCGGCCACGCGGGACGGGCCGAACACGCCGGGCCGGGCCAACCGCGCCGGGTCAGGACTCCAGCGCCGTGCTGGGCTGGGTCACGCCAGCTGGGCCAGACCCCGACCCAGGTCTGGTCGAGCCGGTTTGGGCCGCCCTAGGGGGTATTGGGCTGGGTCGGACCAGGCCCAAACCCACTGTTTACGGACAGATCCGTTCAAACTACCATAACATGGGCTATGGACCTCGGATCGATGCATTGTTTGTTGAGTTGGGATCCTTGGATCGAGTCAGTCATTTTCGTATATTACACTCAAGGTTTCAGAGAACTTTGGGTATGGCTGGGTTGGTTCGAACAAAAAACCAACCGGGCCCTCGGAGCGGAAAAACTTATAACTTGATATCCGGACGTCCAACTGACGTGTCGTCGACTTTGTTGGAATCCTCATAGTGATACGGTTCTTTTGGCTTACTCCGCTCGAGGATTAGACATAGCTAGAGTATGGTCGGGTTGGTTTTAGCTTAAAAACGAACCAGGCCCCTTGGATGAAAGAGCCAATAACTTTCAGACCGGGCATCCGGTTGACGCGCCGTCTATCGCGTTGAGTTTATGTTGACGAGACGGAACTTTGTGATACATCATCTCTGGACTTTGTGATAGTTGATGTATCGACCCCTTGGCCCGTGGTGCAGACCCTCCCGGAATCAACCGTGCTATGTGTGGGGAACCCTAGTGTTAGCTGCAACAAGGATGAAGACTTCCATACAAGGATCCTCTGTGGGTTCGACGAGGACGACTACCCTACTAGGATCTTTCGTGGGTTTGACGACAATGACTACCGTACTGGAATCCTCCGTGGGTTCGACAACGATGTCTACCGTGCTGGGATCCTTTGTGGGTTCGACGACGATGACTTCTGTACTTGGATACTCCGTTGGTTCGGCAACGACGAATACTATTCATGGATCCTACGTGGGTTTGGTATAGGAGGAAATTTAGAGGCTACATGAATCATCTCCACCCCTCTTCGTGAATAGTATACTTGTGTGAGCTGAGTCTTGTATTCAATCATTATCTTCAATATGATTGACTTTCTATCCTTTGTGGATTGGGATGTGCTTTCCTGAGTGGATTGGGTTGTACTTTCCTGTGTGGACTGGGTTGAACATGGGCTTGTCAGTTGGAGCAGTAATGGAATTGATTACTTAGGCATATGTGTGTTCATATACCTAAGTAGAGTTGGTAGATACTTCGTGATTGTATCTTTCCTTTGTGGTTTATCCTTAGTGGGTTCTGGGAGACCGTCGGGGGTCTCGGGGTCCCTACTGAGAACCGTATACTCACCCCTGCATAGTCCATCCCCACACTACATTGTGTTGGATGCAGATAACAGACAGCGCTGATCGAGGTGGAGGCTTGTGGAGTGGGACAGTACTCGAAGGAGTATTATCAGGTGGGATGTACATGGATTGGATGGCCGGACTCGTGGAGTTGACGAGACTATCTATACTCATCCTATAGGTGGGAGTTCTGGAGGACGTCTTGGTGGTCGCTGCTCTACTTTTCAGGTGTTGTATTTTTTTTCTCAGTTATCCTGTACTTTTAGTTGGGATTGTATACTGGCCCATTTACTTTCCAGCACTTACTTTTATACTCATTTTACATAGTGTTTACTTCATCTTGTGTATTTGTGGTGTTTGTTTACTTATTTTTAGTCAATTCCTTCTCGATGTTGTGACAGGTCTATGGGATTAAAATTAAATTAATTTATACAACTTATATGATTATAATTTTGAAAAATGGATTTAATTTTTTGATTCTGAATAATTTATAATTTATATTATGGAAAATTTATGTTTTGACTAAAAATAATATTAAATGTAATTAAAATTATTTTGTAGTGAATAAAGTAAAAACAAAATTACTTTATTGTTAAATATTAACTTAAGTGGCCAAATAACTTAGACAAATATTAAAAAAAATCAAGATATTTTGTCTAATTTACCTCTTATATATAAAATGAGATATTATTTTAACAACATTATGTAAAGTAGACCTCTTAATAGTGTTTACCTTTTTTATATTTACATGAATGTCAGCCATCCACTATAAAAGGGAACTCCCCCCACCCTAACTTATTCACACATCTAAAGCCATTTATATCAGCCAAAACACACCCATATCTCTTCCCAACATCCCTCAATTCATCTTATAATCCTACCCTTGGGAATAAACACATAAAATGAATCCATTTGATGAAAACCAAGAGGAGTTACCAAATAAAGAGGTATCATCCTTCCACAATCTCTTTTATTTTTTTCATTCTCCACCCACTCAATAATTTTTATTTAATTATTAAATTAAAACCATAGTTTAAAAAATATTTTTGAGATTTTTTTCTTTTAATGGTTATAAATACACTGAGAGAAAATTCCATCAAATGGGTAACGAACTTACGGTTTGTGTGTACGGTGGACTACCACCTTAGAAAAAATGTCATTATTTTTTTACTTTACCACCTCTCATGGTTGGTAATTATGATTTACATACTATTATTAGATATTATATATGATATTTATTATTTAATTATATTTATTTTGTTATTATATAACACATACATTCATTATTTCCATTTTATTTAATTATGATAACTTCATTTGTGGATGAGTGGACTACCACCTCCTTAGAGAAATATGATTCGTTTACACAATACATGGAATGTATTAAGGATGGGTTTAGTAAATTTTTTTGATAAATTTGAAATAATAATTCTATGATAATAATATTATATAAATATAAATATATTTTTTAGTATCATTCTTTCAATGTGATACAAAAACATAAATAGCATTCATGCGTACATACGACCTATTGTCTCCTAAAACAGTGTATTTAATTTATTATTTATATATTTTTTATATTATTATAAATACATATATAATAAATATATATTATATTTAAATAATGTTTTACATTCTATAAATATGTAAATCATGATCTATGTAAGGGGATCAAGAATAAAATTTTAGAATAAATGTGAAAATCATAGCGGTTATTACCCGAAATGTTACATTAACATTGAATTGTTATTAAATGGGTAATAAAAAGAAAAAAATAAATAATATATAGTAATATATATATATATATTAATATGTATATTTTAAATAATAATAATAAACATATATTTATTAAACAGTATTTTTGAATGAGTACGACAATATTTAAGACATAAGGTAAGCATATTTTTGTCTTACTTTTTTTTAAACATATGCCTTATTCACCACATGTTTATTTTGTGGGGAGTATATTCTTACCATGAATTTATTATATTATTATTATGATTATATTTATAGTAATTTACATATCAATTGGATTATCTTTTTTTTCATGAGGTTTTACATTTGAACAGTTACCAAATTAGAAATGTTGTTTTGTCTGAATTTGTCATCATTGAGATACATGTTTTGTTATGCACCTATATTCTATTACATTGTGTATATACATCCATTTGATATGTTATACCATGAATCTCATTATTTTTTATGGTATTTTATTTTTAATGTAATTTCTTTCTCTTTCATGGTATGTATGATTCAAAGTTAACAAGGGGAAGTGTTTATTGACGCAATCCTATTATTTATCCGGATTGTTTATGATTATGAATCTATTGATTAAATATTATGACAAAACTCTCGTGAAAACTCATGAATTTTATTATACTCAAGTTATTCATAGTTTATTCATGTATTAGTACAATTTTTAACTCTTTTGTATAAAATTTAATTAATAAAATATTTTTGAAAAAATATGACCTCATTTCTCTTCTCGAACAGAAATACATTTAATACAAACAAATATTTTAAAAAATGTTTTAAAAAATGTTTTTATGATGATATTTTATGCGAATTTTCAAAAATAAGTTTTTTTAAATTTTTTTATTTTTTTAAAAGCTTCTGTTTTATGTTATCAATACTATTCTAAAAGTTAAATATTTTCAACAATGTTTTGTGATTTAAAAAAGTAATTTCAAAAGAATAAATGATATTTTTGTAAAGAAATGTTTTCAAAGAAAGTTTCCAAGTTATTTTACATCTAATATGATACATGTTGATGTTATCATGACTTTCTATAGAAATGATTCAAATTATCCATTCATATTTTTCCTTGAATGGTTTATTCTCTGATGGTGTGACGTTTATGAATTCTATTTCTCATTCCTGAGTTATATTATTTGGAATCAAACTTCTTTTCAGGGATTATACATTGATGAAATGACTATTAAACCTATATCTTTTCAATATGTTATGATATAATTACATTTTAATAATACCCATTTAATTTAATGGGTTATGATAAGATGGATATATAAGATCTATATCCACATATATGTATGATATCATTATGATATTGGTGGGACCTATATCCCCTTCCAATAAATTGGGGAATGATTTATATCTCATTATAAATACATGGCTAGAATAGGGAGTAACCTAGGTTCATTAAAGGAATTCGTCTACTAAGATGTTCTTGGGAGTTAACCTTGTCTACTATGATGGTCAAAGGATTGAACCATGACTACCATGATGGTTTATGGAGTGTGTTGGGAAAAAAATCCCTCAAGGTATCATTGAAGAATTTTTGAGGTGATTGTGTTTGTTGAAAAAGTGAACATTTGTGATGTGATTTTTGACAAAGAAAACAATGACATAAAAATTTGGTGACAAAGAGGATTTCATGATGGAATGTCGAGTTCAGGAGCTGAGTTCAATGATCCATGTTTGATTCAAGAATGTCGACAAAAGGAATGGATGATATGGAGGCGGTACAAAAGAACATATACAAGGTGGTGCCGTTTTCCAGTGTTTGCCAAATTTTTGGGCATGAAAATCGACAAATGAATAAAAGTGGTTTTTGGAAAAGGGGCTTGTGCTCCATGTACATGAAGGCTTGGAAACATTCACGCCATATGTTTTTCAAGATCAGATCATCAAAATATGGCAAAGGGAGAAGGTTTGCGCATGTTTTGGTGAGGTCGCATAGGTGACTTGCGCGCCGTGAAAGATACTTGTGCGCCAATGCCTCAGAAGGTTGAGAACATGCACTCCTATGATTTTTCAATATCAGAAGATATAAATATGGAAAAGTAAAGAGTTTCGTGCATGTTTGGAAGTGGTTCGCGAAAATGACTTGGAGGGGCAGAGAGCTGCGCACCGAGACTTGCGTGCTGAAGGGAGACTTGCGCGCCGTCGCGCTGGGTTGACCAAATGACTATAAATACTGGACCACCCCTCTTCATTCTTAACCTAAGTTCAACACTTTGAGAAATCAGAGCTCCCATCACTCAGGTGTGGTGGTTGCGTAAGTAGTGGTGTGTCACGCAAGTGGGTCTTGCGTCCCAGATTTGAAGAAGGGCCATTATTGGCAGTTGCGCACCAATATTGGATTGTGTGTAAAGGGAAGTGACTCACGCAAGTTTGGAGTTGTATAAGATTGTGTCTCACAAGTGTCTAAGGAGGACTTTCATGACTGTTGTGACTTGTGCGCCGATACTTGCACGTCGAGGTAGACTTGCGCACCAAGTAAGGTTGATTCCCCGACCTTATTTTGGGGCCGCATGGAAGCTGGAAGATTTCCCGATACCTTCGTTGCAAAGTTTAATTCATCTACGGGTGAAAGTTTTACTTCAACAGAGCATCTACATACAGAGGAAGATGCATTCGTTCATGCAGATGAAGAGACCTACAGGTCTATAAACTGTGAGTGGATTCTTTCCAAGAGCATTGAGAAAAGAAAGAGAAAGAAGGTGATCCTCTCCACCGGCAGTGAGCCAGAGAGAGAGACATAGGGAGTGCCCCGTGGGGAAGCAGTGAGCTGACCCTAAACATTGTAAAGGCAGTGAGCCTGGGCATAGAAGTGATCTAGCCCGAACATTGTAATCCACATCTAGTGAAGAATAGTGGAATTTGGTACGACCGGCAACTTGTTGGTGTATGCTCCTTGGACGTAGCCCAGTGAGGGTGAACCAAGTAAAAAATATTTGTGTCCGCCTATTTTCTTCCCTACATTACATTCAAAGTATCATCATCAGGTAAAGAAGAAAAGAAGTGGTCATAATATTCACATGAGTGAAAACAAAGTTACCCTTGTAATAAAGACGTCATGATCCAGTGGGGAAGGAAGAACTTTGCGAAAGAATATCCATACCCTGATTCACCCCCCCCCCCTCTCAGGGTATATAGGCCCCTATTGGCCCTAACAATTCGTATCAGAGGGCATGTTTCTTTTATCAGATTTGTTTCCTTCGACTTGGTGTAGTCGATCTGTGTAGTTGAAGATACAGTTTTCTCTTATCTCAGTCTGCCATGAGAAATGGAAAAGCATAAAAGAAGAATCAAAAGTCAGGTAGTTTCCCTCAGTGTGGAAGTGTTTTTGTAAAAACTTTGATTCAAATAAAAAATCATACAGCTTACTGAAGGAAGGTCTGGATGAATCTGATAGGGAAAAGATTGATTCACTCAATCATGATGTTGGAATGAGTGAAGTACATGAGAATCAGAGTGATGTTGAAACAGAAGAAGAAATTGAAGGAAGAATATATATGCGAGCTAAGTTAGAGGCTTCTCTTGAAGAGATTGATGTTTTTAGATAAAAAACAAAGAAGTCTAACAAAGTTGTTCACAATGTCAAACTCTATATGTAGTAGCAGAAAGATGAGAAGTCTGAGTTGATGGAAGAAATTGAGAAACTCAAGTTATCAACACGAGAGAACTCAGAATCGGTTAGTGAGTATATGATTAATATTGAAGAACAAGAAAGGGTGATTGATGGATTGAATAGAAAAGTGAAAGATCATGTCATGTTTAACAAAGAACCTGAAATTTCAAGTGACGTTAGAAACACTGATGAAATTAAATCTAAAGATATTTGGAACCAAGAACTGGAAACTGAGTTCAACAAGCTTTGAAGTTTGAATCAAAGGATTATTGACACAGATACTGACCTAAAAGAGAAGAATGATTCTCAAGGTGAAGAACTACAAAAGATGGATAAAATGAAAGGAAAACAGAAGGCTGGTGATTATGAAGAGAATCAAAACTCAGATGAACTTCGGAATATGAAAGCTAGAAATGATGATCTAGCAACACAGTGGTCTAAGCTAGTTCAGAAGAATCAAATGCTACAACAAGAGAATGTATGTTGTTTAGATTCTGTTGAAGAAGAAATATTTAAAGTGAATGAGAAAAGTGACATGGTGTAAAATCTCACACAGGAACTAGAAGATGATATGAATAGAGGAATGAATCTCAGAAGAGAACTCAATGTCCAAATTGAATCATGGGATATGAAGATTCAAAAGTTGGAAGAAGAGCTTGAATCAGTGAGGAAGGAAGTGGAGAATTCCAATGCTAATGGAAATCCCAAAATGAAGGATTCCTTACACATGCTATTTGATTATCCTTCAACAGGTGATGAAGAAATGAAAAGAAAATTTTCTATTTCTGAAAAGATGAAGGAACAAATTTTCTCAGCTCAAAGACCATATAGTCTGGGAACAACTGCTATCGGATTTGATGAATCCCCTCCTATTCAAGATAGAAAGAGAGTTGTGAATAGTTCCAGATGTGAAAGAAATCCTATAGGTTCTGGAGATAGGTATAAGAGGACAATTACAAAAACTAGTGATGACATGTGTTATTTCTACGGGATTCACGGCCACACATCAAGATTCTGTTTAGAGGCTCATGAATACATATCATGCTGTGAAAATAGAAACATTGCTGAATCTAAGAATAAGAAGAAGCATCCTGAGAAATCATAGAGTACTGTCTCTAAGAGGAAAGAATTTATAAAATGTTATTACTGTGGAAGAATGGGACACACCATGAATATGTGTCAGGAAGCTCAAAAGCTCAATGTCAGAGGAAGAACTCTAGCTACATCAACATATCGACATAGAATTGATGAAATGAGTTATGTCTTTGATGGAAGATGTTTCATATGCTCTGATCATCGGAATTTTTCCAGACAGTGCAGCAAGAAGAAAGCATGGAAGGAAAAGGAACCCAAGAAGAGAATTTCGACTCTAGTGATTCATGATGAGAAATTATAAACTGGAAGACGAAGTGGTAAGGTGAATAATAGGCTTAGAGACTCAGGGGAATCACATGGAGATGAACGAAAGGTGTATCTGCCACCTCCTCTGTCACACTCGCCACCACCCTCTAAGTAAGAATATGAACATATCTGAAAGAAAAAAGGAGGAAAAACAACAGTTGTGAGTAAGGATAATGTACATTCAGTGGAGGACCCACCACCAATGAAAAATAGGGTGTCAACTAAAAAATATGATAAAAGGCAGATAAATAAAGAATGCATTGAAAAATTCACAAGTCATGTGCCACGGAAAGGACTGGAAGAAAAAGGAAAATCCCTGCAATGGTGGAAGAAGCATGGGAATATGACAAGCAAGAAGATTCCTGCTCAGAGAAATAATCAAGGAAAATGGAATTTTGGTAGAACCTCAATGAAGGAAATGTGTACTAGTGGGATTAAACCCCAAATTGTGAGAAAGGCCATGCATGTAGAGTCTTCATATCCCAAAAAGACTCAGCATTCAGTTAATGAATGCTTCGTCATATGGCCATAGCAGTTGAAGTTGGCTAGGCAGCTGGAGGAAGCAAGAAAGAAGTGTGATGCGCTCCAAGAAAGAATCAAAGGGTTGACCCATCAGGATCAACCAAAATATTCTTCTTCAGGATTCTAGAAGAACCCCTCTCCCTATGTATATAAATGCTATTAACTAATGATTAATATGTTTCAGGTTTAGGGAGATAAAATCCAAGGGGAAGTGGCATCTGAAGATGAAAAGTGGAGAAGTGATATGCTCTAGAGATTCAATTGATTCAAATCAGGTACCAATGTTGAAGGATAAAGGGAGAAACATATTACAATAGGAATTTATTGTGTTATTAACCCTATCTCTTGTTTCCTACACCAAGTTCCAACTCAGTAGGCTTAGATATTTGGTTAATAGATCGATATTGAGTGCCAGACTATAATAAATGATTCATGAGAAAAAGAACAGTGTTTATGGGTCTAAACAGTGTTCATAACCCCAGGAAGTGTTTCATAACATAGGGGGAGCATTAAATAACAAAATCAGATACAAGATCCATCAAAGAAATAATTGGATGACTTAGCTCAGGTGATGCCTATAGAGGGAATAAAAAAAGATGGGTAGAAGAAGCAATAATCATGCATCTCATGCTTATCTATTTCATACAAAAAAGTGGTATTAGATGACAGTTTTTTGGATACCATGAAGCTGCGTGAGAAAATCAAAGGCCTGTCAACAAAAATTTGAGAGAATATGTTCAAAGAAATGAGGTCATTGAACAATGACACAATGAAATGTTTTCTGTTAAAAGTGAGGAATTTATAAAAGACTCAGGGAGATCAGAAGTGGCTGAAGATGATTCAGAAGAGGATACTGATGGTGAGTACAAGGAAGTAAAATCCTTATCTGCACAAAATCCAAAGAGTTGAGCTAAAATTGACAGGCATAATATCATCAGTGATTAGTGAGATCTGGTTCAGACAAGAAGAATGAAATCATTGTAGCAGACATTATTACTATCATAGGTTGAGCCGAAATGCTTTGCTGATGCAACTGAAGATGAAAACTGGGTTCATTCCATGAATGAAGAGCTAAATCGGATTGTGAAGAATCAGACATGGGAGATTGTTTCTAGGCCAGCAGACAAGAATGTCATCGGAACTAAATGGGTCCATCGCAACAAGATAAATGATGATGGCATAGTGATTTAGAAAAAAGCGTGACTAGTGTGCAAGGTATACTCCCATATAGAGGGAATAGATGTTGATAAGACATTTGCACCGGTTGCAAGGCTGGATATAATCAAATTATTTTTGGCCTTATCAGTGCAAAGAAAGTTCAAAGTGTTCCAGATGGATGTAAAATCCACATTCATAAATGTTGTTTTGGAAGAGGAAGTGTATATTGAGCAGCCGGATGGTTTTCTCATTCATGAGGATGAGAAAAAAGTTTGCAGGCTGAAGAAGGCATTGTATCAGCTGAAACAAGCACCAAGGACATGGTACTCACGACTTGATCAGTACTTGAAAAATCTTGGTTTCTAGCATGGAGGAGTTGATTACAATATCTATTTCAGCAATGATAGTAATCAATGGATGATGGTGCTGGTGTATGTCTATGACATAATTTTTGGCGGATCAGATGAAGCTCAAAGCAGATAATTTTCTGAATTCATGAAAAATGTGTTTGAAATGTCAATGATTGGAGAGCTAACATTTTTCCTTGGTCCATAGGTGACACAATGAATGAATGGAACATTCATTTCTCAATATAAATATTCCAAGGAGGTCTGGAGAAGGTTTGGAATGGAGAATGCCATGGAGATGAAGACTCAGGTTGCTACCCGGAAGAAATTATCAAAAGATAAGGATAGAAAGGCAGTTAATATCACAAAAATAGGCAAATGATTGGAAGTCTCTTCTAATTAACTGCAACAAGGCCTGATATTGTTTTCTCCACATTACAAGAAGCGATATATCAGAGAAATCCCAAGGAAAGACACTTTCATGCAGTAAAAAGAATACATCGGTATATCCAGGGCACAGTGGATTTCGGCTTTACATATACTGATGCACACTAGGCCGGTTCAGCAGATGATAGAAAATCAACGTCAGGTGGTGCATTCTATCTTGGTGGATTGTGTATTTCTTGGCTAAGCAAGAAGCAAGATTGTATTTCATTGAGAACCACGGAAGCTGAGTATATTGTAGCCACTCAAGTATGCACACAGTTTTTGTGGATGAAGCAGAAGCTTGAAGATATGGGAGTTGAAGTGAAGTCTCCGATCAGAATCAAGTGTGATAACTCAAGTGCTATAAATCTCAGAAAAAATTCCATCCATCACTCGAGGACAAATCACTTTGGGATAAATCATCATTTTCTCAAGGAGTAGGTTGAGCAAAGAATCGTGAAGTTGGAGTATGTGCCTACAGAGCTACAGGTTGCAGACATTCTAACAAAGGCCTTACCCTAGGAAGCTTTTGAGAGGCATCGACTGGCTCTGGGAGTTCAATCGATTCCCCTCACTTGAAATAGTGTGGATGTGGAAACATTTCTCCCTCTCCCCGAGGTATGATGTGTTTTTCCCTAATGTGCTGATATGTGTTCTCTACACTGTTACAGACTACAAAGGAGTGACCCTTGGGTTAGTTGACAAAGGGGGAGAAAATAGTGATTTTTCAAGGGGGAGACAGTGTGGCTATTTGTGAAATCATGAAAGATATGGGGAAAATCTGACCAGTGGAGCAGCAAGATAGAGGGAGAAATGAGAAAGGGGGAGATTTATAAAAGCTGACGATGCTAGAAGTGATCTATCAAAGAATAGATATCATGAAAGCTATGGATCATGATAAAAGTAGAAGAGTAGTGTTAAAATGTGGTAAAAATATAACCAAACAAAAATTTTTCTTCCATCAAGTCCTTCAACAATTGGTATCAGTTTAGTACAAATTGGTATCAGTTTGGTGTCAACAGTGGATGTCATATATGAAGTGATTCATTGATGAACTTTTCATTTACTCTTGTATCTCACGCCAAGCATTGCTCATGTGGGATTAGGGTATGTGTTGAGTAAATACTTGATCACTATCAGAATCGCACAAGGCGAATGGTGGATGAAGAATTAATGATGCATATTTTTTATGGAAGAGTTGTCAACAAACCCAAAGGGGAGATTGTTGGGAAAAAATCCCTCAAGGTATCATTGAAGCATTTTTGAGGTGATTGTGTTTGTTGACAAAGTGGACATCTTTGATGTGATTGTTGACAAAGCAAACAATGACATACAAATTTGTTGACAAAGAGGATTTCATGATGTAATGTCGAGTTCAAGATCTAAGGTAAATGATCCATGTTTGATTCAAGAACGTTGACAAAAGAAAAGGATGATCTGGAGGCAGTACACAAGAACAGATACAAGGTGGTGTCGTTTTCTAGTATTTGCCAAATTTTTGGGCCTAAAAATCGACAAATGAAGGAAAATGGTTTTTGGAAAAGGGACTTGTGCGCCGTGTACATGAAATCCGGGAAACTTGCACGCCATAGGATTTTCAAGATCAGATCATCAAAATATGGAAAAGGGAGAAGGTTCGCGCATGTTTTGGTGAGGTCGCGAAAGTGACTTGAACGCCGTGAAAGATACTTGTGCGCCAATGCCTTGGAAGCTTGAGAACTTGCACGCCTATGGTTTTGCAAGATCAGAAGATCAAAATATGGAAAAGGCAAGAGGTTCGCGCACGTTTGGAAGTGGTTCGTGCAAATGACTTGGATGGGCTGAGAGCTGCACGCCGAGACTTACGTGCCAAAGGGAGACTTGCGCGTCGTCGCGTAGGGTTGACCAAATGCCTATAAATACTGGACCACCCCTCTTCATTCTTAACCGGAGTTAAAAACATTGAGAAATCAGATCTGCTGTCACGTAGGTGTGGTGGTCGCGTAAGTAGTGGTGTGTCGTGGAAGTGGGTCTTGCGCGCCAGATTTGAAGAAGGGCAATTGTTGGCAGTTGCGTGCCAATATTGGATTGGGTGTAAAGGGAAGTGAGTCGCGCAAGTTTGGAGTTAGATAAGCTTGTGTCGCGAAAGTGTCTGAGAAGGACTTGCGCTCCACTTGTGACTTGCGCGCCGATACTTGCGCGCCGAGGTAGACTTGCACGCCATGTAAGGTTGATTCCCCGGCCTTAATTTGGGGCCGCGTGGAAGCTGGAAGATCGACCGATACCTTCGGTGCAAAGTGTAATTCATCTACGGGTGAAAGTTGGACTTTAACGGAGCATCTACATACAGAGGAAGATGCATTCGTTCATTAAAATGAAGAGACCTACAGGTCTATAAACTATGAGTGGATTACATCCAAGATTAGTGAGCAAAGGAAGAGAAAGAAGGTGATCCTCTCCACTGGCAGTGATCCAGAGAGAGAGACACAGGGAGTGACCCTTGGGGAAGCAGTGATCTGACCTTAAACATTGTAAATGCAATGATCCTGGGCATAGAAGTGATCTAGCCCGAACATTGTAATCCACATCTGGTGAAGAATAGTGTAATTTGGTACGACCGGCAACTTGTCGACATATGCTCCTTGGACGTATCCCAGTGAGGGTGAACCAAGTAAAAAATCTTTGTGTTTTCCTATTTTCTTCCCTACATTACATTCAAAGTATCATTATCAGATAAAAAAGAAAAGAAGTGGTCATAATAATCAAATGAGTGCAACCAAAGTGAACCTTGTAATAAAGAGGTCAAGATCCAGTGGGGCAGGAATAACTTTGCGAAAGAATATACATACCCTGATTCACCCCCCCCCCCTCTCAGGGTATATAGGCCCCTATTGTCCCTAACAGAGTGAACCCAATCCACTAATATACCTTTTGAAGTGATACCTTTACTAATATAGAAACAATTATATATGCTTATGTTTCTGCCTCAATTCCATGTCTTATTCTTTTGTTATGCTACCATGTCTTGTGCTCTTGATTCACATATGATTCATGTATTTTGAATTAAAATTAATTATTCCAGGATTCTGGTTTATTATCTTTTATATGAATGGAATGGTCTTATAATGTTATGATCATGTTCTCATACCCTTTTGATCAGTTTTATGCTTATGTATCTTCCTTTTTTTCCTTATTAAGTATTTATGGTCACCACTTTTTATGTTTCCTATCCATGGGTTATGAAGATGTGTATTATTTATGATATTCCTAAGAAGGGTGATAGTCATAAATAATCTATTAGGAGATATTACTTCATACTTATGTACCATTATTTATGTTTCCATTTTTCCGAAGGTACTAAACTAATTAGGTATTTGGCATCTATTTGTGCATTGTATTAAAAATTCTTCAAAAAATAATGTAATGTAAATTCATATTATGTAATATTCTCTATAGTTGATATTATAGAAAATGTTTATTTATCCTTAAAAAACTACGATGCTAAAATCCTAGTTATAACCCTGAGGATATGTCTAAGGATAATTCTGAGGATGAGAAAAAGTATAGAAAAATGTCATAGAATTTTTCTAAAGGATGGAAATAGATGTTTCCTAGAAATAAATAACTATCTTAATAATCTAAGTGGATGTGGATCTATAACATTTGTACATAAGGGTAACAACCCCAAAAACACCATATTGACATAGTGTCGATCGGGAACCGGTGCATAATAATGGGCCATGCTGCACACCCAGATTGACACTCCTAGGTGATATTCTCTGGAAATTAACAAACACTTCACGAACCATCATGAAGGATATAAACAGAATTTTTATATTAATAACCTAGTATAATCATAAGGTTTAATATATTAAATATTGTTTCATAATTTTGACATCCTATAAGTGGTTTGTCATGATTATGAGGTTCCTTGTAGTGGTAATTGTTTCTTACTATATGTATTTTTGTTTTAGTCAAATGTTTGATCCTGAAGGATCCACATAAATAGTGATTAAGAAGAAAAATAAAATGACATTACTCCTAAGAAAATAAATGTTAAAAGATCTAGAGTGAAAAATACTATTTCTATACTCACCCAACATTCTCATGCTTTGAATCATACAAAACATCCAAATGAGAAAACAAGGTAACGACATTATATTATGTATTTTAGGAGGAATTTTAAACCTTATATCAGTGGGTATTATAATCCACTTGTTTCTAAACAATACATCAGTACCACAAAAAAGTCATTCTCCATTCTCCAATGTCTGAAACACGAAAAATTCATTCTGGTGGTTAATTGGTTAAAAAGAGAAGGGGACTAGTGGTCGACTCTAAACAAGAATAAGAGGCAGTAAGAGGAAATTGAATCCATGGATTGGGATGAGTTCAAGAACTTATTTTTCAATAATTACATCGCTAGTATTCTTTATACAAGGATGTAAAAATAGTTCCTTAAGTTAAAGCCAAGGGACTATGAATATATTGGTACTCACACGGCTAATTTCACAGGATGTAAAATTTACTCTTTAGGTATTATCTTCCAACTCAAAACTAATGTTGATAGGTTCTTTAGTGTATTAAATCTACATATCACAATGGAGTTGTCCATAAGAGACATTAGTTTAAATAAATAGGTTGTGAATTGTGCAATCAGGGTTTAAATAGATGTTGGAGTTATGTTTCAATCTTAAGGGTTTGATTAGAAAATGAATATGGAGTTCAATGTAAAAAAATTGAAACCATAGAGAATAGAAGATGATCATTAATTTATGGTCTATGTGCCAGATGAAGGGTAGAGAAAATTGTGTTAAGGGCTCTAATAAATGTTTTAAGGTTATAAGTATGATCATTTAGAATTTGATTATGGATGTGATGAGAAGAAGTTAGATAACAATGTGAATGGAGATAAAGCTTCACAAAATGAACCACCCCTACATAAGTGCTACAAGTGTAAGGATAATGCGATCTTTGGTAATAATTTCTCAACCCCAAGGGATTGTGATGATGATTGACATCAAAATGTTCTTAATCTGAGGGAAAAGGGGAAATCTCATGTGATCATTATTTCTAACGAGGGGTGTGATAATGATGTGGTGAAAAGTAAACTTATAATCTACTATAGAACTACTAATGCATTATTTGATTTTGTATATAACCACACTATCATATCTAAAAAAAATTATAAGGGTATTAAGATTTCACCCAAATGATTAGATATGGAATTAGTAGTCCAACACCTAACAGTCTTATGATTTAATATCAATTCTATGATTCCTCTCCATTTGATGTTTGGGGGAATGTGCTCCCTAAAAATCTCATCATTCTTCCTTTGGTTGAATTTGATGTTATCTCAGTCATGTATTGGATTTATCAACATAAATCCCACAACAATTTCCAATGAAGGGAAGTTACATTTGGTATTTTAAACTAAACTATTGTCATCTATCAATGTCATGATAATTATGAACTTCTTATAGAGACTTCATCCTACGTTTAGGTATTAATTCCAATTAAAAAGGGTTTTTATCTCAAATTGTAGGGGAGAAAATCCAAATCGATCATATTCATATTTTTTAGGAATTTTTAGTTTCTTTCATGATGAGTTTTCTAGCCTTACATCATAATTTGATGTTGATTTATCGATAGATTTCATACCTGGTTCAACACTAATTTAAAAGAAACCCTATAGAATATCCCCAATTGAGTTGAAATAATTAAAGAATAAACTCCAATAAAACTATGATAAGGGATTCATTTGACCAATTGTGTCACCATGGGTTGAACCTATTTCTATTCTGAAAATGAAATATAGATCAATTCCCCATTGCATTGATTATTGAGAGTTATTCAAGATCTCGGTCAATAATAACTATCCTCTTCCCGGTATTGATGATTTTTTTCATCAACTGTGTGTATATCAATACTTTTCCAAGATTGAACTTCATTTTAGATATCATTAATTTGGGGTTTTTGAGTAGGATATATCTGAGATGGAATTTCATACAAGGTATACAAATTATTAATATATAGTGATTCCTTTTGGTCTTACTAATTCTCCTTATATATTCATGTATTTAATTAATATAGTCTTTATATAGAAGGTAGATAATTTTTAAATACTCTTTATTAATGATATTCTTATTTATTCAAATAGAAAGGAATATAATTAAGACCACTTGAGAATTGTACTAAAAACCCTAAAAAAGGGTATATAGCATGAAATTTTTAAAAAGTGTACATTTTGGCGGCAAAAGGTTTCATTTTTCTGTGTAATGTAATCTCAAGAGAGAGTATAATAGAAGATTCTTTACAGAAAGTGGTTACTAAATATTGGCCTAGACCAACCACTATGACTGAGATCCATAGTTTTCTTTGTTTACCTGGATATTTTTTACGGTTTGTGGATAATTTTTCATGTCTATCTAATCCTATGACCATGTTATCTATAATGGGTTCCTTGTTCCTCTGGATAAATGAATGTGATGAAAATTTCATGTAATTTAAGATATGGTTAGTCATCACACATGTGATTACATTACCCTATAGTAGATAAGGGTTTGTAATCAATAGTGATGAATACAAGAAGGGAATGTTATGTGTTATTATGTAAAATTAAATGGTTGTTGTGTATGCATAAAAAAATGATTATTCATGAGAAACATTTCCCAACTCATGATTTGGAGTTATCAGTATAATTTTTCCATTAATGACATGGAATAATTTTCTTTAGAGAGAAAAGATATATACATATCATAATAGTTTGAAATATAAATTTACATAGAAGGATTTTAACATTATCTAGAGAATATTGTTAGAGATGATAAATGATTATCACTATTTTATACATTACAGCCATAGAAAAGAGAAAAATGTTGATGAATCTTTGAGTCTAAATTATCATGCTACCTTATCCATATTATGGATCATAAAAGATCCAATATTTATGGATTTTAAAGGTATTGATCTAGAAATCATAGAGGAAGGAAATAAATATTAAATATTAAAATTTAAAGATTAACCCACTATCAATGTGAATATTAAAGACACACATAAGAAAGATTTAGAGTTGGAAAAGAAGGTTAGTAATATTCCTGAGTTTAACAATGTTCATGATATAATGATAAGGTTTATTAATTGTGTATGCATTACTTCAAAATGATATTTTTATGCGTTATTAGAAAAATATAATTTTTCATCATTAATTATTTATCTTATAAGTATGAATATGTATAGATATTTAATGTAATACTTCTTGTGGGATGTAATAATGATAGATATTATGGATTTTGTATCCTGGTTCTTGGTTACCCAGCAAGTTAAGGCTGAAAAACAAAATTCTAATGGGATGTGGCATACATTACCCATAACAGAATGGAAATGGGAGAACAACACTATAGATTTTATCATTGGACTCCCCAATACCTCTAAATGGTTTAATGCAATATGGATTGTACTTTAATCCCTTAATAATACTACACACTTTATTACAATCAGATAAGACTTCACCCTAGATCTGTTTTCCAGAATATGCATTAATGAAGTGCTAAGGTTTCATAGATTACTATATTATATTGTGTTTAATCAGGATTCATTTTTATCTCATTTTTATGGTTAAGTCTTTAGAATTAATTTGAAATGGAATTGAGTTTCATCACTTATTATCATCCTCAAATATATGGTTAGACTGAGAGAACAATTGAACCTCTAGAGGATATATTGAGATCTTCTTATATGGATTTAAAAGGTGGTTGGGATTAACACCTTCCCCTAGATGATTTTTCTTACAGCAATATATTTCAATCTATAAGTCATATGGAACCTTATTAATCCCTATATGGGAATATATTTAGAGATCCATCGTGCTGGGATGATGTTGGAAAAGGAAATCTATTCGGAACTAAGATCATTGATAAGATTATAGATTATGTTAGAGACATTCAACACAAAATTAAGGGATCACAAAGTAAAAAATAAAGGTGATGTTGATAACCATCAACATAGTCTATTATTTGAATTTTGTGAGAATTTGTTTCTTTGAATCTCACCCAAGAAAAAGCTTTTGAGTTTTGGGAATAATGGTAAACTAAGTCCTAGGTACATGAGTCCCTTTGATATTATTGATCGTTTTGTGATGGTTTCCAATATATAAGAACTTCTTATATACATATATATCAATTATATGATGTTTTCCATGAATTAATACTAAGAAATTTAATACCTAACCCTTCACCTATAATAAACTCAAAATTTGTACTACTGGAGAAATATCTTTCTTATGAGGAACGACCAATTGAAATTACGAACCGTACAAAGAATGTTCAATAAAAGAATACCACTCAACTAGTAACATTTTGGTAGAGAAACTAAAAAGTTAGATGAATCAACATGATAACATGAGATTATGATGAATCATAAGTATCCTTAATTTTTTGTATTATAATGATGAATTTTAAGGGAGAAATTCATTTTAAGGTGGGTAGAATGTGTCACCCTGAGATTTTATGAACCATTTTTCAATTAAATTAATTTTATTTGGTGTACTTAATTAACTGATACTCTAATTCAAACTCTCATTTTATGATAAACCAAGATAATATTTCACTATACACAACACTGACTTGGATTTCATTACATGCAACATAGAGCTACTAAATAAAAACATTTTATCATTATAATTATTTAAATGCAATAGTGATAACCTAGGCATTAAAATTAATAATATTAAATAAAATATAAAAGTTAAATATAATTTAAAATGGTTAAATATAAATAAAATAATTTATAATTAAAATATTATTTTTATTAATGTTTTTATATGTTTGAAAATACTATTTTCTCAAAAGAACATTTTTAGGTCCTTCTACGAACAATAATAAAATTATTTTTAGACACTTTTTGAAATTTAATTATATAAAATAAATTTATTTTTTAATTCATAATTTTAAAATTATCATAGGGTGATTTATTTTCATTTTCTCTAAAAAATCATTTTTTGATGAATATTGAAAAAAACTAGATTTTAATCCAAAATCCTCTTTAATATTTTTTATTAATATTGTTAAATTATATTTTTATTTAGTTTTGAAGATTAATTGGATAAATTTTAAATAAATTAATCCAATTTAATTCATTTTAAACAAATTCAAATTAAAATTAGATATAAAAATATTTCAAGCTTTTAATCATTTATGCTTAAAAAATTGTTCTTTTGAGATGTCTGTGAGATTATTTTTAAATTAATTTCTACCACTTATGTGAATATAATTTGAAAAATGGATTACATATTTGGATGTATCAAAATTTATAATTTCTATTGAGGTAAAATTATTTTTTTACCATAAATATTTGTAAAAGTAATTGAAATTAATTACAGAGATTAAGGTAAAAACAAGATTACTTATTTGTTAAAATTAAACTTCACTAGACAGAAAACCTAGAAAATGTCCAAAATAAATTGTCTATACCTATTTGGAAAAATAAGAGTATTTTCTCTAGTCTTTAAAATTATTGGAGTCACATGATGTATGGGAGATCATTCAATAGTTTTTATGTTTTTATATTTACGAGAATGTCACTCATCCACTCTAAAAGGGAACTACCCCCCCCCCCCCACACACACACACCCTCACTTTTTCACACCTATAAAGATATTTTTATTGGAAAACCCTTAACCAAATAACCTCCCAACTTACATACCATTATCCAAGAAGCCACTCTTTGGGACAAAATCCAACCAAGGAATCCCAATGGTTCCAACCAAGAGGAGTTACCCAAAGAAGATGTAGCATCCTTCCACATGCTCTTTTATTTTATTATAATTCTCCAACCCCAAAAATATTTTTACTCCATGAATATATAATAAAATAAATATCCTATATTTTTTTTCTTTTTTATTATAATTGTTAGACCTCCACCTAAAGACACTTCCATTACATGGGTAACGAACTCATTGTTCGTGTATACGACGGATTACTACCTCGCAAAATGATATCATTAATTTTTACTTTACAACCTCTCACAGTTAGGAATTAAGTTGTAAGTACTATTTAGAAATGATATATATGATATTTATGGGGTATTTATGCTTCTTTAAGTTTTATATTACACACACCTCCATGCATCCCATTTTTTTAAATATAGTAACTTTGTTTGTGGATGAGTGGACTACAAGATCCTCAAAGAGATGTGATTCATTCACACATTACATAAAATGTTTTAAGGATGGGTTTAGTAAAATTATATTATTAATATTAAATAATAATTATAATTTAATTTTAGTATATATATACATATATTACATTAACTTAATTTCCTTCAATATGACAAGAAAAAGGAAACATCATTCATGCATATGAACATCCTAGGATCTCTATGAACAGTGTAATTCATTTAATATATATATATATATATATATATATTATAATAAATAAATATATAATGAGTATATATGATATTTAAATCATCTTTTACATTCTATATATAAATATATAATGATATAAGTAAGGGGATCAATAATAACATTTCAAAAAAATGTGAAAAACAAAACAATTATTACCTAAAAAGTAAATTTAACATAGAATATTAATAAAAAGACAATATAATGAAATATGTAAATATAATATAGAAATATATATATAAATACATTTATATGACAAATTTATACTAAACTTATACTTATTACACCAGAGGATTGAATGAGTACAATGTGATTCAAGACATAATGTAAGGGTTTTCTTATCTCACTTTTATATTTGTGAGACTTATGGATTATTCACCACTAATTTTTTTTGTGTGGTGTATATTATTCCCATGAATGTATTAAATTATTCTTATTATTATATTTGTTGGTATTTATATATATATTTTATTATTTACATCTCTTGGGGTTTTAAGGATCAAAATATACTAAATTAGAATGGTAGTTTTGTCACAATTTTCCTTCTTTGAGACACATGTTTTTTTGAACCTATATTATTTTATGAGGTCTATATAATTCCATTTTTCAGTTTATATCATGAATCTACTTATATTCATTATATTTTAAGCTTCATTTAATTTATTCTTCTCACATGGGGTGTACGATTCAATGCCCCCATGTGATACACGTTTATTGAAGCAATCTCAAAATTTATCAAGATTGTTTATGGTTATTCTTTTATTGATTAAATATTATGATCCACCTTTCAAAAACTCTCATGAAATTTATTTTCCTTTCTTTATTCATGTATTAGAACCATTTTATACTCTTTGATACTAAAACATTTAATAAACTGTGTTTAAGAAAATCATAACTCGTTTGTCTTTTTGATGGAAAATATATTTTATTTAAAAAAAATATGTTTTATAAAATGGTTTTAATGAATTTTTTTTAAATTATCCTTTAATATCATTTTCAAGTAAAATATATTTTAAATATTTTTATGGGTTTCAAATCTACCTTTAGTATTTTTCAAATCTACTTTGATTTATATAGGTTCTCAAAAAATTATTACGATTTAAAAAGATCATTTAAAAAAATAAGCTTCATTTCCATCAAGAAATGTTTTAAAGGATATTTCCAAATTATTTTCCATTTAAGATGACATATGTTGGTGTTAATCATGCTTTTTGGAGGAGATAATACAATGGTTCCATTCATATTCTTTCCCAGAATGGGTTTTGTTTTGATGTCATGATGTTTATGAAACCATTTTTACATTCATGAGGTATATGATTATGAAACCCACTAATTTCGACAAGTTATACATTGAGGAGATGATTATGAAACCTGTCACTTTTTCTATATATTATCATATGATTAAATTTTATGATACCCATTTCATTGTAGGGGTTATTACCTAAAAAATGTTTATTATCTAGTCTTACACATATCTATAATTTCATCATGATATGGTTGGGACCTATATCTCCCTCATATGAATTGGGTAATGATTTATATCTCATTTGATAGACGTAGCTGGAATAGGGAGTGATCACTGTTTATTAAAGAAAAATATCTGCTAATATGGTCTTGGGAGTGAAACTTATCTACTAAGATAGGTAGGGAATTGAACCATGAATACCAAGATGGTTTGGCGAGTGAAGCCATTTATAAGGCCCCAGCCTTAAACCTTACTTAATCATGAGTTATTCTAAGATTACACATTGAGGATCTTTTCAGGTGAAGAGTTTTAGAGAATTAGATCATAAAACTTGCATTACATTCCACATTTATACAAAGCGGTTACATAAAATATAGTATTCATTTTTCCCATCAACAGAAACATATTTAAAATAATACATGGAATCTTTTTGACACTTCCTTGACACTATCATCATATCATTTACCATTCTCTTAACCTGTGAAAAACATTTCAAAAACATGGGATGAGCATAAAATGCTCAGTAAGGGTTATAAAAAGTATGGAAAGGAAACATGAGTACATATATACCTAAGAATGAAATCATAATTTACCCATAAAACATTAGCACTTTAACATACCTCATAAAATCATGAATAATTCATAGAAATCATAAAACATAAAGGTAACATGAGGCATTCATAACATTCTTACGTAGGGAGTAACCCTCTTGGTTATGGTTGGAATAACCATCACAGTATATTCCCTAAATCTCTTCGGAGAAACCTTAACCTTTAACCCCTTTGCATTACCCAATGCATTGGAGAGCTATATCGGGCTCACCCACCCTTAGTTTATCACAGAACCACCCATCTTCATAACAATGCCCAAGAACCATAACATAATCATAGCACATAACTTATGCATAAAGTAAATATAACATTCCCACATTGCAATAACAATATAACATTTTAAGATATTGAAATAATGAATCGATTCTAAAAACCATTTTCAAACCCATTTAAAACATTTAATAAAGAGAATTTTAAATCAATGTGTCCCATACCACATTGATGCTTTTAGCATTTTAAACCATTAATATCCATATAAATAAATCCTTAAAACCATTTTGATAACATGGATATTAATGATAAATATTTATAAGATTAAATCATTAAAACATTTAAAACGATATTTTAGTTAAAGGGTTTTTAACAAAATGAGAGACACTTAATACAAAAATTAAGGAATAACATTTGATCAAAACTTTATAATATCATGATAATAAATGGATTCATGATATAATATTCCAAATGATAGTATATACACCATATAAGAGTGAATTGTTGCATAACAATAATGAAGTCTCAATGGAAATGTAAATTGAGATGAAATCCATTATAAAGATGGTATCCTTAAATTAAGGAAATCAATCTCATAATTATGTGCGACAAATATAAAGACACCCAATATAAGTGGATATTAAGTGTAAAATAATCAAAGTTCATTCACACATATTCAAAGGAATACATATTCAATAACTACATATGGAACCCAAAGAAATCGAAATTGGGTTCAGAAGTTCCCTTGACAGCTTAACATCGTCACATCAAATTTTAGAAAAAGAGTTGATGAGAGAGATAAAGGGTATCTCATTACTTGGACATAAAATTTACATCAATAAGAATATATAAGAACATATCCCCACATAATAAGATGAAAATTAAAAGACATAACAAAAGAAGTCTTTTAAAAAGAGGAGGGTGAAAGGTTCCCTTACCGATTTGGGTAACGTTCGAAACGTACAGCCCATGAATGAAGGACTATAAAACATTGATGTAAATACTCATAAAAAAATTATGTTACCCAAAGAGTAAAATAATGGAAAGTACATACACCACTCAAAAGGAAATATTGGAAAATGTAGCATGAATCTCACGAAAACACAAAGTGAGATAAAAACCCACTTACCAAATTTCGGCAGCCTAACAGCGCCAATTAAAACTTCCAAAATGGATTGATGAGAGAAAATAGGGTCTCTCATCATATGAACATATAATTTCCAGAAAGTGTAATATATAATAACATCCCAATCATAAGAAAGATTAACTTAATAAGAATTACATAAAATAGGGTACTTAAAAAGAAAGAGAGTGGTAGGTTCCCTTACCGATTTGGACAACTTTCGAAGATTAAACCCCATGAAAGTAGGGTCATACAATGAATATATAGATACCCATAAATGGGAGAATATTATACAAATAGTATAATAATGGGAATTAAATACACCACAAAAAATTAAATAGTGGAAAATGTATCATGAATCTCACGGGAATAAAAAGTAAGATGAAAGTCCCCTTATGATAATTTGGCAGCCTAATGGCGCCACATAAAACACCCAAAAATGGATTGATGAGATCAAATAGGGTATCTCATCACATGAACATAAAAATTACAGAAATAGGAATTGAAAATAACATTTTCCAACATTAGAACATGGAGCATAAAAGAAATGAAATAAAAGAGAGTACTTGAAAAGAAAGAGATTGGTAGGATCCCTTACCTCGTGTCTGACTTGACTCGATCATTCTTTAATGTCCGGAATAATAAAATTGAGTTAATTTCTACTTTCTTAAAAACCGTTTTCAAGGTCATTATTAATTTTATATCACTTATTAACATGTTATGAACATTATGTAACCATTTAAGTTAATAACGATTGTTTTGTCGATATTTGGTACTTGAGTCAAAAGTGAACTTCTTAAATTTACAAGTTGTTCACGTAGTCAAATATCCATTATCTCAAGAAATATATGCATGATGTAGATGCCACATATCATATATATCCATTATATACATTCATTTATAATATTACATAATCATTTAGAGGTATGAAATGAAATGCACCGTTCATGGATACGGTAAGCCGTACGTACGCATGAACTCTACATTAATTTCTATGTCATACTAATGGAATTAAAACTAAATGAGAGATATGTATATTTTAATTCGAGAATTATATTAATCATTTAGATGTAACAAAAATTATATATATCCATTATATATATGTACTTATAATAGTACATTACATTTGGGGATAAGAAATGAAATGCACTGTTCATGGAGACGGTAAGCCGTACGTATGCATGAACGCTACTTTCATTTTTATCTCATACTTTAATGGAAATAAATAATAATTATATAGAGGTATATTATAATTCCAGTGTAATATCTTATATAATACCATTAAATATATCCTTTATTTGTCCCACATATGGCATTAACGAATCAAATCACTTTTAGGGGGCGGTAGTCCGCACTTCATAAAATGAAGATATCGCGTTCACCGATAATGGAAACCATAAATGTATGACATAAATGAAAAATAAAGAAGCTTAAGGAAAACATAAAAATATTATATATCATATATAAATATAGTGACATCTTAATGGAAACCTTTGAAGGTGTTATATGAGTGTTGAACAATCATTGTTTCATGAGGCAGAAATTTACCATCCACAGAAACAGTATGTTCTTTAACCATTAGATGAAGGTGTCTGTAAGTTTAGCTCTAATCCTTCTTATAAAAAATCTTAGTATATTTAGGATACTGGTGTAGTTACAAAATAAATGAATAAAAAGAGTTTATTGGGTTGGATAAGCAAAATAATACAAAATAACACAGGTGAAGACATTACCTTTAAATCGGGTAACTCTCTTTGATTTGAGCTCAAAGGCTTCCTTGGAAAGGATTCTGCACAAAGTAAGGCTTCTAGTAGTAATATAGGGATGTGGAGAGACAAAATGGGAAGGTTTTAGCCGAGCCAATTTCTTGAGATGTGTGGGTAAGGTTGTAAAGGTGGGGCCCTTTTATAAGAGGAGAGGAAGGGAACTTTTGGAAAGTAAAGAAATGTTACTTTATTTTAAAATGCGTTTCGAATTTAAAAGGTACCACATTGATATAATTAGAGTATAAGGTGATAAGGGTTCGAAATATACCCATCCAATATATTTTTGACAAGTTTTGGTCTTATATTTTACATTATCTATTCATTTGATTTAAATCGTTAAATAATGTGGTAATTGCTGCATCATGATGATGTCATAAATAATTTAATTTATTTAAAATATAAAAATTATAAAAAATAATATGATGTATGAAATATTTTTAACTTTACAATGATTATTTATAGTCCAAGAGATAATTTATGTAGACAAAATAAAAAATGTTTTACTCAGGTGGTGCATTCTTTGTTATATTTAACATTCTTTAAAAATTAAAAGATAAAGTCACTTTCTCACAAAAGTGATTCCATGGGATCCCCAAGTTTGGCACAAGGAATCCCATGGTAGGCCATGAGACATACAGTAGCATTAGGACACATTTTGTGGTCAATTTTTATTATTATGATATTATTTTATTATCTTTAACTACCTGATTACTCATTAATCAAGATAATTAAAGATAATTATTGTCGTTGCTATTCATAATTTCCCAAAACAAAAGAGTATTAATTAAATAATTTGGACCTTATGATTCCAAATATGGAAGAAATTTTATCAAATTCAAAGCACATAAATTGTATTAATTAATTTAAAAGTAAATGTTGTTGTCAAAACAAAAGACGGGTTTTTAAGAAGTAAAATTTATCAAAAGATTGACTTGTTTTTACATCCAATTGAAAAGTGAAATTACTTCCAATGAACAACATTGTATTAATTGAGAAAAAAATAATTCAATTATTCTTTAAAAACAATTAAAATTACAATCTAAATATATAAATAAATTGGATGAAAATGCAGTTTTGAATTAAAAACTATATTTTTCACTATTCATTAAAAAAACATTATCAGAAAAATTACAAAAATTAACCCTAAGGTATATTTGATATTTCAAATTCAGAAATTATTTCCATTTTACCAAATTCAAAACATATACCTTTCATTTATAAATCATATAGTAAATTCCCACCGTCAAAACAAATAGCGGGTTTTTTGGAAGCAATCTATATGAATAGTTTGGCACTTGTTTAAGTCCATTTTCAAAGTGAAATTAATTATAATGACAACCATTGAATTAAATTGTAAAAATATATTATAATTAAACTTTTAAACCAATTAAAAATATAATCTAACCATATATTTAAATTAGAAGAAAAAACAGTTTTGATGTAAAATGCAATATTTTTCACTATTCATTAAAAAAATTAACATTGCCAGATTTATACAAAAAAATTTATACAAAGTAAATTTCAATGTACCAATCATAAATAATACGTTTTTTTTGAAAAATAGAGCTTATAAAATTTTCAAAATTTATATTTAATAAAAGTTTTTCCATCAAAAGGTGATAAAACAATCTTTTAAAAATATTAGAGTATTTATTCTTAAAATTGGATTCATTTAGATTTTAAGCCTCTAACATTTATTAGATAAATGTAAAAATATTTGACAAACATATATAATCATTTTGTAGTTAGTTATATTCATTCCTGCCAATACATTGGTTAGGCGTTAACTACCATTTAAAATAATATTATTTTATTATTAGAGTGCAACGTAGGATTCCCAAGAAACTCGTTGTTGTGTATTGGGTATGCCATCGAGCATAGTGTACCCTTTAAAGTAATATTGTTATTTTATTCAAAAATATGGTTACACATTAGATTGTAATATTATTTATTTACCCGGAATGTTACATCCTTCCCCCCTTTAGGGAATTGCATCCTCGCAATTTCAAAATTGGTCTTGGAAATTCCATTGAAAGTCCCACATCGGAACAAGAGTCAGTAAAACTATCACATTAGAAGACAGGGAGAGAAGTACAAAGGTCACCCGAGTTAACCCATACTATGATTCCATGTATGAAAATATGGATATGGAAGAAAACAAAAAGGGTCATGTTCTGATGGAGAGTGATAGAAAATAGGTTTAGGAGAAAGTTAACCATAAGAAAATCCCAAACTTGTGATGGGTTAAACGGTATTCGATTCCCCAGTAGGAAAAGTTAACAGACAACATTTTTTTTAAGTTACTCTTCATTGAGGAATTCATTTTTTGAGCGTAACTAAATCATAATGAAAATACTTACTTGTCACGTAGACTTTCAAATTTTACTATATTCCTTAATCAAACTCATATTCTCTCTAAAAGACGAGTATTTAGGAAGACTTGTTCGCATTAAGAGTACTATATTCAACTTTTGGAGAATCACCTAATCCACAAAAGAGAACTATATATTTCCAATGTATTTAGACAAAAATCAAAACCAAAATTGATAGTATGAGATTAGATAATCCACAAAAGTATAATCCTTTATAAAAAGAAAATGTATTCTTGATCTTCAAAATTTGAAAAAAAAACACAATGTTCAACGAAGACCATTCGATAAACAATTGTCCATAAAATTCTTAAAAGTAAACCAAACTAATATTGAAACCCAAATATTTGAAGTATTTAATCACATAGTCTTCCAAGGTACAAGTTATATTTTATCTCCAAATAACATCAGTTTCTCTTAAATTCTCATATTGAAAAGTAATTAACCTAATCACATATCCTCCACGATAGGTTAATCATTTCAATAGATATCCCACAATAAACTTACTCTTGATTCCGAAAATCATCTAACTGAAAATAATTAGTAAAACTAACCAGGGACTTCACGTACTCCAGTGGTAGGTGATAAATACCAGTCACACTATGGTTGTGGGTTCGATTCCCACATCTTTGTCTGACGCGACGGGTTGTCACACGGTATGCGTGTTATCCTTTTTCCAAAACTATATAATTCTTAAAACATTCCTCAAAACGAGATAAAATATTCAAAAAAAACATAACATAATTTAACCTCAAGTTTATCTCATGCCTTCCATTTTCCATCATAAAATGTAATAACCCATAATTACCTCAAAAGTAAGGACCATATAAAACCAAATGGTTACCTTTATAATCATTACCTAAACTTCCACATTGATTTGGTCATCTCTTACATGATGCATTACAGAACATACCAAGGTTCAAGTGGTTGATCATGACTCCTTGATAGTTGGTTTAGAACAACCACAAGTTTCCTCATTGAATCCCCCATTTCATCCAATCTCTTAATCAGACAACCACCACAGTTTCCTTCAAACCTATTGTCACTTTAGTGCCTGCCAGATCCATACATTCACTAAAAACAGAAATGTCAGTGTGAGTATATTAAAAATACCATCATGTACTAATGAGGAGGATAAACACTAATATATACATACTCATTCACTTTATCTGAAACTAGGACTCTTTCTGAAACCCTATCCATTATGATAATGTCACTTATGCTTAAAGAATACCCTAACCTCTAAAGTTATCTAAACCGACCTCTGATACCAACTATAAGGCCCCAGCCTTAAACCTTACATAATCTTGAGTTATTATAAGATTACACATTGAGGATCATTTCAGGTTTAGAGTTTTAGAGAATTAGATCATAAAATATTCATTACATTCCACATTTAAACAAAGTGGATACATAAAATATAGTATTCATTTTTCCCATCAACGGAAACATATTTAAAATAAAACATGGATTCTTTCTTTACACCTCATTCACACTATCATCATATCATGTACCATTCCCTTGACCTTTGAAAAACATTTCAAAAACTTGGGATGAGCATGAAAAGCTCAGTAAGGGTTATAAAAAGTATGGAAAGGAAACATGAGTACATATATACCTAAGAATGAAATCATACTTTACCCATAAAATATAAGCACTTTAACATACCTCATAAAATCATGAATAAATCATAGAAATCATAAAACATAAAGGTAACTTAAGGCATTCATAACATTCTTACGTAGGGATTAACCCTCTTGGTTACGTTTGGAATACCCATCATAGTATATTCCCAAAATCTCTTCGGAGAAACCTTAATGTTTAACCCCTTCACATTACCCAACGCATTGGAGAGATATATCGGGCTCACCCACCCTTAGTTTATCACGGAACCACCCATCTTCATAACAATGCCCAAGAACCATAACATAATCATAGCACATCACTTAAGCATAAAGGAAAGATAGCATTCCCACATTGTAATAACAATATAACATTTTAAGATATTGAAATAATGAATCTATTCTAAAAACCATTTTCAAAACCATTTAAAACATTTAATAAAGAGATTTTTAAATCAAAGTGTCCCATACCACATTAAAGATTTTAACATTTTAAACCATTAATATCCATATAAATAAATCCTTAAAACCATTTTGATAATATGGATACTAATTATAAATATTTATAAGATTAAATCATTAAAACATTTAAAACTATATTTTAGTTAAAGGGTTTTTAACAAAATGAGAGACACTTGAATACAATAATTGAGGAATAACATTTGATCAAAACTTTATAATATCATGAGAATAAAGGGATTCATGATATAATATTCCAAATGACACTATATACACCATATAAGAGTGAATTGGTGCATAACAATAATGAAGTCTCAATGGAAATGTAAATTGAGATGAAATCTATTATAAAGATAGTATCCTTAAATTAAAGATAAATCAATCTCATAATTATGTGAGACTAATATAAATACACCCAATATAAGTGGATATTAAGTGTAAAATAATCAAATGTAATTCACACATATTCAAAGGATGACATATTCATTAACTGCATGTCGAACCCAAATAAATCGAAATTGGGTTAAGAAGATCCTTTGACAAACTAACGGTGTCACATCAAATTTTAGAAAAAGAGTTGATGAGAGAGATAATGGGTATCTCATTACTTGGACATAAAATTTATGGAAATAAGGATATATAAGAACATATCCCCACATAATAAAATTAAAATTAAAATACATAACAAAAGAATTCTTTTAAAAAGAGGAGGGTGAAAGGTTCCCTTACCAATTTGGGTAACGTTCGAAACGTACAACCCATGAAAGAAGGAATATAAAACATTGATTTAAATACTCATAAACAAAAGTATGTTACACAAAGAGTAGAATAATTGTCATTATATACACCACTCAAAAGGAAATATTGGAAAATGTAGCATGAATCTCATGAAAACACAAAGTGAGATAAAAAGCCCCATACCAAATTTCGGCAGCCTAACGGCGCCAATTGAAACTTCCAAAATGGATTGATGAGAGAAAATAGGATCTCTCATCATATGAAAATATAATTTAATGCATGAGTAATATAAAAGAACATCCCAATCATACGAAATATGAACTTAAAAATAATGACATAAAAGAGGGTACTTAAAAAGAAAGAGAGTGGTAGGTTCCCTTACCGATTTGGACAACTTTCGAAGCGTACACCCCATGAAAGAAGGGTAATACAATAAAGATGTTGATACCCATAAATGGGATAATATTATACAAATAGTATAATAATAGGCAGTACATACACCACACAAAAGTAAATGGTGGAAAATGTATCCTGAATCTCACGGGAATAAAATGTGAGATGAAAGTCCCCTTATGAAAATTCGGCAGCGTAACGGCGCCACATAAAACATCCAAAAATGGATTAATGAGATCAAATAGGGTATCTCATCACATCAACATAAAAATTACATAAATATTAATTGAAAATAACATCCTAAAACATAAGAACATGGAGCATAAAAGAAATGACATAAAAGAGAGTACTTGAAAAGAAAGAGATGGGTAGGATCTCTTACCTCGTGTCCGACTTGACTCGATCGTTATTTAATGTCCTGAATAATAAACATGAGTTATTTTATACTTTATTAAGAACCTTTTTCATTTAAAATATTCCTTTTATATCACTTATTACCATGTTATGAACATTATGTAATCATTTAAGTTAATAACGGTTGTTTTGTCGATATTGGGTACTTGAGTCAAAAGTGAACTTCTTATATTTACTAGTTGTTCAGGTAGTCAAATATCCATTATCTCAAGAATGATATGAATGATTTAGATGACATATAACATATATATCCAGTATATAGATGCATCTATATTATTACATAATCATTTAGAGGTAAGAAATGAAATGCACCGTTCATGGAGACGGTAGTCCATACGTAGGCATGAACGCTACTTTCATTTCTATATCATTCTAATGGAATTAAAACTTAATGAGATATATGTATATTTTAATTCCAGAATTATATTCATCATTTATATGTAACATACATTATATATATCCATTATATATATGTACTTATAATAATACATTACATTTGGGGATATGAAATGAAATTCACCATTCATGGAGACAGTAAGCCGTACGTACGCATGAACGCTACTTTCATTTCTATCTCATACTTTAATGGAAATAAATAATAATTATATAGTGTTATATTATAATTAAAGTATAATATCATATATAATATCATTAAATATATCCTTTATATGATCCACATATGGAATTAACGAATCAAATCACTTTAAGGGGCCGGAAGTCTGCACTACCTAAAATGAAGATATCACGTTTACCCATAATGGAAACCATAAAGGTATGACATAAATGAAAAATAAAGAAGATTAAGGAAAACATAAAAATATTATATATCATATATAAATATAGTGACATATTAATGGCCATCTTTTATGGTGTTATATGAGTGTTGAACAATCATCGTTTCGTGATGCAGAAATTAGCCATCCATAGAAACAGTGTGTTCTTTAACCATTAGATGAATGTGTGTGTATGTGCATCTTGAATCCGTGTTATAAAAACATCCTAGTATATTGAGTATACTGGTGTTGTTACAAAAGAAATGAATAAAAAGATTTTAGGGGGTCGAGGAATCAAAATAAAACAAAAGAACACAAGTGAAGACATTACCTTTAAATCTGGTAAATCTCTTTGATTTGAACTCAAAGGCTTCCTTGGAAACGATTCTTCCCAAAGTGAGACTTCAAGGAGTAAGATAAGGATTTTGAGAGACAAAATGGGCAGGGTTTGGGCGATACAAAGGCTTGAGATTTGTGGGTAAGGTGGTAGAGGTGGGGGCCTTTTACAATAGGAGAGGAGGGGCACTCTTGGAAAGTAAAGAAATGTTACTTTATTTTAAAATGAGTTTCGGATTTAAAATGGACCACATTGATATAATTCTAGGATAAGGTGATAAGGGTTCGAAATATACCCATCCAATAGATTTTTGATAAGTTTAGGTCTTAGATTTTACATTATCTTTTCTTTTTATTTAAATCGTTAAATAATGAGGTAATCACTGCATTATAATGATGTCATAAATAATTTAATTTATTTAATGTCTAAAAATTATATAAATATAATATGATGTAGGAAATCTACTTATATTTCCAATTATTATTTATAGTCCAAGAGATCATTTATGTAGACAAAAGTAAAAAAAATTTACTCAGGGGATACATTCTTTGTTATATTTAACATTCTTTAAAAATTAAAAGATAAAAAGTCACTTTCTCACAAAAGTGATTCCATGGGGTCCCCAAGTTTGGAACAAGGCATTAAATGGTCGGTCATGAGACAACCAGTAGCATTAGAACACATTTTGTGGTCATTTTTTATTATTATGATATTATTTTATTATCTTTAACTACCCGATTACTCATTAATCAAGATAATTAAAGATAATTATCATCGTTGCTATTCATAATGTCCAAAATCAAAAGAGTCTTAATTAAATAATTTGAAACTTCTGATTCCAAATATAGAATCAATTTTATCAAATTCAAAGCACAAAAAATGTAGTAATTATTTTAAAATTAAATCTCGTTGTCAAAACAAAAGACGGGTTTTTAAGAAGTAAAATTTATCAAAAGATTGGATTGTTTTTACATCCAATTGAAAAGTGAAATTACTTCCAATGAAAAACATTGTATTATGTGATAAAAAATAACTCAATTATTCTTTAAAAACAATTAAAATTACAATCTAAATATACAAATAAATTGGATGAAAAGGCAGTTTTGAATTAAAAACTGTATTTTTCACTATTCATTAAAAAAACATTATCAGAAAAATACCAAAAATTAACCCTATGATATATTTGATATTTCAAATTCAGAAATTATTTCCATTTTATAAAATTCAAAACATAGAAGTTTCATTAATAAATCTTGTAGTTAATTTCCACTGTCAAAACAAATAGCGGGTTTTTTGGAAGCAATATCTATGAAACGTTTGGCACTTGTTTATGTCCATTTTCAATGTGAAATTAATTATAATGACCACCATTGAATTAAATTGTAAAAATATATTATAATTAAACTTTAAAACCAATTAAAAATATAATCTAACCATATATTTAAATTAGATGAACAAGCAGTTTTGATGTAAAATGAAATATTTTTCACTATTCATTAAAAAATGAACATTTTCAGAAACATACCAAAAATATATCCAAAGTAAATTTCAATGTCCCATTCATAAATAATAAGTTTATTTTGACAAATAGAGCTTATAAAATTGTCAAAAGTAATATTTAAAAAAAGTTTTGACATCAAAAGGAGATAAAACAATCTTTTAAAAATATTAGAGTATTTATTCTTAAAATTGGATTCATTTGGATTTTAAACCTCTAAAATTTATTGGATAAATGTAAAAATATCTGACAAACATATATAATCATTTTTTAGTTATTTCTGTTCATTCCCGCCATTAAAACGGCTAGGCGTTAACTATCATTTAAAATTATATTATTTTATTATAAGAGTGCAGCGTAAGATTCCTAAGAAACTCGTTGTTGCGTATTGGGTACGCCATCAAGAATAGCGTCCCCTTTAAAGTAATATTAATATTTTATTCAAAAATATGGTTAAAAATTAGAAGGTAATATTATTTATTTACCTGGGATGTTACACCATTCCACTGAGATGGCCTTGGTAGCAATTCCTTTACTATTATAGAAATTATTTTATATTTTAATGTGTCTTCCAAAATTCCATGTCTTTTTCTTATGTCATTTTTTCAGGGATAATTCTCTTGAGTCCCTTATGATTCATGTCATATGAAATGATAAAATTTAATCCATTATTAAAGTTTATGATATTTTATATGAAGGTTATGATCTTATAATTTTATGATCATGTTCTTATACTCTTATGCTCTAGTTTTTTCTTACATATCTCCCTTTTTTAACATTACTGATCATCATAGATCACCCCTTTTATGATTCTTTTCCTCGGGTTATGAAGATTTTTATTTTGTATGATGTTTCTAAGAAGGTAGATCATCATAATGATCCTATTATAAGATAATTTATCCCACTCATATACTACTGTTTATGTTTTCATGTTTCCAAAGGTATTAAACTAATACGAACTTTGGGATGCTATTTGTGTAATGTATTAAGTATTTTGAAAAAACAAGATGTCATGTAAATTCATGTTAAGAGAGGGTCACTATAGTATCCCAATAATCTCTAAAAACTATAAATATTTGTGAAATTTTTATGTATTGATAATTATTCAAAAAAAGTATTATTAGTAGGTTAAACAATCATACCATCATTAATAAAAATATGTCTATGGAATGAAATTTTTTGTAATGAAAATAAGCACTTATTAAATTTTCCTAATATCTTATTTTCTTTTATGGTTTTTAAAGAATGAATTGGTTTATTTTATATTCCTCATGAATTTTAGTATGTACAATTATATTATTAATAAATACAACAACAAAAATATCAAAATATTTATTGAAAACATTATTCATAAGATGTAGGAAAAAAACCAGTTGCATTTGACAACCCAAAGGGAATAACTAAAAATTTATAATGCTCCTACCTAGTCTAAAATGTTTTCATTATAATCTATTCCTGCATCAAGTGATGGAAACCAAAACTATGATCAATATTTGAAATATACTTCTCTACCAAGATATAACCAACCAAATCATCGATATGGGGAAAAATATTTTTATTATTAACATTGATTTTATTCAAGGATCTCTACCCTTTTAAAAGTCACATTGATCCATATTAATTTTAACAATTAAAAATGAGCACCCCAAGGTGAATTAGTAAGATTAATAAAACATTTATCTATGATTTTTTTAAATTAATTTTTTAATTTAATAATGTATAATTTAGCCAGTTTTTATTGGGGTTTTTAAATAGTCATATTATCATATACTAATTCAATAGAAAATAAAACCTCTAAATTAAAAATAACCCCAGGAAAATCATCACGAATTACATCAATAGATTCATCACTACTTGGACATCACTAATATTAATGGTTTCTTTATTTTAAACAACATGATCCAGGTAACATTCAATGACTTCTCAAATCAATTTCTCAGCTTCATGGAAGGTTTTATAAGTTATAACATCAATAAATAAAAAATTGTTATCTTTTCTATCTATTTTCACATGATAAAATTAAGGAAAATAAATTCCCAAAATGATATCAAACACCACTTTGGTAATTTCAAAAATATCATTAAGAATTACCATCCCACTAATAACAATAATAATAATCCTATAAACTTGGCCACATTAATATTTCCAATAAGAGATTTTACCAATAGATTTATATCATTTTCATGAGGTGATATCATTATTTTACTTGTAATTTTCATAGAAATGAAGGAACATGAAGATCTAGATTTAAATAGTTCAATTTAATAATTCAAATAAAAAAGTAACATACTTTTCACCAATTCATTATATGGACCAACATCAACCTTTGTAGTAGAAAATGATTTTCCCATAGCCTTTTGTTTTTGATCTAGTGAATTCTACCCTATGTAACTAACATCATACACCTGTATCCTTAATGAGAAAAAAATTAATTTCAATTAAAATATATCACCATTGGATGGATATTATTTACCACATTCTTAGAGTGTGAGGGACTCTTCTATTTAAATTAAATTGCCATATGAACAAGATAATAACCCTGGTAACACTTTCCAGATCCTATCAATCATTCTGTTAAATGTATTTTACCACACATATAACATGTTGGGGGCTTACATTAAAATTTTATAGTATAATTATTTCCCATCACTTTCTACTTTGACTACTTCTTACATTTGTTATCATGAGGCACATAATTATCTGAAGACATTATCTCTACTTTCTAAACAAAACAAAATACATTATCATGAGTTTTGTTATATTTTAAGGACAAATTCGTTCAGAAACATTGTTAAATTACTAATAATAATATATTAATCTTACAATCAATTACCTGACTAAAATTTACTCTGTACCTAGACAATATTCTAAAATTTTCATTCTATACGTCTACTGAGTCTTCATATTTTTCCTCAATTCTATGAATTTTTACTTTGTTATTAGTCAAACAACATTCTGGAAACATATCTCCAAAAAACAATTATAAATGTATCTTATTACATGGAATCAAGTTCATATATCTCTCTAGTATTATAAACTAAATACCTTCATCAATCATCCTCACATTCAAAATGATAAATAGATTGAGATTTCATTTAATGTTATGAACATCTTATGACATCAAATATTTTTCTAGATATTTAATCCAGCCTTTGGATTTTATTGGATCTGAAATTCCGCCAAAATATAAGGTTTTATATTTCATGAAATTCTATACCATTTACATGTTCGTATATTGTAAATCCATTTTCTATCTGACATAGATTTGACCACCATTTACATTGTATATCAGTTTCTCCATCACCATAGAAAATTTGTCTTTTCCAATTCAGAAAATTTCCAGATGATGATTTGGAATTATATTATTCTCTTAATACATTATAAGTATAGCATCCCCATTTACTAAATAGAAAACTATTCTATACAAACACATGTTTTACAAAGAAACATGGTACTCTTGAAATGATATAACATTTTAACTTAACCATAACGTAAAAAAATTCAATAGTATTCTATTAAAATTTTCTTAAACAATAATGTTATCTAAAACTTCCCACTAATACCAAATATAAAGGAACAACCTAAAACATTATATAATCATTAGTTTTTCATTAGGAATACATTTTCATACATACCTAAGGATCAATAGGTTTATATATTTAGAGAATTATTACATAACTCTAACATAAAAACTCATATTCTAAAAAGTTAACACTTTTAATTAGTATAAATGTTTTCCACAATATAAACCTTTTAAAAATAAACACATATTATTTTGCTGAAAAAATTTCATGACATTCAACTTTACTTCTTTGGTGATCTAACACATACTTAAGCCTTGTAAAAACATTTTAAAACATGGGATAAGCATAAAAAATCTTAGTAAGGGACAAAAAAAAGAAAAAAACTTTGTCCAGTGAAAAACATAAAAACACCATTAATGATGACCATTATTACAATATTCTTTTAGAATAAGAAAAAAATAATTTCCACATGAAAAAACACAACTTTTGATCAAATAAAATCTTTAAAAAGCATATTATGAAAATAAAATCCCTTTAGGGATACATAGATCTAACTATATTCTTATCCCATGTTAGAAATTACTAGAGCCTTGTTAAATTCATAGGATAACCCTCCCTAGTTAATTTTATCATTCTTAACTACAAATATAAGGAATATTGACCAATAATTTGTAGCATTATCTTAGTGCACCCATCATATAAGCTATATTGAGAATACCCATCGAATAAGTTGTATTAGAATCACCCATCATATAATATGTATTTTTCACAACTTTAATCATCTATAATTCTCATTCACCACATCTTGAATAAAAAAATTATTATTTCATCATTTATCATAAATTCCTTAAAAACACATTACAACCCTTATGAAAAACATTTTAAAAAATATCAAAATAATATATATATTTAAAACACAATTTCAGAAATAAATTAACAAGAAAAAGAGAGTTTTATTTGAAGAAAAAATTAAATCCTGTAAAGGAATCCAAACAATAAATAAATTTCATAGAATCAGTAAAATCTATTGACACTGTATACATTACGATACAAAATTCTCTTTTACTTTTGGTAAATAAAGTCAAAATATTTTATAAAAATATTAATTCTGAAAACCATGTAAATAAAGTGAAAATTTATAAAAAAAATATTCTTTATAAAATATTTATATTCACATAAATACAATAATAAAATTTCATTTAAAGTTTTGGCATATAAAAATAAGGGATGGAAAGAAAACATTAAAATATTATTTTTAAAAGAAAGTCCCCTACCTCAAGTCTGACTCCTCATGTATGTTCATTATCTTAATAAACAAAAGAATTATTGTAATTATTTTCTTTATTGAGAAAATTTTTCAGGTTAATTATTCCTTTTATATTATTTAATAATATTTTATAAACAATTACTTAATCAATAAACTTCACATTAGTTGTTTTTCAGATATTCATCTCATATGTCAAAAATGACATCAGATGGTTGACTATGGTAAATGTGGACATTATTTAACCATATGAAGAAAAAATAATAATGAATTAATATTAATTTTTATACATAAATTATAAATTTAAAACCAATCATGAAATATGGTTATGAAAAATTAACTATGTTACAATAATGGGGATGGTAGGTTATAAACACGAATGAGTAACATTTCCATTTTTTGAGGATCATTGTTAAGATTATTTAAGTATTATTTTACTATTAAATAATTATAATAATATGATAAATAACATATATTTTATTTAAATATTATTATATATATTATTAATTTTAGTCGGTAATGACAAAAAATTCAAATTGCTTCATGGAAGTGGTATTTCGTATGTATGTTTGAGAAAGATTATCATTTTTAGTGAATTTTATATTAATAAATAATTGAAATATTTTATCTAAAATATAACAAATATGTAATTAAAATCATATATATATAAAAATATATTAAATAAATCCTTATTTATTTCATAAGAGGTGGTGATGGAAGATAAATTTTATCAGTTCACAAGGCAGTAGTTTGATGAACACACGAATGATGGTTTTGATTCCCATTTGATAGAAGATGAGAAAAATATAGGTTATGAAATTAACATAATAACACATAATTATATATTAGATACATATTTTATTATCACATCATTATTGAAGAATATTTTAAGGAGGTATAAGAAGAATAAAAACAAAAACCCTTGGTTGATAATTATACCTATTTTTCAAACAGACTATAAATGTTTACCCCAAAATCATTCTAACGATGATTTTATGATCAAGAAAATCCCTCTAGGATATAGGTATTGATTTAAGGAAGTTATTTGGGGAGGATTTTTCTAAAATAATTTTTTTATATGGGAATTAAATAAAAAAATAGGTTTCCTTTAATAAGAGAGGGGAGGATTATTCTTGAAATTTCTTGACGAATTATGTTAATAAAAATTAATTTTATTATTGAAATAGAAAAAATTGATAATATAAGAATATAATATGAGTATTAGTCAAAAAATATAATCAAATAAAATTTGGATAAGTTTATATTTTTTTACCATTATTTTTTGTTTTAACTCCCTATTAACCCTTTTGAGAATTACGATGATATCAATGGTTTTTACTTTTTGAGGTCAACATATTAACTATAAATAAAAAATTGGATCAGAAATGGATCATGGGTTATATTTAAAACCATGTCCCAATCTCTTTGTAAAATATAGTATTTATAAGAATTTTTAATTATTTAATAAAATAATTTTTCTTATAAAATTTAATTAATGACATTTTTTAACAATTCATTCAATTTGACATTGAAAATATCATGAAAGAAAATTAGTTATAATATAATCCTTTCATAGATCCCTAAAATAATTTATTATTCTATTAAATTCATGGAATATAACAATTAAATCATATAATATTATTTTTACTATTTTTATTACCATTCATTTTGTATTTGTAATAATTAGAAAAATATTGTGTTGGTGTATAGTATGAATTTGAAGTTATTATTTAATCACAAAAAAATTTAAATAAATTATCATGATTAAAAAATATTAGTTAAAAGTTAAATAAACATTTAGAACCTTGCACAACTTCTTTTAATCCCTATTTAAAAATTATAAAATATTAAAACAAGGAGAATAATAATTTTATAATTTACATTAAATAAAATATTATAATGGAAAAAATAATTTTTAAACATAAAAAAAAGGTTCTATATTAGAATTTTGGATTATTATGGATTAAATATACTCCTCCAATAAATTCAAGTCATGTGTTATGGTCACTTTTGATTCCTTATCATAATATTTGTACCCTAAATTAACATATTTTACTTTTATTATGGTCACAAAATTTACATTGATTACTATTAATAATGCATAAAAATAAAATGGATATATTTACCAAATTTTTTACTCTTGATTTCAAATATGGAATTAATTTTTAAAATTTAAATTTAATACATTTAAAAAACACAATTAAAAATTAAAATCGCAAAATGTTATGAAAAATAGGTTTTCAGAAAGAATGCATTTTTTGAATAAACTGTTCTTATACCAAATTCAAGTATAAAATTAATTATATGGACTATATTGGGATTATGAATAATCGAAATTAACTGTAAAATTTTTAAAACTAATCCAAATATAAAATTAATATTCCAATATTTTTAAATAAAATATAGTTTTCAATAAAAATAAGTATTTTAACTATTCATTAAAAAATCAATCTTTTATAGAATTATAAAAAATTCATCCTAAAATAATTTTGAAAAGATGAAATTTAAAAAAGAAGTAAATTTCTACATATTAAAATTCTATAATTTTTAAAACAAGATTTTAACGAATCCATATAACATATGAAGACCTCATTTGGAAAGAAATAAGGAATTTTTTCCATTAAATTAAATATTCCAAGTATTCTTTTAATGAATATAAATCTATAAAATATAATTAATAGAAATTTTTAAATGATTAATCTATGTATTACCTTTTAGTTTACATTGAAATTATTTACATCATAAATTTTTATAATATAATATCAATAACAATTAATGTTCAAAAAGGATATTTTCAATAAAACATGTTTTTCTTTATATTCATTATTTTCACTCGAAAAATAAATTTATGAATTTTATAAAATATATTTTTAAAAAAATAATCTATTAATTTTGAATGTTAATATTTAATTAGTATTAATTTATAAAATTTTATAAAATAACTAACTTATTTTAACATAGAAATATATATTTTTACTATAATAATATTGTTTATGACTCTATCGTGAAGTGGGTATAAAATAAAAAATACTTAAATATTTTTATTGATAAAATAGGTATTTAAGGATTAACACTAAGAATTAATTAATAACATTATGAACTTACAAAACCTATTTTTAATATTTTATGATCTAAATTAATATTTTCCAATAAAATTTATTACTTTTGGGTTTTTATTTAAATTAAATATTATTTTGGTAAAATTCAGTTATATTTTTTTAAGGCCACATAACATTAATTTTATTTAAAATAAAAAAATATTGAAATATAAAAATCAAATACGTTGATACATTTTTTATGCATATAAATTTTAATATTAAAAATACACTATTTCTGAAAATGGTGTTTTACATGTCACATATGCTAATTGTAAAAGTAATATCTCATACAAATTGAAAATTTATTCAAAAAAAAGAATTTCAAATTTGTAATCATTATGTATAAATTATTTAGTAAGGTCTATTTTATTTTTATGCAATACAATGAATTACTTAGTAAATACTAGTTACTCAAGTAAAACCCAAAACGTTTAAATTACTTAACCAAAGTGGTAAAATGAATAACATGTTAAAAAAAGGTTTCTAATTGTGTTGTTGAGGTTTTGTTCGACCAAAGAAAATCATAAATCCATTTTCTTATAAACATTCTTGACATGCAAAACATGTGATCTAATTATATTAACATGAAATAATTTAAAAAATCATTCTCACCACATGTAGAAGTGGATTTCCATCACACCTTCAAGAAAACATATAATTTAGGTTTCCTCTTGAAATTTTGACATATTTGATTTATATATAATAAATTATCACTTCCTGAAGAATATATACACATTCTTTAGTTTAATTTTCCCAATTCTAGGGAACCATCGGAGGGGAGCTCAATTTTCTTTAATATAAGTACCAACTTTTCACTGGATTTTTTCATTTTTATATTTCCCTTTCATATATATTTTCCCAATTTTAAATAATTAAACATGTATTTATAGTAAAATAAATGATTTAATGTTTTAATAAAACCCATTAACCACTTATCCTTTCATATATTATGAAAATTGAAAATGGTATTTGTGTGTTTGTGAAGACAAACTCCTCAAGGAAGTAACATATCCTTGTTTTAATCTAGTTACATTCTTATTTTTTAAAATTTATTAAATTATTTTTAGAACCTTAAAAACAGAACAATAATATCATTATTCTTTGTTAATTTATATATTATTCCAAAATAAACTACTTTCATAACCATACTCATCCATTAATAATTTTATGATCATTTTTCGTTCGATCTAACCACAAAATTGAACAATGATATAAAATAATATCATAAATTACAATGATAACTTAATTTCTAAAAATATATGATATAAATAATTCAATAATGACATTATTTTTTTTATTAAAAATATTAATATTAATATCATTAATTAAATACCAATGTATATTCATTAAAAATATATGAAATGTGCTCATCATCAATTTACTCTATAAGGATCATAACCAAAACTCTTATAAAAAGAAATTTTAAAATTTTAAATAATTATGAAGCTTAAAATATAGTACCATTTATGATATGGGATTAATAAAATTTGGGATAATAATTAAGAATAATACTTATATTATGAAACTAACTCAAAATGATAAATATTATTCACACTGAATATAGAAAATATATAATCACTAAAAAATAATCGTGATTAGAATAAATATAAATGATGTTTATAATAGGTTATAGATAATAATATGGTTATGAAATATGTAATTAATATTTTATTTTTTATAGGACCTTCATTCAGTTTAGATAATGTTAGGAATTAATGTATAGGGTTCTTTGTACCATATTAAATTTCATAAGACAAAATTCTTATTTTGTACCATGATATCGTTATTATATTATAATTTATTCAAAATAGTTTTTTTCATATAAATGAAAATTATAGGGAATGATAATCCATATCTTTTTCTTTATTCAAATGGATTTTTATTTTAAAGTTATTAATGTTGTAAGTGTTATTATTTTGTATTTTAAATTTTCGTGACACATGTTTGATATCACACCCCACTGTAACTTTTATATTATGTATTAACATCCAAATTACCTTTAACTATAATGAATATATTTCATTTCATAATATTGGAGTTTCCATTTCATGTTAACACTCTTATTTTCTATTGATTCTAAAATTACAATCACCGTAATAGTTTATTCTTTAACCTCAATTTCAAATTGGATTTTTTTTTGAAAATAATATATCTAGGAAATTTGTGTGCTATTTATTTATAAAACTCAACATCATTGTAAATACTCGTAAATTTTAAGGAAAATTTATTCTTAATTTCTTTGTGATTTTACGATTATGAAGTTCTGACAGCACCCGATTCTGAGGCCCGGTGTTCCTGAAAACAATTTCCAATGTTTAGCTCGGGTACGTTCAGTGAACGAATGAGCAGGTTTTTATAACTTTTGAACTGGTGCTCGAAATCGAAATCTGAGGACACCGATGGAACCACAGTGCCGGTAATCGCTTAAGAAGACTTTTTTTGGAGTTGTGTTTGCTTGGGAGGAGTTGTTAAAAAAGGTAGCTTAACGGAAGAGTGAAATAAAATACGTGTTACAATTTTATTTCTCTTCTAAGTGGTTCAATACCATGTGTGGGAGTTGGGGTGGGACCCACTTGGTCCTAACTCCTCTTGATAGGATATTTGTGAGGTGGGTCCCACACGAGCCCCACCCCTTCAAATTCCTTAACTCCTCTAAACCCCTCTTATGTTATATTGACTCCCCATTAATGTGAGACCACTCACCTCCTTCTCTATCAATCTTAAACACTTGACAACCCAATTAATTTAATGTCTCAATCAATTAAATTAATTTAAATATTTGTAATTTTGAAAAGATTTTCATGTGTTAATAATATAAGGTAAGGACTTATTTTATTAGGGGGCTTGTTGTGTGAGAATATTTGGAGAGAAAACTCTAATTCTTGGAGAACTCCATCACCTTCGTTTAGGAATGTCGAGACTTCGACGAAGAACACCGTCACCGCAAGGAGAGATCGGCATTCCGTTTCTTCTCCTCTCCATAGCTACTGTGTGATGGCATTCCTTCCTTGGACGTAGGCCAACACCATCATCGAAAACACCCCCCCCCCCCCCCCCCCCGCGACGCTAGTTTCCGTGAACTTCTTTTGAGGTAGAAGTTGCTTCATCGTTCAAGTATTATTTAAAGTTTTTTTTAATTTAATTTGCCACTTGCTGTCGATATCATGGGAGGAGAATGTACTGAAAACACATGGACGATTGTCCTCCCCTTTTGTTGTTGAATCATCGTTGTGGCTTGGAACGGACGCGACGTGGTGTCGTTGCACTACGCGGGGACAAAGGGGACCGCGGCCGAAGCGGGCCGCGGTGGAGGAGCGCAGCGTCGTCGCGCTGCGCCAGTGAGGCCAAATGAGGTCGCAGCCCAGAGCGGGCCACGGCGGAGGGGTGTGGGGCCATCACACCGCACCAGATCTTCTAGGGGCCGCGGATGGGGCGGGCCGTGGGGGAGGGGCGCGACGCCGTCGCACGGCGCCGGTCGGACATGGGTCGCGACGGTTTCAGAGGGGGCGACCGGACTCAGCTGGCTTAGTAGGAGGTGGGACCGGTGGGTCCCGCAACATCCACACCGGCCGGCCATTATGGGTAGCCGTTTCCATGAAGTCTGAGGGTTCAAAACCCCCAGCCAGCTCACCAAGGGCGGACCCCAGGTGTCCATCATTTCCTCAATCAAGGGGGGCTACCCCCCCCCCCCCTTTCGTGTCCCGCTCGACCGAGAGTCGAGCCGCCGTCCACGCGGGTCGGGCAGCACGCGCCGGGCCGGGCTAGCCGCACCGGGTCGGGCTGCCAGCGCCAGGCTGGGCTGGGCCGTTCCATCCGGGCCAGGCCACACCAGCTGGGCCGGACCCGGACCTGGGTCGGGTCGCCCCGGTTTGGGCCGACCAAGGGGGAATTTGGCCGGGTCAGACTGAGCCCAAACCACAGATCCGTTCAAACGCCCATAACATGGGCTGTAGACCTCAAATCGATGCATCATCAGATGAGTTGGGATCCTTGGATCAAGACAGTCATTTCGGTATATTACACTCAAGGTTTCAGAGAACTTTCGGTATGGCCGGGTTGGGTCGAACACGAAACCAACCGGGCCCTCAGAGAGAAAAAACTTATAACTTGAGCTCTGGACGTCCAACTGACGTTCCGTCAACTTTGTTGGAATACTCATTTTGAGACGGTTTTGTTGGCTTTCTTCGCTTGAGGATTAGAAATATCTAGAGTACGGTCGGGTTGGTTTTAGCTTAAAAACCAATAGGGCCCTTGGGACGAATGAGCCAATAACTTTCAAACCGGGCGTCCGGTTGACGCGTCGTCTGTCACATTGAGTTTCTGTTGACGAGACGGAACTTTTTGATACATCAACTTTGGACTTCGTGACAGTTGATGTATCGACCCCTTGGCTCATGCAGCGGACCCTCCCAGAATCAAGCGTGTTGTGTGTGGGGAACCCTAGAGCTGGCTGCAACGAAGATGACGACTTCCATACAAGGATCCTCAGTGGGTTCGATGAGGAAAACTTCCGTTCAAGGATCCTTAGTGGGTTCTACGAGGACGACTACCCTACTAGGATCCTTCGTGGGTTTGACGACTAGGACTACCGTGCTGGGATCCTCCGTGGGTTCGACAACGTCATCTACCGTGCTCAGATCCTTCATGGGTTCGACGACGATGACTTCTGTACTTGGATCCTCTATGGGTTCGACAACGACGACTACTATTCTTGGATCCTATGTGGGTTTGGCAGAGGAAAAAATTTAGAAGCTACATCAATCATCTCCACCCCTCTTCGTGAATAGTATACCTATGTGAGCTGAGTCTTGATTTTCAATCATTATCTTCGATATGATTGACTTGCTATCCTGTTTGGATTGGGTTCTGCTTTCCTGAGTGGATTGGGTTGTACATTCCTGTGTGGACTGGGTTGAACAAGGGCTCCTGAGTCGGAGCAGTACTGGAATAGATGACTTAGGTATATGTATGGGAATATACCTAAGTAGAGTTGGTTGATACTTCGTGATTGTATCTTTCCTTTGTGGTTTATCCTTAGTGGATTCTAGGAGACCGTTGGGGGTCTCGGGGTCCCTACTGAGTAGCGTATACTCACCCTTGCATGGTCCATGCCCTCACTACATTGTGTTGGATGCAGACAATGGACAGTGCTGATCGAGGTGGAGGCTTGTGCAGCGGGATGGTACCCGAAGGAGGACTATCAGGCGGGACGTACACGGAGTGGATGGCCAGACTCGAGGAGCCGACGAGACTATCTGTACTCACCCTTCAGGTGGGAGTTACAGAGGACGTCTTGGTGGTCGCTGCTCTACTTTTCAGCTGTTGTACATTTTTTTCTTAGTTATAATGTATGTTCAGTTGGGTTTGTATACTGGCCCATTTACTTTCCAGCACTTACATTTGTACTCAGTTTACATAGTGTTTACTTCATCTTCTGTACTCTGTGGTGTTTGTTTACTTTTTTTAAGGAAATTCCTTCCGTTTTATCAGGATTTATGCCTTTGGTGCTAGTTTCTAGCCCCTGGCCTATGGAAGGTGGGCTTGGGGTGGTCACGGCATGGGCCCTGATGATGGGTCAAGAAAAATTGGTATCAGAGGAGTCCGGTTCTAACGCAGAACTCAAGACTCCAATAATTTCGTCTGTGTGAAGCAATATTGTTTAGGGTATCGAGTGTGGTTATTAGTCTAGGGAGTCCAGTGTTGGTGCGGCAGCCAATGTATACATATACCAGGACCCTGAATTCTGATTTCTAACTCAGTGCATGAAAACATTGATTGCATGTTTGTTTAAAATGTTTTCTTTGTGATTACTTTGAGTTAGCTCACCGGGTATACTATATTGACTATGGCACAACTGTTTCTTTTTTAAGATGACCCCACAATAGCAGCCAACTAGAGATCTGAGCTTTGTACGAGACGGCAGCCCACCGAGTGATGAGGCCTCGGTACAGGGCCCTATTACAGGTGAGGCACCGGCGGTACATCTACCCACCAAGCCACCGATGCCACCAGCCCCAACAGCTGAGAGTGCAAGTCGCCTGAGTGCACTGCACTGGTTTCAGCGTTAGAGATCGCCCAGGTTCCACGGAGAGATGGACCCTCAGGCAGCCGGGGATTTCTTGGAGGCTGTTGTTCGAGTCTTTAGGTTGGTAGGGACACCAGGTGACCTCATGGTGATCCTTGCAGCGAGTCTCATGCACGCAGCAGCAGGTAGATGGTGTAGCCTGATGCTCCCGATGCACGACGAGGAATCTTTCTTTTGGTCAGACTTCGAGAGCCTCTTCTGCCCAGATTTCGTTCCAGCCACCCTCCATGAGGTGTGCATTCAAGATTTACTGCAGCTGTGGCAGGGCAGCATGATGGTAGCCCAGTACTCGGTGAGATTTACCGACCTCTCGCGCTACTCCACAGATATGGTACGGGACCTGTTCTTCCAGGCCTGAACCTTCGAGCAGGGACTGAGGCATGAGATCAGGGCTTCGATGATCTCCCTCAACATACCGACGCAGGTGGAGGTGCTGGAGAGAGCCCTTCTAGTAGAGAGTTTTCTCGTTGAGCAGTCAGCAGCGGCGAGACCCTCTGTAGGACAACCTACAGTGGAGTCTTCTACAGCCGACTGTAGATAGATGACACAGAAGACCAAGCCAGCTAGACCATCAGATGAGCAATCTCAAGAAACAGGTTCGGTTGTGCGGAGAACATGAAACCGATCCAGCCACACGAGGAGAAAACAATTCTATGCATGCGGCGGGCAGGGTCACATGGCTCGAGACTGCCGGACCCACCCGGAAAATGAGCAGTATGTGGTAGAGGGACCTCCCAAGTAGAGGATCGACTGTGGCATTCCACAGGGAATAGGCAGACGAGGCAGAGGAGCTGGTCAAGTAGCGGGTGGTAGGCGACACATTGAGACCCTACCACCAACACCACCAGGAAGACCACCCCGACTGTAGGGAACAGTTGGACAGGGGAGAGCTCAGCTTCAGGAATCTGAGGCCTACGACCATGGAGCTCTGGGATCAGACGGACAAGAGCAGGACTAGATCCATACATGGATGCTTTTGTTCATGATGCTTCTAGCTTTTTTGATGTTTTCTCTATGGATGCTTTGTGTCTTTGTAACTTGAGCTGTATTAATAAAAGACACTCATTCTTGTGACGTTTTTTCCATGTCCTTTTAATGTAGTTTATACTAAGAGGTTCTGGTTAAAACCGATGACTTGAACCTCACTTTTGAGATTCCTAATAGAGGAGACCTAGTGACCACCCACTGCTTCCGACAGTGTGACTCGAACCTTGGAGGTGAGAGTAATGGTTGGATCTCTTGGTAGTAGCGTAGAGTCCTTACGACGTCGTCTATGGATTGAAATAGTAACATTCATGTTATGATTGACTATATTAGTCAAAGGGAGTAGTTCATTCAGGGGAAGAGACCAGATTTCTCTTTTCGGTAGAGGAGGAATCTCAGCATCACTTGTAGATCGTAGACGAAGAAGGGTAGAGTTGATTTCTTACCAATATCTAATCTCACCTATTGTTCACCGAGCGAACGGTTTACGGTTCTCACCAACTCAATAGTCTCAGGAGTGTATTTTCTCAGAAGGATATGAACCTGAGATAAAGGCGATGGCTTGAGTTCCTTGAGGACTGTGACATCAAGACAGTTTATACTCCTGAGGAGGGGAACGTTATAGCAGATGTTCTTAGTAGGAGATCGGGCATTCAGCTGTTAGGAGTGGTGAGACAACAACTGGCCATGTTTTCAGATATTCTTTGTGGATAGTGTTGGAGTGAGTACATGTAGAACCAGAGATGGTTCAGGCTATGACGGAGAAGGTGCAGATCATCCAGGAGCGGATAAGGACTGCTCAGAGATGATAGAAGTCCTATACTGACACGAGGTGGAGACCACTAGAGTTTGAGGATGGAGACCATGTTTTCGTACGAGTCTCACCTCGACTTGGATTACAGAAATTTGGCCAGGGCGACAAGTTATCTCAACTCTACATTGGACTATTCCAGGTTCTCAACAGGATAGGTGAGGTGGCTTATCACCTGGCCCTACCACCTCAGTTTCAACGGGTGCACGACGTCTTTCAGAAATCTCAGATAAGGAGTTACGTGCATGAACCAACGCATATCATCGATCATCGGGAGCTGGACATCGATGAAGGGGTGACTTCTGTGGAGGTCCCGGTGGAGATCGTGTATCGTCAGGAATGTGTCCTACATGTATGGTTGATACCTCTAGTGTGCATCAGGTGGCCGCACGGAAACCTCCAGGAGAGCACATGGGAGCAGGTGGCTCAGATGCATGCTTATTTCCCTCATTTGTTCCCCTAGTTTGTGATGTATATTATCAGGGATGTAATTCCCTGAGGTGGGAGTAATGTAAAGACCCGTAAATTTTAAGGAATTTTTTTTCTTAATTTCTTTTGGATTTTTTGAGTACGCAGTTCTGACGGAACCTGATTCCGAGGCCCGGTGTGACCGGAAACAATTTCTGAAGTTTATCTCGGGTACGTTTAGTGAACAAAAGAGCGTGTTTTTCTAAGTTTTGAACTGGTACTTGGAATCGAAATCTGAGGACACCGATGGAATCGTAGCACCAGTAATCGCTTAAGAAGACCTTTGCTGAAGTTGTGTTTTCTTGGGAGTTGTTAAAAAAGGTAGTTTAACTGAAGAGTGAAATTAAATATGTGTTACAATTTTATTTCTATTCTAAGTGGTTTAATCCCATGTGTGGGAATTGGGTTGGGGACCACTTGATCCTAACTCCTCTTGTTAGGATATTTTTGAGGTGGGGCCTACACAAGCCCCACCCCTTCAAATTCCCTAACTACTCTAAACCCCTCTTATGTTATGTTGAAACCCCATTAATGTGAGACCACTCACATCCTTATCTCACCCTCTTAAACACTTTCCAACCCAATTAATTTAATGTTTCAATCACATCAATTAATTTGAATATTTGTAATTTCTAAAAGCTTGACATGTGTTAATAAAATAAGGGAGGTCTTATTTTATTAGGGGGCTTGTTGTGTGAGAATATTTGGAGAGAAAATTATAAGTCTTGTAGAAAACCATCACCTTCGTTGAGGAACGTCAGGACTTTGACGAAGAATACCATCACCACAAGGAGAGATCGAAGTGTCGTTTCTTCTTATCTCTGCAATTGGTGTGTGACACCATTCCCTCCTTGGACGTACACCAAAATCGTTGTCAAAAACACCCCCCGTGACACTAGCTTCTGCTAACTTATTTTGAGGTAGGGCACGTTTCATCATTCATGTATTATTTAACATTCTTCGATAATTTAATTCTCCACTTTTTATCAATTTCATGGGAGGAGAATGGACCACACAAACATGACCGATCCTCCTCCCCTTTTTGTTGTTGATCATCGTTGTGGCTTGGAACAGAGGTGACAAGGTACCATTGCACCGTGCAGGGATGAAGTGGACCGCATCCAGAGTGGGTCATGGTGGAGGAGCGCAGCGCTATTGTGCCGTGCCGGTGAGGCCAAAGGAGGCCTCGGCCAGGAGCGGTCCATGGTGGAGTGGTGTGGCACCATCATGCCGTGTTAGAGAATCAAGGGGACATGGCCGGGGTGGGCCATGGCGGAGGGGCGTAGCGCCGTCGTGTCACACCGGTCGGACATGTGCTATGACGTAAGGCCTCGGCGATTGTAGAGGGGGCGTTCGAAATCAGATAGCTGTCGGCACACCAGGAGGCGGGACCGGTGGGACCCGAGACAGCCACACCGGCTGGCCATTTTGATCAGCTGTTTCCAGGAAGTATGGGGGTTCGAAACCCCCTACCAGCTCAGCTAGGGTGGACCCCACTGGTCCGCAGTTTCCTCAATCAAGGGGGGAAGCGCCCCCACCCCACCATCACGTCCCACTCGACTGAGATCCATGCCGCCGGCCACGTGGGTCAGGCCAGCCGCGTCGGGCCCAGCCGCCAGTGTCGGGCCGGGCCACGCCATCACCGGGTCGGGCCACGCCAGCATGGCCGGGCTAAAGCCAGTTGGGCCAGACCCGGACTCGAGTCGGGTCAACCCGGTTTGGGCCGACCCAGGGCATATTGGGATGGATCCGACCGGGCCGAAACCCCCTGTTTAAGAACAGATCCATTCAAACAGACATTACATGGGTTAAGAACCTCTAATCGTTGCACCGTCTGTTGTGTTGGGATCCTTGGATCGAGAATGTTGTTTTGGTATATTACACTCAAGGTTTCAAAGAACTTTGGGTATGGCCGGGTTGGTTCGAACACAAAACCAACCAGGCCCTCGGAGGGAAAACACTTATAACTTGAGCTCAGGACGTCCGATTGAAGTGTCATCGACTTTGTTGGATTTCTCTTAGTGAGACGATTCTATTTTCTTACTCTTCTCTTGGATTGGATGCAGCTGGAGTACGGTCGGTTTGGTTTTATCTTAAAAACCAACCGGGCCCCTAGGACGAAAGAGCCAATAATATTCAGACCGGGCGTCCGGTTGACGCGTCGTCTGTCGCGTTGAGTTTCTGTTGACGAGACAGAACTTTGTGATACATCCACTCTAGACTTCATGACAGTTGATGTATCGACCCCTTGGCTTGTGGAGCAGACCCTCCCGGAATCGATTGTTCTATGTGTGGGGAACCCTAGACTTGGTTGCAACGAAGATGACGACATCCATACAAGGATCCTTAGTGGGTTCGACGAGGATGACTTCCATTCAAGGATCCTTAGGGGGTTCGACGAGGACAACTACCATACTAGGATCCTCCATGGGTTTGACAACGAAGACTACCGTATTGGGATCCTCTGTGGGTTCGACGACGACGTCTACTGTGCTGGGATCCTCCGTGGGTTCGACGACAATGACTTCTTTGCTTGGATCCTCCGTGGGTTCGACAGAGGAGATAATTTAGAGGCTACATATATCATCTCCACCCCTCTTTGTGAATAGTATACCTGTTTGAGCTGAGTCTTGATTTTCAATCATTATCTTCGATATGATTGACTTGATATCCTTTGTGGATTGGGTTGTGCTTTCTTGAGTGGATTGGGTTGTACTTTCCAGGGTGGACTGGGTTGAACATGGGCTTGTGAGTTGGAGTAGTACTAGAATTGATGACTTAGGTATATGTATGGGAATATATCTAAGTAGAGTTAGTTGATAACTTGTGATTGTATCTTTCCTTTGTGTTTTATCATTTGTGGATTTTGGGAGACCTTCGGGGGTCTCGGGGTCCCTACTGAGTACCGTATACTCACCCATGCACGGGTCATGCCCGCACTACGTTATGTTGGATGCAGATGACGGACAGTGCGGATCGAGGTGGAGGCTTGTTGAGTGGGACAGTACCCAGAGGAGGACTATCAGGTGGGACTTACATAGAGTGGACGGCCGGACTCGAGGAGTTGACGAGACTATCTGTACTCACCTTTTAGGTGGGAGTTCCGGAGGACATCTTGGTGGTCACTGCTCTACTTTTCAGCTGTTGTAATTTCATTTATATGTTGTGTTGTACTTTCAGTTGGGTCTGTATACTGTCCCATTTACTTTCTATCACTTACTTTTGAACTCAGTTTAATTAGTGTTTACTTCATCTTGTTTACTCTGTGGTATTTGTTTACTTATTATAAGGCAATTCCATCCCTTTATTGGGATTAATGCCTTTGGTGCTAGTCGCCAACCCCTGGCCTATGGAATGCGTGCTTGGGGTAGTCACGACATGGTCCCTGAGGATGGGTCGTGACAATCTTTTTCATCTCTTTTGGTTTTTTAGGGATTCGAAAATGTTCCTTTTTTCATATAAATGATCCACCACTTAATTTATCTTTCTTAATTATTGAATGTTTATAAATATAATTTTTATTCCAGTTTCTTTACTCTGTGAACACTATATATTTTCTTCCTTTGAATGAATATTATTCACTGAGGTTCTATAGATTTTTTAATTTTAGAATTTATAGAAATAACTATATATCCCTTACTCTATATGGTGTTATTTTGATGGATTCGTATATAGAAACCTATTTCATTTATTGATTGGTAAAATGTTTAAAATCTACTTTTTTTATTCCAATGTGGATGCTTATTGATTAATACATAATGTTGGTAATGTATTGTATAGGCTCTTAATTCTATTATATGATGAATGAATTGGACCTAATTACTGATATAAGGTGCCCAAAATATCCCCCTGATGCATCAGTAAGTCCCATGAGATAAACAAGAATGGTTATTCTGGTATATTCCTACACAAAACAATATATTTACGAGGAACAATGCCTCAACGAAAATATCATGATGTTCACGATCTTTTTGTCATTACATAGGGCATGGAATTAGTTGTCTACAATCTCGTAGTTCATCGCTAATGAATAAACTTTTTCTATCAATGTGATATATTTATTTCTATTATTATCCATGTATATATTATTCATTTAGTTACATTATATTATTAAATAATGTTTTTTATATATTCCTATCGTGTTTTTTATCATCATATTATTTTAACTTATGATCATTAATTTTTATTTCCTATGTTTACCCTTATTGACTGATTGATCACATCCTTCTTATGTCCCATTTTCAACATGTTATAAATAAAATTTTTACGCATGATATTTATAGATGAAAACAGAATGTGAGTAGAATTTGTGGGAGATGTAGAATACATATTATATAATAAGTAGTTTCTTATATAATAGGGAAAAATTTACCTTAGTTGAGAAAGGAATATGATATATTAGTTTATGTTTTTTACAAATTAAATAAAGATATAAAATTAAATTATCAAGATATTTTAGGTAAGGAAATATTTTCTAAATGTCATGTGATTATGGGATGGTTCGGTCTAGGGAGTCATAATTGTAAAAATTTATAAGTAACTATTTTTATTGTGAATAGTATACATGTATCTTGACCACATATTTTCAATAACTATTAGGTTATAATTCTTAGAATAAATATCATTAAATTTTAGTTTTTCTTTATTTGAAGAAAAATATTTTCATTCGTAAATACTTGATATATATCCATTTGTTTATCCATTCTTAGTCTATATTGGTAAATTTTCAGGCACTACTAATTACCATACACATATTGATTGTATTTTTCTCATTATTTTCCCATAGATATTTTTTTATGAGTAAACTCTTTTACTTATTCTTATGGCATGTATCTAATAACTAAACTCTACTTATTTATCTCCTGGATTGATTCCCTTATCAGATTCATCCTAATTCTGTTTTTTTAATTATGTGATCTTCTGGAAGTGGTTCAGGGTGTTCCCCTGCCTTCCAAAAGAGAAGTATATCCTTACAATTAATATATACCTTGTATCATTCCTCATATGCTTATTGTGACTTGTTTGACTAAATAATTTCTTTTGAATAGTATCCTTCTCATCTTGTTTTTCTACAAATGTATTTTTGTATTCTTTTTTTACCTTCTTTATTATCTATTTTTTATTATTTCACATTTAGCACATGAATGATCGATTATGGGTGAATACAATCACTCTTTATAAATATTACCACCTTTTTAAATATTAATAGATGTTCTATAAGTATTAGAATCAATTTATTATGATATAATATGCATATATCTATCTGTTTTTAAAAAAACAGATGTTATTCTCTTCACCTCAATTCTACTCCCCCATGATTCAAGCCTCTTTTAACTTTTAGAGGTTAGAATTTTGTTCCAAAACTCAATTTCATTGTTCCAAAACTTCTAGCACCACTCAAAGGTTCCAAAGGTCATCCTTTTTCTTCTTTTTCAAGTGATCTATCTGGTTTTGAAGATTTATTTTTTAGTGGTATCAGTAATTTGATAGGCTCTTAATGAGGGGAAACATTTCTGTGATATTTCATCATCCACCATAGATATATTGGTGATTTTTATTGATTTTTTATTTTTAATTTTATTTTCATATCTAGTTTTGATAACTATACTAGATGAAATTCTTGTATTAGTATAAATGGTATTATCTAAATTATAGGTTACCATTTTCTAATATTTATTTATGGATTGTCAGTGTTTGATTAAATATCTTATTGACACTTGTATTATCCCTTAGTGGAGAGGGATATTCCATAACAGTTTGTCTGGTAGCTTTGTTCTTCCCAATATTGTGGGAATTTTTTAATTTTGTAGTTTATATATTTCACATTTTTTTCTTCATACTCAAGTAACATTATATTGTGGTATTTTTAACCATTCTCAATAGAACATAAGATTTATTCTCAATATATATTAAACTTTTTTATTTTTTCTTCATGAAATTTGTTGGAATCTAATAAAGTGTTATGAGGATCATTTATTTTGGTTTCTTTAACCTTCAATTGAACTTATTTGATCTTTGTGGATGTCCTGTAATTTTTTTCAAAAACATGAATTACTTCAAAAAAATTATAATATTACTTTCTCACATAAATCTATTTGAATGATTTCTCCAAATAAAAAAAATAAACGTAACTTATTGCTTTTTTCATTTTCCTCAACAAACCCTATGAGAGTATTAAACTGTTTGAATATATATCTTTGTGCATCCTCTTTTTCTATAAATTATTCTTATATATGTAAATTATCATCTAGATATCCCTTGAAAAAACTATGTACATGTGTGATGAATTAAATATGTACCTTCTTGATATAAATTTAAAATTAAGATTATAAGTATTCATTAGTTTTAATTGATCCGTATTATTTATACTCTCCATAGCATGAAATTGTTTCTTCAAACAGATCATTTTCTAAAAAATTGTCATCTTAAATCTTATAAGTATGATTTGATTCTCGTGTTGGTTGATCCTTCATTTCCTTTTCAAGCATGTACTTCTTATTTTAATCCCTTTTCCTTCTATTTTGTAGGTTTTTATTATAATCATCCATATTATTATCAATATAAGGAACTTCTTCTAACTATATATTTGGATGGTTTAAGCCTTTAATAAATGATGGATCATTCATAAGGGAACCTGGATTTCATTAATACCACATAAAATTTCGAGGTTTGGTGAGATCACTAAGTAAGGGAGGGGTGAATCAGTGATCTATTCCATTTCAATGAATTATTCTCTTTTAATGCACCTCTATGTCTAGTTAAGATCTCAATCTACTAATTCTTGTTATCTTTCCTTTTTTATATACAATAATATGTAAGAAATGAAATAAAATAATGTTTTGATTGTTTTTTATTCAATTTATACTCCTTTAAATACTTGGGTCATGTTCTAAGATCTATTTTCACTTATATATATATATACACCAATAATAGGTACATGTTATCTCTAGAAAAGCATTTTATTCATTATTCTAAAATTACTATACTCTAAGGATTTCAATTTTCACATACCAATGGGTTATTTATATTCTATCCCACTAATTGAATCTATCTACCAAAAAGAAGCTAGTAATCCATTTATGGGTTATTTATACTACCTCTGAACTATTATTCATGGGTTATTCCTAACTCCTTCCTTGAACAATTATTTGAATTTTGTCTCTTATTATAAAATATTTTCAGCCTTCTTCTATTCTTGTACTTTTACTCAGTTATTTTATTGGATTAGGATCAATAACCTTTCTCAATCTAGAACATCATTAGCATTATAATTTATCATTTCAAACATCCTCACTTCACATGATATCGTAGCTACATCAGCAATATATTTTATATTATTTATATGGAATTCACCAACTCAATTTCCTTTTTATCCTTAATTTTATATACATTGTTTTTTCCAAGATACAATCGGATATCCTCAACTATAAAAAAGAAGTGTTCTCATGGAATCCATATATAGTTATTTAAAAGTATCCAATTACTTATTCAACAAATGAATATTTAATATTCATAGTCTCAAGAATATTATTTCCATAACATACGTAAATTATATGTCATTCTACATTGATATATTTTTCATTGAAACTTATTTGAATCATGCTAAGGTCCTATTTTTAATCCTTCTTGAGATTCATATTATCTAACATATCCATGAGATTTAAAAAATATCATGTCTCCATTTATTCCATAAAATCCACTAATTTTTTTTATTTTTAAAATATCCATATGTTCATAGAAATATGGCATCACATTTTTTATTGTGGTATGGAACTCTTTTCATAGCATTTTCTCACAGAATAAACTTTTCCTTGATGATTTTTTAGAAAAAAAGACAATTAATTTCAATCTTATTATGTTGATTAATTATATTTAATACCAATATGATAATTATTTTTATTAATTCATTCTTTAGAATATATAATTCTTGTCATTTATAATTAATTTATATAATTCCATGTTTATATTTTTTTTGTAAATTTATTATATAAAGGCATTATAGCGAAATTACTATTTATTTTTAGTGTTTATTATACCTGACCAATATTTTCTACCATATAATGTTCAATTTCCACTAAAAATTTCTCATTATAGGATTCTTATACCCTAAGAAATTATCAATGTACCATATGAAGTCACATAATCCCTTGAGAAGTCTTCATCACAGGGTTCATATACCTAAAAAACACTTTGGTAACCTTTCACGGAACATTATGAATCTTATATCCATCCTATGAATTCTTCAATAGGGTTGATTCCTTTTCAAAATATTCAAAAATTTTCTCAGTATATACATCATAATGTCTAGGGGTTTTACCTTATGCTGTTTTTAGTATACCTAGTGAATTATAAAAGGTTCATGCCTTTTTGATTTTAATCATTTACTATAGAATTTACATAATTCATGTTAATATAATAAAATTTCATCAAATCACTATTATGGATTCTCAATCCAAACTAATAACAATATAAAGGTTAATCATTCACTTTATATAGTAGTGTGCATGTTCAAATATTTAAAGATTGATCTTTTTCATGTTATCTAGATTATTTTTCTAAGAACAAGAAATAATTAATGTTTCTTTTTCGATGTAATTATTGAAACTTATTCTAAATTGTAGTAAAAAAACTCCCATAATTATAAATTTCAATAAACATGAAAAAAACAAATAATTATCACAAATATAGATGCTACATAACTCTATCCATACATAATATAAAGCAACATAAACTACTCCCTTTAACCTTTTAACATGGGCGGTAGCTTCACCTTCTTAATAACTATATATGACGACATCACCTCAATAATCTCTTTTAATATTTAATATACCATACATATATTTCTAGCTTCATCCTCATATAATCATGCATATAAATTTAAAACAAATAAAATATTATTCAAGGGTACTCTTAAACATTTTAAAAAGGTATAATTTATAGTTTATATAGTCAAAACCTGGCTGATTTTAATATTTCAAAATACTTTATATATCTCTATTCTAAAGAAATTGAAAATTAAAATAAACTATAATAAACAGTCAATATAATAAACTAGAACCATCATATCAAGAGAAATAGTAAAAAAATCATGAGAAATAGTGTTATAAATTCAATTAGAGTAAAAAGGATATAATCCAGGTGTGAAGTTAAAAATCCCAAATATCATATCATTGTATCAAATGAATAAGTTTCATGTGAAATTCCCATGTTCCTAACATGAAATGACACTAGTATAAATTAGACATATACCAATGGTTTTTTCCAAACCACTGGTAAGGGTCACTAATTTGGACCTATACCAACTATTTGGCAAAAACCATTGTTATAGGTCACTTATATTGACCTATACCAATAGTTTTGTCCCAAAAGATGGTACAGGGTCACTAATTTGAACTTATACCAATGGTTTGGCCAAAACCGTTGGTATAGCTCAAAAAATTAAATCACATATACCAACGGTTCTCAAAACCATTGGTATAGGTACATAAATTCTTTTATGGAATCTTTCGTTAAATAACATTAAGTAAATCAAAATTTAAAATAAATATGAATATATATATATATGAAATTATATTCACAAAATTCATGTAAGGTTAGTGGTTAGGTCCTTGGATTATAAATAGGAGGTTCTAAGATCAAAACCATGCTAGGTTTATTTTTTTGAATTACATATACCAACGATTTAATGGAACCCTTTGTATAGGTTTTCCATACGACCTATACCAATGGATTTTCAAAACATTGGTATAGCCTAATCCCAACACCAAACCAGCCAACAGTTTCTCAAACCATTGGTATAGGATATACCAATGGATAGGATTCCTATACCAACGGTTCCAAACCGTTGTTATAGGGTAATTTTCTATTCATGTGATCTATGAATATACTTTGTGAATAAATTTATTTGTCTTATAATTTCTTTATAAAAATATGGAAAATCAAATCGCTATGATTAGGGGCCTTCCAATTTCCATAAAATAATCTGAACTATTATCCTGTTCATAACACGATCTATCATGTATAGAAATCAAGAACGGTGTACACTTGACGCGGTAGTTTATCGTATTCACGGAGGACATTACAATTTTCCAACAGGTTTGGAGTTATGCTGTTATATGTTCTATTATAATAAAATAGGAATAACTATATAAAAATATCATATATAAAAATTAACTCCATCATTAAATCCATATATGATAAGTGGTTATAGAAATCTAATAACATCGGTTCAAGAGGAGGTAGTCCTTTTTACACATGAATGATGGTTTGTATCCCATTTTATGAAAGAAGAGATGGATTTATGTTATTATATTAACATAAAAAAACTCATTATATGTAATATATTGTGAATTTTATTTTATCTTTTCTTAAGAATAATTTAATTAGTTGGAGGAAGAAATAAAATAGAAATCTCAATTAGGGATGTTACATATTTTTCAGAAAACATCTTTTGGTTTGCACCAAAATGATTCATATTTTGGCATTCTCGTCAAACTAAATACTATATGATGATATCTTGGATTAAATGAGGTTATTTGGAAATTTTATTGAATGAACCAATATGTTTTTTATGTTTTAATAGTATAATATTGGGGCATCCACTAATAAGTGGGGTGAATGGGAAACTTGTAATTTTTAAAAAGAAAAAGGTGTTCCCACATTTTTTATATTCAAGAGGGCCCCAAAATGGACCATTATTGAAAATATGATATATAAGGTATATATATTTCCATATACATAGTTTTGGGAATTTTATATGTAATTTTTAAACAATATTAATTAATTTTCACCCCTAGGTAAACCCATTTTTATCTTAACTGTGGTAAATAATTTTTACTGGTTTTACTATTCATTGCGTTTAAAAATTAATTTGACCTTATTTGACAATAAAAATTATTTTTATTCAAAATAGTGAATAAATGTTCGTAAATTTTATTCACATAATTTGAAAATTTTAATTTTAATTTAATCTCATAGAATCCAAGAGATAATGGGTTTTTAAAGAGAAAATGATCAATAATTTAAAAATATATATCAATATCAATTTGAAATAAATTCAAAAGACATAAATTGGATTAATAGATATATAATTGAACTAATTTTACCATTAAAACCATATTAAAACAATTGTTAATTTTTAAAATTGTTTAAAATAAATAGAAAATTTTAATCAAAAGAAATATTTATTAGTACTCATAAAAATAATTAACATCATAGAACGATAGAAAAAATAACCCTAACATAATTTTGAAAAACATATTTAAAAAATGGATGTTATTTTAAAAAATTAATTATCTAAATTTTTTTTAAAAATAATATTTAAATAAGTTTTCAAAATGTGAGAAAACAACATTTTAGAAAATATGGGGTTTAAACTAAAATTTTGATTATTTATTATATCTTATATAGAAAACCCATAAATGGATTTTAATAGTTTTTCTGAAATATGTAATAATTACATTTAATTAAAATTACTCAATTTTTTTTAAATTAATTGAGGGAAAACTTGTTTTTTTGAATAACAATTGTTTTCAGAATATGATTTCTTTTATTTTCTAAAAGTTTTTATTTTTATTTTTGTTTAATTGTTCGCCCAAGAATTTTTATATATAGAATTGTATAATATATATTTTTATATTTTATATATTCCTATTCATACCCTCTTTTCTTATATCTAAGTGAAAACTATCATATTAATTAATAACTTTTTAATATCATGTCATATTTCATTTAAACTCAGTATAGTGTGTATCGCAAGCTACACTTAGTATTGTGTGTATAGAAAGATAAAATCTGTGATTCATGGGACACAACTTAAATCTGGTGTTGTGTATAATGTAATATATCTAAAATATTTAATTTATTTCCAAAAATATATTTCACAAAATCTCAGGTTGTTACATTCTACCATTTAAATAAATTGCATCCTTAGAATTTAAACTTTTTCTTGGTAAACAACATTTTAACATTTGAAAATCCAGTTTTTGGAAACCAACAATGTTAAAAGGGATAAAAACATCATATTTAAAATAGAGAATCAAATGGAATAAGGTCATTAGAAATAACATGTACTAGGTTTCCAAATTGAAAAACATATTTTAGAAGTGAAAATCCTGACATAAAGGAAAATCATAATGTATAATTAATGACGGAAAATGGTAGAGATCATTGATCACGAGAAAGTGAAATATCATTTGAAAATAAACAACCATAAACCATAAACCAATGATTGGTTAAATAGACCTTTCATATCACAATATATCAATGTAATATGATTAAATTTTATTTAATGTTCATTTTCCTAACGTTTTGGAATTTTCATGACAAGATTTAATAACATGATTTCATTCCATTTTATAAGAACAATATTCTCCTTTGGTTGTTCTTCAATCAATATCTATAACATCATATACTTTAAGATATTATAATTTATTATTTTTACTATTAAATCACTATTTGGTCATAAGATAAACATATTTTCTTAATCCACAAAAAAATGAATTATTTTTTTGATTCCAAATACCAAATATATGAATACACTGATCATAAAAGTTTCTTAAAACATGGTAATAACCTGAATTACTATAAAACCTTAATAAAAACAAACATAAATCATTATTCCTTGAATAAATCTACATATTATTGAATATATTTTATAAATCCAATAATGTTGTAAACTCCATCAATTATAACCTAAAACACATTATCCTAAAATCATTAATCAGTTCCAAGGTCATCAACAATATCGAATTTACTTTATTCATAAACAATGTCCATTTTTTCCAACATCATTATCCCAATATCTCGAACATATTTTGGGTTATCTTCCATTAATCATTTTCTAATAAAAATCACCTATCTAATAGATCATTATTTTATGTCATTATTACCGATCATTATATTCTTAATAATCCTTCATGTAACAATTTTATGAGCCATCCTTATATATTTCATAATTCTTGCATTCCAATATATAAACATATCAATAAGTCAACTTAATTCCTCAATAAATTTCAAGTAATCCTTATCTTATTCATTAATACCCCTTTCCTATAACATGGTATATGAATCATGTCTTAAGATTCATTAACGTCAATTTAATAATTATTCTAGCATTCAAGATAAATAGAAATAATATAACAAATCACACCATTTATATACCATTTATAGTCACCTTATCATCTATTTTATGAAAATTACTCATACTAACTTTCTAATTATCTTCACAATATTTTACCCTAGTATAATTATTTTCAAAATTCCCATACTTACAACATTTAAAAAATTAAAATATTTATAATGCCTCAGATAGACATTATTCATAACCATTTCAATAACCAAACTTTTCATTTTTTTATACTAAATTACATGGTTTTTGTTCTTAATTTCCACAATAAAAACATCTTCTCATGCTTTTGATACATTCAATTGGGTGATTCTTCTCACATTCTCAACATATGGGAAATAAAATATTCTTTATTAAATGATCTTCACCACCCAAACTATCAATAAACATTATCCTAATCTTCTTTGTTGAGTACCGGAGTTTTTTCATGTGAAAGTAGTTAATCATATATCATGATAATTCATTGGGAATAATCTCAATATCATTCAATCTAGTCACTAAACCATTTGTTTTATCATCAGCACATTTTATATCACACTAAATATTAATCAGCTTTCTTCTGGATTCCACCATTGACTAAATCATAAAAATTATTGTGTGAGAAAAAATATTCATAGATGGAAACCACATAATCATTAAAAATCACTTATAGGATGCCGAAATCATGATATATTTTTTCAAATCTATGAAATCATATGCTTAACCTAGGCAATCTATAGAAATTATTTAAATCCTTCATGATGGTTTGTAAAACATTTGTAAGGTTACAATTCATATCCCTCAGAAGTATCGAACCATGCATGTAGAAAGGCATATTATTATGCAGTAGGTGACGATCAATCCTAAAACAATACACTATTTTCTTTTTTATTTCCCCTAGTTGCCTCTATGGCAGTGCCACATCCACTTATAGTATCCAGATAGGGGTTTTGTTTCTTGAAACCCAATCACTCTAACCTTTTCCAATATTCTAGGACATTTTTGATACTTTGACTCATCCATATACTTATTTTTAGACATATCCTTAGAAATGTCCCTATATATATCACTAATGTTATATCATCCATGTTTCGAAAGGTAAACTAAAACATTCCTTTGATAAAAATAGTAACAACCCAAACATCTAATACATTGATATTACATATTTTTAAATAAATACTCTTTACATTTCATTGATACACATATTAGGATCATAAAGTTATAGTACCTTTGCATACTAGACAAAAAAAATTATTATATTTTTAAGGATATTCAACATCACCTATTAATATAATCCCAATTAATACTCTTATTAGACATACTCTACTTAAAACTTTTCTTCATAACTTGGGGAAAGGACACATAAGTAATTATGCTTTCAGATGTTTTGTATGTGTAAAAAAGTGAGATACATAAGTATGACATTTGAGTAAGGGTGTGAGAACATGAGTATAAAATTTAAAAACCATACCCGTTATATCAAGGATCATAATATTGATTCATGGTATAAATCATGGTAGTTAATAAGACATTAATTATAATGAAATGAAAAAACATGAGCCATGAGATCATAACATCAACATAAGACATGGCATTGTGTCATAAAAAAAATAATAGAAAATAAATTTCATCATAGTCATGGATCAATTCCAAAACTATCAAAGTGGAATCGGTTAACTCCCCAAACCATCATAGTAGTCATGGTTCACTCCCAAGTCTATCATAGGGGTAAAAGACCATTACTAAACTAGGTTGACTTACCAGTATAGTACTATTAATCTCATGAGATATAAATACATACCCAATGCGTTAGAGGGAGATATACATTCCACCCATCATTAGTTATAACTAAACCATTTTCCATGGTTATAATATAACCACCATCTTTGTATATAACATAACCACTAACACTTAACAAAAATCAAACATATGTGTTCCACATGATCATAAAAAATTAAAAATATTAGAACCAATAAAAATAAATGTGTTTCCTAAACATTTAATCATGACATAACATGTAGAAATAAAATAGGTTTCATTATCATTTCATCAAGTAATAACCTATGGAAAAAAATGGTTATTCATAATAATTTTATCATGGTTTAACATGTGGAGGAGAAACAAGTTTCATAAACATATTGTCATCATAAACATATGACATATTGAGAAAGAATAATAATGGTATCCTTGGATCATATCCCATGTAAATAATGAGTAACATCAAAGGATGTCAACTTAGATGGAAAATAATTTTGAAGGATATATAAAACATTTAATGAGAAAAATAAAATTCATTTAAAAGTTACTTTTAAAACCAAAAAATTCATAAAATATTTTTTCAATACTCTTTTTTAATAAATTAAAAAACTCATTATGGAATATCTAAAAAAATTAATATTTTTATTGAAGAATATATCCTTTCTTATTTGAAAAAAATTAAAACCTAAAATATTTTTTAAATCATTTTATTTGAAAATAACTGTGACAAATTTTAATGTAATATTCAAATAAAATAATGGTCATGATTGGGGGATATTCAGTTCTTGTTGTGCATGTTAAAACAATGTCTTCATTCACATTTGCAACAAATTCCAAAAGGCAATTGTTTGAAAAAAGTTATTAAGATTCGTCTTATAAAATATTGGAAACATTTATACATAGCTAAAAATCTATTTAATAAATTATTTTAAGAATTATAAAAAAATTAAAACATTTTTATAAATGATGGTTTTGGAGGTAAATTGGTTTTCAAATGATGATATAGATAAATATGATTTTTATTAAAAAAAATTTAGACTATTGAGTACACAATGAGAGGTAAATGAATGTAAAATATTTATTCTAATGAAATAACCATATTATAATAAAATTCATTAGTTTCTTGATATATATATCATATTATTTCATCAGTTTAATAATAATCATAAAAAATCATGATAAATGATGATATTGTAACATAAAACCCTTTACACATTGGTAACATTAAATAATAATCCAAATTAAACAATAAAATAAAATTAAACTTATCATATAATTAAAATAATTATACTCATGATATAATGTAACAACCCAGGTAAATAAAGAATATGACATTTTTATATTTATCCCTATTTGTGAATAAAATGTCAATAGTAATTTAAAGGGAACGCTATGCTCGATGGCATACCCAATACCCAACAACGAGTTCCTTTGAAATCATACGTTGCACTCTAATAATAAAGTAACATTATTTTAAATGGTAGTTAACACATAGTCGTTGTATTGTAAGTAATGAATAAAAATAACTAAAATATGATTATATATGTTTTCTAAATGTTTTTACTTTTATCCAATAAAATTTAGAGGCTTAAAATACAAATGAATCCCATCTTAAGCATTGAATACTGTAGTATTTTTAAAAGATTGTTTTACTACCTTTTGATGGAAAACCATTTTTTTAAATCAAACTTTTGACAATTTAATTAGATATATTTTTCAAAGTAAATATATTATTTATGATTGGGAAATTTAAATTTACCTTGGGTTAATTTTTGGTATTTTTCTAGCAATGTTCATTTTTTAATGAATAGTGAAAAATACTGCATTTTACATCAAAACTGCTTTTTCATATAATTTAATTATATAGTTATATTATCTTTTTAATTTGTTTTAAAGTGTAATTAGAATATATTTTTACCATTTAACTCAATGATGGTCATTGTGATTAATTTCACTTTGGAATTATGCATAAACAAGTGCCAGACTTTTCATAAATATTGTTTCCAAAAAACCCGCTATTTGTTTTGACAACGGGAAGTTTTTTTAAATTAATTATTGCAATTTATGTGTTTGTAATTTGGTAAATGGATTATATATTTCGAATCATAGGGTCCAAATTATGTAATTAAGACTCTTTTGTTTTTTGACATTATGAATTGTAACGACGGTAATTATCTTAGTTATCTTGATTAATGAGTAATCAGGTAGTTAAAGATAATAAAATAATATCATAATAATGAAAAATGACCACAACATGTATCCTAAGGATACTGGTTGTCTCATGGCCGAACATGGGATGCCTTGTGCCAAACATGGGGGCCCCATGGAATCACTTTTGTGAGGAAGTGACTTTTTATCTTTTTATTTTTAAGGAATGTTAAATGTAACAAAGAAGGTATCACCTAAGTAAAATATTTTTAATTTTTTCTAAATAAATAATATTTTGGACTATAAGTATTCATTGGAAAGATAAAAATATTTCCTACGTCATATTATTTTTTTATAATTTTTATACATTAAATAAATTAAATTATTTCTGACATCATAATGATGCAGCGATGACCTCATTATTTAACGATTTAAATAAAATGGAAAGATAATGTAAAATATAAGACCTACACATGTCCAAAACCTATTGGATGGGTGTCTTCCGAACCCTTATCACCTTATCCTAGAAACACATCAATGTGGGACCACTAGAATCCGAAACTCATTTAAAAATAAAGTTACATTTTATACCTTTCCAGGAGTGCCCCTCCTCTCCTCTTATAAATGGCTCCCACCTCTACCTCCTTAACCACACTTCATAAGCCTTTGGCTTGGCCAAACCCTGCCCATTTTGTCTCTCCACATCCCTCTATTACTCCTTTAAGCCTCACGTTGAGCATAAGTCTTTCCAAATAAGCCTTTGAGCTCAAATATAAGAGAGTTACCCGATTTTAAGGTAATGTCTTCACTTGAGTCCTTTTGTTTTATTTTGCTTCTCCAACCCCCTAAACTCTTTTCATTCATTTCTTTTGTAACAAATAAAGTATCTTCAATATACTAAGATGTTTTTATGAGAAGGATTCGAGCTACAGTTACACACACCTACATATAATGGTTAATGAACATTTGCTTTCCGTGGATGGCGAATTTATGCCTCCCGAAACAGTGATTGTTCAACATTCTTTTAACACCTTCAAAGGTGGCCATTAAGAAGACACTATAATTATATATGATATATAATATGATTATGTTTTACTTAATCTTCTGTATTTTTCATTTATGGCATACCTTTATGGTTTCCATTATGGGTAAACGCGATATCTTCATTTAAGGAAGTGCGGACTACCGCCCCCTCAAAGTGATGTGATTCGTTAATGCCATATGTTGGACGTATAAAGGATGGATCTAAAGTTATTGTATATGATTTAATACTGGAATTATAATATACATTTATATCATTATTATTTTCTTTCCATTAAAGTATGAGATAGAAATGAAAGTATCATTCATGCATACGTACGGCTTACCGTCTCCATGAACGGTGCATTTCATTTCTTATCCCCAAATGTACTGTATTATTATGAGTACATATATATAATGGATATATATTATGTATGTTAAATATAATTGATTAATATAATTCTGGAATTAAAATATACATACCTCTCATATAGTTTTAATTCCATTAATATGACATAGAAATGAAAGTAGCGTTCATGCGTACGTACGGCTTACCGTCTCCATGAACTGTGCATTTCATTTCTTTCCTCTAAATGATTATGTGATATTATAAATACATGTATATGCTGGATATATATGATATATCTGATATCAAAATCATGAATTTCATTCTAGATATAAAGAACCTTTGACCCCACGAACAACATGTAATTGTAAGAAGTCCACTTTCGACTTAAGAACCAAATATCGACAAAAAACATTATTAACTTAATGATTACATAATGTTTATAACATGAAAATAAGTTATATAAAAGGAATAATAATATTGAAAAAGGTTCTTAATCAAGTATAAATTAACTCAAGTTTATAATTCAGGATATTAAAGAACGATCGAGTCAAGTCGGACCCGAGGTAAGGGATCCTACTCCTCTCTTTCTTTTTAAGTACGCTCTTTTACGTCATTCCTTTTAAAGCTCATATTTATTGTTCTTTGGATGTTCATTTATATTAATCTTACTGTAATTTTTATCTTCATATGATGAGAGACCCTATTCTCTCTCATCAATCCATTTTGGACGTTTTGAGCGGTGCCGTTAGGCTGCCAAATTTTCGTAGGAGATCTAACCTCTCTCTTTCTTTTTAAGTACTCTCCTTTATGTCACTTCATTTAAGCTCCTCTTTGTTATATTGGGGGATGTTATTTTATATTACTCTTTCTATAAACTTTATGTTAATATTATGAGATACCCTATTTGATCTCATCAATCAATTTTTGTAAGTTTTATGTTGCGCCATTAGGCTTCCAAGTTTTCGTAAGGGATTTTTCATCTCACTTTTATTCCTGTGAGATTAATGCTTCATTTGCCACAATTTCATTCGAGTGGTGTATGTACTGCCCATTGTTCTACTCTTTGTTTAATATAATTTATTTTATGAGTACTTACATCAATGATGTATTGTCCTTCTTTCATGGGGTGTATTTTTTGAAAGATACGCAAGTCGGTAAGGGAACCTTTCACCTTCCTCTTTTTAAAAGACTTCTTTGTTGGGTCTCTTAATTTACATATTTTTATGTTGGGATATGTTCTCATATATCCTTATTGATGTAAATTTTATGTCCAAGTGATGAGATTCACTTTTTATCTCTCATTAACTCATTTTGATGTGGCGCTGTTAGGCTGTCAAGGGAACTTCTTAACCCAATTTCGATTTCTTTGGGTTCAACATGTAGTTATTGAATATTTCATCCTTTGAATATGTGTGAATGACCATTGATTATTTTACACTTAATATCCAATTATATTTGGTGTATCCATTTTTCACACATAATTATGTAATTGATTTATCCTTAAACCAAGGATACCTTCTTTGTATGGGACTTCGTCTCAATCTCCTTTCATTGAGGCATATTTTGTTTTATACACAACCTTCTTTTATACGGTGTTTAAACCCCTTTGACTTTTACGTTTATTCAAAAGGAATCTTATTTATACGAAGCGTTTACTAAATGACAAAAGGGAATGTTTTTGTCTTACGTATGCGGCGACAACGACTTCTCCGCTGCTGTGACCATCATTTGAGTTTCGGCTTCCTCTACAAGCCATACCTTTTTTTAAAAGAAAAATAAATACCATGTTTTACTTTTCTTTTATTTTGGTATTGAAAATGGTTTTTATAATATTTTTATATCAATGTGTGGTATTGATATCTTGTGATTGAAAGGTGGAAATGTTAAGTTTCCTTTATGCATGTTTTATGTGATACGATTATGTTGAGGTTCTTGGGCATTATTATGAAGATGGGTGGTTCCGTGATGAACTAAGTGCGGGTGAGCCAGATATAGCTCTCCAATGCATTGGGTAACGCGAAGGAGTGAAACGTTATGGTTTCTCCGAAGAGATTTAGGGAATATACTGTGATGGGTATTCCAACATAACCAAGATGGTTACACCCTACATATGAATGTTATGAATGCCTCAAGTTACCTTTATGTATTATGATTTCTATGATTTATTCATGATTTGATGAGGTACGTTAAAGTACTTATGTTTTATGGGTAAATTATGGTTTCATTGTTATGTATATATGAACTCATGTTTCCTTTCCATATTTTTTATAACCCTTACTGAGCTTTTTATGCTCATCCTATATTTTTTTGAAATGTTTTTCACAGGTCAATGGAAAGGTACATGATGTGATGATAGTGTCAAGGATGGGTCAAGAAAGATTCCGTGTTTTATTTAAAATATGATTCCATTGATGGGAAGAATGAATACTGTCTTTTATGTAACCACTTTTCTTAAATGTGGAATGTAATGCAAGTTTCATGATCTAATTCTATAAAACTCTAAACACGAAAAGATCCTCAATGTGTAATCTTGTAATAACTCAAGATTAAGTAAGGTTTAAGGTTGGGGCCTTATAGTTGGTATCAGAGGTCGGTTTAGATAACTTTAGAGGTTAGGGTATTCTTTAAGCATAAGTGACATTACCATAATGGTTAGAAATTCAGAAAGAGTACTAGTTTCAGATAATGTGAATGAGTAAGTATATCTAAGTGTTTATCTTCCTCATTAGTAAATGATGGTTTTGTTGATATACTCACACTGACCTTTTTGGATTTAGTAAATGGATAGATCTAGCAGGCACCAAAATAACAGTGGATATGAAGGATACTGTGACAGTTTTTTGATCAAGCAACTAAATGATATGGGAGCTGCAATGAGAACTCTTGTGATTTCCTCAACCCACTATCTGGAGTCATGATAGACCACATAAACCTTGGTGATTTCTCTAAGGCATCATATATGCGAGAAACAAATCCCTACGGAAGTATAGGTAATAATCATATAGGTAATTGTGTTCGAAAACCTATGTTGCAAAGATGTGGAAAGAAACACCTAGGAAAATGTTTCAAAGCGACAGAAATATTCTATAGATGTGGAAATGAAGGTCATAAAGAAAGAACCTTCCATGGAAAAAGGAAGCATCCAGTTGACTCGAGGAAAGAGAAAAAAGTTCTTTCTAAGGGATCAATTGAATGTTTTAAATGTGGTGTGCATGGTCATTTTGAAAACACATTTCATATGAAGACGTTTCATGAATGGGATCACCAAGATCGTACAAATGTTCATTTACCAATACCTAATGTCATTCCGATTAAGGATGAAGAAACTGACAATGACCAATCAAAGGTATGGATTATTTCATAACTATTGTTTTCCTATTTTGGAATCTTAGTATATGATTCATGATTTTGTTTGTAGGAAATAATTATTTCAGAATAAGTTGGAAAGGAATGGTTAATGGATCATGAAGAATGTTGAATGAGTAAGAAGTCAACATTTAAGGGCTTTAATAGTTATGGTGAAATTCTTAAGAGTATTAAGTCTCTTTTGATAATGGGGTTACATTAGAAGACTTTTTATAGTATGTGTAACCCTGATGTTTAATATATAAAAATTTTATTCAAGGAATATTTATTTGTTCTTTTATGTACATAGTTATAAAGAACCATTTGGGTTTATATGATCCTTACTTTTGAGGTAATTTGGGTTAATATATTTTATGATGGAAGTGAAAGGCATGAGATTAGATTTTGGTTAAATTATGTTATGGTTATTTTTGATGATTTTATCTCTTTTTGGGAATTATTTGAGAATTATATAGTTTTGGAAAAATGACAACACGCAGACCGTGTGACAACCCGTCGTGTCGGAAAAAGCTGCGGGAATCGAACCCACAACCAAAGTACGACTGGTATTTATCGCCTACCATTGGACTACGTGAAGTCCTTGGTTAGTTTGACTGATTCTTTTTAGTTAGATGATTTTATGAATTAAGAGTAAGTTTATTTTGGGTTATCTATGGCAATTTATTAACCTATCATTGAAGATATGTGATTAGGTTAGTTACTTTTCAATACGAGACATTAAGAGCATCTGATGTTGTTTGGAGATAAATGTTACGATTTAACTTGGAAGACTATGTGACTAAATCCTTCAAATATTTGGGTTGAAATCTTATTTTTGTTTACTTTGATGAATTTTATGGAAAAATTGTTTATCGAATGATCCTCGTTGAACTTTGGGATTTGTTGGACAAATTTTGGAGATTAAGAATAGATTTTCTTTTTATAAAGGGTTATCTTTTTCTGGATTATCTGATCATTTACTAACCTTTTTGGTTTTGGTTTTGGATAGAGTCTAAAGACATGGGAATTATATAGTTCTCTATTTTGGATTAGGTGATTCTCTAGAAATTGATTATAGTACTCTTACTGTGAACAAGTCTTCCTAAATACTCGTCTTTTGAAGAAAATATGAGTTTGTGTAAGGAATATAATAAAAGTTGAAAGTCAACATGATAAGTGATTATGTTTCCTTACGAATAAATTCCTTAATAAAAAGTAACTTAAAACAAAAATGTGTTCTATTAACTTTTCCTACTGGGGAATCGAATAACTTTTAACCCATCACAAGTTTGTGATTTTCTTGTGGTTAACTTTCTCCTAAACATGTTTTCTATCACTCTCCAATAGAACATGACCCTTTGTTTTTTCCTCCATGCCATATTTTCATACTTGGAATCCTAGTATGGGTTAACTCAGGTGACCTTTGTACTTATCTTCCTTTATTTTAAAGTGACTGTTTTACCAACTCTTGTTCTGATGTGGGACTTTCAAGGATGTTTCCAAGCTCAATTTTAAAATTGCGAGGACGCAATTCCCAAAAGGGGGAAGGATGTAACACCCCAGGTAAATAAAGAATATGACATTTTTATATTTATCCCTTTTTTTGAATAAAATGTCAATATTAATTTAAAGGGAACACTATGCTCGATGGCTTACCCAATACCCAACAACGAGTTCCTTTGAAATCATATGTTGCACTCTAATAATAAAGTAACATTATTTTAAATGGTAGTTAACACATAGCTGTTGTATTTTCAGTAATGAATAGAAATAACTATAATATGATTATATATGTTTTCTAAATGTTTTTAATTTTATCCAATAAATTTTAGAGGCTTAAAATACAAATGAATCCCATCTTAAGCATTGAATAAACTAGTATTTTTAAAAGATTGTTTTACTACCTTTTGATGGCAAACCATTTTTTTAAATCAAACTTTTGACAATTTTATAAGCTCTATTTTTATAAATAACTATATTATTTATGATTGGGACATTGAAATTTACCTTGGGTTAATTTTTGGTATTTTCTGACAAATTTTATTTTTTAATGAATAGTGAAAAATACTGCATTTTACATCAAAACTGCTTTTTCATATAATTTAATTATATGGATATATTATCTTTTTAATTTTTTTAAAGTTTAATTAGAATATATTTTTACCAAGTAATTCAATTATGATAATTGGGATTAATTTCACTTTGGAATTATGCATAAACAAGTGCCAAACTTTTCATAAATATTGTTTCCAAAAAAACCCCTATTTGTTTTGACAACGGGAAGTTTTTTTAAATTAATTATTGCAATTTATGTGTTTGGAATTTCGTAAAATGGATTACATATTTGGAATCAAAAGGTCCAAATTATGTAATTAAGACTTTTGTTTTTGGACATTATGAATAGTAACGACGGTAATTATCTTTATTTGTCTTGATTAATGAGTAATATGGTAGTTAAAGATAATAATATAATATCATAATAATGAAAAATTACTACAACATGAGTCCTAAGGCTACTGGTTGTCTCATGGCCGACCATGAGATGCCTTGTGCCAAACTTGGGGGCCCCATGGAATCACTTTTGTGAGGAAGAGACTTTTTATCTTTTTATTTTTAAAGAATGATAAATGTAAAAAAGAAGGTATCACCTAAGTAAACTATTTTTAATTTTGTATACATAATGATATTTTGGACTATAAATATTAATTGGAACGAAAACAAAATTTCCTACATCATAGTATTTTTTTTATAATTTTTATACATTAAATAAATTAAATTATTTATGACATGATGATGATGCACCGATGACATCATTATTTAACGATTTAAATAAAATGGAAAGATAATGTAAACTCTAAGACATAAACATGTCCAAAACCTATTGGATGGGTGGACTTAGAACCCTTATCACCTTATCCTCGAAACACAACAATTTGGGACCACTAAAATCCAAAACTCATTTGCAAATAAAGTTACATTTTATACCTTTCCAAGAGTTCCCCTCCTCTCCTCTTATAAAAGGCCCCCACCTCTACCTCCTTACCCACACTTCATAAGCCTTTGGCTCGGACAACCCCTGCCCATTTTGTCTCTCCACATCCCTATCTTACTTTTTGAAGAGTCACTTTGGGCAGAAGTCTTCCCAAGGAAGCCTTTGAGCTCAAATCTAAGAGAGTTACTCGATTTTAAGGTAATGCCTTCATTTGAGTCCTTTTGTTTTATTTTGCTTCTCCAACCCCATAAACTCTTTTTATTAATTTATTTTGTAACAACTCCAGTATCTTAAATATACTAGGATGTTTTTATAAGAAGTATTCGAGCTACACTTACACACACCTACATCTAAAGGTTAAAAAACATACTGTTTCTCTGGATGGCGAATTTCTGCCTCCCGAAACAATGATTATTCAACATTCTTTTAACTCCTTCAAAGGTGGCCATTAAGATGACACTATACTTATATATGATATATAATATGTTTATTTTTTACTTAAGCTTCTGTATTTTTAATTTATGGCATACCTTTATGGTTTCCATTATGGGTAAACGCGATATCTTCATTTAAGGAAGTGCGTACTACCGCCCCCTCAAAGTGATGTGATTCGTTAATTCCATATGTGGGACGTATAAAGGATGGATTTAAAGATATTATATATGATGGTATAATAAAAATATAATATAACTTTATATCATTATTATTTTCTTTCCATTAATGTATGAGATAGAAATGAAAGTAGTGTTCATGCGTACGTACGGCTTACCGTCTCCATGAACGGTGCATTTCATTTCTTATCCCCAAATGTAATGTATTATTATGAGTACATATATATAATGGATATATATGATGTATGTTACATATAAATGATTAATATAATTATGTAATTAAAATATACATACCTATCATATAGTTTTAATTCCATTAATATGACATAGAAATGAAAGTAGCGTTCATGCGTACGTACGACTTACCGTCTCCATGAACGGTGCATTTCATTTATTTCCTCTAAATGATTATGTGATATTATAAATACATGTATATGATGGATATATATGAAATATATGATATCCAAATCAGGAATGTCATTATGGATATAAAGAACCTTTGACCCCACGAACAACATGTAATTGTAAGAAGTCCACTTTCGACTTAAGAACCAAATATCGACAAAACAAACATTGTTAACATAATGATTAAATAACGTTTATAACATGTAAATAAGTTATATAAAAGGAATAGTAATCTTTAAAAAGGTTCTTAATCAAGTAGAAATTAACTCAAGTTTATTATTCATGAGATTAAAGAACGATCGAGTCAAGTCGGACCCGAGGTAAGGGATCCTAATCCTCTCTTTTTTTTAAGTACGCTCTTTTACGTCATTACTTTTAAAGCTAATATTTCATGTTCATGGGATGTTATTTTATATTAATATTACTATAATTTTTATGTTCATATGATGAGAGACCCTATTCTCTCTCATCAATCCATTTTGGAAGTTTTGAGTGGTGCTGTTAGGCTGCCGAATTTTCGTAGGAGATCTAACCTCTCTCTTTATTTTTAAGTACTCTCCTTTATGTCACTTCTTTTAATATCCTATATGTTATGTTGGGGGATGTTCTTTTTTATTCCTATTTCTATATTCTTTATGTTAATATTATGAGATACCCTATTTGATCTCATCAATCCGTTTTTGTATGTTTTATGTGGTGTCGTTAGGCTGCCGAGTTTTCATAAGGGATTTTTCATCTCACTTTTATTCCCGTGAGATTTATGCTACATTTGCCACAATTTCCTTTGAGTGGTGTATGTACTTCCCATTATTATACTCTTTGTGTAATATACTTTCATTTTTTATTACTTACATCAATGATTTATTGTCCTTCATTCATGGGGTGTATGTTTTGAAAGATACCCAAGTCGGTAAGGGAACCTTTCACCTTCCTCTTTTTAAAAGACTTCTTTGTTGGGTCTTTTAATTTACATATTTTTATGTTGGGATATGTTCTCATATATCCTTATTGATGTAAATTTTATGTCCAAGTGATGATATACACTTTTTATCTCTCATCAACTCATTTTGATATGGCGCTGTTAGGCTGTCAAGGGAAATTCTTAACCCAATTTTGATTTCTTTGGGTTCAACATGTAGTTATTGAATATGTCATACTTTGAATATGTGTGAATGACCTTTGATTATTTTACACTTAATATCCACTTATATTTGGAGTATCCGTTTGTCACACATAATTATGTAATTGATTTATCCTTAAACCAAGGATACCGTCTTTGTATGGGACTTCGTCTCAATCTTCTTTCATTGAGGTATATTTTATTTTATACACAACCTTCTTTTATATGGTGTATAAACTCCTTTGAATTTTAAGTTTATTCAAAAGGAATCTTTTTTATATGAAGCGTTTATTAAACGACAAAAGGGAATGTTTTTGTCATATGTATGCGGAAACAACGACTTCTCTGCCCCCGTGACCATTATTTGAGTTTTGTCTTCCTCTACAAGCCATACATATTTTTTTAAAGAAAAATAAATACCATGTTTTACATTTATTTTATTTTGGTGATGAAAATGGTTTTCATAATATTTTTATATCAATGTGTGGTATTGATATCTTGTGATTGAAAGGTGGAAATGTTATGTTTTCATTATGCATGTTTTATGTGATACGATAATGTTGAGGTTCTTTGGCATTATTATGAAGACGGGTGGTTCCGTGATAAACTAAGGGAAGGTGAGCCCGATATAGCTCTCCAATGCATTGAGTAATGCGAAGGAGTGAAACGTTAAGGTTTCTCCGAATAGATTTAGGGAATATACTGTGATGGGTATTCCAAACATAACAAAGAGGGTTACTCCCTACGTAAGAATGTTATGAATGCATCAAGTTACCTTTATGTCTTATGATTTCTATGATTTATTCATGATTTGATGAGGTACGTTAAAGTACTTATGATTTATGGGTAATGTATGATTTCATTGTTATGTATATATGAACTCATGTTTCCTTTCCATATTTTTTATAACCCTTACTGAGCTTTTTATGCTCATCACATGTTTTTTTTTGAAATGTTTTTCACAGGTCAAGGGAAAGGTACATGATGTAATGATAGTGTCAAGGGTGGGTGAAGAAAGAATCTGTGTTTTATTTTAAATATGTTTCCGTTCATGGGAAGAATGAATATTGTCTTTTATGTAACCACTTTGTTTAAATGTGGAATGTAATGCAAGTTTCATGATCTAATTCTCTAAAACTCTAAACCTGAAAAGATCCTCAATGTGTAATCTTGTAATAACTCAAGATTAAGTAAGGTTTAAGGTTTGGGACTTATATATAACATGTCAAATTTAATTTTATACACCTCATAGAATAAAATAGTTATATAACATAACAAAGGTTTTGAAGAAAGAAATGTGAGAAGAAAAATCATTACGGACATAGTAGCTTTTAAACAGTAAAACCTATGAAACATGGATCATAAATTGGATATGTAAATCCTAATAACTTTAAGTATATTAATAAAAACATACATTCATGTGTATTATATACACAACATATAAAACACATGGTGAATATGGATTGTGTCTTGTAGAAAACAAATGTTTGATAAAAAACCTTACCATAAGACCGGACTTCTTTTTGACACATTCACAACTCATGTGAAATAAAAATAATTTTCTATTAAATATATTAATAAAATAATAATATTTTTCATTAAATATATGATTTACCAATTACCTTTTATTACCCATTTATCAACAATTCCATGTTTAATCACTTTTTGGGTAATAACTGCTTTGTTTTTTGTGTATGTTTGTACTGGTTATTTTTAGCCCCATAACTATGATCATGGTTCCATCATATGTATAATTTTTACCATGATATATAAAAAAAATTATATATATAAATATATATAAATCTATAATAGTTAGTTATAGATAATGGAAAACAATGTTCATGGAAATAGTTGGCCATAACCACACATCAACAATGTATCCATTTTCTCAATAGATGAAATGAAATATAGGTAAATACTATATTATGTTTATAGAATAATTTTTATTTCATAAATATCACATGTGTTTATTTAGACTTTTCCTTGTTATCTTCAATGTAAATCGCAAGTGAAGAATGAATCGCATCGCTTCCTGAGGTGGTTGTCCGCCATATACATGTGTGGCATTATCATATTCCCACATAATAGAATGTAAGGAGGTATATGTGATATCATTTTTAAATAAGTACAAATATGTTACCAATAATATATATATATATATATATATAATTGACCTTTATTAAAATCTATTTAAAATTAAAATGAAAATCACAACACAACGGTTCGTGAGGCGGTAGTCTATTGTACACATGAACGAAAGTATTGTTTTCCAAAAGGATCATAAGTAAGATTTTATATACTTTATTATAATTATATAGGTATAATAATATAATATGTATAATATTTAATCATTCTATTTTTCATTATATTTTCTCTTCAGTGGTGGTGATGGAAAATGAATAACATTAGTTTGTGAGACGGTAGTCCACCGTACACACGAATAATGATATCATATCGTATTGATATAATATGAGTTGGATTAAGGTTACAAAATTAACATAAAAAATCTAATTATATTTATTATTCATATATTATTATATCATCATGGCTTACTGATAATTTAATGAGGTGGAGAAAAAAAATATAATTCCATATTTGGGAATTACCTCTTATTTAGAAAAAATCTATTGATTTTCACCTAAAGGATTCTTATGTTTTATTTATGAAAAAAGGTAAGGATTATAGGATGATATAAGGGAATTATTAAAGTTAATTTTTAATTTATTTTACAAGACAGATGGTTAGTTATTTGTGAATAAGAAACTAGATGGTAGCCTTTTATAAGTGAGGTGAGTGGCACACTTGAAATTTTTGAAATGAAAATGATTTTCCCAATATTTGCGAAAGAAAAAGCCTCCAAAAAGTACCTTATCAAACCAATAATATATAAGGTCTAAATAGGGATAGAAAATGTATGTTGTATGTGTTTTGGGTCATTTTTATCCATTATAAATTTAGTTTAGCCACTATATAAACCCATTTTTAAAAAAATCGGAGTAAATAATTATTACTATTTTTACTTGTAATAATGGTGAAAAAATAAGTTTACCCTATTATATAATATAAATTATTATGAATAGAAATAATTAATATATTATTAAAAATATATTCATATAAGTGGAAAATTCTTATTTAAAATAAATCTTATATATCAGTCGAGAAAATAGTTTTCTAAAGAAAAAATATTTATATGTTTAAAAAGTTTTTTGATATCAAAACTCAATATGAAATTGATTATAATGAACTAAATTGTTTTAATAATTATAATATTTAACTAATTTTAATTTTTAAACCATATTAAAATTTTAATATCTTTAACGTCAATAAAAATAAATGATAATTCTTAATCAAAATCATAATTTTTAACTATTTATCAAAACTATTTATCTTCTCATAAAAATATTAACAATTCACCGTAATAAAAAATTAAAAATATTATTTGAAAAAATTAATTCTATTGTTTTGTATAAATTTTCCAAAATAGGGAAAAATTAATTTTAAAATAAGTGCGCAAAAAGAGACAAAAATACTTTTTTAGAAAAATATTATTTGTAAGAGAAACATTGGACCAATTTTTATCTCTTATATTGAAAACACATAGGATAAATGTTAATATTATTATTTAATATATAATATATAAATTTCATTAAAATAATTCATCTAAAGTCATTTATTTAATTTATTGAGTTAAAACACTTTTGTGTGCATAAAAATAGTTTTTCAAAATAAGATTTCCTTTATTTCAAAAGTAATTTTTTTCGTTTCTAATTAATTTGTCAAAAAGACAAAATATTATATTAATTTATGAACCATATATCTTATTAATTTTTTATCTTATTAATACCCATTATTCTAATGGGTAGGAGATAACTATCATTTTAATTAATATTTTTTTTTTAAATTATGTCACAATTTGTTTAAACTCGGAGTTTCATGTACAAAAATCCACACACAGTGTTGTGTGTCTTGAAAAATATACAAATTTTTATTTGTAACTAATACTAAAATAGTTGTTTCTTATAATTAAATACACCTAAAATATTAATTTCTAAAAAACTATAATTTCATAAAATCTTGGTTTTTTTACGTAGTCCTCCTCACGGGTTCATAGTGAAAGGAAAACAAATAAGGGTAAGCACAAATGCAATGTAAGGTGTAGAATAATGTAGAAGCTTTCAAGTCATAAACATTGAATAAGTGATAGGGGAGTAATTAATGATACAACTTGAATCCATTATCATCTGAAATTGAGGTAATGATTTATGCATGAAAATTGATGAAATCATGGATAACTATAATAATTTCTCTCATAATGAGTGAATAAATAATGTCAAATATAAACAAATTATTTTCACAGTCCTGTTCCAAGAGAATATCATATTTTTTTTAAGATTTATACACCAAAAACCTATATATTTTTTATTAAGAGACCTTACAATGCATCAAGGGTCTATAAAATCTTGTGCCTCAACTATCACCTAATTATGTCAAATGCATTTATTATAAGAATAATTAAGACCATTCATATTATTTCCTTAGGAACCTATTATAAAATAATCATGTATATACTTATAATGAGTAGTAAAAATATAAAATACTTACCAATTTAAAATAATAGTTTTTATACATATGTGAACACCCACTAATCAACTTAGAAGGTGTCAAGTATCATCAAAGTAACATGAAGTACCCTTATTAAAAATAATTGTCCAGTGTATTTACAATGTAAAAAGTATTATATAGAAGACAATAATTAGATTATATATCTTTCATTGGTATGATACAAATTAAATTGTATTAAATATACTTATTAATGCATCATAAAGAGTATATGAATATTCCAAATCATAATCTTATGATTCACAAGCTAGGTGTGTAGTTCTAAGCGAATTCATCATGAATCAGAGTGATGATTGAGTCAATTAGCATCCAAACCTTTTTAGGGTGATTAATCATAGGTTCCTCTATGACACAATGGTTTCCAGTTTTATGTATCCAAATAAGGTTGTATTTTCTAGGAAACTACACATATATTTACTTCACTAAAACATAGGTTGGTTATTCCACTAGGTAAAAAATTAAATTTACAGTGGTTTTTTTAAATATAGAATCATAAAAATATAAGAGGTGTAACTCCTAACATTTTTATAAATTTTTATCTAATAAGTAAAATTTCATTAATGTCTTATGTTATATGATACACATTATTAATCTTGTGCTACACACAAAACTAGTTTAGCTTTCATTCCACACGGAACATAGTTTTTAAGAAACATCATTTTATTATTTTAATTATTTAAAAAGTATAATTATAAGCTAGTCATTAGAATGGTGGGTATGAATATTATTGACTGAATTATAAATTTTTGAGTTACACAGGTAAAACCCTTTTAAAAGTAAAAGGAAATATTTTTTGGAAAACTATTTAAATGCACACAATTTTTTTATCCCATTAAAATAAAAAAAGTTTTAATATATTAAGAAAATAAATTTAAAAAATATTAAATCTAATATTTAAAATTTATCATAGGTGTTTTATAGATATTATATAATAATAAATCATGTTTTATGCTTAAAAATATTTTTTTCTTCTAAAAGTCTGTTGTGGTGCCCTTTAAGGGAGTACATGTTTTAAATCATTTTTTGGAAACATTTATACATTATATTTGAAAAAATAAAATTCATATTTTAAATTGGGTTATAAAAATTAAATTTTGTTGAATTTTCGGTATTTTTATGGTATGTTTCCTTTTTTGATAAATAGTTAAAAATTAATGAATTTTAATTGAAAACAATTTTTTAGTCTAAATAATATATAGTGATAAATTATATTTCGTAGTGGTTTTAAAATATAATTATAGAAATTTTATATAATTTATTCTTATTTATTTCATAGAAATCAATTTCACATTGGTTTTGGATGTAAAATCATCTTGATCATTGCAATGTTGTCACATTAAAATAATTTTTCTGATTCTATCAATGTGACAAATTTTAAATCGATTTTATCAAATTATGTGTTTTGAATTTTAATAAATTGATTCAATATTTTGAATAAATATGTAAAAATTTAGTAAGTAGGTCCATTTTATTTATGGATAATATGAATATAAACTTTATTTATTTTTATTTCTATAGTAAGGGTAAAACGTGTAATTAATGGTAAACATATATTTATAAATATTCTAAAATAACCACATAAAATTTAAAAAAAAATATTTTTTAAATACAATTTTAACCTTAATACATAAATTTCTAAATTGAATAATTAAATGAAACTTTTCCAAGATAATGACTTGAATATTATTCAAATAAATGAGAGTGAAAAAATATAACACTCTTACGTTCAATAAATATAGTATTTTTAATATGGTGATAAATAAAATATATTCTCATCTATATATATTATTTTTAAATATAAAATTTAATATATACATCATGTAAATTTATTTTTAATTCTATGTGAAGAATTAATTTCTGTAAATAATTACACAATGATGATGTAGTGATTATTCAATTGATAAAAAACTCAATTGAGTGATTTCAAAAATTGTAAAAGAGTTATAATATGAATTACATAAGGTTATTCATTAATTTTATAGGTGAATATTACATATTAGGGTTGTAATAAAAAAAATTAGAATTTATATTTCTATATTGATTTTTTTAAAGTCAATGTAATGAATTGTGTAAAAATTGACACTTTTGATATTTTATAAAAATTATTTTTCATTAAATTAGTTGAAGTCATAAAAAAATTTAAAAAAGGTAAAATTAGAACATTATTTACTAGTATATTATAAATTGACCATTTATGGTTCAATTAAGACCTTATAGTTAAAAACATTCACCTTTTAATATATAAAATGTTGTTACCATAGTTAATTAAAATAGTTTAATTAAGACTCAATATAAAATATAAGTTTTAACATTACAAAAAAACTTAACAAAAATATGTTAATTGATTTTGTTACCAACCTATACTAGAATTTATTTGAATATATTTTAATTTTTAGGGTTTTTTTATATATAATTTACTATAAATTAATCTTTTGAGAAACTCTGAATGTGACCATCGGCTTCATTATAAAATAAAACGTCCTCCCTCATCAAATTTTATGACATTGAGTTTTATATCTCGACCAAACTCTATAATATTATTCTCTCCACTTGTATATAAATATTCTAGAATTTTTTTTCTTCCCAAATTATTGACTCTAGAGTCCTTTAAAAGTTATCTAAAAAAAGTCATTTCGGAGAATAGGTAATCTCTCTAATCGATTAATCTCATTTATAAAATTCAATAACTCCATTAAATATATGGTTTATATCATAAAATAAAAACATAATTATCATGAATATTCAAAAAATTATTATAACTGTAAACACACCTTTATAAGTCCCCTTTCACATTGAACAAGAAATGTTATAATCACTCAAGCATATGTACGACTTGTCATCTCCATGTAGAGATACGACTCCTTTTTCATCCTCATATTTTAGGAGTTGATATTATGATTGTTTTAATTTTTATAACAGATATTTATGAGATAATTATACTTCTTGAATGATAATATAATATCTACCTATTTACCACCTAATATTTTGTGAAATGATAATGTCACTCGTGTGTACGTATGACAAACCATATCCATGATGCGATGTGATTTGTTTTTCATATATATTTAATATTTGTGGTAATAAGGATGAATTTAATGAATTAATATGATATATATATATATATATAATAATTAATATATAAATTATGGGTCCATGATCAATGTATAAGTACTGAGACTTTCGAACAGAAACATGTTTGGAAAATGAAGCTGATATCACCTAGAACAGTGATTTTAATTAGTAATATACTGGTGATAGTTTGTTTTTAAAAATTAATACAAGATATTATTTATATACGTTTATAGAATAAATTTGTAATAAATCCATATTTATTATAAAGGAGGTTTTAATGTGAACAAGGAAATGTGATACTTGTGGTAATGGATTTTTATCTCACTTTTATTTCTTTAGGAAATAAACTTTATACACTAACTGTTTCTTTTGTGTGTTTCCCACGAATGATTTTATGGGCCTTATTTTTAATATTATTTAATTTAAATATCCATATTTTTTTAATTTCATGAGGAATACAATTTAACTATTTATATATTGGTAAGGTTTAATTTCACATTCTCCTTATTATTCAGAATTGTTTATACAAGTATCTATTGGGGAATATTATTTTCCATGTATATTTTTCCATAAAATTGTTTTCCTAAATATTTTTACTATTTTTATAGAATTTTTAAAGTCATTATTACCCATGATTTAATATTTACTAAAGGGTTTTAAAGGAATATTATTATCATTTTCTTAGCAAGGTACTTTTTTGACTTTTTCTAAAAATATATATAAGATTAATTTTTTATACATGTATGACATTGGAGGGATTTCTTACTGTAATGATGAATTAATTCCTTGATGTTTCCTTTACATGTTTAAAAGTTTGTTTTCAATGATACTATTTTCCTTTGTAATTTCAAGACTCATTAAAAAATATGACATAATGAAGAAAATGATATTTTCCTCAAAAATTATTTCAAGTGATCTTTCAAAAGAATCATCTTCCATCTAGGATGACATAATTTGATGTTGGTTATAATTTAATGGGGATATGAACAAATTATATCATTCTTAGTCTTACTCTAAATGGTTAATGTTTATGATGAAATGATATTTACGAATCGTTTTTCTTTTTTATGAGTTTTGTTATGATGACTAGTTTACAAAGATTATTTATTTACATGGGTTCTGATGTGATGAATGATTTATGGACCTATGGAACACATATGTATAATATCCATTAATTGATTGGTGGTACTTATATCTCACTTAAATTCATTGAGTAATGAATTATATCTCATGAGATAGTTACGGGAAACAATTCAATGTGTTTGATTCATTATGGTAAACAAGTCGATGTGCTTGATCTATTATGGGAAACAAATTGATGTGATTGATCTGTTAGAGAAAAAGGTAATATGGCCTAATTCAAGAATCGTGGTAGTTAACCATGACATATAAAATAGTTTTCTATACTGATAATGATTCCACACAAATTTATGATATTAAATTATTTTTATTGATTGTCTTATGAGGAAGTTTCATTCTTATGATTCGTGTATTTTGTAATGTTTAGGTATTTTTTCATTACTCATTTTTATAATCCATGATTGGTTGGGTATAAACATCTTATATAATTACCATGATCAAATACACTTATTTCTTATCTTATGATAACATATGATAAAAAATTTATATATTATATGTTTACCCTTACTGATCATCTAAGACCACCCTTTCTTAATGCTTCTTTTCCACAAGTTATGAAGAAAGGTTTTAATTAGGGTACTAAAAGGGATGATATATATGGGAAACATTGAATATATTTCACCAGACTAGAATTTTGTGTTCCAGGCACTATAAGGGACCCAAATATTATGGTCCTCAAGAATGTGTTTGTTTATTGTAATGAATATTCATCTAAAAATATATATAATATCCATGTATGAAAATCTTGGGATATTGAAGTTGGTATTAGAGAAAGTGGTTAGTCAAACTTCGGAAACTAATATGGGAAAACATTAGTGATATCCCTATAGATATTTCTATAGATATTTATTCAGATGTCTCTAATGATAAGTCTAATTATAGGTCAAAATCCTAGAGTTTTGGTAATGATCATGAATAACATAGGATTAAACCTATGGTGTCATAGATTGAAATTTTATTAGTAATTTTCATTGATTATTGGTCTACCACTATGAATGGTTTTATTCACACTATAATTTTTGGTTTTATTCTATAGATAAAATTTGAAGGAATCATGTTAATGATGAATGTGACGGGAAATGTAATAATTTCCCTCTTGATAAACTGAATGTTATGGGAGAAGAATATTGGTGTTCTGCTCACACAAATTTTTCAACTAATGAATAATGATATACATTTAAATTAGCAATGTAAGCAACAACGCTCTAATTATTCCTTCATGAGGTAGTGTCCACCTTCTTTTTGTGTGTCTTCTAATCCACTAGTTGATGAGAAATAGATCAGTACCACTGAAAGGATATTTCCAGTTCTTTAATGTTTAGAACATGAGAAATTTATATTTGTTGTCTACAAATTCAAAATTTAAATAGGTCAATGGTGGACTATAAATAATAATATAGAGAAACAAGATGTAATTGACTCCATGGAATGGGACTAGTTCAAGAACTTATTTTTTTATAAGTAATTTCCTCATATTATTTATTTAAAATTGGAAAAATAATTCCTTGATTCAAAGAGTATGAAAAGTGAATTTTTTGGAACCTATAAAGAAAATATTACATGAATTATGAGATTTTATTTCGAAACTGTTATCAAAACTAAAAGTAAGATTGACTGATTCTTCAGTGAATTATAACCAATACTCTAATGGGAATTATCTATAAGTGAATTCAGTAGCAATGAAGAAATTTTTCAATGTTCTCTTAAGGTGGAAAACAATAGAGATACCCACCATTCACATGGTTTTGATAAGTAAATAAAGATCAAGTCCCATGAAAAAATTTAATAAACCACATGGTGGAAAGGAATTCCATCCATCTACATGGAATAAATATGGGAATAATGATCAAGAAAAATATTTTAACAGGACTATGATATTATCTAAATATGGAAAGGTGGGGAATAAATCTCATCAATTTTAAAACATTCTAAATATTTTGGTTAATTAAATATAGGAAAAGAGATCCCTAACTAACGAACCACCCACAATTTAGTTCTTTTGTGTGAAAATGGGCATTATGCTACCAAATTCCAAATATATTAGGAATAATGATGATGATTGATATTAGCAACCTCTTAAATCTAAAGAAAAAAAATCTCATGCAATCATAATTGGTGATTTGGTGTTTGACAATGATGTGGTAGAATGATTCAGTTGTTATGTAATTGGATTCTACAATAATGTTTTAGAATTACTTTTATGGTATGATATAGTAATGAAACATCTAATTATTGGTCCACTTTATATTTCCTCAAATATTTAAAAACATATGCAAAATTTTATTGGTAACCATGAAATGTGATTGAGTTGGTGAGGTGATATTTTTTTAAGACACGTGATTAAGGTAAAGAAGACACTTAATATATGCATGATGTTGGGATAATTAAATAAAGATATATTTGATTATAAATGGGTTAATATTGATGATTATGGGACTGATAATATGACAAGATGGTTTATGATATCCTGGATTGAGTTTGTATGATTTTTGGGTTTATTTTAAAAGAAAATGAAAATTTTTGAAGGCATGTATATTTTCACTAAGTTTTTATGGTAATTCAGGTTATTAACATGTTTCAAGGGAATAAATGATAATGTTATTAACATGTTTGATATGTAATATTTAAGAGGTGAATCATTATTTTGAGGGAATAATGATTAGTTTAGTGACCTTATTTTAAAAACATGAATTTTAATCATTGGGAATGTTTATAAGCGTAACCATACATGAAATTTTTGATGTTGGAATTTGGATGAGATTTTAGAGATTAGTCTTTCATAATATAAATATTTACACATATTGGATAAAATGTGCTAAAATTTTTGTTGTGATGATAACTAGAGATAAGAGGAATGACTTATTATCCAATTATTTTTCGTAGGATATAATAGTCATTTAAGCATTACAATTTCATATTCAAATTTTCTTGTAATAGGTGGTGAATTATAAATTGATCAAGGCGCAATCAAAAAATGATATTATGTTTATGAAATGTGATGACATCAAGTAACTATTTCTTCTTATGAAATTTATTCAACATCAGGGATATGATCTTTAAAGAAAAAAATTATATTATAATACATTCTTTCCTAAAGAATCAAATATTCCCTTAGATTACAATATATTTATAGATTTGTGATCGATAAATTTCTCTTGACTATATTCTATATCATTATCCATCAGAACATTATTATTAGAATTCCCTTCGATGTATATCATATCAGATTACACCTATGTTCGGTTATGTTTAAACCTACTTGTGAGTTACATTGAGTAATTGTTATGTTTCCCACTTCCCCTTTTTAAAGGAAGTTTTAGTTTTAATTTTTACGATGTGGGTTTCTATGAAAAGATAATTCAAGTATAAAACCTTTGATAAACCATATGAATTATGAAGGAAAAGTTAAAATTTTATAGTAAATGTAACACTCCGAGTTGTTATGAACTCTTATGAATAAATTAAATTTATTTAATGTCATCAATTATATGCTACTCAACGTTAATCATACACTACACGCTACACCACCTTAGCATACGTTACATAAAACAGCAACTTTCTAAGAGATATCATTTTATTTTTTTTATTATATAAAAAATAAAATTATAACCTCGAATTTAGGATGAAGGGTATGAATAAGATTAAATTAGTTATTAAAGTATGGCTTACACATGCAAATCCCTTTTGAAATTAGAAGGAAATATTTTCTAAAAACTATTTAAATGCACAAAAATGTTTTTTACCAATAAAATAATATATTCAATATTATTAGATTATATTAACTATATAAATATATATATTATTCAATATATTTTTTCAAATTTATCCTATATTTTTTCTAAACATGATAGAAAAATATACCCAGTTTTATAGTTAAAATGTACTTTTTAAAAATAAAATAGTTTTACTACCATTTAATAGAGAACTTTTTTTAAAAAAATTGTTTTAAACTTGAATAAATTATATTTTATGAAATAAACCTCTTCACTAAAATTTGGATATAAAAAATTAATTTTGTTGAATTTTTTTATTTTTATGATAAGTTTCATGTCATGATGAATATTGAAAACATTACTAAATTTTAATTGAAAAACACATTTTCCTATAAATAATTTATAGTGTTAAATTTTATTATTTATTGGTTTTAAATTATAATTAGATTAATTTTATATCATTTAATCATATTTAGGTCGTATGAATGAATTTCTTTTTGGTTTCAGATATAGAAACATTTAAATATTTTGATTCTTTTCACAATAAAACATGTTTACTCATTCGATCAATGAGATTAATTTTAAATTAATTTCAGCCAATTATTTGTACGTAATATTGAAAAATGGATTCGATATTTTGGATCATAAGATTTAAATTTAGTAAATATTCCTTTTTTAATTCTAGATAATGTGAACAGTAATAATTATAATTTTTTATTACCATGATTAAGGGTAAAACGGGTAATTAAGGATAAAAATAATATTATAAATATTATAAAATCAACCTAACACTTTACAAAATGTTATTTTATGAATATAATTCTACCCATTACAAAATAATTCTTAATTGAATAATTTAATGGAAACTTTTCTATGATAATGACTTGGATGTTATTAAAATCAAAGAGAGTGATAAAATGTCACACTCTTACTTTTTATAAGTATATATTTTTTAATATAGAGATAAAAAGAAGTTATTATAGAGTATATATATTATTATGAAATATAAATGGTAAATATACATTATGGAAATTGATTTTTAAATTTTAGTGATGAAATATGTATCATAAATAATTACACAATAATGATGTTGTATATATTCAATTAATAAGAAACTTATTTAAGTGATATTAAAAATATTAAAAGATAATTAATTTGAATTTAAAAATTTTCTAGATGAATATTTTAGATGAATATGATATATTAGGGGTGTATTAAATATTTTTTAATTTATCTTACTATATTTGTTTTATTAAAGTCAATGTAATAAAGAGTGTCCAAATTGGCTCTAAAGATATTTAATGAAAATAACCTTTAATTAAATTAGTTAAAATAATAGAAATCAAAAATAGAGATATAGGGGATCAATTATGGTCTAAAATATTATAAATGGACCATTTATGTTTCAATGTACACCATATAAATAAAAATATTCACATTTTAATATTTAAAATGATGTTACTATAGTTAAAATTCAAATTGGATTATTATGGGTTAAAAAATATAAGGTTTTAAATGACAAAAAAACATGTAAAGAAAATATTTTTATATGATGTTACCATTATATGCCACATAATAAAAGAATAACTTTAAATTTGGAGGCATTTTAATTGAGAATTAATTTATTATAAATTAATTTATTAAATTCTAAAAGGTCCTCTCAGCCTCATTATAAAATAAAACATCCTCCATCATCCCATTTCACCACATTGAGTCTTCTATCTCTACCAAAATCTGAAAAATTAATATCTACACTTCCCTATGCACATTGTATAGTTTCCTTGCTTCTCAAAGTACCAACTCGAGAGTCATTTAGAGTAGATCTAATGGATCCTCTTTGAAGAAGAGGTAATTGCTCTAACTGATTACCCTTTTTTACATTCTAATATACCTCTTATAAATATATGATATATATCATAAAATAATATATTATTAATAATAAATATTCTTAATTATGATTATAATTTTGTAAAATCAATTATACATCCCCTTCCCTATTGAACAAGAAATGAAAGTATCGCTCGGGCATATGTACGGCTTACCATCACCACATAACAATAAAATCCAATATTCATAAACATATTATATGAGTATAAATTATGAATTTTTTTAACGGTTTTAAATAATATTTATGAAAAAATTTTACTTCTTGGTTGATAAAATCATATCTATCTTGTTTTTACCTAATCATTCGGAAAATGATAATGTCCCTCATATGTACGTATGGATTACCATCTACATGATGCAATGTCATTCTTTTTCAATATATATTTCACATGGGTGGTAATAAGGGTGAATTATGTTAATATATATGATATATATAACATAATAATTATTATATAAATTATGGAACCATGATTAAATTGTAATTATTGAGACTCCCGAACTGAAAAATGATGGGAAAACAAAGCAGATAACACTGGGAATATTAATTTTGATTATTAACAAACAGGTGATAAGATGTTATAACAAATAATAAATTGTATGAATGATATATGTTTAATTAATACATGTATAATAAATCTATATTAACAATACATGAGATTTGAATGTGAAAATGAATAGGTGATACTTGAGGTTAGGCATTTTTTGTATCACTTTTATTTCTTTGGGACACAGCCTTCATAAAATACCTATTTCTTTTAAATAGTGTATATTCTATGAATGAATATTTTATGAACTTATTTTCCATGACTGAGTTATGATTAGGATTCGTGTCTTTTAAAATGTTAAGGTATTATTCCATTACTAGTTTTTATAATCCATGATACATTGGGAATGAACATTTTATATAATGATCATGATCTCATAACCATATTTATTATCATATAATTTCATAAGATAAAAAATTGATATATTACATGTTTACCCTTATTGATAATTTGAGCTCACATTTTCTTATGTTTCCATTCAACAAGTTATGAAAATGGCTTGAAATAGTTGTACTGAAGGGGATGATAATTGTAGGAAAGATTTAAGATCTTTCACAAGAATAGAAGTTTGTGTTCCATGTTTAAAAATGCACCAAAATATTTTTGTAATCTTGTATGTGTTTTTGTAATTAAATTAATATTTGTATTATCCATGTATGAAAATCATGGTACGTTATAAGGGGTAACAATATATAATTCTAAATCACATAAATTTACTGAACAAAATAGTTACATTCTTCCATGTGAATGTATTCACTACGTGAAAATAAATAGTTTGTGAATATAACATGAGTCCCAATTAATTAATATTGATATTGAAAACACCACTAATGAATTGGTTAAAAATTCAATAAAAATATATTAAATGAGTTGAATTAATATTGGTCCTAAAATTCGATTAATAATTTTATTTTTTGATATGAAATTTTACATTGGTAGTATATACACCATATAAATGAAATTTTTTTCATAATACAAATCTAATATAAATGATAGGTATTCGAGATGGAAAACCCTTCCCTCTTATATATAATTCCATCAATTCTCTTTAACCTCTTATACAAAAAACATATCAATATTAGTCAGTTAATTTATAACCTTACACATAATCTTGATTATTTATACTATTTTTAAATACTCATTCTTTCTGTTAATTGTACTAATTTTCCACATCGAGTGTCTATTATTTTTATCATTTGTACTTGTTTTGTATTAGTGGTGTCCATGTGAATTATTTTTCACAATTTATCATTAATATTTAATTAATTATACATTTATGGATTATTTATAATTATTTAATATATTTCAAAACCCTTATATAATTATTTTAGCCTTTTTCCTTGAATATGAAATCCATAACATGCATATTTCAGTGATTGTTCATGATCGAAGTGTATTTTTTTAATTAATGAATTATATATTGATATAAAATCCTCAAAATAAAAATCATTATTTAAAAATTTATATCATATTATACCTATAAAAACATTACCATACTTATTCGTGATATAAATTCATAGTATTGTTCAATTATGGGGTTAAACCAGCTCAAATATAAATATGCCCTGATTTAATGAATAATTTTGAGGTTTTTTTATAGCATACGATGTGTTTTTTATAATCATCAGATGCAAATATCTAGTATAATACAGCCAAAACATTGTCATATATATCTTTCAGAATCATTATGTAAGTAAAATCATTAAATAGAGTACCAAGGAAACACCAACAGTATCTGTCTTCTTCCTCTTCCAAAAAGGGTAATACATGATAAAGATCATGATGTAGTGAAAAAAACACCCACTCTATGGGGGGGAACACTAGCTAATGGATCCATGATTTTATTATGTGGATACCTAAATGCTAAAGGGATTATAGAGCCTTCATCTCTAATGATGAACATCATTATGAGAGGAAGATATAAAACACCGCACCGAATATAATGGTACAACATCCCCTTACATAGGAAGATCCCATGGCTCCTAGATTCATATATATTTCATACCATTGGGTTAATTCGTTGAATGTTTTCAGTGAATAATATAAATCCATTATGCCATTAATAATGGTTTATAACTCATAACTAAACTGTTAATGAGAATTATATATATATATATATATATATATATATATTATCACATGTATATATAAGAAATTAATAACAATACATTTATCCCATGACTATATTAAATTTACATATATATATATAGTTCACATCATACAATATCTCTCTTGCACTAAAATCTCATAACGGTTTTAAGAATAACTTCACAACCATTTTTGAATCCATTTAAACTGTTTTGGATATGGGTTTTTATCAAAATATCTTCAATTTTAACAAACACTATGCCTAAAATTTTATCCAAATTCAAGGGCCTAAATATCTGGCCCTATGGGCCTTTGATGTGTTGAAAACAAATATGAAATATCAATTTCATAGATATAATCAATATGCATCCTCTAGAAAAAAACATAAATTTTACTCAATTTACTAAGGGGTATGGTGTAATATGCATCATATATACTCATATCTATGTACAAACATGTACAAGACAATATGTATCATATACATCATATTTATTATACACTCCCTTTTTCCAAGACATCTAAGGACCAGTAAACATAGAACATGTCAATCTAGTATAGGCATCTCTTCGTACTGTTGATTATCCAAAATAAGACTATACAAGTGGATGAATGTATCACATGACATTCATCTATTTGATAACAATATAACATGTCAATTATCCAATTATTTGAACACGTCATATGTGAAACTACTAATAATGGATTTTCATTTCCTCGGTCTTGTTCAATCGTGGGTCAGATGCCTTTTCTTTTCATATAAGCGCACAAATACCATCTTAATTGTGCTTGAAGAAATGACACGATCCGAAACATACCCAACCTACCCCTAATCAGATAAGTTCATATGGTGACTTCTGTAAGTAGGGTATCAAATTATGAATATTTTAATTCTATATATATCTGATACCATAGGTAATTAGGATTCATAATAAGAATACACCCATATGTATATCCATGGTCTTATGAAATTCCAAGATATATATTTTAGTAGATCTATACAAGTGATAATTCTCTACTTATTTTCTCTTGAATATTTTCATTATTTCACATATAAATCCTTTTCTAACAGATATAAGAATCTATTTAATATAACCTTTACATATCATTGCAACCCTTTATTATAATAAAACAATCCAAAATACCATCTAGAAAATATCCAAGCCAATTCACCACGAACTCAATGAGCATTCCCAATCTCCATGGTCTTGGTAAAATTCCATGTGCATCAAAAAATAACCATTGGGAATAATTTCTCCCTCAATATATTAAAAAAATAAATTACACTATGGAAATAACATCAAATATATACATCATTATAATCTTATCATGCTCAATGATATGATATAAAACTGAATGAAGACCATAAAATCCAAAAACCTATCTCTTAGTGGTCCATGACCACCCACCATGTCCCAAGTCACCCACCCTTAGTGACCCTAGATCAAACCCCTAATGGAATATGAAATCTTGAGAAACTAATATAAGATTCTAATGGGATAGAAACACCTATGGTATAAGTAGGGTGTGAGTTATAGATACCAGTAGGATTCCACCAAATAGTATATTTAGTTACGTCATAATTTTATTCAAATATTAAAAAATATGAGTATAATAAGTAGATTATGGGTTTTTGATTACAAATAGAGTTTTAAACAATTAAAAATTCGTTATCATCCCAAACCTGTAAAAAATTCCATTTCACAATTTAAGACTACAAATTTTCTTGAAAATATTTGATAACCATTTCACAAGATAAATTGAAATAATCAGTAAAATACGAGGTTAAATTCTTTATATCAAAAGAAATATAATATTCAATTCTATAGATTCATGGTCCATCATATCAAAAAACAAACCAATCAAGACAGGAAAATTTGGTTCTAGTTGCTGATAAAGAACACTATCATGTATTGATTGTCAAGTATATGGATGTCATGGGTAAAAACTAGGTACAATAGTTATTCTATTATATAATTTCTAATTAAAAATCATCATGACTAATCATTATGATAAAATATAGCCTCATATGTCTTAAGAAAACCAGTTCCATGTACACCCTCTTTCCTAGTAAAACCACCATAACCTGAAATTTTCATGTTCTCTATGGATATTTGAGATGTGTTGTGTGTCTCATTATGATGAATATATCTAGGATATCTCATCTAAATATCCATGTTCGGTTGACTATTCATAATATGTGAGAGAGATAATCAGGTTTTAAAGATCATAATAGGGAACCATATCATTATTAATCATGGGATCAATCCTTTAGTATCTCAACCATGAGAACATGGCCTCAAATCATATCTCCATCTCACCCCTAACTCCCTCAAAGAAAAACATACCTTTTTAAACACCCAAAAGTGGTAAGTATATGAATCAAACAAGTTACAATAATGAATAATTATAATGTAGAATTATCTTGAAGTTTAAATCGGGCCATCAAGAACCATCAATTTCAATTTAGACCCATTTATACAATCCAACATTTGAAAGGATAAAAATACCAAATTAATTTCACCAAACATCAAAAAAATTAAAAATGGGCCTTTAAAATAATCATTTCATACAAATAATCCTTAATTATTTTAAATGAAGTATAAAAAATTTAAATTTTGTGAGTATATTTCAATACATGGGTTTACAACCCTATTTGCATTTTGAAAAATCACTCATTTAAAATAACCTAAGAAAACCCATTTCAATCCAAAGGTAAAATCATTCAATGATGGTACATATTATTTTGGAAAATTAAGTCATCTGAAACTATTTATAAAACATAAAATAGTTCAACTCATTTAATTCAAATCAGTGCATTTATTTTTAGAAATGAAAACATGGCCTATGACATCTCTTCCAAAAATATAACCTTGGAAAAATCCTTAATAGGTAATTAAAATCAACATAGAAATCATAAATTTATAAAAACATGAGAAATAACCCATGTCATGATTACATTATTTAAAATAAAATCAAATAGGATTTCTTAAGAAAATTCAAGTACAAATTTCATATATCATGTTGTAGAAATAAAGAATCATGTATCTATAAATTATGGAGTAGAAATGTATTATAAGATGAAGTAAATAATAGAAAACCCCACCTGGAAAATTTATAATCCAACTGCAAGAGATCTAAAATATATTTCCTCTGATAATGATCACCTAATCAAGGAATATAGATCTCAAGAAAAGATAGAAAATTCCTTAGATCCACAATTCCACATAAATAATTGAACATCCAAATAAACAAAAATATATAATAACCTATAGTAATAAGGAATAAAAATAATTATAGAGATCAAAGACTATGGAAAAAAGAACTCATCAGAATAGGATCACCACTTGGACCGGCAATTCTATCTTTTAAGAAACACGATGAAGAGATACAAAATGCCTCTAGATGTCTCCAAAAATAAATATAATATATTTATTTTCGATTGAGATAATTTTGGAGTTAATTAGGGTTTTTTTATTTTGATTAGTATTTTTGGAGAATTTAATTACATTTGAAATGGTTTTTTATGTTATGTAACATGGTTTCTATTAATCATTCACCTAACTGTGCACTATAAACATGGCCCATTGAAGAGATAAATGGTTATAATTTAAGGTTATTTTAACAATTCACAAACCATGTGACCCCCTTCTATCCAGTTTTCATGTTTTGGATAACCATGCACAAGTAATTAATAAACCATGTGACCCTACATGGGAAACTGGAAATGTGCCACAGATTGGATGCGTGGATTGTGAAACCTTGAGACAATCACTTATAGGCCCATAAAACATTAAAATAATTTCTAAAAACACAAAAAAAATTCATCAAGAGATCCAATTATGGGACACTCAATTAAATTAATTAAAACATGTAAAACATGTAATTTTATGTTACAATTAAACTCTATGATAATTATAAGGACCCTCCCTTAAACATTACTTATTGTTGAATTAAATGAATAATTCACATAGTGGATCTTTTCAGTATTAGAGTTTTAGATAATTAGATAATAAATCATGCATTAAATTCCACATTTAAACAAAGTGGTTACATAAAAGATAGTATTCATTTTTTTCCCATTGACAAAAACATATTTAAAACAAAACATGGACACTTTCATGACACTTCCTTGACCCTATCATCAGATCATGTACCTTACCCCTGACCTATGAAAAACATTTCAAAAACTTTGTATGAGAAAAAAAAGATCAATAAGGGATATAAAAGTACTAAATGAAAACATTAGTCCATGTATGAAATCATACTTTACTCATAAAACATAATCACTTTAACATACCTCATCAATTCATGAATAAATCATTGAAATAATAAGACATAAAGGTAATTTGAGGCATTCATAACATTCTTATGTAAGGAGTAACCCTCGTGGGTACGTTTGGAATACCCATCACAGTATATTCCCTAAATCTCTTTGGAGAAACCGTAACCTTTAACCCCTTCGCGTTACCCAATGCATTGGAGAGCTATATTCTGCTCACCCGCCCTTAGTTTATCACGTAACCACCCATATTCATAAACAATGCCCAATAACCATAACATGATCATAGAACATAACTTAATCATAAAGGAAAGATTACATTCCCACATTGCAATAACCATATAAGATTTTAAGATATTTAAATAATGAATCCATTCAAAAAAACCAATTTCAAAACCATTTAAAACATTTAATAATGAGTTTTTTGAATCAAACTATCCCATACCACCTTGAAGATTTTATCATTTTAAACTAGTAATATCCATATAAATAAATCCTTAAAACCATTTTGAAGACATGGATATTAATGAGAAATATTTATAAGAATAAATCATTAAAACATTAAAAATGATATTTTAGTTAAAGGGTTTTTAACAAAATGAGAGACACTTGAATACAATAATTGAGAAATAACATTTAATCAGAACATTATAATATCACGAGAATAAAGGGATTCATGATATAATATTCCAAAAGACAGTATATACACCATATAAGAGTGAACTGGTGCATAATAACAATGAAGTTTCAGTAGAAATGTAAAACGAGATGAAATCCATTATAAAGAAGGTATCCTTAAATTAAGGATAAATCAATCTCATAATTATGTGTGAAAAATATAAATACACCCAATATAAGTTTATATTAAGTGTAAAACAATCAATGGTCATTCACACATATTCAATGGATGACATATTCAATAACTACATGTTGAACCCAAAGAAATCGAAATTGGGTTATGAAGTTCCCTAGACAGCCTAACGGCGTCACATCAAAATTTAGTAAAAGAGTTGATGAGAGAGATAAAGGGTACCATATAACTTGGACATAAAATTTACAGAAATAAAAATATATAAGAATATATCCCCACATAATAAGATGAAATTTAAAAGACATAAAAAAATAAGTCTTTTAAAAAGAGGAGGGTGAAAGGTTCCCTTACTGATTTGGGTAACTTTCGAAACGTACACCCCATGAAAGAAGTACTATACAACATTGATGAAAATAATCATAAACGAACGAATATTACACAAAGTTTAGAATAATTGATAGTACATCCACCACTCAAAATAAAATATTGGTAAATGTATCATGAATCTCACGAAAACACAATGTGAGATAAAAAGTCCCTTATGAAATTTTGGCAGCCTAACGACACCAATTAAAACTTCCAAAAATGGATTTATGAGATCAAATAGGGTCTCTCATAATATGACCATAAAAATTACATAATGAAGAACATGAAATAACTTCCCCAAACATAAAAAAGATGAGCTTAAAACAAATTACATAAAAGAGAGTACTTAAAAAGAAAGAGAGAGGTAGGATCTCTTACGAAACTTCGGCAGCCTAACAGCGCCAATCAAAACTTCCAAAATGGATTGATAAGAGACAATAGTGTCTCTCATCACATGAACATAAAAATAACAGAATGAGGAATATAAAATAACATCCCCAAATGTAAGAAATATGAGATTTAAAAAATGACATAAAAGAGAGTACTTAAAAAGAATGAGAGAGGTAGGATCCCTTACGAAATTCGGCAGCCTAACAACACCACATAAAAATTATAAATATGAATTGATGAGAGTAATAGGGGGTATCTCATCATATTAAAATAAATATTATAATATGGTTAATATAAAATAACATACTTCAACATAAGAACATGGAGCATAAATGAAATGACATAAAAGAGGTACCTGAATAGAAAGATAGAGGTCAGATCCCTTACCTCAAGTCCGACTTGTCTTGTTCGTTTCTTTATATTCCTGAATAATAAACTTTGGTAAATTTATAATTTCTTAAGGACCTCATTTTTAGATTATTATTCAGTTCATATAACATATTATAATGTTATAATTATTGTTTAATAATGTTAGTTCATATCAGTGGTTTTTGCCGATGTTTGGTACATGAGTCAAAAATGAACTTGTTTGAAAATGATTTCCCATGTAGTTATAGGTAAATCATTTCCAGAATAATATTAATTATTAAAATATCATATATATCCAGTAAATTTTTATTTTATACTATTCCATTACATTTTTAGATAAAAAATGAAAAGCACCTTTCATGGAGACGGTAGGCCTTACGTACGCATGAACGCTACTTTCATTTTTTTGTCATATTAATGGAATTAAAAATAAATGAGATATATATATATATATATTATAATTCCAGTATAATATATATGTTATATAGGTAAAATATGTTCATTAATTTCATTCTTTATACATTCCATGAATTGCATGAATGAGTCACATCACTTGAGGGGGCGGTAGTCCACACTTCCTCATATGAAATTATATCATTTGCACAACATGCAAAGAATAAAGGTATGATTTAAATATAAAAAACAGAAGCATATAGTAAACATAAATATCATATATACCATATATAATATACAGTGACATCAAAATGGACACCTTTAAAGGTGATAAAATAATATTGAACAATCATTGTTTCGTGATGCAGTAATTCACCATCCACAGAAACAGTATTTTTGTAAAACCATTAGACGTATGTGTGTGTAAGTGTATCTCAAATACTTATTATAAAAAATACTAGTATATTTAAGATACCGGTTTTGTTACAAAATAAATGAATAAAAAGAGTTTAGGGGGTTGGAGAAGCAAAATAAAACATAAGAACACAAGAGAAGACACTACCTTTAAATCGGGTAACTCTTTTTGATTTGAGCTCAAAGGCTTCCTTGGAAAGACTTCTCCCCAAAGTGAGGCTTCTAGGATTAATAGAGGGATGTGGAGAGACTAAATGGGAAGGGGTTGGCTGAGCCAAAATCTTGAGAGGTGTGGGTAAGGAGGTAGAGGTGGGGGCCTTTTATAAGAGGAGAGGAGAGGCACTCTTGGAAAGGTATAAAATGTTACTTTATTTTCAATTGAGTTTCGGATTTTAAAAGTCCCACATTTATGAATTTTGATGATAAGGTGATAAGAGTTCGAAATACACCCATCCAATAGGTTTTTGACATGTGTAGGGATTAGATTTTATATTATCTTTTCATTTTATTTAAATCATTAAATAATGATGTAATCGCTGCATCATCATGATGTCATAAATAATTTAATATATTTAATGTCTAAAATTTATAAAAAACTAATATGATGTAGGAAATATTATTATAATTCCATTGAAAATTTATAGTCCAAGATAACATTTATGTAGACAATTTTAAAAATTTTTTACCCAGGTGATACATTCTTTGTTATATTTACTTTCTTTAAAAAATAAAAAAGATAAAAAGTCATTATCACTCAAAATTGTTTCCATGGGGTCCCCATGTTTGGAACAAGGAATCCCATGGTCGTCCATGACACAAACCGTAGTAGTAGGATACATGTTGGTGTCATTTATTATTATTATGATATTATTTTATTATCCTTAACTACTCAATTACTAATTAATCAAGATAATTAACGATAATTACCGTTGTTACTTTTCATAATGTCCAAAAACAAGAGTCTAAATTACATAATTTGGTCCTTATGATTCCAAATATGGAATCCATTTTACCAAATTCCAAAAACAGAAATTGCAATAATTAATTTAAAAATAATTGTCGTTGTCAAAACAAATAGCAGGTTTTTTTGGAACAATATCTACGAAAAGATTGGCCTTTGTTTATGCCCAATTCCAAAGTAAAATTAATTCTAATGACCACCATTGGATTAAATGGTAAAAATATACTCTAATTAAACTTTAAAACAAATTAGAAAGATAATTTAAATATATAATTAAATTAGATGAAAAAGCAGTTTTGATGTAAAATTCAGTATTTTTCACTATTCATTAAAAAAATGAACATTGTCAGAAAAATACCAAAAATTAATCAAAAGTAAATTTCATTGTCCCAATCATAAAGAAAAAGTTTATTTCAAAAAATAAACCATATAAAATTGTCAAAATATATATTTAAAAAAATTTCGCCATCAAAAGGCGGTAAAACAATATTTTAAAAATATTAGTGTATTCCATGCTTAAGATTATATTTATTCTCATTTTAAGCCTCTAAAACACTATATAATTCATAAATAGACATAGATAAGAATATATATTATTCATTACTTACTTGGGATGTTACATCCTTCCCACTTTAAAAAATTACATCCCCGCAATTTATTTAATTATCGAATAAGTGGGGGTATTTATCCCTCATTGCATCTTCAGATTCCCATGTCTTTAGAACTTAACCAAAACCAAAACCAAAAAGTTTAGTATGAGATAAGATAATAACAAAAAGGATAATTTTTTTAAAAAAAGAAAAAATACTCCTAATCTTCAAAATTTGTCAAACAATACAAAAAGTTCAAAAAATTCCATTCAATAAACATCTATCCATAAAATTCTTCAATGTAAACCGAACTAAGATTGAAACCCAAATATCTGAAGGATTTAATCACATAGTCTCCTAAATCATAAAATATTTCTCTAAAATTACATCAGTTACTCTTAAAGTCTCATACTGAAAAGAAATTAACCTAATCACATATCCTCCATGATAGGATAATCATTTCCATAGATAACCCAAAATAAACATACTCTTGATTCATAAAATCAACTAACTAAAAAGAATAAATCAAACTAACCATGGACTTCACGTAGTCCAGTGGTAGGTGATAAATACTAGTTTCACTTTGGTTGTGGGTTTGATTCCCGCAGCTTCATTCGATGTGACGGGTTGTCACACAGTCTGTGTATTATCCTTTTTCCAAAACTATATAATTCTTAAAACATTCCCCAAAAGAGATAAAATCATCAAAAATAACCATAACATATTTTAATCACAAAGGTTATCTAATAACATTCAATTTTCAACCCAAAATGTATTAACCAGTAATTTAATCAAATTCAATTATCATATAAACCCAAATGGTTCTTTATAACTATATCCACCAAAGAAAGGATAATTATTCCTTGAATAAAATTTTCATATATCAAACATCAGGGTTACACATACTATAAAAAGTCTTCTAATGTTACCCCATCATCAAAATAGCCTTAATACTTTTAAGAATTTCACCATCCTAAAATATACCGTTACTCTTGAATCCCTTATATGTAGACTTCTGACTCATTCAACGTTCTTCTTGATCCATTAGCAATGCATTTCCACCTTATTTCTTAATACCCAATTCCTGTAGATCGATTATCCTCATTATTTATGAATATCAATCCAAAGATGCTTCATTCTTTAAGGATATGAAAAATAAATAATACCTTGAATCTGGATACCATGATCTTCAGGATGTTCTCTTTCTCTTTCGGCATGTTATCGTACTTTCAAAAAGTAAATGTTCACTCCACTTCTGTATTTTCACTTTTCTAAAGAATTAGAAAAGTTGAGATCTTGATATCATATGAATAAGTTACTATGATCCATAAATTTTTTTAGAAAAGAGTAGGTGTTGGATAGCTCAAACAATTTCTTGCAGGAGATTTGAATACTCAAGAAGCTATCAAAATCATTCGAGTGGGCTTTTCCCATAATGGTGATGATCAAATCATCAGAGAGGGATATAAAGGTTGTGAAAGATATCTTTCCTTCCATCCTGAAAATTGATCCTTAATCTATCGAAAATAATCAATATGTAAACCTGATACGAAAAAATTATAATAAAAAAAATAATCCTTTATAGATAACATAAAAACTTTTTCATTACTCTAATCCATCAACCTCCTTATATCTCCATTGTTCGGGTTTTTTTATCAAATTGACCTATTTTACCATAACCCTCTAGATTTTTCCACATATTAAAATCCCTCTTTGTTATATGGGATCCTTTACCTACACCCAGATAACACCCTAACCTCTAAAAGTAGCTAATCCTCCCTTTGATACCAACTATAAGGGCTCAGCCTTAATCATTACTAATTATCGAATAAAATGAATAATTCACATAGATTATCTTTTTAGGTTTAGAGTTTTAGAGAATTATATCATAAATCATGCATTACATTCCATGTTTGAACAAAGTGGTTACATAAAAGATAGTATTCATTTTTTCCCATCGAAAGAAACAAATTTAAAACAAATCATGGATTCTTTCATGACATTTACTTGACCATATCATCACATCATGTACCTTTCCCTTAACCTGTGAAGAACATTTCCAAAACATGGGATGAGCATAAAAAGATCAATAAGGGATATAAAAGTACGAAATGAAAACATTAGTTCATGAATGAAATCATACTTTACTCATAATCACTTTAACATACCTCATCAAATCATGAATAAATCATAGAAATCATAAGACATAAATGTAACTTGAGGAATTCATAACATTCTTACATAGGGAGTAACCCTATTGATTACATTTGGAATACCCATCATAGTATATTCCCTAAATATCTTCGGAGAAACCCTAATGTTTAACCCCTTTGCGTTACCCAATTCATTGGAGAGCTATATCCGGCTCACCCGCCCATAGTTTATCACGGAACAACCTGTATTCATAAAAAATTCCCAAGAACCATAACATAATCATAGAACATAACATAATCCTAAAGGAATTATAACTTTCCCACATTTCAATAACAATATAACATTTCAGGATATTGAAATAATGAATCCATTCAAAAAAACAATTTTCAAAACCATTTAAAACATTTAATAGATAGATTTTTGAATCGAAGTGTCCCGTAACACCTTGATGATTTTAACATTTTAAACCATTAATATCCATATAAATAAATCCTTAAATCCATTTTGAAAACCTGGATATTAATGAGAAATATTTATAAGAATAAATCATTAAAACATTTAAAATGATATTTTAGTTAAAGGGTTATTAACAAAATGAGAGACACTTGAATACAATAATTGAGGAATAACAGTTAATCTGAAAATTATAATATCATGAGAATAAAGGGATTCATGATATAATATTCCAAAGGACAGTATATACACCATATAAGAGTGAACTGGTGCATAACAACAATGAAGTCTCAATAGAAATGTAAAATGAGATGAAATCCATTATAAAGAGGGTATCCTTAAATTAAGGATAAATAAATCTCATAATTATGTGTGACAAATATAAATACACCAAATATAAGTGGATATTAAGTGTAAAAAAATAAATGGTCATTCACACATATTCAAAGGATGACATATTCAATAACTACAATTTGAACCCAAAGAAATCGAAATTGGGTTAAGAAGCTCCCTTGACAGCCTAACGGTGTCACATCAAATTTTAGAAAAAGAGTTGATGGGAGAGATAAAGGGTATCTCATCACTTGGACATAAAATTTATAGTAATAATGGTATATAAGAATTTATCCCCACATAATAAGATGAAAATTAAAAGACCTAACAAAATAAGTCTTTTAAAAAGAGGAGGGTGAAAGGTTCCCTTACCGATTTGGGTAACTTTCGAAACGTACACCCCATGAAAGAAGGACTATACAACATTGATGAAAATACTCATAAACGAAAGCATATTACACAAATACTAGAATAATGTAAAGTACATACACCACTCAAAAGGAAATATTGGCAAATGTAGCATTAATCTCACAAAAACACAAAGTGAGATAAAAATTCCCTTACAAAATTTCGGCAGCATAACGGTGCCAATTAAAATTTCCAAAAATGGATTTAGGAGATCAAATAGGGTCTCTCATAATATGAACATAAAAATTACAGAATAAGAAATATAAAAGAACATCCCCAAACATAATAAAGATGAGCTTTAAAGAAATGACATAAAAGAGAGTACTTAAAAAGAAAGAGAAAGGTAGGATCTCTTACGAAAATTCGGCAGTCTAATGGTGCCAATAAAACATCCGAAATGGATTAATGAGATAAAATAGGGTCTCTCATTATATGAACATAAAAAGAAAATAATGACCAATATAAAAGAAAATCCCCAAACATAAGAAATATGAGCTTAAAAAATGACATAAAAGAGATTACTTAAAAATAATGACAGAGGTAGGATCCCTTACGATATTCTGCAGCCTAACAGCGCCACATAAAAATTCTAAAAATGAATTTATGAGAGTAAGAGGGGGTATCTCATCATATGAAAATAAAAATTACAGTATGTTTAGTATAAAATAACATCCTCCAACATAAGAACGTGGAGCATAAATGAAATGACATAAAAGAGGGTACTTGAAAAGAAAGAAAGAGGTTGGATCCCTTACCTCAACTCTGACTTGTCTTGTTCGTTTCATTATATTATTGAATAATAAACATTGGTCAATTTATAATTTCTTAAGGAACTACTTTAAATATTATTATTCAGTTCATACCACATATTATAATGCTATAATTATTTTTTAATAATGTTAGTTCTTACCAGAGGTTTTTGCCGATGTTTGGTATATGAGTCAAAAATGAACTTATTTGAAAATGATTGCCAATGTAGTTATAAGTAAATCATTTCCAGAATATTATTAATGATTAAAATATCATATATATCCAGTACTTATTCATTTTATACTATTACATAACATTTTGAGATAAAAATGAAAAGCACCGTTCATGGAGATGATAGGCCGTACGTACGCATGAACGCTACATTCATTTTTTTGTCATATTAATAGAAATAAAAATAAATGATATATATATATATATTATAATTCCAGAATAATATATAAGTTATATAGGTCACATATGTTCATTAATTTAATTCTTTATACATTCCATGTATTGCGTGAATGAGTCACATCACTTGAGGGGGCGGTAGTCCAAACTTCCTCATATGAAATTATCGCATTTTCACAACATGAAAAGAATAAAGGTATGTTTTAAATATAAAATACAGAAGAATATAGTAAACATAAATACCATATATATCATATATAAAATATAGTGACATCATAATGGTCACCTTTAAAGGTGTTAGAAGAATATTGAACTATCATCGTTTCATGAGACAATAATTCACCATCCACAGAAACAGTATGTTCTTTAACCATTAGATGGATGTGTGTGTTAGTGTAGCTAGAATCCTTCTTATAAAAACATCATAGTATATTGAAGATACTGTTTTTCTTACAAAAGAAAATAATAAAAAGAGTTTATGTGGTTGGAGAAGCAAAATAAAACATAAGAATACAAGAGAAGACACTAACTTTAAATCAGGTAACTCTTTTTGATTTGAGCTCAAAGGCTTCCTTGGAAAGACTTCATCCCAAAGTGAGGCTTCTAGGATTAATATAGGGATGTGGAGAAACTAAATGGGAAGGTTTCGTCCGAGCCAAAGTCTTCAGATGTGTGGGTAAGGTGGTAGAGGTGGGGGCCTTTTATAAGAGGAGAGGAGGGGCACTCTTGGAAAGGTATAAAATGTTACTTTATTTTCAAATGCGTTTCAGATTTTAAAGGTCCCACATTGATGTATTTAGAGGATAAGGTGATAAGCGTATTAAATACACCCATCCAATAGGTTTTCTACATGTGTATGTTCTAGATTTTCCATTATCTTTTAATTTTATTTAAATCCTTAAATAATGAGGTAATCACTGCATCATCATGATGTCATAAATAATTTAATTTATTTAATATCTAAAAATTATAAAACAAATATAATTATGTAAGAAAATTTTTATCTTTCCAATGACTATTTATAGTTCAAGAGATCATTTATTTAAAAAAAATTAAAAATGTTTTTCTCAGGTGATACATTCTTTGTTATATTTACTTTCTTTAAAAAACATAAAAAGATAGAAAGTCATTATCACTCAAAAGTGATTCCATGGGGTCGCTATTTTTGTATCAAGACATCCCATGGTCGGCCATGACACAAAAAGTAGTATTAGGACACATGTTGGTGTCATTGTTTATTATTATGATATTATTTTATTATCCTTAACTACTCGATTACTAATTAATCAAAATAATTAACGATAATTACCATTGTTACTATTCATAATGTCCAAAATCAAAAGTGTCTTAATTACATAATTTGTACCTTATGATTCCAAATATGGAATCCATTTTACCAAATTCAAAATATAGAAATTGAAATAATTAATTTAAAAATAATTCCCGTTGTCAAAACAAATAGCAGGTTTTTTTGGAACAATATCTATGAAAAGTTTGGCATATGTTTATGTCCAATTCCAAAGTAAAATTAATTATAATGACCACCATTGGATTAAATGGTAACAATATATTCTAATTAAACTTTAAAACCAATTAAAAAGTTAATCTAACCATATAATTAAATTTGATGAAAATTCAGTTCTGATGAAAAATGCTGTATTTTTCACTATTCATTAAAAAAATGAACATTGTCAGAAAAATACCAAAAATTAATCAAAAGAAAATTTAAATGTCCCAATAATAAAGAATAAGTTTATTTTGACAAATAGAGCTTATATAATTTTCAAAATATAGATTTAAAAATGGATCACCATCAAAAGGCGGTAAAAAATCTTTTACAAATATTAGAGTATTCCATGCTTAAGATTGGATTTATTCTCATTTTAAGCCTCTAAAACACTATATAATTCATAAATAGACATATATAAGAATATATTTTATTCATTACATACTTGGTATGTTAAAATAATCATCAATTAGAGGAAACTCAAATTTTTTAATTTGAGGGAATATTTATCATTCAACTATTCATGTATACTAAATTTAAGCACACTTGAATGAATGATTAATGTAGAATTACTTTATTATAATAATATTATACATTTAAAACAATTATAACATATCTATATGTGTTTAAAACCAAATAATTCTACCTCACCCTCTTTTTATTATTGTGGTAATGATATTTTTAAAGGATCTACTACATTTTTATGTGTATTTAACCAAAGAGTATTTCATATCCCCTCTCAATGATCTCTAATATGAGATGGTATTAATGAAATAATTTTTTGTTCTTTGGTGATACTAGACTTACTTATCATTTAAAAAAACCTATTGTTGTTATAATGTAGTTCAATTTCTACCCTGAGGCAAGAAAACCTTCCAGGTTTAAAAATGAACATCTTAATACAAATGACTCCTCTGCAGTATCTGATGTAGTGGTATAATCTTCCTCTATTGTCAATTCAACAATTGTGTCTTGTTTGTATCTTTTACATCTAACTGGTCCACCATTTATGTAAACAAAAAAACTTGTTTGAGATCTCAAATCATCTATGAAGTATTGAAGACTATCATCTATGTAACCCTTTATACATAGCTTATCATCTCCTAAAAAGCCCAAGAATATTTCATTGTTATTTATCAAGTAAATAAGGATGTTTTTCAGAGAAATCCATTATCTCTCACTAGAATTAGATTATTATCTTCATGTTATAATGATGGAATATGAGAAATCTGGTTGAGTACATACCATGGAACACAAGATAGATCATATGGAGGATGTATAAGGAAACCTACCCAACTAGTCTTACTCCTTAGTAGGATCATGAATCAGCCTAAGATTCATTGAATTCAATATTGGTAATGTCTTCTTTTGGAGTCCTCAATTGTTAATCACTTAGTCAATTAATCAATCTTTTTAAAATGACCAAGTGCAAGAAAATTTTTATATTTCTCTCAATATGTACTCATATCATGTATGTAAAATGATACACCTATTTATTTCATTGAGAAACATTTACCCACCTCATATTTACAGAGTGATGTGTTGAGACATCATCTCCAATAATTAGTAGCCATTAAAATAAAGTATTATAAATACTACTATTATCTCACTATTCCACTTTCATACAAAAGAATAAAAAAATTATAAAACCAAACCCTTTATTTACATCATCAAATAGGATATTCCGACTCATTGATTCTTACCTCAGTCTATTTGAAATAGACTATCACAACGTACAAAACATTTTGTTCTCTTTTAGAATATAAAATCCATTGAGTTGTATTATTGGTTAATCCTAATCTAAATTCCCCTTAATGAGTTAAATTTTTACATGCATTGAAAATATCTCATAATTATAATAATCTATTAGATATAGAAAAATCTAAATGGGCTATATCAATACAACAGGTAAAAAGGTGTTTTCATAGTCAATGCCATTAAATTTTTTGTAACCCATTTCTATGAGGTATTAATTATAGGAAGACACTATACCATCCAACTTAGTTTTTTTACAGAAAACTAACTTTCATCCTATGAGTATTATCCCTTCTGAAGCATTCACCTAGTTCCAAACATGGTTAGTGTACATGGAGTCCATCTCATATTCTATTGGGTTTATCCATTTTTCAGAATTGAAACACTCAATTTCTTCTCAATAAAAACTAGTTTCATATTCTATGAGTTTTAAAACTTCATAATTAGCCGCAATAAATCAATATCTCTCATGTTATTATAAACATATTGTAGAACATTATAATTATTGTTTAATTTCTATCAGTTCTTTTTCCTCAAATTTTGGGAGAACCGACTCAACATCCATCTCAGTAACACTTCCAGTTTTTTTTCCCAGAATATCTAAAAGTTCATATTTCCTCCAAATTAATCTTTAAATTATAAATTTTTATAAAATTAGTACATTTAAACATTATTATTGGTAGAATTATAGAAATAATATCCAATTTTTTCCTTGGGATAACTAATAAATGATATTTTTTTAGATTCCCTTTTTTATGAATATATTCATTATAAGAATGTTTCAAAACCCCAAAACCTCATAAAATACATATTTTGTTGTTTCCCAATTAATATCTCATATTTTTTATTTATTAATTCTTTATATGGAACATGGTTATGTATAAATGCAGCATTCTCCGAAGCATAACTCCAAAATAAGATAGGAATGTCACATTAATCATCATTAATAGAAACATGTTTAACAAAATATGATTACTTCATTCATATAAAAAATTCCATTATAAGAGTAAATAGGTTTATATTAGATCCATTTTCATGTATTCTCATTTGTACATATACATCACTAAGCATAATATAAAATAGTTCACTATGCCTCTCACCTTACCTCCAAAAACATGACATTTCAGTTTTCCCAATAAACAATATTTGAATGTATCAAACTATTCATAATAAAAAGAGTTCAATAGTCCATATATATTGATTATTTTAATTTGTTTCTAATTTTTTTGTTTACAGATAAAATTTCAATGGTCGGTAGGATTTGAATAAACTGTGTGCATCTTTTTATGAATTTTATATGGAACTATCAATATCAATAATATATAAACTATTTGTTATCTTCCAAATTATATAAACAATTTCATTATTATATGTAGAAAAACTCTAGTTATTTATAATTAATTAATAACCCATATTTTGGAAAATAAGGTAGAAAAACAAAATTCATGATTCGGGTGGGAACTTATTAATAGTTTTTCAATTATTTGATTAATCAACTAAAAAAAAAATTGATAATAAGTTCTGACCTCTAATGAGAAAAAATTTAATCAATTTCTAATATAAAATATAATTCACCATTAATCAATTATATCATATTTTTGAGTCGATGTTAGTTAACACAAATGTGTGACCCATGCATGGTATCTAATACCCATGAGTTAGAGTTGGATAAATTGCTTTCTATAACATTCACATTTGGGTACTCAAAGTTATTCTCTTTGATAACTCTTATAAACCCTCGATACCCATCCTTAATGATTTTATAGTTCATTACTATTAAGTATCTAAATTTTATTAGTGTCAAGTATTCGATAATATATAATAAAGACATATAAGTAGGTGAGTATAGATTATTATATATTAGCACTAATGAAATTAAATTAATTTGATCCAACTAAAAATGATAACCCAAAACATCATATTAATTTAGTGAACCAATATATGTATTTAATTATGTAATGAGTCATGTTGGGAATTAGTATTACTATATAGTTATTTATGTAGGTAGTCATCCCAGTCACAATATTTGTGACTATTATATATCTGAGTAGATAATAACTTATCCAAATCCATCATATTGATTTACTGAACTCTATTCCTCTAGTATCCTTCCTTAGGTATTCTCAACTAATTGTAACTAAAAACAAGTGCCAAGTGAAGACTAAATAAATTAAATCCAAGGGAACCCTTCTAGGGATGAAAATACCCAAGGATGTTCCAGTGTAATCTATAAATTTCATTCCTTACACAATATAATTTAGTGGAAACCTGATTATGTCAAAACTACCTAGTTGTGTGATAATAGATTTGAAATGTCTCTTTTTAGAAAGAATTTACAACTTGGTATTTATAGAATTTTAGTCTCATTAATTTATTATACATAATATGAACATTAAACTATTAAATCATAAGTAATTAAAATATTTTCATGTTTTATTTACTTTTTTGAATTAATAATTTTAATAATTTAGTTTTTCAATATCTATTTCAACCACCAAATTAACAAGTTCACACAACATTAATGTGGAAATCATTACACAACAAACAATTCTACATTAAACACCCAAAAATTAATATTATACTCATAAATATTCAAATTCATCATATATATAATTTACCTTACACTTCATCTAAATTCATGGAGTTATATGAGATTGAGAAACAATCGATGATTAAACTCGAAGCAATAGATAGCCAACCCCATTCACTTTCATATCTAAGGCCAAAATCTAGAAAACTATTTGGTCATAACCCATGTACCTTTACCTATGGATAAATTTTTCAATAGAGAACTCCATTAATTAAAACTCTAACACCTACTTTTCACAAACTATACCCAAAAAATATTCTTAATTCCATAACTCCATTTATAAATCATGGTTAATATAGAAAAAAATTAAATCTTATGATATAAAACATAGTATTATATGAAAGGATATGTCATATAATAAATATATCATATGAATGGGTATACATAATATAAATATTTAATGATTAAGAAAATAAACATGAATATAATGGAAACATAATAAATAAATAAACAATTTATTTACTTATTTTAAAAAACATTAGAAATTGATTATATTTTCACCAATAAATTTTGAGTATAAATATTTTAAAATTAGAAAGAATATGAAAATTTTATATTAAATTACAATGTGAACCCCTTCGAATTTTATATTATATAGAATTTATATGATATATCATAAATTATAAATAATTGTAATTAATTTTCTATCATATAAAAAATTATATATATTTTAAAAATCATATATGGTGTAATTTATAAATTATTTATAGATCTCCATTTATGATTTATAAATAAACCATTTATTACTATGTCATAAATAATTCCATTTAATATTTAAAAAGATAGTTTCAATATTATAATTTTATATTTGAAATATTTTATTATTAAATGATTCACAAACATTTATATGAAAAATGATAAATAATTCCATATAAATTATTCCCAAAATACCATTTCTATATATGATTTATAAATTTTTATAAAATATACATATTTTAGAATTATTTATTAATTGACCATAAACATATTACTGTAATTAATTTATAAAATATGTTTATAACTTTCTATATATATTTCATAATATCTTATTTTACAATTTATAAAATGCGGCATTTTTATAAAATAAAAAAAATGATTCCTCAAAGAAGTCTTCCCTCTGATACCACTGAAGGGTTTAATACAATCATTATATAACTATATTTAGTTGATAACAAACCAAACAAGTGTAGATCTATATTCAAGAATCATTATATAAATAAAAATATAAAATAGATTACCTGGAAAACACCAATAGTAGTAGTATTCTTCTTCATTGGAAAAGGGGAATGAATAATAAATATCATGATACAGTTAACCAAAGTACCCTATCATTAAGGTATGAAGATTGGAAAATATATATAGGATTGTATTGGGAGGACACCTAAATATTGAAGGGGTGGTAGCATCTTAATCTCAGATAAAGGACAATAATATGGGAGGAAGTGAGAATTCACCACACCTAGAAGAATTGGTACAATCCTCATATAATGGTAGATTCTAATGCCCCTCGATTCATATGTGTTTCATATTTTTGGGTTAATTCATTGAATATATTCAATGAATTAATATAAATCCATTATGACATTCATAATGGACTATAACTAATAAAAACCTTTTCATGGGAAATGAATATGCATCGTATATAAATTTATAATCACATGTATATTTGATACATGGATAACATTACCTATGTCACATGCATGTATTAAATATTAAATTATATATATATTACTTCACATAAAACAATATTGTTATAATTAAATAATAATGATATTATATAGTGTTTATTTTGTGATATATCATTATTGATGGGAATTACAAGATAAAGTAATGGATATGAAACTATAAAATTTTTGAATAAATGATAAAACACTCAGTACACTTATTTTAAATAATTAAATTAACTATGATTATTTAATAAAATATAATATATATGGTCTAAATTTTTTCATATTGTATCCTTAAACATATCATGAGCATTATATTTATTCTTTAATATCATTCTTATATACATCCTAGTAATGTGATGATGTGAAATGAAAAACAATGTGTTATAGAGGCGGTAGTCTACACATTTCATGAATGAAGATTTTGTTTTTATTAATGGAATGGGTAAAATGGGGTTTAGTATTTATTTAGACAATATAAAAAAAATTAGAATAATCTAAATACTGAATTCACCATATAATATTTGAAAAAAAAATTAATTAAAATATAAAATGAAAATATGTTAACAAAAATATTGTAGTTATTTTGAGAACATTGGGTTTCTCTTGAAGGATTTGTGGGAAAGGATAGGCTTAGGATAATATCCATTGACCAAAAACTCAAGATATATAAAGTTTATCTTGTGTGAATCAAAAGATTTATTGTTTAAAGAGGATACATATAACACCACTATATTTTATTATATATCTCTTTTTAAATAAATTTAATGTCTTCGATATCTAATGATACACACAACCTTAGGTGTAAATGAAATGTAATATAGTATAAAATTACAACTGAGACATTAAATTGGTGGTATGAATATGAATAAACACACTTTAAATATATATATAAATGTTTTAGATAAAATAACTAAAATTTTTTAATGTCATTATATGTTTCAGAAAGATAAATTTTCCTTCAAATGGTTATTATTTTTTTCTCCAACCAAATAATATAATAAATTTCATATGATTTTAGAAAATATATTTCACAAAATGAAACATTTTAATGAAATAAATATTAAAAAATTATCTTAGAGTGTATTTTTTATATATGTATGAAAATATTAATTTTATAATGAATAGTGAAAAATACATATTTTTATTTTGAACTGCCTTTTTGTTTCAAGAATTTAAAATGTTCCATTTTTTTAATTTTTTTATTAAAGTAATATTATTTAAATTATTTTATTATTAATAAAATTTATTTTATTTTAATCAATTTGATGTTCAATTTTTATATAATAAAATTATACTTAGGAAAATATTTTTAATGGAAACTCTCTTTTTATCACATTTTTCGATTATATTTTAAATCAAATTCTTCCACTTAATTGAAATATAGTAGCCCATGTTTATTCAAAATATTAATAAATTATTTTTATCATTAAAATCCATTAAATACAATACAAATATAGTGTGTCTTAGTGTCTTTGGTTGACTAGGTTCATAATACATCAAAGTGAGACTAAGATGAAATTAAATTATTTTACTCTGAATAATGTGATCCTGAATACTTAATATATTCTAAAACTACAAGGAATAACATGGGGGGAAATTGATAAAATGGGTGATTTAAAACCATAATTAGGGGAATATACTTGATAAGAAAATAAAATTTGTGAGTCCAAGGTATATAATGACATCAAAAACAGAAGGCACATGGGTAATCACTTGAAATCATAATATAAATAACAAGGTATCATAATATAAAGGATTCATAGTAAATATTATAGAAACATATAACATGAAATAAACACAAGTAATGTCTAACATCCTTTATAATATCACATGGTGGAAAATGTATCATAATGGATTAGGTTTACTACCTAATCCTAAATATGATGACTCATGAGACCAAATCTTTGACCAATTCATTTGATCACTATTTGAGAGAACCCATGAATACATTTTCATCATTTCATTTCAAAAATAAATTAAATAAATAGTAATTCATTTCAGAATAATTAAGCATGGATAAAAATGAATTTAATAATCTGGACTCTTATCCAAATCAAAACAAAATTCTTGATGAATCCATTTATTTTAATGAAAATAAGACATGCATTACCCCCTTAATATAAGGTATAAAAAGCTAGGTATATATATGGTATAAATATTAAATTAATTTAGAAGTAATTAATAAAATATAAGTTTATCATCATTCATGAAAAATTCATTAAAATATTACATGGAATATTTATTGAAGAAAATAATATTTTCAATTTGAAAATAAATTTCAAAACCTAAAAATTTAAAAAATATTATTAAAAAATAAATTATTTAATTGTAACCTAGTCAAATTAAAATTAAAGCATAAAATAAATTAATGGTCATGATGGAATGTAATTCCAAACATGTAATATATATTTAAAAAACCATACATTCACATTATTGTTAAAAGGTTAAAAGGTTCTTTTTTTGAAAAGAATAATAATATTCCTTTCAAATAAATTTATAATAATTAAAACATGGGAAAAAAATTTTAATAAATAATCTTTATAATATTAAATAAATTCATGAAATTATTTTTTTCAAAACATGGAAATTGAAAAAAATGCATTTTCAACAAAAATGAGAAATAACACGAGCTATTCTTAATATCATTTTATCATTCAATTTAAGTTGAAAATAGTGTAAAATTGCAATATTAGATCAAAATTTCATGAATAACTAGATGAGAATTAAATTAAAGGGTTTTATTAAAATGTAATCAAACAATTTCCTACAATGGATATTCAAGCATAAAAAATCATGGTTAATATTGGATTAAAACATAAACCCAAACATTTTTTAAACGTTTGAATACTACCACCCATGAATAGATTAAATTAATTGTAAATTAAAATATCATGAAGTTTGAATTATTCATGATGTAATATGAAAAGGGTCAATATATATCATTTTAAATAAACTAGATTCAAAAAAAAACATGTGTCTCAAAGAAGTCTTCAAACGAGATCCTTACTCGAGTACAATAGTTTTCATTTATTTATTTTATATCCTATTTAATAAAATTATTTCAATTTTATTTCCTAAAAACCCTTCATAGTTTTATTCCCTTTAACATTTTATTTTTTAGGATGCTTAGTACATACTTTCAAAACGTTGTCAGTATGTTAACCACGATCAAAGAAGACATATTGACATTATATCCGCAAAATTAATAATAACATAATAATAATTTTTAACATCAATTATACTTTTAAAACCAACCATAAAATATTATTATGACAAATAATGTTTCATACAAACATGGAAATAGTACGTTGTACCTATGCATGTGTAACGTTTCCATTTTACAATGATAATTATGGAACGAAGGTAAGTTTAATTTTATCTTCTTATTATTATAATCATATCATAAATATTATATTATTTCCATAATTACTCTTACAAATACAACCCGTGTGATGCAGAAATAGAAAATGTATCACGTCACTTCGTGGAGTGGTATATTGTCATACACACGAATGATTTTATCATTTTTAAATAGATCGTAAGGTTAAAAGGTGTATGATATGTTAATTTTCTATAATTATTAATAGGTCATGAATATAACATATAAACATTAAACCCATCAACATGAAAATTAATGAGAGGTGATTATGGAAAATGAATTACATCAGTTCGTAAGGAGGTAGTTAACCGTACACATGAACAATGGCTTCATTTATTATTTAATAGAAGAGGAGATGGATAAATATTATTATATATACATAATAAAATATCATTATATATTAGATAATATTATCATTATATTCTAATTTTTAAGACATATGTCTAGGTTGAAAATAATAATTAAAAATGAACTCAGTGAAGACGATTACCTTCTATTAGAAGAACCTCTTTTGGATCTCTTATTAAGAACCCTAAGTTTAAAATTTTGTTAGAAGAAACTAAGATATATAATGTGATTAATGATATTTGGTGATATTTTTTCCTAGTTTAGTTGATCCAAATATAATTTTATGTGTGTTAAAGAAAGGATATGGTTGTACATTATAAGGGGGAGTGGCTTTCCTAAAATGCCCATATCGATTCAATAATGGGAATTCACTCTCAAGATAAGTGCCTCAAAAATTAAAAAAAATAGTGGAGGATTGATAAGGTAGAAAAAAACCTCCAAAACTAAAAGTAAAAATTTTATAAAAATTAACCCCTTTATCTCTACGGTTACTCACTTTTACCATTTCAATTTCTTTCTAAGGTAACTATTATTTTTAATGTTTTTACTATACATTATGAATAAAAGTTAAATTCACTATATTATATAATATAAATTATTATTATTAAAAATATGGAATCCATTTTACAATATTCAAACCATATGTTTGGTAGAATTTAATTTAAAATAAAACCAACAAGCATGGTGAATGGTAGTTTTTGAAAATGTGCATTTTTCGAGGGAAATATGATTTCACATTAAATATAGGACTACTAATATTTATCCTATGAGTTTAAATTGATATATATTTAAATATAACATAATAATTTAACTAAATAAATATATAATTGTAATTTTTTCTAATTAATTAAAATGAAGAAATGGTATTCACTTTTGAACAGTTTTCATAAAGAAGTGTTTTTAAGCATAAAAATAAACTTATACCAAAATCTAGTATAAAGATGATTTAAATATTATTAATAGAATTAAATATAACTAAATAAAAATCATGTTACATGAAATTAAATTAAAATAATAATGTAAAACTTAAATTGCTTAATTTATTTAAAATTAATGAAATCTTTACTCAAATCGGTATTTTTTTTATATTAATTGAAAAATTAATATTATCCAAAAAAACAAAATTTCACCATATGTTAATTTTAAATTTTTTATTTTAAAAAGTTATTTCATTTTTTAAAAATATATTTTCTAAATTTTATTGAAATTAATTATAATATTTTCTCATAAAAATCCATGTAAGTCATTTTTTAAGAAGACATATTTTTTATGACAAAAATGGATTTAAAAATATAAAGTGAATATTTACATATAATTTATTGACATTGTTATTTTAAATAATATTTATAAATATATAATAAATTTTTTAATCATATTCATACCCTCTAATTTATTTTATAGGTTATAACGATCATATTTAATTGATAATAATATTTGAAGAATATAATACGGTTCATTACAACTAATTGTTTTATTTTACACAATATATCAAGGAAATAAAATTTATATAAAGATAAATATATACAAAATTATGAGGGAGTTACATCCCACCCACCTAAATAATTTTCCCCAACAAAATCTGAACTTGAACATGATAATCAATGGTTTAACATCAAAAAATACCCTTCTTGAAATAACACACCATAAAAAGGGTTAATAGAACATTATCTTGAAAAGTGGGAAAGTGGAATATGATAATAATAACATAAATAGGTTTACATACATGTTATAATTGATGGTAACTACAAACATTGAATTGGAAAGAAGATCTACTTATGAGATATTGTTATACCAATTTTTAATAGAGAAGAAACAATCGATATACCAATAATGAATAACATTTTTATTTCAAGATCCTTTTCCTAAGGCCGAGGGATCATTTTTTCAACTATATTTCGAAAATAGGGATATATAATTACTTGAAAAGTTTAATTTCATCCATTAGTCTTCTTTCTCTAAAATCACAAATATTTCTCCAAACGATTAGTATTGAACATAAATTATATTATACCTAAAGAACTAAAATTAACTTATAATGGATCACATGATTCTAAAAATGATATAAAAATATTACTATTGTATTTATACTTTATCCAAAAATAGAAATGGTTATCATAGGGTAATATAATTCCCCAAAAATTAATACACCTTCATATTAATATCCAATTCTGATGTTCAACTTAAATCATTTAATAACCCTACATCCCAAAAAAAATAAATATTTAAAATTTTATTCTTTCCAAATTATCTTTCATATAAAACCACATATTATAACTATTGGTTACATGTACCTCAACCTATTGAAGTATTTCCCAAAATATCATTAATTACCTTAAAATCTGTAAAATTCCAAAAATGTGATCTAAAAAATATGTCTCCAAAAATGGATAAAATATTTATCCAATAAAAAAATTATATAAAAAATCTCATAATAAATTGTACATTACATAGGATTGTGGTAGGATATGTATCCTTACCTTCGTTTAGTTGTGGGTTCAAGCCCCATAGCTTTGCTGAACATAATGAGGTGTCACCCAGCATGTGGTATTTCCCATTTTAAAATCTATATTAATATAAATCATATAATTTTCTAAAAAATATGATGAAAATATTAAAAAATAACTTAAGACTTCAAATAACCTACTTTTATCCTCTATGGTTTTCAATAAAACTCATTATTTTCCACAAAAACAAGTAATTTTAAATGACTATTATTACCTCAACGTCTAAAACATATTAAATATTATACTTTTTTTAATCAAGTGTTTTTTAAAAAAATTTCACCATAACATTATGCCACATTTCATGGTCATTAATTCCATTCAATATATTCTTACAAATCCTTAGAACAAACTACAACAAAATAATCCTTAACAGTTTCATTATTCTTAAAACCAAAATAATGTTAAAAGAAATAATTCAACAATATGACTCTCAAGTTGTAACACCTATACTTAAATTAGTCCACTTAAATGAATTTTATAACTTAAGCCCATAGGAATTAATACATGGATAAGGGAATTTACTCGAAGAATGACCATGTTTCCTACATCAATGACATTGAACTGTTAGTGGCTTTTTAGGCTGGAAATTATTTACATATATATCGTTAACTAGACTCTTAATTTTTCATTTTAAATTAGTTATTTTTTCGCCTACTCTCCAAATATTTTCCAGTTCCTATAATTAATTATCCATGGTTCCACTACTATAATTTTTTATATCTAATAAATTTAATCTGCCTTTCTTTATCATCTTTAACACTTGACCTTCCATGAGATGTCATCCATACATTCATTCATTTGTATTTAAATTTAAATATATTATAGTGTTTAATAATAATTAGATATATATCTTGTCATATGATCATGATATGTCTAAATATAGTTCCCATTAGGTCAGTACTCTCATTAGGTAAATCATTACATTTCCCATCACATTTTTTTTGTAATTATTTTTATGTTTCCCACCATAAACTAAAAAATTTAGAAAAAACAAGATGAAAAATAATTAATACTCAAAAGCTATAATTATTAAACTAATTGGAATGAATTATAAATTATAATTATATTTTTATTTATTGGTTTCTATGTTTTAATCTAGGTAATCCATGATAACATTTGCAATTAGGTTTTCCAAACTAAAATTATTTCCAATTCCTTCATTATGGGTTGTAATGGTTTTTGTGAATCTCCAAATAATATCCATTGAGAGTGTCATAATAGGTCTACAGTAAGGCTTATTGATGTTCACTGGGTGATAATCAAGACTATATCAATGTTCCCTTTTAAGGGATATTACTCCTAGGTTCAATTATATAAGATATATATCCACTATTAATCATATGATGAAATTTCATTAAAAAAACTAACTCTATCCTAAACAAAATTCAATTATATGTACATATCCATAGAATTAAACTTAAAATTATGCTAACATTTATAAATAATGTTTTCTCATCATAGTTTACAAATGTTATCTAATCCTTTTCTATGATTTAAAATATTGAGACTTAATCTTTTTACACATATTATTACATGATTCTTAACATAAACATACATTAAATGAATTTGACCTCCTAAATATGTGTGGAATAATCGGGAGGATACATAGAAAAAATGGGATAAAAATCATAGTAAAAGAGTAATCATGAGAAAGAATCATAATATCTGATTCAAAGGTATAACTTGATATAATAATAGGTAAATCACATGAGTAATCTCAATAAAATATAAAATAAATAACATGGAATAATAAGTTCATGGAATCAAATTAAATGTGGATTAAAAATATAACATGACATAAATATGATCAATGATAACATCCTACACAATATCACATGGTAGAAAAAGTCCATAACAGATTATTATTAATCCTTCATCCTATATATGACACCTCAAGAGACTGAATCATTACCCAATGCATTGGAGAACTGTGTAGGAACACCCCTCATAACATGTTCATTATTTATGTGTTCCACAAAATAGAAATAATTAATAAGGCATAACATAAGAATTTCATGTTGAAAGAAAATTTTTGGTATAATATTTCATCATATAATAATCAAAATAAATTCTATGTTGAAGGAATTTGGGAAATAAAAATAAGGTATGTATTAGCCCACAAATGTAAGGGAGAATAATATAGGTATATATATAAGAGAACAATTTATATAATTTAGAAGCAAACCATAAAATCTATGGTTTTTCTCATTGATTAATATTTATTTAATATATTACTTGGATTATTTCTTGAGGAAAATACCCGTTTTAATTTTAAAATAACATTAAACAAAAAAAATCTATAATACTAGGAAAATTATTTTATTTAAAAATAACCATAAAAAAATTTATGGAAGATTCATAGAATTTAGTGGTCATGATAGTGGGTTATTCCATACAAGTCGTATAATTTTAATAATCACTACCTTTATATTACTGTAAAAATTATAAAAGGATATTAATTTGGAAAATAGTAAGAAGATTCATTTCAAAAGGGGAAAAATATCTTTAATTAATAATTTACATAATTTTAGAAATATTCTTGAAAATGTTTTTTTGAGAACATGGATATGAGAAAAAAATTTATCCTAAGAGATAATTCAACAAAAATTTTCATTAAAAAATTTTCTAAATAATATTTATTACCAAAGTGAGAAGAATGTTATTATTTCATAAAAATTTCATAAATAACCATAGGAGAATCAAATGGAATTTTTTTATTTAGTAATTATCAAATATTTTTCGAAAATGGAAATTCAAGTGTAAACAGTCCCGATTAAAATGAGATTGAAACATAAACCCTTACCACTTTTGTAAATTTTGAATCACAACTCCCATGAATTAAGTATATTCATTATAATTTAAAATAAAATTGGGTATAAATTATAATTTATTTAATATCTAAAGTTTCATTATATTATCCATTTGATTGAAATTAGGTGTATAAAATAACATGTGTCTCCAAATAAGGTTTTGCAACGAAACCCATACATTGAGTCTAGAATTTATATTTTTTATCCTTTTTATCCTTTATATTAAACATAAATAATTTTTTTATTAATAAAATCTTCCATAATTAACCCCTTTATAATTAAATTAATTACTTCATTTATTTTAATAACATATTTAATTACTTCTTTTGTTTTATCCGCATCATGATTTTTTAGGATCCAAATTTATAATTTCAAAATGTAATCAATGTGTTTATCGTGGTCGAAGGGGTCATTGCCCTGTAATACACCTAATAATAATAATCAAAAAATAATTATCATTTAAATACATAAATTCTATTTTTAAAACTAACCATTAAATATGATTATAAAAAATGAAGTATGTTGCAATCGTAGAGGTGGTAGGTCTTATATACACATGAGTAAAGTTTCCATTTTTCAATAATCCTGATAGAAAGAATGTGATTATAATTTTATATTTAAATAATATTCATTATATCATAAAAAAAATTATTTTGTTCAATACACTTACTTATACCATCCATGTGACGCATAGAAAACACCTTACATTATGATGCGGTAGTAGAACATGCACATGAATGATGTTATCATTATTCAATGGATGGTAAGGTATGAAGGTATATGATATGTTAATTTTAAATAATTATTAAAATTTTATGATTATTATGTATAGAGATTAAAAATTTCATCATTAATATACATGATAATTGAATATGCAAAACAAATTACATCAGTTCGCATGGTGGTAGTCCATTCCACACATGAATGATGATTTTGTCTAACATTTGATAGAAAAGAAGATGGATAAATATTATTCAACCAAAAAAAACAAAATCAATGTATATAAGTTATATTTTTGTTTTTATATTCCAATATATATGAAATAATTAATGGTGGAAAAATAAAAAGTTAAAAATAAGGATATGGGTGAAGACGATTATCTTCTCTTAGAAGAACCGCTGATGGATATATTATTAAGGACCGCATGTTCGGTATTTTGGAAAAATCATAAACTCTAGAATGAGTATAAGGATTTAATAGACATATTATGGTATTTTTTTCAATAAAAACGGATTTGGTAGTGTGGAATGTATAGGAGCGGGATGTTTCATTTTCTGTATAGCAAAAACTATTCAATAATGGGAAGTCACTCTCAATCCATGTGCCTCAAAAATTGAGAAAATATATTATTGGACAGATAATTTCTAGACACACCTAAAAACTAAAAATAATTTTTTTAATCATGTTAATACATTTACATCTAAGGTTATGGACTTTTACTATTTTAATTTTTTACCACAGGAACTGGTTTTTACTATATTTACTATTAATTATGAACAAAAATTAAGTTAATATTATTATAAAGTATACATTTTTGTGATTAAAAATATTTAATCTATTTTATTAAATATAATTCAAATAATTTTTTGATTTTAATTTAAAATAAAACCTGTAAGAAAGCTGAAAACCTATTTTATGGAAAAAAAAAATTAAAGGAAAATATACCTTTACATTTACTCTAAAACTTTTAATATTCAACATCTAAATATCTATTAATAAGTATATATTTATAAACTATAAATTTAATTTAAATAATTACTCATTATGGGTTATTATAATTAATTAAAATGGATAGACATTATACGCTTTAAAATAATTTTCCAGAAAAAATCATTTTTAATCATAAAAAAAAACATATGCTAAAATATAGTATAAAGAAGATTTAAATGTAATTAATTTGATTCCATATAATTAAATAACTATTATTTTACTTGAAATAAAATTTAAATCATAATGGTAATTTTAAATCAATTAATTATTTTAAAATAAATGATATTTATACTAAAACTGATATTATTCACTATTCACAGAAAAATCTATATTGTCTAAAAAATATTAGAATTTAAAAAATTGGTTAATTTTAAAAAAAACATTTTAAAAAATTTCTAGAAATTAATTATAATATTTTGTCACAAAATATATAAAAATTTTTTTAAAGAAAACATAATTTTTTTCTTCTAAATATTATTAGATTACTGAAATTTGAAAGATTATTTACTAATAATTTATAAACACATTTATTTTTAGTATGACCTTTATATATATTTTATAAATTATTCAGTATTATTTATACCTTCTAGTTTAATATCTAGGTTTTAATGCACATATTTATATAATAATATAATTTTAATAGTATAATGTGTTTCGTTAAAACTCAATGTTGTGTATAGCACAAGCTTTCAAAGAAATAAAAATTATTAAAAGATAAATATATTCTATATTTATAGTTTTTATATGAATAGAATTGGTAAAATGGATTCCATATATAAAATTATCATACTTAATATTAGGTAATAGGTGTACAATAATTTTTGGTCATAATGAATCTTACAAATAGTAAAATTTGGTACCTTGGTTAATGTTAAAACATGTTTATCAAGGGGTTAATCTAAATATATAAGGATTTAAATGACCAAAACAAAATTCAAAATAATATTTTATTTTCATATTCTGATCCAATATCATCTAATATTTGATAATGGTCTACTTTGGAACCCTTTTTGTGAATGATACATTAATATCTTTTATTGTTTCCAAAATTTGGATGTGTATTCTCACCCACACTTATAAGTGGACAACCCTAATCTATGCTTCACACAATTCAAGTACATTTTTATATTAAAATACCTACATGAATTCATTATTTACATCCCTTCCCATTAACTATATTTTTTTATCTGATCAAAAAACAATCCTGTGAAGGAATTAGGTAAAAACAAAAATAGGTTGTCTAAAATAAATGTATAGTTATTAACCATTTTTTTGATTAACATATTATTATACCTCTCTAAAATATTATTAAAACATTATTAAATAAAAAACTAGTATATTTAATATACTAATATGTTGTTATGTTAATCAAATTTATTTTGTACATCTCCTCTTCTATCAATTATGAAATGAAACATTTAATCATCGGTATGGTGGACTTCCACCTTAGGAATCATTTTAATTAATTTCCCATCACCACCTCTCATTACAAGGTATAATTATGTATTAATGCACTTATATATTAAGTGTTTTGTGGAACAATTACATTAAACACACACACCACACACACTGACCAGAAAGGTGGATCATAACCCCACAAATGGATAGTCTACCAATCAATCCATATTTATGAAATAATTATAATTTTATAATTATAATATAAAATCTACCATATGATTTAATAATTTGTTGGAAAACAATAACGTCGCTCAAGCATATGTGTGGACTACAACCTCTATAAAGAGATGTGATTCATTTTTTTATTTTAACATAGATCGTAATAATTATATATTTAATGAATATATATGATATATATGATATAATAAGTATTCTATAATTATTATTTACAATTTTATTTTATTTTTTCCATATATTGAAAAATTAAAATAGTGTCTATGTGTACGTATGACCTACCATCTCCAAGAATGGGGTAATTTATTTTCCTATATCTAACTTTTATAGAGGACACTAAATATATTTAATGAATATGTTTAATATTTATATCATGAATAATATTATGGATTTGATAGAACCATGATCAAATTATAATGACCAAAAATACCAAACCAAAACATATATGAAAAAAAGGTTGTGACCTAAAACAATGAGATTAATAAATAATTTTTAATAAACTTGTGATAAAATATTATAATTAAATCATCAATGGTCTAATATATGTGATTATGGTTCCATAATATATGTATAGTAAATATATTTTTTTATATAAGAGGTTCAAACATGTCTGAAGGAATTTAGACCTTAGGTGAGGTTTTATTTCAAAATCTAATCATTATTCAAGATGGTTTATGTTTAAGTCGATACTGAGAGTATTATTTAACCATTAAATCTAAAACAATATTTATTATATAAAAATATTTTTATTTATTTTAATTAAAAGTTTTCATTATGTTTTACTCTCATTTAGTTCTGAATATACAAAAATAGTTTTTTAAGGAAAATGACCATTTATTTTCTACTCGGTCAAGAATATTGTCTTCCATGGATGTATTTTCTTTCACATTTCTAGAAAAATGTTTTTATAATTACAAAATTAAATATTAAATTAATTTTTAACCATTTTCGACTTCATAAAAATAGTTTCAAAGTATCATTCTCGTTGTTGTCTAAATGAGGTACTTTTTAACCTTTTTACAAAGGTGTGAAACAAATGTTTTTTTAATAAATACATCATGATGGAAATTTCATTCTATTGTGAACAACCATTTTTTTAAGATTACTATAATGGTTTACAAGTTTACCTTCAATGAAAAAGATTTACTTTATATTATGATGTATTTAAGACTTTTAATAAGATATTTCAAAGTAAAAAAACGTTTTTTATCATGAATTGTTCTAGTAAACATTATAAATAATATTCATGTATGACAACTTCAATTATTGAATCTTCTAATTAGGATATACTTTGATGATACCATACATCATATTTATATTGATGGTTTATGATCAGTTTCATTAGGGAGGTATGGAGATTTTATACTTCTTCAAATATGAACAATTATTTATTTTTAAGGAATATTTATTATGTTTTATTATTTATTCATATAATGAATGAATTTTACATATTAAGTGATGGGTGGGAGATGGAATAATAAAATCCCTTTAATTCATCAATAGGTTTCATGATACAAACCAGATTTGATATTTGGATGAGTCCTTACCCATTTATGTAATATTTCTGAGCATGAGGCTTCAATGGTAAGTTTCATACATCCATCATTATTAATTCCATTATTCTAAAATTAATTTTTAATTTTCATATCATTATATCATAACTTATGATATCCATGTATATTTTAAAGTTCATGTGATTATTTATAAGGAATTATTTTATTTTCTTTTATTTCAATAATATTATTCATTCCTTATTATCTTCTATTATATGTATACCCTTACTGATCATATAAGCATACCACTTTCTTATGTTTCCTTTCCCTGGGATTCCATGAAGTTTATTAGGATTTATATACAAGGATATGAAAAATGTAATAATTTTGTTATCCAATAAAATTCTATGTTATATTAAATATTTTCAAATGAAATCTGAGATTCAATTATGTAACTATTTTTCCAATACTATTAAACTATTTGGACCTTTGGGATTCAATCACTTATATCTAGTACCAATGTAAAAATTTACCCATGTAATAAAAGCTACTGGGGTTGGGGTATTTAAATTTGGTATTAGAGAATGTTTAATAAAAACATTGTGAACTTTATTTAGAAAACATAGAGTATGAAATGTATTCATGTAGCTAATTTTGAGAATAATTGTATGTATAGTATAAAAACCTAATGTTTTTTTACGGTAGAGAATATATGGTTTTCGTATAAATAAATCTCTATATGGATTCAAACAGTGTAAATTATTTTTCTATAGATGTGTGTCGGGTTAATAACATTGAAAATAGTTTGTTTATGAATATCTTAGTCATCATTCTAGTGAAAAGTGAGTGTGACTGTATTTTTCTTGGGGTATGACTCTGCCAAGGGATATGCTTGGGTTAATTCATATTTTTTTACAAACCAATTTGAAGGATTTGAAAATATATATAGGATTTTATAAAATTTCAAAATAAACCTAGTTTATTATTTTGAGATTAGTTATACATAAATTTGTCTATTTTTGTTTGGTGTTTCACTAGTTTTGAAATTATTCATTATGATTAATAAATTTTTGAATAGATCTAGTATATGAAATTATTTAAAAATGGAACAATGAATAAGTAATGGAAACTGTATCAATGCATGTAATCTATATAGTAATTTCTCTCCAATGAAAGATAATAAAATTGTAGTATGAGTGATACCTAGAGATGAACAAATAAAAACTATATTAGGGTAGTTCACTCAAATTATGACTATTTCACATTCTTGTATAGATCCTCCAGTTGGTACAAAAATTAGTGTAACAATGTTATAACACTTCATATTTCAGTAAGATCCATCATTCAATAGAACTAAAAATACATTTGTAGCTGAGTAATGGATGATTTATTTATTTCTCACTTTTAGGAGTAATCAATTGGAGAAAGTTGTCAAAGATGATTATTATATCTCAACAGGTACATATTAATGGTGGTTATTAAGTAAAAAAATTAAGGTTAATGAGGAAATAAATATCATGGAATGGATGTATTTTAAATAACTTTTCATGGAAAAATACTTTCCTCTCAAACAATAGGAAGATATGGAGAGATAATTTGTGAGTTTATGATAAAAAAGATGAGTAAAATATTTTTAAGTATGAATATAACATTAAAAGGATAGAAAGTAATGGGGCATATGGTGTACATAATCTAAAGGTAATGATTGACTATTTATTTTTTGGTTTTAATACAAACCTTCAAAATTAAATAGTATCCCAAAAATTCTATTCATATGAGTACATAATATCATATCCTATCAAGATAGATAATTAATTCTATAAGACTTTTGGATTTTATGAAATTTAAGATAATTATAAGATGATAGATAAAAAATAGAAAATGTGAATAAGATAAATAGGAATTATCTAATATGTGATACATGTAGAAAGTAACAACTTATAATATTATTAAAAGGAAAAGTATTTTCCTTAAACTATAGAGAAAAAGGACATGATACTCATTAATTAAAGGTTATTAGAGAAGACACCAAAGTATATTGCATTAACTATTGGGATATTGGAAACTATTCTAACCAATTTCTAATATTTGAAGTGAAACTACTCAAAAAGAATCCAAGGGAATAAGTCCAGGATTATCCAATTTCTATAGTTGATGTAAAAGTTATTATCAATGGGTTTAATGGTACACATATCATCCACTCTCGGATTGATTTTTTTTATTTATTTCTAGTTTTACCCACTCTTTTATATCTAAATAATTTTATAAGGGTATCAGATCACCACCTAAATGATTATATATTGAGTTGGATATGAAAAATCCTAATGTTAGGATGATATAATTTAATTATATAACCCCACTTTGATATATGTTTTTGGGAATGTTCTTCCTACAAATATTTTTATTATTATAGTGGAATTCAATGTAATTTTGGGTATGGATGGTATCTATCGGTATAGATATCAAATCAATTTTCAAGGAATGTAAGTTACAATTTATATTTAAAATCAATTATCAATTTCCTATTAGTTCAAAGATAAACCTAAACACACAATGGAAATTAATTCTATTAAATGGGTTTTTCTACTTATACATAAGGGATATTTAACTCAAATAGTTGGGGAGAAAATAAATATTGAAATGGTTTTTATTTTTTTGGAATATTCTGATGTATTTTCTATGGACATTAATATTCCTACCCCAAATTGTAAAGTTATGTTTTCAATAGAACTCATACCTGGCCCAATGTCTATATTAAAGACTCTATATATGCTAACTCAAATTTTGTTGTAGTAATTTAAGAAGAAACTCTTATAGAATCCTGTTAAAGGGATTAATTTGAACTAATTCTCTATAATGGGATGCACCTATTTTTTTTATTAAGAATAAAGATTGTTAAATGATTATTTTCAATGATTATCAAGATAATAACAAGATCACTATTGAAAAAAGAATCATCTGCCTCATATTGATGATCTATTTGATCAATTAGTTGGAGGTCTATATTTTCACAAGACTTATTATCAATCAAGATATCATAAGCTAAGTTTCAAGAAGGATGTTATTCACAAGAAAACATCCAATATGAGGTATGGTCTTTATTAATTTACAATAATTTCATATATACATAAAATGATCCTATTATATTCAAGGATTTGAGGAATATGGTATTTAAATATTTACTTGATCAGTTTTTGGTGGTCGTTATAGATGAAATTCATATATATTCAATGATCAAGGAATATAATAAATAAAATTTGATAGTTAAGTGAAAGACCCTAAGGAAGGATAAGTTGTGAGAAAAAATTACCAAGTGTGAATTTTATCATCAAAAATATTCATTATTGGGTCATATAATCTCATGTGATAGTATATTGGTGAATCCTTCAAAGAATGATGTTATCAAGAAATGTCCTAGACCAACAAAGGTAACTAAAATAAAAAAATTTCTTATGATAGATGGATATTAATGATGCTTTATTAGATATTTCTCAGTACTTTATATTCTAATCACCAAGTCACCTCAGAAGAGGTTTAAGTTCTTATAGTTATAATAATGTGAAGAGACTTCTTGAGAGATTAATAGAAGTCTAGTAAGTTCACCTCCTCTCTCACTAAATTGTAGTAGATAAGGGTCTTTCATTATTAGTAATGCATCAAAAATGGATTAGGATGTCTCCTTATATTTAATTACATGGTGATAGTATATACCTCTCTCCAATTATAAATTCATAATAATATTACATCACTCATGATTTGGAGTTGGAAAAGGTAATTTTTTAATTAAAGATATGGTGGAATTATCATTATGTTTAAACATGTTATTTATATATATAGATTATAAATTATTGAAATATATGTTTACATAGAATCATATGAACATGCACAGAAGAATATGGTTTAATTGGATCTAATCTTATGATTTCTCAATACAATACCCCCGTAGGAAGTTGAACAAGGTGTTTGATGTTCTATGTCATTAATACCATGCTAGTTTTCCTATGATGGGGATTGAAATAGATCAAATATTTATAGCTTGGAAGAAGATGGATCTTGAAATCTTGAGGAAATGGGACATGTCTTATCTTTCTCTGATGAATGTTCAATCATACATCTATAATAAGATTAAAAAGTTATATAAGGAAGATGTGGAATTATAGAATAATGTGATCAATGTTCCTAGGTTCATGATGATAGAAATATAATTTTCATGAATATATTATTTTTCCCGTTTATACCTAACATGAATGGGAAAATGTTGGGTTAGGATAATATTTCATCATTATCTATTCATCCTATAATTACAAATATATATTGAGATCTGATATAGTATTTCAGGTGGGATAACATGAATAGAGATATTATAGATTATGTATATTGGTTCCCAGTATGTTGTTATGTTGTGTTTTCTAGACTAAAACCAATGTTTACGTTACAAAAATCACCTATACCAGAATGGAAATGGAAAAACAACACTATGGATTTTATTATTTATCCCCCCAAAAGTAAAAAGGCCATCATCTTATTTGGGATGTAGTCGATATCAATAAAATTTAGGATAAATCATTACAATTAGAGAATATTTCTCTATTTATCAGCTTTCCCTAATACAAATTGGTTAATTTATAATGTTCCATGGTGTACGACATTCCATGGTATATTAATCGAATACTTGGATTACCTCTATGTTTTTTAAACGTATTCAGAAAATTATAGATATATAGTTGAGTTTAATATCACTTATAATCCATAAATAGATGGTCAGTCTGAGATGACCTTTCAAAAACTATAAGACATGTTGAGAGTTTCCCATTGTATTTTAAATTCATTTGTGATCAACACCATCCCTTTTTGTAATTTTGTTATAACAATTGATTTCACTTGAATATTGATATAGATACTAATGATGACTTATATAAGAGGAAATTTAAAAATCCAACATGTCATGATGAGGTAAGATAAATAAATCTATTGGGACCGTATCTAACTAATGAAATGGAATAGAATGTTAGATCCATTCAATATCACATATGCGTATATCAACGTTGATAATAGGGTTTTGCAGAATATTTTCAATGAGGTATTAAGTTTTAAGTTGGTGACAGAGTATTCAAATGTATATCTACCTATAAGAAGGTATTTAGATTAATAAAGAGGGAAGATCTATTCCCTATGCATATTATTCCCTTCTCCAACCTTTATTGTATCAGGATGGAAGCTTGTCACTTGGGGCTTCCACCAAATCTCTTCCGAGTTCATGATGTGTTCCATGTATCTCTATTAAGGAAACAAATAACATATACTTCTCATGTAATTAACTCAAAATTCATACCACTAGATCAAGATCTATCTTATGAAGAATAACCGGTGGAAATTATGGACTGTAGGGAGAAATCACTAAGAAACAAGTCCACTCACATGTTCCCTGTTTTGTGCCAAAACCATAAATTTTATAACGCTACATGGGAACCCAAGGATGTTATGAGGAATAAGTATACTTAGTTTTTTATATTATAGTGATACAATTTCAAATGATAAATAAATTTTAAGGGGGTATAATGTAACATTACGAAATATTATGATATATTTTTTAAAAATAAATTTAAACACTTTGATGGCTTGTTACAGACAGAACCCTGATTCTAAATGAACTATAATATAGTATAAATGTATAATATATAAGTTTAATTAGTGGAATTTATAGGAATAACCATATTTTAAAAATATTTATAGAGGATTTAGATAAATCAGATATATTTTTAGTGAAGTCTTTATATGTTTCAAAAAGGTATTTCTTTATTAAAATATTAATTTTTTTAGAAAAAATTATATAATAATTTTTTTCTACATTTAGAAAATATTTTTTAAAAATTGAACTACATTTATGAAATGAACATGTCAAAATTATCTTAAACTTGATTATTTTATAATATTGAGAAAATATTTATTTTTCAATGAATATTCAAAAATACTGATTTTTAATAAAAATTGACATTTTCGTTAAAGAATTTAAAAATATCCATTCTATTTTAAAATGGTTTTAAAAAAAATTATTTATATTATAAATTTATTAATGTACTTTTTTAACTAGAAATAAAATTATATTGGATTTTAATATGAGAACACTTTTATACTTCAAGAGACTTTTTCTTTTGAAAACTTCTTTACTTTATTGTTCTAGGTTTAATTTAAAATTAAATTACAACAATTATATAAATTGAATTTGATAAAAAAATTTCCATATTTTGGTGCATAATAATTAATATTAGGTACTATATTAAAATTTATTTTTTATCAAATGAATAGTAAAAAAAATACAATGATTGCAATGAAAATAGTTTAACTGATGATTAAACTGAGTAGATAAAGGTTTCAATGAAATAGAAACTAACCTAAATATTATTTTATATCCATATATAAACCCTATATAACCTATTATTCATTAATATTCTATTTATGAAACATTGTTAATAAATAATAGTTGACTATTTTTATTTTCTTTGAAAATTCCTATTGTGTCCTCCTCCTTGTTTATTAAAGGACACCATCTCTCCTATCCTATCCAAACATTGAGATCATTTTGGTTTTGAAAATAAATACTTAAAATAATTCTTTAAATCTTTCACCCTTACTTTGTGTCCCTTTTTTGATCATAAAAACATCCTAGGAAGGCTTTAGCTATAAACCTAAAAAGGATGTCCGAAGAAGAGGTATATGTCTTAAAAAAACGTTTTTATATTATTTATTTTTTGCACCATAAAATATTATTAAACCATATAAAAATAATCAAATAACTATATTAAATATACTAATATTTCATTATTTTAATTTAATAACATATATTTTATCTCCTCTTCAATAAAAAGGGAAATGAAACAATCAATTATGTGTACAAAGGACCACTGCATCGCAAACCAATGTGATTCATTTTACATCAAAAAAGGTTTAATATAAGGATATATTTAATTTATGTATATAATATTTAGTACATTATTATACATATGTAATTATACTATCATATCTATTAGAAAACAATAATGTTGGTCATGCATACATGTGGATTTCCCCCTCTACAAAATGATCAGATCATTTTTCGTTTTATTTGAAAATGGATGGAAATAAGGATAGATTTAGAGAATATATATACATATATATATAATATGATACAATAATGATTATATAAAGGTTAATTACATTTTACCTTTCTTTTGACCATCCATCTAAAAATGAAGATAGCATTCATGGGTACGTACGGCCCACTATCTCTATAAACGTTGTAATTCATTTCTCTATCCATAACATTTATTGATTACTATAGATAAGAATATAATAAATATATATGATATTAATATCATAATTAAAATTCAATAATTTATATAACCATGATGAATTTATATGAACTAAAACAACCAAACCCAAACATAGATGAAAAACAAAGTGGTTATCACCCAGAATAGTGATTTTGATAAAGCATTATTAACAAAATGATTTTAAAAGGTTATAAGAAATAATAGACAGTGTTATGTTTATGATTACGGTTTCATAATAGATTTATAATAAATTTATATTTTTTATACATGATTTTTTTAACCTGTATGGAGTAACTCGGACCTGGGGTTATGGTTTATTTCACAATCTCAACATTATTCGATATTGGTTATGCTTAAGTCTCCACTAGGAGTATTAACTGATATTTCTATCTTAAACCAAATTTATTCTCTTATACTAAGTTAATTTATTTAAAATAAATGATTCCCTTTCATTTTACTCTATTTATGTACTTAAGATACCGTAATAGTGTCTTTATGGAAAACATACCTTGAATTTTCTACTCAATTGAGAATATTTCTTTTTTATGTATATATAATCCTTAAAATATATAACATAATGTTTTTATCATTATAAAATGACTTATTAAAGTAATTTTTACCCATGGTTTAGTTTTTAAAAATGGTTTGAAAGGGACCATCATTTTATTTTCAAAACGAGTTACTTTTTGACCTTTTTACAATGGTGTGAATGGAATGTTTTTTGAACTTATAAAACATGAATTGAATTTCCTATTTTCATGAACACTAAATATTTGGATGCATTCTTTACAATTTTAAATGATTATGTTCAAATAAAATTTTTCATTTAATATTTTTGGAAAATTTTAAATTTTTTATTTTAGATTTCAAAGTAAAAAAATGGTATTTTCCTCAAGAAGTTTTCGAGTAATTTTTTGAAGTATTTTCATATATGTAAACATTATTTATTGAATTGTATGTTTATGATACAATATTATGATACCATCCACTATATTTCTCTACATTTTATATGATAATTTTTTTATGAAGGAAGGTATTGATATTATCTATGCTAGTTCTTCTAATGTTGATAGTTATTTATTTTTATGGCATGTTGATTAATTTTTATTGTTTATTCATATGATGAATGTAACTACCAAAGATTTTAAAATATTAAACTCATGTTAGGTAGCATATGTGACATAAAATATGAGCTCTAATTTGAATGTTACATAATGATATTTTAAAATATATTTATTTTTAAATAAATTCCCTCTCTTTCATAGCTTGTAGAACAAGAAACCATGAGTCTAATTGAATATTAATATATAGTATCATTATAAACTATCCATTAAACTAATGTTTATGGATATAAATTACTAAATTATGTAAATTTTATGCTTTAAACATGTATAAAATAAATTATATTTTTGTCTATTAATTTGTAATAAAATAATAATAATTTTAATGAAAGTGAATTCTTTTTCCTGAAAAAAGAATATTTTTTATAAACGATGGATTGTTTTCAATTTTCACATAAAATTTTAATATGGGATTAATTGATACTTTTCAAGAATTCCAAATGTGTCCCCCCTTATAAAAGTCCACTCACTATCCCCTTTACCTCAAACTCCCAAATCACTTTAGCTTAAAATCTCTCTACCAAAATCCCTTCCTTACTTCCCTCACCACATCCTAGAAACCTTGTTTTTATTAACAATCCCTCATATGAAGGATTTCGGTATAAACCAAAATATTCACTCTGAAGAAGAGGAAAAATTATTAAACATGTGTATTCGTATTATTTCATCTTCTACCTTCTTCAATTCACCATAAAATTTTCTAATATAATTTAAAAAGTATAACATATATACTAAGTTATTATTATGTTAGTTTAATAACCCAAATAAATCTAAACACTTTTTAAATGGAAAACAAAACCATTACTCATGTGCACGGTAGACTACCACCTTGCTAACCGATGTAATTCATTTTCCATAACCACCTTCAAGGATGGATATAATCAAGGATGATATATATATATATATGAAATTATTCTTCTTAGGGTATTATTATATCGCATACACCTTCTTTATTTTCATTCGGTGTGGGGGATACATTAATTTCACTCATGGGTACGGTGGAATGTAGCCATGTGAAGCGATGTGATCCATTTTTTCACTTACACTTTATATGGAATGTATTAAAGATAAATTTAATGAATATATGTGAAATTTATTACCAAACCATTATTTTTTAAATATAATATCACATATAACTCTATACCATTCAATCTGTTGAGAAACTGCAATGTTGTTTGTGATTATGTGTGAATTAGCACCTCTACATTGTGATGTGAAATGTTTTTCATTTTATTTTTAAATGGATGGTAATAAAGATGTATTTTATTAATATAAATTATATATATTATATAATAATATTTTTCAAAAGGTGATTTAATATTTATTTTCATTTTTTTCATCTATCAAGAAAATGGAGACAACGATCATGCATACATATTTCCTACCATATCAATGAATGGTGTAATTTATTTTCTGAATATATCATTTATGGACTACTCTCAACATATATATATTGAATATATAATATATTTATATCATATTTTACATTATATTTATTATTTAACCATGATCAATGTAAGAGGAAAAAAATTACTAAACCAAAATATAAATGAAAAATGAATCAATTATCACTCAAAACAAAAATTTTCACAAATAAGCGTTAATAAATGGGTCATAAGATACTATAAGTAAATAATATATGGAATGAAATTTATGATTATTTGTATTTAGTAGATTTAGAATAAAAAATTATTTATTATAAATAAGTTTCAAAGACGTATGAATGAAATTAGTCCTAAAGTAAGGGTTTATTGTCTCACCATTAGTTTTGTAAGATATATGATATATTCACCACATATCCCTTTTTGTGTTGTATAAAATGCTCATTTGATATTCTTATCATGAATATATTCATTATTAGGGAATTTAAAGTTTCATTTGATGTTATTTCTCTCATGGGGTGTACCATTCACAAGTTACCAATGTGGTAAGGTTTTATATTTCACAATCTCGCAATTTTTCTAGATTGTTTACATGCAAGAATCCCTTAGGGAAATTATTTTATATTTATATCTTAAACCCAATATATTTTATTATTCTCTAGTTATTTATAAATATTTATATTAATATTATCATTTTTCTCACTTTAGTTTTTAAAATATTGGAGAAAATATTTTTAATAAAACATGACGTTATTTCTCTCTTCGATCGAAAATACGTTTCCATCCAAACCCATGTTTTATAAAAAAGTTTTCCAAACTATTTTTAACATTGTATAAATTATTTATTATATAATATTTTACCCATTTATGACTTTTAACAAAATAAATTAATGGAATCTTAATATCATTTTTCAAACAAGGAATGTTTGGCTTTTATCGAAAATATGAAAAGAACCTTTGTTTTAACATGTTTGGAATGTACAAGATTTCGTAAAAACATAACAACTAAATGTTTTAAAGATTAATTTATAATTTTATGGAGTTATTTTGAAAGAATATTAATTCCAAAATATTTTTTGAACTTTTAGTTTGAATAATATTTTCAAAGATAAATAGATATTTTCCTTAAGAATATTTTTAAAATAATTTTAATGATATTTCTATTCATTAAAAGAAATAAAAACATTTTTGTACTTATGATTAATTAGGGATATCTTTTACTAATATCATACTTAATACTTATTTTGATGTATTGTGATTAGTTTGACCTAGGATGTTCTATATTATTACTAATTTTCATATTACATTGAAAGGTTTATGATTATGTTTATTGATTGGGGTAATTATTAATAGTTAACTTATTATTTTGTTAATATGAATTATTATGATGATTATGTTTCAACCCTTTTTATGATGAATGAATTTGAAATTGTGAGTGACATGATGGTGAAACTCTTTCCCCTTGATGCCTCTGTAGGTCTCCAGAGACAAACTATCATTGGTTTTGGTAAAGGCCTTACCAATAAGAAAATGAATTATTTATGATGGTTCATTAGTGATTAGGTCCCATCACAAATTAACCATTTCAGAAAAAAATTATAAATAATATTTTCTTGTATATAAAAAATTTCTTTGTGACGGGAAGATTTACCCCTCCCAATTAAGTCTCTGTGACGGGTGAATATTCTCATCGTAAAAAGGTAAAATAATAATAAATAATAGTAATATATTAAAAAATTACAAAATAATATAACAATAAAAATAAAAAACTCACAAAATTATAAAAAACATATTATCGATAAATATTAAATTATATATCCATAAAAATAACACAAAAAATATATACATTAAATGTTTATCAAAATAAATGTGACTAAAAAATACAAAAAACACTAAGTGAAGGGTCATCTAGAGGGGGTTTTGAAGGGAACTTCATTCCTAAACATTGAGTAATACATCACATGTACTCCATTGTTTTCTCATGTTGTTTCTCTTACCATGGAAACATCTCCTCCTCCTCCTACAAACAGATGTCGACGAATATCTTCTTTCTCCCAATAAATTTTCTTCATAAGATCACCCTGAGCTCGAATATGCTCTTCATAAGATAAAATAGATGATTATGAATCTCCATGATCTCCCCTCAATCTAGATTATAGTGTCATATTTATAGAGACCTGAAGCTTAACGTACATGGACATTACATTACTTTTGCGGAATACTTAGTACATAACAAAAACACACAAACAAGGACCGTAATAGTTTAGTGTCTTTGGAAACTCAGAATATAATCTTCTAATCGTGGTAAAATAACTTCAACATCTCCCAAAAAGATCTTATTTTTTTACCTAAAACCTTTCTTTATATCCTGGGGAAAGAAAAACATAAAAGGGTAAGCTCAAATTCTCAGTAAGTGTAAACAAAAGAAATATTAATAACATCATATTCATAAGAACATAACATTTTGGAAATATTAACCTACAAAAGAGATCATAAAATCATAACATGGGATAAATCATAGTAGTGAAATGTAATCCCAATAATCATAACTTAAAACATGAAACATTGTGTCATAAACACATAATCATAGAGAATCATTTCTTATTAGTCAAGACTCATTGCCAAGACTATCTTAGTGGACAAAGTCCATTTCTGAACCGAGTTCACTCCTCATTTCAGTCCTGTTTCACTGAATCGGTTTAACCTGCCGTTCCAGCCATGTCTATCTCATGAGATATAAAATCTTTACCCAATGCATTGGAGGGAGATATAGGTCTCACCCATCTCATAATGATACCATTCTTATGTGTTCCACAAAATCATAAACCATACATCATAGCATAACCCATGTAATAAAAATGGGAATCTTAAACATCGTGACATCATAAAACAATTCATATAAGATAAAGGAATTAATAAAAATAATTCCATCACAAAATAATCAAATCAATGTAATAATAGGTATATAAATATAACCCTTTATTATCTTAGATTGAAAATAATTTTGATAAAACACCTGAACTCCATTCTTGAGGAAAATATCTTTTCAACTTCAAAAACCCTTTTCCTTTCTTAACATGTCATAAAAGTCTATGTAAAAGAAGTTGATTAAAAATAAACCTGAAAACATGTAAGGGAATATTATTGTAAATAATTTTTTAAAAATCCATTCATACCGTATAAGTTAAAAGAAAACATTCTTCTCGTACTTTTGTCAGAAAAGTCAAAAAGTACCTCGTACGAAAAACGACAAAAGATTCCTTTCATATCTTTTCCTAAAAACTCACCGAAGGGTAAAATTGGATATAAACTATTGTAGAAGGATATAAATATTACATATTGAGGAAACATGGATGTGGATGATAAAATACACACAAGTAAATTCCAAAGTATAAACAATCTCAGATAAAAATGAGATTGTGATATTTCCCTTACCTTATGTCCAATTTGCTTCGTAAGAGTCTGAACCTCCTGTATAATGATTTAAATAATATCATTGACTTATTAAATAATCATATTCCTTGTTATGATATCATATATGGTTCACTTATGACTTTATATTACCCATTCTTATGTAAATTAATGTTAAAGTAGCGTTCCGGGTAAAATCATCTTATTTATCGTACGTGTTCGGACTTGTTGTTATTGATGTTATTATTACATATATCTTTATTTACTTACCTGAAAAATGTAACTCATGATTTATATATCATATAAATTCATTATATATCCAGAATATACAATCATTTATAATAGTACATAACATATGGAGGTAAGAAATGAAACACACCATTCATGGAGACGGTAAGCCGTACGTACGCATGAACGCTACTTTCATTTATATTTCTTATTTTAATGGAATTAAAACATAATGATACATAGGTATATTATAATTCAAGTATTATATAAAATATAATATCATTAACCACATCCTTTATACATCCCACATAAGGTATTAACGAGTCACATCACTTTGAGGGGGCGGTAGTCCGCACTTCCTCAAATGAGATTATCATATTTACCGACTATGGAAACCGTAAAGGTGTGATATAATTGGGAAGTAAAGAAGAATAAATAAATAAAAAACATAATATATTTTATATATAAATACAGTGTCATCATAATGGCCGCCATGTGAGGCGGTAGGGGAAAATCGAACAATCATCGTTTCGTGAGTCGTTAGTTTCCCATCATAGAAACATTAAGTTCTTCATCCATTAGATGGAGGTGTGTGTAAGTGTAGTTCTAATACTTATCATAACAACATCCTAGTATTTTCAGGATACTTTTTTTGTCACAAAATAAAGTATTAAAATGATTTTAGGGGTTTGAGAAGTAGAATAAAAGAAAACAACTTAAGAGAAAATGTTACCTTTAATTTTGGTAACTTCCTTTGGTTTGAACCAAAAGGACTTCTTGGAGAGTCTTAAGCCTAATGTAAGGCTTAAAGAGGGAGTATAGGGATGTAGGGATCTTAGTAGGGAAGAGTTTGGACGACCCAAAAGGCTTGAGAGGTGTGAGGAATTTCATAAATGCGGTATCCTTTTATAAGGGAGTGGAGGGGCTCTTTAGGAAAGTGTGAAAACATTATTTTATTATAAACTTATCTTCAGTTTCATGAGGTCCAAAACACATTAATGTCGAAGATAAGATGACTCATATTCGAAATAAAATCATCCAATAGTAATTGGACAGGTTTTGGATGATATTATAATCATTTTAATCTTATTTATTTAAATAATTTATTAATGAGGTAAATACAGCATCATTATTGTGTCATAAATAATTTAATTTATATGATGTCTGAAAATTATAAAAAAACTACCAACATGTAGGAAATATTCTTATCTTTCCAATGAATATTTATAGTCCAAAATATAATTTATATAGCCCCGTATAAAAATTAATTACTAAATGATATTTGTTAATTCCAATTTTGTCATTACATTAAATTAATTAATCTAATGTGTCATTGTCTTTCATAAGTGGCTCCATGGGGTCCCAAAATCGACCCAAGGATGCCCATGGTCGTCCAATACTCATCCAATAAGGTTATGACAAGTGTAAATGTAATTTTGAATTATTATTATATTCTTTTAACCTTGAATTACCCTATTTACCTTTAACCGTAGTAAATAAATATTACCGTAGTTACTATTCATAATATCAAAAAAAAAGTAACCTATTAACATAATTTGGACCCACTTATTCCAAATATGGAATCCATTTTTCAAAATTCAAAACACAGAAGTTGCATTAATTAATATCAAATTAATCCCATTGTTAAGAAAACAGGTTTTAAAAGTTAAAACATTGCCAAAGATTGAATTTATTTAACCTACGAATTCAATTTAAAATCAAGGATAATGACATACATTATATTAAATGGTAAAAATATATTCTATTTATACTTTTATACCATTCAATATTATTAATTAGCCACATAATTTTTTACGATGAAAAGATTTGTTTTTAATTAAAATATAGCGTGTTTTTACTATTCATTATAATATGAAAGTTATCAGAATAATATTAAAAATTTATCCAAAGTAAATTTTTATATCTTGATTCTAAAGAAGAAATTTATTTTGTAAAATTAAACTTTAAACTTTTCAGAAACTTGATTTTATGTGGGTGCGCCATCAAAAGGCGGTAAAACTCCATTTTTTTAAAAATACTTATTTTACTCAAAAAATTTATTTTGTTCCCTTAACATGTTTTAGAAAATGTATAAGATGAATAATAATGTTATAAAATTAAAATTTTAGTTAATACTATTCATAACGGCTAGTTTATAATAATATTATAATAATATATCGTTGTTTAGTAAATCCCGGTATTGCGTACAACACACGCTATCGATGAAGGTCGCGATTGCGTGTAATGCAAGCCAAGTAAGGGTTGCATGTTGTGCAAGAATCATTCGTTTTTTCGTATAACAGAATCCAACCATATTTCATTTATACATTATATATATATATATACACACACACTCAATGTTGCGTAGAATGACTATTATAAAACAAACATGAAATTGTGTGTAACACGATCCAAGAATAGCATTGCATATACTGGAAGCTAATACGGTGTTGTGTATAGTAAAAGCTAAACTTGGTGTGCTGTATAATAAAGGACATCAATGAAATTAAAAGAATATTTTTCATAAAATCTCGGGGTGTTACATTCTTCCCCCCTTAAAATGAATTTCGCCCTCGAAATTCGTCGGGGTTACAAATCGTTTATTACTCGAACGTTTCTTCAATAGAAACCCACATCGTAAAAAGGAATACCAAAACATGGATTTAAAAACTAAAGTATGAAACGTAATGGTCACCCAAATTAACTAATCACTGGGTTTCCACATATGAGAGTATAGGTGATAATATGGATATGGAAGAGAAATCTAACCATCATGTTCTGATGGAGAGTGGTAGAGAACATGGCTATGAAAAATCCAACAATCACAAAGCCATAAATTTGTGATGATCTAGGGTACCATCTGATTCATTAGATATAAGAGCACTAGGACAACATTTTTGGTTTTCAAGATCATTTCCCTAAAGTTGATGTAATTGGAATTAGAAGAAATACTTTCGTGATTTTGGTATAGTCTCACCGTTGGTCATTCTTTGGAAAATTTCAACTTCATCTCTTAAAGAAATGAAGTTGAATTTGTCATTCGTAATGTGTCAACAGATCATGTGATAGAATGATGGGTCATTCCATCTGTCTCAAACAAAAGGTTAAAAAAGTTATCAAAAAATACATAAGTCAATCTATAGTGATATTAATCACATATGGTTCCTAAAATGGACTTATACTTCTTATATCATACTGATTAATATAATACAATTAGTTTATACTAAACAGGTACTTCTTGTAGGCCAGTGGTAGGTGATAAAGGCAAGTCACACTTCGGTTGTGGGTTTGATTACCACATCCTTGTTCGACACAATGGGCTGCTTCCATCCTATAGGTTGTCCTTTTCCTAAAACTACATTACTATAACATCCCATAAATAATATCGAACAAACTTCTATCCTTAAACAATACTAACTTATGTCCAACGTAATCCATTCCAATCTTTAGGATTATCTATAATACTGCAGTCCACTCTCATATTATAGTGAAAATGATTACCAGAGATTTCATATAACAAGCATGTTAATACCATCGTTGATCCCCATATATCATATGATATTTCTTGTGGGTCACATTCCAAACATTCGAAGGCCTTAATCATGTATTCTCTTGAAAAATGAATACCCATTGAATATTAGTGAAAACATGAGTGATGTCAAAAGTTAACTCTTTCCACATACCAAAACCCCAAAATTCTATACACTAAAACCATGATATAACTATTTCCTTATATCAGTCATGATCTCATAAATACTGTAAAACATTTCATTTTCTCCTTATCCCTTCATTATTCTCATATCATATTCTTTCCAAAAATATCTCAATTACATTACACGGTTACCGGTACCATAAAATTATTGAAAACCACAATATACCAATACATAAATATTCCAATATTCCATGATACTATACACAACATTATTTTGGAATCCCATTACATAAACACTTAATCATTCCACCACATCGTTTTCATATTCAACATCACCAATAGTGATCGCATGTGACTTCCATTTGTCCTTTTCCTTAAGTGGTTGGTCATGTCTATCATCACTATCCCTTTGGATTAGGGCATTTATTTGCATAATGCCCCATTTCCTTGCACTTGAAGCATTGAAGTGTTGGTGGTGTTCTCTCTACAGTCTTTTCTTTATTCACATCATTAGCAACCCTTTTTCCATTACTTTGACACTCAACTGCTCTATGACCTTCTTTTCCACACTTAAAACATTTTCTAGTACCTTTTAGGCAATCTCCACCATGCTTCTTTCCACCCATTGAGCACAAAGAAACTTTCATCTTCTTTTCACTATTGTTCTGAGATTTCTCCTTGAACTCCATCTTTCGTTTCTTTTCAAAACCATGAGATGGATATGTTACACCAACTTCCAGTTCTACCTTGATAGCACAACACACAATTTCTTCATTGCTACTGAAGTCTCTTATAGCTAATTCCCTTCGAAGACTTAGTTTTAAGACACTGAAAAGTCGATCGACTTTACTTTCAGGTTGGATGATAAAGCCAGATGCATACCTTTAAAGCCTTGTAAAATTCGCTTCGTATATACCAACAGATTCATCATCCTTCTGATTAAGCTCAAGAAACTCTTTCTCCATCTTTGTTCGAATAATATAAGGGAAGTAATTATTGAAAAATAAGATCTTCAACTTGTCCCATTACATGGAATAAATTTCATCTCTTGGCCTCATATTCTTGATAATATTCCAACATTGATCAAATTCACCTTCCATACGATATACTGCTAATATGACTTTATCATGTTCAAAACATTGAATAACTGAAAATATCTTTTCAATGGTACTGATCAATTATTCAGCAACAAGTGGATCAGAAGACCCACTAAATTAAGGTGGATGTTGCCTCATGAAGGACTCAATAGAATATTGTTCCCCTCTTTGATCATTTGGAAGTCCAGAATGATTCTTATCTTGTATAAGTATATCAATAAGATTTTTCACTCCATCTCCCATAACATTTGTTTTTTCAGGAGGACAATCATTGCATCGTCCATTACATTGATCAACACGGTTCCTTTGGGTTCCAGCCATCGTCTAAAACCCAAAAAGAATAGTGTGAGAATCAAAAATCATGCTAGGAAAACAACATAATAAAGGAGGATTACCTTCAATATCTAACATATTAGGTTTAATCTAATATCGTTACCATAATTCTAGGACTATAACCTATACTTATACTTAACCTTAGCGACATCCCTAGACATACCTTAGAAATATCTCTAGGGATCTCACTAAAGTTCTTGCATCCTAGTTTCCAAAGGTTGACTAAACCTTTCCTTTGATACCAATTGTAGAGACCCGAAGCTTAACGTATATGGACATTACATTACTTTTTCGGAATACTTAGTACATAACAAAAACACACACACAAGGATCGTAATATTTTAGTGTCTTTGGAAACTCGGAATATAATCTTCTAATCGTGGTGAATGATCATCCACATCTCCCATAAAGATCTATTTTTTTACCTAAAACCTTTATTTATATCCCGGGAAAAAGAAAACATAAAAGGGTGAGCTCAAATGCTCAGTAAATGTAAACAAAAGAAATATCAATCACATAATATTCATAAGAACATAACATTTTGGAAATCTTAACCTGCAAAAGAGATCATTATATCATAACATGGGATAAATCATAGTAGTGAAATGTAATCCCAATAATCATAACATAAAACATGAAACATTGTGTAATACGCACATAATCATATAGAATCATTTCGTATTAGTCAAGACTCATTGCCAAGACTATCTTAGTGGACAAAGTCTATTTCTGAACCGAGTTCACTCCTCATTTCAGTCCTGTTTCACTGAACCGGTTTAACCTGCCGTTCCAGACATGTCTATATCATGAGATATAAAATCATTACCCAATGCATTGGAGGGAGATATAGGTCCCACCCATCTCATAATGATACCATTCTTATGTGTTCCACAAAATCATAAACTATACATCATAGCAAAACCCATGTAATAAAAATGGGAATCTTAAACATTGTGACATCATAAAACAATTCATATAAGATAAATGAATTTATAAAAATAATTCCATAACAGCATAATCAAATATGTGTAATAATAGGGATATAAACAGAACCCTTTATTATCTTAGATGAAAAATAATTTTGATAAAACACTTGAACTCCATTCTTGAGGAAAATATCCTTTCAACTTCAAAAACACTTTTCCTTTCTTAACATGTCATAAAAATCTAACTAAAAAAAGTTGATTAAAAATAAACTTCAAAAAATGTAAGGGAAGATTCTTGGAAATAATGTTTTAAAAATCCATTCATGCCATATAAGTTAAAAGAAAACATTCTTCTCGTACTTTTGTTGGAAAATTCAAAAAGTACCTCGTACGAAAAATGACAAAAGATTTCTTTCATATCTTTTACGAAAAACTCACCAAAGGGTAAAATTGGATATAAACTATTGTAGATGGATATAAATATTACATATTGAGGAAACATGGATGTGGATGATAAAATACACCCCAGTAAATTCCAATGTATAAACAATCTCAAATAAAAATGAAATTGTGATATTTCTCTTAACTTAGGTCCAATTTGCTTCGTAAGAGTCCTAACATCCTATATAATGATTTAAATAATGTCATTGACTTATTACAGAATCATATTCATTGTTATTATATCATATATGGTTCACTTATGACTTTATATTACCCATTCTTATGTAAATTAATGTTAAAGTAGCGTTTTGGGTAAAATCATCTTACTTATCGTACGTGTTTGGACTTGTTGTTTTTGATGTTATTATTACTTATATCATGATTTACTTACCTCAAAAATTTAAATAATGATTTATATATCATATACATTCATTATATATCCATAATATACAAACATTTATAATAGTACATAACATATGGAGGTAAGAAATGAAACACACCGTTCATGGAGACGGTAAGCCGTACGTATGCATGAACACTACTTTCATTTCTATTTCTTATTTTAATGGAATTAAAACATAATGATACATAGGTATATTATAATTCCAGTATAATATCATATATAATATCATTAACCACATCCTTTATACATCCCACATAAGGTATTAATGAATCACATCACTTTGAGGGGCGGTAGTCCGCACTTCCTCAAATGAGATTATCGTATTTACCGACTATGTAAACCGTAAAGTATTGATATAATTGGGAAGTAAAAAAGAATAAAGAAATAATAAAAATAATATATATTATATATAAATACATGACCATCATAATGGCCACCATGAGAGGCGGTAGGGGAAAATCGAACAATCATCATTTCGTGAGGCGTTAGTTTGCCATCATAGAAACATTATGTTTTTAATCCATTAGATGGAGTTGTGTGTATGTTTAGTTCTAATCCTTCTCATAAAAACATTATAGTATTTTCAGGATACTGGTGTTGTCACAAAATAAAGGATTAAAAATATTTTCGGGGTTTGATAAGTAGAATAAAAGAAAACAACTTAAGAGAAACTGTTACCTTTAATTTTGGTAACTTCCTTTGGTTTGAACCAAAATGAATTATTGGAGAGTCTTCTGCCTAATGTAAGGCTTCAAGTGGGAGGAGAGGTATGTAGGGGGCTTAGTTGGGCAGAGTTTGGACGATCCAAAAGGCTTGAGAGGTGTGAGTAATTTCATAGAAGTGGTCTCCTTTTATAAGGGAGTGGAGGGGCTCTTTAGGAAAGTGTGAAAACATTATTTTATTATAAACATATCATCGATTTCAAGAGATCCAAAACACATTAATGTAGAAGATAATATGACTCATATTAGAAATAAAATCATCCAATAGTAATTGGACAGGTTTTGGATGATATTTTAATCATTTTAATCTTATTTATTTAAATCATTTATTAATGAGGTAAATACTGCATCATCATTGTGTCATAAATAATTTAATTTATATGATGTCTAAAAATTATTAAAAAAATACCAACATGTAGGAAATATGTTTAGCTTTCCAATGAATATTTATAGTCCAAAATATAATTTATATATCCCCTTATAAAAATTAATTACTAAACGATATTTGTTAATTCCAATTTTGTCTCTACATTAAATTAATTAATCTAATGTGTCATTGTCTTTCATAAGTGGCTCCATGGGGTCCCGAAATCGACCCAAGGATGCCCATGGTCGGCCAATACTCATATAATAAGTTTAGGACAACTTTAAATGTAATTTTTAATTATTATAATATTATTTTAACCTTGAATTACCCTATTTATCTTTAACCATAGTAAATAAAAATTACCGTAGTTACTATTCATAATATCAAAAAAATAAAAGTAACCTATTAACATAATTTGGACCCAATGATTCCAAATATGGAATCCATTTTTCAAAATTCAAAACACAGAAGTTGCAGTAATTAATTTAAAATTAATCCCGTTGTTAAGCAAACAGGTTTTAAAAGTTAAAACATTGCCAAAGATTGAATTTATTTAACCTACGAATTCATTGTAAAATCAAGGATAATGATATACATTATATTAAAAGGTAAAAATATATTCTATTTATACTTTTAAACCATTCAATATTATTATTTAAACACATAATTTATTACGATGAAAAAAGTTTTTTTTAATTAAAATATAGCGTGTTTTTACTATTCATTAAAATATGAAGGTTATCAGAATAATATGAAAAATTTATCCAAAGTAAATTTTTATATCTTGATTCTAAAGAAGAATTTTATTTTTTCAAATTGAAATTATAAACTTCTCAAAAACTAGATTTAATGTGGGTGCTCCATTAAAAGGTGGTAAAACTGCATTTTTTTAAAAATACTTATTTTACCCGAAAAATTTATTTTGTTCCCTTAACACGTTCTAGAAAATGTATAAGATGAAAAATAATTTTATAAAATTCAAAATTTTTTTAATACTATTCATAACGGATAGTTCATAATAATATTATAATAATATATCGTTGTTTAGTAAAACCGGGTATTGAGTACAACACACGCTATCGAGGAAGGTCGCGATTGCGTGTAATGCAAGCCAAGTCAGGGTTGCGTGTTGTGAAAGAATCCTTCATTGTATCGAAAAACAGAATCCATCCATATTTCATTTATACATTGAATATATATATATATATACACACACACTCAATGTTGCATAGAATGACTATTATAAAACAAAAATGAAATTGTGTGTAACACGATCCAAGAATAGCGTTGCGTATACTACAAGCTAATACGGTGATGAGTATAGTAAAATCTAAACATGGTGTGCTGTATAATAAAAGACATCAATGAAATTAAAATAATATTTTTCATAAAATCTCGGGGTGTTAAAATAGTGGTGCTATAATAACTCACATGCATCAATCAGAAGACAATTCCAATAACTCAGACTTTTTTGGATGCAATACTAAGTCACCTGCATTAATTTTCAGTCAATAAATCATGTTGTACGGGTTTTATGAGCCTCAGTCTTATCCTGAATATCATCCTATGTCTGAGAAGTCATGGACTCATATGTATCCTTTGATTTCAATTTAAAATTAATATAGTTAAAATATTATTTTTAGTTAATTTTAAAACATAAAAAATATTATACGGACCAGAATATAGTGTTGGCGACTACCAGTAATCTCTTCAGGGATAAGATCACCATAAATCAACTTATAAATGTTGAACTCCATAATATCAGGATGTTCTACATCCTATATGAGTTGAAAATAAACATTTAAAATTTAATGTGATATATGTTATTAAAAAATTACATATTATATGTTGCAGATGTGTAATGAATGTACGACTATCAACTCGAAGTGTCATATCCTACAATTCTCGGTTCTGTTATCCTAATGATGCTATCCTCTAGAAACTATCTCCCATCTAGTATGAACATAATAAATCCCAAACTTGGAATGATATTTAATCTGGTCGATAAGTGTAGGAAGACTAATAAAAATATGTGACTCCCTATTTATGCATTGTTGTTCTCCTAAGATTGTGAAATAACTAATGGAAATGCTAACGCATACAGAACTCTCATCCTTCCCAAGTAGAGTCATGCTTTCCATCATCGAAAGGATACAATAAACCCTAAAAATAATTAATAATATCAAATTAATAATTAAATAAATTTCAAAATAACTATTATTTGTTTACATACCATCTAATAAAAAAACATGAGCACCAAACATCCATGGGAATCTGATCCCACATCACTCGTGCTCTAGAAACATAATTCTGAAATTTTTTAGTCCTCTGTCTTATAGAAATGTATAAAAATCTATGAAAAACATAACGAATAATCAAAAAATTATAATATAAATAAATTAATAAAAATTAATGTAAATTATCAAGAATAAAGAACTAAACATACATATGCATGTGTTGATCAAACTCAATATGTGTACATTACACTGGGATAGGTTCAATAATCATAAATCTCTCAATTCCATGACACGTCTGACTCTTCATTAAACTATTAGTTGTCTAAGGGTCAAATGATGTAGCATTGGGCTTGTCACTGGGTAGTGTAGCATCATCCAACTCAAGAAAAAAAATTGATAAATAGTCAAATCCCATCTGAAGTAGAAAATTATTGTTGCTAGAAAATAATTGGAAACAAGTATTATATATAGATATATAATATAAATGATTATAACCCACATTTAATAGTTTTGATCTTCATCTCCATCCATGAATTCTTATATGAAAGTGTCAATATATTTATATTCCTCTTTAGGTCTCATCAATTTCTTTAAGAGTCTAATCTTCATCATCTCTTACTATTTCAAATTAATTTGTTACATCAATATCATTATTGTAACCATCGAACCATAATTGTATGTGACATCATCAATATTCAAGTATCTTCATGGAAAATGGGTATTTGGAGTTACCTCAGAAAAGATTAAATTCTGTGAACTTCATTAGAACCACATTGACATTAGATAAACATATTTTCTTGAGATTTTATTTTTAGCATTATCCACCAATCACTTTACACTCTTTAAGAGACATAATAATTTTCATAATAAATTTTACTTGTCTTATGATTCAATAAAAATGGGTCATTTACTATAAGAATAATTTTATATTTAATATCAATGATTCAATAGCAGGGATGAATATGCAAGTCTCTATAAATATCCAACCAAGTACATTTAAACATTTTTACATAATTATATCCTAGATAACATAATTCAATTATTTCTTCTAGCATGCTAGAAGAGATAAATTCACTTTCTCTAAGATGAGATACTCTTAAGAAAACACCATAACTCAATTGTTTTTTTATTCCCCATATTCACGTATAAGAAATCGAAAACCATTCACCACAGATGAAGTATAATATTAAACCATTCTCGATGGTGGGTTACTCAATAAACACAATCGATTACCAATTTTATCAGCATGTTGACATACTTCAAAGTTTCAAAAATAATTATCAATATAACAAGTACTAAACTGTTTTTATATGGTAACCCATATACAATTAACTTTACTAGTTTTTTAAATGAATAAGAAAAATTATTTATCCAATGTTTATCAAGAGAAGCTACTGTAATTTGTGGAAACTATTTCTTGGTATGATTACCATATAATCTAAAAATAACAATAATAGTTTAAATTTAAAAATATTAATATAGTGAGTGATATTCTAACTCAATATAAAAATAGTGTCATTTCTTCATAGTTGAAAAAAACATATGTATTATCCATATGGTGTTCATCATCGGAAATCCATCGTTCATTAACTCCAACAAAGCCAAGTTTGGGCTGATAAGAATATGTTAAATGATTTTTTATATCATATTTAACATTTCCCTCATTATAGATGATTCATCTATGTTTTAAGGGATATTTTGATTTCAAATAATGAGAGTAGAAAAAAGAAATTTCATTGTATAAATATGCTTCTACAATTGATCCTTCCACTAATGCTTTCTCATGTACCTTTTTCATTAACTTCTAGATGAATATATCATATCGTTATATCCATTATAATTGTACAATCCCTCGACATTTTCCTTTATATGTAAATTTTATTATCAAATTTTCTATTCAATCAATGAAATCCAACTGAAATTTTTTTCAATTTAGGTAATATTATAACATCTTCTTTGAGACTATTTAGTGCATTGAATTCTATTATCGCCACACAAATATCTCAAAAAATATGATATTTCTATTAGAGCATCAAAAATAATAGAATTTAATAAACGTTAAAATCCTATTGGTAGAAGACTTTATTTTATAACATAACAGTCATGAATTGTTATGATAATATGACCATTTCTAACACATCTAGCCCAATTAGAAACATAACCATCCTAAAGCCTCAAATATAAAATCCATTGAAAAAATAATAAACTGTTTTTTTGGAAACTATGTAATCCACTTTTTAATTCATTGCCTTCTGTGATCTAATATTTTTATATAGTTCGTGTTCTCGTTTTCTACAAATTTCGGAAAGATCTAAATATTCCTTTACATTATCTTTAGTCGTACTATGTGTTTCTAGAACTACATAAAATATAATACCAATATAGTTCTTCTCAGCATGCATGACATCCAATATGTGAGAAATCAAAAAATTATTCTAATATATAATATCCCAAAAAATTATTTGTTTTATCTAATTGTGTTCCTTCCCAAAGCTCTCTATTTTTTCCGGGTTTATAGTTCATCTAATAGTAATGGATGTAATAAATAAAAAAAAATTTAACCCAGTACCTAAGATCATTGTTGGAGTTAATCTCTTTCAATTACAAATTTTCTAAAATGTTATTTATTCCTCTAAAAAGGTTGATGAGTAGGAATTGATATTCAATGATAGTTGAAAAAACATGGTTTTCATTCATTGATTAGCATAAATGAATTTTTTTCTCTCCTACAGTATGTACATGGTTTTGGACCATGTGTACTCTGTCCATATAACATGTCATATGCTGGAAGTCAGTAATTCTGCACATTAATACAACATTCATTAGGAAATTTTGTTTTGTAAAAACATCATATGTACAGACACCATTACTTCACAATATATTTAACACATCAATCAATGGATTCAAATGAACATCAAGGTTATTTTTTAATGTCATGAAATAAACAAGTTCAAAAACATATATGCTTCATTAATCAATATCAAAGGAGGTAAATTATATGGAGTTATAAAGATAGACCAACAAGAATATTCATTATCACAAGAACCAAATGCATAGAAATTGTTAGTACAAACACTCAATTACATAATTTTGGATTCTGAAGCAAAATTAGGATGTACTTGGTCATAATGTTTCCATAAATCACCAATATAAGGATTATTTAATCTTTTACTATTGTAAATATTGTTTCTATGTCATGAAATCAACAATGGGGTATTCTAAGATATAAATAAACAATTCAATTTGGGTGTATGTGGGAAATTCCTCAACTTTTATATAGGAATCAATTCAGACATCCCTAGTTGATCCCCTTTATACCTTGATTTTCCATATATAGGACAACTAGATAATGACTCATTTTCAATATAATATAAGATAAAATAATTCTAAAATTCATGAGTCTTATGATAACCAAGACCCAAATTATGAACCTTCCTCTTACTGTCATAAAAATTTATAGGCTACACATTTCTATCATCTAATAGTGCTTTAACCAAAGTGTGTATCTGATCAAAACATCAATTTGACATCTTATTCTCAGATTTAATAACCATAAATTTTTTAAACACTTCTAATCTGATTACCATTAGACCAGGATATAAGGAATCCTCAACATACTTGAATAACTCTTAAAATTGAGATGGTTCCAACTCATGAGTTAAATCAATATCATCCCCAGTTGTAGATTTCTGAAAAGATGGATTTTGAAATAATGATGGATTTGGAACCAAATTTTTAGTATCTTATCTGGAACTACATTCACCAAGTTGATACCAAAAAACACAAATTTTTTTAAAACCAAAATGCAATATATGACCCCCAATGTTAAAAAATGCATCAATCCTCCTTAGATCACATTTCATACCTGGACACATAATTTCCCCTTCTAAAAAAATTATGGTTTTGATTATTAAAATGATAAAAAAAACTTCAACGATGTTGATATACACTTTTATAAAACATGTTTCTAACAAAACATTCCATTATCAATGCTAGCCAAAAGTGCTGATAAAAGTTACTTTTTATAAGCACTATTTTTAGCACTGATAAAGGGCCCTTTCATCGGTGCTATTATAGCATTGATAAACAATACCCATTATTAGTGCATTATTAATAGTGCGGAAAAATGGTACCCAATATCCACACTTTATTATTATAATTGATAAAGGTACAAAATAATTTTAAATATATTTACAAATAAAAAATGTTTTTATTAAAAAAATAAAATAATAAATATAAATAGTTATTGATGAAAACGAAAAAAAAATTATTATACTATATTTAAATTCTCAATACTAATAAATAAAATATATAAAATATATAATTATATGTAAAATGAAAATTACACAATTAAAAATAATTAAATAAAGAAAAATATTAAACATTTTATTAATTAATTATTCATAATATTTATAAATATTATACATTAAATATATATATATATATATATATGTATATAAATATGATTTGTATAATACAAAATATTTATGATTTACATTAAACCGTCATATATTTAGTGAAGAGTGGTTTATAATTAAAAATTACTAAGAATAAAAAATATTGACTAATTGCATCGAGTAATAGGCATAATTGAATGTTTTTTAAAACATAACATACATTAAACATGTGTTATATTAATATCATATACATATATATAATTAATTCATTTGTATTTACAACACAGACACACAAATACTTACGTAATTAATGAAATATTTATGTATATTATTCAAAATTTTATTATTAATTTTTTAATTTCATGGTAAGATGATAAATTTAATATATCATGTCTTTAATCAGTAAATATTATTTATTTATTTTTTATTCCATTACAGTTTGATATTAATTCATTTTTCATATTTTTTATTTTTTTGTAGATTTAATCATTTTCTATTATTTATCATTATATATTTATTTACTATTTTTTAATATTTTCAATATGTATTCATATTTATTTCAGTATATATCCAGATTGTATTAATAATTTATCTTTTATTAATAAAATTTTTCTATTTTTTCAAAAAAATTAACATATACTCTTTTTTAATTATTCAATTTCACACATTTTTAACATGCATACACTTAAAATTAAAAATTGGTTAATAATTTTTAGATATATTCTTAAAAAAATATTTATAAATAAATATATTTATATACGTATATTTTCTATGTATTTATATTTATATCTTTATAATTATAAAAAAATAAAAATTATTTTTTAAAAAGTATTTATATAATTATAAATGTAATTTTATATATATATATATATTTATTAAATTATAACAAATATATTTATATAATGAATATTTTTACTATATTTATATTATATATATAATTATATAATTATATAAATATTATTTTTCAGAAAAATATGTATATAATTATAAATAAAAAATTATATATTTAAATAATTGTTAAAGTATAAAAATTATTTTTAAATAATGAATATATTTACTATATATTTATATACATTTATTAAATATCTATATAAGTATGTAAATATATTTAAAAATAGTTTATTTTTAATTATTATTATTATTCCTTTAATTAGGAATTATTAATTTAGAACTAAAAAAAGAATCATTATCATCACTTTTTTGGAAGTGCTGATAAAAGTTTCACAATTTATTCTAAGAACCCTAGCTAGTCAGGAACCATTTTTTGATATCTGAAGTATTCCATGAAATCCACCAACATTGTGTGCTCCTCCTCTTCAAATATAAGCTCGAATTAAGGCTTCAATAATTCTAAGGATCGAATGATTCAAGGGTCAATCCAATACAAGGCTCGAACTAATTCTAGGTTTGGATATATATATAATTTATCATAGGAAATTAAATACTTCAATCAAAGGTATGTTGTTTTATCTTCCTCCTCATTCATTGATTTCTTGTTTGGTGATATCTATTTTTCATTTTTTATCATCATTATTTCTGACATCACCAGCGATTTCCATTCAGTTGCCCTTAATTTACACAACCCATGTACCCACAATTTTCATCACCCAATATTTCCATCCCTTTTATGATTCCATCACTAATGATATATCACCCTCATGGTTATATTGATTAGACCATATCAAACTTTTATTCTCACCCTTCCTTTATTTTTTCTTTAAGATATCCCATGTGTTAATAGAAACATGATGATATCTTAGAAAATATAATAATGATTAAAATGAAATACATTGTTGTGTTTTAAGAAAATATCTATCTAATCTCTCAAAGATAGTAAAAATATAATTTTCATGGGGTATTATATGAACTAAATGAGAAATATTTTGTAATATTATGTTTCTGATATGTATAATTTTATAAAACAAATGGTATCGTAATAAGTATTATTGAATCTTATGTTCATGAGGGGGAGAATAATGAAAACTAAAGAAAAGTGTTTCTTGAAATCAATTATCTTTAAAATGTGTTTGTATGAAAATTATCATAATTGGTTGTGTTTGTGGGAAAATAGATTTTACTAATACATTTTTTCTATGGTAAATAAATAGTGATTATTAGTGATGGAATGAGGAATTTTGGAGTTAATAATATGTATAAGTAAATAATAAATTTCATAACATTTTTGGTTAAAATACCATTTTTATTGGAATGTTAAATTGACATAATATCAAATCATGATTATAGTTTATATATTAATATTAGTTCTTATACATGGTCAAATAGGGAATAAATTTTTTTAATGGGATGTTATAGTCTAATAACCACATCATAATATATTTTTCGAATAATAGGGAAATTTTTACTATGTTAAAATCAATTTTTGTGTCATAGAACGTACACTATGAATCATGGTGAGCTGATGATTTAGTCCATATATAGGTTATATAAACATATTGTAACATCATAATAGGAGGGTATAATAAAAATAGTTTTATGATATTTCATACAATTCAAAAATTAAACTATAGTTCAAGACTATAATATATATAATAAGGAAAAATGTCACATTAATTATAATCCTTTAATTGATTTATATTTTTTCTATATATATTTGGAGATGGAAATTAAATAATTTTTAGAGAAAAAATATAAACCAGAACATATTTTTAGGAGGTCTGAGAGAGGTAATGAAAATTTCCATAGTGATTGATTTTATACTATTTTTATAATGTTAATAATACAGTGACTTTTTGTAGAATAATACACTAATAACTATTTTTTTATAGATAAAAGGGTTTAGTCATATACACTCCACACCATGGGAAAATTTATTAAAAAATATTTTGATATTTCTCACTACTAATTAACCCAAGGAGGACTACCTTTCTTCCTTCACCATATAGTATGTCGTGGATATTTAATTTCGATATAGGTTTATATACTATTTCTAGATCAGTATATGGGGATAAATCACTATGTATCAAAAATCCATATATAATTAATACATCATTAAACCACACTATATTGTAATATTATTCCCAAAATCTAGATGAAACCTTTCAACATAGGTAGATTGATATATGAACTCCTCTTGATCAAAGAAGAAAAGATATACAATTCTGTAGGAAATATAATTCCTAGAGGAATTATCATTTCCTTCATCTTCTTCTATCTAAATACGTTTATAATATTGGATATATGTTATCTTGATCCTATTATTCCAACAAGGATTAATATAGAAGTGAATTTCTAACTTCTTAGATCTCCTCCTCTATATAGAACAAGATATATATGTTTTATTCTATTCACATATTTCTTATCTAGATATTCAAAAATTATTTTTCATAATAACATTCAACCTCTACGAATAAATTCCTTGATATACGTCAATTCTCATCCATGTCATGTTTGAAGATCATTCTATTAGTACCATAAATTTTGTTGTGTTTAAATTCATCCATCCAAATTGATTCACTTAGTAGAAACATTAACTGTCTATCTCATTTTGTCATTAAAAATGAGTCATCATAAAATAATGCTTCTATATATATCATAGTGTGATTGTATGCATCACATATTGATAATTTTCAATTTATATAGGATTTTATCCTGAAAAACATAGTCATGACACGATCCAATTACACCAAAAACATCATAGAATATCACGGAACTATAAATTCCACTTACATTCCATTCTTTTTCATATAATACATATCATATTATTTCCTCAAATCCGCCTATGTTTTTATAAAATCTTCAAAAATACTTCATATAACCATTTAATTTGTCACAACAGAGAGGAATTACCGATTTTAGAGAACACAATGGAGTACAACTGTCATCCTCATCATCTTCATCACTCGAACAATTATTATTGCAATTTTTTTCTTGAGACTCATCCTTCATATCATTTATATTTCTTAAAATACACTAAGGAGTTTTCATCCCATGGATGATTATTGCTTAGACTATTTCATGAAACATTATTTAATGTACACAAGATATGGAGGGTGATGGTCAAACATCAAAATGCAGTGATAACTTTTTGGGAGATGAGATGACGAGGGTGAAATTTGTCTATAACTTACACCTTCGAATAAATTCTTAAGATAACATCTACCATGGTGGAATAATTCTATTATTAAATTTAGTTACCTCTTTTCTTTAAAGCACACTAAAATTCTTTGAAACAATAAAATTTTGGGTTCCCATATTTGAATTATCTATTACATTCACCATTTATAATGAAGATATTATTTGTATTTATTTATTTATTTTGAATAATGATTATTTTGTGAACCCAATTGTATGGATATGAATGGAAAATGGAAGCATGATAATTTTTTTGAAAACAATTATGAATATACAGTAAAATATTTCATCATGTTTTCAATTGATCATGGATATAACCCTCTTAAAATCCTTTGTTTGTGATTATGATGTTTTTATTCAATAGAAATTAGTCCAAAAGAGTTAAAAGAACATTTTATTTTCATAAAATTGTTTAGAGCTCTAAATGATGGACTAAACATGGAGAATATGAACATGCACACCAATTGGGATGATATTTATGATTATGGATCATTTGATATGAATACCAATGTAAATTAGGATTAATATTGCATAGAATAAATGAAAATGTAAATTTAAGATGATTTTGTGATTATAAAAAGTTGTTTCAGAAGTTGAATATTTTTTTAAAGAGAACATTGTATACCATTTGTAGTAAATACACAAAATTGTCACCTAAATTGAAGTTATATAATTTGAATGCTAGAAATGGATGGAGTGAAACTAGAATTAAAAATTAATAGGTCTCTGGAATGATATTCTACCCGATGAAAATGAACTACCATATCAAACATATGATGCAAAACAAATTATACGTTCAATGAGAATGATATCTAAACAAATTCATCCTTTTCTAAATGATTACATATTTTTGCAAAAGGACCATGAATCACTCTTAAAATTATCTATGTGTGGCACAGATAGATACGAGAAAAATTAATCAAGTCCTTCAAAATCTGTATGGTACATTCCGATCCTTCAATGGTTTAGAAGGCTATATGGATTTCAGCAAAACATGATATAATTGGCAAGGTAAAACCCTTTAAAAATAAATATAGTTTAATGAAAAGGTAAAAGTTTCTTTTAATATGCAATTTTAAACTCATAATATTGAATTTTATCTACTTATTTAAAATAATCTAAAATTAAAATTTTGATTAATCATTCTAAAAACTTCGTCTACACATAATGAAGTTACCAATCCCACATAAGAACAAACTATAAAAAATTAAACCCTTTGAAAATATTTAAAGGTAATGTTATTTTATTATTTCTCTATTTTACTAGAAAAAAAATATAATAAAACATTTTTTTTATTCCGTGCAGAGTTCATTAATTTTAGTATATGTTTGTTTTCATTTCATGCCTTTCTGTGCCAAAACTTTATCATAATTGTTCTCCCCCAAAACCATTCCACCCCTATTGTTTTGGAATTTATCACTTTCCTTCAAGTTACCTCCACTTCTCAATCACAAAGTTAATATTGATGGTTTCACTATAAAATAATTTTTTATTGAATTAATTTATTATTACATATTTATGTTTAATTTATTTAATTTTAGTATTACTGACATGATAATTTTTCTCTTACACAAGTGAATACTTTTGTTCAGGTTGGGTGGTTTGTTAGAAGATGCTCATACTCATGAGATATCAGACTTTGAGGCTGCAACAAAAATAATGATAATAATTAAAAGGGTCATTAATGTATAAACCCATCAAAAAGGTGAATTAATACTACTTATTTAATTAATCCTATCATAATTTTATGTTTTATTTTCAAGATAATTTCCATATAATTTTTATCTAATAATTATTTATTTCTTATCACGTATCTTTTTGAAATTATTATTTTCAAAGTTACTTTATTTTATATTATTTCTTCTCATCTTTCATTCATTTATATAGCAAATCGTCCACATATTTCTTTTCTCTCAAAACCTTTTCACCCCAATAGTGTCGGTATTTATCAATTTTGTTCAATTTCATTCTACTTTTCAATCACAATCCCATTACTGATGTTTTAGTAGTAAAATAATTGTCCAAAGAATTAATATATTATTTATTTTTTTATTTTTTATTTATTTCATTTTAGTAATACTCAAATCATAATTTTTTTCTTATATAATCATATTATTTTGTTTGATTTAGTGTGGTCTTTTTGAAGTGTCTCATGCTCGTGAGAGAATCCACTTTGAGCATGCAATTGACATAATGACAAAAGGAAAATTAATCAATAATTTATACAACCATCATGAAAATGTGAATTCCTATTACTTATTTAATTAAATTTCTCATAATTTTATCTATTATATGTATGTTAATTTCCTTATAATTTTTATCTAGTACTTATTTATTATTTTTCACATATCTTTTGGGAAGTCATATTTTGCATTCAACTATCTAAAAAAGGCCATAAAAGCGATAAAATATTATATTCTTCCATTGTTATCCTGCATTTCATTGCCTTTATTTATCAATCTGTAACACTACATATTCATTCGATGTTCTTAACCAAAAATTGTTTTCTAAATAATATCATCAAGTAAATATGATGTTTTGGTATTTTGAAAAAAAAAACTCAATGGAAATCATGGTAACATTGGTAGTTATGATTTTTTGAGACATTATGAAATGTAGGAATCAGTCACACATTAATCCGACAAACGGTGTAACCGTTATGACTCCAAGTACTTAATTTTATTTCAATGAAAATTATTTTAAGTAAAAAATACAACTGGAATACTCAAAATTGATAAAACATATTCATATTATTTTTATACATTATGAAAACGATCAATAATTAATTTTTGACATGTAGGAATCATTTGCACCTCAATCTAAAACACGATGTGCATGATTTAAATCAAAGTGTCTGTTAACAGTTTAAAATTTATATTTTATTTAAAAACGTTTCAATAAATTAAAACCAATAAAAATCCCTCAGACTTCCTTGATAATTTAGTAAAATTATTCATATATCATTTTTGTTTTTTATGAATTTGTCTCATGTCAAACTGACACATGATGTGATTGGTATGAGCTAAATTGTGTATTTCCAGTTTAAAAATTCAATTTAGTAAAAAAGGTATGTGAAATACTAAAATCCATGAAAACAAGTTCAAATAAATTTTAGACTATATTAAAATGATTAATAAGTCATTTAGTACTTATAGGAATCATCCTCACCTCAATTTGAGGTACGATTTGACATGTATGATTCCAATCTTTATTAAAAATTGACATCATTTTTAGTAAAAAATAATTTAAGTACTCAAAACTGAGAAAACATATTTTAATAGTTCATACACATTAGGAAAAAGATCAATGATTCATTTTTAAAATGTGTGAATCAGCCTCACCTGAATCTGATGCACGTTGTGAGATTTATGACTCCAAATGTGTCTTTTTATTGAAAATTAACATTGTTTTTGTAAAAAAAGTCAATTTTATTACTAAAAACAAATAAAATTAATTCATATTGTTTCTATACTATATTAGAATAATATATAATTCATTTTTTACATGTAGGAATTAGCCACACCTCAATCAGTTAAACGATGTTCCATGTATGAACCAATGTTTCTGTTATCATTTTAGAATCGATATTTTAGCTCAAAATATTAAGCTCAATAAAAATATAGAAAATGTAAGTGAATTTATAAGATAAATTAGTAAAAATATTCATAAATAATTTTTTACATTTTATAAAATTTATCATGTCGAACAGATACACGATGTGACTAGTAAGAGTCAATGTTAGTGTTTCCATTTTTAAATAACATTAAAGTAAAAATGAAAAGTGGCATACTTAAAACTGATCAAATGCATTAATATTGTTTTGATACATTATAAAAAATAATTAATTAATTTAGGATGTGTAGTAATCATAAAATGGTCAATATGACATGTGGTGTGACCAGTATGACTCAAAGTGTGCCTTTTAATTTAAAATAAACATGAATTTTAGTAAATAGGAAAACAGGTCTACTCAAAACAAAGAAAACACATTTGGATTATTTTTATAATTTATAAAAATTGTTTATAAGTCATTTTTGATGTTTTTAAATGTTCCTTATATCAATCTGATACATTATTTCTTATAATGACTCAAAGTGTCTATTATCAGTTTAAAATCCACCTTTTAGTTCAAAAAGTGTCACCCAATGAAAAATAAGAAAACATGCTTGGATTTTGTTAATAATTTATGATAATGATTAATTAAAAAAAATTTACCTGTAGGAATCTGTCTCATATCAAACAGATTCATGATGTTACTAGTATGATTCCCATTGTATGTTTCTAGTTTAAAATTTCATTTTAATAAAATGAATGACAAGTGATGTACTCCAAACCTTGTAAATGAATTTCAATGTTTTGATAATTTTTCAAAATGATTAATAAAACATTTTATATGTGTATGAATCATATTATCCATAATTCAATGCATGGTGTGACCATTATCACTCCAAATGTGTCTTTTTTTTAAAAAATCGGCATCAATTTTGGTAGGAAGGAAAACTGGCCTACTCAGAAACAATAAAATGCATTTATATTTTTTTGATACTATAATAATAATATTCATATGTCATTTTTTGATTTGTATTAATCATCCCACCTCAATCTGATACACGATGTTCCTAGTAAGACTCAAAGTATTCCTTATCGGTTTAAAAACAATGTTTTATTTTAATAAGTCTCACTCAATAAAATCTATGAAAATGCACCCAGATTTTCTTGCTAATTTATTAAAATGATTCATAAATAATTTTTGACATGAAGGAATTAGTATCACATAAACTGACAAACGATTTGACTAGTCTGAATCAAAGTGTGTGCTTCTGGTTCAAAATGACATTTTATTAAAAAAGACACGTGATGTACTCAAAACTAAGAAAATGAATTCATATTGTTTTGATAGTTTAGTAAAATAAATAATAATTCATTTGAGATGTGTTGGAATAATCTTCACCTCAATACGACTAGTTGTTTAATAGGTATGACTACAAGTGTATCTTTTTATTTAAAATTGACATCAATTTTATTAAAAAGGACAACTAACCTACTAAAAACCAAGAAACCCCATTTTTTATTATTTTCATGATTTCGGAAAAATATCCATAAGTCATTTTTGACATTTAGAAATCATTTATACCTCAATTAATTGCATTATGTGCCCGGTATGACACAAAGTATCGGTTATGAGTTATAAATCCACATTTTACAACAAAAAATGTCACTCAATAAAAATGGAGAATATGCCAAAGGATTGTCTAGATAATTTAATAAAATGATTCATAATAACTTTTTCATGTATATTATTTAGTCTCACGACAAATTGACACACAATGTGACCGGTATGTGTCATAGCGTGTGTTTATAGTTTAAAATGACATTTTTGTGAAAAAGAAAAACGACATACTAAAATATGAGAGAAAATTTAGGATTGATTTTATACATTATTAAAATAACCCATAATTCATTTTATATGTGTAGAAATTATTCTATCCTCAATCTGATTCACGGTGTGACCAGTATGACTCCAAGTTCATTTTTTCAATATATTAGTGGCATTTTAGTTAAAAATGTGCATCAGAATGCCAAAACTGAGAAAATGAAACTATATTGTTTTCTAATCATTCTATATACTACTAGATAATTTATTTTCTTATCATTTTTATCTTTTACATAATTAATTAATTTTCACAAAGATAATACTTGAATACGAACAAGTAATGGTGTGGCATGTAAGAATCAACCCTAAATCAATCGAATATACAGTGTTCATTGTATGAATCCATGTTTATTTTAAAATTAACACATTATGATAAATAATTTAATTATATTATTAGATATATAATATTTATATTATATAGGTGTGTTATTTTTCTTGATAAGGGGTGTTCTAATAATGTCCCAAATTTTTTCATGTATAGTTTTTTAAAATTATATATGATTGTTTTGGAACCAAACGCTGATATGTTGTCTGATTCAGTGGCCCTGGGTGCTTGAAATAAATGTTTGAAATATTTTAATGTTTGTTAAAAATATTTTGTGTGTTCTATTTTAGTAGTCTAAACTGAGTGATCAGATTTGAAATCTGAGGGCACCATTATGTTCAGATCGTCGGGTTTTTCTTAGGCATGACCTAACTTTGATCGATGCAGGTCAACTGTAGAAAATTGTTTTCAGACATTATAAATATAGGTAAAAATAAAATTAAAAACATTATTTTATATTTATTTTAATATTTTGTGGGGACATATCAATTCTGTAACATAGAAATGTCATGACAAAAAGAAAAATCAGTGTTTTTCTTTCTTAAATGAAACATCAAGGTGACCCTACAACTTAGCGAAACAGCAGCACAGAAATGCCTTTATTCAATTAATTGTATTGTACAGATGCGAGATCAGATTCACAATAATTGGAGTCTCTAGAAAAAATAAAGGAATCGCGTTAGAAAATCCCCTCATCAACAAGTGATGAACAGTGGTGAATCGATGATCGGGTTCAGAAGAGGCATCAGCGGATTGACGAATGGAGAACGTAGGACTCACACTTCGGCAACGATCAATCTTATCCTCAAGGTATGGTTTTTATTTTCTTCATTATTCCTTTCCACGTTCTTATGATTACCGATGAACATGAACCAACCCATGAATAGGTTGATCCCCGGTTCAATCATTATTATGAGGTAGTCAAATCTTCTGATTAAAGGTAATAGATCTTTGTGATTATTCATCTCTTTTTTTATTCTGCTAACACAAATGAACCAAGGCTAATTAACAAGGACAATTTTCATTCTAAAGGGTGTTCTCAGTGCCTTTCTTATCCATGTTCATTCATTCTTCACTGACGGTGTAACGACCCCGCCTTTTGAATAATATATATTTACTAAATTTGTGTGTTATTTTATTTTCTACCCAATAAAACTATATCATTAAATTATTGAAGTGAGTATAATTAAAATGAGACTATTGGGTTTCGACTGTTATATGATTCTTGGTTAGTTTGACTTTTGGAAAATATACTTTTAATGTTATGATTATTATTCATAAATACAAATGATCATTGTTAATTAATACAGATAGAAGAGTTGATGACCTCATTGAGTAGATCCGGTCATAAAAATTCCATCTGTCAGAGATTGGGAAGATGGTAGAATCACTAAGCATTGCTCTGGACCAAGACCAAGCCAAACTCCAAAACATTATGCTTGTCCGGAATTGATTAATGGATAAGTTCAAGCTGATAGAAATTACCACTTGGACAATATTTTCCAAGCCACCCCGAGATTCTATCACCATTGTCAAACCCATGGTTTTGCAAATCCCACTAATGAGGTGCCCATTTGGAATTAATAAATTATTCCTTCACTTTTGATAAAAATACCAACCCATTCCTTCATTCCATTCATTCCAAATTCATCATAAATTTAGCTCTTGTATTTTTACATACCAAGGAGTCCTCACAACGTTCCCTCAATCCCCGCATGTTCACAACCTTTTGGTTTTTGAAGTGCCTTTTCTAGGTAAAGGAACATTTATCCCTACTCATTTAGTCAAGACTTCTTCTACGTTATGTTTTCTAGTTTCCATTTTCATATGTTGGGTATGATATTATGAATAAATATTAATTTCTTATGGATCTAAATATAATTATATACCATTATTTCTCTCATCAATTCACTTTTTGAATTTTTAAGTGACGTTGTTAGGCTGCCGAATTTTCGAAAAGGAAATCACATCTTCTCTTTTCTTTCAAGTTTCCTTTTCTTGTGGTATGTCATTAAAATATCAATACCATTAAATTATTTACATTTTATTATATCCCTATACTTTATTTTTATTCAATTATGAGTGGGTTACCATTTTCCCCTCTCTCTTTAATATTTTCTAAAACTATGTTATATAGTCGTTATGCTGCAGAAATTTCATCTCAAAATCTCCCACTATTTTTCTCAAGAAATTATCTTATTTTATTTATATGAATACTCAAAACTATTTAGTTTTAGGGGTATTCATAAAGACATAAAAATTATATGTTTGATTCTGTAATTGAAATACATGAAACCTCATTCCTTTTCCATGAGTTAAAATGACATAATGATCGTGTTTTTATGGACTTTTTGAAACATTACAATTATGATATGAAACCCAATTCTTTTATACTCTTTTGGTTATTTATGAAATGTATGATTATGATCTATTTGGATCAAATAAAAGTAAATACATATTATGGTTGCACCTTGATAGAGCTCTAATGCATTGGGTAGTAAATTAATCTCTATAGATGACAAGTTTTATGATACGTTGGTGAATATCCTTGGTAATTTTTATGAAACCTTGAGGATAGACCTTGGTGATATGTTCATGAATTTATAAAATCAATTTTTTATCCACATATTCATGTTATTATTCATTTTAATTTTATTATTATATTCATATTTCTTCATTTCTCATGTCTTTATGTTATTTAGCAAGTTATCGTTGATATCACAATGTAAATGTTTTCACTTGTTTTCCCTTGCGAGGTCTTCTTCTCACCCTTTGATGTATGTATCCTTCTTATGAGATGTTGTAATTGTACATAGTATGAGCCTATGATGAATCCTTACCATAGTATTTGGAGAATTTTTTATGTTTTCATGTATTATGTTCCTGATATCTATGACACTAGACTTTAAATATCCTCTGTTTGTAAAATGTAATGAAAAGTTATATAATAACAAGGCATGATGACATAGTAGATATCAAAGAATATTTTAGTCATTTGTGTATAATAGGATTTTTAAACTAAAGTGATAAACATATATAAAAGTTTAAATATAATAAAACTTCCTTTTATTTTGGTGAGATATTATGTAAGTGGTTTCGGAACAAATAAATCCATATTTGGATACAAACATGTGGATATGGATCTGGAACTGGTGTTCCTATAACATCCTAGGTATATAAATAATAATAAATATTTTATATTTATTAATATTTGTGAATTAAATATTAATTTTACTTTAAATGGGTTTCTATGTTTGACAGTATACTCGAAACGCAACAACGAGTTTCATTGAAATCTTACATTGCACACTAATAATATAATATTATTATTTTAAATGGTAGTTAACTCTTAGTCGTTGTATTAGCATGAATGAACAAAACTAACTAAAATATGATAATACATGTTTTTATAAATGTATTTACATTTATCCTATAAAAATATAGAGGCTTAAAATGTAAATGAATTTAACTTAAGCATAATGTACATTGAAAGGTCGATTTACCGCCTTTAAATTGAGAACCCTCTCTAAATATAGTTTTGGTTATTTTTTTATGTTCTATTTGACCAAATAAAATTCTTATTTAGATTTGGGGCATCAAATTTTACTTTGGGTAAATTTTTGGTCTTTTTTAGATAAAGTTCATTTTTTAATGAATAGTGAAAAATGTTGTATTTTAAATCAAAGGTGAATGTTAATTTAATTAATATATATGGTTACATTATCTTTTTAATTGGTTTCATAGTTTAATTAGAATATATTTTTAACATTAAATCAAATTTTGGTCATTGGAATTAATTTCACTTTGAAATTGGACATAAACAAGTGTCAATCTTTTGATAGTTATTATTTCTTAAAAACACGCTATTTGTTTTAACAACGAGATTTAATTTTAAATTAATTAATTCCACTTTTATGATTATAATTTGGTATAATAGACATCATTTTTTATTCAGAATATCATATATATCTTAGGCTTAATGTTTGTTATTTTTCTGAAAAACATCAATTTTTTATTAATATTGAAACCACTTAGTGGTAGTTAAAAAACTAACTTTTTCATTTAAATAAAATTTTACCACTTCTGTGAATTGAATTCCAAAAATATTATATACATGGTTGTTATCAATAAGTAAAATTTGGTTTATTAAGATGAAAATAATTTTTGGTGAATAGTATCTTTTGACTTTTATTTATCGCGGTTAAAGGTAAATAGGGTAATTTAAGGTTAAAAGAATATTATAATAATTGAAAATTACTTTAACACTTGTACAAACCTTATTTGTTGAGTCATTTATGACCAGGATCATCTTTGGGTCGATTTTGGGACCCCTTTGATCCACTTGCGAGTGATAATGACAATTTAGATTAATTAACTTAAAGTAAAGGCAAAAATGACAAAACAAATATCTTTTAGTAAATTAATTTTTAGAAATGGTTATATAAATTATCATTTAACCTATAAATATTAATTGGAAATATAAAAAAATTTCCTACAAATTGGTATTTTTTTATAATTTTTAGACAACAAATAAATTAAATTATTTATGACACAATAATGATGGAGTGTTTACCTCATTAATAAATGATTTAAAAAAATAAGATTATAATTATTAAACTATTATCCAAAACCTGTCCAATCCTTATTGGGTGATTTTATTTAGACCATGAGTCTTATTATCTTCGAATATAATGACTTTTGGTCAATTAGAAACCGAATATCATTATATAATAAAATAATAGTTTCACACTTTCCTAAAGATCCCCTCCTCTCCCTTATAAAAGGAGACCATTTATAACCAATTCCTCACACCTCTCAATCCATTTGGATCATCCAAAATCTTCCCAATTATGCTTCCTACATCCCTCTCCTCCACCTAGAAGACTTAACTTAGGCAGAAGGCACTTCAAAAAGTCATTTTGGTTCAAACCAAAGGAAGTTACCGGAATTAAAGGTAGCGGTTTCTCTTAAATTGTTTTCTTTTATTTCACTTCCCCAACCCCAAAACTATTTTTATTAATTTTTTTTGTAACAACACCAGTATATTAAATATACTAGGATTTTTTATGAGAGTTATTCAAACTACACTTACACACAAACCCATCTAATGGGTGGAGATCATAATGTTTCTGTGGATGGGAAACTAGCGCCTCATGGAACGATGATTGTTCGATTATCTCCTACTGCCGCTCATGGTAGTCATTATTATTGAACTGTATTTATATATGATATATATTATGTTTATGGTTTATTTATGCTTTTGTATTATCCATTTACATCATACCTTTATCGTTTCCATTATGGGTAAACGCGATAATCTCATTAGAGGAAGGGCGGACTACCGCCCCCTCAAAGTGATATGACTCATTCATACCATATGTGGTACGTATAAAGGATAGATTTAATTATATTAAATGTTATGAAATAATGGAATTATAATACTACTATGTATCATTATGTTTTAATTCCTTTAAATATGAAATATTAATGGAAATAGCGTTCATGCGTACGTACGGCTTACCGTCTCCATGAACGGTGCATTTCATTTATTACCTCTATATGTTATGTACTATTATAAATACATGTATATGATGGATATATATGATATATATGATACCAAAATCATTAATATCATTCTGGATATAATGAACCTTTGACCACATGAACAACATGTAATTATAAGAAGTTCATTTTTGACTCAGGTACCAAATATCAACACAATGAACATTATTAACTTAAATGATTAGAAAATGTTTATAACATGGTAATAAGTGATATAAAAGGAATAATACACTTGAAAAATGTTCTTAAGCAATTATAAATTTACTTTAGTTTATTATTTAGGAGATTAAATAACGATTGTGTCATGTCGGACACGAGGTAAGGGAATTCATCACAATCTCTTTTTATTGAGGCATATTATGTTTTAATACAACACTTTATTTTATACGATGTATAAAAAACATTGAATTTTCATTTCATTCAAAGGAAACTTTTTTCTACAAAGTGTTTTACTAAATGAAAAAAATTCATGTTTCTTTTAACGTAAGTGGTGACAACGACCTTTCTGTCTCCATTTGTATTATTTGATCTTTGGCTTCCTCAACAAGCCGTAATGTTTTTAAAAGAAATTAAATACCATATACTCTTTTTTGTATTTCGATATTGAAAATGGTTTTGCTAATGGATGTTGTATGTCAATGTATTTAAGTGATATATTGTTATTTAAATGTGGAAATGTTTTCTTTCCTTTATATTGGTTTTATGTCTTATGATTTTATAATGGTACTTGGACATCTGACGGGTGGTTACGTGATAAACCAAATTGTAGGTGGTGCCGTGAATATCATGATGGGTGGTTACGTTATAACCTCCAATGGATTTGGTATGTAAGTGGGCCGTATGGCTATTCCATTTAGTGATATGTTTGGAAGTAGACCGTATGGTCATTCTATTTAAGTATGTTTATGTCCCAAGTTACTTTTATATGTTATGTGTTCTTTATATGGGTTTTATGGTAATATTTTGGATAAAAAGGGTAAGTAATGATCTTTTATTCAATGAATACTATTTATTACTTCATAATGGTGAAAAGTATTACTTATGTTAAAGTATTCATCCTTTACTTGTTGTTTTGAAAAACTAACAGTTTTCATACTTTGTGTATCCCTTACTGAGATTTTTATGCTCATCCTGTGTTTTTGAAATGTTTTTCCGAGGACTTAAAGACGATTAGGGTCAAAGATTGGATAAAGGAAAGTCATGTTGTCTAAAACATAAAACTAAACATGACCCTTTTTTCATGAATTTTTATTTTATGAAAAAAATTGTAACTGTGTAGAAGATTCTACATTGTAATCTCTTGAGATGTAATAGTCTTGTTCTAATTCTCTAAAACACTAAACCTAAAAAAGATCCTCTATGTGAATTATTTATTTAATTCAAGATTAAGTAATGTTTTATGGTCGGGTCATTATAGTAGGTATCAAAGGTCAGTCTATATAACATTTGGAGTTAGGGTATTGTTAAATTAATGTCCCTAAAGTATTATATGTTATTATTGAAATCATATAGCATTTACAGATTACCATGTTGTTTCACCTAAGATATTTCTATGTTCATAATGTTTTTCAACATAGGAAATAGTCCAGCTATGTTGGGACGACATCAAGAGGAAGACAACCTTCCAAATCAGCAACCTGAGAAGGTCGTAATCGGAACTGAACAGTTTCTTTCACTGATGGAACAATTGAATCAAGAAATAAATAGTGGTCGTATTAATGCACGAGATCAACCAGATCAACCACTGAGGAACATGTCAATAGTGAAACATTTCATGAGGAAACTTCCCCCATCATTCAGAGGATCATCTGACCCTGTTCTAGTTGAAGGGTGGATTAAAGCACTGGAGAAAATTTTCGATGTCATTGGTTTTAAATAACATCAAAAGGTTACTCTTGATGTTTACCTTTTTGAAGGTGAAGCTGGTCAGTGGTGGTCGATCGTGAAAAATATCAGGGATAGTGAAGATATTGATTCTATTTTGTGGGATGAATTCAAAGGTATTTTTCTTGAGAAATATTTTCCTAAGGTGCATTATCATTGGATGGAAAATCAAATACTAGAATTGTGGTAGGAGGATGACTCAGTGGTTGCTTATGAAGCAAAGTTCACTCGACTAGCAAGATGTGCCCCAAATTTCATCCAAGTTCTTAATAGTAATATAAATCGATATTACTCGGGATTGAAGCCATGATATCTAAGATCATTAGCCTCTCGTTAGTTCAAAAGTTATGAAAAACTTGTTCGATGTGCAGAGAAGGTGGAAATGGAGTTTTTCGTTGATCAGGTGTTCGTTGACAAACAACAGAATAAGAGGTCCAGTTGGTAGTCAAAAGAAGAAAATTCATCAAAGAATCCTGGATGTAAGAAAATTAAATATCCAACTTGTGGGAAGTGTGGTAAAAATCATCTTGGAGAATGTTTATCAAAATTTGGAAAGTGCTTCCAGTGTGGTTAGTCTAGTCATATTGCTCGTAACTCTAAGAAAAATGATCAACCAGGCAATGAAAATACGTCGGTAAGATGTTTTAAGTGTAATTAAATGGGTTATTATTCAAATGAGTGTCCAATGAAGAACTCAACTGAGTGAAAGTAGCCATACTACAAGAAAAAAGGGTTAGTTAAATCCTTTGTAACTACTTCAGCAGGTGTTGGGACATCAAATGAAGTTGTATCAGGTACACTATTTGTTTGTTCAGATTATGTCAATGTGTTGTTTGATTCAGGGTCTACACACTCATTCATTTCTGAGAAGTTTTCTAGTAAATTAATAATTCCATCTCAAGATATTAATATAGAACATACGGTAAAAACAACAGGAGGAAATGATGAGACAAAAAGAAAACATAAAAACATTCCTATCTTTGTGTGTAGAAATAACCTATCTGCAAACCTTATTGTATTGCCTCTAGTAGAGTTTGATGTTATTTTGGGCATGGATTGGTTGTCTGTTTATCATGATTAGATTGACTGCAGAGCGAAAGAGGTTTCATTTCAGAATGATTTACAATTTGTGTACAAGAATGAACCCCTACTTTTAATAATATTTTAGGAAGTTGAGAAACTAGTAAAACAAGGAAATTAATGTTACCTTGCTCATATTGTTTAAAATAAAGAAAGTGTTGAGATTAATGATGTGCCAGTGGTAAATGAGTACCTTGATGTTTTTCCTGATGAGTTTCCTGGTATTATACCTAATCGGGATGTTGAATTTACTATTGACACAGTTCCTGATGCTAAGAAAATTTCAAAACCCACTTATCGAATGGCTCAAATAGAAATTTTAGATTTAAAAAATCAATTGCATGAGTTATTAGATAAAGGTTTCATTTAACCTAGAACTTCACAATGGGGTGCTCCTGTATTGTTTGTTAAAAAGAAATATTGTTCAATGAGACTTTGCATTGATGATAGAGAATTGAATAACATCACTGTTAAGAACAAGTATCCTTTTCCTCATATCGATGATTTCTTTGATCAGCTCCAGGGAGCTCAGTATTTTTCGAATATTGATTTGAGGTTGGGGTACCATCAGTTGAAAGTAAAATAATAAGATGTTCTAAAGACCGCGTTTTTTACTATATATGGCCATTATGATTTTGTAGTTATGCATTTTGGGTTAACCAATACACCTACTGTATTCATCGATCTTATGAATAGAATTTTCAATGAGTGCTTGGATAAGTTTGTGGTTGTGTTCATTGATGATATTTTGGTTTATTATAAAAGTAAATTGGAACATGAAAGTCATTTAAGGGTTGTCTTTAAAACCATAAAAGAAAATAAACATTATGGGAAATTCATCAAGTGTGAGTTTTGGTTACAGCAAATTTCTTTCCTTGGTCACATTGTTTCAAAAAATGGAATAACTATTGACCCTGCTAAAACAAAAGTTTTTGAAGAATGACCAAGACCCACAAATATAAACAAGATTCGTAATTTCCTTGGATTGGCAGGTTATTACCGGAGGTCTTTTGAAAATGTTTCGCGGTTATCTAGTTCAATGTCTAAGTCAACTCGAAAAGGTGTTAAGTTCATTTGGATAAACAAATGTGATGATTGTTTTCCGAATTTGAAAAGAAGATTGGTGAATGCTCCCGTTTTGGCACTACCATCCAGAAATGGTGAGTTTTTTATCTACAGTGATGCTTAGTTGAAAGAACTTGGATGTTTCCTTATGTAGAATGATCAGGTAATTACTTATGCTTCACGTTAATTGAAACCTCCTGAATTAAATTATCCTACATATGATTTGGAATTAGATGCTATTGTTTTTGGTTTAAAAATTTGGAGGCATCATTTGTATAGAGTAAAATGCGAAATATATACTGATCACAAAATGATAAAGTATGTATTCACTCAAAAATAATTGAACATGAGATAGAAGAGATTGTTGGAATTAATCAAGGATTATGATTGCACGATCCATTACCATCTGGGAAAAGCAAATAAGGTAGCTGATTCTTTATGTCTAAAAAGTAATGTATCATTAGCCATGCAACATTTAGAACAAGATCATTTGGTTTTTGATTTGATGAACTTTGGCATAGAAGTTTTTGGTGCAGGAAATTATTCTGTTTTGTATCAGGTGTTAGTGACATCATCTCTATCAGAAAGAATAAAACAATCACAGAAAGAAGACAATAAGTTGCAGAAAAAGGTAGAATTGGTTCAGAAGGGTAGGTTTCCTGATTTTAACGTTGATAATGATTGTTTTTTGAGGTTTCAGTAGAGATTATGTGTGCCTTATGATTCATAGTTGAAGAATGAGTTGATATGTGAAGCTCATAGTTCCCTATTTTTAGTTCATCATGGAAGTACTAAGATGTATAGATATCTTCAGGATTATTACTGGTCGGATGGAATGAAAAGATATATTGTTGATTTTACTATTAATTGTTTGACTTGTCAATAGCTTAAAGTAGAGCGACAGTCACCGAAAGGAATGCTTCAGCCTTTACTGGTGCCAGAGTGGAAATAGGAAAATATATCCATGGTCTTTGTTGTGGTATTACAAAAAACATCTTGAGCTAATAATGAAATTTTGGTTATAGCTGATCGATTGACTAAATCTGATCATTTCCTTTCTATTCGATATACTTTGTCTCTAGATAAACGTTCTCGATTGTATGTTAAAGGGATAGTCAGGTTGCATGGAGTTCCTCTCTCAATTGTATCTGATCATGATCCCACGTTTAGATCTCACTTTTGGAAAGGCCTTCAGAAGTCATTGGGTTCTGAATTAAATTTTAGTACAGCTTTTCATCCTCAATCAGATGGGAAATCAGAATAAACAATTTATACATTGGAGGATATGTTATGTGCTTTCTCGATGAACTATCAAGGAAGTTGGGACCATCACCTTTCTTTGGTTGAATTTTCGTATAATAAGAGTTTTCCTTGCAATATACAGATGGATCCATTTGAGGCATTATATGGAAAGCATTTTTAAACTCTAGCTTTTTGGGATGAAGTAGGTGAAAGGAAGCTGATGGGACTAGAATTCGTAGAAGAGATGGCAGGGAAACTTTGGTTGATTCAGAAGAACAAGAGAACAGCTCAGAGCAGACAGAAAAGTTATGCGGATAACAAGAGGAATGATATTTCTTTTGAGGTAGTTGATCATGTCTTTCTCAAATTTTCTCCATGGAAAAGTTTGATGCATTTGGGTAAGAAGAAAAAATTGATTTCGAGGTTCATTGGACATTATAAAATTCAGGAGAAAGTTGGATCTGTTTTGTATAGAGTTGATTTACTTCCATGTTTATCCTAGGTACACAATGTTTTTATTGATTCAATGTTGAGAAAGTATATCCCAAATCCATCTCAGGTTTTCAGCTCAGAGGTAGTTGAGTTGGAAGAGAATCTCTCTTATGAAGAACAACCAGTCCAGATTCTTGACCATAGAGAGAAAGTGTTGTTGAATAAGGTAATTCACTAGGTAAAGGTTTTGTGAAAAAACCATATGGTTGAAGAGGCAATGTGGGACTCTGAAAATTCTATGTGGGATAAATACCCCCACTTATTTTGATAAATGAATAGAAATTGCGAGGATGAAATTCCCAAAAGGCGGGAAGGATGTAACATCCCAGGTTAATAAAGAATAAGTAATATTTCATATTTATTAATATTTGTGAATTAAATATTAATTTTACTTTAAAAGGGATTCCATGTTTGATAGCATACCAGATACACAACAACGGGTTTCTTTGAAATCTTACGTTGCACACTAATAATATAATATTATTATTTTAAATGGTAGTTAACTCCTTGTCATTGTATTGGCAGGAATGAATAAAACTAACTACAATATGATTATACATGTTTTTTTAAATGTATTTACTTTTATCCAAAAAAAGGTAGAGGCTTACAATGTAAATGAATCTAATTTAAGCATAATGTACATTGAAAGGTCGATTTACCGCCTTTTAATGGAAACCCTATTTAAATATAGTTTTGGTCATTTTTATATGTTTTATTTGACCAAATAAAATTATTCTTTAAATTTGGGACATCAAATTTTAATTTAGGTAATTTTTTGGTATTTTTCAGATAAAGTATATTTTTTAATGAATAGTAAAAAATTTATTTTAATTCAAAGGTGCCTTTTAATATAATTTATCTATATGGTTAGACTATATTTTTAATTGGTTTCAAAGTTTAATTAGAATATATTTTTAGCATTAAATCCAATGTTGGTCATTAAAATTAATTTCACCTTGAAATTGGACATAAACAAGTGTGAGTCTTTTGATAGTTATTGTTTCTTAAAAACACGCTATTTGTTTTAACAACGATATTTAATTTAAAATTAATTAATTCTACTTTTATGATTATAATTTTGTAGAATAGAAATAATTTTTGAATTCGGAATATCAAATATTGTTTAGGCTGAATTTTTTGTATTTTTCGGAAAAAACATCAATTCTTGATGAATAGTGAAACCACTTAGTGGTTAAAAAACTGAATTTTTCATTTAAATGAAATTTTACCACTTCTGTGAATTGAATTTCAAAAATCCGACATAAATGGTTTTTATCAAGAAGTAAAATGTGTTTCATTAAGATGAAAATAATTTTTGGTGAATAGTAACTTTTGAATTTTGTTTACCGTGATTACAGGTAAATAGGGTAATTCAAGGTTTAAAGGATATTATAATAATTAATAATTACCTTAACACTTGTCCAAACCTTATTGGTTGAGTCATTTACGACCATGATCATCTTTGGGTCGATTTTGGGACCCCCTTTATCCACTTGGGAGTGACAATGACAATTTAGATTAATTAACTTAATGTAAAGGAAAAAATGACAAAAGAAAATATATTTTAGTGAATTAATTTTTAGAAGGGGATTTATATATTATCTATTCAACTATAAATATTAATTGTAATGATAAAAATATATCCTACATAATGGTATTTTTTTATCATTTTTAGACAACAACTAAATTAAATTATTTATGACAAAATAATGATGCAGTGTTTACCACATTAATAAATGATTTAAATAAATATGATTATAATGATTAAAATATTATCCAAAACATGTCCAATTGTTATTGGATGATTTTATTTAGACCTTTAGTCATCTTATCTTTGAATATAGTGATATTTGGACTATTAGAAACCGAATATCATTATAAAATAAAATAATAGTTTCACACTTTCCTAAAGAGCCCCTCCTCTCCCTTATAAAAGGAGACCATTTCTAACCAATTCCTCACACCACTCAACACATTTGTATCATCCAACCTCTGCCCAATTAAGCTTCCTACATCCCTATCCTCCCCCTAGAAGCCTTACCTTAAGCATAAGGTAGTTCAAGAATTCCTTTTGGTTCAAACCAAAGGAAGTTACCCAAATTAAAGGTAACAGTTTCTCTTAAATTGTTTTCTTTTGTTTTACTTATCCAACCCCAAAAACTATTTTTATTCCTTTATTTAGTAACAAAGCCAGTATCATCAATATACTAGGATGTTTTCCTAAGAATTATTCTAACTACACTTACACACACATCCATCTAATGGGTGAAGAACATAATGTTTTTGTGGATGGAAAACTAACGCCTCACGGAACGATAATTGTTCGATTATCTCCTACCACCTCTCATGGTAGCCATTATGATGGAAATATATTTATAGATGATATATATTATGTTTAAAGTTTCTTTATGCTTCTGTATTTTCCATTTATATCATACCTTTATGGTTTCTATTATGGGTAAACGTGATAATCTCATTAGAGGAAGTGCGGACTACCGCCCCCTCAAAGTGATATGACTCATTCATACCATATATGGTACATATAAAGGATAGATTTAATTATATTACATTTTATAAAATACTATAATCATAATACTACTATGTATAATTATGTTTTAATTCCATTAAATATGAAATAGAAATGTAAGTAGCGTTTATGTGTACGTACGACTTACCGTCTCTATGAACGGTGCATTTCATTTCATACCTCTAAATGTTATGTACTATTATAAATACATGTATATGATGGATATATATGATATATATGACAACCAAATCATTAATATCATTATGTATATAATAAAACATTGACCACATGAACAACATGTAATTATAAGAAGTTCATTTTTGACTCAAGTACCAAATATCAAAAAAATTAATGTTATTAACATAAATGATTAGAATATGTTTATAACATAGTAATAAGTGATATAAAATGAATAATAAACTTGAAAAAGGTTCTTAATTAAATATAAATTAACTTTAGTTTATTATTCATGATATTAATGAACGATCGAGTCATGTCGGACACGAGGTAAGGGACTTTGTCTCAATCTCCTTTCCTTGAGGCATATTTTGTTTTAATACAAGACTTTATTTTATACGATGTATAAAAAATGTTGAATTTTAATTTCATTAAAAAGGAATCTTTTTCTACGAATATTTTTGCTAAATGAAAAAAATGAATGTTTCTTTTAATGTAAGCGGTGACAATGACCTTTCCGCCACCGCGAGTATTATTTGATCTTTGGATTCCTCAACATGTCGTAATGTTTTTAAAAGAAAATAAATACCATATAATCTATTATGTATTTTGGTATTGAAAATGGTTTTGATAATTTATTTGTTATGTCAATTTATTTATGTGATATATTGTGATTTAAATGTGGAAATGTTTTCTTTCCTTTATATTTTTTTATGTCTTATGATTTTATAATGTTACTTTAACATTTTACTGGTGGTTACGTGATAAACCAAATGACGGGAGATTCTGTGAATACCAAGATGGGTGGTTACGTTATAACATCCAATGAATTGGGTATGGAAGCTGGTTGTATGGCTATAATATTTAGTGATATGTGTGGAAGTAGACCATATGGTCAATCCATTTAAGTATGTTAATGTCCCAAGTTACCTTTATATGTTATGTGTTCTTTATATGGGTTTTATGGTAATATTTTGGTTTCAAAAGGGTAATTAATGATATTTTATTCAGTGAAAAGTATTTACCAATTCATAAGGGTGAAAATTATTAATTATATTCATGTATTCATTGTTTACTTGTTGTTTTGAAAAACTAACAGTTTTCCTTCTTTGTGTATCCCTTACTAATATTTTTATGCTCATCCCAAGTTTTTGAATTGTTTTTCAGAGAACTTAAAGATGATTAGGGTCAAGGATGGGATCAAGGAAATTCATGTTGTCTAAAACATAGAACTAGACGTGACACTCTTTTTTAAAGAGTTTTTATTTTATGAAAAACATAGAAACTATATAGAAGTTTCTACTTTGTAATCTTTTGATATGTAATAGTCATGTCCTAATTCTCTAAAACTCTAAACCTGAAAAGATCCTGAATGGGAATTATTTATTTAATTCACAATTAAGTAATGTTTTAAGGCTGGGTCCTTATAGTTCCTAGGAGTGAAAAATCTAACAAGGAGTTTTGGGCATAACCTGGGGTATCCTGGTACACGATAAGGGGCTTTTATGCACTCTTGGTTTGACACTCTCGAGGGATATTTTTGGTTAATCACAAGAATTTTATGAATCATTATAAAGGATTTATAGAGAAGTGTAGTTGTTGTTAAAAATAATATGGTTAAGCATAAATTTTAAGACATAAAAACACATTATAGTGAAAATAATCGTAAATTAAATAAGCTTCTAACTAAGGTTTTATTATTTTAGAATATAGAATGAAATAGGTGGTACTGTGAAAATAGTGACCAGAATGGAACACGTGCTGACATCCCTCGGATGGAAGCTGGAATGGAAAATTCCATGAGAATGGTGAACCAACTGACTCAACTTATACGAAATAACTAGAATCAAGATGAGAGACTGATCACACTATGAAGGGAAAAACATTCTAGTGAGTTCTTTTTATGTCACCAACCACCAACCTTTAGTGGATCGACTGACCCGTTGGTTGCTGAATAGCAGTCTAACTCTATAGAGAAGATATTTTCTATACACTGTAGTTCATAACATGAGAATTTCACCTTTGTTTTACTACTTAGAGGGAGAAGCTGATCAGTGGTGGTAAATGATTAAAAACAGGATTCCAAGAGTGGACTTGGGAGATATGGAGTGTGAAGAGTTTATAGGTATCTTCTTCTCAATGTATTTTTCCAATTCTATGAGAACAGAAATTGAGAAGGATTTTCTCTAGCTGATGTAGATGGAGAATAAATCCGATGGAATCTGCGAGGTGAACGTCACAATTCTTTCCTATTACACCTCAAGATTTGTTATGGATATTATTGGATGGTTGATAGATTATTTGGTGGACTTGACTTCATATGTCGAACAATCTAGACAATTGAGACTATGAAATCTATGAAGAGATAGCGCGGAGTGCAAAGAAAGTCAAACTGGAGTTTGGTGAGATGGAGTGGTCCCAAAAATCCAATAACAAGAAGAGATTAATGGAGTCCAGATTACATAGGACCTTTGATCTGGGAAGAGGAGGCAAGAAAGTGAAACATCCCATGTATAATTAATTAGTGAAGAATAAATTGAAGAACAACCTTATCAGCAGTGGGAAGTGCTACAAGTGTGGAAGAGATGTCCATATCACGTGGAATTTTTATAGGGAGTTGAATCCATAAATTCCCAACACTAATGAAAAGGGGAAGATGGTGCATGCCCTATCTAATGTATAATGAAATAAATGGGGGAAACTTGGCACTTTTCCAATCACTATCGAAAGCTGTGGGCAGTAGAGTGAACCACCATCAGCCTTAGCAAAGGCTAAGGGATAAAGGTCTTACTTTTTCTATCACAACATCCAATATTGATGCTCCAAATGATGATGTCGCTACTTATCTTATTGTTCTCTCAAATCTAGAAAGTACATTGTTTGATTCTTGTTCAACTCATTCTTTTATTTCCTCCATGTTTCTATGGAATTTAGAATCAACCCCTGAATTTCTAAAAGTAGAGTTATCAGTCAAGACTCCTTATGGGATTATCCAAGAATAATTTTTGTTTATAAACTCTAGTATTTACTTTCTTGATCAAAATATTATCACAAATCTAAAATTCATTCTCATGAAGGAATTCAATGTTATACTAGGGATGGGTTGGCTCTCAAAGTATAATGTTATCATCAAATGTGTATGTAAGGAAATCATAGTAGTATTGAATGGAAAAACTACAGTTAATTTCCAAGGAGATATATCTCAACCTATTATTTTTCTAGAATAACCTCCTATATCCTTATTTATAGATTTGATCAGTTAAGAAGAAGAAGGAAATGAGAGTATAAGGATAGAAAATGTCCCCATCATACAGGAATACATTGATGTATTTCCAGAGGAGTTTCCCAGACCTCCCCTAGAAAAAGAGGTAGATTTATCTATAGAACACGTACCTAGAACTCATCTGATAACATAGACCCCATAAAGGATAGAAAATATGGAGACTGGGGAATTAAAGAAAAAACTCTAAGATATTTCAGAAAAGGGGTTTATCTGTCCAGGTGTGTCTCCTTGGGAATAACATGTCCTCATTGTTAAGGAGATGGATGGATCAATGCGGTTATCCATTGATTATGGAGAACTGAACATGATCACAGTGAAGAAAAAATACCCTCTTCCAAGAATTGATAAATTATTTTTCTAACGTCAGTGGCCTTAATTCTTCTATAATATTGATCTTATATCTAGTTACCATAAATTGATGGTGAAGAAATAATATATTACAAAACTGCCTTCTGATAAAGAGATAGGCATTATTAGTTTGTTATAATGCCCTTCAGACTGACTAATTCACCTACTATTTTTTTGGATTGGATGAATATATTCTTTAAGGACTACCTCAATAACTTTGTGGTTTTTTTATTGATAATGTTATGATATATTCCAAAATTCATGAGGATTATGAAGATCGTATAATGGTTATTTTGAAAACCCTATGGAATGCTAGACTTTTTGGAGGGTTCAACAAATGTGAATTTTGGTTATAAAAAGTTTCATTATTGGGGCACATTGCAACCATTGAAGGAATCACAGTTAACACTACAAAGACACAAGTTGTAGAGGAGTGGCCTCATCCTACAACAATAATTAATATTTTATGTTTTATTGGATTAGTGGGATATTTTATGAGGTTTGTGAATAACTTTTCATGGATCTCTAATCAATTAACCCTGTTAACTCAAAAAGAGGTCTAGTTCTTCTTGATAGAGGAGTGAGAGGAGAGTTTCTAAGAGCTGAAGAAGAGATTGGTTACTGCACCAATGTTAACTCTACCCTCATGTAGAGAAGGATTCATTATTTTTAGTGATTCATATATGAAAGGGATTAATTGTCTTTTCATTAAAAATTACACAGTCATTGATTATGCCTCTCTAATGTTGAAGACCCATGAGAAGAACTATCCTACGTATGATCTTGAACTAGTTGCGGTCATTTTTTCTTTGAAGATATGGAGGCAATATCATTATGGAGATAAATTTTATATATACAAAAACCATCAATTTTTGAAGTGTATTTACACATAAAATAAATTGAACATGACATAGAAGAGATGGATGGAACTTCTTAAAGACTATGATTGTTCAATTTATTATCATCCCAAAAGAGAAAAAAAAGTCAATGATGCATTAATTTGGAAGGACCCGGTTGTTCTATCCATGTTGGGAATTCATAGAGATCCTTTCATCAATGACCATGTAAAGCTAGACATGGGAATTATAATTCCAGGTACATCATCCACCCTACCCCCAATGTTTTCTCAATTTTCATTACTAGAGAAGATCAAGAAAGATCAGAAAGATTATCCTTTTTTACAAAAGAAGTTTGAGGATCTGAAGTATAAGACTTTTTTGAGTTCAATATTGATTAAGAAGGTGTACTGAAATTTTGTTCAAGACTATGTGTTCTATATCTTCTACAAATAAAGAAGGTGTTTACGTATAAAGCTCGTAGATCTATTTTTGTTATACATGTAGGAAGCACAAAAATGTATAGGGAACTTCAAGGACATTATTTGTAGGGTAATATGAATAAGAATATTGTTGACAACACTTCAAGGTTCCTGGTATGTCAGAAAGTGAAGGAAGAGAGACAGATTCCTAAAGGGGTATTGGAACCACTACCCTTACCAGCATGTAAGTGGGACAATATCACTATGGACTTTGTCACCAGTCTCCCAAGAACTTCCCAGGGAAACAATTCAATATTGGTTATAGTGGAATGTATCACCAAGACTACTCATTTTATCTCCATTCAGAAAGATTTTTCCCTTAATCAAATTTCTAGTATTTATGTGAAGGAATTGGTAAGGCTTCATGGAGTTACACTTTATATCATATTTGATCTTGATCCAAGGTTCATATCAAAATTATGTAGAAGTTTTAAACATTTTATCAGCCCAAAATTGAATTCATGTATGGCATATAACCCCCATACTGATGTCTAATCTAAAAGGACTACTAAAACACTCAGAGACATGCTGCGAACATGATTAATGGAATTAAACGGTGGATGGGATCAACATCTCCCATTAGTTTAGTTCTCTTTAAACACTATCTTCCACTCGATCATTCAAATGACACCATATGAAGATCTATAGAGGATGTGAAGTAGAACTCCAACATGTTTGGATTAAGTTGATGATAGAAAGCTTCTTGGTCTTGATCTTGTCCATGTTTTGACAAAAAAATCCATGCCATACAGTAACACATTAAGGCTGATCAGAGTCTGAAAAAGAGCTATTCCAAAAACCTTCAAAGGGAGTTGGATTTCGATGTTGGTGACAAATTATATCTTTGAATTTCACCTTCTAAGATAGTCATGAGGTTTGGGAAGAAAGGGAATCTTAGCCATATGTTCATTGGCCCCTATGGAATCTTTGATCACATAAAAGTAGTGGCCTATCAACATGAACTTCCTCCAAATCTAGAACAAGTTCATGATGTCTTCCACATATCTATTTGGAGGAAGTAAATACCATACCCATAAAATGTGTTGAATTCGGACGTGGTACAATGGGAACATGACTTATCTTATGAGGATAAGCTAGTGGATATATTGGATCATAGAGACAAGGTTATACGCAACATGACTACCCTCCTTGTTAAGGTGTTGTAGAGAAACCAAAAATTTGAAGAATCCATGTGCAAACCAGAGGAGTATATGAGGTATAAGTACCCACACATTTTTTCTTCTGAGGGTATGAGTTAAAATTTCAGAGATAAAATATCTTATGGTGGGGGAGAATGTAATGACCCAAATTTTGAAAAAAAATATCTATTTTCTAAATTTGGGTGTTATTTAATTTTACACTCAACAAAACTATATCATTTATTTATTGAAGGGATTGTAATTACAATGATACTTTTGGGTTTTGACTATTATATGACCATTGGTCAATATGACCATTGAAAACTATACTCTTAACATTATGAATATTGTTTATAAATACATAATGATCATGGTTAATTAATACAGAAACAAGATTTGATGGCATCATCTAGCGGACTTAAGCCATATGAAGCCCATATATGGGAGCTTGGGAAGGAGGTAGCATCAGTAGTCTTTTCTCTGTACCAATCCAATGGTGAACTCCAACATTTTAAGCTTGAACAGAACCGCTTAAGGGAGAAATTCAAGCTGATAGAAATCACCCCTCGGTCAGTATTGTCTGAGCCACCCCAAGATTCTATCCCCATTACACACCTATCACATAGGATATATGCAAGTTTTATAAGGGGATATATAACATGGCCTTAGTTACATTGTGTAATCTTAGTGTATAAATAAAATTTTTATTTATTGTTATGGTTAAATAAACATTATTTTTGAATTTCAATTGTCAAAATTAACCTAGAATGAACTTTTAGAAGATTTATAAGAAGTTTCAATTTGCTGAAGAGTATTTTATGAATACTGTTTTTGATAAATTGTATTTTATGAGTAGTGTTTTGATGAATAGTAAAAAAATTATTGTTAAATAACTTTTTTGTGAAATGATTTTCAAAAATCTGACATACATGTTTGTAATCAGGGTGAAAATCTAGTTCAATAAGATCAACTTAATTTTTGGTGACTAGTAATTTATAGATATTAATATTACCCTTATGAATAGTGATGTGAACAATGGAATAGTAACCTCCCTTAGTTAAGTATAAATATAATTTAGACATCTTGAAAGGTAATGTGATATAAATGCGTAAGTAAATAACTGTTTCAAAAATTATTAGTTAAGTATTAGTATTTTCAGGGTAAATAGTGGTTTTAATTAAAAATTATATATATCATAATTAGAAATTTATTTCCTTAAAATGGAGTTCATTTTTGAATTCATAGCACATATATTAGGTTAAGGTGAATTAATGAGTTTTTTTAATGTTTTATTTTTCAGTGAATAGTAAAAATACAGTTTTCAGTTTCAGTGTGTTTAATGACTTCATTAATGATGTAATAATGATGTAATATTTCTGGTCTACTTGTTTATAGTAATATATGTTATGAGTTTTACCAATTTTTCAATACCATGGTCAAATACCCTGGTCAAGACCATGGTTTTCCAAAAACAACTAATGAGGTGTCCCTTGAAAATTAATAAAATATTCCCTCATTTTTGCTATAAATACCAATGTATTAATTCATTGATTTCATTTATAATTCTTCCTCAACGAATTTATGTTCTTTTTCCCTCTCAAAAATTCCTCCCAAGGTTCCCTAAATCCCCCCAAGGTCCCAACCTTTGGGTTTTTGAAGTTACTCTTCAAGGTAAGGGAACCTTTCACTGTCCATTTTCAGTCAAGAATTCCTTTACATTATGTCATCCAATTTCTATTTTCATGTGATGGGGAATAATATTATGTATCTCTATTACTATAATTTTGATTTACATATTATTAGATACCATTTTTCCCTCATCAATCCATTTTCTGAATTTTTATGTTATGTTGTTAGGATGCCGAATTTTCGTAAAAGAAATCACATCTTCTCTTTTCTTTCGAGTTTCCTTTTCTTGTGGTCCGAAATTGAAATTTTCATACCATGATATTATTTACATTTTATGTTTTCCCTATTCTTTAAATTTTTTTAATTATTAGTGTTTTACCCTTGTCCCTTCTCTTTTTAATGTTTTCTAAAACCATGTTATATAGCTCTTATGCTGTAGAAATTTCATCTCCAAATTTCTCTCTCTTTTTCTCAAGAAATTATCTTATTTTGTTTATATAAATACACAAACCTATTTCGTTACTAGGTTTATTCATAAATACATAAAAATGATATGTTTTATTAAACAATTGAAATACATGAAACCCTCATTCCTATTCTACGGGTTATAAATGACATAATGATCTTGTTTTTAAGCACTTTTTAAAACATTGCGATTTTGATATGAATCCCAATTATTTTATTCTCTTTTGGTTGTTTATGAAATTTATTATTATGTTATATGTAGATCACATGAAAATAAATACATATTAAAGGTGTTCCCTGATAGTTCTCCAATTCATTTATTAAAGAAATTAATCTCTAGAGATGACAAGTTTTATGATACCTTGTTGAATAACCTTGGTAATTTTATGACACATTGGGGATGGAGCATGGTGATATGTTCATGAATATATAAAACAAATATTTTATCCACCTATTCAATTTATGATTCATATTATTTTTATTATTATATACATATTTTTTCTTTTCTCATGTCTTCATGTTTTTCATCAAGTTTTTATAGATATCAAAAAGTAAAATGTTTCCTTTGTTTTCCCTTACTGAGCCTTCTACTCACCCATTCCATTTATGTATGTCACCAGGTTATGATATGCAGTAATTGAACTTAGGATTAACATATTATGAAGCCTTACAAATGGATTATAACAATTTTTTATATTTTCATGTATTTTATTTCTGATTTCCAAGACACTATACCTTAAAGATCCTCTGTTTGTAAAATGAAAGGGAAATTTTTGTAATAATAAGGCAGGATTACATAGATAGGGTCTTGTTGTTTTTTTAGTATTTATCGGGAGGTTTTGATCGCAAATGGACCCTTGAAGCAACAACAAGACAATCTTGAATCAACGATAGTGAAAAGTAAACCAATGGATCGTGAGGGTTCTCCAAATTCAAAAAATGAGCTTCCACATCGACGGTGAGGGCCTACAGAAGAGATTCGTCGGCATCGTCACATAGTTCAGGGGCCAACTTGCGGGGGAAACAGTGGAAACTGCTGCGGGTGGTTGACAGGGGCCTCCGGTATGTAGCCAGTGGTGAGCCTCGGTGGAAGCCATAGGAGGACACCTCACATGGTCGGAGGGCGAGGTCCACCAGGAACGTGGCCATGGGGTGGACACATGATGGACCACCGTGTAAAATGTGGCGGCCACCCTGCGTTGATGGGAAGAGGATATGGTAGCTTCCACATTTAGGTGGGTTAGGTCGGACTTAAAAGGTTGGGTGAGGAGGGAACTGGGTTGGGTCGGGTCAGGTCAGGTTGGCTTGGTCGTGTCGGGCCGGACCCAGACCCCACTGGTGCCTTTTTACTTAAATTCCCATAACTCAAAAACCATGTGTCTATTTGAAAATATTTTTATGGAATTGGAATACTTGTGATGTGGTGGTCGTTTTTAGATTCTCAAATTGAGTTTCCATGGATGTTGGAGTATAGCTGTTTGGCACGAAGAGTAGGTGCTCCCAGAGTGAGCGTGCTAAGGATGGAATCTTGCGTCTGGGTTCAACCTAGAAGCTATGTGATTACCTAGACTGTGTGTCTTACATAGACTATGTGTCTTATCTAGACTTTGTGTCTTACTAAGATAGAGTTGGTACTCTCCTGTCCCACCAAGGTGCGGTGCTTCTATTCTTTGACAATATTTCCTATGTAAACTACACTCTATGTGTTACCAACACTCTGTGTGTTTTCTACACTCTGTTTGTTACCTACACTCTATGTGTAACTGACATGCTATATGTTACTATATGACGGTGCTATGGATTCTTGCTACAATCTTGTTTATAAATCATAGACCTATACATGGTGTGAGATGACTCTAGTGACTCTCTTAATTATACTTCTTATATAATACACTTAGTGTACCTCATTAGTAGTATACTTGGTGTATTTATTAGTGATCTTCATCTTGGTATACTTAATTTAATTCATTGTGTTTTACTTTGTGTAATTATTTTGTGGTTTGGGGTCCTTATTAAGTATTTTTTTACTAACCATGCATGGGCTTCACTCATATGTGTCATGTCTTGTGCAGATAATTTGAAACATTGACGGAATCCTTAGTGGTTGGTTGATAGGGGTGCTTTAGGGTGACCTGTTAGACATGGTTCTCTTTAACAACATTTAGACAACTTACAGTACCTACACTTCAGGTAGGGTTTTCCACATATTAGATCTGGGAGCCTGTACATTTCTATTTCATTTGGGGTTGTATTCTCGCCCGTTTAGTTCTTAGTTTTGTATTTTTACTTGTTGATTCTCTTAGTGGAATCCATACTAGTTTACTTAGTGTTTTCAGTACAACACTTCTCTTGGAGATGTGTTTTTGTGTGTAGGTTCTTTGGAAAATTGATCCCCTTTGCGGGATATACATATTTGGAAATAGTCATTAGCCCTTGACCTATAGGATATGGGCTTGGGGTATTCACAACATGTGTCCTAGGGGGAAAAAGTCATGATAGAGTGGTATCAGAGGGAAGTCGGTTTTACTCCTATTTTCGAGAAACAGTGTTAAGTGTTTTAAGTCAATCTTTCAGGCCAGGGAAAATAGTTTTGGTTCGGATAAAAATGTATCCATACACTAGGAGATTGATTTCTTCTTTCCAACTTGGTACATGATAATTCTAGTTGCATGGGAAATTAATGTTTCGTGCATCATATAGGAATTGAGTGTATTCTCATGTCCTTCGTGATTCAGAGTCAGCTAACCAGGTATATTCTATGAACCTTGGTACATATTTTATTATTTTAGGATGCTTCAACACATGAAGGTAGCAAGGATTCTGGGGTGTTACCACAAGGATGGTCCATCAGCTGATAAGGAATCGGGGTAGTGACTGGTGATGGATATAGCACCTCCCTGTGGTGTACTAGCGATACCACCACCCAAAAAGTAGCAGTTTCTATCTGCCTTACTGGTAGAGGATGCACTCAGGCTTAGTTCATTACATGTGTTCTAGAGGAAACAACCTCCCATGTTCTGAGGTGAGATATATCCCCAAGTTGCTGAGGGCTTGTTGGAGGTGGTGACATGAGCTTTCCGCCTATCAAGAACACATCTTGACCAGATGGCAGTCCTCGCTGTGAGCCATATTCAAGGCTCGGTGGGGAGATGGTGAATCCTGATGACTCAAACGCATGAGGAGGTGATGTTATCCGAGTAATAATTTGAGTGGCTCTTCGTGGATGAGTTCTTTATAGTAATGTTATGCTCTATGTGTATACAAGTGTTATTGCACCAATAGCAGAGCATCCAGCCAGTTGTACATTACTTGACAAGATTCACTGATCTTTCTCACTACTCCACCAACAATGTCAGAGTCCCGTTATTCATGGAATATAAATTTTAGTAGGGACTAGGCTGGGAAATTATGGAATCAATGATATATATAATCATCTCTATGAATGTTGTGGTGCAGGATTGAGCTCTATTGGTAGAGATCTTTCTTGCAGAGCAAGAACAGAAAGTGAGAGATACCATCACGCATATGGAAGCTGGGTTATCGGCAATAGGTAGCCAACGACGGATGAAAGGGTCTAATAGGAAAAACAGTTGAGGGGATGAACCAAGGATACAAGATCAATGGTGTGGTTCTCCCTGGGCAGAGCGAGTCAGCTAAAGGATTGACTATTCTACCCAAGTGGCGATTATAGGTATCTAGCTAGAGATTGTCGAAATAGTTGTATGTCCAACCAAGAGATAGTCGAGGGACCATCACCACAACAAAATAGGTAGGAAAAAGGTAGTCTTCCAAGATGCATACTTATAAAAGGAGTGGGATGAACAGCATGAGGTGGATGGAGGATCAAGTCACTACCACCACCACCCTCGGGTGGTCCACCCTGAGCTCAAGGAGCTCGTGGAAATGGATGAGCCTATCCCCAAGCGATGGATGCATATTATACCATGAATATTTATATTATTAGAGGTGAAATATATATCTTTTCCACCCTATCTGTAGTTTTGACAGACATGAGTTCTAATCACTCTTTTCTCGTCATGACCCTTGTTTGAGACACAGAGATTCTATTGGATCCTTTGAATTGATCCCTACGATTAGAGACACCTATGGGGGAGATTCAACAATAAAACACTGGTTCCAAAATTGTTCCCTTACTCTTGGGGGGGAATGTTTCCATTGGGATATCTTGGTGGCGGTGTCGAGGCCTTATGGAGTCCTTATAGGTATGGAATAGTTATCCACAGTTTTTTCTCAGATCAACTATTTTAGGAGCATAGTGTGGTGTGTCTTTATAGATGGAACTACGTTTTCCTTTATCGGTGAAAGGAAAACACAAGTTTAATAGGATGGGCTCGCACGTAGGATGGTGTAGCTGATCACACATTAGTTGGATAGTATGACCCTTGGGGTAGTAGATGATACGAGTCATCAGTTTCTGTCATTTCTGGATGATTACAAGGACATATTTCTAGAATATGTTCCCAGACTACATTCTCCAAGGTAGGTATACTTCTAAATTGACATATAACTTATGATGATACTAATATCTACACCATAATATTGAATAGATCCCACATAGATTCATGAATTGAATGTATAGTTGAAGTGTTTTAAGAGGAAGGGCTTTGTGAGACCCAGTGTTTAACCATATAAAGCCCTATTTTTTTACCAAGAAGGTATAAGAGAGATTGAGGTTATGTGTGGACTTGTGTCACCTAAACTAGGTGACTGTGAAAAACATGTATCATTTAATGAGGATCGATAATCTCTTAAATCAGCTGATGGGAGCAAGATGGTTCTTGAAGATAGACCTCATATCAGGTTATCACCAGCTTCGTGTATGGGATGGGGACATCCTGAAGATGAATTTTAGATGTCGGTACGGTCACTTAGAGTACTTAGTGATGTATTTTTTCATGATGAACTCCCCAGTGGTGTTCATGAGACTCATGAATAGGATCTTCCATACTTACTTAGACCAGTTTGTAGTTGTATTTATTGATGAAATCCTAGTGTACTTAGCATCTAAAGAGGATCATGTGATTCACTTAATGATGGACCTAGACATAATCCAAGAGCACCAGATTTATGGGAATCTCTCAAAGTTTCAATTCATGATATGAGAGGTCCACTTTCTAGGACACGTCATTTGAAAGGCTGGAGTTACAGTATATCCAGTAAAGATAGGGGTGATGCTTTCTTGGGAGCCACCCTAGGAATTTACCAAGGAGAAGTGTTTCCTTGGGTTGGCTAGGTACTATTTGAGTATTTTTTTGACTTTTCTAGAGTAGAATCATCCATGAAATCCTTGACATAAGAGGGGAAACCTTTCGTATGGACAGATAAGTGTTAGGAGAGATTTTAGCATTTGAGGTAGAGTTTGACGATCACTCGTATAATGATGTTTCTATTAGAGTGTATTGAGTACATGGTATTCTAGGATGCATCATGAGCTAGTCTTGGATGTGTTCTAATGCAGGGTAAAGAAGTGATTTCTTATGCTTCACAGTAGTTGAGACCGCAGAAGTAGAACTACGTGACCCGCGATCTGGAGTTGGCAGCGATAGTCTTCGAATTGATGATTTGGTGACACTGCATTATAGGCTAGTGGTTTAGCAACTAATCATATCACAAAACCCTCAGGTATATCTTTTATCAGGAAGATATGAACTTGAGATAGTAGTTTTAGCTAGAGATCCTCCAAGACAATGACTTTGAGATAGTATAAGCTCTTGGGAAGGGGGACGTGGTGGAAGATGCTCTTAGCCAGAGATTGAGTTAACAACTACTAAATTAGGTCTCAGAGTAGTTGGCCTCACATTAGATATCCTTCACGGATGGAGATTAAGCATATTATCTCCATTAAATGTTGGTTACCCCTCCACTCTTACAACACATGTGGGTGGCACATCTCGGAGATGTCAGCTATGATACTATAGTTGCTCAGTTGTCTATAGGTTATTCCCCTAATGGGTATTTTATAGGTGGGGAGCACATCATCCTTTTTATAGGGTGCACATTTATACCAGTGTTGTTATGGGAGGAGGTATTGGGGGAGTACCATGCATCCCTTTTAGAGGTACATCCAGATGTGGAAAAGATATACCAGGACCTCCGATGTTAGTTTTGGTTGTCAATGATGAAAAAGATAGTGGATGTTTTTGTCTCTAGTTGCCTCGCTTGTTAGCAAGTGATGGTCGAACACCAAGTTCATGAACGATTGAATCAGCCCCTTGAGGTACCAGAGTGGAAGTGGGATTTAATATCTATGGACTTCATAATGGGATAACCACATACATCCAGATGGGACGATACCATCTGGGTGGTCATTGACCGACACACCATGTTGACCCACATCCTAGTGATCCAGCAACAAGGTTCAGTAGAGTTCTTGGTAAAACTCTACGTTCAGGAGATAGTTCGACTCCATGGATTCCCATCAACGATAGTCTTATATAGAGATGCACACATTACATTCCATTTGTAGAAGGGATAATAGGAGGTGTTTGAGACTCATATTTTCTTCAGCACAACATTCCACCCATAGATAGATAGCTAGATGGAGTGGAACATTTAGGTCCTAGAGGTCATGCTTCATTCTTGAATCTGTGATTTTTTTCATAGTTGGTTGGATCACCTACCCCTAGTGTATTTCCTATACAACAATAGTTTCCACTCCACCACTAGTATGGAACCATTTGAGGCCTTTTATTGGAAACCCTACAGGTCCCCACATAGTTGGAATGACCCAAGAGATTCATCCCTCATGGGCCTAGAGTTGGTGCTAGCTAATACAGAGAAGGTGTAAGTCATCCAAGAGTAGATGATGATTTCATAGATCCATCAGAATTCCAATGCTTATAGGATATGAATACCCTTGGAGTTCGAGGAAGGATACCAAATGTTCTTTATGTTCTACCCTTGAAGTGGTATACGGGGATTTACCTAGGGCGACATGTTATCTCTGAGACTCAATAGACCTTTTCTAATAAAACGTAGACTGGGAGAGGTGGCTTACTACTTTGATCTACCTCCATTGTTAGATTGGGTTCATGATGTCTTCTATGTATCCCAGCTGAGGAGATATGTACATGACCCATCACACACCCTTGATTGGGGCATGTTGGATGTTGATGATAAAGAGAATTTCGTGGAGTACCCTATAAAGATCGAGGATCTATGGGAGAGGATCCTTCTTGGAAAATTGATTCCTCAAGTGCATGTTCGGTGGTAGAATAGGAATCTCTATGAGAGAATGTGGAAGTTGGAGGCTCATATTCATTCTTGGTATCTCCATTTTCTTAGCCCTTATATGGGATTTTGGGGATATAAATCCCTAAGGCGGTGGGAATTTAATATCCTTGATTATTCAATATAATTATTTGGAAAATCAAATGGTATTATTTCAAGACTAGGCATTGAGATGGAATTTGATTCTGAGGCCCGAGGTTCTTGGAACCAAATATTGAAATATTTTAAATTTTAGTGAAAATAGTGTGCATTCTTAGTTTTAGTAACTTTTTAACAAGTGCTTAAATTTGAAATCTGAGTACATTTTTGTGTTCAGAGAACCGAGTATTGCTTAGGAAGGACCTAACATTGTGCGGCATGGGTCGACTGTAGAAAATATTTGTCAACTTTTTTAATGAGTAATAAAAATATACTTAAAATTTTTATTTTATTTATCTTTTAATTTTTCTTGGCGATGCAACAATGCTACGATGTAATGAAATATAATTTTTTTCCTTTTTTAAATGAAATAGTATACTGACACCGCAACTTAGTGAAAGAGTGATGTTGAAAGTTGTGTCATAAATTAATAGCTTGGTAGGGATGCGAGATCATATTCATGACACCTAGAGGCTTGGGAAAAGAATGAAAGCAAATTCCTTCACAAATCAGCTCGTCGAAAAATGATGAACAGTGGTGGATAGATAATATGGTTATGAACAGGTGTCGGAGGATTTTCAAATGGCTGATAAAGGAATCATTCTTTGTTAGTGATCAATCGAATCCTCGATGTATTGGATTTATTTTCATTGTGACTCGATTCCCATTTATTATGTTTATTTATGAATGTGGAACAACCAACGAATAGGTTGATCCGTAGATTGATTGTTCTTACAGGATGGTTAAAACTACGGAATTAAATGGATTTGATCTTAGTGATTATTATTCTCTTATTCTTTTGTGATTTTGCTAACCCAAATAGACCATGGTTAACAAACAAGGCCAAGGTCTGTTTTAAAGGGTGTTCTTGGTGCATTTCCTATCCCCATTCCTGCGGTCTTCCCTCATGGATCCCTGTGGTCGCGCCAGGATTTGTTGGGAGGTTCCAAATGAGCCCAGAACACTGAAGTGACGACAAAATGATATTGAGCCCACAACAGTGACAACAATGACCCAAGGATCATGAGGGTTTTCCCAGTTCGAAAAAAAGACACCATAGAAATGGTGGTGGCCCATGAAAGGGGAGTCGTTGTCATAGGTGTAGAGCGGCGGGGCGCAGCGGCATGGACATCCTACATGAGGAAACCACGGCAACCACCACTGGTAGAAAAAAAAGGGTTTCCAATAAGATGCTGGTGGCGGGCCTTGGTGGATGTGGCAGGAGGTTGCATCATGTGGCTGAGGGACCATGGTCTAACTGGACTGTGGTTTCAAGAACCTGCAACAATGACTGTGGTGTAGTCATGCAGTAGAAAACTACATCAAACATAGTGGATGGCCCTTGTTGATGGGGATTGGACACGGCATCTTCTGGGATTGGGTGGTCAAACCAACCCACTCGAGCAGGTCGGTCTAGAGCCGTCGGGTGGGCCTGACAGTGAGTCATGCCCAGCTCCGGTGGTCTGAAACTAGTGGGTTGGGTCATAAGGGACCTAGGTCAGGTCGGTTCAGAAGGTACCTGATTTGGGTTGGGTCGGGTTGGACTGGGCTCAAACCCCACCGGCTCCTTTTTATATAAATGCCCATATCCCTCAAATAGTGTGTTCATTTGACGATCTGTTAGCAGAGTTGGGACCCTTGTGATGATGTGGTCCTTTTGAGATGCTTTATTTGAGTATCTATGGAAGATGGAGTACAAAATTTTTGCTCGGGTAATACATTCTCATGGAACGATCATGCAAAGGACAGAATCCTATAGCTGGTTGTGACCATGAAGCTATGTAATTACCAAAACAATGAGTATTACCAAGATTATGTTTATTATCTAGAATTTTTGTCTTTACAAGACTAAATGGGTACTCCCCTATCCCACCAAGGTTTTCGTCTTCTATTCTTTGATGAAACTTTGTGTGTTACCTATACTTTGGGTGTTACCAACACTCATTATGTTATCTACACTACGTGTGTTACCTACACTCAGTGTGTTACCAACACTCATTGTGCTACAACTTAAGGGTACTGTGGATTCTTAATACTATCACGTTTAAGTACAATAGACCTATACTTGATGTGAGCCGACTCTATGGACTCTCTTGATTATACATTTTAGAGGCAACACTTTGTGTACCTTTTTTGATGTCTAATTGGTTTAGTTCTATGTGATATTATTCTTAGTATAAATATTGTGATTACTTATGGTTTATTTTTTGTAATTCCTTTCTTTTTTGGGGTTCCTACTGTTTATTTATTTTCTAACCCCTATATAGGCTTCAACCTCACGTGTCATGTCTTCTATAGAATATTGGAAGCATTGATGGAGTCCTTGGAAGGCCAGAGATATGGGTTCTTTAGGGTGTCCCAACGTATGTGGTGTGCTTCAGTGACATTCAAAATACGTACTGTACTGACCCGTTAGGTAGGGATTTCTATAGATGATATCCAGGAGCTTTTACTTTTTAGTTTTAGTTGGTCTTTTATTCTGGACCATTTAATTTTTATTTTTGTACTGTTACTCAGTGGTTGACTTAGTGGCATTCATACATGTTTACTCAATGTTTTCAGTTCATCAGTTTTCTTGGATACATGTGCATGTGTATATCTACTTAATAAAATTCCCCCCCCCCTTGTGGGATACTCCTACTCAGTGCTAATAACTATCCCCTGGCCTATGGGAGGCAAGATTGGGGTAGTCACAACATGGGCCCCTAGGGATAGGTCATGACAGGTCTGTTTGGAAATAGCATGAGTTGGGGTCAGGATTAAAATATAAAGAAACGTTGATTTTTTAAAATGTATGTAATAAATTATATTTATTTAATTATATAAACAAATGTTTGAAATGTCTATAATATAATGTTTTTATTTATGATGTAAATTTTATTTCATTCATATTCTATATTGGTACTTGATTGTTTTGGTATCTAGTAGGGTTTCTGGTGCTGTAGTGTGATGTTATAGCACACTACATTCTTCCATGTTTTCAGTACTAATCAAGGACCCTTAATTAATTCTTTTTAGAACTGATATAGGTCACCTTTATCATTGATATTTACTATTGAAAAATGACTAGGGATTTTAATCTCTCTCTAGTAGTTAGTGCTTCTCTATAACTGATAATGGACATTTTTAGGGCAATAAAGGATTATTTTTTATAAGTGATATACATGATATAAACTGTAACCATTTGGATTTCTGTGATGATTTTTTCAATCATACTCATGTAATAGATACTATTGTCGAAATCCTTATTCCATGATTCTCTAAATAATATAAAATAAATAATTTTTTTTGATAAATTTGATATAAAAAATGGTGATCCAAAAAAGAGTACAAAATTAAAAAAATTATAATTTACTTGTAAATATTTCAAATTGTAATTATTTACCGCTTATTTTTACTTATTATCACTAATTTTAAATAATTATTATTAATTTTTACTAAATATAGTAATTTAATATTTGTTGTTACTAATTGTTACAAATAGCCACTAATTTTTACTTATTGTTTCTTATTAACACTAATTTTTAAGAATTATGGTGATCTATCATTAATTTTTACTTATTAATGCTACATTTTAGTAATTTTTACTAATTAATGCTAATTTATCAGTACTTTTTAATAATCATTACTAATTTCCACTAAATATTATTAATTATAGCGATTTTCTGATAATTTTTACTAATTACTATTAATTGTTAATAATTATAGCAATTTACAACTATTTTTTACTAATTATTGCAAATTTTTACTTATTATTACTAATTTTTTGTTGATTAGCATTAATGTTTACTAATTATAGGGTTTTAATATTCTTTTCATCTAATCTTTACTAATTACCGCTAATATTTACTACTTTATTCTAATTTTTACTAGTTTTTAATAATTAAAGTGATTTACCATTAATTTTAACTAATTAATGCTACGATACCTGTAATATTTACTAATTAATACTACTTTATCAGTAATGTTTAACTATAATATTGATTTATCGCTAATGTTTACAAATTATTGTTACTTTTAACTATTTGCCTTTAATTTTTTACTAATTATAGTAATTACAAATTAACATTTTACTAATCTTCAATAATTACTGCTACTTGTTACTAATTTTAACTAATTACCACCAATGTATAATAATTATAGTTATTTACCATTAATTTTTCCTAATTACCGTTATTTTTTTTACTAAATATAGTGATTTAACATTAATTCTTACTAAATTACGAGTAATTATTACTAATTTTTACTAATTGCTACTATGTTTTATAAATTACTACTATTCTTTTCTAATTACTATTAATTTTTTTTAATATAGTTATTTAATGTTTCTTATTATTCTTAACTAATTACCAATTATCTTTACTAATTTTTTCTAATTACCAATAATTTTTAATAAGTATAGCGATTTAACATTAATTTATACTAATTATAGAAAAGTTTTACTAAATATACTCTTATAACAAGAATTTTTACTAAATTTTAGTTTTTTCCAGGAATTTTAACTAATCATTGCATATTTTTAATAATAATTCTATATTTAAACAATTATAGTGATTTACTGTTAATTTTTACTAATTAATGCTAATTTTTACTAATAATGCAAAATTTTATAAAATATATTTATTTACCATTAATTTTACTAATTTCTGAAAAATTTTACTTATTTAGTTTTTTATTTTTTATTTTTACTAATTAGTATTATTTATCAAAATATACTATAAATTATTATTAGTTATTACTAAGATCTATACATTATTAATATGTTTTATTAGTTACAAAAATTTATTTATCAATCATATGTAATTACTATTAACAACTCCCACTTTATTATAATTAAAACAAATTATTGAAAATTAAAACTATTTACTTTTAATTAAAAATATTATAAAAAGTTAAAATTAAATATTTCTAATTTACAATAATTATCGCATATACTCAATTGTCTACTCATGCTTTTTCTCATACCATTGACACATCTCCTCCTCCCCATGTTGTAGCTGCCATTGATATGTCACATCCAACATGCCCCATTTCTGCTGACCTAATGACAAATTCGGGCATGGTTGACACAAATTCGTCATTTCTTATCACCTGAAGAATGTTAATTCTACGATTTAAACCTTTTTAGTAATTAATAATATATTTTATTCTTTTTATTAAATTATGCAGAAAAAAATGGAAATTAGTGGTAATTAAAATTAATTACCACTAATTACTGCTATTTCTTTGTCTAATTCAACATAAATCCATAAAATATGATATAAATCACTAAAAACATGCAAATCATAGATTTTACAATCAAGAGGTGATAAAACCATTTTATGCAATCTATGTCCAAATTTTTCATTTCTCATCACTATAAAATTGATGACCTATTTCATTTTCAATTTCCTAGTAATTTATTAAAATTTTTATTATTTCATAGTAATTTCTAATATATTTTACTAATGTAAAATAGTTTTATTAATCTATACAAATTTTATATGTTTAAATGATTTTTTAAAATTTATAAAAAAAGATAATAATATATATTAATTTATTTTAATTTACACTATTTTATATCATTTTATTACAAATAATATCAATTTATTATTTTATGAAAAAATTATAATTTTTTTTACAAAAAAATAATCAATTTATTTCTAATTTATTAATTATTTTTACTAATTTATTACTTATTTTTACTAATTTATTACTCTTTTTACTATTTTATTAATACTTTTTACTAGTTTATAACAATTTATTACTTATTATTTCTAATTACTACTAATTTTTACCAATTACCACTAATTATTAATAACTATTTCTAATTATTTATGAATACTGCTAATTATCGGTAATTATTAATAATTTACCATAATTAGTACTAATTACCACTAATTATCACTAATTGCCACAAATTATCACTAATTACCATTACTTATCACTCATTACTGCTAATTATCACTAATTACCACTTATTATAAATGGTTTTTATTAGAACATAATAATTTGTTACTAATTGCCACTAATTAAAATTAATTACCCATAATAATAACTAAATACTACTAATTATTACTAATCACCACTAATTATTACTAATTAAAACTAATTATTACTAATTATCGCTAATTATTATTAATTACCACAAATTGTTAGTAATTTTCACAAATAATTACTAATTACCACTAAATATTACTTTATTTGTACTAATTATTACTAATTATATATAATTATTACTAAGTACTACTAATTTAAATTAATTACTACTAAATACATATAATTTAAAATAGTTATTAATAATTATAACTAAATACTTGTAACTAAAAATAATTACTATTACTCAAAAACTAATTATTAAAAAATAAAACTAACTAATTCTAGTTAAATATAATTACTTCTAATTAATAATTATTATTACTAATATACAACAAATTAAATTAAATTAAAATTAAAATGTTAAATAAATTCCTTAAAATATAATCATTCAGCGGATGCAAAGCCTGAAACTTTATCCCCTCTAAAATTTAAAACATTGAAAACAATAAGCAATATAATATGAGAGTAGAGGAGGATATGGGAGTTCAGAAAAGAATAGAATAAAAGTTGGGGTAGGGGTATATATAGTTTAGATAATTTGTGATGGAATTATTTCTGATGGGATTCCCATCGCAAATAGAACCACCATCATTAATTACAACAGTGGTAAGAAATGTTATTTGTGATTAAGACCATCGAAAATACCACCTGCTGATAGCTTATTTGCGACGAGAGATAATTCTATTGTAAATAACAAATAATTATTGAAATTATTTGTGATGTGTCACATCGCAAATACTTTCATGCTGATATTTTATTTGTTATGAGAGTTATCTATCATCCCAAATAATAATAATAATGGGGGGTAGTTGCGATGGGGATATATTCTCATCCCAAATAGTCTTCTCAGGGTTTAGCACGTAGTGCGCACAAAAGGAATTTGTGAAGGGAAAAAATTCATGTCACAAATAATTTTTTTAAATACTATTTGCGATGGAAAATGAATCAGGTCGAAAATAGCCCATCGCAAAAGGCCTTTTAACCGTAGTGTTAACCATTTATGTAATATAACTTTTAAGGAGGCCTTGACATTATGTTAATGATGTTTGACATTATGCATTCTCTCATTATCAGATTAGTTATTTATGTTCCATGTTATTATTTGATTAGTTAAATTATTCATAGTTAAGTTTCAAGATCATGTGACTATTTATATGGCATTATTGGGTCATCATTTATTCAAGAAACATTATTCATAATGTTCATGTTTTTATTTAAATGACATGTCCTATAGTTATTTACCTTATCATATTTATAATACATATTTATTAATGATAAATACCATTGAATGATTACCCCTAACAATGATTTTATCTCACCCCTTTCTTATGTTTCTTTCTCCATGATTCCAATATGAGTATTATGATTTATAATCATAGTTATTCTAGAGGAAATAATGTTGCACTAAAATAAAATACTTTTTTATTTTAGGTTTTAAAATATATTTTGAATTTTAAGTATGTATCTAGTTACCAATACTTCTAAACTATTCAATCCTTCAAGATATGATTCCTTGAATCATATGCTAATGTAATAATGTGACTACCAACTCAAGGGAACGGGGTGCAGGGTATTCACAGTTGGTCCCAAAGGTAGTTTAATAGATACCTTGCGAACTAGACAGAAGAAAATAATGATTAGAGAGCATATCCCTATGAATGAAATTTTGGATAAATCTGTGTATATGATAACATCATGAATCTCTCGTAAAGTCGAGAATATACATGTTTTCCTATAAATATATCCCTATATAAATACTACAAGGGGATGTGGTTCTAGAACAAATGTACCTAGGGGTAACAACTCTAAAAAAGGCATGTTAGTTTTGACTCATGTTAATGTGGTATACAACAATGGGCCTTACTGTACACTTGGTTTGACATATCTGTGGGATATTTTTGGATTAGTTCACATTTTCATTGAAAAATATTATGAATAATGTGAATATATTTTTACAATTAAAATAATTTCCCAAAGATAAGACATTTATTTTCTATATATTAACCATGAAAAAATAAATTAATGTTAATTGTCTCACTAGTTTGGGAATTACACATTATGTTTCATAATATTGTGATCTAATGTAGTGTATTCTATTGTTTAGAAATGGAACCTAATAGATGGAATGGAAAATATATAAATGCATGTACCCTATGTTGGCCTTTCCCCCTAAAAATTATACTGAAGTTAGAGCTGGATCTACATCTATAAATAATCAAATTATTATCATATTATGGAAACTGAATCATGTTTTGAGAAATAACCTTACCCATATGGAGTAGTCTGCTGATCCACCACATGGTTTAAAAATGTCAGACTACTTCATATCTTAGAAACGTATGTCATTAAATTGGATAATAAATCCATTTTTATTTGTCATTGGTATTTTTCTTATAGAATAAATTTCTCACTCTAGAAATTAATGAAATAGAGAAGGTTTTCAGGGAAGTTTATCATCACATAGTAGATACAGATCAATGGTGGTGATTGATTGAAGACACTAAGGATGAAGAAGAAATAACAAACATGAAATGAATGGTTTTAAAGGTAATATTCTTGGAAAAGTATTATTCTCATGAGAAACATGAAACCATGGATATATAATTCCTAAATCTGAGACAAAAGTAAGATGAAAATGTTTCTATGTATGATGAAAACTTTACAAGGTTATCAAGCGATGCTACAGACTATGTATGTAATCTAAAAAAACTGATTGATCATTTCAATGATGGGATTAAGGCAATTATTTGAAAGGAACTAGTCACCCAAAAATAATTATAAGATGTGTACATAGTATAATGTTGTATCAATACATATAAATAATTATTCAAATCTTTTGTCTTTGAAGGGGAGCAAGAGAATAGGAGGATGACAAAGAAAAAGGGAGATAAATGGATGATGTGGAGGAAGCATTTCCCCCATGTAATTATTGTAGAAAGAAACACATTGGTAATTACTTTAAGGGAATAGAAGTTTGGATATATTTGTATATAAATGTCACCATACTCATGATTCTAAGTGAAATAATGAATCTTACAATGTGAAATGCTTCAACAAGAAGTATATGGGGAACTATAAAAATGAATACCCCAAGCGCCAAATAAATATACCTTAGAAGAAGAAATGAGATAAAGTTAAACATTATGAAATTACTATAGTTGATGTATAATGATTATAGTTTTTTGTTTTTTGTTCCTGAATAATGCAATATGGGTATTTTTTTGAATTATATTCTAGATATAAGAATTATTAAATTAATAAGGATTGTACTGAAGTAACTTTTCATTGCGTATTTGAGATCATATGTTAAATCCTACCAATGACTAAGAACATTGATTTTTTGAAGGTTTAACTTCTTGAATAACACATTATTGGGGTAAAATAGCAATTAATATGTTCTCAATGCTGATATAATAATGATAAATATATATATATGGGATAGTATTGGTGTCCTTGAAATTTTCTAGTGATTTGATGGTTAACGTATTCTTTTCTTGTGTTTACTGTATGTTTGGATATATGTAACATATTCAAAAACCTAAAATTTTATTTTTTAAATCATTTATGTTTTGAATAATTTTTTATGGTATTCAAGTTATTAACATATTTGGTATATTACATTAAAAATTACTTTTTGTTTTTTGGGGAATCTAATGTTAGGATGATTTAGTGACCTTCCTTATAAATTATTTGGATTCTGAATTTGGGATTAAATATTTTCAAAAAATCTCTAGGTTAAATATTTATAAAGTGGATTATGTTGATCTTATGGAGTTACGACTAAGGTATTAGAGATTAATTTTTTATTGGATAACAATTACTAACCATTTTGGTTTGGGAAAATATTGTTTGATAGGTTTATAACTCCTTTATAGATCTTATGATCCATTATATATTAGATTTTGTGCTTTAGTTATAAAATAATTAATTTTGGATTTCATTTCATGGAGTAATAAATGAAATAGATATTTTTCAATGTATTACCAATGAAATAAATTATACTTTTCAAGTGAGTATATTTTCATATGATCATAGTCTAGATTATAAAATAATTCCTCAACCCTCAGAAAGGGATCTTAAAAAAATGTAATCCTATTTCAATTATATTAAATAAAACAAATGGTATTTTAAATTATCAATGATTTATGGATTTTTGGTCATTAAGTTTTCTAGAACATTCACTCTCTTTTGATCAATTATCTCTATCACTCTTTATAATTATTTACATTTTTCATCCATGTCCATATCTTCCCTTACCACTAATGTTCTTCTATTTAGAAACAAATTTATTTGTTATTCCTGATAGAATTTGTATTACCCATTCTCTCTTATAAAGGGAAACATTTATTGACCCTTTAACTATGATCATTTTTTAAAAAAATTATTTTTGAATTGATAACCCTTGATTACAAATATCATGTTTAAATTGAGAGGATACAATTTGATGATGCTGGGAGAATGTAACACCTTGATATTTTAAAATAGTAACCTCATATTCTATAGTATACATGAAATGAACCACTGAACTTATATTATAATGTTACACAAAAATATTTTAAATTATATTTCTTTTTAAATAAATTCAATCTCTTTGATAGCTTGTGGAACACACAACCATGAATCTAAATGAACCATAATATAGAATACCATTATAACCTAACCGTTAAATTAGAAGGTACATATATGAATAAAAAAAGGGAAAATATATTTTTTAAAAAATTATATAAAATAAATTCATTTTTGATAAATTTATTATAAAAAAATAGGAATCATTTGAATAAAAAAGAAATGCTTTCTAAAAAATAGTAATTTTCTAAAATGTGTCTTAGTCGCACTTTGTGAAGATAATTTAAAATTAATTTTTAAAAACTTTTGAAAAAATTATTTGAAAAAATAATATTCATATTTAAATGTACATTTCAAATTATCTTTGCATGAATTTTCTATATTTTTCTCAAAATATTAATTTTTTGATGAACAGTGAAAAATACTTATTTTTATTGAAAACTACTTTTTTGTTTAAATTCATTATGAAGATAAATTATATTCTAAATTGATTTTCTACTAAAATTAGCTTAATTATTTTCAAATTTAACAGATTTAGGTAATTGGATTAAATTTCATATTCAATTCTGATATAAAAGTTTTTTAACATTTAAAATTTTTTCTTCAGAAATTCCTTTTTTTCGACACATATGTCAGTTTAATTTTAAATCAAATTATTCCAATTCTGGGAATTTAATTTTTAAAAATATAATCCATATTTGGAATAAAAATAATTTATAACAACTAATATTTTCAAATTAATAATTGAACAAAATTTACTGTGAAAATAGTAAATTTTAATTATAGTGGTTAAGGTAAAATGAGTTTTCCAAGGGGTTAAACTAAGAAGATAAGGGTTAAAAATGAACTAAAACATATCTAAAAAACATTTATGGACATATATTGCTATTATAACCTATATGGTTATAAAATTTCCCATTTCTTATGATTTTTGAATGATAAAAACATGGGACTAATTGATTCTTCTCAAAAACACCAAGTGTGTCCTCTCCCCTGCTTAGAAAAGTTCACCCACTCTCACCTTCTCTACATACTGCCAAAGCAATTTTTTCAAGAAATAACTTCCCAAATATCTTACCCACATACCACCCCACATCATATAGTACATATATTTTTAATATTAATCCCGCCTAAGAAGGATTTGTGTATACGCCTAAAGATTCTCTCTGAAGAAGAGGTAAAATATTAAAGGTAAATAGTTGTATTATTTCTTCTTACAACATCCTTCAAATAATATAGAAATATGATAGTATAATAAAACTAGTATACCCTATATACTTATATGTTATTATTCTAATTTATATAATCTGATCCATCTCAACATCCATTAAATGTGAAATGAAACTGTTGATTGTGTGTACGGCAGACTACCATCTCATGAACTGATGTAATTTGTTTTCCATAACAGTCATTAAAAGATAAATATAATGATGGATTTAACATTTTAATATGATTTTTAATAAATTATTATGTACCTATAATTATGATATCACATACACTAACTTATTTTCCATTCTATCGGGGGATATGATAATGTCGCTTTTGTGTACGATGGACTACCACCTCGCAATGTTATTTATTAAATTTTTTTATTACCATTTGATGGGAAATTAGTAAGGAAAATTTGTGTTAATATATTTTAAATTAAAGGACAGAAAATTATTTTAGAAATATAATATCACAAATATATTCTTACCTTTTAATTCGTTGGAAAACAACGATGTCACTCATGTGTATATATGGACTACCCCCTCCACAGAGGGATGTGAAATTTTTATCATTTAAAATTTTAATGGATTCTAATAATGATGTATTTGATTAAAATAAATTCTATATATGACATAATCACTATTATTTAATGTTTTATTAATATTTATTTTCCTTTTATTTCATCCATCAATAAAATGGAAACAATGTTCAAGCATACGTACGACCTTCCATCTCCATTAACAGTGTAATGCATTTTCTATATTTAAATTTATGGATTACTATAAATACATATATAATGAATATATATTAAATTTATATAATTTTTTACTTTATAAGTATTATTTTTCTATCATAAATGGAAAATGATTTAAATTACTTTCCCAAAACATACATGAAAAAAGAAGGAGTTATCACCTAAAATTGTGATTTTAAAAATTATTACAAATAAATGAGACATTAAAGACTATAATAAAACCATATATGGTATTGAATATAAAGTTATGGTTATTATAAAATTTTTAATTAAATATATATTTATAATTAGTACGTTCAAACACATATAAATGAAATCGGACCAAGGGTTAGGGTTTCTTGTATGACATTTACTTATATGAGACATTTTCCGTATTCACCACTTACCCTCTTTGTGTGATGTATATACTACCTGTTTGATATTTTAAATCATCAAAAATTTTATATTCATGTTATTTAAATTTTAATTTTAGTTTATATCATTCATGGGGCTTATGACTAAAAAGTTACTAAACCGGTTAGGGTTTATTTCACAATCTCATAATTATCTGGGATTGTTTACGTTTAACTCTCCCTTGGGGGAATTTTTTTATATTTATATCTGAATCCCAATATATTTTATTATCCTCTTTTTATTCCTGAAATCATCATTTAATATTACCATTTTCATCTCTTTGAAACTTACAATGAAAAATAAAATGTTTTTGATAAAATCTGACTTCATTTCTCCATTCGATCAAAACTACTTTTTCGTCCAAAACCATATTTTCATAAAATGTTTTATAAAATGTTTTTTAAAATTATCCAAATGATTTATTAAATAAATTATACCCTCCAAATACTTTTTTTATTTTTGTGAAATACTTTTTATGTTAAGTGTGAACCCTATCAAAGTAAGAGATAACATTGTAACTAAAAATGCCCCATAAACAGAAATCATCACTGTCTACCATCAAAAATCAGTTTTGAAGCCACCACATCACCATGGTATAGAATTTGTCATAAGTTCAAGCACTCAAAATTAAAAAATTAATCAAATTCATCCCTCACTATAAAATCATTGTGTCGTGATAACCTGATCTTCAATTAGCCTCGATCCACGCCTTGAGACACACGATCACCCAATTGACATTACCAAATTTTCTAGGAGATACCACTAGAAACTAATATGATACACAAAATGAGAAAAATCATTGAGCACATTCATTCTAACAAGAAAATTTCAAGAGGAACTCTAATGGGGGACCAAAGGGGGAGGAGAATACGCCAGTGTGCCTCCTAGAAAATATGTGGTCACTCGATGAACACCTCCCATAACATCCTATAAGACCATCGCACTAGAAAAAACTTGTATGGGAGCTTTTAAATAGAATATTAGAGTATAAGTGAGTAGGAAAATCCCTTGAAGGAGATCCAAGCTGTGGTAAGGAACTCAACCCTAACATCAGGACTGCCTGCAACCACCAAAGGAAAAAAAAAGACAACACTAGTCTAACCTCTACAGATACTAATGAAAGATCATATACTAATTTTAAAAAACCCCAGAAGAACCAAGAAGAAAACTAAAAATGGGTTCAATCTCAATGTAAGAGGCTACAATAATAGAGGATAAAACAGAAGTGGGTATCAACAAAAAGCTTCACCTGCAAAAAAACAAAATCAGGGAAGAACCATCACCAAAATTATGGGGACTGAAAATATGTGTAATGATAAGTGAATTATAATATCCTGAATAAAACTATAAGGGGATATATTTCCAAGGATAATAGGAATATTCATTTAATTTACCAAAAAAGTCCCTTTTCATTTTATAAAAAATGTGAAAGGAATACTAATTTTAATGTGAATGAAATATATGGAATTTACTATTGACATGACCACTCAATATTTAAAATATTCTATTATAAGTTCTTAAGGTTATTATCAAAGGAAATTATTTTGAAAATATTTTTTGATCTTTTAGTTTTGACAATATGTTCAATGTGAAAAGGATATTTTCCTCTAGAATATTTTTAATTTCATTTTAATGGAATTTATATTCATCATCCACAACAATCATGTATTATACATATGACTTATTGGGGATATGTTGTATTTATATAATGATTATTATTTATTTGGATGGAATATGACCAGTCTCACTATGGATGTAAAATTTTATTACCATTCACTATGTCACTCTGAATGGTTTATGATATTGTATATTGATTGGAATAATTATTAAGATTTTCCATGTTAGTTTGTTGATAGGAATGTTTATGTTGATTATATTTCACTCCTTCCATATGAACAACACATTAGACTTAGTAAGTGACGAAATAAGTCCCACTATAGCCCCTGAATGCATCAGTGGGTCTCATGGGGCAAACCAGCTTGGGTTTTTGGATGAGGGATGAACCATTTACTTAAGATGTATTGGCACAAGGCCTTAATTATATGGTTATGTTGTCGTACATTATGCATTCCCAAATTATGTTACTAGTAATTGATGTTCCATGTGATTTTTTGATTAGTTATAATATCCATGGTTATGTTTCATGATTATATAATAATTTATATGTCATTATTTTATCATAATTTATTCCTAAAATATTATTTTTCTTGTTCATATTATTGATTAAATTCCATCTGTATTACTTATTTACCTTTCCATATTTTTTAATATTATTTTTTTTCTTGATAGATTCAATTGTATTCTTACCCTTTTTAAGCATTTTAGCTCACCCATTTCTTAAGTTTCGACCCCTAGGATTTCAAGATGGGTATTATAGTTGATATGAATAGTCATTCTAGAGGAAATAATAATAAACATGAAGATAAAATATTATTATAAATTATGTTTTAATTATTAAAATTTCATTCTAGTATATATATAATTATCAAGACTAATAAACTATTCGGTCCATTGGGATGTGATTCCTTGTATCTTCTTCCAATAAAAATAAGTAACCAATGACTCTGGAAAATTTGATTCAAAATCATCAAATGAATTAATTAAACTTATTCAGCGATGGGTAGGGCCCTAAAATATATAACCCATTGATATATCTATAGGTATCATGAGATAAACTAGATTGGGAATTTAGATGAGTCCTTACTGATAAATGTAATATTTCATAACTTGAAGACTCAATGGTATGTTTCAAATGTCTTGAAATATATATTTCATCATTATGAAATCAATTATTGGTTTCTATGTGTTTCGTTGATTATTTATGATATCCATGGATAAGTTTCCATATTAGGTAATTATTGATATGGAATTATATGATTATCATATATTTCTTCTATATTATTCTTCCCTTATTAGATTAAAATTTAAGCATACCATTACTAAGCATCTGAGATCACCCCATTTTAATGTTTCTTTTCCACAAGATTCTGAGAAGCGTATTATGACTGACACGTAAGGATATGAAAATGGTAGTAGAGGTGTTTTAGAAGAAATATTGTGTTCTTTTTTAGGTTTTAAAATTAAATTTGAGATTCATGTATATATTTATTATTATAATACTGATAAACTATTTTTTCCATTGGGATGTGATATCTTGTACCATGGTAATAAAGTAACCACTAACTCTAGGTTTCTATTATCTGGGTATATATAGTGGGTATCACAGTATTTTTGATGAAACAATGGGAAAATGATTTAGGAAAATATAGATTATAGAATATTGACTAATAAATATCTATGAGGAAAAGTCTAAGTATAATAAAATATTATGCAGTTTTTTTAACGAAGATCTTGTGTATTTTCTTAGAAATTCATCCATTGATTCAAAATATAGCTGGACATGTTTTTAGAACAAATGTATCTAGAATAAGTAACCCAAAGAATAGTCTGTATGAGTATGTATTGACTATCATTCTTGTGCATGGTTAGTGTTCCCTTACTGTGCACTTAGTTTGACACTCTTTTGGGATATTATTGTGATAATTCATATTTTCTTTAGAAAAGTTTTTGAATGATTGAAAAAAAATGAATTGATAATATTTCCAAGGAAACCAAGTTTGTTATTTCTAGAATATCTATACATAAATTTTATCAATTTATGTTATGTTTTTTACTAGTTTAGAAATTTTATATTTTGATTAATAATGTTAAGATCTATTCCAGTGTCTGATATTGTTTAGAAATTTCACATAGCATAAGGAATGGAAACTATATCTATGCATATAAGTCCTGAAGGTGTTTCCCTCTTGAGAATGATAATGAAGATGGAGTTGGATTTGTGGAAAGATATGAAGAAATTATAAATCTATTGGAGAATATAACTTAGGTTATGATCTATTACCTTGCTTATATGGAGAATCCTTTTAGTCCTCAATGATTTGTAACTATGTTAGACTACTTTATGCCACATAAACCTTCATCATTCAATGGGAATACGTATCCATTTTTTTCTATTAAATGGATATGTTCATTAGAAAAGATACTTCTCTCTTTTTGGATGTAATGAAAGAGAAATGGTTTTTATGGATGTATTTTTTCTCTTAGGGGATGTGGATTAATGGTTGTCATCGATTCAAAATATTAAGTATGAGTTGGAAATACCTAGCATGGAATGGGAGGATTTTAATAAACTTTCCTTGAAAAAATATTTTTCTGATGAACAATAACAATATATGGACAGAAATTTATTGAGTCTGGGAAAAAAGGAAAAAGAAAATGTTTCTAAGTATGAATCTAACAATACATGGTTAAAAAGGAATGTTACAGACTATGTACATTATCTAAATAGAAATATTTAATGTTTCTTTTATGGTATTAAGACAATCCTTCAAATGGAACTTTTTTCCAAAAATATTCACATCATATTAGGGTATAGTATCATGTGATATCGAGATAGTGAATGAATTCTCCAAGTATTATGGTTTTGAAGAAATATAAGAGAAAAATTTGATGGAAAATAAAAAGAATAGATAGGTTGAAGAAGATAAAGTGTAGTTTTTAACACATGTTACTTATGGAAAGAAACATCCTAGTACATTATTAAAGAGAAATAAATTTTATTCAAAATTAAGGAAAAATGTATTCATCCTCATGAATTCAAGGGTAGGAGAGAATCCATAAAATTATAGTGCTTTAACATTAAGGATATAGATAACTATTCCAATAAATTACCCAAATTCTAATAAAATTTCCTATAAAAAATAAAAAGGGAGAATGAAAAGATTATGTAATTACTACAACTGACATGGATGTTCTTAGTGACATGGTGAAAGGTACACTTATCTTCAACTCCATGATTTCAAATTTGTTATTTGATTCTATTTCTACCTACTCTTTAATATCTAAAAATGTTATTAATGGTGTTTTATAACCACCACAATAATTATATATTGTGTTGATGATGAAAAAATTTATTGGTATGAAGACCCAATCTGAAGACTATAAATCCTCTTAAATAAAAGTTTGAGGGAATGGTCCTCCTAAAAAACATATTATTCTTTATATTCAACCAAATTTTTAGTATGTATCAAGTCTCATAGTATATATATCACATCAATTTTTAGGTGATGGATTTTAAATTTGATATTCTGAATCAACATTAAATAACCTATCAGTTAGAGGATATACACAAACAAAAAATGGAAATTACCTCTCTCATATGGGTTTTTTCTACCTATTCATGGGTGAAATTTATCAAAAATGATTTGAAAAAACTAAATATATAAACTATACCTATTTTTTAGGAATATTATGATGTATTTCTTAAGGACTGTCCATTTCTTCCCACAAATATGGAATTTGAGTTTTCAATAGAATCCATACCCAGTGGTACACCTCTTTCATAAACATTATAAAAATATCCTTGATTGAGTTGTGGGAATTGAAGAAGAAACTATGGGAGAATATAGTTAAGGTATTTATTTGGACTAGTTTATTTCTATATAGTGAAACTGTTAATTTTTAATGAATATATATGGGGAAATGAATCTTGGTAATGATTATCATTAACATAAAAATATCACTATCAAAAACAAGTATCTTTTACCTCATAATGATGATTTGTATGATCAATTATGAAAAGATCTGTATTTTTTCTATTTTGATCATCAATATAGATATCATAAATTAATGATGAAGAATCAAGACACACCCAGACAGAATTTTATATGAGTTACATTCATTATGTGAAGAGATCATGTTCTTTAATTATGAATGAATGTTTCCTTTTTCAGTATATCATAAAGTCGATATATATAGAAGAATTATGTGAGGATATAATAATGATTTAAGTGGTGATGCTACAGAATTTTTATGGACCCAAATTATAGCATTTGATGTCCCACATGGACAATTCTTCTTTATTTGACATTGAATGTCATGCTTGGACAATTCTTCATATTACAAACGTGATGATTGTTTGTGCTAAACTTAAATGAACAAGAAATTTGTTAAGGAGGATACATTTTCTACAAAAATGTTTGTGAGTTTAAAGAATTCCATGAAATATGAATTTCATATCCCATGATGAATCAAAAATGAGTTTAAAAGTGGTCATGTAAAAACAAACAATAAATTTTTATGAAGAGGATAATTGATAAGAGAGGAAGTATGGATTTGAATTTTAATAAATAAGGAATTAAAATTTTTCTATGTTTTTATTAAGGTCCTCATATAAAAAATTATTTCCAACCATAGTATCCTCCAATGATATCCCTCTACCACCCATTGGAGGAAAATGAGTTTTCCCCAGTGGGAAGGCCTTCCCTAGGAAGCCCCATAATAGTCAAAGGTGGTATGTGTATAATCCCACGCATGAGCATATGTATTGGGACTACAAAATTCTGGTAGGAAGGTTTGCATAGATTGGGAAAGAAGCTTGTAGGGTTTCCCATGGAGAACATTGTGATGCGGCTAGTATGGGTGTTGGTGAGACGAATCTGGGTGTGACCGTGATGTTGGATAAAAGGTCATCGGCGTGACTTGAGTAATAAACTGAAGTCATGTTCAGTTTAATTATCAATATGGGAAAAAGGATTCATGGTTATTGTTCACATTTCCTTTAAGATGAAATAAATTATTCTATCCATATGATCTGATCACCTGTTTAAATTTGAGTCATTTGATCCTTGTGGGAGTTTGTCTTCAGCCTCCTGTGTACGACCCCTTAGAAATAAACCCCCTGATAGTTGAGGTTTTGTAGACTAATGTTTCTCAAAGTAGCTCGGTCTCTATACGAAATCAACCAAGGTTCTTTGAGAGATTAAAATGTGGCTAAATACAATTTACTTCTTAGTAAATAAATTCATTATTAAGGTTGTAGACATATGAATATTGATTAATAGATTGTGCTTCATGAAGTCACTTTGAAAACTAATTTCCATGCAGTTGCACTGTATAGTACAAAAAAAGAGTTTAAGTTATATGCAAATAAGTTTTTCTAATATGTGTGATGTCAAATACACTATTATTGTTCTATGTGGACTGTTGAAATGATGAAGAAGAAGATATCATTTTACAGTGAAAGGAATCATGCATGGTGAGTTTAAATAAAGTGATTTCATCCACATATAAAATGAAATTCTATGAGGAAATGAAAGAGAGATTGGGCATCATGATGATATGAATACATAAAGAGAGGCTTGATAGGTTAATATATGGAAAAGTCAGTTTCGGAAGATGGATTCTCTTCTTACTATTTTTTTAGTTATCTACATAGAAAATATAATGTTTTGAGGATAACTACAATTTATCTTGGGAGAAAAGGCTATGTGAAAATGGGTGGTCTGTGGTGAGTGTTTGCAGGAATATGATTAGAAATGTGAACAAGCTAAAACAACACGCTTTGAAAAAGATACTTTATAGAGGAATTATGTTATGTATTATAAGATTTGTAGAGATATTTTAAAATTACTTTCTCATAATAATAATAAATGATATGTGAACATGAATAAAAAATCTTAAGTGGAGTTTCTAAGGGGAGACCAATGAACAACTTTAAACATCATTGCACATTTTTAGAATTATAATGTGATAACTGCTTTAATATACATTATATAATTGTTAAAGTACCGGATTTATTTATAGATGAATTGGGTGTGACATATGTTTTGGATATATTTAGAAATAATGATTTTGATGAAGTGAAAATCAAATTTTCTAAGAAATTTATTTATCACTCAGAGTGAAGACACCGGTTTATAAACAAGAAAAGTAATGTGAATATAGTTTTCTAAAATATAAATATATCATGTGATTATTATTTAATTAACATAAATAAGAAGAACAAATAAATGATCTTCACTTATTAGAGTATTCAAGAAGATAAACTATGTTCACATTGTGAAAGATATTTCTTGTATATAATATTCTTCAAGAATTTTTGTAAACCACTTGAACACATATTAGGGAGGCCGAGACTTTATCATGAGAATAAAGAATCATATTGATCATTTGTTACACTATATAAACTGATCAAATATAGGTGATCATAAGTATGTGAGAAATATCAGAAATATAACACCCCAAGATTTCATAGTACTTTATTTCATCAATGTAACTCAATAACTTGCACTACACGCAACACCGAGTTCAAGCGCACCACGACTTACCAAAAAAGCCATTAAAATGTGGTTATGAATAGTATTAATATAATTTTGAACTATATATAATCCTTATAATTTTAGAATCCATATTATGAGTTTCTTAGACATAATGTCAGAAATAATTCATTTTTTTCATATAAAAGGTGTATTTTTCAAAAAATGAACTTTTAACGCCTTTTAATGGTAAAACATTTTTAAATCCAATATTTAAAACTTTTATATATCCAATTTGACAAAATAAACTTCTAATTTAGAATCAGGACATAATAATTTAGTTTCAATAAATGTTTCGCGTTTTTTTGATAAATTTTATATTAGGGTGAATAGTGAAAAATATTATATTTTAACTGAAAACAACTTTATTAATCAAAATAATTTTAGTTTTTAATTATAAATTTTAATTTTTGAAAGTATAATTAGATTATATTTTTACCCTTTAATCCAATGTTGGTCATTGGAATTAGTTTCACATTGATGTTATACATAAACAAGTGTCAATCTTTTGATAGTTATTGTTTCTTAAAAACACGCTATTTTTTTAGACAACGAGAATTAATATTAAATTAATAAATTTAAATTAAATGTTTTTAATATGGAAAAATATAAATAATTTTTGGATTTAGAACATTGAAATTATCCTAGGGTTAATTATTGGTATTTTTCTGAAAACGTTCAATTTTTTGATGAATAGTGAAAAAACACTGAGATATCGTTTAAAACAAAATTTTTATTTAAGTAATTATTTATTTTATTTAAAATTATTTTAGGTCAAAATATATAAATAATACTCATACATGTTCAATTTAATTTATTGGAGTGAATTTATAAAAATTTTAGATGTATAAAAAATTTTATAGAACTTTTCACCGTCTTTTACCCACCTCCTAGAAGAATTTCAAAATTCACATAAAACATAATTTTTCATCTTTTTCGAGTGGAATTTCAAAAATCCAAGAGACACGGTTGATATCACTATTTAAAATGTGGTTCAATAAGAAAAAAAATTATTTTTGGTGAATAGTAATGATTTAGTTTTATTTACCTCGGTTAAAAGTAAATAGGGTAATTAAGGGTAAAATTGATATTATTATTACGCTAAAACATGTCGTAATTCTAGTGGATAAGTGTAATTTTACCAAAAACAACATTATTAATAAAATATGACCCTTTAGGTCGAACAGGATTAGATTATGACATTTATAATTATTTTATTTATAGAAAAGTTAAAAGAGTTAAAATTAATGTTTAATAACTAAACCATTTTTAATATATGGTTATACAAAAGATAAATTCAAAAATAAATATTTATTAGAAAGATAAAATAATTTCCTATATAATGGTATTTTATTTATAATTTTTAGAGATTAAATAATTGAATTTATTAATGACACAATGATGGTGCATTAATTACCTTATTAATGAAAGAATCAAATAAATGGTATTATAAATATTAAAATAAATATAATTTCGAAGTTTTTATGACATACATGAATTTTCTAGGTTCATATGACATGTTAGGATCGATTAAATATATATTTTCTAAAGTAATCATGATGTTATTATTTAAAAAATACAAATACCAAATAGTGTCAAAATTGACATAAAATAATTTTTTAAACAAATATTTTATTATTAATTTATATAATGGTCCTAGAAATATAAGGATTGTTCAAAAGACTTATAAAATAAAATATATGACATTAAGGAACCAATTTGGGTTCGATTGGCAGTATATAGTAAGTTTATTAACCTTATAGTGTAAGAATACAAGAAGGCACGGTAAAAGATAAATTATTTAACTTAGAGTTAAATCTAAATGATAAGGTTAAAATGGTAACCTAAACATGTATAAAACCTATTTGTTGAGAGTACTTCGACCCATACCCACCCTAGACTCTAAATAAGTCACTTTGGAGCCATTAAAAACCAAATATGATTTTATTATAAAATAATATTTTAAGTTTTTACAAAGGTGGCCCCCACCCCTCTTATAAAAGGGCACTTACCCATATCTCAAATTCACACCTCAAAATACATTTGGCTCGGCCATCCCCTGCACATGAATCCTCCCAACAATCCTAAATTAATCCTATAGGCCTTCCTTTGTTCATAAATCCAACCTAAGGATCCCTTTTGATCAAATCAAAAGGAAGAACCCGAAAAAGAGGTAATGATTTCACCATCCTCTTTCAAGTTCTCTTATTCTTCCACTTAAACTTTCTTTGTTGTTTCCATTATAAAATAATAACTCCAGTATCTTATATATACTGTGATGTTATTATAAATATGGAACAACTATATTCAGTATTATATCCATCTTATGAATGATAATGTCATCATGTGTGCGTACGTACGGCTTACCGTCTTCACGCCATAGTGTAATTTGTTATTCAACACTATGTTATTTGGATGGATATAATGATGAGTAATATGTATATAAATTATAAAAATAACATGCTAATGTCTCTATAAAATTAATATACCATCCAATTCCACACCTTTAAGGAAATGATATTGCCACTCGTGCGTACGTACGGATTACCATCTCCACGACTTGATGAGATTGATTTCCACATTCACCATTATTCGACGATTATAAAAATATATGTTACTTATAAGTATGTTATATATAATATAATAAGGATACTGGAGATATATATATATATATATGTACTTTCATATATCCTATTCACTAAGTTTCATTCAATACGATATGAAACTGGAAACAGCATTTATGCGTACGTACGGACTACCATCTCCCTAAACTGTGTTTTTCATTTCATCTTTATATCTATTATAAATATTTATATTCTAAATATATATGATATATAAATCATGTTTTATATTCTGGAAGTATTTAAATCATGATCTATGTTATACAATCAAGAGTGACAAGTTAAAACACGTACGATAAAGAAAGCGATTATTACCTGAAATGTTAATTTAACATGGAAATTATTATTAAATGGGTAGTATAAAGTCATAAATGAATCATGTATGATATCATAAATATTAATATGGTTCTGTTATAATTTAATAACATCCTACGATCTTCATACATGAGTTTAAACTTACCCTCGACTAAAGGAATGTTCAAGGAAAGGGTTAATTCCAAAATCTCATTATTATCCGACATTGTTTACGTGTAAGTATTCATTGGGAAATTTTTATCATCCATGTACATTTCTCATAAAAATGATTTCAAAATGAATATTTTAAGGATTTTGGAAAGGTACTCATTATCAATATCATAATTTTAAATGTTTTATTGATTTATCTTTCCAAATGTTTTTAATTAATTCACATTCTTTCAAAACGATTTTAAGGATTTATTTATATAGAAATGATTGTTTTGAAATGATAATTCTTTTCGAAAAATTCAAAGTGGTATGGGAAAATTTGATTCAAACATTTCTTTTAAATTGCTTCCATTATAAATGTGTGACTTTTAAATGATTTTACAAAAGTATATTTCTCTCAAAAAAATTTACTTATAATTTTCAACTATGTAAGCATCCTTTACTGGATATTCTTTTTGATTGAGGTTGATTAATTATAATAAAATATTCCATATTGTATTGAATAATTTATGATATGTTTGACTCTGAATGATCTATTTTTATATCATTCTTGTTTTATGGTAAATGTATTGGCATTTTATATGCAAGTTTTAATACGAATGTTTATGTTATCTTTCAATTATTTATATGAGGAAGGCAGTGGACTTAGTATGTGATGGGTGGAGCTAGCTATAGCTTCTTGATGCATCGGTAGGTCTTATGAGACAAACTAGTGTCTCGGAACAAGGCCTTGACCATAAAAATTTTTATAGTCTTTGCACGAGGCCTTGACTATGTGGTAATGATGTCCGACGTAAGGCATTCCCTCATTATGAAATTAGTTTTTACATGTGATTATTTGACCTGTAGAATATCCTTGTGCAAGTTTATTTGGTAATGTTTGATTTATTTTTCCCATATTATGTTCAAGATTATGTTTAAAAAGGCGGTCATTTTTATCACAAATCTGTCCTTAAATGTTTATAGCTTTCGCTAAATTATTTACCCTTACTGAGCATCTAAGATCCCCCCTTTATGATGTCTTATTTTCCAATGATTCCATGAAGTGTATTATGATTGATAAATAGGTTTAAGCTTGGGGATTAATGGAGTTCTCAAAGGATCATTTATTTTTTGTTTTATTTTCTAACGTGTAATGTAACATTCATGTATGTAATATATTTTCCACGACTGATAAACTAATCGGTACTTCGGGACTTTATTCCTTGTAATCATGCCAATATATTAAAATAATGCAGCAACTCAGGGTAACTGGGGTCGGGGAATTATAGTTGGTATCAGAGGAAGTTTAGAAATAACCTTGGAAACATGATTTAGATAAATTCTGATTTGAGCACATTACCCTAAGATAGACTTTGAGGATTAGTATAGAACAACTTCTTAAAATATTAGTAATGTAGAGATTTTTTGAGTTTTCCAAGAAAATACATCCTTGTCTAGATACGAGAATGTTGAGGAGGCTCTGACACAGATGTACCTAGGGGTAAAACACGAAAACATGGCTTTGAGCTAGACTCGAACGGGAACTGGCACACGACAATGGGCCTTTCTGAACTCTTGGTTACGACACTATCGGTTGATATTCTTAGGATAATTCTCATTTTCATTAAAAACCATTATAAAGGATTTACGATTATATAGATCCTAAAAGAAAGTATTTTTATGACTATGGATCATATCCATAAACTGTTCGATTTACGTTAGGTATTTTACATGTTTGGAATTATGAATTGTGATTCACAAACTATCATAATGTATTCCATTGTTTAGATATGGAGCCCAGTAAATAGAATGATAACTCCCGCAATATGTATGATCCAAAGAGTAAGAAAGGTCATATCATTCATGGTTTTAAGCCAACATTTAGAAAGGAAATAGTATTCTTTGTGTTATAATCATATGAATAAATAGTATCATGTATTAATAATATCATTAAAGAATTCTCTAAATCCTTTGGTTTTGAAGGGATGTCAAAAAATAAAAGAATGGTATAAAGAAAGATGGATAAATGGAATAAGGGAAAGAAGGATTTTCCAATATGCGATAAATGTGGAATGAATCACCTTGTTAAATGATAGAGGGAATTGGAGTTTGTTATAAGTGTGGAGAAAAAGAACACCAAGTATGTGATTGCAAGGGTAAGAAATAGTTTTCAAATGTAAAATGCTTCATCTGCAAGGTGTGGAGACATTACGAGAATCAATGTCCCATTCATAAGAGTATACCACTAAATGATGTTATTGGATAATAATCATGTTATGTCATTACCTCAGATGAAGAACAATGACTACTGTTCTTATGTTTTTATTATAGATTTATTTCATTTGAGTGTTATATCAACAGTATACTAGTTACATGAATTATGGAAATAAATAAGGATTGTCCTGCAGTACTATTTTATTGAGGATTTGAGATTATATGGTTCTAAGAAAAGTGACTTAATAGTAAGCTACACTTTTTGGAAAATAAATGGTTGAAGGAAAAGTAATCCTTAATATGGTTCTGATAATGAGGTAGTGATTTTGGAATAAGAGATGGTTGATTTTGGTAATTCAGGATGTTGCGGTGTTGTAAAAGAATACACGATGAAGGTGTTCGCATGTTATTAGCAGGAAAAAAGGATCCACATTATGTTTAACATCCTTAAAAACAATGGACTGAGAGTTTGGATATAATTATTTTTGATAATTCTAAAGGTTGGAATGGATTAAGTATGAAAATGGATACTATTGTTAAGGTTATTTTTGGATTTCCATAAAAAGTACAACCTGGAGGTCAGGCGGCAACCTGTTACATCTGGCAAGGCCACGAGACTTGAACCCGCAACCAAAGGGAGGCAAGGGTGTATCTCCTATCACTGGCCTACGTGATGTCCTGGATTTTATAATGTAGTTTATTTTTAAAAAGGTCTAATAGGTGAATTATAAATTCATTATTTTTGGAACCCTATATGATTAGGATAAATAAAAAAATTTAAATCTTTTGGAGTGAAAGATGAGTTTGTGGTAGGAATTAGTTAAATTATGTGACTCTACTTGTCAAGTATATATATATATATATCTCTCTTATTCTATGATTAAATTAATTCTTAAACATTAGTTAATTTACTTCATCATAATCTCTTTTCATTGAGGCATCCTTTGATTTACAAAGGACATTCTTATATGCGGTGTATAAAAACCTTTGACTTTTCATTTCAAGGGGAATCTTTTTCTACAAATAATTTTACTAAACGACAAAAAAAGGAATGTTTTTTAACGTAAGTGGTGACAATGAACTTTCCACCACCATGAGTTTTATTTGATCTTTGGCTTCCATAAGAAGCCAAAATGTTTTTATAAAGAAAATAAATACCATATACTCTTTTTAAGTATTTTGGTATAGAAATAAGTGTTGATAATGGATTTGATATGTAAATATATTTAAATGATATATTGTGATTGATGACCTCAATCAATCCCTATTAATATTTACATTTTTCATCAAATTATGTGTCTCTAATTTCCACCAATGTTCTCCTAATTGAGATCATAATTTAGTGCTGAATTTTCATTCCCCTTTTCCTCTTATTAAGAAAAACTTTTATTAACCCAATTTTTGATGTGGGTTTTCCCACAAAAGTATTTTCTATTTTCCTCATTGTATTTTCAAAGAACAACTTCAAATTGCAAGGAATCAATTTATTGAAGGAGAGAATAATATAACACCCCAAGATTTCATAGTATGTTATTTCATCAAAGTGACTCAATAACTTGCACTACACGCAACACCGAGTTCAAGCGCACCACGACTTACCAAAAAAGTCGTTCAAAAGTGGTAATGAATCGTATTAACTGAATTTTGAACTATATATTGTCCTTATAATTTTAGAATCCATATTATGAGTTTCTTAGACAAAATTTAAGAACTAATTCATTTTTTCAGGTAAAATATGTATTTTTCAAAATAAAATGCACTTTTACCACCTTTTAATGGAGAACCCTTTTTAAATAAAATATTTAAAACTTTTATATATTCAATTTGAAAAAATACACTTATTAATTAGAATCGGGACATAATAATTTAGTCTCAATATGTTTTCTGATAACTTTAATATTTAGGTGAATAGTAAAAATACTATATTTTAACAAAAAACAACTTTTTTAGTTAAAATAATTTATAGTGTTGAATTATAAATTTTAATGTTTTGAAAGTATAATTAGATTATATTTTTACCCTTTAATATAATGTTGTTCATTGTAGTTAATTTCACATTGAAATTATACATAAACAACTGTCAATCTTTTGATAGTTATTGTTTCCTAAAAACACGCTATTTGTTTTGACAATGAGAATTAATATGAAATTAATAAATGCAACTTATATGTATTAAATTTGATAAAATAGACTTCATTTTTTGATTTAGAATATCGAAATTAGACTAGGGTAAAGTTTAGGTATTTTTCTGAAAGCGTTCAAATTTTGATGAATAGTGAAAAAACACTGAGTTGTCATTTAAAACAGAATTTTTATTTAAATAATTATTTATTTTTTTAAAATTTATTTCCATTAAAAATAGATACCTAATACCTATATAATTTTATTTAATTCATTGGATTCAATTTATAATAATTAAATATATATATAAATGTTATTGAACTTTTCACCGTCTTTTACCCACCTCTTAGGGGAATTTGTGAATTCACATAAAACATAATTTTACCACTTCTGTGAGTGGAATATGAAAAATCCAAGAGACGCGGTTGATATCAGTAATTAAAATGTGGTTCAATAAGATTAAAATTATTTTTGGTGAATAGTAACTTTTTAATTTTATTTACCACGGTTAAAATTAAATGGGGTAATTAAGGGTAAAAATGATATTATTATTACCCTAAAATATGTCATAATTCTATTGGATAAGTTTGATTCGACCAAAAAAATCCATAGGAAAAAAATGGCCCTTTAGACCCACATGGATTAGATTAATACATTTATTATTATTTTATTTAAAGAAGAGTTAAAAGAGTTAAAATCAAAGTTTAATAACTAAACCATTTTTAATATAGGGTTATACATAAGATAAATTCGAATATAAATATTAATTATAAATATAAAAATATTTCCTACATAATGGTATTTTATTTATAATTTTTAGAGATTAAATAATAAAATTTATTAATGACACAATGATGATATAGTAATTATTTTATTGATGAAAGAATCAAATAAAAGGTATTATAAATATTAAAAGACAAATAATTTCAAAGTTTTTTGACATACACGAATTTTAAATGTTAATATGACATGTTAGGAGTGATTAAATGTATTTATTTTGAAGTAATCAGGATTTTATTATTTTATGAAAAAACAAATACCAAATAGTTTCAAAATTGACATAAAATAGTTTTCAAAACAAATATTATATTATTAATTGATATAATGGTCCTAAAAATATAAGGTTCATCCAAAAGACTTATATATAATATATATGACATTAATGACCCAATTGGGGTTCTATTGTCAGTATATAGTTTTTTTATTAACCATATAGTGTAGGAATACAAGAAGACACGGTAAAAGTTAAATTTTTTAACATAGAGTTAAATCTAAATGTGTCACGACCCGCCCTCGGGGTCCGTTCCGTGACTACCCCAAACCCGCCTTCCATAGGCCAGGGGTTGGCGACTAGCACCAAGGCGTATATCCCGGTAAAAAGGGAAGGAATTGCCTTTGTAAAGTAAACAAACACTACAGAGTAAGCAAGCGGAAAGTAAACACTAAGCAAAAGCAGAGTACAACTGAAAGTGCGGAAAAGTAAATGGGCCAGTATACAAACCCAAACTGAAAGTAAAGTACAACTCGAAAGGGAAAAACAACAACTGAAAGGTAAAAGCCGCTACTCCGAGCTGTCCACTGGAAACCCCACCTAAAGGGTGGGTACAGATAGCTCCACTGCACCACGGGTCCTGCCGTCCGCTCCGAGCACGTCCCGCCCAGTGGTCCACCTCCGGGTACCGTCCTGCTCTGCAAACCTCAGCTAAGGTCAACGTTGTCCGTCGTCTGCAACCAACACAACGTAGTGCGGGCAAATCCCGTGCAGGGGTGAGTATAAGCTACTCAGTAGGGACCCCGAGACCCCCGAAGGTCTCTCAAATCCACAAAGGATAAACCACGAAGAAAGGTACAATCACGAAGTAACAACCGACACTTCTTAGGTATATGCCCATACATATACCTAAGTCATCAATTCAAATACGCTCCCACCTCCGAGCCCAAGTACAACTCAGTCCACACAGGAAAGTAAACGTATTCCACACAGGAAAGAAAAACGTAATCTACACAGGATAGCACAACACAATCCACACAGGAAAGAAAAAGGATTCAGGTCACATAGGTATACTTCTTCAAAGGACGATAAAGATGATCTCTGATCCATCTAAGTCGTCGGACCCACGAAGGATCGATAGGTAACTAACCCCCGCAAAGACCCACACAGGATCGGGCCCACACAGGACCTGTAGGCACTGGCTCACACAGAACCGCTGAGCGCAAAGACCCACACAGGATCGGACCCACACAGGATCGGGCCCACACAGGACCTGTAGCACTGATCCACGTAGGATCGCTGAGTGCTGTAGTCGTCGTCGTCGAATCCACACAGGATCTCTGTACTGTCGTCGTCGCAGTCACAGTAGTAGTAGTAGCAGTAGAAGTCACAGTAACAGTCGCAGCCAGCACTAGGGTTCCCGCACACAGCAAGCTCGTTCGGAGGGTCCGCTCCACGAGCCGAGAGGCTGATACATCAACTGTCACAAAGTCCAGAGTTGATATATCCAAAAGTTCTGTATCGTCAACAGGAACTCAACGCAACAGACGACGCGTCGATCGGACGCCCGGTCTGAGAGTTATTGGCATTTTCGTCCCCGGGGCCCGGTTGGTTTTTAAGGAAAAACCAACCCGACCGTACTCCACCTGCGTCCAAACCTCGGGCGGAGTATGCCAAAAGATCCGTCTCACTAAGAGGAACACAACACGGCTGACGGCACGTCAATCGGACGTCCGTAGCTCAAGATATGAGTGTTTCCGCTCCGAAGGCCCGGTTGGTTTCGTGAACGAACCAACCCGGCCGAACTCAAAGTAATCTGAAACCTTGAGTGCAATATACCGACACGACCGACTCGATCCAAGGATCGCGTTTCCGCAGACGGTTCGTCGATCAGAGGTCTGTGTCTCAAGATATGGCCAAAAGACCGAATCTGATTCGAAACGGGGGGTCCGGGTCCGGGTCGACCCGGCCCGACCCCCCCATGGGCCGGCCCAAACTGGGTCGACCCGACCCGGGTCCGACCCGGCGCGGCGGCCGCGGCGGCGCGGCGGCCGCGACGGCGCGGCGGCCTGGCGCCGCACGGAGGCAGCGCGGGGGGAATCAATCCCCCGCGGATTTGAAGAGGCGGCGCGGCTTTTTAGCCGCGCCTGTTTGCAAACCGCCCCCCCCAACGTGGGGGGCTTGATTGGCAGGAACGGGGGGCCTCCTGCCCCCCTCAAGGAAACCGCCCCCCTCATTAAGAGGGGGGTTTTGTGTGCTGGCCGGGGGATTAATTTCCCCCGGTTTATAGCCATCCGGCCGGCCAGCTGGCCGGCCGGTTGTCTCCAACGGGACCGGAAAATCCGGTCCCCTCATCAGCTTCCGACACCGGCGGCCCGGCCGCCGGTCTCCTCGTTCCGCCGCGACCCGGAACCGGCCGCGGTGTTCGTCGTCCGGCGCGGTGCGACGGCACCGCGCCCCTCCACCGCGCCTTCGATTCCCCCTTGACGCGGCGCGACAGCGTCGCGTTCTTGATGGTTCTTCCACGACGCGGCGCGACGGCGCCGCGCAAAAAGATTTAGGCGAAAATCCGCGTGGTGCGACGGCACCACGCCACCTTGATTCATCCGCAAAATAAACACCAAGAACGAAGGAGGGGTTCAGCCGTGTTCATGCGGTCCGGCTCCCTCACGTTAAACAATAAAACTTATATAAAAATCCTTACGTAAATCAAGCATGAACCACGAACAAGGATAAAATAATTAAACAAAACAACAACCCCTACCTTGGTATAAGGTTCGAAGATTTGTCAACGTCCCGCGGAAGACAACGTTGCGGAGGTCGGGCGTCGCGGTAGTCGTTCATCAAATCCGATGATGAAGAGGTGCGTCCGATGTGATACGTCATTGGAAAATCTTCGTATGTCGACGAAGGGAATTCGAGGAGGAAGTGGTGTTCCCTCTCGTTGACACGGAAGACAAAGAAGAGCGGAGCGGCGTTCTTCGTCGGAACTTGAGCGTTCTTCGTCGGAACTTGAGCGTTCTTCGTCAAGGCTTGAAGATGAAGGAGAAGCTCTCAAAATCCTCTCCAGAACAAAGGAAACCAACCCAACAAAAAAAAAATAAGCTTAAGCTTATTTTATTACACAACCCTCCTCTTAGAATTTCAAAGGTTTGAAATTTAAATTAACCCTCTTCAATTAATTATGTCAAGTTGTCAACATTAATTGAAATGGGTTAAAGGGGAGGTTTTGAGAGAATTTGAGGAGTTGGGGTTTGTGTGGGCCCCACCACACTTAATCCTCCCAAGGGAGGTTAAGTGGATGTGGGTCCCACTCCCAACTCCCTTTGGTAGGATTTATCTAGTTAAAATAAAATTTGTTCTTCACAAATTTTATTTAACTTAAACTAAAAACCCAAAAACTAACTTTCAACCCGCAACAAATGCAACTTCCGAAAAGGTCTCTTTATGCGAAAATCGGCCCTACGAGTTCATCGGTGCCCTCAGATTTCAATTCCGAGCACCGGATCAAAAGTTAGGAATTCCAGCTCGTTCGTTCACTGAACGTACCCGAGCCAAACTTCGGAAATTGATTCCGGGCACTCCGGGCCTCAGAATCAGGTGCCGTCAGAAACCGCGTTCTTGTAAAATTCTAAAGAAAATTAATAAAAAATTTCCCTTGAATTTTACGGGTATTTACATTACTCCCACCTCAGGGATTTACGTCCCCGTAAAGATACAACAAAAACTAGGGAAACAAAAGAGGGTACTGAGCACGCATCTGAGCCTCCCGCTCCCATGTGCTCTCCTGGACATTTTCGTGCTGCCATCTGATGCGCACAAGAGGAATCGATCGCCCACGCAAGACCCGCTCCTGTCGATCCTCTATCTCCACTGGGACCTCCGTAAAATTCGCCCCATCGTCAACGTCAAGCTCCCCATGGTCAAAGATGTGCGTCAGGTCGTGCACGTATCTCCTCAGCAGAGATACGTGGAAGATGTCGTGCACCCGGTGCAACTGAGGTGGCAGAGCCAGGCGATAAGCCACCTCGCCAACCCTGCTGAGGACCTGGAAGGGTCCGATGAAACGCGGAGATAACTTGCCGCCTCGGCCAAATCTCCGAATACCACGTCGAGGTGAGACCCGCAAGAAGACGTGGTCGCCATCCTCGAACTCTAGTGGCCTCCGCCTCCTGTCAGCATATGACTTCTGCCGGCTCTGAGCTGTACTCATCCGCCCCTGGATGACCTGGACCATCTCAGGTCCCACAAGAGCTGCAAGATTTCTTCTTTGCCGATAAGAGAAATCTGGTCTCATCCCCTGGATGAACCACATTATTCGCCTAATACAGTCAATCCTAACATGGATGATACTAATCCATACCAAGGATGACGTCGTAAGGCCTCGACGCTACTACTAAGAGATCCAACCGTTACTCTCGCCTCCAAGGGTTGAGTCACACTGTCGGCATCAGTGTGTGGTAACTGGGTCTCCTCTAGTAGATGTCTCACAAGTGAGGGTCAAGTCAACAGCCAAAACTGGAACCTCTTAGTAACATCACGAAAGAGAACAAGAACGAAAAAACACAAAGGTATGCGTCTTTTATTATTGCAGCTCATAATACAAGACGCCACACAAAAGCAACAAGGAACCAGAAGTACAAAGGATGTAACCACTAGTTCTGCTCCTGTCCATCGGCTCCCAGAGCTCCATGATCGAAGGCCTCGGCTGCCTGAAGCTGAGCTCTCGCATGTTCACCTACTCCATGTGGTCGTGGCGGACCTCCTGGTGGTGGTGGTGGCAGAGCCTCAAAGCGTCGCCCACCACCTGCTGCTCGGCCAACTCCTCTGCCTCGTCCGCCTCCTCCCTGCGGACTGCCACGGTCGAACCTCTGCCTCTGCCTAGGTGGTTCCTCAACCGTCTGCTGCTCCTCTGCATGGCGGGTCGGGCAGTCACGAGCCATGTGGCCTTGCCCGCCGCATGCAAAGCACTGTCTTCCACTCAAAAGACTGGCTCCGCGCTGTGTGCCCTGCACTGCTGAGCCAGTGCCCTGAGGTCGTCTGCCTGAAGGTCTGGTCTGTCTGGACCCCTGAGTCATCTGTCGGCTACCTGCTACCGAAGACTCCACTATGTGCCGCCCTGCGGTGGGTCGCTGCACTGGTGAAGACTCAGCAAGGAAGCTCTCGATCAGAAGGTCCCGCTCCAGTACTCCTGACTGAGTCGGTATGATGAGGGAGATCAGCGATGCCCTGATCTCGTGTCTCAAACCCTGCTCGAAGGTCCGGGCCCGGAAGAAGGGGTCTCGTACCATGTCTGTCGAGTACCGAGAAAGGTCGGTGAATCTCGCCGAGTACTGAGCGACCGTCATGCTGCCATGCCGCAGCTGAAGAAGCTCCTGGATGCGCACTACACGAAGGGTGGCTGGGACGAACTCCGAGCGGAAGAGGCTCTCAAAGTCCGTCCATAGTAGAGATGCCTCATCATGCACCTGGAGCATCAAGCTCCACCATCGTCCTGCTGCTGCGTGTAGTAGGCTCGCAGCGAGGATCACCATGAGGTCTGCTGGTGTCCTCACTAGCCTAAACACTCGTGCCACTGCCTCCAGCCAGTCCTCTACTGCCTGGGGATCCGTCTCCCCGTGAAACCTGGGTGGTCGCTGGCGCTGAAACTCATGCAGTGCGTTGAGGCGACGTGCATCGTCAGCAGCTGCTTCTGGAAGCATCGGGGGCTCGGCGGGTAGAGCTACCGCCGGTGCCACTGCTGACAAAGGGCCCTGCACCGAGGTCTCGTCGCTCGGTGGGCTGTCGTCACACTCGACTCTCGGAACCCTAGCTGGATGCCATCGTGGGGCCATCCTGAATAGGAAACAGGTGCGCCACGGTCAAACGGTATACCTGGTGAGCTGACACAAAGAAATCACAAAGAAAACTTTGAAACACACACGCAATCAATGTTTTTGTGCATTAAGTCGGAAATCAGAAGTCAGGGTCCTGGTGTACGGATACGTCGGCCGCCGCACCAAGACTGGACTCCCTGGACTGATAACCACACTCAATACGCTAAACATTATTTCTTCACATAGAAAAGATCAGAGTTCGCGGTAGAACCGAACTCCTCTTATACCAATTTGTCACGACCCGCCCTCGGGGTCCGTTCCGTGACTACCCCAAGCCCGCCTTCCAGAGGCCAGGGGCTGGCGACTAGCACCAAGGAGTATATCCCGGTAAAAAGGGAAGGCATTGCCTTTGTAAAGTAAACAAACACTACAGAGTAAGAAAGCGGAAAGTAAACACTAAAAAAAAGCAGAGTACAACTGAAAGTGCGGAAAAGTAAATGGGCCAGTATACAAACCCAAACTGAAAGTAAAGTACCACTGGAAAGGGAAAAACAGCAACTGAAAGGTAAAAGCCCCTACTCCGAGCTGTCCACTGGAAACCCCACCTGAAGGGTGGGTACAGATAGCTCCACTGCACCACGGGTCCCGCCGTCCGCTCCGAGCACGTCCCGATCAGTGGTCCACCTCCGGGTACCGTCCCGCTCTGCAAACCTCAGCTATGGTCAACACTGTCCGTCATCTGCAACCAACACAACGTAGTGCGGGCAAAGCCCGTGCAGGGGTGAGTATAAGCTACTCAGTAGGGACCCCGAGACCCCCGAAGGTCTCTCAAATCCACAAAGGATAAACCACGAAGAAAGGTACAATCACGAAGTAACAACCGACACTGCTTAGGTATATGCCCATACATATTCCTAAGTCATCAATTCAAATACGCTCCCACCTCCGAGCCCAAGTACAACTCTGTCCACACAGGAAAGTAAACGTATTCCACACAGGAAAGCAAAACGTAATCCACACAGGATAGCACAACACAATCCACACAGGAAAGCAAAAGGATTCAGCTCACACAGGTATACTTCTTCAAAGGACGATAAAGATGATCTTTGATCCATCTAAGTCGTCGGACCCACGAAGGATCGATAGGTAACTAACCCCCGCAAAGACCCACACAGGATCGGGCCCACACAGGACCTGTAGGCGCTGGCTCACACAGAATCGCTGAGCGCAAAGACCCACACAGGATCGGAACCACACAGGATCGGGCCCACACAGGACCTGTAGCACTGATCCACGTAGGATCGCTGAGTGATGTAGTCGTCGTCGTCGAATCCACACAGGATCTCTGTACTTTCGTCGTCGCAGTCAAAGTAGCAGTAGTAGGAGTAGAAGTCACAGTAACAGTCGCAGCCAGCACTAGGGTTCTCGCACACAGCAAGCTCGTTCGGAGGGTCCGCTCCACGAGCCGAGAGGCTGATACATCAACTGTCACAATGTCCAGAGTTGATGTATCCAAAAGTTCCGTATCGTCAACAGGAACTCAATGCAACAGACGGCGCGTCGATCGGACGCCCGGTCTGAGAGTTATTGGCATTTTCGTCCCCGGGGCCTGGTTGGTTTTTAAGACAAAACCAACCCGACAGTACTCCACCTGCGTCCAAACCTCGGGCGGAGTATTCCAAAAGATCCATCTCACTAAGAGGAACACAACACGGCTGACGGCACGTCAATTGGACGTCCGTAGCTCTAGATATGAGCGTTTCCGCTCCGAAGGCCCGGTTGGTTTCGTGAACGAACCAACCCGGCCGAACTCAAAGTAATCCGAAACCTTGATTGAAATATACCGTAACGACCGTCTCGATCCAAGGATCGTGTTGCCGCAGACGGTTCGTCGATCGGAGGTCTGTGGCTCAAGATATGGCCAATAGACCGAATCTGATTCGAAACGGGGGGTCCGGGTCCGGGTCGACCCGGCCCGACCCCCCCCCCCCCCCCCCCGGGCCGGCCCGAACCGGGTCGACCCGACCCGGGTCCGACCCGGCCCGGCCGGCCGGCCGGCCGGCGGCCGCGGCGGCCTGGCGCCGCACGGAGGCAGCGCGGGGGGAATCAATCCCCCGCGGATTTGAAGAGGCGGGGCGGCTTTTTAGCCGCGCCTGTTTGCAAACCGCCCCCCCAACGTGGGGGGCTTGATTGGCAGGAACGGGGGGCCTCCTGCCCCCCTCAAGGAAACCGCCCCCCTCATTAAGAGGGGGGTTTTGTGTGCTGGCCGGGGGATTAATTTCCCCCGGTTTATAGCCATCCGGCCGGCCAGCTGGCCGGCCGGTTTTCTCCAACGGGACCGGAAAATCTGGTCCCCTCTTCGGCTTCCGACACCGGCGGCCCGGTCTCCGGTCTCCTCGTTCCGCCGCGGCCCGAAACCGGCCGCGGTGTTCGTCGTCCGGCGCGGTGCGACGGCACCGCGCCCCTCCGCCGCGCATTCGATTCCCCCTTGACGCGGCGCAACGGCGCCACATTCTTTATGGTTCTTCCACGACGTGGCGCGACGGCGCCGCGCAAAAAGATTTAGGCGAACATCCGCGTGGTGCGACGGCACCACGCCACCTTGATTCATCCGCAAAATAAACACCAAGAACGAAGGAGGGGTTCGGCCGTGTTCATGCAGTCCGGCTCCCTCACGTTAAACAATAACACTTATATAAAAATCCTTACGTAAATCAAGCATGAACAAAGAACAAGGATAAAATAATTAAACAAAACAACAACCCCTACCTTGGTATAAGGTTCGAAGATTTGTCAACGTCCCGCGGAAGACAACGTCGCGGAGGTCGGGCGTCGCGGTAGTCGTTCATCAAATCCGATGACGAAGAGGTGCGTCCGATGTGATACGTCGTTGGCGAATCTTCGTATGCCGACGAAGGGAATCCGAGGAGGAAGCGGCGTTCCCTCTCGTTGACACGGAAGACGAAGAAGAGCGGAGCGGCGTTCTTCGTCGGAACTTGAGCGTTCTTCGTCGGAACTTGAGCGTTCTTCGTCAAGGCTTGAAGATGAAGGAGAAGCTCTCAAAATCCTCTCCAAAACAAAGGAAACCAACCCAACAACAAAAAAAAATAAGATTAAGCTTATTTTATTACACAACCCTCCTCTTAGAATTTCAAAGGTTTGAAATTTAAATTAACCCTCTTCAATTAATTAAGTCAAGTTGTCAACATTAATTGAAATGGGTTAAAGGGGAGGTTTTGAGAGAATTTGAGGAGTTGGGGTTCGTGTGGGCCCCACCACACTTATTCCTCCCAAGGGAGGTTAAGTAGATGTGGGTCCCACTCCCAACTCCCTTTGGTAGGATTTATCTAGTTAAAATAAAATTTGTTCTTCACAAATTTTATTTAACTTAAACTAAAAACCCAAAAACTAACTTTCAACCCGCAACAAACGCAACTTCCGAAAAGGTCTCTTTAAGCGAAAATCGGCGCTGCGAGTTCATCGGTGCCCTCGGATTTCAATTCCGAGCACCGGATCAAAAGTTAGGAATTCCCGCTCGTTCGTTCACTGAACGTACCCAAGCCAAACATCGGAAATTGATTCCGGGCACTCCGGGCCTCGGAATCAGGTGCCGTCAGAAACTGCGTTCTTGTAAAATTCTAAAGAAAATTAAGAAAACATTTCCCTTGAATTTTACGGGTCTTTACAAAATGATAAGGTTAAAATGGTGACATAAACTTGTATAAAACGTATTTGTTGAGAGGATTGAAACCCATACCCACCCTATCCTCGAAATAAGTCACTTTTGAGCCATTATAAAACGAATATGAATTTATTATAAAATAAAATTTTAATTTTTTCCAAAGGTGCCCCTCACCCCTCTTATTAAAGGGAACTTCTCCTTCTCTCAAATTCACACCTCCAAAGCCATTTGGCTCGGACAAACCCTTACCAAATATCCTCCCAACTATCCTAAATTCATCATAGAGGCCTTCCTTTGGTTATAAAGCCATCCTAAGGATCCCTTTTGATCCAATCAAAAGGAAGAACCTGAAGAAGAGGTAATGATTTCACCACCCTCTTTCAAGTTCTCTTATTCATCCACTTACTCTTTCTTTATTGTTTCCATTCTAAAATAATAACTCTAGTGTCTTATAAATAATATGATGTTATTATAAGTATGGACCAACTATATTCATTATTCTATCCATATTATGAATGATAATTTCACCATGCGTGCATACGTACGGCTTATCATCTCCACGTGGTTTGGTAATTTGTTATTCAACACTATGTTATTTGGAAGGATATAATGATGAGTAATATGTACATAATAATGAAAATAAAATGACAATGTCTCTTTAAAATTAATATACCATCAAATTCCACACCTTTTTCGAAATTATATTGCCACTCGTGCGTATGTACGGATTACCATCTCCACTATGTGATTAGATTCACTTCCGTGTTCACCATTCATTGATGATTATAAAAATATATATTACTAATAAGTATGTAATATATAAAATAATAATTCTACTGGAGATTTTTTTTGTGTGTGTGTGTGTGTTTTCGTGTACTTACATATATCTTATTCACTTATTTTCGTTCAATACAATATGAAAACGAAAACAATATTTATGCGTATGTACGGACTACCGTCTCTAAAAACTGTGTTTTTCATTTCATATATATGACTAATATGCATATTGATATTATAAATATATATGATATATAAATAATGTTTTATATTCTAGAAGTATTTAAATTTTTATCTAAGTGATACAATCAAGAGTAACAAGTTAAAACACGTACGATAAAGAAACCAATTATTACCCATAAAGTTAATTTAACATAGAAATTATTATTAAATGGGTAGTATAAAGTCATAAATTAATCATGTATGATATCCTAAATATTTATAAGGTTCTGGTATAATTTAATAACATACTACGATCTCCATACGAGAGTATAAACATACCCTCGACTAAATGAATGTTCAAGGTAAGGGTTAATTCCTCAGTCTCATTATTATCCTAGATTGTTTATGTGTAAGTATTTACTGGGACATTTTTATCATCCATGTCCATTTTCATAAAAATGATTTCAAATTAATATGTTTCATATTTGTGAAAGGTACTATTTATCAAGATCAAAATTTTAAATATTTTAATGATTTATCTTTCTAAATATTTTTAATTGATGTCCATGCTTTCAAAATGATTTTAAGGATTTATTTATATCAACATGAATGTTTTTAAATGATAATTCTTTTCAAAAGTTTCAAAGTGGTATGGGACACTTTGATTAAAAAATTGCTTTTAAATTACTTCTATTATAAATGTGTTACTTTTAAATGATTTTTCTAAAACAATTATCTCAAAAAGTTTTCCTCATCAATTTCAACTATGTCAGCATCCTTTAATGGATATTATTTTTTATTGAGGTTGATTTATTATAATAAAATCTTCCATATTGTATTGAATATTTTATGATATGTTTGAGTGTGGATGTTTTATTTTTATACCATTCATGGTTTATGGTTAATGTATTGACATTTCATATGATAGTTTTAATACAAATGTTTATGTTATGTTTCAACTATTCATATGAGGAATTAAATGGACTTAGTAATTAATAGGTGGAGCCTGCTATAGCTCCTCGATGCATCAGTAGGTCTCATGATACAAACTAGTGTCTTGTCCCAAGTCCATGATAAAAATTTTATTTGTAGTCTTGGCATGAGGCCTTGACTATGTGGTAATGATGTCCGGCGTTAGGCATTCCCTCATTATGAAATTAGTTATTACATGTGATTATTCGACTAGTAGAATATCCATGTGCATGTTTATATGGTAATGTTTGATTTATTTTTTCCATATTCTGTTCAATTTTATGTTTAAAAAGGCTGTTTTTTTGTCACATATCTTGCCTTAAATGTTTACATCTTCCGCTAAATTATTTACCCTTACTGAGCATCTGAGCTCACCCATTTCTTATGTTTTATTTTTCCAGGATTCTAATAAGTGTATTATGATTGATAAGCAGGGTTAAGCTTGGGGATTAATGGTGTTGTCAAAGTATCATTAATGTTGGGTTTTATTTCTTAATGTGTAATGAAACCTTCATATATGTAATCTATTTTCCAGAACTACTAAACTGATCGGTCCTTTGGGACTTGATTCCTTGTAATCATTCCAATGTATTAAAATAATGCACTCACTCTGGGTAACTGGGGTTAGGGCATTACAAGTAATATTTTCAAAGGTACATGAATAACTAAATGTAAAAGTATGATTAAACAACCTCATGGAGGCCAATCAATAGATCAACCAATAGTGGATAAAACCTTCAAGAGAGGATGACGTCTTCGATGTGGATTTGGAAGAAGAATTATCTTGTATCACTCAAGAGTATATGTCACTAGTAAGGATTCAATAGTAAGCCAATGTTGATTCTAGTAAGACTATGAGATGTAGTATAAATAACCTCTTGTGTGGACTTATGATAGAAACAATGTTACTCTATATAGACCATTGTAATTGGTTCAAATATTTCAGTATAGAATATGTGTTTGGGGGAATAACCAACATGGAAAGGAGTAGATCTTTTTACCAATCCTTTCTAAATCCAGGGGTTTTGTGAATTTGTATTTACAAAATAATTTGAGGTAGGGCTAAGAGATCCAAGAGGAGTGGATTGTTGTTTTAACCATCTAAATAGGTTTTCTTAAAATGAATCAATTTGTAAAAAGAAAAAGGGATTAATGATTCACCCCCTTACCCACTCAGTTATCTCAAACTGATCTGGGTATTTTAATTGGTATCAAAGAGAAGTTCACCTCTAAAATATCTAAAAAACACTAAGGATTTAGAATATAAATTCAATAAATAATAGGTAAATTCACATAATTACTGTTGATAACTATCATGGATTAAAAAATAAGATGATATTTTATCTCTTATCACATGGGGTATAAGTGATCGATTTAGTTATAATGGGATATCCACAATATGATGAGAATGATCCAAGGAATTTTTAAGATAATAGTAACTTAGAGATGGATGGAATGGATCAAAATAAAATATTGTTGAATTTATCAGAAATTGCATACACTAAAGGTATGGGTCTCCATACCACCAAGGAAATATACGATAAACATAAAAGTAGGGACACTTTAATGTCAAATAATTCAAACTCTAAGTATGGAGAAGAATATTTGTCGATATAAAAATGGGTGATGTCAAAAAAGTGTTTATGACTAATATATATTACTAAATGATAAATTTAGTATCATTAAAGGATTTGGTAAGAAGTTATATGATTCAACCATTATGAAGTAGATGATGAGAAACTTTTCAAATCGATTTGATTCAAAAATTTCTACATTGGAATATATGGAAGATCTATTAATATATGAACTCCATAATATTCTAATAGAATATGAAATGATAAAAATAATATATTTTAAGAAGAAAGAAAAATATGAGATGGATTTTGAATACATTATAAAATATAAAACTGTACTTTAAGTGAAACTAGATTCAATTGGTTTTGAATATGAATAATCTGAAGAGGAATAAAATCAAATGAGAATTTTTTTTTAAGGATTCATAACAGAGAAAAAAATAAAAAATGGGTAGAATACACTAATGTGCTTTAACTATCATGGGTTTCAACATTTTTCATATAACTATCTAGAGAATAAATCTAATGCCATCTATTTTGATAAATAAGAAGACTAATTTAAGAACGATTATAAGAAATAAAAAAAAGGTGAATACGAGAGTAAGAAGATGATGTAATCAAAGAAAAATAGAATAAATGGTATGAGGAGGGATGTTAATGAAATTACATCATCATTAAGTTGTGTAGAAGATGAATGAAATTCTAGGAATCATATTTTTTTCATTGGAAACCCTAATATAGATAAAGAAACATTTAATGGTGAAGAAGTTGAAGAGAGAACTGAGTTAGAATGATACTTGAAAGATTATCCAGAATATACTCTTGAAAATAAAATGAAGCCCAAAGAGTATAAAATAAAGTTGTTAATGTAAGATGAATAATTTATCAAGAAATAAGAGACACATATTCATGAGATAAGAGTATATATAAATATGGAATTTAAGCTATAATGGTGACTATAATCTTCTGATGAAAATTCGCCTGGATGAAATGAATTAAAAAATGATGACATATCTTTCATTGATGAAAATAAACAAATTATATTGAATATACCTTAACTTTATAATATGGTGAAAGAACATGAAATAAGATATGTTATGAAATATGTATAATTGTTTAAGAATTTATATTTGTGTGTTTTATTTCAATTTAATTTGAAGAAGATGAAAGAATATTTCACCAATGCTATTAAGGTTAAGGGGTAATATTATAATTCTTCTAAGAATAGAGGTCAAAAAAAAGGTTTCTTTTAAAACTAATGAATCTTATTGTACATTTTTTATTTATGAAAATTTAAGTATAAGAGAAAATACTCTCTCTGGATGGACCAAATGAAAAAAATTAGAAAACATATTTCAAAGAGGAATATTGGAATAATTCAGCTAGATGTTTTCTTCATAAGATGAAACACCAAAAATCTGTGAAATGACATAAATAATCTTTATAGTATAATTATTACCATAATATAAGATCATGGTTTAGCAGCTACTACTAGTGTTTTGGATTTTTTTTTCATAAAATATATCCATGCTGGTATAAAATTTCAACAAAATTAATGAGGCATGAATTAATGGGGTGTAATTCTGAACAAATTATATTAGATTATCAGAAAAAATAGGCATATGAATAAGATTCCATCCAAACTATAAACATAGAAAAAATATGAATTTGTGAAGAAGTTTTATAGAATATATATTCAGGAAGTTCAAAAATTTATTAAATGAATATTTATCTCATCCATTAAAATTTTACACAATAGAAATATTAATATAATATGGTTTGTGAAGGAAGTAATAGTCATAGGTATATTATTTGAGAAACTTAAAAAATTGAGAAATCCATGAAAGAGTTTTTAGTTATCTGGCCAGACCAACTGGCCAAGGTCAAATAAATTGAGAAATATCAAAATATTTCTAAGGAATAAGTAAATCAAGTGATGAAAGATGAAGTAGTTAAAGTTGACAATAATTCATATACATGTAATGACTTGAAAATAATTAAGTGTGAAAGGTGTGAAAAAACTGGTCATGAAATAATAATATGTTTGCTAACTCTAACAACCCATGAAGAAATTATGAAGAAGATGGATAAATTAAAAAAAATCTTATTATATTGAAAATAAATGTACATCCACATCATAAGTGTCAACCAATGATAAAATATCAATCACACCTTCAAATGAATCTAAGAAAAAGAATATGTGCATATTGAGAGGAATCTCTCTTTTTGAATGTTATTTCTGAGAAACCAATATGTACCTCCTTATTACAATATATATATATGATTTTTTATTAGCAATTATGAAATTTAAGGAGGTGGATCCGTCCCTTGTTTGGGATCATTAATAAGATGAAGTTGTTAATTATTCACTATATAGTGAATGAGGTACTTGAAAATAGCTTTATAAAATTAGAAGCAAAGGTATACCAATCACACATTCATACCTCATTATTAATTTCATGAATAATATCTATTAAGGGGATTGATTTATTGATGTAAATATGATAGAAATGGGGAGCTCTATCGTTTTCACTTTAACTTTATATTTTTTTTGTGGATGTATGTGTCAAATTTAGCATTTCACTGATAAATCTGATTATTTCCAATTCATTAATGATAATTGAGATATTTTGATAATTTTTTCACATTCATTGTATTTATAAATTTATTATATATCCTTGTTTTTATAAATATTGTTTTATACAATGGATTATACTATGTAGAGTTGGATTTGATTAACCAAAGGCTCTTTACTAAGGATAAATGTGAGATCATTCCTCTCTTAATAGTGATCTTTAAATTTTTATATAAATAAGATGATAATTCTTTTTAAAAGAAATATTATTTTATAAGACCCCATTTTCCATTTTAATTTATTATTAATAAGGTGGAGAAAAATATTGACTTTAAAAAGTGAATAAGTATTGACAATAAATATAAATGGGTAGATTAAAGATAAAAATGTCATGATTGATTAATTAATGTTGTCTTTATTTTTAGTATATCATAAATTCAGTATTTGTGTAATAATTATATGATGATATTAGTATTATTAGAGTCTTGATTCTTGGAGATTTTTTATGGATGAAGTGGTAATGATGTATAATTGTGTGGGGACTATCATATATAATTTTATGTCACTCTTGGAACATTATTCTTTATATAGAAATGGATTTAATGCATGGAATATTATTTCTAGTACCGATGTGATGATTGTTTGTGATGATCATTAATATCCAATACATGTGTTATGTATGAGACATTATTTAAAATAGTGTTTGGAGGTTTAAATAAGACCATACAATATTAATTTCATATTTAATAAATAATAAAAGTTGAGTGAAAATGTGGTCCTGTGAAAACACAATAGAAATTTTCATGAAGAAGATAGTTGAGAATAGTAGATGTTTGGATTGGAATTTTAATCAAGATATATTTATCATTTCTCTAATTATTTATTTTGGGACTCATATAAAAAATAAATGCCAACCAACGGAGCCAGCAAGGCCATCCCTCGACCACACATAGGGGGACCCAAGGAGTCAACCCCCATGGGAAGGCTTTCCTTAAGAAGCCCCACCTAAGGTAGAGGTGGGTCGTATATAACCCCACACATGGTCCCATGTATAGGGCCTACATAGAACATTCTTAAAGGCATTCATGGATTAGGAATGAATCTTTCAAGGGTTCCCATGGATGGTAGTGTGATGTATCCCATGTAGTTGTGTGTGAAGTGAGTGTGGGTGTCAACCCTGGTGTTGGCTCGAAGGTGTTGTGGTGGGACTTGAGTAATAAACTGTACCCATGTTCTATTAAATAAATAATGTGGGATTAAGGATTAACATATAATATTCACCTAAATTCTAAATCAATATAAAGAACACCATCCAACTGATTTAATATATCATTTTAATTCAATCCATTAAATCCAACTGGGGGTTTTTCTTCAAAATACTATATACGACCACATTGAGTTCAAATACTTATTGGTTGTGGGTTTATAGACCAAGCTATCACAATGTATCTCAGTCACCGTGTGATTTTATCCAAGGTTATTCAGGAGATTAAAATGTATCTAAGTAGGATTTACCAAGAAGAAAATAAATGCTTTGAAATTTCGTACGGGAATGAAGAGTTATTCATGGATATTTCTTTGCAAATACTCTTTGCAAACCCATTTCTATGCATATCATATGTACAATAATATAACATTGGTGAAGTGTTAAGTGTACATGGTTTGTAGTTAATATTGAAGTTGAATACGCTACGATGGTGATATGTGTCCTATTAAGGTGGAAAAGAAGAAGATAACAATTTACAATGAAAGGATTCATACACATTGAGATTGAATATAGTGATTTAATGAAAACCCAAAAAAGTAAATAAATTGTTATTCAATAATGAATGTGTTCTTGGGCATCGTAGTGATACTTCTACACAAAGAGAAGAAGAATATGTCGATATACAGAGAAATAATTTTGGGAAGATAGATTCTATGTGAACAATTTTTCTTATGTTTTCTAAATATCAATTAGAATTATATGAGTATCAGTTCTATAAAGTTTGGGAGAACATGTTATACATATACGGGTGGTATACGGTGATTTGTTTTGAGAATATAATTCGACATGGGATCAACCACAAATGAAATGCTTTGTAGATGGTCCTTTGAGTATGAATTATGTTATGTGGTATATCCTTTGCAGAGATGTATTAAAATTAATTTTGGAGAAGAATAAAAAATTCATATGCATACATGAATAAAAAATGTTCTGTAGAGTTTCTATATAGATGAATGAATCATTTTAAACTACTTTACACTTTTATATAATTATCATTTGACAACTTCTTCAATAACCAGTGGATAATTTATTATAAATACGAGATTGATTTATAGAATAATGCGGTGTTACATACATGTGGAATATATTTATTGAAATTGAATGTGCCATAGTACAAAAATATTTTTCAAATAAACTTATTTATCATTTACAGTGCATACATAATTTTTTGTAGAAGAAAATTATGGTGCACAATGTTTTCCAAAACATAAATATATCATTCAGTAATTATTTTGTGCATATAAATGAGAATCACAAATAAATTATAAGCATGTAGTTGATAATTCAATATGATATACTGATATTACATTGTAAAATTTCTTTCTTCTATAAATTATTCAGGATTAATTTTTCTGAATTGCTTTCACATATATTAATGATGTTGGGACTTTATCATTAGAAGAAAAAGTTAGCTAGGAAATTTTTTTCAATGAGGAAACTGATCAAATATTTGTGATCATAGTTATGTGAGTAAGACCATTAATATTTAAAATGGTACATGAATAGGTACATGGGAAAGTGTGACTCATCAATATCACAGAGGAAGATCAATAGATTAATATATAGTTGATCGAGCCTTGAAGAAAATAGGAAGTTTTCCATTTGGATTCAGGAGTAGAAGTCTCTTTTGTGACTTTTGAGTAAAAGCCTCTAGTGTTGATTCTAGAGCAGGAAAATATGGATTCTATTAATACTATAGGATGTAGTATAAATAACTTCATGTGTGGATTCATGAGATATATAGTGTGACTCTGTATTTACTATTATAATTGTTTACAAGATTATAGTGGAGAATTCATGTTGGGGATAATGATTAAAATTTCAAGAAGTAGGTCTTTGTACCAAACCTTCTAAATCAGTATGTTTTTTCATTTTTATTTACAGAATCATTTGAGGTAAGGTTAAGAGACAAAAATATAGTGTTTCAATTATTTAACCATCCGTATAGGATTAATTGAAAAGATATAATTTTTAAAAATAAAAATTGATCAATAACTCACCCATCCCACTCTCATTGATCTCATAATATTCTAGGAACTTCATTATGAATTAATTTTATTATAATATAGATTTACACATTCTTTTTTTTTCCTCATAAATTTTATTTATAGAGTCTCTAGGTATTACCTTAGTTGATTTTTGGTAGTATATATATATGATACTCTTATATATCCAAAGAGTAAGGAAGAGCATGCAGAATATTTTAAAATTTTTATTAAGACCCTTTAGAGGTATAAGTTGTATACAAAATTTATAAAGTTTCAATTTTTTTCTTCAGAAAGATTCATTCTAGGTTAAATATTCTAATGTGAGGGAATATCGGTAGATACTTTGAAGACATAAATTATTTAGAAATGGCCAATACCAACCATGGTAACCATAATCTGTAGTGTTCTTGGGGTGGTTGGATACTAATGACAAAATTTGAAACATTTATCACAAATTTCTATCCCACTCACCAATATAACTTTTAAGGGGGATAATTTTTTTAGATTGATGAATATAAAAATAGTTTTAGAAAATAGAAGAGAAATTTGGTCGACATGGATATTGTTACAGTATACTATACTGGGGAAGGTTTTTTAGTATTTAATTACACATAAAAACGGTTTTGGGATGTGTCCTCATGTATAATGGCATGTTTTAACATATGTCTATCTATAATTAAAAATTCATGTGAAAATTTATATGATTCTTGATTCATAGATGGTAGTGATAATTTTGTTATTTTTTGATATGGATTAATTATCTGTATGGTGAGAGGTGTAATATATATATATATATCATAAAATATAGAATCGTATATTTACGAAGAAGTATTTGAATAAGTTCCAAATATTTTGGTTGGAATTAATCATAGATTAGGATTTCTCATTATAATATCACCCTATGAAATATAATAGGGTGGATGATGCTAATGTTAGAAATACTGTGCTAGTTTTTCCATAATAAGGTTGGAAATAGATCAAATATTTAGGGATATGAAAATTATGGATCTTGAAATCATGTGGAAGGAACATAAGTATTAGCTTTCTCAAATAAATGTTCAAATATCTATCCACAAGAAGATTTTAAAGGTGAAGAATAAAGATTTGCAATTACAGAAAAAGGTGGGGAATTTACTTGTGTTCAACCATGATCATGTTGTAAAAATAGGATCCATGAATCAATTATGTGTCCTATATAAACTAGAATTTAAGATGTAATTTTTTGAATTATATCATTAATCATCATTTTCTATTCTTACTAGATGTAAATATATGTATAGAGATGTGAAATAGTATTTACGGTTGGGAAAAATGAAGAGATATATTTTAGATCATGTATCTTGGAGCCTATTATATCGGCAAGTTAATGTTAATAGACTAGAATCTATGGTTATTTCATAACATTACCCCTACCATAATGGAAAGGGAAAACAATGGATTTTTTCATTATAATAACCAAAAGTTAAAAGGTTATAATAATGTTTGGTTTATAGGAAATTTACTTATAAATTCAGTACACGTTATAACTATTAGATAAAATATCTCTCTTATTGTCATTTCTAGAATATACATTATGGATATGTTAAGGTTTCACTGTGTACCATGTTTTATTTTAACTGATAATGATCTGAGGTTTACCTCAAAGTTCTTGAAATGTATTAAGTGGGATCTATATATAGAGTTGAGTTTCATTATTTCTTATCATCATCAGATAGCTGGTCTGTATAAGAGGAATATTTAAACTATAGAATACATGTTGAGAACTTCCTCTATGGATTTTAATGTTTGTTCGGATCATCAAATTTCATTGGCTTAATTTTTTTATAACAATAACTTTATCCTGAGCATTAAGATGGATCCTTATTAATCCCTCTATGGTTGGAAGTGTATAAATCCAATGTTTTGGGATGATATTAGATAAAGAAATATATTTTTACCTAATCTATCTTTGTAAATGGAAAATAATGTCACATTCATTCAACAACACATGTGGGAAGCCCAATGTCACTGAAAGAGTAATGTGATTCATTTTTCATTTTATTTTGACATGGATAGTAATAGGGGTATATTTTTTAAATATATATGATATATATTATATAATAATTATTTTATAAATGAAAATTATTTTTGACCTTTATTTTTTTCTATCCTTCAACAAATGAAAACATTTTTCATGCATATGTATGGTCTGCCATCTCTATGAATGATGTAATTAATTTTCTATATATAAATTTTATGGATGAATCTAAATATTTATATAATTGATATATATGATATTTATATGATGATTAACATTATAGAGATTATTGGACCACGATTAATGTATAATAACTAAAACCACCATACCAAAACATACATGAAAAAAAGTAGTTATCACCCAGAACACTAAATTTAATAAATAATATTAATAAATGGGTGTTAAAATATTATAAGTAAAACATAATTGGAATGATATATATAACAATTATTTTGGAATAGATTTGTAATAAATCTTAATTTTTTATACAAGAGTCTCAAACATGTATGAAGGAAGTTGAACATGGGGTAAGGGTTTATTCCACAATCTCAACATTATTCAAGACCATTTATATTTTAGTCTCTACTATGAGTATTATATTATATTGATTTATTAAACATAATTTACTTTATTATACTATTTTTATTTCTATAAATTGAATGTTTTCATTTCACTTTCCTTTTTTAAGTACTCAATATCTCAAAATAGTGTTTTCAAGGAAAACCGACCTTGTATTTTCTACATGGCCAGGAATAATTCTCTTTCATGACCATATTTTCCTTAAAATGATAAACATAATATTTTTAAAAATATCTAATGATGTATTAAAGATATGTTTACCCTTTTTTACATTTTAGAAAATGTGTAATGGGAATATTCTTTTCATTTTTTAAATAAGGTTCTTTTTGGCATTTTTACAAAGGTCTCAAAGGAATGTTTTTACATATACGACATGAATGAACTTTCTTGCCATCATGAACACTTAGTTTATTTAATCTTAATTTAAAATTTTATAAGGTTTCTTTTAAATAAAAATTTTTCCTTAAAATTTTTTAAATATTTTGGACATTAGATAAGTGATTTCAAAGTAAAATATGGTATTTTACTAAAGAAATTTTCTAATGATATTTTTATAATATTTACATATATATCAACATCTTTGTTGAATTTTATATTGAATATATAATCTAGTGACACCATAAACCATATTTCTCTACAAGGTTTATACTGAGCTTGAATGGGGAAAGTATTGATATTCTTTATGATAAATCTTACAATATGAATAGTTATTTATTTTTAAGGAATGTTGATTATATTTTATTGTTTATCCATATAATTAAATAAATGGAATTATTAAGGGATGTGTGGGTCCCAGAATTACATAGCCCCTTAATTCATCATTTGGTCTCATGAGACAAACTAGATTAGGAATTTAGATGAGGCCTTATCCATTTATGCATTATTCCTTGATATAAGGGATCTATGGTAAATTTAGTATCTCTATAATTATAAATTACATAATTATGAAAATAATAATTAATATCCTTGTGATAATATTATTAGTTGTGATATCCATGGATAATTTTAAATATCTAGTTATCTTTTATACTGTATTACTTTATTATCATTTATTTTGGTTATATTATTCACACCTAATTAGCTTTCATTGTACACAATCCCTTAATGAACATCATAAGTCACCCCTTTCTTATTTTTCCTTTCCCCTAGATTCTAGGAAGTATATTACGGTTGATATGAAATGAAAATAAAATGGTAATAATGGTGTTCTCAAAGAATATAATATTTTATGTTTTATGTTTTCAAATGAAATGTGAGATTCTAGTATATATCTAGTTTTTTTATGAAAACTAAACAATTTAGTTCTTTATGATTTAATTTCTAGTATTTATTACTATTGTAACAATGTGACCCATAACTCTGGGCTACTAGGGTTAGAAAATTTAAAAAATCATATTTTTAGGAGATCTATGGAGGGGTGGTGGGAGACCCCTTTTATAACGGGTGAGAATTTCATTTTTTGTAAATATTATAAATTAATTTGCAGTGGAAAAATGTTATGTAATTAATGTGGATAAAGTAATAGGAAATAATGGATTAATGAAGAGAAAATTTCAATCCACACCTCATCTACTAAATTCAATTAATTTTTTATCATTTTTAAATCCCTTTCCCTTGAATTAATACTTTTACAATTTTAGATTTTATCGTGGTAACTAGTTATTACCTTGGGTAACTTAATAATTATGCCTCAAAATAAATTGGGCCTTATTATATAATTTGGACCTAATGATTCTATATTTAAAATAATTTGTTTTTATTCATTTTATAAAATTTTATAAAATTAATTTTCATATGATAAATAAATAATATATTAAAATAATATTGGGGAAAAATATTACTTGAGTTATAAAATTTCAATCATAGGTTATTAAAATATAATTAATATTTAAATATATATAATTTTAATTATAAAATAAATATTTTAAAAATAGTTTCTTAAATATATATTTCATACTTATGGAATAAAAATTATAGCACTAGTAAAATTAATATATTTTACTATTCACCTAGATATCAATATATTTTAGAAAACTCCTAAAAAATAATCTTAATATAATATATTTAAGAAAAATTAACAAATAATGTTTATTTTATTGAAATATAATTCTTGCATTGAGAAATTAATCTTTTAAATATAATTGATAACAAAGTCTCTTTATATTGTGGATTGTTTAGTAGTCCAATATATAGTGTTTACCTATGAGAGAAGGTACTTAGCTGTTAATGATCCTCACTAATTAATCCATCTTACAAAGGCTCATGACACAAGTCTATTCAACCCATCCTACAATTTTTGTAAACAAATATTCTAGAAAAACACAAAATTATAAATTTCCATGATGCACCAACACACCACCAAGATAAGAAAAAACAATTACCCCTCCATTTAGAGTTTAGAAAAGGTAATGAAAAGTAAATGGAATCACCACTAAAGATAAACACCCTAACATTACTCAATACTTTTTTGGGAGGAATATTTTAAAATACCCAAAACATAAATCCAACCAAGTATTTTCTCCTTAATCACATAAAACTATCACAATGTCAATAAATAGATAAAAAATTCACAAATAACCAATACCATAAAAACAATTTCAAAAAATTCCCCTTTAAACCATGTTCCCCTAGTAAAATAATTTCCAAACTCATTTTAAATGGAAAATCATATTTGAGAAATATACCAAACATTAAAAAATTCTAATCTATTTAATAATACAAAATTAAATACATCTCACAATTATAGTTACAAGATAAAATCCACACATTCTTAAATTATAAAATTCGAATAAAATCCACATTCCTTCTCAAAACACTTCTCAAAATAAAGGAATTTTCATATATTTCCCCATTTAAAAACACATCAAGGGTCAAAAAAAGTAAATCACAAACTATAATATTTAAAGCCTCTATATTTCTTTTAAATAAATTACCATATTTAATATATTAAAAATATATATTATTTAAAAACACCTCTACATTTTTAAAACACTCACAAATTTTCAATTTAGAATATACCAATCTTGAAAACACTATCCACAAGATCCAAAATCTTTTTAAAATAATTATCCATTTGATCATTAAATATAATACAATTTATGGATTTTGTGATAAAAAACCAATCATGAAAACATCACATCAACTCCATTTTACAACCAAGACTTAAATCATTATTTCAATCCAAAATCATTTTTTATGTGCACAAAAAATTTAAAAAAAATAAAAAAATAAAAAACACACTATAGAGATTCACTAATATTTTAATCCTTCCATATTAATAATATATCATAATACCATCCTTCATTCATTTACTCTTACAAAAACTAGTCATGTTAATCCATAAATCAAGTTATATAAAAATCAATTAATATACAAAAATATTCTTGATTAGTAATCATGGTCTGATGTTTCATATTCCAATCATGTAATATTTTTTGAATAATTTCTGAAATCATATGCTTGGTCACTACATGTTTTAATAATTAATGCATGTAAATAACCCGATTGTATTATCCCAGAGTCAATGGTTACTTTATTACATTTTCAGTAGATACAAATAATTTCATCCCAAAGGAATTATGTCTTGGAAAACTAGATACCTACTTGAATATTATATTACAAAAAAAACAATAAACAATACAACAAATTATTCCCTTTGGTAACACTATTATTATCCTAGATTATACCTATATATTAATCATAACATATTTATTCACATCCTAGGGAAAAATAAACAAAAGAAAAAGGGTGATTTTATATGCTTAATAAGGGTATTCTTACAATGAAATATAAATAAGGCATGAATAATATAACAAGAAATAAAAATAAATCAAATAATTACACAATCATATAAAAAAACTTATCTATCGATATCATAACTAATCAAATAATCACACAAAAATTAATAAATATTTTCATAATTATGAAAATTCATAATTTCAGACATCATAAACATACTTTCATGGCCCCATGCTAAAACTTATTACATAAATGGGTAAAGACTCATCCAATACCCAATCTCGTTTGTCTCATTAGACATATCGATGTATCGAGGGGATATATTGGACCTCTCCCATCACATAATAATTCTAATAAATTCTTTATATGAATTTTTTTAAACATAATCAAAATAAAATTTCTACTGAAACTAGCATAAGAACTATCAATAATTTCCAAAATCAAACACAAACATAAACAATATGATGTAATATAGTGAATTGTATCAAAATAGTACAACCCCATTCAAATAAATCATAAACCATCTAGAAAAATAATGACGGAATCATCATAATATATCCCATGTGAATCATAAATAAAATAATAATTTTTATCATTAATGAATAGAAGTTCTGTAAAAATTTAATTATAACCAGTCTTAAGGAAAATAACCTTTTCACATTAAAAATCACTTATTTTTTAAAAACTACACAACTATGAAGGAAATTTTTTTTAAAAAAAAATAAGATTGTAAATTTTTAAATTAATATTCAAAAAAAATTATTCATCTAGTAAAAAAATCTATTCATGTCGTTTTACTTAAAAATAATTCTTCTCACACTTTTGGTGGAAAATTCAAAAAAATAAATTTTTCAGAAAATGATAAAAATATTCCATTTGAACCATTTTGAAATAATTTAAAACAAGGTAAAAATGAATTTAAACAATAATAGTATAGTATTAAAATATTTGTTATAAACATTTATGGAAAATATGCATATTGAATAAATATATTTACTAATACATTCTTATGTATAAACAATCCCGAATATAGATGAGATTGTGAAATAATCCATTACCTCATGTCCAAATTCATTCATAAACATTCAAGACATGTGTATAATAATTATATATTTATTATAAATCTATTAAATAACCATAATCATATATATTATACTTTTTATTATGTACTTATAACCTTTTCTCACCAGTATATTATACATTCATTGTTAAAAACAACTTTTTTGAGTAATAACTACTTTGTTTTTCATGTATATTTTTGTTTGGTAGATTTAGTTGTTATGATTTGATCAAGGTAAAATCATAAAAATAATTTTAATATTTTTATGAATATAATATATATTCCTTAAATATATATTTAAATTAATCCATTAAATTTATATATAAAAAATGTATTACGCAATTCATGTATATGGGGGGTCGTATGTACGCATGAACTCTGTTTTCATTATTCTGTGGATAGAAAAAAAGAAATTTTAAAAATAATTGTAATTTATAGAATAATTATTATATCATATAATCATATATATTCATCAAATCAATCATCATTACCATCCATATAGAATAGAAATAAAAAACTAATCACAACACTTCGTGGAGATAGTAGTCAACATGTACACACGTGCAATGTTATCATTTACCAATAGTATGTAAGGTAAGAATGTAAATATGATATAATTATTTAAAAAATATAATTATTTTATAAATATCAAATATAAATATTAAAACTATCTTAATTACCATCCATAAAATATGTAATGAAAAATGAACTCTATCGCAATATTGATAGGGTAAGTCATGTATACGCATGAGCGAAACATTCACTTCCCATTTGCTGGGAAAGATGGTGGGTAATGATGGTTTCATAATCACAATAAGCATTAAGTATAATGAAGATAATAAATATATTATTTTATGATAAATTCCAGTGACTTATATGAGTTATACAAAGGAATAAATTGAAGGAGGTGGGGTAAGAAAATTATCTATTCTTTGAGAGGCATTTCGATATTTTCTTAAGGGACTTAAGGTTAGTCTTTTGTGATACTATAACTTCTTTAAATTTTATAAGAATTTTGATAAGATAAATGGATAGGTGTTGGTCGAGTTATGTTGATAAATGTGGTGTGAATAAGTGAGGGAGGAGGTTCCCTTTTATAATTGAGGTGAGAGGCACTTTTTAAATTTTTCAAATGATTAATTTATAATAAATTCATTCTAATTCTAAATTCGAATAAATAAAAATTTATTCGAATATAATTTTGGATATGGTTTTAATAAAATTAACAAATAGAGTATAGAAACGTTTTTGTATCATTCTAAACCTTATCATTTTCATTAACCCTTAGTTAATCAATTTTATTTTTAACAATGGTAACAAATTTCGACATATTAAAGAGTTGAACTTTTTAACTTATAAGTTAAAAAGTGACCCATAAATTTCCAATTTATTAAATTATAGACCATATTATATTCACCTTGTCTTATTTCAAGATTTATTTTTTATATATAATTTAATAATTTATTATTTATCTAAATACCATTTTTGTAAATTTTGACACTATTCATTTTATTTGACATCAAATACCTCAAAAAAGAGTGATTTAGAAAATATTAATTTGAATACTATTGAATATATCATATATATATATTAAATTATTTTCAGACATTAAATCAATCAAATTATATCAAAATTATTTTTTTAAAATCATTTATTTTATTTTCATTTTTATTAAATAAATATCATATTAGCGTTGCACAAGAATTTAAGGTAATTATTTAATTTCTAAAAATTAAAAATAAATTTATACAATGAAACTAATTTCATTAATATCAAAATAGACATATATTTTCATTCATATCATTCTTTTGTCCCAAGGAGGACACATAAGGTATATTAAAAACAAATAGAGTGACATTTTGAAACCATCTTTGAATTAAATAATATATAAGTCATTTTCATAGAAAGGAACCCACTAAAAAATAAATCTTGATCATAAGGTTTCAAATTAAGAATTACCATTATCCAATAGGAATTAGTATGAAATATTATTGCTTTATCACTTAGTTTTAACCTAGATATACCCGATTTAACCTTTACTAAGCTGATAAGAGTTAGTATAGTTACTATTCCTAATTTCAAAAAATAAAAAATATTCATATTTAATTAATTTTATCCTCTTGATTAAAAATATGTAATTCATTTATTCAAATTAAATACCTATAAATAGAATAAATTAATTTTAATATAAGTTTGAAAAATGTATTAAAAATCAAATTTTAGAAAATGAGGTTTTTAAGAATAAACATGAATTTATTCTTATCCCATGCATAATAGAAATATTATACGAATATTATAAATTTTTATTGAATATATAAATTTTTTAAATAAAATAATTCACCAATAGTTACTAATTCAATTTAATATGATATAAATATATTAAAATCACAAAAATATATTTTTAGAAAAAAAACACATCTTTATATTTTTTAATTTAATTTTTATATATAAGAAATTAAAAAACAATAAATTTATTCTATAAATTCATAAACTATATAATTTTACAATTTTATTTAGTACTATTTATACCCACTAATATAATGGATAGATTAAAATGAATATATAATTATAGACCACAGTTATTTTAAACTAAGTATTGTGTGCAACACATGCTATCAAAAATTAAATAAATTCATTTAAAAAGAGGCATACTGTAAAATCAGGGGGGGTTACATTCTTCCCTAAATCAAAAATAATAATCCACAAAATTTCTATAATGTCACCTCATAAATATATTTGGGTAGTTATGTATCATAATTTCTTTAGGTTCTTATGTCTCCTCTTATATATTATACTTATTTCAATTTACATTGATCAGTTAAGTCATATAATTCCTCAAAACATGTTCTCTAATTTCCATAAGTAATATATGATCTTCACAATAAAATTAATTAGGTTCCAATTATATTTATTTATAAGTGATAACATGAATTTATTCTGGATGTACTTTTTTAAAAAAGATATATGGAACACATCATGTAATTTAGAAAGAAAAGGTGGAATTTCTCAATGGTAAGCCATAGCTCCAAGTATTTCCAGGATTTAAAATGGTATTATATACTTGGGGATCAGTTTTCTTTTATTACTGAATATCATAACCCCCTTCCGTGGATATATCTATAAAAAATGTAATCACCCCCTTGAAATTACATATCTTTCCTCTATGAATTTGTATAGATATTTTACCAACTTTGATATACTTTGATATGGATTTGAATAGTATTTACCATTTCTATTGTTTCTTCTACACATTCTGAGCCAACAAGCTTCATTTCACTAACAGCATCCCAACATGTAAGTGTATGGCATTTTTTTATATAATTCTTCCTACAATGTCGTTTGAATACTTGAATGGAAGCTATTGTTATAGGAGAATTCTACCAAAGGTATGTATTATTCTTGCATACCTTGAAAGTCATGTTATAAGGAACTCAACATGTATTAAAAAGTTTGGATCGTCCTTTCTGACTGCCCGTCAATTTTAAGGATGAAAATCGATGCCCAAATGAAGCTCAGTATTAAGATCATTATGAAGGCATTTCCAGAATTGTGATGTAATTCATTGAAAAAAGTCAGAAACAATGGAAATTGGTGCACCCTGAAGTCGTACAACATAATTAATATAGATCCACACAAGGTTCTCCAGTGGTAATTTTTCTCTTGTAGTGAAAAAATTTGTAGATTTGGTATGTCTGTTAACAATAAACCAAATTGAATGATTCTTTGACGAAATCATTAGTAATCTAGTAACAATATCCATAGTAATTTCATCCCATTTACAAGTATGAATAGGTATAGATTTTATGAATACTCTAGTATGTTGTCTCCCAACAATCATTTGTTGACAAACAAAACATCTTGACACATAAGAATCAAATTATTGTTCATATTATCGCACCAAAAATGTTCCTTCAAATAGTTATACATATTAGTGATAACATGGTGTACAGAGAAATTAAAGCTATGTGAAACATCCAATAATTTATTTTTTGTCATATTTAGAGAGGGAACACAAATCATATTTAAATTTTTTATAATTTTATATTCATATATGATGTCTAAAAATTTCTATTCGTTCACTGCTTTAAATTTCTTTTAAAAATCACATCATCAGATTGAGAAATTTTCATATTTCCTAGTTATGATGTTTTTTAAATCATTTAAAATAGTTATGTTTCCCCTCTTGTTAACAATTCCAATGTCTATCTTTACTATATCCATGAACACATTATTCCTATCAATCCTTTTTTTGTTCAGAACTTTATGATCCTTCATGTTTAATGCATCTGCTACCTTATTGTCCTTCACTGGGTTATACTATATTGTGAAATCATAATCCTTGAGTAGCTTGAGTCAACGCCTTTTCCTCATGTTGAGTTATTTATGTGAGAATTATTATTACAAACTCTTGTGATCTATATCTATCACACATTTTTTTCCATAGAGATAGTGTCCCAATATCAATAGAGAATATATTACATCTCTAACTCAAGACCAGGTGTTGGATAGTTTTTTTTTTGTTTTTAAATTCCCTGATTAATTAGTAGTAACTCTCTCATTCTGTATAAGGATGAAATGAAGTCCTTTCCTTAATGCATCTCAATATATCAAAAATTCATCATTTACTGATAGTAGAGTCAATATTAGATCATTTATGAATCACCTATTCAATTATTTAAAACATTCTTCACATTCCTTTTTCCAAATAAAATTATCCCTTTATAAGTAATCTTGGTATGGGTTATCTAATTTGGAATTTTTTTAATAAATCCCTAATTATAACCATCAAACTAATAAAACTACATACCAGGTATGAGTAGTGCTTAAAATTCCTTTGACTTTATATGATCAACTAATATTCATTCCTAAGAGAAAATATGAACAATAAAATAAACTTTCTGAAGCCAAAGTTTACACTTGATAAATTTACCATAAAATAATTTTCAATTAACAGTCTCGTGAATTATCTTCCAGTTGTTCTCGTGGCCCTCATAATTCTTAGAGAACACAATAATACCACTAATAAATACGAATAAAAATTATCAATATATTCCTTGGATAATATTTTCATTATATCTATTAAAAAGGTGTATTGGTCAATCCAAATGGAATTAATGTAAACTCAATATATCCATAAACCATTCAAAACATTGTCTTAGAATATATTCTTTTTTACATGAAATTAATGATATCTTGAATGAATGTAAATAATTGAAACATATTTAGCTTCAGGAAGATGGTTGAATAATTTGTCAATGCAAGGTATATTATACATTTAATTTATCATTTTATATTTTATTTCCCTTTAATCAATTCACACCCACATAAATCCATATTTCTTCTTAATGAAAACAACAATGTCTCCCAACAGTGAAATGATAAGGAATATAACTACATATAATTCAAAAACTCTAAATTTATCTTCAAAACTACTAACTCCACAGTGGCCATAATATAGAGATTATTTGAAATAGGTCATGCATCCGGGATTAAATCAATTGAAAACCTAACATCATGTTCTAGTGGATATCCATGTATTTCCTTAAGAAATATATTAATTTATTCCTATAAAATAGGTACATCCTCAAATATAAGATTAAGTTTTTCATTTTTGGGTTCAGTATTTTCTTCTTATCCAAGAATCTAATTTATATGATCTATTGGAAGCAAATCTGTACTTCACTCGAATGAAGAATGTCCACTATAAAGATAATTAATTTCATATCTTCATCATGAATCATAATTTACTTTTCTTTGTGATAAATTTTTGAATTAAATTTTGAAATATAGTATACACCAATGGATATATAAAATTCAAACATATATATGATAATAAAATCACCAAATAGATCATTTTTATATTTTATAATAGGAACTACTTGAAACATCTTTATTGTGGTGAGGTTTCCACAAGAATTTTTTACTGGAAACTGTATTCTTAAAGTGAATGGGAAATGTATAATTTTTCCTAATAGGGGTGATATAAAATAATTTCATGATCCATAAAAAAATAAATATTTATCTAAATTTGAGTATGCGATTATTGTACCTACCACCATATTATTAGGAACATAAACCATAGATTTTGTGATCTTATAAGATTATTCTTTCTCCCATGGAATATTCAGTAGAATGTTCCTTTGATGTATATAAAAATCATTTTTATAGTATATAATCTCTTTATACGTGAATAATTACATATTTATATATTATTTAATTCCCCTACAATCAATGGCTTGGTGAAATATTTCTCCAAAATAATAGAAAACATTGATTCACAATAAAAAAGTTCAATGATGTTTCCTTATTTAGTGGAAGTTAGACATTTCACCATTCCCTTATTCCTCTTTTCCTTATTTCATTTTTTGTGTACTCATCATCACTTTTATTATCTTTCTTCCATTAAAATCAATATTAATTATATAACTATTTCTCAATATTTATAGAACATGATGCTATATCCTCATTTGATTAGAATGATTTGGAGACTAGTTCCCTTCACAGAATTGGATTAATCCCACAAATGAAAATGTAAATATTTCACGGTGGATTATGAATAAAATCCAAAAATACATTTATAACCTTTTAAATTTGGATTCATACTTAGAAACCTTATCATCCTCATTTTTTCATAGGATTAAGAAATCAGTATCTATATCCACTCAATGTTCATGAAAAAAATATTATTCCAAAATAACTTTAAAATCCTTCCATTGTATGCTTTATATTTACTTTTACTCTTTAGTTTTTTGAATAAAATAACACCATTGATCCAAATATACTAGGATATTATAAAATTCTATGCAAACCTTAACCTATTCATTCAATCCCAAATCTAGAAATATATTCTATAAGGAACATATCTATTTCTCAGTAAAAATTTCATTTTTAGTCCCATTAAATGATGAAGGTTTGTAATGCATTAAGAATCCTAAAATTGTTACACCGTGTTGTTGATCTATAGGTTAATCCCTAAAATAAATGTTTTTTCTCATAACTTGAGTCAGGTATCCAAATATAATTATGATTTTTTTCAGATCTAGTTGTATATCTAGCTCAAGTATAATAATAATTTCCAAGAGCGAAATCTCTACATGGATTGCGTGTATTGATACAGTTTCTATTTCTTCCACTATGCTATGTTTCTAAACATTCTAAGACACTAGATTAGATTATGAATGATAATATATAATTTTGAAATAATTATAACTCTTAAAATAAATTTTAAATTAATGTTGAATTAATCCCAAAATCATAGAATGGGTTTCTTTGGGAATATTCTCAAATTAGGTTACAAGGTTACATTTTCCTAATCTATGTTTTCCTAAATCTAGTTCCAAAGGATTATACTAAACCAATATATGATACCAAATATAATGACCCTGACCCTAGTATTCTAGATTCAGTGGTTACTTTTTTAAAATGGAATTAGATACAAATTATATCATTCCAAAGGACTGAATATTTTATTATTCTTCGAAAAGTAGATACATACATGAATATTACATTATAATTGAAAGAATAAATTACAACATAGTATTTCTTTTAACAGCACCAATATAATCCAATATTATCCCTACATATCAATTATAATATACTTCTTGGAATCCTAAGTAAAAAATAAACATAACAAAAAGTTTAATATCATTTACTTAGTTAGGGTATGCCTATGGTAGAGGCCAAATAAGTCTTGAATAATATTATAGGAAGTAAATGGAAATCAAATAATTACATTATCTCATGTGCTAAAAAATTATCGATGGATATCATAAGTAATAAAATAATAACATGGAAATAATTAACTAGTCTCATAACAAGTGAAATATATAATGTTGAACAATATAAACATATCATCGAGTCTTTATTCCAATACATCTTCTATAAATGGGTAAGGCCTCAACCAATACAGAAGATAGTCTATCTCATGAGACCTACCGATGCATTGATGGGATAGAGGGACCCTTACATCACATACTAATTTTACTTCATTCCACATATGAAAGGGTTCAAACATAATCCACATAAACAATATTATTGAATCTATCTTATGAAATGTTAATAATTTCCTCAATCAATAAACATAATCACAAACCATTTATTGTAATTTGGTGAATGGTTTTAAAATATTACATCACCAGTCACATAGATTATATACCATATTGATAAATAATAATAATGGTATCATCAAAACATATCCATAGTGAAGAATAATTAAAATAATAATTTTCTTCTTTGATGAATATAAATACCATAAAATTGTATTTAAGAACATTCTTGTGGAAAATATTCTTTTTACTTTTAGAATCACTAATTTTTAAATAGTAGTGTAATTAAAAAGGGAAAAAAATATTTAAAAAGATCCTTGTAACCTTGTATTGGAGGATTAAAATAAAATATTACTCATGAAGGAGAGAAAATATTTTCATGTTTAATTTAGAAAAACTTTCTTCTCACACTTTTATATGAAAAGTAAAAATGTACCTTTATGGGAAAATGACAAGATGGTTCCATTCAAAATGATATTTAAGATTTCAATCATAAATAAAAATGACTTTAAAAAACATAGGATATTATTAGTAATATTTTTAAAACATTTTATTGAAAATATTAATATGAAAAATGATATTTCCCAATATATACTTAAGTATAAACAACCTTCAATATTGATGAGATTGTGAAATAAAACCTTAAACCAGGTTTGACGTCCTTCGTAAATATTCAACACTCATGTATAATAAATATATATTTATTATAAATATATTCCATAACTATAATCATATATATAATATCATTTATAACTTAATTATAATATTTTATCACCCGTTTCATAACAAATCTTTGTTAAAAATCATTGTTTCAGGTAATAAATGATTTTTTTTTCATTTATGTTTTGGTTCGGTAATTTTGGTATCTATTTTTTGATAAACGTAAAAATACCTTAATAATGTGAATAATGATATAAATATCATATATGTTCATTATATATATATATAACATAATCCATTATAATTACAGATTGAAAAATTATTACATCTCTTATGGAGATGGTAGGTCATATGTACGCATGACCATTTTTTCCATTATTCTACAGATGAAATGAAGGATACTTAAATAATAATTATCATTTATAGAATCATAATTATATAATATAAATCAAATATATTCATAAATTCAATCTATATTACCATCCAATTAAAATTAAAATGGAAAAAATTCATATCACATCATGGAGGTGGTAGTAAACATGTACTCACGAGCGACGTTATCATTTACCAATTTTTTGGAAAGTAATAAGGTATATATGATATAATTAATTAATAAGTATAATTGTTTTATAAATATAAAATTTTAATACTAAACATTTCATTATTATCGTCCATAAAATTTGTTAATAAAAATGAACTGTATCGCTATGTTGAGATGGTATGTTTCATATATGCATGAGAAATAGTTTTACTTACCATTTGATGGAAAAGTGGGTTGGTAATTATGATTTAATATTAGTACTTCTTTGGGAGAACTTCTTTAGATCCTTTCTTAAGATAATTATGTTTAGAATTTTAGGGATTCCAGAACCTCCATAATTCTGATAGGTATGTTTATAATTAAAATGGTCAGGTATTAATCAATATATATGGATCAATGTGTTTTAACGAAGTGAGAGAGTGGGTTACATTTTATAATTTATGTGATGGGAACCTTTATATTTCTTCAAAAGATTAAATTATAATAAATTCATATAAATTTTAAATGTCTCTAAAAAGAAATTTATTTAAATATAAGGTATCATCGGGTTTCATTATCATCAAAAAAATATGATTTATACATTTTTTATTTAATTTTAAACATTTTCATTTTTATTTACCACTACTTAATTATTTTAAATTTTAATTATGGTAATAAATTATTACATATTAATGAGTTGTAATTTTTATATATAAGGTAACTATTTGTCCATAAATGGGCTCGTTATAAAATTTTATACATTAAAATAAAAACCTAGTATTATTTAATGATTTTTTTATTTTTAGGTATTTTAAAAAAATATTATTTTTATAACATAAAAATTTTCCCATTTTGATGCTATTCATTTAGTTTGACTTCAAATACATAAAAATAAAGTGGGAATTAAAATATAATGCTTTAAAACCTCTATAATATATCATATATATCTATAAAATTTGTTATACACATTAAATCATTAAAATTATATATAAATTAATATTTTTAAAATTAGTTATTTTATTTTTTTGTTAATTAAATAAATATTATATTGACATTGCACAAATATTTACGGTATTTATATAATTTATAAAAACTAAAAAATATATAATTAAAATAATTTCATTAATATAACAGTATTTATTTGTTGTCGTTCATGTCTTTCTTTTTCCCTATGTGAACACATATTAGATAATAAAAATAAAGAGAGTGACATTTTGTAACTATCATTGATTTAAAAAACATATCATTCATTTTCATGGAAAAGTTTTCATTAAATAACTCAAATTATATCCTAATGTTTCAATGGATGAATAAAATTCATCAAAAAATAATTTTGATGATAAAATATGGATTTATCATTTAGTCTTAACGTGGATTAAAATGATTTTCCCTTTATAGAAGTGAAAAAAATTTACCATGGTTACTATTTATAATATCTAAAAAGAATAATGGAAGAAGTTACTAAATTAAATATTCTTAATTCAAACTATTAAATCTATTTAACCAATTTCAACACCTGTACGTATCAAAAAGTAATTTTAAAATAATTGTACAAAACACGATAAAACCCCCCCATTTTAGAAATTGATGATTTTAGAATAAAACTGTATTTATTTTTATCTCATGATTAGTAGAAATATTATATGAATGTTAAAAAAAATTATTGAATATATAATATATAAATTTCATTAATTTCAAAACACCTATAGTGACTAAGTCATTTTATTATGATATAAATTTCTTCCTCTAAAAAAATTTACTTTTCAGAAAAACACGTCTTTTAATTTTTAAATTTTTTTATTTCTAATCAATTTATAACCAAAGAATTTATTCTATAAATTTATAAACAATATAATTTGCCGAATTAAGTTAGTCCTATTTGTACCACAAATTTAACAGATAAGTTATAACAGCCACATAATAATATATCATGGTTTGTTCGAACTCAGTGTTGTGTGTAACACAAACTTTCAAAAAGATTAAATTTATTTGAAAAGAGACATACTGTAAAATAATATGATGTTAAAATTAAAGAAAACCTCTTATATATGAATCTTATTTTTTCTATATCAAAATTAAAAGATCAACCCACATGTAATTTCAAATAATTTTGATGAGGATCAAAATACCACCATCTGAAACCTCAATCCAACAAAAATAACTAAAATTAAAACCAAATCCCCAATACCCTTGGTAACTTAATGCTCGGGGTGAGAAATAGATAACTATAATATCATATAACTTTCTTAATATGTCCTAACATCCCTATCCCCATACAACAATACTTCCTAATTCATTAGTGAGTGATTCTAGAACCTTTGTCCTCTTTTGAACCTAGGATATAATACCATTTGAAATATACTCATATAGTCTGACATCACTCATCATCATACCTCACTCACCACTAGGCCCATAGGGTGTTTCCAATCCCCACAAGTTGGAAAAAAATTTGTAGTACTTAGTAATTCACACTTGGGAAAGGTTCCACCCTCATAAGAATATAAAAAATAGAAGAAACTACAGTGAGACTTTAATATGACTTATCTAGACATTAGACATCCATCCATAAAAAATAAATAACTCTAAATAATTAAACCAAACAAACTGGGTATAATAAACAATTAATATCCCAAAATGATATCGAATAAAAGTAAAACCCACTCACTTTTATAAAATAAAAAATAACTAAACTGTATGAAAAACCTCTCTAAATTAGATGATACGAGCATAGCATAAAAATTTTAAAACTAAAAAACTTATGTAAAACCTTAATATGACCCAGAGTCACTCTCTATACCCTGAAAAATCCATCACATGACCCCAAAAAATCATATTGAGTGAGATAAAATTCAAGGAACCTAAGAGAAAACTTAATAACTTCATAAACACACACTAGTGTTTATAGAGAGTGTGAGCCAAACATTCCTAGGGGGAGTCAACAAACAATTCCTAGTAATTACTTCATAGAAAATTCCATAAAATATTTTTTAAAGAATATACATATAAAATACATACTTCATATGGGAAATCATAATAAAAAAAGTATCGCACTTTATCCATTTATTCTAATAGGCATGGTAAAACATTTGTAAAATATGTGAGCTGCATTTGAAAAACACCATAATTTTAAAACCAAAATCATCGAGTCAATGATTTTCATTAAAAGTTTTCTAATTCATAAAAATCATATATTCAAATTAAAAAGTGAAAGAAACTCATTTTTTCCTAATTCAAAAAAAATCCAATAGAATTCCCAAATATTCCTCATTTTACCTTTAAAATCACTCAACCCAACCCATATTTTAAATCCAATTGAAAATAAACCGCATACACCACTGGAGAAAATTATACGTACAAATAGGCTCTAATATAACAATGAAGATCATAATAAATGAAGAAATAGACAATTCATTGTTTTATGCAACCATAAAATGGTTGGGGGATATTAACAAGCCAAATAATGGTTTCCCATAAAATAATTCACCGTTATGATTAGGTGTCATGGGAAACTCCCTATTACTCAATCAATTTGATCTCGGACATGGCATCGTGAAACCCTAGTATACCCATAAAGAACGTATCTACAATCAGTGTGGTCTAGTTGAACTATTTATGGAAACATAATCTATCCCTTTAGGGCCACAAAATATAACTCAATATCCCTCAGACTCCATGGGCCACAATCCATTAGCCAGAGCACAATCTAAACTGTGTAACTCGGTAGTTCACACACTAAACTGGTTTAGCACTAATCTAGTTCTTACATTGATTTATATAATTCCCAATATATCAATAAATTTGAGGTGATCAAAAAAAAACAAAAAACATCACATGATTCAAGAATTAAGCAATATAAATAATCCTCATCTTATCACCAAAAACCTCTCAAGAAACAGCACCATTTTCATTATTCATAAAGAAAAATATACAACATCCCTCATAGGGTCTCAAAAAACATGAAGAAAAAAATATTCAAGAGACTCAATTGAGGGTATCAAAATTATTTATATTATATCTTTTATAATATTCCAAATGGGCCTTTTGAAATAATATTGGGATTCCTGGACACTTCATTTTCCTAACTCACATGAAACAACCTTTAATGATTAATATAAAATTCATATTTTGAAATCTATTTAGAAACCAACAAATTACAAAGAAACCACTTTCAAACCACAACAAAAATATTGTGTACTAAAAAAATTTCATATAGCTAAATAATATCACATTTTCTAAATTATTCATTTAAAACATCAAAATTTTCTTTTAAATAAAAACCAGTGTTAAACACTACATTAAAAAACAATTTATCTTTAAAAAACGTTAACATTTTATCAAACACTTTTCATAAATAAAAATACAATTAAAAGATAATATAATAAGTTTCATTGAAGTTATAACATTTCAAATTATAAAAAAACTATTGAAAACGACATACAACCCATCATGGGTTATAAGTATTGGTATATATTTGAAAGAAAAATATTTTAATCCATCCAAGTATATTATGGTATGTAATGAAAGGAAAAAAATAGAAACACCTACGTATTTCAATAAGGAAAAAACCACAATGTGTATCTTTTAATGGAGTGTGACCAACCAAGAATGGAAAAAAACTTCATAACTCTTAATACCCAAAGCTTTGTAATTTATCTCATTCCAAACTATAAACTAAACAAGCATGTTTTTTGGGGTTCATGGTGGATATTTTAGGGGAAATGGTGTAGGTATAATATATGAAGGTAAAATAAGAATAATAAAGGATAATAAAGTATAAATCCTCGTGAAATCATTAGAGAGGAGTCTTGAAAATATTTTGAAAGTGAATATAGGACTTATATTCATAGACCCAAGGATATACAATAGATTGGGGAAGGAAAGGTATCCAAATTACATAAAATTGAGTTGGGTAAAAATGTAATTTTGAATTTTTATTAATCTTGGAAATGATAATGGTTATATTACATAGTTTGGAAAACTGTAGGGAACCATCCTAGGCTAACTGAACCCATCATGCATGTCAGAACTCCACAAAGCCCTAGTAGAATTCCAAATATCCATGAGTTGATGAAAATCAGTAAGGCATGACAAATAACATTTTTGGGAATATTTTTTCCCATATAATATCCATCATGACCCATCCATGAATTGGAAAGCCACACCAACCAAATAAACAAGATTAATTGATATAAATATACAATAGTGTAAACTTGGAAACGAATAAATAAAGATATCAAAAACATCATTACTTAACTATTTATAATAATGCATATAAAATAAATACAAATGATACCCATAGTTGAAATCTCAAAACTCAAAGTAAAGATTGAGACCCAAATAGTAAACACATAGTATCCCAACTAAACAAAATCCCAAAACAGCTCCACCTAAGCTAAACTCCATGGGACCATGTCTCCTCCATCAAAACAACCATTGACATTGGTAATCAATAAGATCCTGTAAACTTAATGTTTCTCTTTCCTTTTCTTGGGTCCTGAAAACCCAATATTGTATATGCCCAAGGGAATAAGTAGGGTATGATGGTCTAATCCATGTATGATACCACCGTGAATTCATATAAGGATTTTAACCATGAAAACCAATAAATATTTTTAAAAACTCATTTTAAAAATCACCATATTTTTTTAAAACAATTTTTCATTAAATAAACACATTATAAATCTCTATGTTTTAATCAAATAATCCATTTTCTAACACATGCTAAACAATTCTAAAATAATGAAATTAATCCACCTGAAAGAAAATTCATCAAAAAACTAAACAAAGAACCAAAAAGTCATAATAATTGAAACTTTTAAATACAAACAATATAAATTGGTCATAATCATAAAACATCTCGATCAATCAAGGCACTAACATCATGCATAAATAAATAAAAAACCAACTTTGAAAATGTAATATCCACCGTGAGTTATAACCCAATGGGATATAGATTGACTTAGTGTAAAAAAGGTTTTTTTGGATGACTATGGAAGAATATAAATTTAGAAGATATCTCGATATTCTATGGGACTAAACTTATATTATCTCACAGGGTCCCTTTTCTAACGTTTTAGAAGCTCACATGGCCTTCCTTCCAAAGGATCACTCGGTCTTTTAGAAAAAATATTACTTCCTAGAATGATCTTCTTCAGAAAGGCTCAATCAGTCCCTTGGAAAAAAAATCCTTGTCTAATTCCTTCAAACACACATACGCAAGGGCCCCCATGTTATACTCAATGAGAGACATATAAATCCATAACAAGTTCTGATCACATAAGCTATACGAAAACGAATTTCATAAAACTTTTATGAACAAAATACATAAATCATTTAACACTATGGTATTTCACATTGAAAACCATTTCAAAACCCCAGTTGAAATCATTAAACATCTTGGATTTATTTTGAAAAACAAGTGTGGTGTTTTAAAGTCACCTCCATTTGGAAAAACTACTTTATAGCATAAAATTGAAAACCCAAACCATAAATAAAATCAAACATGGTTAAAACATTAACCATATATAAATTTAAAAGAAATAAAAAAAAATAAAAAAAATGAATTAATGAATTAGAGGTTATATGTAGAAAATATCATAGAATAGAGACACCTAGATCAAAACAAATTCTGAACTTGTCCCCCATTAATGAAAACCACTTGAATCAAAAAGGAAGGATCCTCACACACCTAAAACACAATGTAACAAAACAAATACCTCATAAACCCATAGATTAATCTATGGGGCATGATAGGGTTTTACAAATCCATGAAAAATGAAGAATAAGGGATGTAAAAGGGAAAATGATGAAGAAATCAACAATAAATAGGATTCCCACTTGTAAAATCTACAATGAACCAAGAGTAATCCACTACAATGGACGTGTATAAGGATTTAAGGATTGGTAAAGAAGATTTATGTGAAATGGGAAGGAAATAAGGGAGTGGAACTTAATATATCATAAGGTAATTTTTATGAAGATCAAAGTTTTTAATGACCAGTACAAACTACATGGTCTGACCGCATAGTTAAGAAAACCATACACAATTTATATGGGAGGAACTAAATACCAAAAACATTACGAACACAATTTTTGGAGACCCTCACATTATTATAAAAACAATTCACAAGCCATAAAAAACAACATTATCCCCCAAATATCCCTCTCACCCCACTACAATAGATCGATGTAATAGAAGCACTGACTTTTATCAACGCTAAAAAAATATTGATAGAAGGGGAGCCTTTATCAGGGATATTATTATCCCTCATAAAATTATTTATTAAAACATAATAAAAATTTATATAAAATTAATATATTTATATACAAAATTAATTTTTATTTATTTATATAAAAAAATAAGTGTTCTTAATTAATATTTTTTTAATAATTCAAATATATATATATATAGTTTCAAAAATAAAGTATTTATACAATTATAAATAACTATATATATCTTTAAATAATTATAAGCTTATAATAAATTTTATTAAATAATAAATGTATTTATTATATTTATAATTATATATTTATAATTATATATTTATTATTATATATTTATTATTATATATTTATAATTATATATAAATACTTTTTAAATATAGATATATATAATTATAAATATAAATAAATAGTTATATATTTAAATAAATATATGTTTCTAATGAATTTGGTCAATAAATATATTGATGTGTGAGTATAACTGTTGTGCATATGTTATGTATTCAAGAGGAATGTTCTTTTATACGTTACACCCTTATTATTATTCATGTTTTCCATATATGTGATGACTCATTTTTTATTATCTATAAATTACTTGGTATATGATTCATTTATGATATATCAATGAATATATTATGTTCTCATAAATACTTATTAAATTACAATAAATATATTTACTAGATTTAAAATAATAAGTGTTCAATTATCTATAAATACTTATTATATAATTTTTATTATAACTAATTATAAAATGAAAATAGATTCTTCTATTATAATTATATATGTATAGTTATATATAAATATTTATATATGTTTATATATAATTTTAATTTTAATTATATATATATAAAAATAATTATAAAATTATAATAAATATATTTATCGTACTTATAAATTTATAAATATATATAATCAAATAAATATATTTACAAATATATGTAAATACTTATAAATAAATAAAAATATTTTTAATTATAATTCTAAATAAATATAGATATATTTAAATTTTAGTTCAGTGCTTACCTGAGTGGTAAATGCTCCCCATAATCTTTCACCAGATCTGGGATAAAATCTGGGCAGGAGCAAATTTCCTCAGGCAGGCAGTGATGCAAACATGACACAGGCCTGATGATGCAGCCAGTATGATGTATTCATGACGCTGCACTTTGTCTTTGGGCCATGTAATGGGTTTCAAGACCGCAGGGCATTTGGGCTAAGTAATCAATAAATAAGGCTTGATAGGGGGTTATCCCTTAGGGGGATATGTTCTGCCTTTTCGACCTATGTGTGGTGTGTGTGTGTTTAATATAATGGTACCATCAGGCACCTAATAAACGTTGATGTATTTAAATAATTATAAAATTAGAATAAATATATTAATTATATATATTTATAAAACTATAAATATAATAATTTTTCTAATTTTAAAATTATTTGGGAGGCCATGGTATGTCTTTTCGGCCTGTGTGTGTGGTGTGTGTGTGTTTGACTATAATTGTACCCCCAAACACCAAATATATATAAACAATTATAATTATTTAAATAAATATAATTATTTATTTATAATTATAAATGTAATAATTTTTTTTTTATTATAATTTTATAATTAAAAATAAATTTTCATTTATTTAAATTTATATTTATAAATAAATATATAATTTTTAAAATAATTAAAAAATTATAAAAATATATAATTATTATACTTAGAAAATATATTTATTATATTTAGGAGTAGGTTTTCTTCACTCTTTGACACTTTTCATTATAATGCTATAAGTATATATAATTAAATAAATATATTTATAAATATATACAAATATTTATAATTATAATTATAAATAAATATCGATATATTTGAATAATAATAAAATTAGAATAAATATATTAATTACATATATTAAAATAAAATTAAAAAAATATTTCTTATAATTTTATAACTATTTAAATAAATATATTCATTTTTATAATTATAACTATAAATTATTGTATATTTATTATTATTTTTTAATTATACATATATTTATTTTTATTATAATGTTATAAATACAAATGACTAAATAAATATATTTATGAATATATTTGTAAATATATAGTAATATTTACAAATATATACAAATATTTATAAATAAATACTAATATTTATAATTATAATTGAAAATAAATATAGATATATTAAAATACTTATAAAATTATTAGTTTAATAAATATGGTTGTTATAATTATATATATATATATATATACTAGGTTCCTGAAGGCACAATTACATCAAACCCACACACACACACACACTACACACACAGAGACCTGAGAAACTGGTCATACCCCCATAAGGGATAACCCACCCAACCACCGGCTTTAGTTGGGGGTGTGTTTCATGAGGGTGATGTGTTGGGCCCAGGACATGTGTGTTGTGATGCTGACATATACCTTAATACCCATATAAGATGTTTTAACGCTGATTAGGGGTTGGTTAAGTGGTACCATGTAAGACATTCACTCCCTAAAAATGAAACTAACATAGGTTCGAGTCCTGCAACACATGAATTTAGTTGGTTTCATACAGCGTGCATGTAGAGAGTTGGGCCCAAGACAGGCATGGTGTGTCAGCCACCTATACCTAGTTACCCAATAATATGTTTTGTTTTCAGATGGGTGATAAGGAACCCTATAATCATGCATCAGACTCGGGTTCAAATCTGGGTGGGAATGAATTTCCATAAGCAGGTGTTGATCCATGCATGACGCATGACATGGACAGGAGGTGACACCGACATGAGGCAAACCTGGTGATGCAAGCAGTATGATTTAGGCATGACGCTGAACTTGGCCTTTAGGCTATGTAATGGGTTTCATGCCCACTTGACATTCAGGCAATGTATTGAATAAATAAGGCTTCATGGGTGAGCTATCCATTGGAGGGCTATGGACTTTCATTCAGGCTTATGTATATAGTGTGTGTGTGTGTTTAATGTAATTGTGCCCCCAAGAATCTAATATTGATATATAAAATTATAAATATAAGAGATACATTTGTTATAATTTATAATTATTTAAATAAATAAATATAAGGTAATAGTTATAAATATAAATAAATATATATCTATAATTATTTATAATAAATTTATTCATTATATGTATTTATTATATATAATTTTAAATTTAATAAATATATTTATTATAATTTTAATATTATAAAAAAATATTTATTTATTTATAATTTTATAATTTTATAAATATATATAATTATATAAATATATTTATTATATATATAAATATAAATAAATATTTATTTATTTATAGTTATAATTTTTAATATATATATATTGTATATAATTTTTAATATATAAATATAATATAGATAAATTATTAACATTATATCTTTACCATTGTTTTTTAGCACTCATAAAGATATGACTTTATCAGTGCTAAAAATGTGCTTATAATAGTATATTTTATTAGTGCTTTTTATTTTAGCATCGATAAAAGTCTCTACCCAAAGTTATAAAAATAACCCTTATAGTCTCCTTCCATCTCACATTTAAATCTTTAATTGAATTGTCTCCATTCCCCACCACTGACTCTCCCATCCCCACCACCCTTTGTCCTTGCCCCGCCTTCTCCTTCTCCTTCTCCTTCATCATCACTATCACCATTTCTCCTTGCCTTTTTATCATCGATACCACTACCATCGCTCCCTAAACTGCTGTTGTCCCTCCCTACGAGTGTCTCTCTCTACCATCATCTCACCCTATCGTCCCGGCTCCATGAAATGTAATCCCCTTTAAGATCTCATCACTCACTATCACCTTAATTTTAAAATGATTCTAGTTCTGTTTTGGTTAGGTTTCCATGATGATTTCCACCGGATCATAGAGGAAATCATCCTTGTTTATGGTTGTTTTTATCATCTTGTGCAAAGGAGGACCTGAGATGATGTATTCATGTTGATTAATGTTATTTCGATAAATTTATGTTGTTATTTCTTAGTTTTCATGTCTTTTATCCTATATTAAATTAAATTTATGATAAAATCATTGTTAGTTGTTTGGTTTTCTTCTTAAAATTATATTGGGAGTGTGTATTAGACTACTTATGGGTGTTTGGTTGTGGTTCTGGTATGTTGAGAGTGCCCGATGAGTTTTCAGAATTATGCATGTTTGAATTAACTATGAAATGTGTTAATATTGAAATTGTTAAATGATTCGATGTTATGGTTTATATCCATGAAGAGGCTCCTCATTCCCAAGGTGATAAATCATCAATGGTTTTCACCCTCTACATAGAAAGTTTGTGATATGAGTATACAATGTTGACACTCTATGCATCTACAACATCACAATGTGGGTGTCATACTCTTTTATGGTCATAAATTTCCTACACAGCCGCCTCTTTTCTACATGGTATTCTATTTCAAGAATCTATTTTCTAAGGTTTTCTGGAAATACCCCTTACACACCTAATAATATATATATATATATATATATATAATGAGATGGTTATATTCCATTTGAGTATACAAACCATATCACCCCCACCAGGATATATCGCCTTTCAAATTGAAATTCATATCTTCATTGGGCCATACCTACTATCAAACAAAAAATAAAAAGTCATAATTGTACTAGCTTATAATATCCATAAGTCATACAAAAAATTGATTATTCCCCTAATGTAACTTAATTCAACTCAGAGATTCATTTTCTCTTATCTCTTATTCCAATGTCTGAGTACCTAATGTTTGTTATGAATTTCCCTAGCTCTAACTTGGTTAGAACCAAAACATTGAGAAGTAATTTATTAGAGTAATCCCTTGAAATTTGTTCGGTTGTACTGAATGTTACTTCTTATTCTATATTCTAAAAAATTCCCAAAGTATTCTTTTTGGATTTTACATCGATCAAGTACATAATACCTTTTTCTTCAACCAATTTTATTTTTAATTCGCTATAATCATCATTGTTGGTGTTCAAGACATGAAAATCTTCTTATTCATATACATGATTTCACACTTTCATCAAGAAAAATTGGACTTTCTCCTCTACAATTTTAAAAATAAACAATCTTATATTAAAAATAAACATCGATCAATGCATGAATTGAATATATATTACCCATTTAAAATTTAATAATAAATGATTTTTCAGAAATGGTGTGGTGCCCTCTTAATCCCCTTTTATTCTTATATGACCTTTTTTTCTTGTGATCCAATGTGGGGATTTTTATTATTGAAAACCAAGTTTTATGGGACTTCTGGGTGTGTGGAAAGTTTTAATATTTATTCCTTAGTTTCCTTATCACCAGTATAATTCTTTCAATTAATACATCCTAGTGACGACATCTATGAAACTATAATCCTTTTTAGGATCATTTATGGGTTTTATCTCTCTACTTCTATTTTATCCCCTACTATTTATATTATTGTTTGGAATATATTTTCTTGTATTTTTTCCATTTTGTGATACTAGACATAGTGATGCTTAACCATGTTCTTTCTTTACTCTTTTTATAGTTTTCTATTCATATTTTTTTGAAAATGGATTATGAAATTTTTTTAAAGAAGGAAAAAGGAAATCATGATTTTGAAGTCTTTTCAAATTATTTTAATAATGATTTTGAAAAGTGTTATCAATTAATAAAATTTATAATGGTTGGTATTTGGAACTCCGAGAATGTGTGAGTTTTGAAAATGGGCTTTTAGGCCAACAAACCTAGTTTTATGGAAATTGTTGGGTTTTAAACATATTCTAGAAAATTGTATGATAGTTGGAAACCTCTTTGTGTTTTAACATGTGTATCTCAAAAATAGGTGTTTTTGAAATTTTTTGAAATCACATTTTAAAAATGTTATTTTTGAAAGAGGTGTTGGTCGAGAAATTTTTTTTAGGTGATTATTTTCATTTAATAAAAATCTTTGAAAAGGGGTTTTAACACATTTTTATGTGTTACTACTTATTCAGAAAACCTTTATGGAAAATATTTATTTTTCTAATGTATTTTAATATATATTTTTAAGGGTGTAATACAGAATTATTCTCTTATATTTTCCTAGTTATGGTGACCCACTAGACTTTTAGATCATGCATACAATTAATAGGTTTATGTTTTTTCTATACTATTTTTCTTCCTTTATATCTTATAAGAGGGATATATAGTTGGATGATGACCCTAGATGAACATCTTTTGTGTGTTAATTTTGTTAAATATTACTATTAATGAACAAAATGTGATAGATATGACTAAATAATGGATGGATGAAAATTGTATAAAAAAGTATGAAAATGGAGTGAAAGTGTGCATAAAATTTCCAAAATATCACACATGTGAACCTTATCAAATTATTTTTCCAAGTTTACAATATTTTTAGTCAAGAATTATTTGTCTATAGTAGTTGGGAGAACACATGATCTATTATGGAATAAATCAAAGTTATTAATGACAGAATAAACATAAGGAAAATACGTATTTATCTAGTGGCGGGGATAACACTACATTTTATGGATCATCTAATATGATTACAAGTGTGGAAAATGAAGAAGACCATATCACAGATGTGATTATAGATGTTAGTGATGATGATGATCTTATTGAGAAAATTACATGGGAATTTGAAGATGAACTTCTTGATTCCCAAAAATTGTTTGAGAAGTTAAAGAGAAGTGAAACGACATCATTGTATGATGGTGGAACTAAATATACAACATTGTTAGCCATATTGAACCTAAAAAAATTTGAAATAAGGCAATAGATGGACTAATGCTAGTTTTGAGGAACTGGTCTCTCAATTGAATTACATGATCCCATATGATAATGATCTCCCTATCCAAAAATACGGCATCAAATGAATGTTATACTCGATGGGTAAGATCTTTGAAAGAATACACAACTGCCTAAATAACATTATACTATTTCTCAAGGGCCACAAATCACTTAAAAAATGCCCAAAGTGTGGTTCTTCTCGATACAAGAAAGATGAATCGGGTCTTATGAATGTTTTATTGTACTTTCCAATCATTACAAGGATTAGGGGTCTATATGGAAGTGAGGAGACTACATGTAAATTGACATGCCATAGAGATTCAAGAAATAAATATGGGAAACTTTATCACCCAGAAGACTCTCCTCAGTGTAAGAGAATTGATCATGAGTATCTTGAATTGGGAAAAGAGCTGAGAAACCTTTTTCTTGACTTATTTACAGATGGATTGAATCCTTTTGGAATTCAAAGAAGAACTCCCAATACATGGTCAGTTATTTTGGTAAATTATAACTTTCTAACATGTTTATGCATGTAATGAAAATACATCATGTTATCTATTCTTATATTAAGACCAAAACAATTGGGTAATGATATTAATGTTTATTTGGCTCAATTGGGCGAGGATTTGAAATTTTGGTGGGATTCAGGTGTTACGTTGTATGATTCTTATAGAAATTAATATTTATCATTTAGGCCCACGTTGTATGGGATGATAAATAAATTTTTGGCTAATAAAAAAAATTCATGATATAACATTAAAGGAACTAAAGTGTGTCCCATTTGCAAACAATGTACACTATCAATTAGGCTGAAATATTAATAAAAATTTTGTTTCTAGGACAACATCAATTTCTACCCCAACAACATAAGTAATGATCTTCTATGAAATCATTCAATAGAAGATCAAAATAACAGACAACACCGTCTCCACTAATAGGTGATCAATTGTTATAGAAATTAAAATATGTGAACACTGCTTTTGGAAAACCATTTTAGAAAAACATTAAGAAAATCTGTTGGAAAATGATAAGATATTTTATTTTAATTACCATATGGTAATTGTCTATACGTCAAAAAATTTAATAATGTTATGCATATTGAAAAAAATTAATGTCATAGTGTAATCGACAAATTGATAAATGCACCCATCATAACAAAGGATGGAATTAAGGAAATGTTGGACATGGTTGACATGGGATTATGAGAATATTTGGTACCACTGAAGGGTGAAAAACAAACTTTTCTTCCTCCAACTACTTACACTATTTCTCCAACATAAGAGATATTAGTTTTTAAACATCTTGAATGATGTAAAGGTTCTAGAGGGGTATTCATCGAATATCAAGAATATCATGTCAATGATCGATTTAAAGTTAAATTTTTTAAACCAACATTAGTACCATGTTTTGATGTAATATCTAATTACTATAGATTTACATTGAATTTTACCCAATAATATCCATCATAAATTAACCAATATTTGTTTCTCCTTCAAAGGTATTTGCAATAAAGTTATAGACCCATCGAAAGTGCCAACTAAGGAAGGAGAAAAATATGTCTTATTAAAGGAATTGGAAATGTACTTCCTACCAACAGTCTTTGATATGATGGTTCATTTGATGGTTCACTTGGTAAGAGATATTCTATTGTTTGATCTTGTACACAATATATTGATCTACCCCATTGAATGGTATATGATGATTTTGGAAGGGTATATCAAAAATCAATGTTGGATAGAGAGTTGTATTGAAGAGTGATATATTGTTGAGGAATCAATTGAATTCTATACTGAATACCTATTCGGTGTGGAAATCATTGGTCAACATAAATCTTGTCACACTAGGTGGCTTGTGAGAGAAGTAATTTCTAGAATACATTTCGTCACTATCAATATTTCAGATCTGGACTAGATCCACCTTTACATTTAGCATAATAGTTTGGAGGTTTTACCATATATAGAATCCCACAAGGAAATTATTAATCATTTGAATATGTCAAGGACTAGAAAATGGATATAAAATACACATAATCAATAGTTTATAGTATGGTTTTGGGACTATATTTTTTAGGAGTCAGATGATAATACATATTCGATTTCACAATGACTTAAATGGATAGTTGGAGGACCAAATGTGTAGGTCTTATCATATAATGGATATGTAATTAATTTATATATGTTCTATACAAATGAACATGATGAATATAGTTCCATGAAAAATAATGGAGTTACACTTATGGCTGAGGTGATGCCTATTTTTGGTAATATGAACATAAATCCAATTTATTAAAATATTCCATACTTTGGCATCATCAATAAAATATGGGATTTGGACTATACAACATTCCAAGTTATTATTTTTCAATGAAAGTGGGTTTATAACAAGAATATTGTTAAAATAGATGACTTGAGATTTTTAAAAGTTAATTTTAGTATGGAAGAGTACAATGATAACAAGAGTGTTGTGCTCCCTTTTTTAACATGTTTATTGAACTCTGTTTTTTTAGGCATAAATAATTGAATCTTATATTGATTATCAATATACCGTCATTGTAGTCTCCTCTAACATAAAAAATTTCAACTACATTGGAACCTCTTCACATGATAGTTCTTTTAATCCAAAAACTATTGGCCTCTCAACCTGTTTTTGCACACATTATAGAGGAAGAATGACCTTTGGAAAAGAAAATAGGTTTCACAACCTATTTTTACTCCCATTCCACGGATTGATGACAATATTCACATGATAATGCTTCCATTATAAAAGAAAAACATATTTATAGGCTTGAATTTGAAGAAATGGTAGGCGATGAATGACTGGTGATAAAAAACCATAGTGTCATAGTTTGATGGTGTTAGAAAAAATAATTAAGGCGCTAAACAAAGAAATAAAATAAGATGTTAGATGGAATGTGTGGAGCCGGAATGTTAACCCCAATAAAGTCATATTTGGTAGTAACATTGAAATTGTCACTCAGAAACAAGTTCATATTGATGTAGGTTCATGGAACCATGTTGTGCCCACGCTTAATACACCACTATGGGAGGAGGATATGGTAACATAGTGATATAATTTCATTATTTTAATAAAAAAAATAATGAAACTTTGACTTAATCTTTATAATACCTTATGAGTGCATTTATAGTAGATGACTCCCATAAGAAATATGTATTAATGCTTCCCGGAAAGAGTCACATAGGCCTAAAAATTATAACAAGACATCATCTTAATAATGTTAAAGGGAAATTAAACTCACACCCACCACTTATCTATGCACACCTTATAACCCAAGAAGAATGGGCTTCATTTACTATCCATCGTGTAGATGTGTCTTTTTAGGTTCATTGTGTTTTGTAATATGTAGTTTGAAAATATGTATATTCATCACTTTGATTGGAAAGGTTTTATTTATGAAACAACAACAGAGTTCTAAAAATAATGGATGAGCAATGAAACCAATTTACCCTTATCGTAATGCAAGGATAGGGTATGCGTCACTTGAATAAATGGTACCTATTTAAAATCTACCATAATACTTTTATGTGACATAAAACAACATTATAATTATATTCTTCTATTTATATTCATATTGATGAATCCAAATCCAAATCCACTTCCATCCATTACCATGTTCTATACATGGAGCCACATGAAAATAAATATGGGATATTAATATATGAAAACACACAAAAAGTGTGGGAAATAGTTTTATGTATGACGTAAGAAAATTTATTTAAATATCTATTACATAAAAATGACTAATTATTTTCCTATATTTTATATATATCATAGCCACATGAATTAGAAATACTTGTACCAGATGAACACCTACTATCGGTGGTGTGGGTTTTTGGGTGACACCCTATAGATATTTTTCCAGAAAAGAACCAGAGGAGGATAAAGATAAATAATTTAAATAGATGAAATAAATACTTGGTACCCTTGAATAACAATTTTTATGGAAGAGAGAGTTTCAAGAATATTTTAAGGGGGAAAGAAAAGAGAAGAAACAACTCAATAAAAACCATTGTGTGAAAATACCCCCCCCCCCCACCCACCAACACAGAGGTGATCCATTAACATCAAAGAGTAGAATTGGTCATGGGAATAAATATTATTATAATTGTTTCTATGAAATTTGATTTCGACATACACTGATACCTTTCCTGTATTTTTATTCTATATAGTAAAAATTACTATGATTTATATCTATCCACACCCACCCATCGAATTGTAGCAAGGGATACAGTGTTCAATATCCAAGATGACAGTTTACACAAATGAAAAGTTCCAATAGGTCATTTGATAGTAGTGATTATAATAGTTCATGAGCAAAGCACCAAGCTACCCATTCCACTATATGATTATGATATTAATATGGTCAACTAAGCAAATGGAACATTCATCTCATTTCTATTACATTATGTAAAAAACATATCGAGAAGGAGGTATTCATTTCCAAATCATATTTCATGTTAAATCTTTAAAAAATAATGAAAAAAATTCTAAAACATTAAATGTTATTATAGATGGAAAAAGGGAAGGTAGTGAAACGAAATATTGACTAAAACCCATCTAAAGGACTGACCAACCAATCAAAAAGATCTTCTGAAATCCTCTTTTCCGCACCTAATCAAATCATTTGAATGAAAACTTTCAGATGATAGGCTCTTTATAATACCAACATTATAGGGGTAAAATTATATAGTTTAATCCTATCAAATATATTTTCATTTCATTAATTAATTATTCTTTATTTTATTTTTATAAAACATTGGATACTCATTTTGGTCAATTTGAATACTCAAAAGATTTATTTCATGGATTCACTACATGGATAACCATTAAACCGACCACACGTGATAGGGTTTTGCAATTTATAATACACTAAAACAAATGTTTTAGAACTAATCATCAATTTATATTATAAAATCATACTAATTTTTTATCATGTAATCCCCTAACCTCATTGTGGTTTCCCAACCCTTGTAATTTAGGGGATAACTATAATGGTGAAGTCAAAGATTTGTTGGAATTTCAAATTTAACCATCCTTTTTCATGATGTTGGAAGAGTTCACGCCAAGTAACTAGGTTGCACGCTGTATAAATTATACTGGGTAAAAACCATGGAAGGGGATTCACACATTGAAAGTTTCATATTTATAAAGGAATATTCAGATCATGAATTCTTTAAATAATATATTTTAAATCTGAGGGGGTGGATGTTTTCGGCGTACTTGTACACCATGGATTTCATAGAGTGTAACTCTATTACACATCAAGAAAGGGCCCACATCCAATTTTTAAAATGGTTGAGTGACTTCATTGTCATAGATCCTTCTCTACACCTCTTGTTACTTGAACCGTAACTCATCCCATATGATTTTTTGAAATTCCTCTCAATCAAAATGATTTTTTCGATGTTGGATTTCTGTTGTGGCTACGATGCATTTCTCCAAGTAAGATACCTTTGCACTTCTTCATTTCTTTTGATCATGGTATCACCATTTGGTGGAGTCTTTGGATTTGTTTGTTTAAGATAGTGTTGTCTTATTGGTTTCCCCTAGATCTGTTGTACGATCTCATTCCATGGGCATTTTTCTTCATTGTTCGTGGTGCAGAAGGAATTCATCTTTGAGGTATATTGGTTTTCTCTCTTCACAACCCCTTGTATTATAAATTGAATAAATATTGATGTGGATTTTATTCTAGTTCCTTTTTTATGTTTTTGGGTTTTGATGATTTTGGATTCCATTACGGGTGTGTGCGACGTGAGTTTTGAGGTAGGTGCTTCTATCTCTAGAATATATTGATGAACCTAATAGTTTTTCATTACAAAATATCTAGAAATTGGAAATATTTTTTTGTTGAAAAGGTTTTTTTCTGAAAAATGGTTTTCCATGGTTATTGATAAATGGAGAAAAAATGGGTATTTTTAAAGCATTCAAATAGAATTTATGAAATAATTTTTAAATGGTTTTCAATGCATTGAAATGAAATTTGAAAAAAAGCATGTTTTTTACCTTGGGTACTTAGGGTAAAGTTTTATCTTGGAGCCATCATCCATTGTTTTTTAATTATCAAGGAGTATTTTCTTGGGTATTTACTCTATTTCCTAGTCATGTTGTTCTAGAGGACCGATATTAACATTATTCGTGGGTATACTCAGGAGGTATTCCTCTGCTTCATAGTATCGTTGTTCTAAGAACTGGTTTGTGAACATGATTATTATGGTATGAGCAGTTTTTGGACATGACCTATAGTATTCCTTGGTATTGTGTTACCTATGATTTTGTTTTATATTTCTTTACTTTATGATTTAACATTGATATTAATGTTTATGTCTGTGAAAAAAATATGGAAAATGTGTTTTGAAATTGATATACCTACTTTTGTTTTCAACTATGGAAAAAGTGAAATGTTTACCATATTTCCTATAATTATTCTTTATTTATTATCAGGAAATATTTTTACTTATAAATATCATATAGGATTTTTTATACTAAGGATTATTACAGAACACTTGGGTGGGATCCTACTGATCCTTTTATCTTACACCTTGTGCACCTCTTCGGTTGTGCATAGACCTTTGTTTGTATTTCAGTTTAGGGAAAGGCAAGGCCCTGCAGTAAGGTAGAGAGGTTCGTTTCAGCTAGATGGGTAGCTAGTGGTGAGATGGTGGGAGTTCATCCATGCCATCATATGAATTAGCTATTTGTATTGGGTCCTTTATAGTTGCACTTGTCCTTTGCAGTTTTTAGCTATTATCACTGTTTTCAATTTTCGTTGTTTTCTTATAGTTATGGAGTGTATATATATATATATATATATATATATATCGTGTTCATAATCTATTGTCTTCTTTTTTTATTACATATATGCGATGTGATTGTACATTTTGGGGGAAATCATTCACTTTGTTGTGTTGTTCAATGCTTGGGTGCTTATCGCCAGCCCGTGGGGATCAGGAAATATCTTCGGGTATGTAACAGAATGGTTTGGGTTCCAGGTTTAAGGGAATCCCAGGTTGGTATGTTACAATTTGGTATCAAAGGAGTTTTTCCTTAAGATTTCATGTCTTGATACATCTGTTAGACTGGATATATGATTTTCAGGACATGATAGTTATGTTGTGATAAGATCCTAGACATCTCTTGTTGTAATGACACTCAAGTGGACATGGTATGTTGGGATGTGTATATTTAGAATTGGTTTTTGTTTTAAAAATATCGGTTTTTTCTTATTCATTTTCTGGTTTGAGTTGATATTTTTTCAATTTTTTATTGTTCTTATGTTTGGGTGTGAAGCGGTAAGCCTCTAAGGCGTCTTTCACGAGTTCCATAGGATGGTGCAATCGATGCTCCTCAAGGGAAAACACCTATAGATCAGAATCTAATCATGAATATCATAAGGGTAGTCTGTGTGGTTGATCAGGATGTACCATGAGTTCAGAACACTTGTGTTGAGGTACAACCAGGAGGTGGAGGAGAGAGAGATAGATCACGGTATTTCTTTTTAAGAAACCACTATCATTTAAAGTAATGACTATGCCTCAAGAGTTGGGGGATTGGATAAAAATGATTGATAAAATATCTTACTTTATGGAGACATCAAATACCATCATAGTAATGTGTACAGCATTCGGGTTCAATGGTTCCAGTATGCGATGGTGGTATTTCATGGTCTTGGAAGATAGGCACATAGACATGGATTAGAAGGGTTTCAAAATCATGTTATTTCAGTAGTTTTTTCAAGAGTTGTTGGTGATGGAGATGTATCTAGAGTTACTGTCATTAGATATATGAGAGAATTCAGTGTTGGAACACACTAATCATTTTGATGATCATGTCCATTCCCCCCAGATGTGATGATGAATGACCACCTGAAGGCTCATAAGTAACTATAGGGTTTACAACTAGATATTGGATCATAGGTGTTTATGTTGAAACATTCTACCTAAGTGGATACGGTAGATAGAGAAATGATGGAAGAAATTAATATAACAAGATATTTTGTATTTTCCACCACTAATCTTCTATTGTGGGATAGCTTTAATGGAACACATGGGATGAAGAAGAAGTTATAAGACCATTGAGGAGTATTATAGGTGTATCTTAGTAGAAATACTCCTCTGCACTGTCTATAATAGTATTTAATGTTCCTATGACTTGATATCTATGTGGCTAGGGAGTAAACACTAGATCTTCTTATCCTATTCCTGTAAAGACATGGAATATCGCTGGACTTGTCGGACACATACAACACTTCTATCATGCTATGAATATGCCTTATTATGGTCATTGTTCTTTATCTCTAAGTACTACTACGGTGTAGTCATAAGCATCAAAGACTATAGGGATCTGCCCACATGCCTAAGGAGTAGATCATTTTTACACAATAGATGAGTGTCCAGCGGAAGTTGATGTAGGTCCGATAATTGTAAGATGTACTGTCCTTATTTCATCTTCTGTAGAAATTTATTTATATGACACTGGTGCGTCCAACTCTTTCATATCTACACATTTATTTGATATTATTAAACTTACAACTAAACTTATGTCCTCTAAAATTGAGTTAGAAGTAGCTCTTGATAAGAGGAAAGAGTAGGGGTTCAAGTGTCCATCTTATTTGTAAATGATATCTCATACAGAGTTAGCTTGTGGTTTTCTTATTCTTGATATGGATCTATTTGACATCATCATTTTTTAATTGGATTTTCAATCATCAAGATGAGGGTTATTTTTATTGTCGTCGTGTTTCATTTCTTGCTGCTGATGGGATCTCTCATGTGTTTTAGGGGGAGTTGGACCTAAGGTCGGGTCATGTAGGACCTTCCTGCCCATAGCTCGGGAATTTGTTTATTGTTTTTTTGTTTGAGCATGATGATGTCTCTAACTCCATTGATCTTCTCATTGTGGTTCAAGACCTTCCTAACATTTTTATAAATTAATTCTCTAGTCTTCCTCCAGAGTTATAGGTAGATTTTACGATTTATCTGGGGCAATGTATGGAGTTGATATCAATTCCTTCTTATCATATGGCACCAGAAGATCTGAAATATATCAAGGTTTAGTTGGAAAACCTATTGGAAAAAGTTTTTGTTCTTCATAGTGTTTCTCCTTGGGCATCCCCTATGCAATTTTTCATGAAAGTTGATGGTTCACTTCGTTTATGTATAGAAAATCATATGTTGAATTGGGTAATGATTAAGAACAAATACCTTTTGCATTGTGTGGATGATTTATTTGATAAGTTGAATGGGGTATAGTGGTTTTCAGAGATTGATCTTTGGTCAGGTTATCATCAGCTCAGTGTTTGGGAGTCTGATATACTGAAGATAGATATTAGGAGTAGATTTGGCCATTATGAATATCTTGTGATACCTTTTGGTCTAAATGAAGCTCCTACAGTTTTATGGCCTTAATTAATTGAATATTCCTCCAATATCTTGACACCTTTTTGGTTGTTTTCATCCATGATATTATGATTTATTCAAATTCTGAGTGTGAGCATGAGCACTATCTGAGTTAGGTTTTGGAAAGTTTTAGAAGTAACCATTTGTATTGAAACATTTCAAAATATAGTCTTTGGATTTAAGAAGTGATGTTCTTGGGTAACATAATTTATAATCATGTCTTATCAGTTGATCTAGAGATGTTAAATTCTATTTTTTCCTGGAAGGAACCATGAAATGTCCTTGAGATACAAAGATTCCTTCATCTTGTAGGATAGTAATAATGATTTTTCAATGATTTCTCTATGATGGTGTCACCTTTGACTGGTCTTACTATGAAAGTAGTGAAATTCGCGTGGGATTCAAATCATTGGTCTCCTTTCAATGAACTAAATGGATCCTGACAACAGCTCCAATTTTGATCTCACCTGATCCCAATAAGGGGTATGTGTTGTTTTGCAATGATTCTAGTGATGTTTTGGGATGCTTTCTTATACAGGATTACCATGTGTTAGTTTAAGTATCTCATTAACTTTGACTGCATGAGAAGAATTATCCCACTCATGATTTATAGCTTGATACAGTTATGAATGTGATTAAGTGTTTGTGGCACTATCTTTTTGGGGATAAGATCATAGTCATCATTGATCATAAAAGTTTGAGCTATATATTTTCTCTAAAGACTTAAATCTCAGACAGATATGTTTGGTAGAGTATCTTTAGATATTTTACTTCGATATCTCCTAAACCCCAGGGATGGAAAACATTTTTGAAGACCCTCTTAGTAGGAAAGTACCATCACCGGTTGTTTTGTAATCTAAGGAAGTGTAGAACCTTATCTTTATTTTCTCTCATTTGCACTTAGATTATTATAAGAATGTTTTAGGTATGGTTTTGACCAGTGTTCAGTTATCATCATCGATCATGGAGACTATTTTTTAGAGTTAGTAGTAGGATGATGAGTTTCAGAATACTTGAGAAATCTTTTATTGTGGGGATACTATTTTTGGTTGGTCTCTCTCTCTAGATGGTATGCTTCACTTTAGAAAAATAATTTTCACCCCAATATCTATGGGGAGTTTAGTCTAGTACAATTTTTACAAATCATAATGGACCATTCATCTAGGGACTACAAAGATGTATTATGACCTGAGGCAGTAATTCCAGTGGCCTAATATAAAGCGTGACATCGCAAATTTTGTGACTCGCTATTACACCTGCCAAAGAATAAGGGCAGAGCACTTAAAACCTTATGGTTTGCTTCAACCTCTTTCCATTCTGATCAAAAAATCGAATGAGGTGACCATGGATTTTTTTGTTTGTATTACCATGGACTCTCTAAGGGAATAATTCTATCTGGGTGGTTGTTGATCAGTTAATGAAGTATACTCATTTCATTCAAATCAAAGACACCACTAAATTTGATGACCTGGGTAAGTTGTATGTGTAGAATATTTTAAGGTTACATGGGAGTCCTTCATCCATTATTCTATATAGGGATACTAGGTTTACCACTAGGTTCTAGAAGAGTCTCCATGTGGCGATGGGATCTCAGGTCAACTTGAGCATAGCTTACCATCCAAAGAGATACGGTCAAATGGAGTGAGTAATTTAGATTCTAGAGAATATGTTTGAAGCCTATGTCTATAATTTTATAGGATCATGGTATATTCATTTAGGAATGGTTGAGTTTATTTAAAAAAACTATCAATGATCGTTAATAATGGATCCCTACAAGGAGTTGTATGTTTTCTCATGTAGATCACATCTTTTTTGGGATGAGGTGGTGATGTATCTTTAGTTGTACCATGTTTTTTTACAGTAAATGCTTGTGAAGATTCAAGATATACATCAATGACTTTTTACAGCCTAGAGATGATGGAAATTATATGTGGTTCGGTGCTATCGACATTTGGAGTATTCCATATGGGACTAGGATTTCTTGAAAGTTTATCCTCAGTTAGGTAATCATCAACTTGGAATGAAGGGAATGTTATCTCTAAGATATGTTCGACCATTTCATGTCATTGAGAATCTTAGAAAAGTTTCTTAGTGGTTATCATTTCTAGTTCAGCTGACAGGTATTCCAGATTTTTTCCATATATCGCAACTCGAGAAGTATCATATGTATCCCACACATGTTTTGAGTTGGGAAGAAATTTATTTGGATTCAGTTGTATGTGTTTTGGAGAAACCAGCTGAGATCCTTGAATCTAATGTTAATGTCTTGCATGGGAAGTATATTTCATTGGTTAGAGTTCTATGAAAACTAGTATCATATTCTTATGAGACTTGAGAATGCTAATAATTGATGAGGGAGTAGTGTCCTTATCTTTTTCAAGAGATTACATCTTCTACATGACTTCCCAGGGATAGAAAGTCTTTATAGTGGGGATTTTGTGACATCCTATTACTATATTTTTAGGTACACCCTTAACCTTGTCATGGGTTTCCCCTTCTTTTCAATGGGGAGGATACCTATAATGGTGAAGTTAGAGATTTTTTTGACTTTCAACTTTATCTGGCTTGTTCTCTAGGATGTAGGTAGATTTCATGCCTTGTAACCTGTTTTCACTCCCTCTAACTATTTCTGGGTACAATCAATGAAATATGATTCACACTATGAAAGTTACATATCGTGAAAGGGGGTTTCACCGATGTGTACTTGTACACTATGGATTTCACGTTGTGTAACTATATTTCACGTCATGAAATGGCCCACAACTAGTTTTTAAAATGGAAGATCGGCTATATTTTCATGGATCATTCTCCAAACCTCTTGGATATCAAACTAGAACTCATCCCATTGGATTTTTGGAGACTACTCTACATCTAGGATGATTTTTTCAGTGTTTGATCTCCATTGTGCCTACAGAACATCTATCTAGGAAAGCCACATTTCTTCTTCTAGATTCCTTTTGATTGTGGTATAACTTATAGGTCAAAGCATTGCATATATTGGTTTAGGATAGTGTTTTATTATCCGTTTCTCCTAGATCCATTGTGTGATCTCATTTTTTGGGCTTTTTTCTTCATTGAACATGGTGTGTCAGGCATTCATCATTGAGGTATATAGGTTTCCTCTCTTCCACTGGCCCCTTGTGTTATAAATTGAATAAATATTGATATGGATTTAATTCTAGTGTATTCATTGACATTGTTGGGTTTTGTTGATTTTGGATTCCATTATGGGCGTGTGCGAAATTAGTTTTGAGGTAGTTGGAATGATTGTTTTATGATTTTTGAGGCATTCATCATTGAGGTATGTAGCATTCCATTATTGAAATTGGAATGCTTGTTTTAAGTGTGTTGAAAAAGGTTTTTAATGAAAAATGGGTTTCCCCTTCTTATTGATAAATCGAGAGAAAATGGGTATTTTCAAAGCATTAAAATGGAATTTATGAATGGTTTTCAAAGCATTGAAATAATATGAGAAAAATATAACAAGTGTAACCTTGGATACTTGGGTGGAAGGTTTGTCTTGGGGCCATTGTCCATTGTTTTGTGATTATCAAGGATGTGTTTATTAGGTATTTTCTTTGATTCCTAGGAATGTTGTTCTTGGATAACAATATTGATATTGTTGGGCGGTTTAATCACGGGATCTTCCTCTTCTCCCTAGGACTGTTGTTCTACGTACTAGTTTTTGTAATTTATTATTGTGGTATGAGTAGCCTTCATCCTGAATCTATAGTATTCCTTGGCATTCTGATACCTATTCTTCTATTTTATATTTCTTGTCTTTCCGAGTTATCCTTGATATTCATGTTAATATTAGTGAAAATTATTTGGAAAATGTGATTTGTAATTAATATACCTACTTCTTTTAGAACTGTGGAAAATGGAAAATTTTATCTTGTTTTCTATAAAATTATTACACTACTTATCATGCCTTGTTTTTACATAAAATGAGAATACATGAATTTTTAGATAGAGGCTTGTTATGGAACACCTGGGTGGGATACTTCTTAGACTATTAGCCCATACCCTTCACACATCTTCGGTTTTATATAGACATTTTTTTATCTTCATGTGTAAGGAAAGACAAGGCATCACAATGATGTGGTGATGTTCGTTTCAACTGGTTGGGTAGATGGTGGTGAGATGGTGGTAGTTTTTCAATGTCATCATTTGGACTAGCTATTTGGCTTCGGTCCTTTCTAGTTGGACTTTTCTTTTAGAGTTTTTAGCTACTATTGATGTTGTCTATTTATGATTTTTTCTTAGAGTTATGAAATATATATATATATATATATCATATTCTATTGTCCCCTTTTATTTAGTACATATATTCCATGTGGTTGATCATTTTGGGAAAAATTGTTCCCTCTATTGCATCCTTCGATGTCTGGGTGGTTGTAATCTACCCATGGGGATTGGAAATACCCTTCAGGTATGTAACAAAATGGTTTCGGTTCCCATTTTAATGGAAAATTGTGTCGGTACATTATATATAATTTATATTAACATTTAATGAGGATTATATTATGATATGTTTGTGTATCAAGATCATGAAAAACAAAGAATGAGGCCAAGGGATAAGCATAAGGACCATGAAAATTTCTACAACTAGACAAGTATTATAATATATATAATAATATTTCACTATAAAAACATATAAAAAAGACATTACTTATTCTCATCAATATTTTTGTAGTGTTTGAAACATAAAATGGAAAATATTATGGTTATTATGTTTGTAAATTTATAAGAGAGATCATATTCCATGAAAAAACTAGAATCCTAAAAAATGTATTTTCAAAGTTAATTACTACATCATTTAAAAAAATTAATCCTTGGTGAATTTATATTTTTCCATTACTATAATGACTTTCAAAAATACTCATATTCACAAGATGATATAGATTTTCTTAGAACTGAATGGCTAACATACCTAATGGAAGATTGTACACAAATAGTGTGAAGACCTGACTTCCATAGAAGTAGTGGATTTTTCATATTTATGTTTAATTAACTTCTTTTTATTATTACTCACATGAATATTTTTAATTATATAGGTGGACTCATTTCATATGTATGGGTAAATAATGGATACAACCAACATGAAAAGGATAATTCCTACTACTTTTTAATTAATTTTTTTAGCATTTTATCTAATATTTTAAATTTATTTTCCCTTTCATCTTTGTATAATATTTATTTATTTTTTCATATATCTTTTGGGAAAATATAAAAAGATTCATTCTGAAAATATTACCACATTTTCAATCGCTTTTATTTTGAAAACAGCTAATGTTATAGATTTATTTGATGTTCTTAGCTGAAAAAAATTCTTAAATCAATATGAAGTGGTGGAAGATCAACAGAGAAAGAAACATGTAATTTTGGTAACATTTTAATTTAGAATTTTTTGAGACTTTAGGACTTTTAGGAATCAATGGAACCTCATTCTGACACGATGTGTGACCGGTATGGCCCCAGGTGTGTCTTTTTATTTAAAAATGACTTTAATTTTAGTAAAATAGACAATTTACTTATTTAAAATTGATCAAATTCATTTATATGGTTTTTATACTTTAGAAAAATGATCCATAAGTAATTTAATACATATAGGAACTAGCCGCACCATAATCTGATGCATGGTGTTACTAGTAAGACTCAAAGTGTCTGTTATTAATTTAAAATCACTATTTTACATAAAAATGTGTCACTCACTAAAAACCCAGAGAAAAAAATCATATTGTCTTTATAATGTAGTACATCGATTCATAAATCATTTTTTATGTGTAAAAATCAATCTCATGTCAAAATGATACACGATGCACTGGTATGAGTCACTGTGCAGATTTCTAGTTTGAAATAAAATTTTAGTAAAAAAGATAAGTGACGTAATGAAAAAAAGAAAAAATATACATATTATTATCATAATTTAGGAAAATGACCCATGAGTCACTTGGGATTTGTAGGAATTATTCACTCTTCAATCTGATTCAAGGTGTAGCTGGTATGACTCAAAGTGTGTCTTCTTATTTAAAATTGACATCATTTTTTTATAAAATTGAATATTTGACATACTGAAAAACTATAAAATTTATTAATATTTTTTTACACATTAGGTAAATATTCCCTGATTCATTTGAGACTTTTAAGAATCATCCTCCCCTCAATCCAAGACACGGTGTGACTGGTATGACTCTAAGTGCATCTTTTTTATTTAAAATTTACATCAATTTTAGTAAAAAGGATAACTAACCAACTCAAAACTGAGAAAACACATTCAGATTGTATTTATACTTTATAAAAATTATCCTCGGGTCATTTGAGACATGTAAAAATCATCAAAATATCAATCTGATGCATAATGTCACCAGTATGACTCCAAGTGAGACTTTTTGTTTAAAATTGACATAAATTTTAGAAAAAGGATTAAGTTAACTACTGAAAATAGAGAAAATTAATACATATAGATTTAATACATTAGTTCAACAATCCATGATTCATTTAGGACATGTATTAATCATTTGTACCTCAATTCGAGGCATGGTGTCACCAGTTTGACTCCAAGTGCGTCTATTTTATTTAAATTTGACATGAATATTTTTAAAAATGACAACTGGATTACACAAAAAAACAAAATAAATTAATTTATATTGTTTTTAAACATCATTATAGTGATCCATAAGTCATTTTTGACATGTAGAAATCAACCTCACCTTATTCAGATGCACAGTGTGACCATAATGACTCAAAGTGTGTCTTTTTATTTAAAATTGACATTAATTTTTCAAAAAAGAACAAGTTTCCTACAAAAAACCAAGAAACTACATTCTTATTTTTTTATACATTTTTAAACTTATCCATTATTCATTTGGGATGTGTAGGAATTATTCACACTTCAATACAATGCACAGTGTGGCCGATATGACTCCAAGTGCATATATTTATTTAAAATTGCCATAAGTTTTAGTAAAAATGACAATTCAGCTACTCAAAACTGATCAAAAACATTTATATTGTTTTGATACTTTATTAAAATGATCTATAGGTCATTTGATATGTGTATTAATGAGATAAACCTCAATACGATGCATGGTGTATAAGGTATGACTCACAATGCATCTTTTTTAATTAAAATTGATATCAATTTTTGTAAAAGGGACAACAATACGACTAAAAACATTGAAAAGGAATTATTATTGTTTTAATAGTTTAGTAATATTATCCATAAGTCATTTTTGATGTGTTGGAATCAAACACACCTCAATCTGATGCACACTGTGATCAGTATAGCTCCAAGTATGTATTTTTATTTTAAATTGACATTAAATATTGCAAAAGAGACAAGTGACATATTGAAAACTAAGAAAATGAATTGATATTGTTTTATAATTTATGAAAATGTTCCATGAGTCATTTTTGACATATAAGAGTCACTCGTACCTCAATCTAACTCATGGTGTGATCGATACGACTGAAAGTGCCCATTATCGGTTTAAAATTGATATTTTAGTTCAAAACATGTGCCACACAATGAAAACCATGAAAATTCACTCCGATTGTATTTATAATTTAGATTAGTAATTCATAAGTCATTTTTGACATGTGGGAAGTAGAATTATATCAAACTGACACACGATGTGACCCGTATGCCTCAAACTGTCTGTTTCTATTCTAAAATGAATTTTTATTACAAAAAAAATGAAATACTAAAAACCAATAAAAAACATTTGGATTGTTTTAATACATTTGGAAAATTGTCCTTAAGTAATGTTTTATGTATATTAACAATACATACCTCAATTTCACACATGGAATGACCGATATAACTCCGTCTATTTAAAATTCACATTAATTTCATTAAAAAGAAAAAGTGACATACTAAAAAAATGAGAAAACGAATTCAAATTATTTTGATACATTGGGAAAATGATCCATACCTCATTTGTTATGGGTGGGAATAAAATGTACCTCAATACAATTCATGGTATGACCGGAATAACTCTTAGTGTCTTTTTATTTATAGTTGAAATTTTTTTATTATATTCTTTCAAATTAATGTTTAATTTATTTCTTTATAATATTACTGACATAAGAATTATTTTATTATATAGAAGAACTATTTTTCTTAAATTGAGGTGATTTTTTTGGAAATATATACCATGTGAATACTATTTTAAGAGGGGATCATGGGTGCTAAAGAAAAACATTATTGTTTTAAATTATTTGAAGATAGTAACAGTAAATGTAATTATACAAAATATTGTTTCAAATTTATATAGTAGTGTTTTTTTATTCATAATTTAATATTTACTTAAATTAATTTATATATTTTTTGTTTAGGAGGTTGTAGTGTTGTGTTTTTTTGTACAGGAGGTTGTTGTAGTGTGATTTAATACAAATAGCACAATACAGTATAACAGGCCTTTATTAGCATTATTTCTAGCACTTATAATGGCAACCATTTATCAATTATTTTGAAAGAACTGATAAATTGGGGCCTTTATTAGTACTAGAAATAATGATGCTAAATGATATCCGTTGACAGTGATAAACTATCACTAATAAGGCCCTCATACCAGAGCTTCAATTAACAGTTCTTTATTAATGTAGTTAAAATTCTTATTTCATGCTGTTAAAGGTAATTTTTGTAGTAGTGCACAGTTAGCTGTACGGTCAAAAAATCATAATCCAACCATGATATAGGGACTTTTTTACAAAATTTTTGTTTATGATCCCCAATACAAGGTAAATCCATGAATGAGTAAATATATAAATAAAAACTCAAATAAGATATACTAATGACCGAAATGGTGTCACAAACCTACCCACCCTGTAATGTTTTACCCCTTGAAACTTCTCAGGCATCCTTAGATGAAAACAGGTGAGGCCACTTACCCCTCACTAAGGCATCACTCTCCCTGCCTCATGGAAATTTCCACCGCACTGCTAAATAATATATACCAATGTGATCATTTTTCTATGGATGACATTGTTTTGATAATCCATGATTTGAATTGGCTACTCGAAAATGGTTACATTAGGATCCAACAAAAAATATTCCCACTTGATCAAATGATAGGTGTTTTGAAAATATTATTTCAATGGGAATACATGGAATACATATTGAATCAATTCCATACATGGTTGAAACTCCAACCCATATTATAATATCATTAGGAGTTCCAAAACATTAATTAGAATGACATAAAGTAGAGGAATATTCCCCTTATTTCTTGTGAAATTGTGTTTAAGTCAAACAAATTCTCATAAAACCCCCTGATTCCTAATAGAAAACACTATGTGGTGATGACGTTGATTGTAAAATGACTTTTAGTGACTCTGAGTGGTCCCTAACCTTTTATAAATCAAAATAACTTTCTATGTTATCTCCTAGAAAAGAATTGGTCCTAACATGGATTTCATACCCACCTCATCCCAACACAAAGGGGACCAACATGGACACTCATACAACTCCACAAATAGAGCCATCCTAATCAAGTCTTCATAATATTTATCGTAAGAGAACTCAACCAATTATAGATTACTTTCCCAGTAACCCTTAAAGTCAATCACTCATTCTTAGATCATGTCATTGAAAATATGGTTGATCCTTTTATACTGACAATCCATATGAAGGTTATGCATTGTACTCCACCACAATAGTGTCCCCATAGAATTTCAGAGACCCTTTGAAAATTAATAAGTAAAATTAGTATCTCAGTCAAAAACTATCACTAAGGGACCACTATAAATCTTAAAAATATTTCCTACATATAGGTTCCCTGCCATCTCTACCTTCATTTTTTCTATAGTAGGGTGTAAATGGGATGATTTGTTCAAATGATTGGTAATTAACCATATATAATATTTCCCACCATGTGTATGAGGCAGTTCGATAAAAAATCCATATAGGTTTCATCCAACTTCTACACTTGGGTGGGATGAGGAAGCAACAACTCGTCCAGTTTCTAATGCCCATTTATGATTCTCTATAAGGAAAAACATAAGGAAACAACATTAGAAACTGATCACCCCATCCTAGGACACCAATATCTACACAAAAATGTATAAAACATATCCATAGACTTGTATTCCATGGAAAAAATGAATAATTCCCCTCATTCATAACCTCCTAACTCAAGGTCAAAAGAACCCCCACATATTTTTAAAAAGGGGAGAACCATCAAGAGACTGAGACCAACAACTTGGGGTCTCTTCCTTATTTAAAACATTACTAATTGATATGAATTTTTGGTCAAATTCCTGATCACACCAAAAACGAATGGAAAGATAGGGTTTGACCTACACATTTCACAAAACAACATCTATCTATCCTCTTGCACCTATAGAATCATATTTTTAAATAGGATCATCAAAAAACCCTCATCATTTGATTCTGAAATATCCTATATTTCAAACTTTATACTCAAGTCTTTGGTGACCACATTCCCATTTCTAAGGGTATAGGAAAAATCAAAATCAAAATTCTAAATATTCTCTACCCAGACATCAATGCATGCATCACAACTTCCACCTATATATCATGTGTGGGGTGATTCTATACATGTGGTCATAGATTCTACGATCTATAAGCCACTACATGGTCTTCCTATATTAGAATGCATACCGTCCTAGCACCTGTGGTATCACAATAAACTCCATAACCTTTTTTATGCTCATGATGAATCAATAACAGAGCTAATATCTAATGAACCTAAATATCCTCAAAAAAATGTAGATACTTCTTACTCCACTCAAGCCTCACCCCTTTCTGAACCTAGTACATTAGGGGTGAGGATAGCCTAGAGAAGTCCTGAAAAATTTATATACACTACTATAAAACACACATTTAACATCACTTGTTTTGGGATTTAATTGTACTTGAAAAGTGATGTCTACCAAAGTGAGTCCCAATGTTGAACATCATGAGTTCTCAAAAAAATAACTCATAAATACCCCCTTTACCAGCTCTCTTTTAGGCACTGTTAAAGGTGGTATTGTTTTTGTGGTCCTCTCCCCAACGTTAGAGCTTCCCCCACCCTTTATCAGCATGGCCCCCCATTTTTCAGCGCTTTTCACATACTCATGTGTCACCCATTAAAAATAATTACCCAACACTTTAATAGTGTTTTAGGAAATTCATGCCCTCAAATGAACTCCTGGATTCAAACAATGGACCTCCCCTTTAGGTTTTGAACGCCTTTACCACTACACTAGCAAATTTTATTATATCTTTTTTGATATTTCTATTTTTGTGTCTATAAATTTAAATGCATATTTTTTATTCATATATTTATTTAATTGTTTTTAAATACATTTATAAAATATATGTTTATATGTGGTATATATATGTACATAAATTTATTTAAATATATTATATACTAATATTTAGTTACACATAATGTCATATAATATAAATATATATTTGATTATTAATACACACATATTTGTATATATAAACATTATATATATTTTTTATAAGTATATATATATATATATATTTATGTATTTATAATGTAAAAAAATTCTTAGATATTGACACACTCATTTTTAAATGTAAAAATTACTGGTATATATATATACATACATATTAATTCATTTTTATTAGGTAGATAAAATGTATAATTTTTATAATTTAAATAAAATTGATAATAAATATTTTTTTATATATTTTTAAATATATTTTTATATAAATATATTAATATATGTATTTTGAAAGGTCATTTATTTTAAGTAAATATAACAAAAATATAGATATATTTAATTGTAAATAAAACTACATTTTGAAAAATGATAGAATTTCAAAACTATAATATCATTATGAATGTAATCCCTAAGAATAAATTCATTCCCCCACTGAAAATGGGAAACAATTCCTCCTTAAATGAGGATAAAATTTCATCAAATATAAAAAGTGACTAGGGGTTCCCTATATCACTAATTCATAGAGCTCATTGCACTATTCGATTTGATATGTGGGAGAGCCCAAATAGACACACGTATCAAAATTTATAGTCATTTGAAGTTCAATTCAGGTTTTCAACTTTCCTTATAACATTTATGTAATGTCTCATATTTTCTAAGAATTATTTATTTAATATTATATGTAATAATTTCGATACTAAGCATTTCAACAGCGTGCAATTTTGAGGCATGGAGTGCTCAGAATATATTGTTGAAATTATTTAAACTTTAAAAAGCATTCGCAGGCGGTTTTCCTGAAAAAGGGGAATAACATTTAAACAGGTTCTCAGATTATAAATCTAAGGGAACTGTTGCATTTAAAGAAGTGACTTTGCCTTAGGTGGGGCCTAACATCAACCGACTTGGGTCAGTTGAAAAAGTTAGTTTTTGGAAGTTTTAATGGAAATAAAATAAATTAATACTTTATTTTATTTAAAATGTTTCCTTTTTACTCAGAAACCTAATCTTCCACTATTAATACATTATTATGGAAATTTTTCAAGGTTAGCCACATAACCCTATGAATTTAGAATTTTCCATTGGAGCTTTGGAGGAGAACCCATTGGAGGACGACGATGACGCAATCCATCCAAGCATCTCGGATTCAACGAACCTTGCCAACGAATGCAATGCATGAATTTTTCTTCGACCAAATCAAGGTAGGGGTTGTTATTTCAGTTCTTCTCTTCCCTGTTCTTTGATCAAATGATGAACACCGATTAACCCACCAACAAGGTGATCCGTATATTAGGCGTTCTTGCCGGAGGGCGTCAGTTTTATTTTCTTTTGGGGTTTTTATTTGGGAATTAATTTTCTGATGAACTTGGTTTGTCATTTTTATTCTCCAGTTAAACTTATTAACAGGAGTGGATTTATGTTGTAGTGAACTATGGTGGAGTTGTGTTTTTCTTTTGTTTATTATTTTTCTTCCTTCCCTTCAACCTCGCGTTCTTTGTGGGGTTATGAACAATGGATCTTTGCACGTCTATTTCTCAACAAAATGATCCCAAAACAGAGATCTGACATCGTGATGATGTAGTGGAGGTTTGATGGAGATAGAAGTGGATGAGTCTACCCAGTTCAGGATTTCTTTTTCTTCGAGTGTTCTTCATGTAGGTGAATCGGAATGTGTTTTTGAGGCCGATCGGAGGCCCGAAACCGATGAAGTCAGCATTGTGATGTCAGTGTGACCAAAAAAGTTGAGTTTTATGGTGATCTGATGGCAGGATCGAAGAACAGATCATCAGAGGAGATGCGCCGGCAAAGAACAACATATCTAGAATTTTCCAAAGAACACGACATGTATCCTGAAGAACACGTCGTGTCGGACAGGCTCAGTGGTGGCTAGGGTTCTGTGATGCACGAAACAATGACATGATATGTATCACTGAAGAACATGGTGTATGGGTCCTTGTGCAGGACTCGCCATGTATCTGAGATGATACACATACACGAGGTGGAGTACATGACCATGTGCTCCACCACACGCCCAAACCAGGTTGGCTACATGGGTTACCCTATGTACTAGTTACATGGGTTGTAACACATGAGTTGAATCCACTTATAGGCACATGGACAACATACATGGAGTCCTTCCCTGATATAGGAACATGGTGTGTCTCTCTTACGTGCCATTTATAACTTCTTCTACATGATAGGCCTTGTGACACACGCCATTGTATACGAGTAGTACCGAGGGTCAGAGAACACGGTGTCTAACCCTTCTACACGTCGCGTACATTTCAGTTCATGGATTGATCCTCTTGTCCACTGGTCCTGGGACCAGTCTCATTTGGGTTGGTTCCCCTTTTCTTCATTCCCCTGAAGGTTAGGTATCATTTCTATTTACAGTAGTATCATACCTTCAGCAAAACTTTTAGAGATAGAGTAAGTTATCCCTCCGAGAGGCCAAGAGTGAGATCCTCTATCCATTCTTGACCCTTGTTAGAGTCATTTTTCGACAAAACTATTTCCATAAGGTGTCGATCCTCTACCTAGTAGGTGAATTCGGATGAGTTGTGGTATCTACCAAGGCCCTGTAAGTGATCCTCATATGTGTATTGTGATCTTTACCAACTAAGGAGTGTGTTCTACTAGAATGAATGTATCTATCTCTTATGACTTTTGTTGATGAAGGGTACATCTCAGATGGACTTTATCATAGCTAACAGGCTCATGGAGTGAGTTCTCTCAGATGAGTGCTATGTGTAATCTTAGAACTAAATCCCTAGCATGGGTATACAGTTGTGTGACTTGTCCCTACACTACGGGTTTGGGATTTGAGTATATCTAGATTTTTTTCTCCTGTTATATGTTCGGTAGAAATTTACTGTGCAGAGCTAACTGTACCTTTCCTTTGTGTATTGATTTGTGGTTTTTGGGGTTGTCTATTGATAATTGTTATACTCACCCCTACATGGGCTTTAACCGCACATATATTATAATTTGCAGATGAACGGCCTTTTGAAAGTGTCTAGGGTGGACCAAGGAAGTACCAGGATTTCTGAGTTCCCTACAGGCTGAGGTGTTCCTACGGCTATGATCAGCAGTCCTAGTACCTCTTTGTACTTATAGGTTGGACTTTGTAGTTTAAAGTCTCTTGTTCTTGGTGGGATTGTATTCTGTCCCAGTTTACATTCAGTACTTTACCTTCCATCGTACTCTATTTAGTTGGGTTTAGTTGTATACATGCATTTTGTTCCTTAGTGGTTTTTTTACAATTCATCATTTGTGGGCTTGGAGATTCTTGTGTGTGTACAAGTACATATAAAATTCCTCCCATGTTAGTAATATCCCTACTTGGTGCTGGTCACCTGCCCCTAGCCTATTGGAGGCGGGCTTGGGTAGTTGTATCATGGGCCCCACAGGGACGGGTCATGACAGAGTGGTATCAGAGGTGGTCGGTTCTACCATAAGACAAAGAGTTTGTGATATTGGTTTGGGTAAATAGTGTTAAGTGTTTCTTTATCATCTTTTATGATAGAGAATCTAGTGTTGGTGCGAGCTTCTTACAAATCAATACACCAATACTCTAATAACATGCTTTTCGACTCGGTACATGAAAACACTAGTGGTGGGGAAATAAGATAATGTCACATGCGTCATATAGGAGTGGGTTGTCTTTTTTTATGTCCACTGTGTTAGCTATCTAAATATACTCATTAACCATGGTACATATTCTGTTTACAAGATGTCCCCCCGATGCATACATGTTAGGATTCACCAGCGTGATCATGAGGATGACCCCCTCAGTGACAAGGCTTTGATACAGGGACCAGTTCCCAGGCATTACCTCTAGGTGGTGCACCTTCTATACAACCACCTGTGGAGTAGATTTTGGTACATGCTGTACCAACGGATGAGGAGCACAGGCTGAGTGTGCTCCATGAGTTCCAAAGACAGAGACCCATCAGGTTCCTAGGTGAGCCCGACCCTTAGGCGGCTGAGGAATGGCTTGTGGTAGTGACCAGAGTTTTTCGTCTCATGAGGACACCGGTGAACCAGATGGTGATCCTAGTAGTGATCCTTCTTCATGGTTCAGTAGGATGATGGTGTAGCTTGACCACACATACTCACGATGAGGAGACTCTTAAATGGACAGAGTTTAAGCGACTATTTAGGGAGGAGTTATCACTGGTTACAATCAGAGTAGTGCGTATCCAATAGCTTCTTCATCTCCAGTAGGGCAGTTTCATGGTGGTTGAAAATTCATCTAGGATTACCAACATTGCCAAGTACTCATGAGATATCGTCAAGGATCAAAAATTTAGATATTGGACCTTTGATCAAGGTCTACGACGGTACATCCAAGCTAGTTTCGTGCCTCTATGCATAACAACTTATTATGGAGTGCTCGAGAGGGCCTTGGTGATCGAAGGTTTCTTGGTGGAGCAGAGACTGGAAATGGCAGTTAATAGTAGGAATACATGAGTAGGGAGACCTCAGAAGTAGATATATGACATTAGGAACAGAGATGAGGATGTCGAAGACCTCACAGAAGGACCCAGGATAGGGGTTTGGCAGTCTAGGGCTCCCACTATGGATCCAATTAGCCTAGGGAGAGGTGATGCTACTTGTGCAATAATAGGGGACATCTTGCTAGAGATTGTCCGACCCGTCGATCGTCTGATAGGGAGGTATAATATAGACCACTGAGGCACATTCAAATAATGGATTAGATAGACCCGCTAGGCGGTGGACATGGAAGAGGATCAGGGAGAGCTACACGTGGTGGCAGGCGCTTTGATCTACTTCCACCACCACCCCTAAGAGGTCTGTACCAGAATGAGGGAGATGGGGGACAAGGGCAGGGACTGCTACATGCAGTCAAGGTGTATGACCTAGAGAATACAAGGATGATCTCATGTATGCTCTATATCTTTTCTACCTTAACATCCATAATTATAGACACAGGTTTTGGTAATTCCTTCTTCACTACATGTCTTGTGCAAAACCTTGAGATTCCTGTAGAGTCGTTGTCTCGAAACATACTCATGGAGACACCTACAGGAGGTACTCAATGATCATGCACCTTTGATGACAGTGTCATATCACCCTTGGAGGCTAAAGATTCTGTTGGAACCTCTGGGCGCTAGTGTTGAGGCCTTACGATGTCATTCTTAGTATGGATTGGTTATCTTCGTTCTATGCTCAGATTGACTGCTTTACGAGAAGAGTGTGGTGTGTCCGTAACGATGGGACAAGGTTTTCTTTTGTTGGTGAAAGAGAGACCCATACAGTACTTAATGGGCTCATTCATAGGAGGGTGCAGCTGATCACTCATGAGTTAGCTGGCCTTACCCTCGAAGCAGTAGATGTTGTGAGCTAGCAGTTCCCAACAGTAGTGGAGGAGTATGAGGATGTCTTTCCCGAAGATGTTCTCGGACTTCCTCTTCACCGGGAGATCAACTTCTACATAGACTTACACCCTGGGATGTCACTGATTTCCTCATTAGCATATCGGATGGCTCCTGCATAGCATTGCGAGCTAAGGGTGCTGTCGGAGAATTTTCAGAGCAAGGGTTTTGTGAGAACCAGTATTTCACCCTGGGTTGTCCCCAGTTTTTTTTGCGAAGAAGGTATATGGGAGTTTGAGGTTGTGTGTGGATGATCGGTTCATGAACTAGGTGATGAATAAGAAAAAGTGTCCACAACCGAGGATCGATGACCACCCCATGGGAAACCCTTCACAATGAATCCCCTAGTTATAGAGCCTCCCCAAAAAAATAACACCACTGCATTGGCCTGGTCTTGAAGCTACACTCTCATCACTCGAAAATTCATAGTGGACGAACTACATTTCATGATGGGAACCACCTATCATGGTGTGATGAGCTATAGTCCATCATCATACACTCATCACATTGTGTCCCTCCTTTTCCACTGAGTGACTCACTATAGATAGAACTAAAGAACTCTAAAAAATCAAAAATACTTCCAATTCCATAAAAGCCTGAAAAATTTCAATATAACCAATAATTATACAATATTAAATAACATAGTAACATGGGGGTACCT